>CM028354.1:20230426-21525183 GCA_016618105.1 Dendrobium huoshanense | reverse complement strand
AAGCGCGCTCTCAGCGTTCATGTCGAGCCTGAAAACCACCCATACTCATTTTTTCTAGTGTGCTGGGAAGGGAAACTGATGCAACGCCTACAGTGAGGTGGGTAAGCTCTATACACGCTTTTATCTAGCGTTGCGGGGACAAATATACAACTGCGCATTTCAAGCAGGTACCGAAGTCTCATACATGTCTTTCTCTGATGTGGTGGGATTGAAGACTTACGGCCGTGCTGTCATCCGACACCTATCATACACGCTTTTCTATAGTACGGTGGGAGGCCCAGACTCCTGAAATTTTTCTTAAACATGGGAGATGTCGGGAGGCTACCGAAAATTATAATGAACGAAAGATTTGTTTTGGACTTGAACTTGGATATGAATAAAATCTAAGTGATTAATAAAGAGTTGAAACCAAGTAAAATGAAATTGAACTGAAATCAAACTTGGATCAATTTTGAACCGCAGGGGACTTGGACTTACAATTGAACTCAAGCAAAGACCTGATTTGGATAGCAAGGAACTTCACTCTAATGCATGCAACAAAGAACTCAAACTCAGGCAAAATAGAATGAGGTTAAATTTAAGCTCAAGTGAATGAATGCAAGGATCCTAAAATTGAATGAATCATAAAAGACATGGGCTTCAATGAATCATATGAAATCAAGTCTAAATTAAGGTGCTTTGAGCCAAGTTCAGTTCAAATATTAAAGCATTTGAAAATGCATTGTAAGGGATTATGGTTGTATTCAAACCCAAACAAATAAGGAGTTCAAATCTAACTTGAATGACCGAGAAAGAATTCTTGTAAATTTCAATACAACATAGGGAATGAGATTCAAATCCAAATGATAAATGAGCATGCAAGTATAAAATGAAGAGTCCAGACCATTCTCAATGCACATGATTTATTCATAAGCAAGTGGATAAAAGAGAGGTTGATGATATCACAACATGAAGAATAGCCTATGATGTATACAATACATTTCTCATAAATGGGGAATAGGCAACAAGTATAATAATTGCCATGTGACCAATCTATGCTTACAAATAAATAAACATACAACCTGCATACAAAGGATGTCACACTTGTTAGACATACAAGCTCCTACAAGCCATTGCAGGAGACTTGTAACAAGCAAATGATTTGCTTAAGGAAATGGACATGAACACATGATGCACATGGCAACCTATTTATGGGTATCCCTACAATCAACCACTATTCGATGACAATCAAATATATTTATTCCTTATATGTAGAGGGAATTAACATGTAGTGAATACAAAAGTCACTTGTGAACATAGAGGCTCATGTAACTTGCTACTTAATTATAGGAAAAAAATATATGTTTGCAATGCATACAAGACATCTATACACCTACGAACTATGGTAGCAAAAGGAAATGAACTCTATGACATATTTATGATCAGTCACCATTTAATATTAAGCAAATACATTGATCCACTACAATCAAACACTTGATGATATGCAACAAATGTATGTGCCTGTTGGTCCTTGTAAAAGACTCGTCAAACATGTTAAATATCACCCATGAGCAAAATGCCAAAGAACTATGACAAATGTAAGTTCCTATGAGCTACTGTAGGAAACCCGCTATACACTTAACATGCCATCTACAAGAAGGATGCAAGGGAACTACAGTAGATAGCAACATCTACTAGTGATAGCAAGAGATTCATAAGTGTATTACAATCTACCCGTGAAAAGAAACAAGTAGAGCAAGATAGTTTACTTATACAAGACAAGAAAATGACCGTAGTGCTATGTAATGCCACCATATCTGTAACAACCATGCAAGCAGACAGAAGGCATTTACATATATTCCAAGAATGCGCCCGCTCATACACTGTAATATGTATGCATATACATATACATAAGGGGATGTATAATACACACGCATGAGCCCCTACAAGCATGTTATGGATATACACATGATGTCTAAGGATGTTGTGCGGGTCAATAAATGAACCACAGCTCAAACCCTATCCTTTTATATGGATAGATAGGAATCAACATGAATTAAATTATCAAACAGATGTACGGTCAATGTGTAGACTAGAATATTTATTTTATATGTTCATATAAGGCCTTCAAGGTCTATAACAAAAGAAATTTATCACCAAAAATATAAAACCTATAGACCCAATCCTTTGTTGACCAGTAGATAGAGTTGATAATGTCTAATCAATAAAATGCAATTGCCCATTAACATATTGATGATAATCATGTTGAATGCAAATCTCAAGTGGAGGAGTCAATTTCAAATATCTAAAGTTTCACTCAAATGCTCATCAAAGCCCAAAATAAATACAAAATAAAAAAACCAAAATATTTAAAATTAAAATTAACTATGAAACACTTAAATCAAAATCCATTCTCCCTCCGTAATAGTTTGTCGAGGTGGACAAATGTGAAAAATACTTTAGCTCACAAAGAGCTAATATATGATCAAGAATATCATTAGGATTCATTCTCAAATAATTTCTTATCAGTAAGGATGTAGCACGTGTCCTCTAAATTGTAATTTTACTGCCAAATGGCGTCGTAGGTAAATAGTTATCATTGGGGCCTTATGAGCTGGGTGGTTTGTGAGTTACCCTTTGATGAAGCAACCCATGACTGCCAATAAGGACCCTTCTATCAAGTTGGGTCGACTACCTCCTCTGACTAAGTAGACAAGGGACCACGATGGCTCGGGATGACAAAACCATGAGATCCTAATCAGTTCCATCATCACTCCCCCCACCATCCACTTAAGTATAAGATTATGAAATGTTCAATTTTAAATATTGAACTTTTAAACACCCCAAACCCATGGTGCTACTATACACCTGATACTATATATCTATGGATACAATATATATGATTGATGATTAGCCTTAGTCAAAAGTTCTCTCTCATTATCGGGAGGGGTAATTAATTATAGGGGCTTGTGCCTATAAGAAACTAGAACTCAGATCATTAAGTCCTCGTAAAATGAGGGTGAAATCTCTGGATAGTGTTTTATTCACAAACACATCTGCCTTCCCAAAATTTATCTCAAAACTTAATTTGTTAGAACTCCCCCAAAAAGTTATAGGGAGGCTGAGGCTGAATTTTAGAGCCCACAAATTTTTGGTGACTCGGTAGGGATTTGGTTTCTCTTTTCATCTTTGGCTAGTCGTTGTTGACCTCTTTTTTTTATGAGGTCACTTGGACCTAATTGGGTTTCTTTCTAGTGATATAATCATTACAAGGTATCTATCTATCAATTATATAGGTTCTAGTTAGGATCCAATTCAATCAATCAACTTTAAGATCTATCTCAACTCTAAGATTCTAGCATTCTAAATTAAACCTCAGGGTTAGAGACCTAGGTCCTAAAAGTCTTTATGGGTGATTTTTTTATCACCTTAAAACCCAATCAATTGGCATCTAATTTAGAGTTTATCAAATACATGTTAATATGACATGTCTTTAGTGCTAACCCTCCAAATTTGAGCTCATTTGGAAGACTCTAACCCTAGAAACCACATTGATTTCTAAAGGTTGTAAAACCTTAAATTATTTACGGTCTATGTCACTAGACATGCAATCTACTGAAATTTGACATTGGGACCCCTTCCAAACCTTCCAACCACACCCATGGCCTTTGTTAAGACCTCTTGACCACAAACCTATACTTTCCTACACCTAGTTTTACCCAGTGATCACTCGGAGTGAAAATGACCAAAACACCCTTTAAGAGGTTTTTTTTTGTCTTTTCCCCAAAATTCAGCATGGCTTTCTCTCCTAAATCCTCAAAACTCATCGAAATGAATCAAAAATGTCATTTAGGATCCATTGGACCCAAAACAAGACCGTGAGTCAACATGGTTGATCAAGTTAAATTAGTTTGATCCAATGAC
Organism: Dendrobium huoshanense; assembly: GCA_016618105.1. NCBI lineage: Eukaryota > Viridiplantae > Streptophyta > Magnoliopsida > Asparagales > Orchidaceae > Dendrobium > Dendrobium huoshanense. The sequence goes on along the minus strand of CM028354.1, from coordinate 21,521,280 downwards.
CTATTAAGGGTCCAAATAAATAGCTTGACCTAGATTGCTAATTAGACCCCTGAAATCACCTCCAGCAAACTTCAAATATCATTTCAAACCTATCAAGTCCAAACTAAGGTCTTGGGTCAACTTGGTTGACCAGATCAACCTAGGTTGACCTAATAGGTCCTTAAGGATCTAAATGGGTTACTCCAACCCATTTTATTAAGTCAAACCTTTCAAACTTTCAAATCTTCACTTATGGATGACTTAAACATACTCCAAGCCTTGGCTAATCAAATCTAAATGATTTTGACCAAGTTAACCCAATATCACTTGGTCAAATCTCATTAAACATTCATGCTTTCATTCAAAGTCCCATCCTTGAGTTTCAAATCCCTTTCAAATCAATCCTATCAGCTAGAGTTTGATACTTGGCTTGCCACCTCACTTGTGTTTGACTGTTTGACAAGTTAAATAGTCAACACAAGGTTTTGAATGAGTCAAAAGTGGTCAAACTATTGCCTTAATCTATCTCCACCACACTTCAAGTCATTTAAGTCATCCAACCAGCTTAACACCTCCCTCCCAAGCCACCTCATCATTTGTTGACCAGTTTGACTGGTCAAACTATTAACCCAAGCTTAAATAAGCTCTCTTGGTCAAATCCCTCTCACATGCTCAAGTCCTTCTCAAACCTTTTAAGTTGGTCCGCCCAAATGAGAGAAAAAGCTCTTTTGTAGCTCACTAAACCAAGCCTAGCTCTTGGTTTAGCCTTAAATGGCAAATGGTCCACTCCATAAGCCTAAAGCATCCAATGGCCATAAGGTTGTTCCAGCATGTAAATCAGCTTTCCAACTACCCTAAAGATATGTGGCAACATCTGGGAAGCCCATGGATCAATCCCAGCTGTCCATGAAAGGCTAGAATGTTTGAATAGGGGAAAAGCATCAAAACAAGCTCATTGATTGACCAAACCTTATCTCTCTACCCCAACTCTCCCAGACTTAGGACCTTGTTCATTCAAGCTCCCCAGGCCTCAATCTCCACTTCACAACCAAATCTCGTCGTCGGTGAGCTTTCTGGCGAACCGATAGCAAAGACCATCCAAGGATCGTGGAGGTCAATCCATAGCTTTGTAGACTGAACTTTCTTCTATAAAATGGAGTGTGGGCAGTTTACAAATGCAACAAGCCATTAAATGGTCCAACCCGTCCATTAACTTGAGGTAAAATCTAAACCCTATGTAGAAGCACTTAGTGTTATTTAGCTTTTCAAAAGAGCGTTTTAAGCAATATTTTTGTATCCCCATAACGCTCTTCATGTTTAGAGACCATGTCTAAAATTTCATCTAATTTCATAAAGTATTTCTCGAGAATGAGTCATTTCCTTAGACTAGGGTTTCAGTTTAGCCATACATGAACTGTATCTTATTTAAGTCATTTATCTATTGATCAATAGTTCAAATCACCATTTCATTCAGGCCTGAGCTGTTGAAAATCATCCTGTAATATATTTTTCCATATGGCATGATCCAAGCCTTGATATCAAATAGTGGAGATTGGACAATCGCGACAAGGTGCTAACTCATTTAAGTGAAATCCGCTTGGGTACCCACTACCACAATGTGTCATCCTACCGTTGATTTGACTAAATAATGATTTTAATAATTTTAAACAATTTTAGAATTAGAAATCTTTAAATGATTATTCAAAGTTAAATATAAAACAAAAAAAATTATATTTTATATCAAATTTTCAAAAAATTAATAACTTTAACTTAAAAATATTATTGACTTAAAATATTAAAAATATTTTAAGTTATGTTTAAAATACTATTTAATTACATAAATGATTGAAATATTTTATAAAAAATTCAAATTCTATTTTAAAAATTTAAGAAATTTTTAATTTATTTTTATTTCAAAATTTCATTTAATTGAAATTTTAATTCAATTTGAGATGTTTTAATTTAATTATTTTAAATCATTTTAATATATTAATATTTATTAACATTTAACTAATATTAATTTAGATATTTAAAATTTTTATTTTCAAATATTTTTTAAAAAATTCAAAGAATTATTTTTAAAATTTTATTTTAAATTTAATTTAATTCAAGAAATATTTAAATTTTAATGAGTTTTTAATTAATTAAATATTTAAATATTTGACTAATATTTAATTGAATTTAAATTTAAATAGTTTTGTAAATTTAAAGGAAATTAGTTTACATAATTTTAAAATTCTAAAAAAAAAATAAGATCTTATGAAATTTAATTTAAGAATTTTTTTAAATATTACTTAATTTTAAATCATTTTAAATACCGTAATTTACTTAAAATTCATAAATTCATAAGAAAATATATTTAAATCATAAAAATTCATATAATACCTTAAAATTTTTTGAAAATTATTTATTTTTATTTAAAAGCAATTTTAAAATTAAAAAATAATTTATTTTAAATAATTATAATTATTCAATTATTTTAATATTTAATTAAAATTTAATTAACTTTTATAGAAAATATTTTCAAAATTTAAAATCTAATTTTAAAATATTTTTTAAAATAATTAGATAATTATTTTAAGATATTTAAAATTTTAAATAATTTGAGATGTATTTTAAATAATCCCCATTATTTAAATATTTAAATATTTAAGTATTTTATTAATATTTAATTAAATACTAACTTAATTTATTTTTAAAAATTAGAAACTTCTCTTCAAAACATTTTCAAATTATTAAATTTTTTTTGTTATTATTTTAAAAATATATTTTTTTAAATTACCTTAATTTTTTTAAAAATTCTAAACTTGAGCTATGTTCTAATGAATTTTTTGTAAAAATTTTAAATTATATATGTTAAATCTTTTTGGAGCTTTGAGTGTACCCTTGAAATCTTAAACACCGCTTAAGTATGATGGAATATGATTTATGGGAAGCAATGATTAATCTATGAGCAATTATTTTGTTAATTATTCATTGATTAATCTTTCAATTAATTAAGTTTTAATCTCAATTTACATGCCCAGGGTTCACACACTCGCACTTAGCTTAGGCTCTTCTAAATCTAGGATTTGATTGAGCTTATATGTGTGCTTATCATATATGTTATCAATGGTTAGTTGAGACATTGATTTGAGCCCATATAATCTATTGACACCTTAAATATAATAATTAAGGACATGTTTAGAGAACTTATATTAATTTTAGTAATTATGATACACTTTCTATTGACTTGAGACTTGGAAAATTCAAACTTAGTGACATCTCCACCTCATATAAAATTTTTCAGTAACTTTAAAATCATTAAGCCCCTTAGCTAATTAACTTAACATTAAACACTTAATTAAGTTTTAAAATTTTCAAAAATTCTAATAAATCAAATTTAAATCTAAAAATTAAATATAAGACCTAAAATTAACTAAAATTAAACCTTAATTTAAGAAAAATAAAACCCCTTTGATTTGACATCAGATTTAAGATTAATTTAATTTTAATTAAAAATTAATATTTAATTAATTTAATTAATTAAAAATAAGTAAATATTCTAGAAAATTCTCAAACACTTGAAAATCTCTTCTTAGGTCATTCTTGACCTTTAAAGTTAATTTCAAGGAGTTGGGAGTTTATTTGGAGCAAAATCATTAAAACACCCTTAATTAAACAATTTTGAAAATTAAAAAAAAAATTCACGAACACCTAAAAAAGATAACTAATTCAAGGAAATCCTAAATCAATCAAAATAAAAGGAATTAAAATCAAATTAAAATATTATATTTTATAAAAATTTTAAACATTAAAAAATTAGTCAAAGTCAAAAAATCAACAATCTGATCAACCATAGTTCAAATTTAGGTCCAAACTTCAAAAAATCATAACTTTTTTTTGTAGAAAATTCCAAATTAAGAAAACTAATACTCATCATAAAGTCAAATATTTGTTAAAAATCTAAAAATTTCAAAATTAACTTTAACTTAAAAAGTCAACTTTAGGACCCTTAATAATGTGATTAAAATAACTCTAATAATTAAAAAAAAATTAAATAATTAATGAAAATTCCAGAAAACTTCAATTTTATGAATAAAATCCTTAACTGACATTCTAATACACAACAACCACTCCAAAGAAGAAGTCCTTAGGATGAACTACTTAGGGCTGCGGGGCTACGTATCCTAAGGATGCTTGGTTCCTCGAGCCATGTGGCACAACATCACAAATTTGTTAATGGAAAATATAAACTAATTTAAATTTAAAATTATTAATTAATAGAATTAATTAAAATTAATTAAATCGCTTGATTTTCCACCAACTAAATCAACTTAATTAACCCTGATTGCTACTAGGTAACCTAGGCCTATGAGATTTAGACTAAGGCTTCGTTTGGGATGACTTTTTTATTGCTTTCTAAAACGGAGTTTTAGTAAAAAAAAAAAAAATTGTACTAAAACTCCGTTTTAGAAAGCAGTAAAAAAGCCATCCCAAACGAAGCCTAAGTCGGTGTTTACGTTTTTATTATGCGTCGAGCTTTTGAGATTTTAATGTATGTTGTGATTGAAATATTTGATGTGAGTATTTATTTACTTTTAATATACTTTGTGGATTGATGATGTGATTGGCGATTAGATTACCCTTAGGTTATGAATGATCTGGATGCTCACTGAGTTTTTTGGAGGTGGTTGTGCTTATGCATGGTAATAAAAGGGGGTTAATAAATAATAATCATTATAAATTCTACAGGCGCTTCAGCTTTCTTAACCCCCAAATAAATAAGAGAACAGCTAAGCATGGCTGGATTGAGTAATTTTAATTTTATTATATAACTGATTGAAATTCTTTTATGTTTAAATACTTAGGATAACCCTATAGGAGAGTAAAAAATTTTATTTTTATGTCATTGTAATTTATTTAAAGTTAACAGTTTTGAAAGAATCTTTGAGTTTGGGATATTTAGATCGAAAATTGAATTCAAAAGAGGAAAGTACACCCCTTAGGAGGATAGTCCTTTTTCATTTGGAAGCTTAATTTTGGATCACTACACTACCTAAAGTGTGAAGAATAATCTTTCTCTATGGGGTAGAATTTTGTTTCCCATTTGGGTATCCAAGTACAAAAGATCCAAGAAGCCCAAAGAGGACATGCCTTAGCAAATTTTCTTGCTGCACATCCCATCCCTCATGACTCCCCACTCAATAATGATTTGCCCGATGAACAAATCATGCAAGTCGATGAAGAGGAGAAATTATAATTTTAGGAGATGGACTTCGACAGGACGTCATCGATTAAACCTACTCGACCTCCAAATATTGTAAGAGTCCGAGTCGCTATTAGTCTCATTTCATATCGCCTAAGGGAGGCATAATGAGATTTTTCATTCAGTTTGACTCAATCTCAGACCAACAATGAAGCCAAATATAATGCTCTAATAGCAGGACTGTACATTACAATCAATATTAGGATCCTAAATCTCCAAATTTTTTATGATTCACAGCTTAAGAAAAATCAAACTTGTTGTTGATTCCAAATTTTTGGGCATTTATAAGATTTGCAAACTTGAATTAGCCCACTACCAGCAGTGAGCTCTCGAGCTTCTAAAATAGGTGTCAAATCTTAAAATAGCTCAAATTCCTTGAGGCCAAAACAACAGAGAATATTGTCTTGCTAAATTAGCTAAGAATGTGGAGAATACAAATGACGAAGAGCTTATACCAATTATGATTCACAGTAATCGGGTCCTAGAGCCAGCAATCTTATAATTCTCACAAGCTGAGAAAATATAAGATTCAAGCCAGTAGAATACGACCATGGTTGATCCTCAACCTCCCTAATAGAGCATTATTGAAGATCAACCAAAAGAACTCCATGTAGTTAAAATACGTTAAACTAGTAGATGCTTGAAATTGTGGTTACATTCATTAAAAATTGAGAAAGGAGATGATTGGAGGCAACCATTCATTGACTATTATAAAGAAAGTAAACTCCCAACTGATACATCTCTAGTCGCACAAATCTAAAAGAAGGCATTGTGAAGTACATTTATTAATGACACGCTATACCCATAAGCTTTTAATCAAATGTGGATAAGATGCCTTGGGACCATGGAAGATGATAGACTGGTGACAGAAGTTCATGAAGGGCTTTGTGGTGCATATCAATTAGGTCCTAAGATGGCTGCTAAAATCAAGATAATATGTTACTATTAGCCAACAATGATGAGGGATTGTATTGACCATATTAAAGGTGCCATGAGTGTTAGATCCATGGTGATGTTATACATAAACCACTAAATCCACTACACCCAACAGTAGTGTCTTGGACATTCAAATGTTGTGGCACAAATATAATTAGGTTGATAGATTCACCATCACCAGTCAGATACCGCTTCATTTTGCAGACTTTTCTAAGTGGACAAAAGCGGCTTCATTCAAAGAAGTTGTGTCTGAGCATGTGATTAATTTCTTTACCCACAACATCATCTACAGATTTGGTGTATCATGCTATATAATCTTAAACAATGGTATGAATTCCAAAAGTATAAAAAATTATAAGTTCGTCGATTGACATAAAATTGATTAGTACTCATCAATATATAATCTAATGGAGAATGGCTTGGCGGAGGTCTTCAATAAGATGCTTATGAAATTGCTAAAGAAAATTCTCACCAAGAATAAAAGAGATTGGCATATGAAGATGGCAGAAGTGCTATGGGCATATTATAGTACTTATAGAACTTAAACTAAATCCACTTCTTATTTATTAATATTTGGAGTTGAAGTAGTATTGCCACTAGAGATTGAACTGCCATCACTTCGAGTAGCAATTCAGCAAGATCTAACTTAAGAAGAAAACACTCAATTCAAAATGGAAGAGCTTAATGCGCTCGATGAGATTAGACTGTAGGCTCAAAAAAACCTAAAAATTTATCAAGAAAGAATGTCAAAATCATTTGATTGGATGGTGCATCCTCGGATATTCCAAGAAGGGGAATTGGTCCAGTGCTGAGAAGACCAATCATTCCATGCCAAAAAAATAGTGTCAAATTCGCATCCAATTGGGATGGCCCCTTTGTTATCGAGAAGGTGCACCAAGGAGGTGCTTATCAGTTGATCGAACTAGACTGTCAGAGGCCTATGTCGCTGATCAACGACCGACATTTAAAGAAGTAGCATCAATAAAAATTTCATATACAATATACTATATATTGATCAAAGTGTTATATGCATATTTGTCAATGCATGCTTATATTTATATTTTGAAATTCTCTTGTGTAATAAGAATTTATTTTTAAAATCTATCATAAGATTGGGGAAAATTTAAATATTTATTATTGACGACATTTCTCCGCATGTCAAAATCTTTAAATAAATATTTAAAAATCTAAAAATTTAACCTATCCAAAATCCCCTTACAAGATAAGACATTTTAAATATTTTTTAGATTGATATCGTGTAATGCACCGAGTTCCCCAAATAAATATTTAAAATCTCAAAATTTCAAATTTATTTCATTTTAAAATCTCCTGTTAGATATGGGCATTTTAAATATTTATTTGAGTCAACATTATGCTATGCACTGAGACCCCTAAATAAATATTTAAAATATCAAAATTCTAAGTTTATTCTAAAATGTAAGTGCAATATAGAGTATATTTTAAATATTTATTCTAGTCGATATTGCACTGCATGCCTAGATCCCCAAATAAATATTTAAAATCATCAACATGAATATTCCTTCTAGATAGAAGGATAAATCATAGTCTACCAAACTCTTATAATTGACTAGATAAACAAAGTTTCAGTGGTATGGATGAGTCACGAGTAACTATAGAATATGTGTAGGAACTAAATCTTCAACCATAAATGAGGACTCCAAATCTATCAACTTCAATAGATTTAATATTTGGAAGCACATTTCTTATTGCTCAAGTCTGAAATTTGAATGGGTATAAGAGGTCTGATCCAACAAGCTTAAATATTGTTAGATTGTTGGCAGTTCCATCTTCTCAAAACCCTTTAAGAAAAGCCATGATAGAGAAATCCCCATCTCAGCAACTAGATGACAAAAAACCATCAAATCGAAGCTTACCAAATCTAATGAGCTAAAGTGACTCAGATTAAAATTTTCTCAACTTGTTAAAGATCAACACACTACCTATATTTAGTAGCATCAACCAAATTCGAAACCAATAAATCTTTCAAATCCATAAAGCATCAAGCGATGATCTAATAAACTTTTCTTCAACAAGTCCATGAAATCACAAAGCAGATAACGGAAGAAAATATCATAAAGTTCACATAAAGCCTAAGGCTTAACTGAGAGGATTCGAACATCAACAAATATGTTTTGCACAAAGCTATAGACGATAACTTTTCACCACTGACCTAATATCACCACTGACCTGTTTTGATTAAAAAAATATATTTAAGTATATATAGTTTTGAAAATATATTAATTTTCTTTGGGAGAAATTAATTTTGAAATTTTTGTTTTGAAATCGAACGCAATATTAGGAACAACATATATCGTCTTAAAAAGACGAGACTGTCGTTCATTAATAGGTTCAGATTACAAAGCTTTAAAGGATCATTAATTTTATAATCAAAACTAGGATAATAAAATGATATATCTCTCTAAGGAAAGAGGATATCATTTATTATCAATCCTTTGAATATAACGATAATGATCGTTTAATTGAAATTTTTCAAAGATAATTAATTAGAGGTTTTTTTGAAAATTTTAATTTTAAAAATAAGTTCCGGGTTTCTAAATCTCCTACGAGCGCAAGCCCTCGTAGTTAATTACATCGTAGAAAATCGGAATTTTCTATGAAAACTCTCGATTAAAATAGCGGTATAAATTTTATTTAAGATTTTCAAAGTTAGATATCAAAGGAAGTTAAGGTTTAGAATCTCAAGTGGGATTGGTTCAAGATTGAACACTTATTTCTAGAGTCAAAGGAAGAAGGGTAGGAGGTGTTTTGAGATTCTGAATTACTTCAGAAACACCCCAGTCTATCCTAAGTGTTGGGCTTAAATTTGATTGAAATAGATTCTTTAATTTGAATGGTCAATTTTATTAGAAAGTGGGATTCAATTCCCGGAGGTTGAGGTTTTGTAGCCCGAGCTTGCCTCAGAACCTAAGTCTAAATTGGGTACTGAAAAAGTGACCCGAACCTAGCTAGTGCAGTGCAAATCTGGAGTTACCCCGGCCTGGATTGGGGAGCCAGCTAAACCATCTAAACGATTTAAAATCATGTGTCCGGTCTTTTCATGTTAGAATGGGTAGGGACGTTGTTTAAGAAAAGTTTTTGAGAGCGGGGCGACATCTAGAGCAGATCCTAATTGGCCCATTTGACTTATGTTGGGTTTGATGCTTAAGCTAAAAATGCAACTTAAAGTTTTAGAAGTTTAATTTGTTATTAATCTAATGCATGCTAATCGACTCAATTAAAGGCTTGAATTTGAATTTAGGCTATGAAATGAGAACTCCCGCCGGTCCCGGCCTTACTTCTTAAATTCGTTAGAATTTCTATGTGAGACTAAATATTTTTAATTTGATTTAAGTAGAAAAATTTTATTAAGTCCTTAAGAGCTTACAATCGGATTAAAGGTCAAATCAAAGTCGGTATGCAGGTAAAAAGATTAGAAAAGCAGGTATCTCTAATGCGCAATCAATTTAAATAAATCAATTAAATTAGATATATCAAATTGAATATCCGTAGGCAAGTGCTCCTTATTATTACATCACAGAATTTTGCAGAAAATTAAAGTGGCCGGGCACCACTGACTACAACCCAGATTTTAATCCTAAGACTCAAGTGACTTTGAGAATGGGTCTTCTCGTTATCCACTTCTTCGTCCTTCTGCTGCTTCTTGGATCGTCGGGTCCGGATATCCAAATGAAAAGAAACTCCCCCTTGATCGGGATGTTATCTTTCCTCTTTGGATATTTCAAAATCATCCTAATTTGGAGCTCCAAATGGATAGGGACTCTCCCCTGAGGGATGTCCCTTCCTCTTTGGATTCCAAATTGGATATTACCCCATCTCAAATCACTTGAAATTACAATACAAATCAAATCAAATTTACATTAATCAAAATTGAAAAATTTAGACTCAATCCTACAAGGGCTATCCTAATAATCAACAGTTGTATATACAATCCCAAGCTGTTAATATTTGATCTCAAGCAGTTGATATATGAATCTCAAGCAATTAATATATTTGAAATTTAAAGTGTTCAATAGATTGCAGTAAATAAATAAACAATCAATCAATTCTAAACTAGCAAACAACATGTAGTGAAAACTCAAAAATCTGGCACACAGCGAGAAAGTAAACACCGGCCTAGCCTAAAACTAGAGTTGGTTGCCCTAGCAAACCATCTAAAGTGGGTGTAAAGGCTGTGTGGCTTTGATATGTCCTATAGAGGGCAATTTGTTTAAGTTTCTTAAGGCACTGGTTGGTTGAAAGGTTTAAGGGAAGTTTAATTAAAGTTTAAGTATTAATGGTTTGAAGTCAATTTTAAGATTGATTATTAATTATTTATTGGAAACCACCTTTGTTTCACACCGAGGTCGTGAAGTTTATTTCACCTTCCTTGGGGCTAAGCTAATAGCCTCGTAGGCTTGGGTTACCCAGTGGTACCAGGTATAATTAAGTGGCTTAAGTTGATTAAGGTTTTAAAGTTAATGAATTTTAATCAAAATTGGTTGATTACTGATTTTAAGGGTTGATTAGACATTTCTGGAGTTTTAGAGTGATTTTGAGTTTTTAGGATTTTTGGAATATTTTAATCATTTAATTAAGGGGTTGAAAATTAACTTTTTAATTAAAACTGTTTTCTGGAAAGTTAACATTTTATTAAAATACTAGACCTTACTACGATCAGTTAGACAGTAAGTACGTTGAAATCGGATTTTTCTGCATTTTATTATGAAGGTTTGAAGTTTTGAACTAGTTTTTACTTAGAGTTGACCAAAAAGTTGACTTTTTGAATTTGATGTTTTTCTGAACTTTTAACATTTTTAATAAATATTAGGCATTAATAGGAGTTGAATGCAATTGAGTTTGTTCAATTTGGAATTTTCTTGAATTAGTTATGAATATTTGAAGTTTTGACTATTTAATGAATTTTTGAAAATCCTTAATTAAAGGACCATTTTGTGATTTTGCTCCAAATGAAATCCCAACTCCTTGAAATAAGCTCCAAAGGTCAGGAATGACCTAAGGAGAGATTCCCAAGTGTTTGAGAAATTTTTGGAATTTTTAATTATTATTAATTAATTATATTAATAAAATATTGATTTTCAATTAAAATTAAATTAAGGCTTAGTTTGCTGTCAAATAATTTTGGTTTTAATTTTCATTGGTTAAGGGTTTAATCATGGTTAGTTAGAGGGGTTATATGCATTTTTTGGATTTAAAAAATGATTTATTACATTTTCTGGAAGTTTTAGAGCTTAATTAAGGTTTTAAAACTTAGGAAATTTAATTAAGTGTCTTAATGGTTTCAAAAATCAGTGAAACTTTTCCTAGTGTCTGTACATGTCACTAAGTTCAAGTGTTTGAAGTTTCAACTCAAGAGGAAGTGAATTCTAATTATTGAAAATATTTTAAGTTCTCTAAACACATGTCCTTAATTATTGTCCTTAATGACACTAAGTTTAATAGATTTGAATTAAAGTTTTGACTAACCCTTGACTAAACATAGCATCAATACACAATAGAAAGCAAGTAAGTCCTTAAATCTAGGAGAACTTAGGCTAGGTGGTGTGTGCACCCTAAGCATGCAATTAACAAGATAAAACTTGATTAATTAAGGGATTAACCAATGAACAATTAAAATAATTGCTAATTAATTAACCACCACTCCCCATTAATTTTGTTCAAGTATGCTTAATCAAAGTTTAAAATTTTAAGGTATCTCTCAAGATTTAAAGATCTAAATAAGTATAATTTTAAAATAAATTTCACAATATATATGTATACTTAAATATATAAACATATATATATATATATATATATATATATATATATATATGAATATATGATTTAAAATAAGATAATTAAAAATAATAATAATTTTAATTTGAGAGATCCTTTAATTTATATAAAATATTCTGAAATTAGAGATTTAATTTTTCAAAATATTTAATTTAGTATTTAAATATGAATTGAATATTTAATTAACTAAATAGTTTAAATTATTTAAAGAATATAAAATATTTTAAAATATATTAAAGTATAATTGAAATATTTCATTTTAAAATATTCTCTATGATCTGAAATAAATTTCAAAATAAATTATTTTGAAATTATTAATTAATATGATTTATTTTAATTAATTACTAATTAAAACATTAAACTTTAAATATTTTAAAATTATTTAAAATATATTAAATATTTCAAAGTAATTTTAACTTTATTTGAAAGGTTTTAAAATTCTGAGAATTTTAATATTTTAAAATTAATTTTTGGATTTATAGATAATTTTTAATTATTTTTTAAAGAAAATCGGGTTTAAATAGTTTAAAAATAAATTTTTAACTCATTAATGTTAGAATAGTTGCCTTTTCTTTGATTTAATTTTGAAAGGGAGTGATTGTAATTGAGTGAATAAAAAACTTACACACACACATAAGGAGATCATAGAATTTTATACTGATCGTACGGAACGATATTTATCGTACTGGATGACCCGTCAGTTATCTCTTATAGAGCACATGGAACGAATAGGAACTTGCTCGAAAAATTTTTTCTAAGTCCTATTCGTCCAGGACAAAATTTATTATCGTCCCGGAAGATGGGTTCTCTGTAAAATTTTTGTCCAGACGAATTTTACTATCGTACGAGGCGACCAGTCCTCTGGAAAATTTTTGTACAAACGAAATTAAATATCGTACCGGACGATCAGGCCCTGGAAATTTTTCGTCCAGACGAAAACAAATTATCGTTCGAGGCGATTGGTCCTCTGGAAAATTTTCGTCCAGACGAAATAAATAATCGTCCAGGACGATCGGCTCTCTGGAAAATTTTTGTCCAGACGAACATATTTTCGTCCAAACGATTAACCGACTTAGAACAGTTTTCAGCAGTTTCTAGAACCGACCTTGTAATAACCGTTCGTACTGGACGAACCTAGTTCGTACAGGACGATCAGCTGTACGAAGTCATTTCGTACACATACAAATTGGGTCGTTTCAGATTGTTTAAGTAAAATCGTCCAGGACGATCCAGGATCGTACAGGACGATCCACTGCGTACAGAATTGGAAACTTGCAGTTTTTGGGCGGTTTTTCTTGTCTTTTACATAAATAGTCCAAATTAGACTGCCACCCAATCTTTTTGTCATTTGATCTTCGTGCCTCTTGAGAGAATAGCCAAGGAGAGAGTGGAAGAGAGCATTCAAAGGAGGATTCCTACCACTGGAGCTAGAAGGCTTCACTTGGATTACTAAGGTAAGAGTCTCTACTTGTGAAATTGGATTTCTTCACTTTTTTCTTTCTTCCTTCTAGATTCTTGTGAGAAGATCAGTCAAGAAGATCCGGTTCTCTGCTGACACTTGGAGAGTGTGAACAGCCGAAAGGTTCTCTGCCTACACTTGGAGAGTGTGAACAGCGGAAAGGTTCTCTTCCTACACTTGGAGAGTGTGAATAGCCGTAGGGTTCTCTGCCCACACTAGGAGAGTGTAAAAGGACGACGGTTCTCTGCCAGCACTGTGGATTGTGTAAAAGGACGACGGTTCTCTGCCGCACCGGGTAGTGGTGAAAAGAATGTGTTGTAAAGGCTTCTCTGCCTTGTTGTGGGTGCTAAAGGAGAGTCACTTTGTGGTATTAGTTCAATACTCAGAGGATGCCTCTGAGGAGTGGATGTAGGTCTGGTTATAGACCGAACCACTATAAATCTGGTGTCATTTACTTTATTGCTTTTACGTTTCCGCACTTTAAATTTCAGTTCTAACAACTCTGTGGTTGAAAAACAATTTTCTACAAACTTTAAAAGAAAATTTTTATTTCGGTTCAACTTTATCATTAAGAGGGTTTAAAATTTTAAAAACTACCAATTCACCCCCCTCTTGGTAGCCGTGGGACATTTACTTAGGCTTAACAACCTAATTACTGGACTCAACAAGTGGTATCAGAGCATAGTTTCAAAATCATAAGTTTGAACTACTTTTTGATTAACGTAGATGGCTACATTTGGAAACTGAAACACACCTGAGAGTTACTCTATCACTAGACCTCCACTGTTTGACAATATTCCTTTTGATTTTTGGAAAACACGCATGTCTACTTTCTTACAGTCACTTGATTATCGCATGTGGATGCTAATCCAGGAAGGTTACTCAAAACCAACTAGATTAGTTGATGGAATTAGGGTAGAAACACCCTATGCAGATTGGACTATTGAAGAACGTGACTTAGCACAATTAAATGCAAAATATTTAAATAGTTTCTTTTGTGCTTTAAAATCTGAAGACTACATGCGAGTTTCCACTTGTAAAAGCGGAAAAGACATATGTGATAGACTTTGTATAACTTATGAAGGGACAAATGAGGTTAAGCAATCAAGACTCAATATCTTGTTACATGACTACGAATTATTTCGCATGAAACCTAATGAATCTATATCTGACATGTACACAAGATTCACTCAAATTGTTACCTCTTTGCATGCACTTGGTAGGGAATTAACTAATGCTGAAATGGTTAATAAGATTCTTCGTTGTTTACCTACTGCATACAATGCTAAAATTACTGCAATTACAGAGTCTAAAGATCTGAACATTTATTCCATTGACAATCTTCTTGGTTCACTCATTGCTTACGAGGAAGGAGTAAGTCAAAGAAAGATTGATGCAGGTGAACCAAGAAAGGACAAAAATATTGCACTAAATGTGGAAGAGTTAGAAAGTGAACACTCACAACCTGAGGATGAAGACGATATTGCACTGATGACTAGACAATTCAGAAGCTTTTTAAAGAGGAAGCAGAAGAGACGTCAGCAATGGAATAGAGGTAAGTATAACAGAAATGACAAGGTTTCTAATGAAGTGATTTGTTATGAATGCAGGAAACCAGGTCATATAAAGACTGATTGTCCAAAACTCAAAGTCACTCCTAGCAAGGAGAAGGTAGAGGAGAAACCAATGGTAAAGAAGGGCAAGAAGAAGTTTCAAAAGGCTTTTTGGGCGGACTCAGCTTTAGACTCATCTGAGACTGAAAAAGAAGAAGAAGTCACCAACCTTTGCTTGATGGCAGATAATGCTGAACAATCAGATCAAGAAGAGGAATACTCTCACACAAGACCTCGTGAGAGTATATGGTACCTGGACAGCGGATGTTCAAAGCACATGACTGGAGATACTGCTCAATTCATAACGCTGGAAGCCAGGAGTGGAGGCAAGGTTACACTTGGAGATAATACCACAAAGAAAGTGGTTGGATCAGGTATGATTGGAAATTTGAAAAACTTTTTCATAGACAATGTTTTATTAGTTGAAGGCTTAAAACATAATTTGCTTAGCATAAGTCAGCTATGTGATAAGGGCTATAATGTAAAATTTTTACCTACTAGCTGCATAATTAACCTAAATGGGAAAATTGTTTTAAATGGAAAAAGGGTAAACAATGTCTACATGCTAGATTTAAATTATATTCAATCTCCTACTGTTTTTTGTTTGAAAACTGTTTCTGATGAATCATGGCTTTGGCATAGGAGACATTGTCATTCTAGTATGAAAAATCTTAGAAGAATTACCCAAAAGAATTTGGTGAGAGGAATACCTAAACTAGAATTTACCAAGGACCATCTATGTGATGCATGTCAATTAGGAAAACAAGTGAAGTCCTCTTTTAAGTCCAATAAAGATCTTAGGACTAGTAAACCTTTAGAAATTCTTCACATGGATCTTTTTGGACCTATAAGCACTGTTAGTCTAGGAGGAAAGATATATGGATTTGTTATAGTAGATGATTTTTCAAGATTCACCTGGGTTAAATTTCTTTTTCATAAGAGTGAATCATTTGAGGAATTCAGAAATTTTTCAACTTGGATACCAAGAAAACTAGGATGTGAAATAATTTCTATACAAAGTGATCATGGAGGAGAATTTGAAAATGAAAGATTTGAAGATTTCTGTAAATAAAAGGGGATTGATCACAATTTTTCTGCACCTAGAACTCCTCAACAAAATGGAGTAGTTGAAAGAAAGAACAGAACATTAATAGAAGCCGCCCGAGCAATGTTAGCAGAATACTTACTTCCTAGATATTTTTGGGCTGAGGCGGTTAGCACTGCATGCTATGTTCTGAATAGGGTGAATGTGAGATCAAATTTGAATAAAACACCCTATGAGTTGCTAAAAGGTAGAACACCAAATTTGTCTCATTTGCATGTATTTGGTTGTAAGGTGTTCATACATAATAATAGAAAATCTGCCTTAGGAAAATTTGATCCAAAATCAGATGAAGGAATTTTTGTTGGATATTCAAGTGTTGGAAAATCTTATAGAGTATTCAACAAAAAGAACTTTAGTCATTGAAGAAACCACACATGTTGTTTTTGATGAAAATGAAAACATGGAAGAGCCAAATGTTGTTGAAGAAGAAATTGAAGAAAACTCCCAAAAGATTGTTAGATTAAATTTGGAAGAAAATGTGGAAGAAAATTTAGAAAGAGAAGACCCTTTGCCTAGAGATTTGAGATTTTCTAAAAATCACCCAAAGGAATTAATTATAGGTGAACCAAGTGAGGATGTTAGAACTAGGCGTGGATTAAACAAGGAAGTCAATCATTCAGCCTTTATTTCAACTATTGAACCCACTAACATTGATCAAGCACTTTCAGATGAATTTTGGATATTGGCCATGCAAGAAGAGTTAAATCAATTTGTAAGAAATAAAGTTTGGGAACTAACTACAAGGCCAAAAGATCAAAGTGTTGTTGGAACCAAGTGGGTGTTCAAAAATAAAATGAATGACTCAGGAGTAGTCATTAGAAATAAGGCTAGATTAGTAGCTAAGGGGTATAATCAAATTGAAGGAATTGATTTTGAGGAAACTTTTGCCCCTGTAGCTAGACTTGAAGCAATTAGGGTTTTACTAGCCTTTGCCTGTTTTAAAGGTTTTAAATTGTTTCAAATGGATGTCAAAAGTGCCTTTTTAAATGGGGTAATTGAGGAAGATGTTTTTGTAGAACAACCTCCAGGTTTTGAAAATTCTAAATTTCCAAATCATGTTTTCAAATTAAAAAAGGCATTATATGGATTGAAACAGGCACCTAGGGCTTGGTATGAGAGGTTGAGCACCTTCCTACTTGAAAGATCTTTTGAAAAAGGAAGTGTGGATACAACTCTCTTTTTGAGGAAAATTGGAAAGGATATACTTATTGTTCAAATTTATGTGGATGACATCATCTTTGGATCTTCAAATAAACATCTTTGTGATGATTTTTCTAAAATAATGAGTAGTGAATTTGAAATGAGTCTAATGGGAGATTTAAATTACTTTCTAGGATTTAGCATTAAGCAACTTGAGGAAGGTACTTTTCTTAGTCAAACTAAATATATTAAGGACATCCTCAAAAAATATGAAATGGACAATGCTAAATCTGTTAGTACACCAATGAGTTCTTCAGTTCAGTTGGATAAGGACCTTAAGGGGAAATCTGTTGATCAAAAGAAATTTAGAGGGATAATTGGATCTTTACTTTACTTGACTGCTAGCCGACCAGATATTATGTTCAGTGTTTGCTTATGTGCTAGATTTCAATCAGATCCAAAAGAATCACATTTGACAGCAGTGAAAAGGATTTTAAGATATCTACTAGGAACTCAAAACTTAAGAATTTGGTATCCTAAGTTTAGCTCTTCATTTGAAATTATTGGTTACTCAGATTCTGGCTTTGCAGGCTGTAGAGTGGATAGAAAAAGCACTTCTGGAACATGTCAATTCATTGGAAATTCATTAGTTTCATGGTCTAGTAGAAAACAAAATTCAGTGGCACTATTTACTGCAGAAGCAGAATACATTGCATTAGGAAGTTGTGTGGCACAAGTACTTTGGTTAAAACAACAGTTGATTGATTTAGGATTAACTATAGGCACTATTCCAATTTATTGTGACAATACAAGTGCTATTTGCATTTCCAAAAATCCTATTCAACATTCTAGAACCAAACACATTGATATAAGGCATCATTTCATAAGGGATCATGTATCCAAAGGAGAAATTGAACTCATACTTATTTCAACTAAAAATCAACTTGCAGACATTTTTACAAAACCTTTAGCCTTTGATATCTTCAGTACTTTAAGAACAAGGCTTGGTGTTATTGATTTGAATGCTTAAACAAAATGTCTTTGCAACATTGATATTTGTTTTATTTTGATTTTGATTTTGTGAAATTTTGTGTGTTTTGAATGATTTGTTTTTTTATTTATGGTTTTGTTTTATGTTTTCTGTGTTTTTGAATATTTGTTTTGATTTTCTTAATTCAAAAATTAAATTTTTTTGGAGGAAATCGTCCAGGACAAAAATATTTCGTACGGGACGATGTGTGAAGGAACAGTTTGCGCGAATTTTAACCGTTTTGAGAGCAGTTTTTAATTAGATCGTATGTACGATCTTATGATCATCCAGGACGAATTTTTTTTCTCTCTCAAACGTCGGGACAATTGAATGCAGCGGTTGAGTGGATAAGACAGTTTTTAATATGAACTTCGTCTGTACGAAATTTTCGTTCGTCCAGACGAACATGTGTCTGTTCATTGTAGGGGACGGTTTTCAAGAGTCATTAAAACGATTTACTTTTTGATCGTCTGTACGAAAATTTTTTGTCTGTACGATCGGTCAAGTCAAAAAGCCTGTACGAAGAGACGCATCGTAAGTTGTGTTGATTACGAAAAACCGTTACATTTTGGACGAATTGGATCATCTGTACGAAATTATTTCGTCCAGACGAACGATAATTTTTCGTCCAGGACGAATATTTTTGTCCAGGATGAACGTATCATTTTTCTTTAAATATGAAGGCTTTCTAACGTAACAATCACACTTCCAAACTTTATTTTCAATCCCTTTATACTTCAAATCAACAATGGCCTCCTCAAGCAAAAGATAAAAGGTGTTGGTGAAGAAACCAAATAGGAATGCCCCAGACAACTTTCTTTCTAAGGCGAATGAGGAATCTTTTTCTCATTTTGCATCTGCAAAAATCACTCCCTCTCGCATTCTTATTCAAACTGAGTTGAAATTTCGGGTATTGCACCTCTTCGCCTCAACCCAATTTCAGTTCATTCTTTCTCTCGTCCACTTCTACAATAAGCAAATCTACCATTACTTTCTAGCTAACATGAGTTTCAATTCTGACCACTCCACCATTAGTTCTTATGTTTTTAAGCAAAAAGTTGAGATCACCAAGCACGACCTTGGTGCATTTTTAAACTTAAGAACTGAGGGATATAGAGCCCACACCCTAATGTCAGAAACCTCCTTCAAATGGTTTCAAATCAATAGAGTGATTAGAGAAATAGGCATAACCTATCATGTTGCTAGAGTCTCCAGTATGACCCAAGATGCCCGAATCATCCAACATATCCTTAGATCCTCAATTATTCCTAAAGCTGGTGATAGGATTAACATTACTCCTCTCCTTTATGTTCTAACTTTTTTAATCATGGAAAGACATCCTATTGACGAAACCCAACTTATCATAGACCATATCTATGGGCTTTCAGAAATAGGACATGCAGATCAGAAGAGGAAGAAAAACATTTCATTAGGATACTTAATCACTTATATTTTGGAAAAGAAATACAACATAGTGCATCCTGATGAAGAATATGAAGAGCCAGTTTACTATAATGATGCATCATTCAGATTGCTCTTCAAGGAGGAAAAAGAAAAAGAAAAAGCACATGCCAGTGCTTCAGAAGAGGAAGAAGGAGTACAAGCTTCTGCTTCTCAATCAGATTACCAGAATCTGATTGAGAGATTTGATAGATTAGAAACTCACATTGATCAAAGGTTTGATCAATTTGATGCTCAACTTACGCAGCAGCAACAAGACATTGGTAATATTAAAGATGAAGTTCATGAAATTAATACCAATATAATGTTGATGGCCTCCTACTTCAACCTTTTTGGCGGCATTCCTCCTCCTCCTCCAGAACAGTAGAAATGTTTTTATGTGTGTCTGTTGTATTTGTTTTTTTTTTAATGTTTTTATCGTGTCTGTTTTATTGTTAAGTGTTTGTGTTTATGTTGGTTTTTATTTTTTAAGTTCAATATATTTTCTTCTTTTTATGTAATCTGTTTCTTTAGTATCAATGAAAGTTTTTTTTATTTGTTTTGAAATGTGGTTAATGCTTATGAATTTCATTAGTATTATTTAATCTTCATAGTGCTTAAATTAGATTGTAATTTGAGATTATATATATTAGAAAATCTAGTCTTTCTAAATTTATAAGTTGTTTATAACTTGTTGTAATTAGAACTTTTAAATTCATGTCTATTCATTTAGACTACATAAAAGTTAATATTACTATTGCAATTTAGATGTTTTTCTTATTTTGTATTTCTATGCTCAAGTGATATTTATGCACCTAGAAATATTTGAAATTTTAGATTATAGATTTTGGAAAGAATTGTCTCAATTACTCTTGAACATTGTACAAATGTACAAAAATCAAAAGGAATTTGCAAAGATTTGCAAAGTGAAAAAGAGGCACAAAATAAGCCCAACCAAGAAAAAAAATGCACAAAAATGTGCCCTAAAAATTTTGAAAAAAGATGCGCAAAGCGCCACATGAGGTAATTCTCTTCTTTCCAAATTCGTTAAATCTCTTAATTCAAATTGATCTTATGTTCATTTATATTCTATTGAACTTTGAAATATAGAATTTTTATACATCTCTCTTGTAATGATTTTCTATAGTCGAATGTCTAAATTGAATCATGTCTTTGATAAATTGTTCTTACTTATAATGTTATATCACTTCTTAAATTTTATGAATTTCTATGATTGACCTAATATCTTTAGTTTAAAATTGCATACCCTATGTCAATCACAATTTAGATTAAATTTTAAAAATGAATTTCATATAATTACTTACATTTCTTGTCTATTTCTTATTCACTTTTTGTTGCTGTCAAAAAGGGGGAGAAATTATTGTATTGTTCTGTTTGTTTTGATTGTTCTGTTTGCAAGTTTTTGACTTTGTAGTTGTTTGTGTTAAACTTTGTAGTTGTTTGTGTTAAAATTTTTGATATTTGTTCTTTATGCCTCCTTATTTTAATGTACTCATCAATTCAGAGGGAGTTTAGGAGATAGGAGATTTGTTTAACTTGAAACCATACAAACAATAATTGTTTTGCCATCATCAAAAAGGGGGAGATTGTTAGAATAGTTGCTATTTTAATGATTTATATTTGTGCAACTTATGTAGTTTTGATGATTCCAAAAATTATTGTTCAAATGTATAGGTATCTCCTAACAATTTTAGAAGACTTGCTTTTGCTCTTGTGTGTACTAACATTTCAGGAAAATCAGACTCCAGACTACGATAACTTCAAATCAAATTCAACATGAGATATTTTGTTTATTTGAAGTTTGCCTTTTCTTTGATTTAATTTTGAAAGGGAGTGATTGTAATTGAGTGAATAAAAAACTTACACACACACATAAGGAGATCATAAAATTTTATACTGATCGTACGGGACGATATTTATCGTACTGGACGATCCGTCAGTTATCTCCTATAGAGCACATGGAACGAATAGGAACTTACTCGAAAATTTTTTCCTAAGTCCTATTCGTCCAGGACGAAATTTATTATCGTCCCGGACGATGGGTTCTCTGTAAAATTTTTGTCCAGATGAATTTTACTATCGTACGAGGCGACCAGTCCTCTAGAAAATTTTCGTACAGACGAAATTAAATATCGTACCGGACGATCGGGCCTCTGGAAATTTTTCATCCAGACGAAAACAAATTATCGTCCGAGGCGATTGGTCCTCTGGAAAATTTTCGTCCAGACGAAATAAATAATCGTCTAGGACGATCGGCTCTCTGGAAAATTTTCGTCCAGACGAACATATTTTCGTCCAAACGATTAACCGACTTAGAACAGTTTTCAGCAGTTTCTAGAACCGACCTTGTAATAACCGTTCGTACTAGACGAACCTAGTTCGTACAGGACGATCAGCTGTACGAAGTCATTTCGTACACATATACAAATTGGGTCGTTTCAGATCGTTTAAGTAAAATCGTCCAGGACGATCCAGGATCGTACAGGACGATCCACTGCGTACAGAATTGAAAACTTGTAGTTTTTGGGCGGTTTTCTTGTCTTTTACATAAATAGTCCAAATTAGACTGTCACCCAATCTTTTTGTCATTTGATCTTCGTGCCTCTTAAGAGAATAGCCAAGGAGAGAGTGGAAGAGAGCATTCAAAGGAGGATTCCTACCACTGGAGCTAGAAGGCTTCACTTGGATTACTAAGGTAAGAGTCTCTACTTGTGAAATTGGATTTCTTCACTTTTTTCTTTCTTCTTTCTAGATTCTTGTGAGAAGATCAGTCAAGAAGATCTGGTTCTCTGCCGACACTTGGAGAGTGTGAACAGCCAAAATGTTCTCTGCCTACACTTGGAGAGTGTGAACAGCGGAAAGGTTCTCTGCCTACACTTGGAGAGTGTGAACAACCATAGGGTTCTCTGCCCACACTAGGAGAGTGTAAAAGGATGACGGTTCTCTGCCGCACAGGGTAGTGGTGAAAAGAGTGTGTTGTAAAGGCTTCTCCGCCTTGCTGTGGGTGCTAAAGGAGAGTCACTTTGTGGTATTAGTGCAATACTCAGAGGGTGCCTCTGAGGAGTGGATGTAGGTCTGGTTATAGACCGAACCACTATAAATCTGGTGTCATTTACTTTATTGCTTTTACGTTTTCGCACTTTAAATTTTAGTTCTAACAACTATGTGGTTGAAAAATAATTTTCTACAAACTTTAAAAGAAAATTTTTATTCCGGTTCAACTTTATCATTAAGAGGGTTTAAAATTTTTAAAACTACCAATTCACCCCCCTCTTGGTAGCCGTGGGACATTTACTTAGGCTTAACAACCTAATTACTGGACTCAACAATTAATACCCCTGGCGGCTGAGTGGGATGCGTGGCGGTCCGTGGTTGGCGGAGCGAAAATGCGTGGCGACGCTAATCATTGGTGGCGGCGGTCAAGTGGGTCCCGCTCACTTATCCAGTGCGGCATCTCAACGAGCCGTTGGATCTCACGCGATTCAAAACTAAGGGCTCAGATCGAGTCCCATGATCCGATCTCACAAGGAGAGATCGAACGGTTGGCGTCGATCCCGCGGTCTCAAACATATGGTCCAGATGTAGTCGGGCGGCTGATTGAACGAAGATCGAATACACGATAGAATCAAACCCGCGGAAAGCCTTGATCTGGACCGTTGAGCAAGCAAACGACAGTCCAGAAAATTTTCTCCTAGGCTAAGCCGCGAAAACGCCCTAGGGAACATTTTTTGGCTCGTTCAGGCGATCAGATGGACTAAATTGTTTGAAATTTTAGATCTTGATATCTTAAATGAACAGAAGTTATGGGGGTATTTAATTTAGCTTGAAATGAGCTTTATAAAAAGCTATTTAGACTAGTGTATTCTAATCTAGGGTTTGAATTTTTCACCTCGATTTTGGACGGATTGAACTGCTTAATGATTTGTTGCATTTGTTGATTGTCCACGCTCCATTTTGTAGAAGACACCTCGGCTTGAAAGCTCCTGGAACGAGTTCTATAGTTCCTCGAACGGATTTAGGATAGGTTTGCCGGGAAGCTTGCCGGAAAGGGCCTTGACCGGCGGGGTTTGAGTGGGGATGAGTTGAGGAGTCTCTGGGGAGCTCAATATAACAGATACTTTAGCTTGAGAGGTTGAAAGTGGATAGAGAGGGTTCAAGTGAGAATGGCAGCCAAAATTAGGTTCTATCCTATTCAAGCAGCCCTAGGTCTATTGGACGGCTAGGATCATTTAATTGCATCTCTGGATGGCTGCCGCATGCCCCTGGAGTGGTTGGAAAGCTGGGATCAAGGACAGCCCAAGGACATCCATGTGGAGAGGTCTTATTGGTCTCATAAAGCCTTTGGGACCACTTGGGCTGGTTAGTTTCTAATCTAGGGATTAGGAGGAGCTTAAGAAACTTCTAGAAGATGATTAGGACTGCTGGAGAGCTTAGAGTTGAAATCGATTAAGTCTAAGTGGTCATTTGACCATCTTTGACCCTTCAAGACCCTTTGTTTGACATGTTGACTGGTCCCCATGCCACATGGCAGTTGAGGTGGCATGGGAGAAGGCTTGAGGGCTGGTTGAGTGAACTAGGTTCAAAGGGATTGAAGTGACTTGAGCTTGCTTGAACATTTAAGCCTCTTAAAGCCCTTAAGAGACTTATTGACTGTGTTGACCAGTCAACTAACCCTCTTGACTGCTGAGGTGGCAGTCGAGGTGGTCTTAAAGATTGATTAAAATGAATCAAAACCAAAGCCAAGTGAAGGGATGGAGGTTTGAAGTTTAAGGAAATAGGATTTGAATATATAGGTTTGATTATAGTCAAAGGTTTGACTAAGTCAAGATCCACAGTGATTTGACTTCAAAAGGATTCAAAAATATTTAAATTGATGTTTGAGATGGAGTTAAAGGTTTAAAGGACTTGATTTGTTCAAATGGGTTTGAATAACCCACTTAGACTTAAGGAAATCCTAGGTCAAACTAGGTTGACTGGGTCAACCAGGTTGACCTAAGAGGTGGGTCCAGGCTCAACAGGTTTGAAATGATATTTGGAGACCATCGGAGGTGGTCCTAAGGTCTGGGAAGGTCAATTTGGTCAAAATGCCCGTTTTGACCCTTAAGGGCCTGTTTGGTCAACTTAGGTTGACTTGGTCAACCAGGCTGACCCAGGGTCTGGGTTTGGGTTGAACAGGTTTGGTTTGATATTTGAAACTTGCTGGAGGTGGTTCAAAGCAATTCGGAGGTCGTTTGGTTTGAAATCGATGTTTGAAATTCATAGGGGTATTTTGGTCATTTTGACCCCTGGTCAACTGGGGGCCACAATGGGTCTAGAAAAATGTAGTTTAATGCTCAACATATCAAGATTAAAGGTCTGGAAGTGACTAGATGCTTTGGTGAAGGCTCTAAGGTCAGAATCTTCAAAGTGACAGGTCTAGTGGCATAGGTTGTAAATATTTGAAGGTTTTACAGCCTATGGATTTTAATTAAGTTTCTGAGGTTTGACACCTCAGAATGGGCTCAAATTTGGAGGGTTGCCTCCAGAGACATGTCCCATCAGTATGCAACAGACAGACTCTGAATCAGAAGTCATTAGGCTGGGTTTTGAAATGTTTGAAAATTCAAGGAAAAAGGCCTTTAGGACAGTACCTTTGGACCTTGGATTTTGGTTTGATTGACCTAAGATCTAGGTAGATCCTAAGGTCTGGAGTCTAGAAGGATCCTAGAGTCTAGATTGGTCTGGAGATTGAATTGATTCAGGGTCAGGATTTATCTGGAATCTGGATGGGTCCCTAGTGACCTCATACAAAAATGAGGTCAACATGACCTAATATAACCCTAAAGGATTTAGGTCATCGGCATCTACTCCTCAATCAAGCCCGTTAATGCTATAAGTAGAGGGTCGAACGTACAAAATCTCATGACAAGTCGATAGTAACAAATTAGGTTATCCTTTACTAATGTCTAAAGCACTAAGCATAGGGTAAAAAGAACCAAAATCTTAGGACCTAAGCTAAAGCTACAAAAAGAAACACCCTGGATAACATCTACAAGTGTCCCTAAAGACTAAGTATATTTTAAATATTTATTAAGGATGATGTCATATTGCGTGCTTAGATCCCCAAATAAATATTTAAAATCTCTTGCCTACATTCAACTAAAGGAGGGAAGAATGGAAGATCCTCTATAAACTGAATGTGCCATAAACAAAAAGTATACTTTAAGCAATATTCAATCCATATTAGAGATAGTAAAGCCCCACCAATTGATGAATTTGCAAAGTTTAGATAAATTTTGAACGATACATATGATTGTACATAAGAAATATCACATCCCCATATGATCGTAGAAAAGTAGAATATTGTGCATATAAGAAAAGATTGGAAACTAAGATGACAATAATGTCAAAAGATAATAAAGGAGAGATAATGCTAACTGCCAACATAAATATATAAAAGTAGTGCTCTAGAGATTTGAGTATTAAGTGTTATATCACTATCTCAAGGATCCCTACTTAGCAAAAGCCAACACGTCAATCATATTATTGACTACAAGTGCATCTAAAGATCTATAAAAGCACAAAGATAAATTCTTGAAGATATGCAAAATAAAAATTTTATCGTGACATCCAAATAAGTTCTTGGAGATCCGTAAAATGAAAATCTCTGTGTGACATCCAGAGAAAATATCTGGAAATCCATAAGGTCAATTAGCATACAAAAAACATGATTGACTATAGATTCGTACCATATTTGTTTGGGGCATTTTATTGACCTCTACTACAAAACCAAAAAAGACGGAATAATAAAAATGGCCAAAATGATTACCTTACCTCAAATCATGCCAAAATCTCTATGCAGATCTCACATATACAGTCATGTGATATAGTAGCTCCATCCCTCTACAACGGCATTGGAAATGTCCTCTCATGCATGCTTCCCCTCGATCGAGCCTTCTTCTGTGTCGCTAAAATGAGAGTAATGCTCCTGTTTATTTTCTTCTTCCATACGCAACTCTACCAAACCTAAGCTTCCATCGTTATTTCTAAAACTTCCTTCCCAATTTTCTCGGAAGCACAAAGCCTACATCTTCTGGAATCCTCTAGCCGCCAACTCTACTAGCTACGAAACCCCAACCAGATCGAACCTCTCCCGCTAATGCTCACTGCCATTCAAAACCTTCTCAAGCCACCCTAACTTTTCTACTTCTGATCCCTCTCAGTCGATCACCCCTCTCATCCCTTGCCTGCTAACTCCATCAACCGGCTGGATTTGAGTGTGTGCATGAGAGAGAGAGAGAGAGAGAGAGAGAGAGAGAGAGAGAGAGAGAGAGAGAGAGAGAGAGAGAGAGAGAGAGAGAGAGAGAGAGAGAGAGAGAGAGAGAGAGAGAGAGAGAGAGAGAGAGAGAGAGAGAGAGAACTTTCTCCTACCTTGCTCTTCCTCCAATCTGCTTCCCCTAGCCCTGTTCGACCCCCTTTCCTTCCTTCATAAATGTTAGATCTCGTCAATCCTGCTCCCAACTAAGTGACAGAACATCCCTTATCTTTCTATAGACATAGTTGACCCGACCTTATACCCAACTAAGTCGAACCCAGATCTAATATACTTGATATGTTCGATCCTTCAGACCTCATTCAGCCAAAACCTATATGTATGTATTATATATACGAGCTCCTATAAGCCATTGTAGGAGAATTACAAATAAATAAACATACAACCTGCATACAGAGGATGGCACACTTGTGATATAGATGAGATCCTATATGCAATTGCAGCAAAATTGTAATGAGATAAATGATATGCTTAAGGACATGTACATGAACTCATGATGCACATGGAAACCTATTTATGGGTATCCCTACAATCAACCACTATTTGTTGACAGTCAAATATATTTATTCTTAATATGTAGAGGGGTTTAACATGAAGTGAATACAAAAGTTACTTATGAACATAAAGGCTTATGTAACTTGCTACTTATATATAGAATTTATATGTTTGCTACGCATACAAAACACCTATACACCTATGAACTATCATAGCAAAAGACAATGAACTCTATGACATCTTTACGATAAGTCACCATTTAATGTTAAGCAAAACACATTGATCCATCACAAGAAAATACCAAATGATATACAACAAAGATAAGTGTCTATGGGTCCTTGTAAAAGACTTGTCAAACATGCTAGATATCATCCATGAGCAAAATTCCAAAGAACTAAGACAAATGTAAGTTTCTAGAAGCTTTTGTAGGAAACTTGTTATACACTTAACATGCCATCTACAAGAAGGATGCAAGGGAACTACTGTAGATAGCAATATCTACTAGTGATAATAAGAGATTCATTAATGTACTACAATCTAATTGTGAAAAGCAACAAGTAGTGCATAATAATCTACATATATGAGACAGGCAAATAACCGTAGTGCTATGCAATCCCATCGGATTCACAACATCCATAAAAGTGGATAGAAGGAATTTACAAATATTCTAAGAATGCCCCCATACATGTACTATAATATGTATGCACATAGGTACACATAAGGGGATACATAATACACATGCATGAGCTTCAACGAGTGTGTTATAGTTACACACGTAACGTCTAGCGATGCTTCACGAGTCAACAAATGAACTACCATTGTTGAGTCCAGTAATTAGGTTGTTAAGCCTAAGTAAATGTCCCACGGCTACCAAGAGGGGGGTGAATTGGTAGTTTTAAAAATTTTAAACCCTCTTAATGATAAAGTTGAACAGAAACAAAATTTTCTTTTAAGGTTAGTAGAAAAAAGTTTTTCAACCACAGAGTTGTTAAAATTGAAATTTAAAGTGCGGAAACGTAAAAGCAATAAAGTAAATGACACCAGATTTATAGTGGTTCGGTCTATAACCAGACCTACATCCACTCCTCAGAGGCACCCTCTGAGTATTGCACTAATACCACAAAGTGACTCTCCTTTAGCACCCACAGCAAGGCGGAGAAGCCTGTACAAAACACTCTTTTCACCACTACCCGGTGCGGCAGAGAACCGTCGTCCTTTTACACTCTCCTAGTGTGGGCAGAGAACCGTCGTCCTTTTACACTCTCCTAGTGTGGGCAGAGAACTGTCGTCCTTTTACACTCTCCTAGTGTGGGCAGAGAACCGTCGTCCTTTTACACTCTCCTAGTGTGGGCAGAGAACCCAACGGCTGTTCACACTCTCCAAGTGTCGGCAGAGAACCGGATCTCCTTTAATGATCTTCTCACAAGAATCTAGAAGGAAGAAAGAAAAGAGTGAAGAAATCCAATTTCACAAGTAGACTCTTACCTTAGCAATCCAAGTGAAGCCTTCTCGCTCCAGTGGTAGGAATCCTCCTTTGAATGCTCTCTTCCACTCTCTCCTTGGCTATTCTCTCAATAGGCACGAAGATCAAATGAAAAAAAGATTGGGTGGCAGTCTAATTTGGACTATTTATATAAAAGACAAGAGAAACCGCCCAAAAACTGCAAATTTCCAATTCTATACGCAGTGGATCGTCCTGTACGATCCTGGATCGTCCTGGACGATATTACTTAAACGATCTGAAACGACCCAAGTTGTATATGTGTACGAAATGACTTCGTACAGCTGATCGTCCTGTACGAACTAGGTTTGTCCAGTACGAACGGTTATTACAAGGTCGGTTCTAGAAACTGCTGAAAACTGTTCTAAGTCGGTTTATCGTTTGGACGAAAATATGTTCGTCTGGACGAAAATTTTCCAGAGAGCCGATCGTCCTGGACGATTATTTATTTCGTCTGGACGAAAATTTTCCAGAGAACCAATCGCCGCGGACGATAATTTGTTTTCGTCTGGACGACTATTTTCCAGAGAGCTGATCGTCCGGTACGATAATTATTTTCATCTGGACGAAAATTTTCCAGAGGACTGGTCGCCTCGTACGATGGTAAAATTCATCTGGACGAAAATTTTACAGAGAACCCATCGTCCGGGACGATAATAAAATTCGTCCTGGACGAATAGGACTTAGAAATTTTTTTTTTCAAGCAAGTTCCTATTCGTTCCAAGTGCTCTATAGGAGATAACTGACAGATCGTCCAGTACGATAAATATCGTCCTGTACGATCAGTATAGAATTTCAAGATCTCCTTATTTGTGTGTGTGATATTTTATTCACTCAATTACAATCACTCCCTTTCAAAATTAATTCAAAGAAAAGACAAACTTCAAATAAACAAAATATCACATGTTGAATTTGATTTGAAGTTTTCGTAGTCTGGAGTCTGATTTTCCTGAAATGTTAGTACACACAAGAGCAAAAGAAAATCTTCTAAAATTGTTAGGAGATAACTATACATTTGAACAATAATGTTTGGAATCATCAAAACTACATAAGTTGCACAAATATAAATCATTCAAATAACAACTATTCAAACAACCATTTATGCCCAATTCTTCTATATGGATAGATAGAAGTCGACAAGCTTAAAATATTAAGCATATATACGATCAAGGTGTTGACTAAAATATATATTTTATATGTTCATATAAAGCCACTATATTACGATTATTATCACAACCCAACCTGACCATGATAGGTCCTATTGTATTGAGTTGTGACAGGCAAATTCCAATATTTTGTTTTGGAATTATTTCATATTTTCTTATCAATATTCATTGAACTAAATTACAGACCATAGAGATACTAAAATATTCAAATAATAAAAATAAATTCATTTACAAAATTTCTTTCATTTCATCAAAATAAATATTTACATTATAGTATATGTCTATATGCAATAGCTATATAATTGAAAATTAATTAGTCATGACTATACAAAAAAATCAAAATAACAAAATACATATGACCTCATATTTAATCCTGAACTGCTAGTCCACAACCTCTTTCTCTTTCCCAAATCCTAAAAAATAGAAGCAAAATCACATATTTAGAATAACAAACCATATAAACCAATCTAAATGTTTGAATATTCTTTTATCAAATATTTTGCTGAATATTTAAAAGCAGTTAAATACAAATTAAATAAACACTAAACTGAAAAAATATAATAAATGCATAATAATAATTTTCTAATTTAGATAACAATATAGAATAATTAAATGAATTGAAATTCATATTACAGAGTAGTTCAGAACACATTTCTCAGACCCTGATAGAAGTTCAAAGGATTCTGACCTCTTATGACTCCCTTTTATTTGTGCTTATAGCACTAGAACATATCATAAATCACAATCTCAGACAGAATTTCAAAGGATTCTAGCCTCTTATAACTCCCAGCAATTCCCTCACACATATAGAATCTCAGAAGATTCTGGCCCCTTATGACTTCCAACATATATATATAATCACATTATAATAATTAAAGAGTAATTGAGCTTGTATCAAAATTTTACATTATTGTATAATACTAGACAATAAAAAATACAACTACGAAAAAATGCATATTTTTAAAAAATATCAAATGACTAGGGATTATTCAAAATGATGTTTTAATACTTTTATTATATTACAACACTATTTTTGAACATCAATATAATTTTCTATTAAATAAAAATCTCGCAAATTTTAAAACCCCCATATAAAATTTCTAAAAAAAATATTTAAAATTTGCATAATCATAATATTTATAACATATAAAAAGTTACGTGGTGAAAATTTTACCTATACAAAGTTATCCCTATTTTTCGCTAATGGATATAAAATTTTAATCAAAATATAAGCTAAAACTTGCACATTTTTTAAAATTGAGATGGACATAATATGTCTTACCTCAATACGAATAAGTTTCCTAATTAGGTCGACAAATGAAGATGACCCAAAGTCTCCAAAAATTTTAATTTCACTTTTTCTCACTTCTCTTTCTCTCACTTCTCTTTCTCTCTATTTTCCTAAAAATGATACTTGATAGCCATGGAAATGAAAATAAATAGAGATTAAGATATTAGTGATTTAAGATATTTTGATTTATATAATATAATAATAATATTATAAATAATTTTCAATAAAAAATTCATAAAAATTCTTTTAAGGATTTTAAAAATTATAAAAAAATATTCATAAATTATCTAATTTTATTTAAAAAATTATGGTGAAATTAGTTCATAAAATAAATACTTGACGGTCCCAAAAAGTTTACTTATACCGACAAGTCTCAATTTCTTAAGAGATTTCAATAGTGCCAAAAAAATTATGAAAAAATTAGAGAAGATAAAAGAAAACATTATAAATATTGTGGCAAAGATGGTTAGTGATTTGGACTTCCTTAGGTTAACAAAAAAAAATCTTGAAGATTTTAAGGGTTTCACAATTTTTGCCAGAGCCCGTATGCTCCCCAATAGCATCAAATCTTTGAGATATGAATCAATAAGATATAATTAATAGGGCATAAAGTCCTTTGTTATCTAAGGTGGATTTAAAATTATTCCCTTAGGAAAATATTTCCCCCAGGTCTACAAGGTACCCTTCGACGAAGCAACCCATGTCTACTAACAAGTATCCTTCTAGCAGGTTGGGTATACTACCTTCTCTAAGTAAGTAGACCATAAACCACGATGGCCTGGGATAACAGAACCATATGATCTTTATCGGGTCCATCATCACTCCCCCCATCATCCGCTTTAAGTATAAGATGATGAAATATTCAAATTTAAATATAAACTTTTCAACATCCCAAACCCATACTGCTACTATACATCTAATACTATGTATCTATGAATACAATGTATCTTATCGACGACTATCCTTAAATGAAAGTTCTCTCTCATTATCAAGAGGGGTAAATAACTATAGGGGCTTGCGTCTATAGGAACTAGAACTCATATCATAAAGTCCTCCAAAATGAGGGAAAAATCTTAAGATATTGTCTTATTTACAAACTCATTTGCCTTCCCAAAATTTATCCTGGAACTTAATCTGTTAAACTCCACAGATACATGTTAATTTGTGGATGCTAGACTCTAAGAAAACACAAGATTGAAAGGAGGTAGGAAGAGAATTATCTCATACAAAATTTTTAGGTCATTTTATTGTATACTCAAATACACTCCAAAAAGAGGTATATATAAAGATACAAGACTTACAAAACCATAACCCATTCTAGCATTAACCCTATTGATCCAAACATGTCCCACTCTAATATTCTCTACTAACTGATAGAACCCCTTACAATAACCTATTCACCTAATACCCATTATGACATGTTGACTTGATTTACTTTCCATTACACTTATTATGATTATCGTACAGCTGATGATACTAGAGTTTTTAGGCAGATGACGATGACACTAGCTCCCCAAGTATCTTCATTGTTTTGGACAGGGGCGGAACCCCCAAGTGCCTATGCATACTTCAACCTAATTTTTAGGTCATTTTATTGCAAACAAATCATCCATACTTCAACCTAATTTTTGTTTAAGAATAATTCTCATTATATAAGATGTTGATGATATTTTAAAAATGTATTATATATTTAAGTACAAAAAATCATTAGTCACTAAAATCATATATATATATATATATATATATGAAAAAAAAAATCTTGACACTTTTACTTATAAGTTTGTTCCCCCCCCCCCAAAAAAAAAAAAAAAATTTAAGGTTGGTTCCGCCCTTGATTTTGGACATATTTCTTGGGCTTTAGCTGGATAAGGTTTTTAGGAGAAGCTTCAGAACACTGTGATTTTTGTTTAAAGCTACAGTGATCGGAGAGATCAGGGAACAAGTTTGAAGAATGGTTGGTTTTGCGACAAAATAGGTGTAGATTTCGTAGAACTGAGAAGATGTGAGATATGGGTCTGCCTGTGGTGTAAAAGTTCACGTTAGATGGAATGCCCAGACTCTAAGATTTTTCCTCCTTATATGGTTTTGAAACTTGTATTATGATGTGATAAAGTTGAGCAACTGCAGCTCGGTGTCTCTGTATTGCTCGTCTGATACTGTATAAGAGGTGGATAAGTTGAATATATTGCAGAGGTTGTAGTTATTTTCTTATGTGTATACACAAAGAGAAATGTAGCGCTATATTGCTTTTAAGTTGGTAATTATGAAAGGAATATTAGTTTTTAGTTAAAAGAGTGACCTCCAAGCTATTCCTACTGCAGGTGCAAATTTTTAATTGCTTTATTAACTGGAATTTTTGTTATCAACGTTGCAGAGAAAGAAAGCTACTTTTTGATAATAATAGGCAATCTGGAGTCCTCTGACTCATAGGTCTAATATATGTTTGATTTTTTAAAGTTATTTTATGCCTTTGTAACTAAAGAAATCTTCATATAATAATCTGTACATTTACATATTAGATTCAAGCTGTAGAGAAATAATAAGTAGAGGGAGAAGTGGATTCTTGTATTCTTGACTTTTTACATAGCTATTACACAACCTGTTGTATTTTTACTAGTGTTTGTGTGTGAGTGTTTACACGTGTCAATCTATGATTAGATCAATTTGTTACAGGTGTAAGGAAGTCGTTATTTTCATTGCGGTCGCTCCCTTATTTTTGTCGTCGCCTCTGCCTTTAGTAACCCTGAAAGAAAGTCGAATGATCTGTTTGGATTGGAGTGAAGTTTAATAAATGAAATGAAGGTTTATTTGCGGATAACTTTTGATCATTATTATTTTTAATACTTTTCACTAACATTGTATACTAAAAAATTTCTATAAAAACAGTAACAAAATAGGCCCAAATAGGACCGAAATTAAAAAAATATATAGTTTGATTGTGAATCAACTTTTGATTAATTTGAGATTTTAACTATTTTATATTTCCTTTTACTCGAATTTCTTATGTTTCTCATAATTTTTTTAAGCGTGCATTGCAAGTAGAGTTCAACAGGAAGCGGATCACCTCAACATGCATTCGTAATTTCTTAGCAACCATTCTGAGCTTAAAGTTGATGATCAAAACAATTTTAACAGGAGAAAACACATTCTCACAACAATTATCACCCTGCTATTTAAGACTATCCCAATCTTCT
The DNA here is from genome assembly GCA_016618105.1 of Dendrobium huoshanense. Classification (NCBI taxonomy): domain Eukaryota; kingdom Viridiplantae; phylum Streptophyta; class Magnoliopsida; order Asparagales; family Orchidaceae; genus Dendrobium; species Dendrobium huoshanense. The sequence continues at coordinate 21,486,536 of CM028354.1, read as the reverse complement.
TCGATATTAAACAAGAACTTTCAATAAAACAGCTATTAAAGGTTTAAGCCTAGAAAAAAAAAAAAAGATTCGAAAGATTGATGGTTTGATGTTAGCTTGACAATCAATCATACAACTTGTATAGAAATTCATAAAAAGAAGTATAGTTTATTTTATTTATGCAGAATCTCTTAATTCATTGGTGTCTTTACAACGCGTATTTTATGATCACCAATGAATAAGTAAGAAAGTTACAAAACTTGGAGATTGCTTTTGTACAAATTATATTTGTTTGTCATCCAACCAGGACCAAAAAATTTAACAAATAATGGTCGAGAAAATTTGAATCCAATTCTGATAAAGATGTACACTATACTGAAAGCAACAATCTCCATCCCTTCATTTTATTTGAGTAAATATATGACCTGGTTAATGGTTGTAAATGCAATGTTAAGATAGAGAAAGAACACCTAAATCTAAAACTGCTTCTAGAGATCATATCCAAGACTCAACAGGGAAGTTGAAGCCGAAGGAATTCACTCCAGTAATATGAGTCAGTATTTCTGAAGAGTCGAAATCGAGGGGCATATCTTCATCGTTCCTCGACGTCTGCGAATAGAATTCAACAAATAAGAAAATATTCAGAAATCCGCCACTTCAGAATTTCATTCATGTTGATAGCAAAGCATTTCTTTATTGGCAGAACCTTTTGATGTTCTGCATTGACATGCTTTATTAAGAAATGTATTCTAGGGGTGTAAACAAGTCGAGTCGAGTCGAGTTTTGGCCCTTATCGAGCTCGGCTCGTTAGATAGAAAGCGAGTTCGAACTCGAGCTCGACAGTCAAGCTCAAACTCGAGCTCGTGTCACTGTTAACGAGCTCGAGCCGGCTCGCGAGCCATGGGCGGGAATTTTTAAATTTAGGCGGGATTTTTAAAAAATTTTAAAATTAGGCGGGATTTTTAAACTTTAAGCGGGATTTTTAAAACTTCAACAAATTTTTTATAAAAATATGAAATATTTCACTTTTAAATAAAATTTAGGTGATTATTATTATTATTTTTTAATATTTAAATTTAATAAATAAAATAAAATTATTTTTAAAAATATTAATATTTAATCGAGCCGGCTCGTGAGCTCACGAGCCAAGCCGGCTCGAGCTCGAGCTCGACTCGCGAGCTCAATAAGCTCGGCTCGCGAGCCCATAAATTAGTCGAGCTCGAGCCGGCTCGCGAGCCGGCTCAGCTCACTTACACCCCTAATGTATTCTTATTCAAGAAGGCAATTTATTAACTGAGCAAGGAAAGACGCATATTTTCTTTCTATTTTGTTCTTTTGATCATTCTATATGGTAGTTTTCTTAGTAATGTGTCATATCAGATTGACTCCCAAATCTATTCAGATTTGAGAATTAAAACAGCTACATGTGTTGGTCATTATTGTCTAGACATCTATAAGTGACTGGAAGGCTTTCAAAACTTGATGTAAACTTCACCTAATGCGACATAAGTTATATTTTTCTGATGATTCTGCTATATATGAAATATACGACAACATACTTATTAACTGAGAGGATTGTGTCTTTCTGTTTTGTTCTATTGATCATTCTATTAAGATAGTTTTCTTAGTACAGTTTCGTATCAGATTGGCTCCCAAATCTATCCAGATTTGAGAACTAAGCCAGTATATGTGTTGGCCATTATTGTCTGGACATGTATAGGTGACTAAAAGTCTTTCAAAACTTCATGTAAACTTCACATAATGCAATTTTATTTGGCTAATTTAAATTTGAATTGAACACAATCATTGTCTTATTTGAGTATGATTAGAGGAAAAACAATACAAAAGATGGAACATCAAATTGCTCACCGCTTTTGGAAAAAAAAAAAAAAATTGCTTACCGTTTCATCATCATAACCATTGTTAGCAAAGCTAGGCGTTTGCACCACCTCACTGAACTCATCGTTCTTCGCAAATCTACCTCGAACTCGAGGCCTACTATCAGCTAGGGTCTTCCTACATGCGTACTGCCATATTTTTGTTTCATGTCAGTGATTTACAAAATAAGCAGCAAAAGAAACGCCTTTGGCTAAAGCATATGTCAGTTACCTTGATCGTTTTGCTAAAATTCCTCGCCTTTCTCTTGCTCACATACCTATCTACCTTCTTCTTCCTCTCCTCCGGTGATGCTCGGCCAACTTTATGGTTTGAGTCATCCATTGTTGTGATATCGAAAGTCCCTTGTAATGGAGCAATCTTGGTGCTATCTCGTAGTACCTTCAGAGAAATTCATGCATCAGATGAATGGATTCATAAGCCTTACAATAGATTTCCAGCAGAATTAAAGCAAGATTTAACATAGCTTAATAAATTACTAATTAGTAAATAATCATGATGTTATTTTGTGCCTACTATAATCTAGTTAATCTAAATAAATTTGATATAGATTGAGCAAATATAATAAGAATTCATAATTGTATAAAATTTAAATCTTAAAATAAATAGTTTACATGCAGGAGACATAATTAGGAATGATAAAACATGCATACCTGTAAGTTTCTGGGGCTGTAGACTCCCGACATAGCTTCATATGTGTAGATTCCTCCTAGACCGTAGGCTTCTGCAGCCTCCATTGGCGTCATTGGCATGCCAACGCTGGCATATATCCCCACCTCATCATCTGCTACACATATCGGCATTCCCATTCCTTCAGCATAAAGCTCCCCTCCAATTCCACCATTAGCATCCACGAATGAGCAGAGCTGCATTGCTGATGGCTCCATGCCCATATATTCAGGCAAGCCAACACGATCCAAAGGAAGCTGGCTCACTACTGAGTTTGGCGAGTAAGATGTGAAGGAGGGATTACAAATCATTGGATTGAGCTGATCCATAGGATGGATTGGAGCCATTGATACAGCTTGAAGTGATGGAACGATATCAGGTTCCGGTTCAATTGGAGGCTGAGGATTGAGAAGAACGGATATTAGATCCGAGTCAAAGGAATTGTCATAGCAGGGCAAGTTGGTGGTGGTGGTGTCAGTTGCTGGGAAGGTTACTGTGGCGGGGACGTCCAAAGAACAAACAACATTGTTGGTTGGCGATAAGCTTCTTGTTGAGTGTCCAGCTTCTCGAAACAAGTTATCTTCATCATCAAAGTTGAGGATTTTGTCAGTTAAAGAACTGGATAAGCACTCCTGTTACAATCAAAATCGAATCTTCAAGTTACAAAGATGTTCAAAAAAATTCCAAACAAAAAAAATCTTTGAAACTCTAGAAACAAATTAGTTGGGAAGACGATGACAATTCAAAGATGCCTGTAACTTACAGGTGTTTTCTGAGAGAGATAGAGAGGAGAATCATACATTCTCATTTCTTTTATAATCACGAATGCAGCTTATGAGCTACCCTTAAAGAACTAAATTATTTTATTAGCTTGTAAATAGAAGACAACCACTCCTAATCCTCAGTGTGATTAAGGAAAATTTAAATCTTACAAACAATAAACATAAAGTAAGCAACAATATTCTAAGCTATCTAAGATAAAAAATGCTGTTGAGAATTTAGATAGCAAGTTAACTAAATTAAAGATATATCACAACAGCAGAGGAACCATCCTTTGCGTACTTGTATTGAAGCCCAAAGTGCATGATTCTCCAAATAAGTCTTGTCCAGTGGATATTGCTCAGATTTTGCTTTATCTTTTTATGACAATTATGAATCTTATATTTAATGGTCTCCATGTGAAAGAGATGAGTGACTATTATTAGTTAAAAATGACAAAATATATTGTGGAAGTGTTATACAAAAAAGTTTTTGCCACTTACATATGTTGAGGGATACTTATAGAAATTGTACATGTACGAGGCATTCATGTGAGTCCCATCGAGAATCTTTTAAGAATTCCTATATGAAGTTAATAGAATAATCTCTCCATAAAATAAATCATTTGAGATAAAATTGCATATGCTAGCCATTGTTTTTCTTATTCATCAGTTGATTATAGACCCCCATACTTGAGCTCGTCAAGCGGCTCGTTCAAGCTCTGTCGTGTTCGCTTCCGTGTCCCAGCACATCCGCGACCGAGCTTTGTCCCAGGTATCGAGTCCGAGCTCTGTCCCGCATATGAACTCCGTCCGACCTCTATCATGTGTCTCAAACCCGAAATCCCATGTCCGAACTTTGTCCCCGCGTCCGAGCATGCCTGTGATTTCAGTTTCTCATGTTATTATCCCACCTTCCAGCTTGCATCCAAGCACTCCTACGCTGCGATCCAGCCTTCCCACCCATGATTTCATTCAAGCATGTCAGCCATTACATCACGCATCCAAGTCGGCTCGTGAGTAATTGAGCCGAGCTTTGGTTGGATCAAACTCGAGTTCCATAAAACAACGAGCTCGAAATTCTTCACGAGCTCGACTCCCAGACTCATTAACAAGTTGAGATCGAACTGGCTCGCGAGTAAGCTTGAATCAGTTTCACCCATAATGGCAAGGGAAATCCGTGGTGGCCATGCATTGTACCTAAAAAGTGACCGAATTGACTGATTTTGCAATGCACTAAAAATTAGTTGCGGCAAGAGCATCAGAGCATCAATTTATCAAAATTAAAATTCTCACTAATAATCATCTAAATTATCAAACACATTAATCTCTCTCAAAAAAAAAAACTGATTCATTGAATTAAGATTTCATTTAGAACAGTTTTCTTACAGCTTTTTAGCACAAGATGAAAAAAAAATTGTTAGTTGGCAAGAACCAGATCCTTCACAAGAATGTTATAAATAGATCGAAGCTATATGCAATTAATCCCTCCGACGCTTTAGATAATAAACAAACAAATAAATTATGTCGTAAAACGTCGACGTAAGGAAATGCTAATAGCTTTAATCAGTCTATATAATCGTCTAATGAGAATTCGGTCATAGAGAATCACATCAAGGGATGGATGCACCGGCGATTGAATCAATTCCTCCAGCATTTTGTCAAGACGAAACGAACACGAAGAGAGAATTCAAAATCTTTTTTGCAGATCAGGAACAGATAAAATATTGGTTGATGGATGCAATGATGAGGCTGGAGATGTATAGAGGGATGTATCACCAGATTTAGAATGTGTATATTTTTGGGCTCCGGAGTGTAAGGGGAACCACAAAAGTTCACATTAGGGGCCCTTTTGTACCCAACATACAGTTGGCCACGTCAGCTGTTTATATGGAATGCGCATGCGGCCAACTGAAACTTAACATAAAACAAAAAAACCTGTATTTAGGTAAGAGGCTAGCTGGTGTAAACGGATTGCTCAGACTAATGTTTCGTTTAAGACGGCTTTTTTATTGCTTTCTAAAACGAAGTTTTAGTACTCCCAAACGAACCCTAAGAGGCCGTCTGACTTGCTCCAAATGAAAACATAATGAAATAAATATAACATATTTAACATATTATAGAGATGTTAGTTAGATGAAAAAAAATTTCAGGATAGTATTATTTTTTTTTTTTATTTAAAATAAATTAAATTTATTGTGGAATATGTGGACTATGGCGGGATATTGCAACAGCGGGAGTGAGATACGGTGGTGATCGATAGTGGTGGTCGATGGTGGGTGACGATGGTGGAGGTGGTGACGACTGTTGTGGTGATGGTGGGATTCTATGGAGTTGGTGTCGGTTGATGATGGGTGGCGGCGGTCGGTGATGGCAGTGGTGTTGAAGATCGACAGTGGCAATGGATAGTGATGGATGACTGATACTAGCATTGTCGATGCACCAGGGGTGGTGGAAATTAAGGGTGCAAATGAGTCAAGTCGAGCTCGAGTCAAGCCTAACTCGAGCTCGAACCGGGAGCCAAATCTCGAGCTCGAAGGCGTGCTCGAGCTCAGCTATTGCCATTGAAACGAGCTCGTCAAGCGGCTCGTTCAAGCTCCGTCGTGTCCCCTTTCGCGTCCCAGCACGCCTGCGACCGAGTTTTGTCCCAAGTCCCGTGTCTGAGCTCTGTCCCGCATCCGAACTCCGTTCGGGCTCTATCCAGCATGCCAAACCCGGAGTCCCTTGTCCTAACTTCATATCAAACCAAACTAATAAAATTTTGTCTTTCTAATATAAGGAAATAGTTATCATATTTTAAGTTTTATAGAGTACTATTTGGATATAATATATTGATTCGTATTATTTACAACATATTATAAGTAGACATTGTGCAATTTTTAAAATGATGTGATGAATCTTAGAAATAATAATTTTATATCAATTGTGATAAGATATTCGATCAATTTAATTTAACAATGTCACTTAAATTTGATAATTAAATATTACTAATAATGATATCACTTGTATCATTTATAATTAAAAATTGTATTAGTGGATGAAGGTTAAATAAAAGCATGAATAGCAGATTATGACTAAGGCTTCGTTTGGGACAGCTTTCGTGCTGCTTTCTAAACGAATTTTTAGTATAAAATTTTCTAATTCGATAATTTTTTATATTTTAAAACTGTTTTATAAAACAATGAATTTTTTTTTAAATGAAGCCTAAATTTATGTATTTCATGTATTTGTAATTATGAAATATTTTTTTATTTAATGTAAATTCATATAATTCTTTAAAATATAACATAAATAATTATAAATATGCTTATAAAATATATGACATCTAGTGAATATGCTAGATGTATATTATTGTTTTATACAAGATAAGAAAATGTAAAATTTAAGATAATATTAATTGGGAAAAAGATTAATATGTTGTTTAATTACAAATGATATCCAATTATATATGCAAGCAATTATAAATTTTTTGACTTTAATTGAGCCAAATCAAATTAATAATATGATCAAGAGCTTAAGATAACACTTTCTATACTAAATATGTTTTAATATGCTTATAGATACAAATTGATAGTAAATTAATATAGTAGTTATCAATTTTCATAGCTTGAAGGTAAATTTTAAGGATTAATCATGATATTAATTAAAATAAATAATATTATGAAATAATATAATCATTATACAAAATATTCAAAAATTATATTAACCATATATATTATTATTTCAATTCATTTCTATTCAAATCTATTGAGTAATATTTCATGTAATTACTCTTTTAGATAATATTGATGTTGGATTGTTCTCTACTAAGATATATTTATTTCATTAAATTATATTTTAACTATTTTGTACATTTTTAATTCATTTTAACTATTTTGTCCAACTTCAATAAATATAGTTATTCAAATTCGAAGAAAAAAAAATATGATTTATTTCATAGATAAGATTATGCATTTCACAATATTATTTTACCTACCTTCAAAAGAGAAGAAATTATTACTTGTGGAGTCCGGACGTAGCTTGCATCCGAACTCCAATCAATACCAATCAAAATAAGTCTCGTTGCCTGTACATAGCCTGTATACAACCTTGTACACATAGTGTATATAATAGACACCCTATGTACAGGCGAAGTGATCAATTTTTATTGGAGTCCGAATGTTTTCGACTCTGCAAGTAATATTTTAACTATTTTGTACATTTTTAATCAAAGAAAGGCTAGTTTGGCTCGTATCCTCAAATAAACATCAAATTAGATATCACGATGACATGAGATAAGGACAAATCTTGAAATATGTTTTTAAATAAGGGATTAAAGATGCTCTTGACTTTAGCACTTGCCTTTGACGGAAGACCAAAAGCATCCCAAGATTTTAAAAGACAAAAACCAACCAAAAGCCTCAAGTCCCCAATCAAAGCAAGCCCAAAAGTGAAACAAGAAAAAGGCTAAGGGAATCAAGACTCAACTCAAAGAACTCAATGCAAAGGGAACCAAACCACAAGGAGACCATTAACTAGTAGGGAACTGTTCTTAGCTTATGCGGCTTAGTAAATCTTTGACAATTTTGCTCTTAATTTATTTGTTTTCTAATGAGGTTGTTTTGAATGAATTTTTTTTCCCCATAGAACCCATTTATAAGGTATAATTATATAAGTGCCTTTAATTGAAGAAATTCCCGGATTATGATATCATAGTCAAATTTTTGTTCGGAGTAAATTTTAAATTTGTTAGAATTTTTTTGAGATATGTTCAATATAAATTTTTATTGATTATTATATATTGTACTTGTTGTCATCAGGTCTCAAATCCTAAATGAGAAAAACAGAAGGTTGCATTAGGTAGTCAACAGCTAACGTAAAACTTGTCGAACAATCATTATTATATATTATTGTACTAATTTAAAAATAAATTTAAAGATTTTGAGACCTTTCCTAACTAAAATTTGATTTGAATATTTTGATGATTTTTTATTACTTTTTTTTTAAATATGATGTATATGGGATCAAAACATAATTAGATAGTAAATACTTAATCATATTAGCACGACAAGCATACAATAACGGTCGAACAATTATTACGTCCTCCGATCGGACGTTCCTCAACGTCCAGTTGAAGGCCAAATCGCGTCAAAAAACGAGAAATACCTAGCAAATACCGAGCAATACCAAACAATAACGAGGAATACCATCACGTAAAGACCCAATACCGAGTTATACCGAGCTATACCGAGCAATACCGAGTTATACAAAAGTTGTATGTACTTTTTCCTAGAAAAAACTCGGTACAACTCGGTATTGCTCGGTATAACTCGGTATAGCTCGGTATAACTCGGTATAGCTCGGTATAACTCGGTATTGGTCTTCACAGAGCGGTATTCCTCATTATTATCAAATAATACCTAGCAATACCGAGCAAATACCGAGTTTTTTGGCGGGATTTTGCCTCTGACCGGACATTCCTCTACGTCCTTACACCGGACCTAATAAAAGTTCATAACGGTCATCCCCTTGTCTTAAAATATCTGCAATTGACATGAAAGAGACATGGAAATGACATAAATGAGAAAGAATAGAGCTGGTGCAGCCAAAATCCTACCAGAAAGGAACTAATGCCCATCAGTCCCTCATTGTCTCTCTCCTGAAGCCCACTGTCATAAACAACAGAATCTCTTCACCCTGTTGGCTTTCATGATCAGTTGCTATTCTCTTCTGCTTGAGAGTCGAGATTTTGCAAAAGAAAAGTTAATTGGAGAACCTCTTACAGATCTCAGTATGCTGGTTTTTGACACCCCTTTACAGCTGCAACAAGAACACTACATCAACTCACTATAGTTCTCTCTCTCTCCATTTGATATAATTGTGCTGATGCTACAGTACTTTCATTTGTGGGTGAGAGAGCTTACTAAACTTAAAATTACAGATTTTAGAATTAGATTAAACTAACTTGAAATTGATCAATTTTAAGTTGATTAAAATTGGAGCAGTTTTGATTTCGTTTGGGACGGCTTTTTTATTGCTTCTTAAAGTAGTTTTTTAGTACAAAAAATTTAATTTTGTACTCGAAAACTTCTTTAAGAAGTAGTGAAAAAGTTATCCCAAGCTTAGCGAAGTCTTAATCTTGACGAGAGATTATTACGTGCGTAGACCGAATACAAAGAACAATTTGGATTTGTCTCTGTGACCATCACTGTTCACAGAGACAAACCAAACGTCCGGTCTCTGCACGTAATAATTTCTCTAATATTGACTCAGGGTTTGCTTGGGATGATTGAAACGTTTTATAATGCTGATTTTGAAATTATTGCGGAAAAATTAATTTAGCTATTCTTACCTCAAAAACCAGCTTTCTACCATAGATAATTTTGAAAAATAAAGAGAAAGCGACAAAAAATAGTAATTAAAAGAAATTGAGATTGCTATCTGAAAAGCAAACATTGATCCCAAACAACTCTAAATTGACTAAACTTTGAGTAAATTTGAATTTAGAATATTATTATCATTATCAATATCATTTTTTTAAGTGATATATAAAATAAATTATTGTATTCACATAAAACTATAAAGTTTTCATTTAAAAGAAATGTTGTGATTCAATAAATAATTTGCAATTTCAAAATATAGATTTTATAAGCATGATTTTGTGTATAAATTAAAACTTTTTATTTTTGAAAAGTAATGAATTAAAACAGCTTTTTAGGAAAAGTGGCTCTTCCTTCTCTCTCTTCTTTCTCTGTCTTCATTGCAAGTTGGGGACATGAAGTTTTTGAGAAGATGGAGCTTTTGAAGTTCGAACCAGGGATCCGATGCTAATAATTGGAGGTGACTTGATATCTCGTGAGCGTGTGGTAGGAGATTTCTTTGCCTCTAAGAGGATGCACACGTATCAACATAAGAATCATGGTGGTGTCCGTGTGTGAGAAAAATCCAAGGCTTCTCTAATAAAAAAATTTGAGGCGATTTTTTTTTTCTAATAAAAAAATTTTAATTTAAGAATTTATTAAAAATTAATTAAGATTTTTTCTACCGCCACGAATTTTTCAGAACATAACAAAAATTTATTAGAAATTAATTAAAATTTATAAAAAAAATTAAATATGAACTAATTTTTTCCACATGATTTAGGCTTCATTTGGGACGGCTTTTTTATTGCTTTTTAAAACGGAGTTGTAGTACAAATTTTTTATTTTTTGTACTAAAACTCTGTTTTCAAAAGCAATAAAAAAACCGTCCCAAACGAAGCCTTAGACTTCGTTTGAGACAGCTTTCTTATTGCTTTCTAATTAAAAATTTTCTTCAAATAAAAATTTTTGTGCTAGAAAGCTATTTTAGAAGGCAAGAAGTGATTTTTTTAATATAAACAAATCATCATTTCATCATAATTAGTATCTCATTTTGAGTTTAGGGTTTCATTTTGGACAATTTTTGGCAACTATTTTTTTCTTTATTTTAAAAAGAAACTGTACCTAAAAATTGTTTTGGAAAACAGTAAGAAAACTATCTCAAACGAAGCCGAACTATCACAATTTTATTACTTTTGAATATAGAGAGCTATTTTTAGGTGCTAAGTTCATTTAAAAAAAATAGTATTCAACTTTGATGGTGATTTGGAACTTTTGGATTTATAATTGTATTATTTACTAACATGTGTTGTGTTAAACATATTATTATGTCTTTATTTCTTGCATTACTATTATTTGACTATTTTTACATTGCGCTGAAATTGTTTTGAAAATGTTTTCAATATTTTGGATGTTTGCATAATTATTTTGGGCTAATTAAAATATATATGATTGTTGTAGATCATTGAAATGTGAAATGTCATATTTGGCTGTTGAACTTATTAAAATATATGTGATAGTTTGATTGTTCTTATAATTTGGGTGTTGTTCTTATTTTTTATGCCTTTCTTTTTATGGATATTTAATTTTTCGAGAGGCCTAACTGGATTTATGTGACACCTGCAGATTTAGCATATGGATTGACTTGCTCTGACACGATTGAAAAAAATCGCAAGAAGAGGATTTAGGAAGGAAGAAGAGGATTTTTTAGCCCCTTTGGGCTGTTTTTAACTGTCGGCCCAGTTCAAAACGTTGTCCGGATCGAGGTATGTCACATTATGTTTATCTCAATTTTAAAAAATATGAAATTTTTATTTAATTTTCTGATCAAAATTCTATTTCAATTAGCAAAAAAATGAATAATTTGCACTGATAAAACTTTTACTATGTAACTTTTATATGCTATAGATATTAAGATTACAAATGTTTTGAGTCATTTCTAGAAATTTTACAAAGGGGTTTTTGGAATCTGTGGGATTTTTATTATATAGAAAATTATCTTGACTCTAAAAAATAGTATTGTAGTACTATAAAAGTGTTAAAATATTATTTTACACAATTCATAATAATTTGATTATTTTCTAAAAAAATGTACTTTTTTTCTAGTAGTTTTTTCTGTTGTCTACCTTTAGAGGAAACTGTGCAATTCTAATGCATGCTCAATTATGCTTTAATTTCTATAATATATTAATAAAAAATGTGCATACTGATGAAATAATATCTGCTGAGAGTCATAAGGGACTAAAATTCTTTGAGATTTTGCCTGTGTCCGAAAATATTTGGATGTTTATAAGGCATGTTCTGGTGATTATAACTCATGTTATGGTACTATAAGTATAAAATGGAGTCATAAGGGGCTATAATTCTTTGAGATTTTATCTTGGTCCGGGAAATATAATATGAACTACTCTATGATATGAATTGCAATTTTTTCATTTGCAGAATTATTTTTTTATAATTGGATAACTGTTATGCTCGTATTACATTTATCAATATAATAATTTATTAGATTATTTTTAACTAATTTTAATTATTTAGAAAAATATTTAATCATGTTTTTAAAAAAATTTAGATAGGTTTGTGTGGCCTGTTGAGTTGTTGTAGCTCACTGTGATATGCTTTTGCTTTTAAGCTCTTGGAAAGGGAAAGAGCATGTTGATTAGTAATTCATGATTGATCAAAGATTATTGGTATTTCCCTATTTTGATTTTTGTACAATCATGACTAGTTTATTATTCAATTATGTAGCTTTTACATGTGGTCATATACTATAGTGTAAATATATTTTTATGAAATGAAAGAAATTTTATGGATGGATTTATTTTCAGTATTTAGATATTTTAGTAGATTTATAGTCTATAGTTTATTTAAAATAAATATTGAAAGAGAATATAAAATATTCTAAAACTAGATATTGAGATTTGCTTGTCATAGTTTAACACGGTAGGACCTATCCTGGTCGGGTTGGGTTATGAAAACATAAGCTATCAATGAATCGAGATTGACAAATTTATGATCATCTTTTGAGATGATTTTCTTCTAATATTAATTTATTTATAACATATTTGTTTGAATATAATCATAATTAATTTTATTATTATCATTTATTTTATTACCTCATTTTATTGGTGATGACTTCACTATTGACTTTAATCTCAATAAAGCAAAGTAAAAAAAGTAGTGTGTTAGCTTTTATAACTTATCTATACAAGTTCATGAGATTTATTTTCCAATTCAAAGGATCCTTGCATGTCTAGATCAGAGGCTTGTTGGCAACCTTGATGGATGTTATTCTTACCTTCATCTTATCCTATGGAAAGTAAAATAGTGATTTTAATTGATGATTGTCTAGTGTGTTTGTATCAATCAAGCATGAATCTTAATGTAATATTTAAGTAAAAAAATTTGAAATTAAATTCATGACTATTTGATCTCCGATTTTCACCAAATTTATAATCAACCTGAATGTCTAGATCATATGAGTCCAATAGTAATGAAAGTGTTTTAATTCGAGTCAAAATAGTCCCTGATTAAACACTGGAAGCAGGCTAAAATTATTATGACATTAATTGAAGTGCAAAAAATTTGACTTTAGCAAGTTTATAATGAAAATGAGCTTCTTGTTTGAAAAAAAAAAATATCTAACAACATCATTAGGGCACTTAAATGTTAAAAGAATATTATATAATCAAGTTAATCAATATAGGCTCAATAACAAGTTTTGTTGGTTTTAGCTGTAATTAATTTAATGTTATAGATACCCATTCTTTGCATGAATGGGATGGGACCTTGATTTCAAATTAAACTGAGCTTGGATATTAAAAAAAAATAACAAAATCTATAGTTTTACCTAAATTTGACATGGATAATCAATGCTAGCAACATTTATAGCTCGACAACTATCGTTCAATTATCATTGTGGGACTTCCATCTCTTGACCTTCATTACTCAGCCACCATAATCCAATTGTCATCACTCAATCACTATCATATAAATATGTTCATTTAACTATCGTCGCTCAGCCACAGACTTCTGATTGTCGTCCTCTAACTGTTATCATCCTTTTTCCATCTCCTAAATAACACTGGCCAACTATCATCACTTTACTGCTATTTTCTTACCTCCAAAATTCTATCTTACCCAATCATTTTCATCATGCTCTAGTACTTCTCTATTAATCTCCACTATAGAAACAAAAGACTAGGCTACTGATATTGACATAGTATGTGTTCTCTAATTGAGGAGAATATTGAACTTCTATAATTTTACTTGTATAGTGGATCTTTTCATTAGGCTTAGGCCTCATTGCTTTTCCTTATCTAAATGTTTTAAATAAATTTTTAGCGTTTCATGTAATCTTGTTTTATACATTTGTATGATGGATCTTCATATGAAACTAAAATATTAAGTGCCCTTTTTCTACTATTATGAATATTCTACCGCACAATTGTTGACTATAAAAAAAAAAAGAGACAAACTTTCAAACAAATGCTAAGTAACGTACATGTTTCTGTCGACCCCATCTCATACAATTTGTTTCCAAACGAAGCAACCATTCATTCAAAAACAAAATAAATGCCAGCTCATTTCTTTAAAATTAACTGGCAAAAGTAATCGGGAGAAGACATACCCACTCTTTCATCTCTCTGGCCTCTCTGTTCATTTGAAGCAAGCGACAACACTGAGCGGCTAAACCTAGACACCTTTAAACGTTGGTCCTGCATCATGCTTCGACTTCCCCTTCCACCCGTTCGTCCGCCCCTATCTACTAAATCAACTCCCAACTGCGAACAAGAGAACAAGCAAATAAGAATTCTATGTAGTCGATATTAGATCCGATCAGAAATGTTTAAATTCAATTCAAGGCCTTGCCCCATTGATCTTAGATCCAGTCAAGATAGATTTAAAGTGAAGACCTCACGCTGTCGATCTTAGATCCAGACGAGATGGTTTCAAAGTGAAGACCTCGCGCCGTCGATCTTAGATCCGGCCGAGATGGTTTCAAAGTGAAGACCTCGCATCGTTGACTTTAGGTCTAGCCAAGATGGTTTTAAAATACAAGACCTCATACAATTGATTTTAAATTCGACCAGAAAGAATTTAAATTGAAGACCTAGCACCATTGGAGAACATTTAATTAGACAAATTAATTTGAAACCTTACAGGTAAATTCAAATTGAACCATTTAAAAATTCGATCTTTTAATTAATTGAAATAAGACTCTAATTAACTAATCCAATATAATATAATTTGATTAAATAATTAATCTAAATAGATTCAAATTGTAATCAACTTGGATAATTGGAAAAGGAGCATTTTGATTAATTGAAAGGAAGTATAATTGGATCTAAACTTTAGTTGATTAACTGCTTAACTCAATCAACTGAAACAGAATTCTTAATTTAAAAATAAAAGAAGAATCAAATTTGATTTAACTGAAATTAAAATTCTCTAATTGGTAATTCAATTAATTAACTAAACTTAATATTTGAGAGCTTAATTTGTTAATTATATAAAATATATATGTTAATCAATGAATCTAATTAATGCAATTAAATTGAATTCAAATCAAATTAAATTAAATCTAAAATAATGTTCACACTAAGTGGGCCACTTAGCTTAAAGGGCTAGGTCGTAAGACCGGTAACTTCTATGGAAGTCATAAGTCCTACCAAAGTCAAATCTCACAGGAAACTCCTAATTGGAGCTGTAAGCCCCAAACTAAATAAATTAATGGGCAACTCTTAATTGAAATTGTAAGCCCCAAACTAAATAAATTAATGGACAACTTCTAATTAGATTCGTAAGCCCAAACTAAATAAATTAACATACAACTTCTAAGAAAGTTATAATCCCCAACTCAAATTAAATCAAACTAAAATCCAAACCTATGGGCATCTTAGTCTAAAAAGATTAAGTTATAAGACCCACTTTTTTCAGACTATTCCTAAGTGAATCCATAAGTCCTACCCAATAATTAAAACCTTTGGATAGCCTCGCTGTAGAGTTAGGTTGTAAGACCCATCCTTGGGCAACTCATAAATAGAGCAATAAGCCCCATTTCAATTTTAAATACCCGGGATACTTTCTACGAAAGTCGTAAGTCCCAACCCAAATCTAAATACCTGGGCTACTTCCTAAAGAAGCCATAAGACCAAACCAATTTCTTGGGTTACTTCTAAATGAAGTTATAAATCTCTGGGTATTCTAATAGATGTAAAGCCCAAAACACCTAATCAAATTAAAACTCAAATCTCACCACTTCAGTCTGCTCGGGATCCCTGAGAGGAGGCAACTCATGGCTGCTAATGAGATTTCATGGACACTACGGTCAATGATTATTAGTGTTGATAGACTGGAATCTATGGTATATCCGGGACTACAGAACCATTGGATCTTAATCGGGTTTACCTCCATTTCCTCCACTATTGAGACTAAAAAAATACCTAAAAAATTATTCATCCTTAATCGAGAGTTCTTTCTTACTTATTAAGAGGGATAATTAACTATGAGTGCTTACACTCATAGGAAGTAAGGCCCCATATTCTTAAATCCTGACACAACCCTTAAGGGAAATTTGGTTAATTTCAATCTAACTTAAGGGAAATGGAATCCTACTGCTGCAAAGTGGGAATCATACATTTGTGCCATTTTTTTAAGCAAACAATAATATTGTGGTGTCATCTTTAGGAAACATTCTTAGCATATTATTGTAAAAAATCCCTTAATCAAGAATAATAAAATTCAACTAGTAAAGGACACCCATGTTTGACTTAGAATATTATGTGTTCATGGTTGAGTAGGATCAAGTTTAAATCTCTTAGCTCTTAGAGGAAGCTGGACAGTAAAAAGTTTCATCACATTATAATGGAATTCTCCTATTATAATATCAATAGCAGTTAGTGCTAATCAATTTAATGCCAACCCTAAAGTGCTCTACCATACTGGAGTTTCTGCTCGATATCCTCATTATAATCTCTTTGATACCGCCAACTCTAACTAACATTAGGAAAGTTAAAAATAAAGTCATTAATCTACTTTTCTCTCTCACTTTTCTTCTTATTCTATTTCCTACTTATGATCACAGAATCATCCAGGATGATCAGGTGAAATTATTGCATCTGGGACGATTGGTCAAAAAGGTGGTTATATTCGTCCAGGACGATCAAACATCATTCGAGATGATAAGACACAGGCGATCGTCCCTATGAGTCATTCTGAATGAACATTGAAAAAGCATATAGTCTAGAATGATTAGGTGGATCGTCCTGGACAATCGATAATAATGGATCATATCGGCCAAATTTAAAACATGGAATGACTTTTTTTCCACATGGATTATCCAGGATGAACAGATGGATCGTCTAGAACGGTCACTAATAATTGAGAAAAATTTAAGAAGATTGTCCAAGACGAGGAGGATCATCTAAGATGATCACAAATAATTAAAGCTGAATACGATCAGATCTTCTAGGATGATAATGGATCGTTGAGGATGATCATAAATAGAAAAGTCATATCAGCCGTCAGATGGAACTTTAAGAGTGGATTGAATGAATCGTCCATGATGATATGAATATTGTCCAAGATGATGCGACGAAAAATTGAAATTCTAGAGATGATCAGAGAAGGCCCAAAAATAAGAAAAACAATAGTAAAAGATAAAATTAAAATAATGAAAAGACTATAAAAATGATAAAAAGAATGAAAACAAAGGATTTTTTTATCAAAGCACGAATATGATACATTCTCCATGTAATTGAATTAAAAATTTATAAGAATTAATGAGTTAACATCTTTGAAATTCAAAAAAAGATAGAGCAGTTGATCCTGTCAGTCCTTAGCTCAGACTTCTCATAGGGCAAATCATCTTTTGTAAATAAAAATCTATCTCTGGAAAATTAATTGGATAAGAAAAAGAAATATGTTCAAAACTTGGTTCTAGAAAAAATATCTTATAGAATAATATATCAAAGTAATTAGTCACAATCATGAATTTCGAGCACAAGCCCTTTAAAATATCAAGTGACATATGAATTATTTTAAGATTTAAATGTTTGATAGAGAAGAAAGCTTACTTTTTGTGGACTCATTTTATGCCTCTTATCAATTGATTGGTACACTTTGCACATCTTTTAATTTTTGATACACATTATATATCTTTTAATTAATTTTTTTGGGGCAGTCATTACACAACTTTTCAGTTTTCTATTCTTTTTAGGCTCATTTTATGTCCTTGTCATTCATTTTGTTTTCTTGCAAGCTAGATCCCTTTTGAAACTTTTAAATACTCTTAGTTGTGAGAATATCTTTCAGATATTAAAGAAGAAAAACTCACTCTCTAATATAAGGAGGAGTAAACCATAAAGCAGAATCAAATTCATATGATAAATACAATAACAAGATTACGAAAGCTTGAAAGTGATTTAATGACTTCGAATATTATTTAAATAAGATAGTTTACTGTAACAAGATAGAAAAAGATCTCAATCGCAAAGTCTATTTGTTAATTTGAGATAAAATTTTATTTAGAAAAAAAAAATTATACCACTAAAAGAAGTTAGAGGAAGGGAAACAATCAACAGTGTTTCTCCCTTTAACTGATTTAAGGATGTCAAATAATGACTACAAATTTTCAAAGATGAAAATAATGCACAAAATATTATTTCAATAGTGATAAAAGAAAATAAAAAAAGAAGAAATTAAAACTATAGAAATGAAAACACTAAAAGAATGATAAAATAAATAAATAAAACTAAAGTTAACAGAAAGAAAAGAAAATAACAAATAACATATCAAAAAATACAATTCAGAATTCAAAAACATCAAGTTTATGCATTTATGTCAATCACACCCAATCTGGTCCTTAAGATGCTGAATGTGTTGAAGGCCAGTGGTTTAGTAAAGATTTCATCTAGTTGATTCTTAGTTGTCACATGGTGTAACTCAATATCTCCTTTAGTCATGAAGTGGTGCCTTATGTCAATGTGTTTGATCCTTAAATGTTGGATATGATTTTAGAGATGCAGATGGCACTAGTGTTGTCACAAAGGATTGAAATTGTGCTTACAGGTAATCCTAAATCTAGAATTTATTGCTTGAACCAAAAGACTTGCGCCACACAACTCTCTAAGGTAATGTACTTAGCTTCAGTTGTAAAACGTGCAACAGAGTTTTGTTTTCTACTGGATCAGGAGACTAAAGATTGTCCTATGAATTGGCATGTCCTAGAAGTGCTCTTTCTATCCACCCTGCATCCTACAAAATCAAAATCAGAATATCCATTAATCTCAAAAGAAGTGCTTTGTCTCGGATTCAAGATTCCTAAGTTTTGGGTCCCTAAGAGATATCTAAGGATTCTTATAACTACAGTCAGGTGGGATTCTTTAGGATCAGCTTGAAATCTAGCATAGAGACAAACACTAAACACTATATCAGGTTGGCTAGCAGTCAGGTAAAGTAAAGATCTAATCATTCATCTATACTTCTTTTGATCAATAGATTTTTCATTTGACTCCTTGTCCAACTGAGCACTGGAGGTCATGGGAGTATTTATTGGCTTAGCTTTATCAATTTCATATTTCTTCAAGATGTCATTTATATACTTTGAATGATTTAGAGAAGTTCCATCATCTTATTATTTTATGCTAAACCCCAAAAAGTAGGATAACTCTCCCATCATACTCATCTAAAACTCCTTACGCATTGTTTTAGAAAAAATATCACATAGCTTTTTATCAGAAGATCCAATTAAAAAATATATCATTAATATTGATCTGAATAATGAGTAACTCATCTCCTACTTTTCTCATAAAAAGGGCGGTATCTATGCTCCCCTTAACAAACTCCTTCTCTAGTAAGATTGTGCTAAGCTTCTCATACCAAGCTTTGGGTGCCTATTTTAATCCGTATAAGGCCTTTTTTATTTATAAATATGATTTGGAAATGCAAAATCTCAAAACCTAAGGGTTGTTCTACAAATACATACTCTTTTATTACCCCATTTAAAAAGGTACTCTTGACATCCATTTAGAAAAGCTTAAATCCCTTATAACATGCAAATGCTAGTAGCACTCTAATGGCTTCCAATCTAGCTACAGTAGAAAAGGTATCCTCAAAATCAATCCCTTATATTTGGTTGTACTCCTTAGCCACCAATCTCATCTTATTCCTAACCACCACACTAGAATCATTCATCTTATTCTTAAAGACTCATTTGGTTCTAACTACACTTTGTCCCTTTGGTTTTTCTACAAGCTCCTAAACATCATTCTTAAAAAATTTATTTAATTTCTCTTACATGCCTAAGATCCAAAACTCATCAGATAGGGCTTTATTGATGTTGGTGTGTTCAGTCATTGAGATAAATGCAGAGTGGTTCACTTTCTTCCAATGTCCATGCCTAGTCTTAACACTTTCAAAAGGGTCTCCTAAGATCCGTTCTTTAGGATGACTCGAAGAACATCTCCAATCTCTTAGCAAAGTGTATTTAGGTTCTATCCATTTCTTAAGATTTATATTTTCTACTCCTTGGGTAATCTCACATACTCCTTCAATGTTTTGGGTCCCTATTCTCTTCTCCAAATTTTCAACACTTTGGGTAATTTCTCAAACTTCATCTTCATCCTCAACTCTAGACTTCTTTGGATCAGATTCATCAAACACTACATGAGTAGTCTCCTCCACCACCAATGTCCTTTTATTAAAAACCCTAAAGGATTTCCCAACACTTAAATATCCTAAGAACACTCATTCATCAAATTTTGGATCAAATTTTCCTAAGTGTGACTTCCCATTGTTAAGAATAAAAATCTTACAGTCAAGTACATGGAGGTGGAAAAGGTTGGGTGTCCTACACTTAAGAATCTCATAGGGTATTTTATCTAGTTTATCTCTAACATTCATCATATTCAACACATAACAAGTTATATTTACCGCTTCAGCCCAAAAGTATTTTGGAAGAGAATACTCAGCAAGCATGACTCTAGAGGCCTCAACTAATGTTGTGTTTAACCTTTCAACTACCTCATTCTACTGAGGGGTCCTAGGAGCTGAGAAGTTATGGCTAATCCCTTTATCCTCACAAAAGTCTCCAAATATATCATTTTTAAACTATCCACATGGTCGCTATGGATGGTCAAGATCTCATAACCTAGCTCTTTTATAATCAAAGTGGAAAATGATCTAAACTCATCAAAAGATTCACTCTTATGAGACAAAAATTTAATCCAAGTGACTCTCGAGTAGTCATCGATAATCACAAATCCATAGACTTTCCCTCATAAACTGGCAGTTCTAATGGGTCCAAATAAATTCATGTGAAGAACTTCTAAAGGTCTAAAGGTGCTAATGCCCTTGATGGAGTGGAAAGAGGATTGGACTCACTTCCCTAGTTGGTAGGCATCACACAGGTGGTCTTTAGTGAACTTAAGCTTGGAGACTCCTCTAACTAGGTCCTTTTAGATCACTTTCCTAAGGATTTTCATACTGGCATGACATAACCTCTTGTGCCACAGCCACGACTCATCAACGATAGTTTTTAAGAAAACTAAAATAGTGTATTTAATGTTATTTAAATCAAGCATATAAATATTGTTAATTCTCTTTTCGTACAAAACAGTGTTATTATTCAAACTAATAATGCATGTATTTGCCAAAAACATTTATGATGAAGCCCTTATCGCACAGCTAACTGATGCTTAGCAAGTTGTATTTCAGTCCATCTACAAGTAAAACATTTTCAATCATAAGATTCTTGGAGTTTCTAATTATACCTGCGCTCACAACTTTCCTGGTGATGTTATCTCTAAGAGTGACCTTGCCTGCAGCTCTGGCATCCAGCAAAACGAATTGGTTATCATCTCTAATCATGTGTCATGAGCATCTGCTATCAAGGTATCATATGTTCTCATGAGACCTTTAGTGAGAGCAAGCCTACAAAATCATCAAACATTAGTTTTAGGAACACAAACAAGTTTGAGTCCCTTATGGAAAGAAGAATGCAATGCATGTATGTTATGCTGTGAATCATGTAATTTGGGTCTCCACACCCAATGTGTACTACGGTGAACGATGTAAATGTGTGAAATGTAATCTAACATGCCACATGAAAAACTACTAACACCAAGAAAAATATTTACTAGTCTTCTCGAGTGGTGGTGCTTCTTCTTAAAGTTATGTGATGCATGCAATAATGGTTTATCATTTTCAAATGCTTTGAATTTTTCTAATTTTTTAAACTCTTTTCATAACTCAACAAGAGATGACTTCAAGGAATCATATGCATTAGATAATTCAATATGCTTTTTTATTTAATGCATCAAACTCATCAAGTAATGACATGTGATTGTTATCAATTATAGAGTGATCTTTAAGTAAAATTTCATGCTATTTTTACAATTTTAAAAGTTTTAATTTCAAGCTAGTATACAATTTTTTAAGTTTTCTATATGATGCATGAATTTGTTTAGAAACTTTAAGTAATTGATTGTAGGTTAGTTCATATACCTCTTTATGGTCAGACTGACCAATATGATTATCTGCCATCAAACACAAGTTTGTAGTCTCCTCTTCAAATTTAGTCTTAGAGGAGTTAGATGTATAATTTTACTAGAATGCCTTTTGGAACTACTTCTTGTCCTTCATAAACTTGGGTTTCTCCTCACCCTTCTCCTTTCTTGGGTGCGTCTTAAGTGTAGGATAATCAGGTCGTACATGTCATGGCTTCCTACATTCAAAGCAAACTATATCAGAAGAACTTTTAAAATTTTTGCTACCCTTACCTTTAATCCACTTCTGATTATGCTTTTTATTCTTCCTTAGAAAGTCTTTAAATTGCCTAGTGATTAAGGTAACATCATCGCTTTCAAACTCGGAAGAATCAGTATCTGTATTGTTAGCCTTTAGCACCATAGTTTTCTTCTTCTTCTTCTCACCTAGATCAAGTTGTCTTTAGTTCACTCCTTGCTTGTAAGCAATGAGTGATCCAAGTAAGTTATCAATAGAAAAAGTATTCAAATCTTTAGATTCAATTATTGCAATAATCTTAGTATCAAAAGAAAAAGGAAAGCATTTCAAAATTTTATTTTATAGTTAATTATCTCTCTTCCTAAGGCATGCAATGAGGTGATAATTTGAGTAAACCTAGTATACATGTCAGATATCATTTCAGTAGGTTTCATACAAAAACGTTCATAGTCATACGATAAAATATTCAACTTAGATTGCTTAACTTCATTTATTCCTTTATAAATATACACAATCTATCATATACTTTTTTACCAGTAGCATAAATTGTGACACGCATATAATCTTCCTATTTCATAGCATATAAAAAATAGTTCAAGCATTTTACATTAAGTTGTGATAAATCTGTATCCTTAAAAGTTCATTCAATGAAAGAAAGTTTAGTTTTAATACCATTAATTTCACATGACGAAGGTAAATAACTTTCTTTAACAAGCATCCACATATGATAGTCAATCGATTATAAAATAGTAGACATACGAGTTTTCCAAAAATCAAAAGGTATATTGTCAAACAAAGGTGGTCGGGTAAGAATACCCTTCCGCAGAATTATGATTACCGGAGTTAGCCATTGTTGAGTCTAGTAATTAGGTTGTTAAGCCTAAGTGAATGTCCCAAGGCTACCAAGAGGGGGGGTGAATTGGTAATAAAAAAAAATTTAAACCTTCTTTAAAGATTAAATTGAACCAAAATAAAAATTTCTTTTAAAGTTTGTAGAAAAATATTTTTCAACCATAGAGTTGTTAAAATTAAAATTTAAAGTGCGGAAACGTAAAAAATAATAAATTAAATGACACTAGATTTATAGTGGTTTGGTCTATAACCAGACCTACATCCACTCCTCAGAGGCACCCTTTGAGTATTGCACTAAAACTAATAGTGACTCTCCTTTTGCACCCACAGCAAGGCGGAGAAGCCTTTACAACACACTCTTTTCACCACTACCCGGTGCGGCAGAGAACCGTCGTCCTTTTACACAATCCCCAGTGCTGGCAGAGAACCTTCATCCTTTTACACAATCCCTAGTGCTGGCAGAGAACCGTCGTTCTTTTACACAATCCCTAGTGCTGGCAGAGAACCGTCGTCCTTTTACACTCTCCTAGTGTGGGCAGAGAACCCTACGGCTGTTCACACTCTCCAAGTGTAGGCAGAGAACCCTTCGGCTGTTCACACTCTCCAAGTGTCGGCAGAGAACCGGATCTCCTTGACTGATCTTCTCACAAGAATCTAGAAGGAAAAAGGAAAAGAGTGAAGTAATCCCAATTAACAAGTAGAGACTCTTACTTTTGCAATCCAAATGAAGCCTTCTCGCTCCAATGGTAGGAATCCTCCCTTGAATGCTCTCTTCCACTCTCTCCATGGCTATTCTCTCAAGAGGCACGAAGATCAAATGACAAAAAGATTGGGTGGCAGTCTAATTCTGACTATTTATATAAAAGAAAAGAAAAACCACCCAAAAATTGCAAGTTTTCAATTCTGTACGCAGTGGATCGTCCAGGACGATTTTACTTAAACGATCTGACACGACCCTATTTGAATATGTGTACGAAATGACTTCGTACAGCTGATCGTCCTGTACGAATTTAGGTTCGTCCAGTATGAACAGTTATTACAAGGTCGATTCTAGAAACTGCTGAAAACTGTTCTAAGTCGGTTAATCGTTTGGACGAAAATATGTTCGTCTGGACGAAATTTTTCCAGAGGACCGATCATCCTGGACAATTCTTGACTTCGTCTGGACGAAAATTTTTCAGAGGACCAATCTCCATGGACGATAATTTATTTTCGTCTGGACGAAAATTTTCCAGAGACCTGATCGTCCTGGATGATTTTTATTTTCATCTGGACGAAATTTTTCCAGAGGACCAGTCATCATGGATGACAATGTAAATTCGTCTGGACAAAATTTTTACAGAGAACCAATCATCCTGGACGATAATTAATTTTGTCCTGGACGAATAGGACTTAGAAAAAAAAATTTCGAACAAGTTCCTATTCGTTCCATGTGCTCTTACAGGAGATAACTGTCTGATCGTCCCGTACGATCAGATATCGTCCCGTACGATCATTATAAAATTTTTATGATCTCCTTATGTGTGTGGTATGTTTTTATTCACTCAATTACAATCACTCCCTTTCAAATTTAATTCAAAGAAAAAATGCAAGTTTTCAAATTAACAAAGTATCTCATGTTGAATTTGATCTGAAGTTTTCGTAGTCTGGAGTCTGATTTTCCTGAAATGTTAGTACACACAAGAGAAAATACAAATATTCTAAAATTATTAGGAGATAACTACACATTTGAACAATAATATTTAGAATCATCAAAACTATACAAGTTGAACAAATGTAAAGCATTCAAATAGCAACTATTCAACAATCTCCCCCTTTTTGATGATGGCAAAACAATTATTGTTTGTATGGTTTCAACAAATCTTCTATCTCCTAAACTCCCCTGAATTAATGAATACATAAAAATAAGGAGGTATTTTGAAGCAAAGAATAACATTTTTGTTTTTTAAAAATTTTTAACACAAACAATCACAAAAGCAAAATGCAATGCAAACAGAATAATCAAAACAAAACAAATCAATACCAACACAAACATCAATTACCAACACAAACACAATAATTTCTCCCCCTTTTTGACAACAACAAAAAGTGAAGAAGAAATA
The DNA here is from genome assembly GCA_016618105.1 of Dendrobium huoshanense. Lineage (NCBI taxonomy): Eukaryota > Viridiplantae > Streptophyta > Magnoliopsida > Asparagales > Orchidaceae > Dendrobium > Dendrobium huoshanense. The sequence goes on along the minus strand of CM028354.1, from coordinate 21,461,195 downwards.
GACTAGAAATGTAAGTAGTTATATGAAATTTATTTAAAAATTTAATCTAAATGGTGATTGACATAAGGTATGTAATTTTAAACTAAAAATATTAGGTCAATCATAGAAATTCATAAAATTTAAGAAGTGATATAACTTTGTACGTAAGAAGAATTTTTCAAAACATGATTCAATTTAGACATTTGAATATAGAAAATCATTACAAGAGAGATGTAAAAAAAATTTATATTTCAAAGTTCAAGGGAATATAAATGAACATAAGATCAATTTGAATTAAGAGATTGAAAGAGTTTGGAAAGAAGAGAATTACCACATGTGGCGCTTTGCGCATCTTTTTCAAATTTTTGGGCACATTTTTGTGCATCTTTTGACATTGGGCTAATTTTGTGCCTCTTTTTCACAATGCAAATCTTTGCTCATTCCTTTTGATTTTTGTACTTTTTGTACAATTTTCAAGAGTAATTGAGACCAATTCTTTCCAAAATCAATAATCTAAAATTTCAAATAATTCTAAGTGCATAAATATCACTTGAGCATAGAAATACAAAGTAAGAAAACATCTAAATTGTAATAATAATATTAACTTTTATGTAGTCTAAATGAATATACATGAATTTTAAAAGTTCTATTTACAACAAGTTATAAATAACTTTTAAATTTAGAAAGACTAGATTTTCTAATATAGATAATCTCAAATTACAATCTAATTTAAGCACTATGAAGATTAAATAATACTAATGAAATTCATAAAAATTAACCACATTCCAAAAAGCAAATCAATTTTGAAACAAGTACAACATCCATTGATATTAATGAAAGGATTACATATTTCATAATATCTAAAAAAAATAAGAAAAATACACTGAACAGCATAAACAAAAAAAACATGAAAACAAACACAAAATATAAGAACTGACACAACAAACATCTCTACTATTCTGGAGGAGGAGGAGGAGGAATGCTGCCAAAAAGATTGAAGTAGGAGGCCATCAACATTACATTGATATTAATTTCATGTATTTCATCTCTAATGTTACCAATGTCTTGTTGCTGCTGCTTAAGTTGAGCATCAAATTGATCAAACCTTTGATCAACGTGAGTCTCTAATCTATCAAATCTTTCAATCAGATTCTGATAATCTGACTGAGGTGCAGATGTTTGCTCTCATTCTTCTTCTTCCTCTTCTGAAGCACTGGCATGTGCTTTTCCTTTTTCCTCCTTGAAAAGTAATCTGAAGGAAGCATCATTATAGTATACTGGCTCTTCGTATTCTTCATCAGGATGGACTAAGTTGTATTTTTTTTCCAAAATGTATGTGACTAAGTGCCCTAATGAGATGTTCCTTTTTCTCTTCTATTCTGCATGTCATATTTCTGAAAGCCCATAGATATGATATATGATAAGTTGGGCTTCATCAATAGGATGACATTCCATAATCAAAAATGTTAGAACAGAAAGGAGAGGGGTAATATTAATCATATCACCAGCTTTATGAATGATTGAAGATCGAAGGATATGTTGGATGATTCGGGCATTTTTGGTCATACCGGAGACTCTAGCGACATGATAGTCAAGGCCATTTTCTCTAATTACCCTATTGACATGATACCATTTGAAAGAGGTTTTTAACATTAGGGTGTGAGCTTTATATCCCTCAGTTCTTAAGTTCAAAAATGCACCAAGGTCGTGCTTGGTGATCTCAACTTTTTGCTTGAAGACATAAGAACTTATGAAAGAGTGGTCTGAATTAAAACTCATGTTTGCTATGAAATAATGATAGGTTTGCTTGTTGTAGAAGTGGGCGAGAGAAAGTATGAATTGAAATTGGGTTGAGGCAAAAAGGTGCATTACCTTAAAATTTAACTCGCTTTGGATTAAAATGCGAGGAGTTATTTTGGCGGATGCAAAATGAGAAAAGGATTCCTCATTCGCTTTAGACAAGAAGTTTTCTGAGGAATTCCTATTTGGTTTCTTTACCAACACCTTTTGTCTCTTTCTTGAGGAGGTCATTGTCGATTTGAAGTAGAAAGGGCTTGAAAGTGAGGTTTGGAAGTGTGATTGTTAAGTTAGAAAGCCTTCCTATTTAAAGAAAAATGATACTTTCGTCCTGGACGAAAAATCCTTGTTCGTCTGGATGAAAATATTTCGTACAGACAATCAAATTCGTCCTAAATGTAACGGCTTTTCGTAATCAACACAACTTACGATGTGTCCCTTCGTACAGGCTTTTTGACTTGACCGATCGTACAGATGAAAATATTTCGTACAGACGATCAAAAAGTAACTCGTTTTAATATCTCTTGAAAACCGTCCCCTACAATGAACCGACATCTGTTCGTCTGGACAAACCAAAAATTTGTACAGACAAAATCCATATTAAAAACTGTCTTATCCACTCAACCGCTGCATTCAATCGTCCCAACGTTTGAGAAAAAAAAATTTTCGTCCTGGACGATCGTCAGATCGTACAGACGATCTAATTAAAAACTGCTCTAAAAAATGGTTAAAATTCGCACAAACGTTCTTTCACACATCGTCCAGTACGAAACAGAATTCGTCCCGGACGATTTCCTCCAATTTTTGAATTTTTAATTTTTTATTTAAGAAAACAAACTAAACATTCAAAAACACAGAAATCATAAAACAAAACCACATACCTAAAAACAAATTCATTCAAAACACACAAAATTTCACAAAATAAAAAACAAAACAAAACAAATATCAATATTGCAAATGACATTTTGATTAGGCATTCAAATCAATAACACCAAGCCTTGTTCTTAAAGTACTGAAGGTATCAAAGGCTAAAGGTTTTGTAAAAATGTCTGCAAGTTGATTTTCAGTTGAAACATGTGTGAGTTCAATTTCTCCCTTGGATAGATGATCCCTTATGAAATGATGTCTTATATCAATGTGTTTGGTTCTAGAATGTTGAATAGGATTTTTGGAAATGCAAATAGCATTAGTATTGTCACAATAAATTGGAATAATGCTTATAGTTAATCCTAAATCAATCAATTGTTGTTTTAACCAAAGTACTTGTGCCACACAACTTCCTAATGCAATGTATTCTGCTTCTGCAGTAGATAATGCCACTGAATTTTGTTTTCTACTAGACCATGAAACAAATGAATTTCTAATGAATTGACATGTTCCAGAAGTGCTTTTCCTATCCACTCTACAGCCTGCAAAGTCAGAATCTGAGTAACCAATAATTTCAAATGAAGAGCTAAACTTAGGATACCAAATCCCTAAGTTTTGAGTTTCTAGTAAATATCTTAAAATCCTTTTCACTGCTGTCAAATGAGATTCTTTTGGATCTGATTGAAATCTAGCACATAAGCAAACACTGAACATAATATCTGGTCGGCTAGCAGTCAAGTAAAGTAAAGATCCAATTATCCCTCTAAATTTCTTTTGATCAACATGTTTTCCCTTAAGGTCCTTATCCAACTGAATTGAGGAACTCATTGGTGTACTAACAGGTTTAGCATTGTCCATTTCATATTTTTTGAGGATATCCTTAATATATTTAGTTTGACTAAGAAATGTACCTTCCTCAAGTTGCTTAATGCTAAATCCTAGAAAGTAATTTAAATCTCTCATTAAACTCATTTCAAATTCACTAATCATTGTTTTAGAAAAATCATCACAAAGATTTTTATTTGAAGATCCAAATATGATGTCATCCACATAAATTTGAACAATAAGTATATCCTTTCCAATTTTCCTTAAAAAGAGAGTTGTATCCACACTTCATTTTTCAAAAGATCTTTCAAGTAGGAAGGCGCTCAACCTATCATACCAAGCCCTAGGTGCCTGTTTCAATCCATATAATGTCTTTTTTAACTTGAAAACATGTTTTAGAAATTTAGAATTTTCAAAATATGGAGGTTGTTCTACAAAAACATCTTCTTCAATAAACCCATTCAAAAAGGCACTTTTTACATCCATTTGAAACAATTTAAAACCTTTAAAACAGGCAAAGGCAAGTAAAACCCTAATTGCTTCAAATCTAGCTACAGGGGAAAAAGTCTCCTCAAAATCAATTCCTTCAATCTGATTATACCCCTTAGCAACTAATCTAGCCTTATTTCTAATGACTACTCCTGAGTCATTCATTTTATTTTTGAAAACCCACTTGGTTCCAACAACACTTTGATCTTTTGGCCTTGTAGTTAATCCCCAAACTTTATTTCTTACAAATTGATTTAACTCTTCTTGCATGGCCAATATCCAAAATTCATCAGAAAGTGCTTGATCAATGTTAGTGGGTTCAATAGTTGAAATAAAGGCTGAATGATTGACTTCCTTGTTTAATCCATGCCTAGTTCTAACACCCTCACTTGGTTCACCTATAATCAATTCCTTTGGGTGGTTTTTAGAAAATCTCAAATCTCTAGGCAAAGGGTTTTCTCTTTCCAAAATTTCTTCCACATTTTCTTCCAAATTTAATCTATCAATTTTTTGAGAGTTTTCTTCAATTTCTTCTTCAACAACATTTGGCTCTTCCAAATTTTCACTTTCATCAAATACAACATGTGTGGTTTCTTCAATGACTAAAGTTCTTTTGTTGAATACCCTATAAGATTTTCCAACACTTGAATATCCAACAAAAATTCCTTCATCTGATTTTGGATCAAATTTTCCTAAGGCAGATTTTCCATTATTATGTATGAACACCTTGCAACCAAATACATGCAAATGAGACAAATTAGATGTTCTACCTTTTAGCAACTCATAGGGTGTTTTATTCAAATTTGATCTCACATTCACCCTATTCAGAACATAACATGCAGTGCAAACCGCCTCAGCCCAAAAATATCTAGGAAGTGAGTATTCTGCTAACATTGCTCAGGTGGCTTCTATTAATGTTCTATTTTTCCTTTCAACTACTCCATTTTGTTGAGGGGTTCTAGGTGCAGAAAAATTGTGATCAATCCCCTTTTCTATACAGAAATTTTCAAATCTTTCATTTTCAAATTCTCCTCCATGATCACTTTGTAAAGAAATTATTTCACATCCTAGTTTTCTTTGAATCCAAGTTGAAAAAATTCTGAATTCCACAAATGATTCACTCTTATGAAAAAGAAATCTAACCCAGGTGAATCTTGAGAAATCATCAACTATAACAAATCCATATACCTTCCCTCCTAGACTTACAGTTCCTACTGGTCCAAAAAGATCCATGTGTAGAATTTCTAAAGGTTTACTGGTTTTAAGATCCTTATTGGACTTAAAAGAGGACCTCACTTGTTTTCCTAATTGACATGCATAACATAGATGATCCTTAGTAAAGTCTAGTTTAGGTATACCTCTCACCAAATTCTTTTGGGTAATTCTCCTAAGATTTTTCATACTAGAATGACAAAGTCTCCTATGCCAAAGTCATGATACATCAGAAACAATTTTCAAACAAAAAACAGTAGGAGATTGAATACAATTTAAATCTAACATGTAGACATTGTTTACCCTTTTTCCATTTAAAACAATTTTCCCATTTAGGCTTATTATGCAGCTAGTAGGTAAAAATTTTACATTGTAGCCCTTATCACATAGCTGACTTATGCTTAACAGATTATGTTTTAAGACTTCAACTAATAACACATTGTCTATGAAAAAGTTTTTCAAATTTCCAATCATACATGATCCAACTACTTTCTTTGTGGTATTATCTCCAAGTGTAACCTTGCCTCCATTCCTGGCTTCCAGCGTTATGAATTGAGCAGTATCTCCAGTCATATGCTTTGAACATCCGCTGTCCAGGTACCATATACTCTCACGAGGTCTTGTGTGAGAGTACTCCTGCAAAATTCTCAAATGTTAGACCTGGGAACCAAAACAAGTTTGGGTTCACCTTTATGAAATTTATAATCAGATGCATGTATGATATATCTAGGTTTATGCATCTTAATTCTCCACACCAAATTAGTTTTCATCTTTAAAGTGCAGGTGTGAGATATATGTCCCAAAAATCCACAATTATTACATTTAACATTAGGAAAAATATTCCTATGTTTTCTTTCATATGATTGCCTTCTAAGGGATTTCATGAATTTAGGATAATATTTAGGATTTGTAAAATCTTCAAGTTTAGGGGGGTTCCTATTATCCTCGAGAGCTCTTATTGTGAGTTTGTAAAATGAATTCATATCTTCCAAGATTCGATTGGTATAATTGATTCTATATGTCTTGCTCTCTGATTCATCCTTAAAATTCTTAAATTCTTTTTTAAGTTCAGCATAGGATTATTTTAAATTCTCAAAATTTTTATTCAAGTCATCATATTCTTCAAGTAGTTTCATGTGGTTGTTATCTATTAAAGCATGATCTTTCCTAAGGATTTCGTGTTCCTTATTAAGCTCTTCAAATTCTAAACTTAAACTAGCATGCATCTTTTTCATTTTCCTATATGCATCATGCATGTGTTCAGAAACTTCAAACAATTCATCATAGGTTAAATCACATACGTCTTCTTGATCTGATTGTTCAACATTATCTGCCATCAAGCAAACGTTGGTGACTTCTTCTTCTTTTTCAGTCTCAGATGAGTCTGAAGCTGAGTCCGCCCAGAAAGCTCTTTGAAACTTTTTCTTGCCCTTCTTTACCATTGGTTTCTCCTCTACATTCTCCTTGCTAGGAAATGCTTTGAGTTTTAGGCACTCAGTCTTTATATGACCTGGTTTCCTGCATTCATAATAAATCACTTCATTAGAAACCTTGTCATTTCTGTTATACTTATCTCTATTCCATTGCTGGCGTCTCTTATGCTTCCTCTTTAAAAAGCTTCTGAATTATCTAGTCATCAATGCAATATCATCTTCATCCTCAGGTTGTGAGTGTTCACTTTCTGACTCTTCCACATTTAGTGCAATATTCTTGTCCTTTCGTGGTTCACCTGCATCAATCTTTCTTTGACTTACTCCTTGCTCATAAGCAATGAGTGAACCAAGAAGATTGTCAATGGAATAAATGTTCAGATCTTTAGACTATGTAATTACAGTAATTTTAGCATCATAAGCAGTAGGTAAACAACGAAGAATTTTATTGACCATTTCAGCATTAGTTAATTCCCTACCAAGTGCATGCAAAGTGGTGATAATTTGAGTGAATCTTGTGTACATGTCTGAAATAGATTCATTAGGTTTCATGCAAAATAATTCATAGTCATGTAACAAGATATTGAGTCTTGATTGCTTAACCTCATTTGTCCCTTCATAAGTTATACAAAGTCTATCCCATATGTCCTTTCCGCTTTTACAAGTGGAAACTTGCATGTAGTCTTCAGATTTTAAAGCACAAAAGAAACTGTTTAAACATTTTGCATTTAATTGTGCTAAGTCACGTTCTTCAATAGTTCAATCTGCATAGGGTGTTTCTACCCTAACTCCATCAACTAATCTAGTTGATTTTGTGTAACCTTCCTGGACTAGCATCCACATGCGATAATCAAGTGACTGTAAGAAAGTAGACATGCGTGTTTTCCAAAAATCAAAAGGAATATTGTCAAACAGTGGAGGTCTAGTGATAGAGTAACCCTCAGGTGTGTTTCGGTTTCCAAATATAACCATCTATGTTAATCAAAAAGTAGTTCAAACTTATGATTTTAAAATGATGTTCTGATACCACTTGTTGAGTCTAGTAATTAGGTTGTTAAGCCTAAGTGAATGTCCCAAGGCTACCAAGAGGGGGGATGAATTGGTAATAAAAAAAATTTTAAACCCTCTTTGAAGATTAAATTGAACCAAAATAAAAATTTCTTTTAAAGTTTGTAGAAAAATATTTTTCAATCACAGAGTTGTTAAAATTAAAATTTAAAGTGCGGAAACGTAAAAAACAATAAAGTAAATGACACCAGATTTATAGTGGTTCGGTCTATAACCAGACCTACATCCACTCCTCAGAGGCACCCTCAGAGTATTGCACTAAAACCAATAGTGACTCTCCTTTTGCACCCACAGCAAGGCGGAGAAGCCTTTACAACACACTCTTTTCACCACTACCCGGTGCGGCAGAGAACCGTCGTCCTTTTACATAATCCCCAGTGCTGGCAGAGAACCGTCGTCCTTTTACACAATCCCTAGTGCTGGCAGAGAACCGTCGTCCTTTTACACAATCCCTAGTGCTGACAGAGAACCGTCGTCCTTTTACACTCTCCTAGTGTGGGCAGAGAACCCTACGGCTGTTCACACTCTCCAAGTATAGGCAGAGAACCCTTCGGCTATTCACACTCTCCAAGTGTCGGCAGAGAACCGGATCTCCTTGACTGATCTTCTCATAAGAATCTTGAAGGAAAAAAGGAAAAGAGTGAAGTAATCCCAATTAACAAGTAGAGACTCTTACCTTTACAATCCAAATGAAGCCTTCTCGCTCCAATGGTAGGAATCCTCCCTTGAATGCTCTCTTCCACTCTCTCCTTGGCTATTCTCTCAAGAGGCACGAAGATTAAATGACAAAAAGATTGGGTGGCAGTCTAATTCGGACTATTTATATAAAAGACAAGAAAAACCACCCAAAAACTGCAAGTTTTCAATTCTGTACGCAGTGGATCGTCCTGTACGATCGTGGATCGTCCTGGACGATTTTACTTAAACGATCTTACACGACCCTATTTTAATATATGTACGAAATGACTTCGTACAGCTGATCATCCTGTACAAATTTAGGTTCGTCCAGTACGAACAGTTATTACAAGGTCGATTCTAGAAACTGCTGAAAACTGTTCTAAGTCGGTTAATCGTTTGGACGAAAATATGTTCGTCTGGACGAAATTTTTCCAGAGGACCGATCGTCCTGGACGATTCTTGTCTTCGTTTGGACGAAAATTTTCCAGAGGACCAATCGCCATGGAGGATAATTTATTTTCGTCTGGACGAAAATTTTCCAGAGACCTGATCGTCCTGGACGATTTTTATTTTCGTCTGGACGAAATTTTTCCAGAGGACTAGTCGTCATGGACGACAATGTAAATTCTCTGGACAAAAATTTTACAGAGAACCAATCATCCTAGACGATAATTATGTTCGTCCTGGACGAATAGGACTTAGAAAAAAATTTTTTGAACAAGTTCCTATTCGTTCCATGTGCTCTTACAGGAGATAACTGTCTGATCGTCACGTACGATCGGATATCGTCCCGTACGATCATTATAAAATTTTTATGATCTCCTTATGTGTGTGGTATGTTTTTATTCACTAAATTACAATCACTCCCTTTCAAATTTAATTCAAAGAAAAAATGCAAGTTTTCAAATTAATAAAGTATCTCATGTTGAATTTGTTATGAAGTTTTCGTAGTCTGGAGTCTGATTTTCCTGAAATGTTAGTACACACAAGAGCAAATACAAATATTCTAAAATTGTTAGGAGATAACTACACATTTGAACAATAATATTTGGAGTCATCAAAACTATACAAGTTGCACAAATGTAAAGCATTCAAATAGCAACTATTCAACAACCATGGATCAAAATTCAAAAGTTTTTAAAAACTAGAATTTATAAATCCCGCTCTGATATCACTTGAAAATTTGTTAGGGATGTTAAGCCCTTGTGAACTAGCCTAATGCTAACCAAGAGGGGGAGTAAATTGGTGTTTTAAAATTTCTTAATAAAAAACGCAATCTTAAATAAAACCAATAATTACCACAAAAAAATTAAAGTGTGAAAATTAAATATGGAAAAGTAGTAGTAAAGAACACACAAAATTTTATAGTGGTTCGGCCAACTTGACCTACGTCCACTCCCCGGATCCTCTCCTCTGAGTATTGCACTAAACTCAGTGAAACTCCTTTGCTCCCATAGTAAGGTGGAGAAGCCTGTACAAACCTCCTTTCCACTGACTCCAGTGAGGCAGAGAACCCAACTCCTTTCACTTTCTCCTGAAGAAGGAAAAGAACCTAACTCCTTTCGTTTCCTCCTGAAGAAAGCAGATAACTCAATCAATCACTGAAGTAGACCTCTCTAGAACCACCAAGGAATAAGGGATGATAATCATAGAAGACAACTTAGATACTTACTTGGAGCAACCTTTGTAAAACCCCTCACAAACTCCCCTTCATAAGATCCTCTCCCTCTCTCCCTTGCCCTCCCTCTCCTCTTAGCTCTCTTAAGTCAATACAGCATTAAGAGATACAATCTTGGGTAAATAAGAGGTCTTATAAAGAAGAGCTCTAGATTTGATCTTAATTGCAACAAACTGACATAATAGTCTAGGATGATCGAATGATCATTCTGTACTATCAGTGCAAATTTTGCTTAATCAGCCAGGACGATCTGGGAGAGTCTGGACAATTAAAGGACTTATTTGTTCTAATCATCAATGATGATAGGACATTATAATGTATGATTATTTTAAAATTATTGAGAATCATCCAGGATATCACCCTGATTGCATGTCTGGATGATGCAAAACTAAACTGATCATCCAGGCTAATTTTACGATCGTCCTGGATGATTAGTTCAAAACATTAAATATTATCCAGAACATCACCCTAATTGCATGTCTAGATGATGGAAAAATAAATGATCATCCCAAACGATTTGGGATAATCTCGGATGATTAGTATAAAATAATACACATCGTCCAGAACATCGTTATGGTCATCCAGGAAGAAACTAAGGTTTTTTTAATTGATCATCATGAACTATCCTGTGATCATCCAAGATGATATGAACGAGCAATCAAATCTTAATTGCTTTTCTTAATTACTAAACTAATTTAGGCATAATTGCACTACATCATCCAGGATGATGTCCAAAAATAAAACATGCCTAACAAGATCTGGCTGCTGATTCTTTTTTATTTGAGTCTATCATCCCGAACGATGCTAATATCGTCCAGGATGATTTGCGTAATTGTAGATACCTTAACCAAAATGCCCTAATTGGGGTTTTTGTTTTTAACTGATCGTCCAGGACGATTTGGGATCGTCCCAGACGATATGATAAAAAAATATAAAACTCTAAACAGACAAAAATTTTCCCCCCGAGTGTGTGTGTACAAGGTTACTTAGCATTATGACCCACTTTGTTACAATTGATTCAAGAAAAGTTAAAAAAATACTTATCAATAGCTTATAGTCTAACTCAATCCTAATCTATCTAATCTTGAGCTGGCTTGATTTGCAATTGACCTTATGGACCTGAAATATTAGTATGCAAGACAGTCATAGAAAAATAGATATATCAAAAATATTTGTTATCATCAAAATTATAATTTTTTAATCCAGATTTGCAATAACTTTAAAACCCCTGGTTGTTTCAAAATATAACAATTAATGTAGATGAGTTTTTGACAATAAATTAGACTGAGTTGATTAGTGAATTTTTAGTTAAAGAGCTTAAAAAGATCTCCACCAAACTTTCAAATAAGAAGCCAGTATATTATATTAGTGGTTTTGCGTCTCTACTAATTGTGAGTGCTAAAATAATTCTAAATTTATTTAATATTTTAATTCATTTGCTAAAATTTCTTTTGATTTTATGCAGATTTAGTTCTTGGAGCATACTTCTATTTATGCTCTTATATACACTAATAGAAAGTCTCATTTCTTTCAATGGGCTGATGATATTGTATATAATACTGAGATGGTTACTAATTTATTTGTTAAATCAAAGGAAAGATAAGTACATCTTATAAAAAAGTTTAATTAAAACCTCTATAAAGAATAAGAATTTTCTAACATATAAATTTTTTGAAGATTTTTTATGCCCTCAAGGGAGTTACCCATGATGAAATAAATAGGCTTAGAATCAAGAAATATCCATCACACAGCTCTCCAACCCATCATAAAATAAGTGAATTACCCACTCAGGAACCTCTTTATCCTAGTCACACCCCCCCCCCCCCCCCCCCCCCCCCAAATCCCCAACAAGCCCCCTACCAATCTACTTAGCAACCACACTTTATACTTTTTGCTGAAGCACTATAGTTTTTCAAAGGACAAATAATCAAATCCTACCAGGATACTTGAAAAAAATGTTTTTTTAATTTGAAGGTAGGATGAGCATGAAGTTTGAACAACTAGCTGAAAGAGTAGAAGTTATTGATGAAAAGTTTAATTTTGTTTTGCTCATTGCCAATTTTATCCTAAGAAACAACCTGATTCCTCCTTCTCATCTTCCCATTAGAAACTAAAACATTCCCAAGCTCCAAAGAAATAAGATATCCCTCCCACATGTAAATAAGATATCACATCCCCTGGATATCCCTCAACTAGATAAATAAGATATCCCTCCCCCTGATAAATAAGATATCACTCCCTCAGATATCCCTCTCCGAGATAAACAAGATATCCCTCCCCACAAAAAATAAGATATCCCCACCACCCCAACCATAAAAGAATCTTATATCATCCCAGGAAAATAAGACATCCTTCATGAGTTAGATGATATTAGAAAATTTCTAAGGAAACATAAATCAAATATTCCAATAAAGAAACTATAAGATATTCATATCCCACCCCAAAATGAACCCATCCTAGATCAAAATAAACCCATCCCAGTCGATGACATTATAATGACAGCTAAACTTGCAAATTAAATAGTGAATTACAAAGGAATTGACAAGTTAACTTCTAAGGAGAAAATTTTTTTGTATGAATGCTTTAAGAAGTTCAATCAGAGGTAAACACTAAAATTATTATAAACTAACAAAAAAATTTAGTTATTTATATATTATGTGTATAATGTGTATATGTTGTGTATATATTATGTGTATGTTGTGCATATATTATATGTATGTTGTGTGTATGTTATGTGTATGTTGTGTGTATTATATATGTATTCTGTGCGTATTTTATGTTTGATTACTTCTTAAGTATTGTCCTGATTATTTCTTAATTTATGCTTTTATTATGTTTATTTTTTTTCATGGATGATACAGTCTTTCAATGAGGGAACATTATTATTTTTAGAGCTAACATTGATGAATTTTTAACAAATAATTATTTAGGAAATGATCATGTAGATGTCTTCGCCCTTTTGTTAAGTGAAAAGTGTAAACTTATGCCTGACATGTACTATAACTTTATATACATCTCACTAGTATATTGAGTTAGTTAAAAGTTTGTTAGGGATGTTAGGCCCTTAAGAACTAGCCCGAGGCTAACCAAGAAGTGGGGGGGGGGGGGGGGGGGTGAATTGGTATTTAAAAAATTATTTAAACAAAAGAACAAATATCACAAACCAAAGTCACCATAGAAAAATAAGTGCAGAAAATTAAAGTACGAAAGTAGTAAAAAGAACACAAGGGTTTATAGTTGTTCAGTTAACTTGACCTACGTCCACTCCCCAGAGGCGCCCTTCAAGTATTGAACTACCAAAGTGACTCTCTTTTAACCCCTACAGCTAGGCGGAGAAGCCCTTATAAAAACCTCCTTTTTTCCACCCCCGGCAAGGCAGAGAACCCCACTCCTTTTGCTTCCTTCTGAAGTAGGCAGAGAACCTCGATCAATCGCTGAAGCTTACCTCTCCTAAGCCTTCCAAAGACAAGTGACTCTAGTGGAAGAAGAAGTGGAACAATACTTGGAGAAACCCTTGTGAAGTCCCTCACAAGCTCCCCCTCACAAGATCCTCTCTCTCTCTCTCTCTCCTTTAGGTTTTCATAGGTTAAGACAGCAGCCAAGGATGTTCAAAAATGTTGAACAAAAGCTCTTAAATAGAAGAGCTTCAAAGGAGCTCAATAATTGCAAGTTATCAACCTTATCATCCAGGACGATAATTCTATCGTCCTGTATGATCAGTTCAAGTCACAGATGATCAATCAGAACATCGCTCTAAAAATGAATTGGACAATTGAAAATTGGCTTGATCGTCCCGGCTGATCTCATGATCGTACCGGATGATCAGTTCAAATCAGAGGAAAATCGTCCAGAGCATCGCCCGGAATTTAAGCTGTCCGATCCAGATCAGCCAGAACATCGCCCGGAATTTATATTGGCTGATATTTATTGTCTAGGAGCAACTAATGGTTTTTGAATAGATCGTCCAGGTTGATCTTGTGATCATCCAGGATGATGTGATAATATCAATCATCCTTAATTGCTTCTTTGATTGCTGGATCAATTTAGGCATAATTGTGCCATATCGTCCAGGCCGATCCAAGATCGTCCTGGCTAAGTTCTAAAAATACAGAATACCTAAATTGATCATGACGATTATTTCTTTCTATTTTGAGCCTATCATCCTGGATGATCTAAGATCGTCCATGCAGTTAGACTAATGACGGCTACCTTAATTAAGAAACCTAATTAGGGTTTCTATTTTAAACCATATTGTCCAGGATGATATAAATATCATTCAGGATGATGTGAGTAAAAATAGAAATTCTAAATCACTCAAGTGTGTGTGTGTGTAGGGTTACTTAGCATCAGACACTTCATAAGATTACAATTGACTCAAGAAAGGGAAAAAGAAAAAATACATACTGACTCAGACCTAGTCTACCCAATCTTGAGCTGCTCCGTTTGTCGTCTGATCTCTCTTGGCCCTAAAATGTCAGTAGAAAAGGCAGTCAAAGTGTTTGCTAACATCAAAATCACAATCCATGAAACCAAGTTTGCAACATTAGTATTTGGTTTTAACACCAATTTTAATCTTTATAGCAATTTGATTTTACATTTCTTATATTTACTTATTGTAGAATTGGAAAAGAAGGGACAAATTGTTCAAATTATATATCAACCAAACAACCGATGTTGTTGTTAAGTCATGTAGCATTTTACTTTAACAAATTATTGATTACTCACACAGGACCCTTCTGGTGGGGTTGCTGAAAAAACATAAGGGATAATTTTATAATTCTTTGCCAAACCGCTAGCATAGATTTATTATTCCAAAAATCGTAAGTGTGTGAGATCAACTGTTAAATTTTTCAAAATTTAAAGAACTAATTTTTTCTCTTTATTTTTTGGATTAGAATCTTATATATTGACATGCAACCAGCTTTTGATAGTGATATCAGAGAATGAAAGATTTTAATAATAGTTGATGTGCCAATTCAAACTAATTATGTAGATTACAAAATATTTGTTTGTAAAGACATGAAAATGATTTGTCTTAAAGGCTAAGTACCACATAGACTGATAGTAAAAGTTGACAAGAAGAAAAACAAAGTATAGGGTGAAATTAACGCATAAACTTTTTTTGTAAATCACTAAGTAAAATTTGATAATTTTTTTGTCCATAGTTTTCTTCATAGTTTTTTATATTAGTGTAGATAGTTTAAATTTATTTTTTGTATTTATTTTTTATTAATCTTAAATTTTTTTGTGCATAGTGTGTGCATAATTTATTTTAAAATTCATTGGAGTTATAGTCTAAATATGAATACCGTATGTAGAGAATACATATACCGTATGTAAATAATATTCATCTCGTACGCAGAGAATACACATATTGTACGTAGAAAATATATATATCATACATATTAAATACGCATATCATATACAGAAAATACATATATCATATGCAGAGAAATTCATATCATACACATAAAATAAAAGAGATCCTATGTACGTTCTAATGAAAAAAACCATTAAACTTAATTTTTTGGGGGATAATTTTGTGAATAAGAGAGTTTAATAAATGATAAAAAGTTACATAAAAAACATTTATAACACAAATAGTTCCTTATAAAATAATTACAAGAGAACCTATATACATTCTATGAAAAAATGGCAACCACAAATACTTTGAGGAAGGGGTTAGGTGCCTTGCTTTCTTGCGGAGTCATGATTATGTAAACATAAGTAATGTAGCCTTAGAAAAAGGAAATATTTTTTACTTCAAAACTAAGTCTAAGGCTGTTGTTAGTTTGTGATTCTTTTGAGGATGAGGATTAGCTAAGTAGATTGCATAATTGTAAGAATAAAAAACTAATAATAGCCTCAGACTTAGTTCCGAAGTAAAAAAATCTTTCATTTTTCTAAGGTTGCATTACCTTTGTTTGCATAATCTTGAGAACCCAAAGCGAACCTTTACGCATTCCCTACTTTATAATGAATATTGAATAAATGAAATCAATAAAAACAGTCAATAAAGGCTCATAAAACTTCAACCAACACTCTCAACCATATCTGCTATCCGTTAATCTATAGCTAACAAAAATTACTACACATGCTCGGCCACTAAATATTTTTTTGTACTTTTTTTTAAATTATTCCAAAGTATGCAATAAATATGCACAAAACAAGCAACTCATACACACAATATACACAGATAATATGCATTAATTTTGATTAATTTATATTAATTAATGAGATCTTTTTTGTTACTTAAGGTTAATAAATTTTATGTTTTTAGGTTATTTATAGTTTATTGTTGAAAAAATAATTCAAACATTTTGCATTAAGTTGTGCTAGATCCTTATCATCAAAATTCCATTCAAAAAATGGAAGTTTAGTTTTCAGCTATTAATTTCACGTGTTGGTGCAGAATAACTTTCTTTTACAAGCGATAAACTATAAATTATACGAAAGTGGACATGCAAGATTTCCAGAAATAAAAAGGTATATTTTCAAATAATGGTGGTCGAGTAATTGAATACCCTTTCACATTATTTAGATTACAAAAGTTAGCCATGGATCAAAATTCAAAAGTTTTCAAAAATTAGATTTTATGAATCCTGCTCTGATGCCACTTGAAAGTTCGTTAGATTTGTTAAGCCCTCATGAACTAGCCCGAGGCTAATCAAGAGGGGGGTGAATTTGTAGTTTTAAAAAATTCTTAAAAAAAAAAGTAAAATGTTTTTGAAACTTTTTGAATATTTTAAAACAAACACAATCAATCACATAAATTAAAATGCAGAAAATAAAATACATGAATTAAATAGAAAGAACACACCAAATTTTATAGTGGTTCAATCAACTTGACATACGTCCATTCCCCGGAGCCTCTCCTCCAAGTATTTCACTAAAACATAGTGACTCTCCTTTTTCTCCCACAGCAAGATGGAGAAGCTTTTACAAACTTCTTTTCACCAACCCCGATGAGGTAGAGAACTCGTACTCCTTTTGTTTCCTCCTAATGAAGGTATAGAACCTTGATCTAATGCTGAAAAAGACCTCCCTAGAGCCACCAAGGAGCCAAGGATGACGAATGCAGAAGAAAACTCTAATACTTGCTTGGAGCAACCTTTATGAACATCTCAAAAACTCCCCGTCATAAGATTCTCTCTCTATATATATATATATATATATATATATATATATATATATATATATATATATATATATATATATATATATCTCTCTCTCTCTACAAAGCTCTCTCTCTCTCTCTCCTTCTCTAAGCTCTCTCATGCTAGGATAATAGTAAAAGATGTTCTCATTATTAAGGTTTTTCTTATTAATTGTTCGGGATGATATGATCGATCAAACTAACCTTAATTATTTTCCTTAATCATTTGAAAAATTTAAGTATAATTATAATAAATCATCTAAGATGACAATGGATTTTTCTGTACAATTAGAACAAAAATCTAAAAATAAATATTGCCTTAATGAGTTTGGTGGCTGAGTATCTTTGATTTGAGCATATCGTCCAAGATGATGGGAGTAATGTCTAGGATGATTTGCTTAAGCAAGTTTACATGACCTAGATGCCCTAATTAAGATTTCTATTTTTGACTGATCTTTTAGGATGATTTTCAAATCATCATGTACGATATGATCGAAAATAAAAAACTCTACTCAATAATTTTTTCTCCCTAAGTATATGTGTGCAAGATTATTACAATTATGAGTTCAGAGATTATAATTTTGATGATAATAAACATTATAAGCATTCTTGTTTCTTTACTATTGTTACTATTGCACATTTGTTTTAGTTCTCATGTCTACTAACTTTTTAGGTCCATAAGTTCAATTGAAATTCAAGCCATCTCAAGATTGGGTATATTAGGACTAAGTTAGTGTATAACTTTAATTTCAGCGAATTTTACTCTTTCTTGAGTCAAATGTAATATGGTGGATTTTGATGCTAAGTAACCTTGCATACACATACTCAAGAGAAAAAAAATTATAAGTTTAAGAGTTTTTTATTTTTGATCATATCGTACGGGATGATCCAAAATCATCCTGGACGGTCAGTTAAAAATAGAAACCCTAATTAGGGCATCTGTATCAAGCAAGCCGGATTAACCAAATGATCCTGGATAATATTCAAATCATCCTGGATAATATGCTAGAATCATAAAGACTCAGCCACCAAACTCTTTTAGGTATGATATTATTTTTAGAAATTAAACAGGACAATAATATATTATCTTGGACGATATATTACAATCATGCCTAAATTAGTCAGGTGATTATGGAAAGTAATTAAGGTTAGATTACTCGATCATATCATCCAAGATGATCACAGGATTGTCCTGGACTTAGAAAAATCATAATCTTCTCCTAAATCAGCTAGACATCCCGAACAAATATATTAGATGATCAGTTATAATTCGTCATCATCTAGATATTTCTTCTAGACAACTAGAACTATGTGCTGGATGATAATCACTATATTTGAACTAATCATACATGACAATCCAAGCATCATATTAGATAATTAGTTATAATTTTTTATTGTCCATATGTTTTCAATTGGACGACCAAAATTATGTGCTAGAAGATATATATTATCTTGAACTAATTGTATAGGATGATTTCCACATCATCCTGGATGATCAGAATAAATAATGTGCTATAATAATTCAGCACACCCAGATCATCCTGGCTAGAAGGGCTAAAATATACTGATCGTATAGGATGATCTATCGATCATCCTAGATGATCTTTGATGGCAAGTTGCAAATTAGGGCACATTTTAAGGTCTTCTTTATTATATCTATTAATTATTATTGAGAGTATCTTTTTCTACATTCCTAACCTTAGAGAGCTTAGATAAAGAAAGGGAGAGCATGGGTGGGAGAGAGAGAGAGAGAGAGAGAGAGAGAGAGAGAGAGAGAGAGAGAGAGAGAGAAAGAGAGAGAGAGAGAGAATCTTGTGAGGGGAAGTTTGTGAGGTGTTCATAAAGGTTGCTCCAAGAAAGGTTCCAGTCATCTTCTCCATTTTTTATCCTTAGCACCTTGGTGGCTTGAGGAAGGTCTTCTTTAGCAATCAATGAAGGTTCTCTGCCCACTTTAGGAGGAAACAAAAGGGGTTTGGGTTCTCTGCCTCACTAGGGTCAGTGAAAAGGAGTTTATAAACACTTCTCCACGTTGCTGTGGGAGTGAAAGGAGAGTTACTCTATTTTAGTACAATACGTGGAGGAGAGGCTCCGTGGAGTGGACGTAGATCAAGTTGACCGAACTACTATAAAATTTGGTGTGTTTTTCTGTGTTATTCTTGCACTTAATTTTTCTATATATTAATTTTTATGATTGATTGCATTTATTTTAAAATATTCAAAAATATTTCAAAAAATTTTTACTTTGCGTTTAAGAGTTTTTAAAACTACTAATTCACACCCCTGGTTAGCCTTAGGCTAGTTCATAAGGGCTTAACAACTCTAACAAACTTTCAAGTGATATTAGAGCTGAATTCATAAATTTTAGTTTTTGAAAACTTTTGAATTTTGATCCAAAGCTAACTTTGATAATCAAAATACTGCGGAAGGGCATTCCATTACTCAACCACCACTGTTTGATAATATACCTTTTGATTTTTGTAAAACTCGCATGTCCATATTTTTACAATCTATAGATTATCACATGTTGATACTTGTTAAAGAAGATTATTCTGCACCAACACGTGAAATCAATATCATCAAAACTAAACTTCTTTTTAATGAATGGAGTTTTGATGATAGGGATCTAACATAACTTAATGCAAAATACTTAAACTATTTTTTGT
This sequence comes from Dendrobium huoshanense, assembly GCA_016618105.1. NCBI lineage: Eukaryota > Viridiplantae > Streptophyta > Magnoliopsida > Asparagales > Orchidaceae > Dendrobium > Dendrobium huoshanense. The sequence goes on along the minus strand of CM028354.1, from coordinate 21,441,353 downwards.
ACATTAAAATTTGATGATTACATATGTGTCTCAACTTATGCTACTGGTAAAGAAATATGGGATATATTATGTATTACTTATGAAGGAAAAAATGAAGTTAAGCAATCTAGGTTGAATATTTTACTTCATGACTATGAACTCTTTCGCTTGAAGCCTAGTGAATCTATATCTGAAATGTATACTAGGTTTATAAAAATTATCACTTCCATACATGCCTAAGGAAGAGAGCTAACTAACTATGAGAAGGTTAATAAAATTTTGAGATGCTTGTCTTGTTCCTTTGATGTTAAGATTACTACTATAACTGTGTTCAAAGATTTGAATGTTTACTCTATAGACAACTTACTTGGATCACTCATTGCTTATGAGCAAAGAGTGAGCTAAAGACAACTTGATGTATGTGAGAAGAAGGAGAAAACTGTAGCCTTAAAGGCTAACAATATGGATACTAACTCTTCTCGTTCTGAAAGTGATGATGTTGCCTTAATTACTAGGCAATTCAAAACCTTCTTAAGGAAGAAACAAATGCAGAATCAAAAGTGGAACATAGGTAAGAGTAGCAAGAATTTTAAAGGTTCTTTTAAAACGATTTGTTTTGATTATAGGAAGTTAGGATATGTAAAAGATGATTGTCCTATACTTAAGGCTTACCCAAGCAAGTATAAGGGTGAGGAGAAACTCAAGTTCAGGAAGGAAAAAAAATGAATCTAAAAGGCTTTCTAGACAGATTCTGCATCTTACTCCTCTAAGACTAAATCTGAAGAGAAGACAATAAACTTGTGTTTGATGGTGGATAAACATCTTGGTCATTCTGACCAAGAAGAGGTATGCGAACTATCATACGATCAATTATTTGAAGTTTCTAAAAAAATTCATTCATCTTATATACAGCTTAAAAAATCGCATGCTAGCTCGAAACTTGAATTTTTAAATTTAATAAAAAACATAAAATTTTGATTAAAGATCATTCTACACTTGATAGCAACCACATGAAACTATTGGATGAGTTTTATGAATTGAACCAGCAACATGAACTATTGAAATCATCCCATACTAAGCTTGAAAATGATTTTAAAACATTTATGAATGAATCTTATAGTAGGGAGCACTATTTGAAAGTTAACAATGCTATTTTAGAAAGTGTTAACTTGTTTTTTAAAGCTGAATTAAAAGCACTATAACCCTAATAGATTAGTAAACCCTTTTTTTAGTGTTAGATGTTCTTCATGTGGCATACTAGGACATTTCCCATATATGCACCATTCACCATAAAACATATTTTGTGTATAGACCTAAATTGCATTATTCATAACATAACACACATTCATTACATTCTTCTTTCCATAAGAAGGGATCCAAACTTGTTTGGGTTCCAAAATCTAATATTTGATGATTTTATAGGTGTGCTCTTATACAAGATCTCAAAAGAGCATGTGGTACTTGGACAACAGATGCTCATGCCATATGTCTGGAAATACTAATCAATTCATTTCATTAGAGGCCAAGACTGGAGGTAAGGTCACCCTTGGAGAAAACACCACCATGAAAGTGGTGGGCGCAGGTATAATCGAAAACTCTAAAAATCTTTTGTTTGAAAATGTTTAACTTATTGATGGCTTGAAACATAACTTGCTCAATATCAGTAAACTCTTGACAAAGGCTTTATCATAAAATTTTAATCAAATATATACATCATAATCTTGAATAATAACACTATTTTGTAGGGAAAAAAGGATCAACAACACTTACATACTTGATTTAAATAATATTGAATATGCTGCATCTTTTTGTTTAAAAACTATTACTGATGAGTCTTAGTTGTGGCATAGGAGATTATGTTATGCTAGCATAAAATTACTAGAAAAGTAAACCAAAAAGACTATTCCCAAGCTTAAGTTCACTAAGGATCACCTATGTGATGCCTGTCAACTAGAGAAATAAGTCAAATCCTCCTTCCATTCCATTAAGGACATTAGCACCTCTAAACCTTTAAAAGTCCTTCACATGGATTTGTTTGGACCCATTAGCACTGCCAGCTTAGGGGGAAAAGTCTTTGGATTTGTAATAGTCGATAACTATTTGAGGTTTACTTGGATTAGATTTCTATCACATAAAAATGAGTCATTTGATGAATTTAAATCATTATATACTTGTATTCAGAACAAACTAGATTGTGAAATCTTAACCATCCATAATGACTATGGTGGAGAGTTTGAGAATGTGAGATTTGGAACTTTCGGTGAGGAATAAGGAATTAGTCATAACTTTTTAGCTCCTAGGACCCCTCAGAAGAATAAAATAGCTGAAAGGAAGAACAGACCTTAGTAGAAGCCATTAGAGTCATGCTTGCTGAATATTCACTTTCAAAATACTTTTTGGGCTGAAGCGGTAAACATATCTTATTATGTGTTCAAAAGGGTGAATGTTAGATCCAAACTGAATAAGACACCCTATGAGATCATTAAGGGAAGGACACCCAACCTTTCTCATCTCCACATCTTTGGTTGTAATAAAAATTTGATAAAGGAGTGTTCTTAGGTTATTTAAGTGAAGGAAAATCCTTTAGAGTTTTTAATAAGAGGACTTTGGTGGTGGAGGAGACTACTCATGTAGTATTTGATGAATCAAATTTTGATAAATCTAGAGTTGAGGAAGAAGATAAAAAAGTGATATTATCCAAGGAGTAGAAAATATTAATTTAGAGGAAAGGGTAGAATCTCAAAACACTGATAAAGTTGGTAGATTATCCAAGGAGTTGAATCTATAAATCTGAAGAAAAGGATAGAACCTTGAAATACTTTATCTAGAGATTGGAAATATTCTTTGAGTCATCCTAAAGAACTAATCTTAGGAGACACTTTTGAAGGTGTTAGAACTAGGTGTGGACTTAAAAAACAAGTTAACCACTATGCCTTCATCTCAATGACTAAACCCACCAACATCAATTAAGCTGTTTCTGATGAATTCTGTTGAATTTAGATTAGGTTATTAAACCTAAACTAATATCCTAATACTAACCAAGAGGGGGTGAATTGGTAATTTAAAAATTTTCTTAGATTTTTAAATTTAAAAATCATTGATTCTCATAGCAAGTTAATTAAAGTTTTTAAATAACTTTTCAACCACATAAAAATAACTTGTAATAGATAATTGCAAAAATTAAAAGACACAAAGATTTATAGCGGTTTGGTCAAACAAGACCTACATCCACTCCCTAAAGACTCCCTCTTCAGGTATTACACTATTACCAAAGTGTCTCTCCTTTTCCCTCACAGTAAGGCAGAGAAGCCTTTATAAATCCTCTCTTTCACCAATCCCCAGTGCGGTAGAGAACCATCATCCTTTCACACTCTCCAAGTGTTGGCAAAGAACCATCTTCCCTTTATACTCTTCAACTGTCGATAGAGAACCGTCATCCTTTCAAACTCTCAAAGTATCGGCAGAATACCAGATCTTCTTTAACGATCCTCTCACGAGCAACTAGAAAGACAAGAAGAAGAGTGACAACCAAAATCACAAAGAGATCCTAACTTTAGAGTAATCTTATGAATCCTTCATACTTTACTTGCAAGAAATTTCTCTCAAACACTCTCTCACACTCTCTCTTTCAATTTGCCCTTGAAAAATATGAAGATAAGACTTTTTCACGTCAGTTTTAGTAGACCTTTTATATAAAAAACATGAAAAATTATCCAGAAAACTGAAACTTTTAATTTTGAGCGTACACGATCGTACAGTATAATCATATGTTCATACGTATGAACAGTTCAAAAAATGTTGTGTACGAACTTGATGTGAATTGGTATGAAATGATTTCATACACGATGATTATCTGGTACAAACCAAGTTCGTCCGAGATGAATAGTTAGAAATTTTTTCACTTTTATCGGGACAAAGAGGGACCATAAAGTTAGATTAGCCGTCAAAAGAATTTTGAACAGTGAAAAGATGATATCTTCTAGGATGATAGGAAAATTGTCTAGGACGAAGTGAACAAAAATTAAAAATATGATGATGCATAAATATGATCAAAAGAGATCCCAAATAAAATAAAACATAATAAAAATAAGTTAAAAGATAATAAAAAGATAATGAAAATAGTAAAATGATTTGAAAAATAATTTCTTTAATCAATGCAAGACAATGATAAATTTTTCTTGTGATTGGATTAAAAATTAGCAAAACAAGAGATAACATCACAAAAATCCAAAAAAAATGGTAGAATAACTAATATTGTTAACCCCAACTTAGACTTCTTATAAGGCAAATCATCTTTTGAAATAAAGATCTAACTTACAAAAAGCAATCGAATATAAAAAGTGATATGTTCAAAACTTTATTCCAAAAAAATTTATCTTATAGAATAATATAGCAAAGTAATTAGTCATAATCAAGAATTTAAAAGTCAAGTCTTTGAAAATATCAAGTGACACATGAATTTTTTGAACATTAAAAGGTATGAAAGAGAAGGAAGCTTGATTTCTTATGGTTTCATTTTGTGCTTCTTGTCAATTATTTGGTACACTTTACGCATCTTTTGACTTTTGATTCACTTTGTGTATCTTTCAATTTTTTTGGCGATCATTATGCATCTTTTCAGTTTTTCTTTTTGGGCCTTTTGTCATTTTTGCAAGCTAGTTCCCTTTCAAAACTTTTAAATACTCTAAGTTTTGAGAATGTCTTCCATATAATAGAGAAGAAAAAACTCACTCTCTAATATAAGGAGGAGTAAACCAGAAAACATAATCATATTCAAATAATAAATACAGCAACATAATAAAAAAAACTTGAAAATAATTTAATGACTTTGAACATTATTTATATGAGATAGATTATTATAAGAAGATAGAAAATATCTTAATTTCAAAGTCCAATTGTTAATTTCAAATAGATTTTTACTTAGAAAAGAAAATTATACCGCTAAAAGGAGTTAGAGGAAGGAAAACAATCAATAGTGTTTCTTCCTTTAACTAACTTAGGTATGTTAATAATTGATTATAAATTTTCAAAAACAAAAGAAAGATAAAACATGTCATTCCCGCAGTGATTAATAAAATAAAATTGGAGTGAAAAAGAACATACTAATAAAACATAAAAAATAGCAGCACTAAAACAAAATAAACAAGCAAACCAAAAAATAAAGAAAGAGAAAAAAATAAAAAATTCAGAGTTCAGTTTTCGTCAAGTTCATGTATTTATGTTTATGACACCTAATTTGGTCCTTAAGATGCTGAAAGTTTCAAAGGATAGTGGTTTAGTAAAAATGTAAGCCAATTAATTTTCAGTTACTACATGGTATAGCTCAATGTATCCTTTAGAAATATGGTCCCTAATAAAGTGATGCCTTATGTCAATATGTTTGGTTATAGGGTGTTGGATAGGATTTTTAGAAATGAAGATTTCACTAGTGTTATCACATAGAATTGACATTGTGCCTATATATAATTATAAATCCAGAATTTGTTGCTTTAACCAAAGGACTTAGGCCATATAACTTTCTAAAGCTATGTATTCAGCTTCAGCTGTGGAAAGTGCAAATATGTTTTATTTTCTACTGGACTAGGAGACTAAAGATTATCTTAAGAATTAACATATTCTAGAGGTACTCTTTCTATCCACCCTACACCCTATAAAGTCTAAATCAAAATATCATAAATCTCAAAAGAAGTGATGTGTATTGGATACTATATTCCTAAGTTTTGGATTCTTAAGAGATATCTAAGTATTCTCTTAACTGTAGTTAGGTGGGGCTCATTTGGATCAGCTTGAAACCTAGTACAAAGATAAACACTAAATATTATATCAGATCTGCTAGCTATCAAGTAAAGGAGCAATATAATTATTCATCTATATTTCTTTTGATCAATTGGTTTTCCATTTGCGTTTTTATCTAATTAAAGACTGGAGCTCATTGGAGCGTTTATTGGCTTAGTTTTATCCATTTCATATTTTTTTTAAGATGACATTAATGTACTTTGATTGATTAAGAAAGGTTTCATCATCTTATGTTAAACCCCAAAAGTAGGATAATTCTCCCATCATACTCATCTCAAATTTTTTACTCATTATTTTAGAAAAATCATCACATAAATGTTTATCAGAATATCTAAAAAGTATATCATCAACATAGATCTGAATAATGAATAATTAATCTCTTACTCTCCTTAGAAAAAAAGATGTGTCTACGCTACCCTTAACAAACTCCATTTCTAGTAGAAATATGTAAAGCCTCTCATACCAGCTCATTGGTGCCTATTTTAATCCATACAAAGCCTTTTTTAATTTAAAAACATGATTTGGAAATTAAGAATTCGCAAAACCTGGGGGTTGCTCTAAAAACACATCTTCTTTTATTACCTCATTTAAAAAGGCACTCTTGACATCCATTTAGAAAAGCTTAAATCTCTTATAATAAGAAAATGCTAGTCGCACTCTAATTGCTTCCCATCTAAATATAGGAGAAAAAGTCTCCTTGAAATTAATCCATTCTATTTGATTATATCCCTTAGTCACCAATCTTGTCTTATTCCTAACCACCACACCAAAATCATTTATTTTATTCTTAAAGACCAATTTTGTTCCTACTACACTTTAGCCCTTATGTCTTTCAACAAGCTCCCAAACATAATTTTAACAAATTAATTTAATTCCTCTTGCATGGTTAAGATCTAGAATTCATCAGAAATGGCTTGATTGATGTTGGTGGGTTTATTCATTGAGATGAAGGCAGACTGGTTAACTTCTTTTTTAAGTCCATGCCTAATTCTAACACCTTTAGAAGGGTCTCCTAAGATCAGTTCTTTATGATGACTCGAAGAATATATCCAATCTCTAGGCAAAGTGTTTTGAGGTTCTACCCTTTCCTCTAAATTTGTAAATTACTCCTTGGGTAATCTCACCTACTTCATCAGTGTTTTGAGGTTCTACCATTTCCTCCATATTTGTATTTTATACTCATGGGTAATCTCACCTACTTTATCTCCTTCCTCAACTCTAAACTTCTTAGAATTAGATTTATCAAATACTACATAAATAGTCTCCTCCACCACCAAAGTCCTCTTATTAAACACTCTAAAGGATTTCCATACACTTGAATAGCCAAAGAACACTTTTTCATCAGATTTTGCATAATATTTTCCTAAGAGCTATTTCCCATTATTTAAAATAAAAATCTTACATCCAAAGACATAGAGGTGAGAAAGGTTGGATATCCTATCCTTAATGATCTCATAGGGTGTCTTATTAAGTTTGGATCTAATGTTCATCTTATTCAACACATAACAAGCTATGTTTACCACTTCACCTCAAAAGTATTTTGGAAGTGAATACTCAGCAAGCATGGCTCTAACAACTTCTATTAAAATCATGTTCTTCTTTTCAGCTACCTCATTCTACTGAGGGGTCCTAAGAGCTGAGAAGTTGTGACTAATCCCTTGCTTCTCATAGAAGGTTTCAAACCTCTCATTTTCAAACTCTCCACTATGGTTACTATGAATGGTCAAGATCCCACAGCCTAGTTTTTTTTTGAATTGAAGTGGAGAAAGATTTAAATTCATCGAAAGACTCAATTTTATGTGACAAAAATCTAATACAAGTAAACCTTGAGTAGTCATCGACTATTACAAATCCAAAGTCCTTTCCCCCTAAGCTTGCAATGCTAATGGGTCCAAATAAATCCATGTGAAGAACTTCTAAATATTTAGAGGTACTAATATCCTTAATGGAATAGAAAGAGGATTTGACTTGTTTTCCTAGTTGACAGGCATCACACAGGTGGTCATTAGTGAACTTAAGCTTGGGGATTCCTCTTACTAAGTCTTTTTGGGTTACTTTTCTAAGAATTTTCATGCTAGAATAATATAACCTCCTATACCACAACCAAGGCTCATCAGCAAAGGATTTTAAATAAAAGGAAGCAACACAATCAATATTATTTAAATCAAGCATGTAAATATTATTGATCATTTTCACTACAAAATAGTGTTATTATTCAAGTTTATGTTGAATGTGTTTAACAAAAAATTTATGACAAAGCTTTATCATAGAGTTAATTGATGCTAAGTAAATTATGTTTCAAGCCATAAACAAGTAAAATATTTTCAATCAAAAAGTTCTTGGAGTTTCCGATTATACTTGCGCCCATCCCTTTCTTGGAGGTGTTATCTCCAAGAGTGACCTTGCCTCCAACCCTGGCATCCAGCAAAATAAATTGATTGGCAACTCCAGTCATATGGAGTAAGCATCCACTGTCCAGAAGCCACATGCTCTCATGAGGTCTTGTGTAAGAGCACTCATACAAAATCATTAAATGTTAAATTTAGGAACCCAAATAAGTTTGGGTCCCTTCTTATGGAAAGAAGAATATAATGAATTAGTATTATACTGTGAATCATATAATTTGGGTCTGCACACCAAATGTGTTCTATGGTGAACATTGCATGTGTGGGAAATATGTCCTAGTGTGTCACATGAATAACATCCAACACTAGAAAAAGGATTTACTAATATACTTGGGTTATAGTGCTTATTCCTAGGTTTTAAAATTTTTTGCTTCTGATTAGGATTGAAAAATTATTCAGGTGGGGATGAATCCTATTTTCCTCAAGTGATTTTAGTTCAACTTTAAAAAATGAGTTAGCACTTTCTAAAATAATATTATAAAATTTTAAATAGTGCTCTCTACTATCAAATTTATTCATAAATATTTTAAAATCATTTTTAAGTTCAGTGTGGGATGATTTCAATAGTTCATATTATTTGCTCAATTCATCAAACTCATCTAATAGTTTATGTAGTTGCTATCAATTAAAAAATAATCTTTAATCAAAACTTCATGCTCTTTTTATAAGTTCAGAAATTCTAGTTTTAGGTCAGTATGCAATTTTAAGCTTTCTATAAGATAAATGAATTTTCTCAGAAACTTCAAGAAATTGATCGTATGTTAATTCACAGATCTCTTCTTATTCAGAATGACCAAGATGTTTGTCTGCACTCAAACACAAGTATGTTGTCTCCTCTTCAACTTCTGTCTTAGAGAAGTTAGATGTAGAATCCGCCCATAAAGCCTTTTGGATCCATTTCTTGTCCTTCATGAACTTATGTTTCTTCTCACCCTTCTCCTTACTTAAGTAAGCCTTAAGTTTAGGGCAATCAGCTTTTATATGTCCCAACTTCCTGTATTCAAAGCAAATCACATCATAAGAACCTTTAAAATTCTTGCTATTCTTACCATTGTTCCAATTCTTACTGTACTTTTGTTTCTTCCTTATGAAACTCTTGATTTGCATAGTAATTAAGGTAACATCATCACTTTTAGAACTAAAAGAATCAATATCCATATCATTAACCTTTAAGGCTACAGTTTTCTCCTTCTTTTTCTACATGCATCAAGTTATCTTTAGTTCACTCTTAGCTCGTAAGTAATGAGTGATCTAAGTAAGTTATCTATAGAATAAACATTCAAATACTAGGACTTAGTTATAGCAGTAATCTTAGCATCAAAGGAAGAAGGTAAACATCTTAAGATTTTGTTCACTTTTTCATGATTTGTTAGTTCTCTTTCTAAGGCAAGAAGGGAGGTCACTATTTGTGTGGACCTAGTATACATGTCAAATATTGACTCACTAGGTTTCATGTGAAAAAATTCATAGTCATGAAGTAAAATATTTAACCTAGATTGCTTAACTTCACTTATTCCTTCATAAGTAATATAAAATCTATCATATATTTCTTTACCAATAGCACAAGTTGAGACATGCATGTAATCTTCAGATTTTAGTGAAAAAAAAATTCAAACATTTTATATTAAGTTATGCTAAATCCTTATCATCAAAGCCTCATTTAGAAAATAGAAGTTCAGTTTTGATGTCATTTATTTCACGTATTGGTGCAAAATAACCTTCTTTTACAAGCATCCACATACGATAATCTAAAGATTATAAGAAAGTGGATATGCGAGTTTTCCAAAAATTAAGAGGTATATTATCAAACAAGGGTGGTCAAGTAATAGAATATGCTTTCGTAGTATTTCAGTTACCAAAGTTAGCCATGGATCAAAATTTAAATGTTTTTAAAAACTAAATTTTATGAATGCCACTCTGATACCCCTTGAAAGTTTATTAGGGTTGTTAAGCACTTATGAACTAGCTCGGACTAACCAAGAGGGGGGTGAATTGGTAGTTTTAAAAAATTCTTAAATAAAAAATAAAATCTTTTTGAATATTTTAAAACAAACACAATCAATCACTGAAATTAAAAATGCAAAAAATAAAGTACAGGAATAAAATAGAAAGAACACACCAAATTTTATTATAGTTCGATCAACTTGACCTACGTCCACTCCCCGGAGCCACTCCTCCAAGTATTTCACTAAAACACAATGACTCTCTTTTTGCTCCCACAGTAAGGCGGAGAAGCCTTTGCAAACTCCTTTTTACCAACCCTAGTGAGATAGAGAATCCAGACACCTTTTGCTTCCTCCTAAAGCAGGCAGATAACCTTGATCTAAAGCTGACAAAGACCTTCCTAGAGGCACCAAGGAGTCAAGGGCGACGAATGGAGAAGATGACTCGAATCCTTGCTTAGGGCAACCTTTTTGAACACCTTACAAACTCCCCCTCATAATATTTTAGCTCTCTCTCCCAAACTCTCTCTATCCTTCTCTAAGCTCTCTCAAGTTAGAATAATAGCAAAAGATGCTCTCATTAACAAATAAGATATCTTATAAATAAGGCCTTAAAAATTTCCCTAATTTGCAACATGCCATTAAAGATCATCCAAGATAATCGACATATCATACTGTACGATTAGTTTATTTCAGCCCTTCCAACTATGATGATCTAGGTATGTTGTATGATTAGAAGATATTATTTATTATTATCATCTAGGATGATGTGGACATCATACTATATAATTAGTTCAAAATCATACATATCATCCAGTAGGTAGTTTGGGAAATCTAAAAGAAACAAGTTGGATGATGAAGAAACATAATTGATAATCCAAGACGATGCTTGGATCATCCTGTATAATTACTTCAAAATTAGTAATTATCATCCAGCAGATAGTTTGGGTCATCCAGGAGAAACATATGGATGATAAATAATTATAATTAATCACCCAACAGATAGTTTGGGACGTCAAGGCGTGATTCAAGAGAAGAGTGAAGATTTTTCTCATTGATCATCTAGGACGATCATGCGATCGTCCGAGATGATACGATCTATCAATCTAACCTTAATTACTTTCCTTAATCATCTGACTAATTTATGCATGATTATATATAATGAATCATCCATGATGATAATGGATCATCATGTATGATTATAACAAAAATTTAAAAACAAAATCTTGCCTAAATGAGTTTGGCAGTTGAGTATCTTTGGTTTGAGTATATCGTCAAGGACGATGGGAGTATCGTCAAGGATGATTTGCTTAAGCAAGTTTACATGGCCTAGATGCCCTAATTATGATTTTTGTTTTTGACTAATTGTCTAAGATAATTTTCAAATCGTCCTGTATGATATGATCAAAAATAAAAAAATCTAACTCGCTAACTTTTTTCCTCTAAGTGTGTATGTGCGTAAGGTTACTTAGCTTTAGGATCCACTAATATACATTTGACTCAAGAAAAGGTAAAATATACATTGAAATAGAAATTATATACTGACTCAATCGTAGTCTACCTGATCTTTAGCTGATTGACATTCTAAGAAAACTTGCGGATTTGAAAGGTTAGTGAGCTGGGCACATAAAATAGATATGCACAAATTGTAATAGTCAAGGAACAATAATATTTATTATCATCAAAATCAAAATGCTTGGCTCCATATCTACAATAAGTTTGACCAAGCGTATTAAGTTGACTTGGTCAACTCTAGTTGGCTAAGATGTGTCTAGGTCATGAATTTAAATTGATTCAAAAGGGTAAATAGCTTCAATTAGCTATATTTTGACCATGACATATGAGTTAACCAAATTAAGGTATATTATTTGGCTTGGTCAAATCCATTAGAATTGGATTCAAACATAGTTGAGGAATGTTTAAGACATGAAACAAAACAAATTTGAAACATGGGGAAAGGTGTTAAAGAAGTTCAAATAGGTTGAGCTAACTAGATAGGTTGGATTGAATCATAAAGGCTAATTTTGACCAGTCATGCACCTAATTGACCAAGTTAATTGTTGAATTATTTGATTGAAAAATGTGAGTTTTTGAAAAAGGTTTAATTTTCTTTGGGAATATTAATTTTTTTTTTTAATTTTGAAATTGAATGCATCATTATGGATAATATATCACCTCGGGAGATGAATATATCATTCCCTAATGGGTTCAAATTTCAAAGTTTTTAATTTATCCTGATTATCATAATCATACTAAAAAATGATAGCATATGATCTCGAAAGATCAAAATAATGTTCAATCAAATGTTTGATTATAATAATTTAGATAAGAGATCACTAATCTCATAATCAAAGTCATGATAGTAATCGATATATCTCTTCATAGAAAGAAATTATTAAGCACTATTAATTATTTGAAAATGATGATAATGATCGTTGATTTTGAATTTCCCAAAGATAATTAATTAAGGGTTTTGAAAACTTGATTTTGAAAATAAGGTATGGGTTTCTAAATCTTCTATGAGCGTAAGCTCTCGTAGTTAATTACATCGCAGGAAAATTAGAATTTTCCTATGAAAACTCTTGATTATAATAGCTATAGAAATTTTATTTAGATTTTCAAAGATCGATATCAAAGGAGGTTAAGGGTTGGAATTTTCAATCGGGATTGGTTCAAAATTGAAGACTTATTTTTGGAATCAAAGGAAGAAGGGTAAGAGGTGTTTTAGGATTCTGAATTACTTCAGAAACACCTCAACCTATCCTAAGTGTTGGGCTCGAATTTGATTGAAAGAGATTTTTAATTTGAGTTGTCAATTTTATTAGAAATTTGGAATTCGATTCCTGGAGGTTAAGGTCTTATGGCCCGAGCCAGCCTCAGAACCTAAGTCTAAAGTGGGTACTAAAAAAAGTAACCCGAACCTAACTAGTGCAATGCAAATCTGGTCTTACCCCGATTTGGATTGGGGAGCGAGCTAAACCACCTAAACGATTTAAAAACATGAGTCTGGTCAATTTATGTAGAGTGATAAGGACGTTGTTTAAGAAAAGTTTTTGAGGACGGGACCGACATCTAGAGCAACTCCTAATTGGCCTTCTGACTTATGTTAAGGTTTAATGCTTAAGCTAAAAATGAAATTTAAAGTTTTAGAAATTTAATTTGTTATTAATCTAATGCATGCTGATCGACTCAATTAAATACTTGAATTTGAATGAAGGTTATGCAATGAGAACTCCCGGCGGTCCCGGGCTTGCTTCTTAAAGCATTAGAATTTCTACGTGAGCTTAATTGTTTTAATTTTGATTTAAGTAGAAAAATTTTAATAAGTCCTTACGAGCCTACGATCGGGTTCCAGGAAAAATCAAAATACGACATGCAAGAATCGCCAATAAACTACAAAAAACAGGCAATCCTATATCGTAATCAACACATCAATCAATAAATAAATCAATTAAATTAATAGCTCAAATTGAATGTCCATAGACAAGTGCCTTTTAATATTACATCACATAATTACATAAAAGAAAAGTGGCCGGGCACCACTAACAACAACCCGGATTTCTAATCCTAAGGCTCAAGTGACTTTGAGAATGGGTCTTCTCATTATCCACTACTTCGTCCTTCTGCTGCTTCTTGGATCATCGGGTTCAGATATTCAAATGAAAAGAAACTCCCCCTTGAATGGGGTGTTAACTTTCCTCTTTGGATATTTGAAAGGTATCCTAATTTGACTTCCAAATGAAAAAAGACTCTCCCCTTTAGGGATGTCTTCAACTCTTTGGAATTCAAATTTGATTAAGTATCCCAAACTCAAATCACTTTAAAGAATTTACAACCTTATACAATCAAATTTACATTTATTTAAAATAAAAAAATTTAGACTCGATCCTGCAAGGTTATCCTAATAATCAACAGTTATATATATGCAATTCCAAGCAGTTAATATTTGATCTCAAGCAGTTGATATATAAAATTTAAATGTTCAATCAATTACAATACAGAGTGTAGTAAATAAAAAAAACAATCACATCAATTCTTGGCTAGCAAACATCATGCAATGAAAACCATGAAAAACACGGCACGCAACTACAGAAAAGTAAACATCAGCCTAGCCTAAAACTAGAGTTGGTTGTCCTAGCAAAACTATCTAAAGTGGGTGCAAAGGCTGTGTGGTTTTGATATGTTCTATAGAGGGCAATTTGTTAAAGTTGCTTAAAGTTCTGGTCGGTTGAAAGGTTTAAGGGAAATTTAATGGTTAAAGTTTAAGTCTTAATGATTTGAGATCAATTTTAAGATTTATTCTTAATTATTTGTTGAATACCACCTTTGTTTCACACCGAGGCCATGAAGTTTATTTCACCTTCCTTGGGTCTAAGTTAATAGCCTCGTAGTCCTAAGTTACCCAGTGGTACCCGGTATAAATAAGTGATTTGATTTGATTAAGGTTTGAAATTTAATGAATTTTAATTAAGGTTTGTTTATTGCTGGTTTTAAGGGTTGGTTAGACATTTCTGGAGTTTTAAAACAACTTTGAGTTTTTAAGAATTTTTTGAATATTTTAATCATTTAATTAAAGGGTTAAAGGTTGACTTCTTTATAAAAGTGTTTTCTGAAAAGTTAATATTTTATTAAAATACTAGAACTTAACACAATCAGTTATACTATAAGTATGCTGAAATCAAATTTTTCTATATTTTATTGTGAAGGTTTGAAGTTTTGAACTAATTTTAACTTGATTTTGACCAAAAAGTTGACTTTTTGAATTTAATGATTTTATGGAACTTTACTATTTTTAATAAATATTAGACATTATTATGAGTTGAATTCAAGTGAGTTTGGTCAATTTGGATTTTTCTTGAATTAGTTATAAAGCTTTGAAGTTTGATGTGTTTAATGAATTATTAAAATCCTTAATTAAAGGACCTTTTTGTACTTTTGCTCCAAATGAGATCCCCACTCCTTGAAATCATCCCCAAAGGTCAGGAATTACCTAAGAACAGATTCCCAAGTGTTTGGGAAATTTTTAGAATTTTTAATTATTAATAATTAATTAAATTAATTAAATATTGATTTTCAAGTAAAATTAAATTAAGGGAAGAATTGCTATTAAATCAATTTGGTTTCAATTTTCATTTATTAAGGGTTTGATTATGATCAGTTAGAGGTCTTATGCATATTTTTTGGATTTAAAAATGATTTATTACATTTTCTAGAAGTTTTAATGGCTTAATTAAGGTTTAACTTTAATTAGGTTAATTAAGAGTCTTAATGAATTCAAAAATCAGTAAGAAATTTTTCTAAGGCTGATGATGTCACTAAGTTCAAGTGGTTTAAATTTCAAGTCAAAAGGATGTGAATCCTACTTTTTAGAATTATAATAAGTTTTCTAAATAAACGTCCTTAATTATTGTCCTTAATGATGTCACTAAATTTAATAGGTTTGAATCGAAGTTTTGACTAACCCTTGACTAAGCATGAAATAAATACATACAATCACACAAGTCCTTAAATCTAGGAGATCCCTAGGCTAAGTGAGAGTGTGTGCAACCTAAGCATGCGAGGACTAATATTAATTAAGATGAGTAATAATATGATTAATGAATAATTAACATGCAATTATTCACTAATCAATTCCCCATAAATTCTATTCAATCATGTTCAATCTATGCTTAAACTTTCAAGGGATCTCTCAAACTTGCAAGATTTAAATATATATATAAATTTTAAAATATAATTTAAAATATATAAATATATTTAACCCTATATATGTAAATATACATTTTAAAATAAAATAATTGAAAATATTATTAGAATAAATTTTAAAGGACATGGAGATCCATTGATTTTCAAAGTTATTTTAAAAATAATTTTTTAGTTTTTAAAATATTTAATATAATATTTAGTTAAATACTAATTAAATATTAAGGATATTCAAATAATCGAAATTAATCAAAATAGATTAAGTTTTGGATTTTTTTTAATGTTTTTAAATTAAAATTATTAAATTTTTAAAAAAATTTGATATATATTACTTGAATGTTAATGATTTAAATTGAGTTTTTAATGAATTTTAAGTTTTAAGTTATGTAAAACACTTGAATTAATTTAAGATTGATTAGTAATTAAAATACTTTTAAAATCCAGTTGAATAAAATATTTAATGTTTTTTAGAATTTTAAAGTATAATTTAAAATATAATTTTGAATTTTCTAGAATATTTTAATAAACTTTTAATTAATTATTAATTTAGAATAAGAAATACTTAATAATTAAATGATTTAAAATATATAGAATATTTTAAATTAAATTTAATTTTAAATTAAAGATCTTGATTTTCTGAGAAAATTGATATAAAATACTTCATTTTTCAAAAATTAAATAATTTTTAATAATTTTTTTAAGTTTCTATTATTTAAAATTAATTAAAAACTAAATTTTAACTTAATAACAGCTCTGGCTGCGAGACACATGGCTCAATGACGTTCGTCGAATCACGGCGTGACGGCGGGGCGACATGGCGCTCTAAGAATTATTGGATGAAAATTTCGGCAGTGATATTTAATGCCAATCATTGTCGGCGGCGGGACGCGGTTATTTTAACCACGTCAGTCGCTGCCGCACGCTGCCCAATCGCCCGCTGTAATGAATCAACAGTCGTGATTCTGCTGAACAAACGATCGACCGACAGACCAAGAATACACGATCGAACGAACAGCAAAAATACTTGATCTGGACCGTTGATCGTGTGATCAAGGGTCCAGAAAACGTACACTATCAGGCGACTGTGAGTGACACCCTAGAAATCAATTTTCGCCTCATTCGTTCGATCGGATCAATCATTTTCAATGAAATTTTAAGTATAGATTAAAAACATTAATAGAAATTTTGGGGGCTTGATTTTGCAGCCTAAGATGCATTAAATTGAAATATATTTAGCCTAAGTGCCTTAGACTAGGGTTAGAGTGTTACATCGATTTACTGGACAGATTAAACCGCTTTTAAATTCTTTGAGCTTGTAGACTATCCACGATTAAGTTCCCAGGTTAATCCATGCTCCGACATGCCACGAATCACCTGGAATAAGCCTTGGACAGATTACCTTTATCTCGCCGGAAAAGTGGTTGTCGAAGACTTTGACCAGTGGGATCGAGCTGGAAACAAACGGGGAAAGGTTTGGGAGTTTGAAATGGCTGGTGGTTGGATTTGGGATGGTCGGGATAGAGAGAGAGAGAGTCAAGGATGGAATGAGGCTCATTTTGAGTATTTACCGTAATTCAAAAGGCCCTAGATTGAATGGAGGGTCTTGATCAACTTGGAGAGCCCCCAGATAGATGCCATATGTCCAGGGAGTGGTTGGGAGCAGATGACAAAGGACATGGCAAGGACATGCCATGTGGAAAGCTCTCTGGGTCCCCACTTGGGCATGGGAGTAATGCAAGCCACTTGATCTTGATCCAATGGCCTGGAATGGGCTTAGGAAAGTTTTGGAATGACTCCAAGCTACTGGAGCTGAATTGGCTTGAGGATGCCATGTCACTTGGGCATTTAAACCCCTTGGAGACATTTGTTGACCATGTTGACCAATCAACTGGTCAACAATAGATGAGGTGGCACCTAGGTAGTCCTAATGAGTTGGTTAGAAGGATCCTAAGGCAACCTACTAGGAGCTTGAGTAATTAAAGCATAACCATGCAAATTTGACCAAGATTTTCAAAGGTATGATTTGGTCAAATTGACTATGATGTGGCTTTAAATAATTGAATATGCTTTGAGCCATTTAATGGAAATGATTTGATGGTTTATATAGCTTGAGTATGTTGATTTGACTAGATTGGGTGATTTGATTCAAATGGGTCTCATTTGATTATACTTGGATTAAGTTGACCAAGTTAACATTTGACTGGGTCAAGGGTCCAGTCTAAACCAAATCATTAGGGAATGGTGATAAAAAAGTTTTGATAAAGTTTGAAAACATTTGGGTATTGATTTAAGGTATAAAATATTTAATGATTGATTTGGTCAACCTAGGTTGATTGGGTCAACCAGGTTTACCCAAGGGGTGGGCCCAAGCTAAAAAGTTTTGATTTGATGTTTGAAAATTGTTTTAAGTGGTTCCAAACAATTTGGAGTTCATTTGGTTTGAAATGGGTATTTGAATCCCATAGGGGTATTTTGGTCATTTTGTCCCCTGGTCAACTGGGGGTCAAAGTAGCTCTAGAAAAATACAGTTTAATGTTCAACAAGTCATAATCAAGTGTCTGGAAGTGATTGGAGGCTTTGTAGAAAGCTCCAAGGTCAAAATCCACCGAATGACAAGTTCAGTGGCATATGCCGTAAATATTTAAAGGTTTTATAGCCTTTGGATTTTGATTTAGTTTATGGGGGTTAGAGACCTCAGAATGAGCTCATATTTGGAGGTAGAGACATGTCCCATCAGTATGCAACTGATAGACTCTGAATCAGAGGCCATTTGAGAGGGTTTTGAAGTGTTGAAAAATCCCTAAAAAAGGTCTTTAGGACAGGGCCTTTGGACTTAGGATTTGAGTTTAGATTTTGGATTTGAACTGAATTTTATGTTTGATTGATTAAGTTTGAGTTATCTAAATCATTTATGATCATTTGGAGGATCATAATTGAAGTTTGATCAGAAACAAGACCAATGTTTGAACTGGAGATTAAGATCTTGAATTGGACTGGAGTCTGGATTTTGATTGAGGTTTGATTTGAATTGAGATCTGGGTTAGCTTAAGGCCAGGATTGGTTTGAAGTTTGAATTGATCTGATATCTAAATTAAACTCAAAGTCTAGATTGATCTAAGGTCTAGGTAGCTCCTAAGGCCTGAGAAGATCATAGGGTCTGGATCTAGGAGAATCTTAGGGGCTAGAATAGATCCTAAGATCTGAAGTCTAAAAAAAGTCCTAGGGTCTAGAGTAGATCCTAAGGTCTGGAATCTAGAAGAATCTTAGGACCTAGATGGATCCTAAGGCCTGGAGTTTGGAAGAATCGTAGGACCTAGAATAGATCCTAAGGTCTAGATTCTAGAAGAATCCTAGGATCTAGAATAGATCCTAAGGTCTATATTTAGGAGAATCCTAGGGTTAAGGTAGATCCTAGGGTCTGAGGTCTAGATTAATGTAGGGTCAGGATCGATCTGAAGTCTGGGTGGGTCCCTAGTGACCTCATACAAAAAATGAGGTCAACATGAATGGGTCAAAAGGTTCAATCACATCTAGATCATTAGGGGAGGTGATTGGGAGAGTTTGATTTATCCACATCATTGACAATCAAATAGATGATTGTTCATGATTGGATAGGACTAGAGTTTGATTGAAGGTTAATTTGAGGGTTGATTAAATATTGAATTGAATGTTGATCGAGGGCTGGATTGAGAGTTTATTGGGAAAAGTCCTGATGACCTCATACAAAAATTAGATCAACATTAACAAATGGAATTTTTTTTGTATAAAGCTCAAACTTTTTTTAATGACTTTTAAAAATTATTCTAAAGTATGCATTCAATATGCATAATACATGCAACACGTACGTATAATATACATACAACATATCTACATCATATGCATTCATTTTGATTAATTAGAATTAATTAATGGGATCTTTTTTACTACTTAAGGTTAATAATTTTATGTTTTAAGGTTATTTGTAGTTTATTATTGAATAATATATATTTTTTATTTATGTTTTTTATTTTTGTTTTTTATTTTTAAGAGTTATGTTATAGTAGTCATTATTGTTTTTTGTTTTTTTTTTTTAGTTTTTAGTGTGTTAATGTATGTAATATACATAGTGGGTACACACGTCATACACATAACATGCGCATACAATGCACATAAATTACTCATATAATACGTAGATAATACAAATTATATACACACAAAATATGTAGAACATATGCATAAAATAGGCACAAAATAATGAGAATCATCCTCTTGTACAAATATACTTATTACATTTACCTAATTATTTCAAAAATTCATAATCACAGTAATATACTTATTACTTTTATACAATTATTGTTATGATTCAATGATATCCATCATCATATTCATGAACTTTATTGATTGCATTCTAATGGGTCTATTAGTTAAAAATTCTTCTATAAAGCATTCCGACATGCTGTTGAAATTGATCTTCTAAGTTGATGGTTATCTAATGGGTTAGCAAGTTATGAATTCCTCTATAAAGCATTCGGGCATGCATGTGAAATTACATTGCTGAGATGATGGCTGTCTGGAGGGTGCACCATTTATGAATTCCTCTATAAAGTGTTCGGGCATGCTTGTGAAATTACATTGGTGAGCTGATGACTAATTAGAGGGTGCGCTAATTATGAATTCCTCCATAAAACATTTGGGCATTACTGTGAAATTAGATTGCTAAGTTGATGGCTGACTGGAGGGTGCACCGATTAGGAATTCCTCTATAAAGCATTCGAGCATTCCTGTGAAATTACACTGTTGAGCTGATGGCTGACTGGAGGGTACCCCATTTAGAGAAGGTGAACACATTTGTGATGTTCTTTCCTTCATGTGTGATTTCCCTGTTAATAAAAATTAAGCACAAGAAAACTTAATTATAATATGTAGTAATATATAATAAAAAGAAATTAAAAAAGAAGTTAAATCATACTCTTCCACTTTTTCTAGTGGCTTTCAGCCTTGCATTTGATATGCCTTTAGGCCTACGCTTTACATGATCTTTCACATTTTCAATGCCAGTTTATGGAAACTTATGATTTTTTCCTTCCCATTAAGAATCAAATCGATATTTTTAGACATAACATTCATTACAGCCAACATGTACTATTCAACCGCCTCATTCAGCTATGCTCGTGTGTTAATTTGATATGCAAACCTACTGATATAGTTTTTGAATATAAATCCCTACTATCTTCAGAATTATTCTAAGCATATCCTTTCAATATTTGGCCAGAATATATATATATATATATATATATATATATATATATATATATATATATATATATATATATATATATATATATATATATATATATATATATATATATATATTTGTGCTCTTGTTAACCATCTGCCTTAAAACTCTCATGTAGTGAGAATATAGTAAACCCAACATTTTGAAATTCCTATGGGTGCATTGAATGCTTCCATCTTGTGCATAAAAATAAAAAACTCAAGGATTAGAATGATAATTTTTCTCTATGCAACATACAAAAAACTTTGAAGAATCACAAGACACAAACTCTATTCTCAATTCACACACACAATATAAAAATTCTTCTTAAAAAAAGAATATAATTTCCTTGAATAAAATTGAGTAGATTCTTTTAATATTGTGCTGCTTTTTAATACAGGTTCTATTTCAAACTGGCTGCATTTGTAATCCTCATACTGTTCATTTTGATGTCAATTACTCATCATCTTCTCTAAACTGAGAAAATAGTCAACTATAGAACTTTTGGGCTTAGAAATGTCATGAAAAATATTATTAGTAGACTCACTACGTTGTGTGGATAAAATGACCATATTAAAACAATTCTTATTAGATGTGATAGGCCACTTATTCCTTATCTTATAAAGATCCACCAAGCACCCATGATTGTGGAGGATCCCTTCTATAGTCATTTAAGGCCATATTTTCTCAATCTCCTCCTCGTAGTTACATTTACTCAAACACTTATGAAAGAGGCCTCTGACTTTATTATTGATATTGAAGCATGATACTTTTAATGGTGCTTTCTTTGGATATGTCATTGGTATATTCTATGGAAAGTGTGATGTAATGTAACTTCTAAGGTCCTTGCCATTACCTGGTCTTGATCGGTAATTTTTTTTTTGAATGTTTATTACCCATTATTCATACAAAAGTTGTAAATAGCCATGTAAAAGATTTAATTAACTCTTCTGAAAAGAAGGCCGCCCCAAGTAAAATATTTTATCAATGATTATTGACCCTGAAAAATAGTACGCATACCAAATTATACTTATTAAGTCTATAACTAGTATAAAAAATATCACATTATCAAAGCAGTCATAATCTATCATACCAATCCCATCAACCTAAAATAATAATAATAATCTATCAAATTCATCAATTTGGGCATCCCAAGTGAACATATTGTCATCAACTTGTCGATAATTAAATAATTGAATCAAAGAATTAGTGTCTCCAAATTCAATCGTTGCTCTTTTATCTTTTTAAATAATTTTGTACATATCTCTCTTAGAGAATCCAACATTCTGTACACCTCTAACTTCATCAACAAGGTAGATATATGCATAAATAGTTTTGTCATTGATTTAAGAACTGAAGCTTTAACATCAAACACATTCCTACATGATCTAAGAATACCGATATTTTGGCAAAAATAAATCATGATAGTGGTTTTCATAATTTTTTCATCTTCCAATATCTAGTTTCATCCACTCTAAACCTAATCATTACTGGATAACCTATTTTGGTGTTTGATTTCTAATATTTTAATTGAAAATTAAGATCATGCATCTTCTTAAAATCAGCTTTTGAATAAATAAAGTCCTTGGATATTATTTTTTTGGAATTTGGCCAATAATTAGGATGATCCCTATAAATATTAAAACCAACATTATGGACATGATTACATTAAGCCTTGTATGTCTCTTTCTCATTCTTATAAACATCCTGAAATATAAGTAGTAAATAAGAAAAATATAATTAGTAAATAAACAAAAACTATGAAGAAAAAAAGAACAAATCACTCATAAAATAATCATCAAATATGCATTCGATACACACAAAATACACAGTAAATATGCATCAAACACACAAAATATATGATAAGTACACATAAAATACACAGTACATACGCACAAAATACTTGAATTTGTTTTTTTTACTTCATGGTGATGGATTTCACTATGTTTCAATGCCCTTGCACCTTGTTTCACTGCATTTTAGTACTTTATTTCTTGTTTGACCACTTATTGCTTTCATTATGTTGGTATATCTATATCAATATTGTTTAATATGTATTGTATTAATGGTTCTTTTATTGTTGGTTTGACCAATTTTAATACTATCTCAACCATTGTATCTATATAAGTTAGTTCGTATTTTACATTTTCCCTTACATGTTATGCAATGCAATTTATGTTATCTAATATTTAAGTACATACTTCATTGCCGCCACCTCATGGATTTTCCAGTGCATATACTCATATTTAGCAAATACTATGTGCTTTTTACATTGCTATCACTTTTCTTTCACTATCATTAGTTTTTTTGTATGGCAAAATGGTATCAAGCACTCTCGCCATCCTATAAACATCATAATCATGTAGAGAATGATTGATACCATTTTAGCATACAATATAGTGGAGGCAATGCAAAAGGCACTCGATACTTATTTTACTGCTCTTTCATTACGCTGTCATTGTGCTGCCAATGTGCTTTCATTGTGCTTTTATATGCATCAAATATGCAAAAAATACACATTAACTACAAAAAAAATGTGCATTACATATGCACAAAATATGTAGTAAGTACGCAGTAAATATACATAAAATACATAGTAAGTATGCAGTAATTGCTACCATGCTGTAAAGAAATATGGACAAATATGAAAGCTTCAAAGAAAACTTAGAGGGATTTGAACTTTACCAATAAGTTGAAGCCTACATTTCCTAAATTTATCTTTTCTTCTAGCTGTACTTATTTCAATTGTTATGCTTCCTTGACATCTTCAAACTTGTTTTCGACCCTTGCATCCTATGAGAATATCATCTGGTCATTAAAAGAAACATCCTCCTCTAGATTAATCTTCATTTTCACTGGCATTTTTTTATATTCTTTCTTACTTTCTCAACTTGCCTAAAAATTTTTGCTAAACCTTATATAATGTAGAACTTCATAGCTAAAATCTCAAAAAAAGAAGCGACAACCCTAATTTGAATTGTATTCAGATTTTGGGTGAGGATGGTCGGGGTTTACATGTTGAAGCCACGTCGGCATTCCACTAAGCAATCCACATAGGTAATTACCACATAAGCTATACATGAGTCACAATTTTATTGGTGTCTGAATGCAGAGCAATGTCTAGATTCCATATAGAATAATTTCTCGAGAAAATGATGAGTCAGAGCTCTCAGGACTCCTCCATTCGCATGATTACTGTAAAGCCGAAGACCCTTGGTCTCTTCCAATTGGCACCACTCCAAGGATTTGCATATGACCCCTCTCCCTCTCCATCACTCTCTATTTGCATACAGGTGAAACTCCTCCTATCCCGGTCTCTCTTGTTCTTAGATGCCCAATACCAAATGCCGCTCCCTTCCTCTCTCACACTAGCTTTCACTCGCCATGATCGAATTAAAGCCCGCCGACTTACCTTAGCAGCTGGCTCCTCTTGGTTTCCTTGGTGACACTCCTTCTTCTTTCCTCTTTGCATCCCAATCTTCTTCTTCTTCTTCTTCTCATTATTCTTCTTCTCCTCCTTTTTTTCCCTATTCTACCTTCTATTTCTCCTCATCTTTCTTTGATTTCTATTTGTATTTTTCTCTTCCTTCTTTCTTCTTTAAGAAAGTATAACAACCAAAACAAAAAAAAATGATGAATGATGAATTCATCCTGTAGAATTGCTTGTTGAGAGTAATCTTTCACTCTTTGTAATCAAGTTCATGTATTTTGGTTATTCTTTAATTCTTCTATAAATAGTTTCATGAGATATTGGCAAAATTTGTGTATTCATTTATGTAAATTTGTGTATTGGCTTACGTTGTTGGAAAGTGAACACTTGGTATATGAAACTTACACCATGTTTATGACACATGTCATGCGATCCAAGGTTTTGTGTTTAGGTTGTAAAAAATACTATGATAAACATTTTATTCTCTAAGAAAATACAAATGCATCCAAGGTACTAGTGTTAATGCTTGTTAAGAGGTGGTATAAGTTTTTTTTTTCTTTTATAAAACAAAATGAGCTGAGTGAATATAACCTTATTACATTCCATCATTACACGAAGCATGGTTGATTGTAGAAGATAGTTATGGATATTTAGAAATTCAAAGATCATTCTTAATTCTTTTGTTCCCTCATCCTATATAGATTCAACTATTCATCGCCAATGGTAAAAAATAATAATAATGCTCATATCTTTGCAAAGTATTTTTGAAGGTGTATGTATTATTGTAATCCTCACTAATCATGATCAAGTTGGAATGCTTGATTATGAATATTCATGTTTTATTCCCACACATAGTTTTAATCATTTTAAATAGATATACTTGAAGACTTTAATCAAACATTTCTAAATATATTTGATGTGAGGGCTTTATGTTGCCTTTCCTTCTCATCATTGTGATGTTGGGTATGACTTGTTTGCTAATTTCATAGTTATCCAATCATCTAAATGTGTACTTGTGATAAGGTTTTCATAATTTTTTTAAATGAACATCGAGTATGATTTGCTCACCAATTTTATAATATTTTCATTAGTGGATTGTACAACTTTATTTGTACTAATGAAGTCGTAGAAGTGTTTCAACATGATTATTCTTTTTTTTTTGGAATTATTTGAATCGATGCAATGAAAAGCATTCACTTGGAGCATGCTTGCTATCTCATTAATGTTATTCATTCATTATGAAGGCTTTGATGTTTCTACTTATTTTATACACATCATATTTAAATTAATCTAAAGTATCTAGCATTTGTTTAAAACATATTTAATCTTTAAAATTTATTGAGATTAAAATATTTGTGCACCTCCAAAAGGGTACCACTCAGTAGGGGATAGAATGCAAAGGGCATACGACCGCACCACCCCAAAGGACGAGACAATCATATGCCTCTACAGTCTTCGCAAGCGGGCCAATAGAAGGGCATATTAGATCATACATATAATTAACCATTGAGGTTAGCTGCTCTTTCTTGTGCACCCCGATGGATAATAATATATATAACTTGATCGGAACAACGAGGTTTCCACCACATGAAGACATCAGCTCAAGTGGGGTTTATTTGATGGTGGAATTCAGTTTCTTATAGGTGCAAGCCCCAAGATTAATTACATCTTAGTTCAAGGCATGAGAAGACTCTTGATTAAAGATCCAACATTATCCTTTCAAATGGGATTGGCATGTAGGGAGGAGACTAAAAAGTTCCTACTCAAAGCGAAAGAAATATTCAACTAGGCTTATTCAATACATACAGCTCACATCAACATTCAAAAGGACTAAGGTAGTGAGAAGAAATTAGAGAAAAAGAAATAATCTAAACACTCAAAGTATAACAGAGAGAAGGATGGAGGTGGCATCATTCATGTGATATAGATAGGTAGAATTTATAGCCCCTAAAGAATAAAAGACTTAACCTCCGATGAGGCATGCTATGAGACACTAATAGTAGTAGCTTTGAATCCTAGATCTAAGGTGGGTATAGTTTTCTACCACACTAACACTCGTGTCTTAGCTAATGCATCCTGGACTTATATCCTGCCTGAAAAAGAATGCTAGCTAATCACCTAATCGTATAAAATCCATGTTGTCCGATCTTTATGAAAGATAGGTGGGTAGCTCAGTTCTTGGAAAAAAAACTGACATCTAGAGAGTTTCCTAAGTGGCCTTATATTTATGCAGGGTACAATGCTTTTAGAACTAATACAATTAAAATTTTAATTTAATTGATTTCTAATACAATGCATGCTGATTAAAGTCTTTAAATTAAGTATGCATGAAATTTAAAAAGGCTAAAAAATATTTTTTTTAGAAAAGATTAGACATCCCTAGATCTAGCACCTCATTCTCATAGGTCGGATTATCTGGACTCTACTAGAAGGCAAGGAAGTGTCTTAAAGAAAGAGAGAAAAATATAATAATATGCATAGGACCCCGAATGATTCCAACTATTCACTCGGTTATTAAATTTATATATTATTTAATTCCTAAAATATTAAACTTTAATTACGAGAAGAAAAAGCTTTAGTTCTTAGAGAGCCTAGTAAAATTAGGCCACACATATGCAAGAAAGAAACCTAAGAAAAATAAGTAATTTCTACAGTGCAAACAATAGTAAACATATCAATATAAATAAAACCACCAGAGTAAAGGAAAAGTCCATGGCAAGTGTCATATAAGTACAACCTAGGATCTGCAGAAAAGTAATTGTGGCTAGGCCCCACTGACAATAACCTGGATTCTAATCTTACTGAATCAAGCAAGTCTTAAAAGCAATACATTTTATCTTCTTCTTCAAGTTTTTATATGAATTGTCTTCCTCTAGATCATCTTCGTTTGGTCTTCATAGCGTTCTTCCTTTAGAAGGGTACCCAAATGAAAAGAAATTCTCTGTGAAGGGTCTTTTTTTTCCTTTGGATATTTGATATTTGAAATACCTCACTTTAAATGAGTTTCACAACTTGATTACATTATAAATTATAAATTACATCATTTAAAGAGAAAAATATAGACTCTTCTACATGGTTATCCTAAGCAGTGTTAATAGAAAATCCCAAAAAGTTAAATATGAAAAAATAAAGTACACATTGCCACTCACACTTGTCCATACTCTTATTTTTGGGGGCTAAGTGGTTGAAGAACATGTAGCAAGCAATTATATATAATATTTATTATGATTTTAGCCCCCTTTATTAGCATTGTATGAACATAGCCACCTATAGAAGATAATGTCAGTATCAAGGTTTCTCCTAACCTATGGTTAATCTATCATGCATATCTCATCATAAAGAGAGTATAATAATAAAAAATAACATATTAATCATCATAACAATTCAAACCAAATAGCACACGTACCATATATAAGAGCATCACAACATAGAAAACAAAAAAGGAAAATTATCAACCTAACCTAGAGTTAGAAGTGGTACCCTAGAAAATAATTCTATGTGTGTGTAATAGGTGTATGACATTGGATATATCCTATATCGGGTAGTTAGTTCAAGTTGCTTGTGATTTGATTTGTTGGGTCAAAAGGGGAAATTTTTTAATTAAAGTTCATATATTAATGTCTTAGGTTTAATTTTAATTAATTTAGTTGGAGGATCAGTTTTAATGTTTAGGGTAATATTCTTTAAAGTTTAAGGTGGATTAGCAAATTTTTGATGGTCTGGGGTCATCCTACCCACTAGGTTAAGGGGTCTAGAAGGTCACTTTTAAAAATAGGTAAGGTTTTAAGAGTCTAGCCTTTTTGTTAAATATTAGACCTTACAAGGAGTAATTAAACTTTGAGTTCGATGGATTTAGAGTCTTCTAGGAAAAGTTATGGATTTTAGATGTTTTAGGCCATAGCTAATAAACTACGGTTGACCGAAGAGTTGACTTTTTAATTTAAGTTGGTTTCTAAAAAGCTAATATTTTTAAAAAATACTAGATTTTAATTCTAGTTGAATTCCTTTTAGTTTGACTAATTTGAAATTTTCTGTAATTAGTCATGATTTTTCAAAGTTTGGGTATTTAATGAATTATTAAAATTATTTAATAAAGGGTGTTTTGGGGATTTTGATCCAAATCAGCTCCAAATCTCTTGGAATCACTCCCAAAGGTTATAAATAACCTAAGGAGATGTTTCCAAGTGTTTGGAGAAAATTTAGAATTTTTAATAATTTTAATTACTTAATTTAATTAAAAACATGATTTTTAGTTAAAATTAAATTTAGATTCATATTGAAGTCCAATTAAGAAGATTTTTATTTTTCTAAGTTTAATAATTGAATTCTAAGGAGTTTAATATATTATAAGTAATTTTTGAATTTGATTTAGATTTATTAGAATTGTCTAATGTTATCGGGCTTAATTAAGGGATGAAATAGGGTTTGTTAATTAAGAACTTTAAAGGAACCTAAAAATTCCTATAAGATTTTGGGAGGTTTAAGATGTCACTAAGTTTAGACATGTTAAGTTTCATATCAATCAGAGGTGTACCCTAGCTCCTAGAATTTATCTAAATTTGCTAGACGGGTCCTTAATTATTATCTTTAGAGTGTCGCTATGTTATGTAGGTTTAAATCAAGTTCTAGGACTAACCCTTGAGATAACATAAAGGGAAATGCAATAAAATCATAACACGACATATCCTTAGATCTAGGAGAGTCTAAACTAAGTGCTTGTGCATTCTACACATGTAAAAAATAATTAAATACTAATTAAAAGAGATTAGAAAAGTAATTAGTGAATGATTGGAGCCCAATCATCCACTAATCCTCACCCCATGAATGTTACTCACATGCATATATATTTATATTTTTGAGCTTATATATATATATATATATATATATATATATATATATATAAGCTCAAAAATATAAATAATTAAAAATAATTCAATGTTCATATTCATGGGAGATCCACTGGTCACCCAAGGGAAGATTTCAAAATATTTTTTAATTTTAAAATACTTAATATATTATTTATTTAAATAAAAATTAAATATTTAAGTAATTAAATATTAAATTAAAAATCTAAAAAATAGATTTTCATTATTTGAAAATAATTTTAAATAAAAGTACAAAATTTTCTAAAAATGTTAAGGTGTTATACAAAATTTTTGGATTTACAATGAAGTTAATATGAATTTTTTAAGTTTAAAGTATTTCAAAAGTATTTTAATATTTTAAAATAATCATTAGATAAAATTAAATTAAATGTTAAAGTCTCAAATTTTTAAAAATAATTTAAAATAAATTCAAAGATAATTTTTATAAAGCTTAGGAAAATATCTTGAATTTTAAATTTAATTAAGCATTAATTAATAAATTAAATATTTAATTAATTAGAATTACTCAAAATAGAAAATATTAATAATTTGAAATTAAATAATTAAATAATTTTCTGATATTAAAATTAAAATAATGTATATATATATATATATATATATATATATATATTTGTCCACAATTATGTATAATTTAAAATAATTAAGATTAATGTATATTACTTAAATATTAATTATATAATAATATATAGTTCTTATTTAAAATAAATAAATATTAAATTAAAATTTAAATTAAAATGTCTTAAATATTAATCTGAAATAATATATTTGTTTTAAAATAAAATTTTTAATTTTTATAAAATATTTTAATAAATTATAATTAATTATTAATTAAAAAAATATGAATATTTAGTAATTATAATAATGTAAAATATATTTAATATTTTAAACTAATAATATTTTTAAGTTAAAAATAATAATTTTCTTAAAATAATGATATATTATACTAATTTTTTTATTTCTACAGTGCAAACAATAGTAAACATATCAATATAAATAAAACCACCAGAGTAAAGGAAAAGTCCATGGCAAGTGTCATATAAGTACAACCTAGGATCTGCAGAAAAGTAATTGTGGCTAGGCCCCACTGACAATAACCTGGATTCTAATCTTACTGAATCAAGCAAGTCTTATAAGCAATACATTTTATCTTCTTCTTCAAATTTTTATATGAATTGTCTTCCCCTAGATCATCTTCGTTTGGTCTTCATAGCGTTCTTCCTTTAGAAGGGTACCCAAATGAAAAGAAATTCTCTGTGAAGGGTCTTTTTTTTCCTTAAGATATTTGATATTTGAAATACCTCACTTTAAATGAGTTTCACAACTTGATTACATTATAAATTATAAATTACATCATTTAAAGAGAAAAATATAGACTCTTCTACATGGTTATCCTAAGCAGTGTTAATAGAAAATCTCAAAAAGTTAAATATGAAAAATAAAGTACACATTGCCACTCACACTTGTCCATACTCTTATTTTTGGGGGCTAAGTGGTTGAAGAACATGTAGCAAGCAATTATATATAATATTTATTATGATTTTAGCCCCCTTTATTAGCATTGTATGAACATATCCACCTATAGAAGATAATGTCAGTATCAAGGTTTCTCCTAACCTATGGTTAATCTATCATGCATATCTCATCATAAAGAGAGTATAATAATAAAAAATAACATATTAATCATCATAACAATTCAAACCAAATAGCACACGTACCATATATAAGAGCATCACAACATAGAAAACAAAAAAGGAAAATTATCAACCTAACCTAGAGTTAGAAGTGGTACCCTAGAAAATAATTCTATGTGTGTGTAATAGGTGTATGACATTAGATATATCCTATATCGGGTAGTTAGTTCAAGTTGCTTGTGATTTGATTTGTTGGGTCAAAAGGGGAAATTTTTTAATTAAAGTTCATATATTAATGTCTTAGGTTTAATTTTAATTAATTTAGTTGGAGGATCAGTTTTAATGTTTAGGGTAATATTCTTTAAAGTTTAAGGTGGATTAGCAAATTTTTGATGGTCTCGGGTCATCCTACCCACTAGGTTAAGGGGTCTAGAAGGTCACTTTTAAAAATAGGTTAGGTTTTAAGAGTCTAGCCTTTTTGTTAAATATTAGACCTTACAAGGAGTAATTAAGCTTTGAGTTCGATGGATTTAGAGTTTTCTAGGAAAAGTTATGGATTTTAGATGTTTTGGGCCATAGCTAATAAACTACGGTTGACTGAAGTGTTGACTTTTTAATTTAAGTTAGTTTCTAAAAAGCTAATATTTTTAAAAAATACTAGATTTTAATTCTAGTTGAATTCCTTTTAGTTTGCCTAATTTGGAATTTTCTGTAATTTGTCATGATTTTTCAAAGTTTGGGTATTTAATGAATTATTAAAATTATTTAATAAAGGGTGTTTTGGAGATTTTGATCCAAATCAGCTCCAAATCTCTTGGAATCACTCCCAAAGCTTATAAATAACCTAAGGAGATGTTTCCAAGTGTTTGGAGAAAATTTAGAATTTTTAATAATTTTAATTACTTAATTTAATTAAAAACATGATTTTTAGTTAAAATTAAATTTAGATTCATATTGAAGTCCAATTAAGAAGATTTTTATTTTTCTAAGTTTAATTATTGAATTCTAAGGAGTTTAATATATTATAAGTAATTTTTGAATTTGATTTAGATTTATTAGAATTTTTTAATGTTATCGGGCTTAATTAAGGGATGAAATAGGGTTTGTTAATTAAGGGGTTTAAAGGAACCTAAAAATTCCTATAAGATTTTGGGAGGTTTAAGATGTCACTAAGTTTAGACATGTTAAGTTTCATATCAATCAGAGGTGTACCCTAGTTCCTAGAATTTATCTAAACTTGCTAGACGGTTCCTTAATTATTATCTTTAGAGTGTCGCTATGTTATGTAGGTTTAAATCAAGTTCTAGGACTAACCCTTGAGATAACATAAAGGGAAATGCAATAAAATCATAACACGACATATCCTTAGATCTAGGAGAGTCTAAACTAAGTGTTTGTGCATCCTACACATGTAAAAGATAATTAAATACTAATTAAAAGAGATTAAAAAAGTAATTAGTGAATGATTGGAGCCCAATCATCCACTAATCCTCACCCCATGAATATTACTCACATGCATATATATATATATATATATATATATATATATATATATATATATATATATATATATATATATATATATATATATATATAAGTTCAAAAATATAAATAATTAAAAATAATTCAATGTTCATATTCATGGGAGATCCACTTGTCACCCAAGGGAAGATTTCAAAATATTTTTTAATTTTAAAATACTTAATATATTATTTATTTAAATAAAAATTAAATATTTAAGTAATTAAATATTAAATAAAAAATCTAAAAAATAGATTTTCATTATTTGAAAATAAATTTAAATAAAAGTACAAAATTTTCTAAAAATTTTAAGGTGTTATACAAAATTTTTGGATTTACAATGTAGTTGATATGAATTTTTTAAGTTTAAAGTATTTCAAAAGTATTTTAATATTTTAAAATAATCATTAGATAAAATTAAATTAAATGTTAAAGTCTCAAATTTTTAAAAATAATTTAAAATAATTTCAAAGATAATTTTTATAAAGCTTAGGAAAATATCTTGAATTTTAAATTTAATTAAGTATTAATTAATAATTTAAATATTTAATTAATTAGAATTACTCAAAATAGAAAATATTAATAATTTGAAATTAAATAATTAAATAATTTTCTGATATTAAAATTAAAATAATGTATAAACATATATATATATATATATATATATATATATATATATATATTTGTCCACAATTATGTATAATCTAAAATTATTAAGATTAAAGTATATTACTTAAATATTAATTATATAATAATATATAGTTATTATTTAAAATAAATAAATATTAAATTAAAATTTAAATTAAAATGTCTTAAATATTAGTCTGAAATGATATATATGTTTTAAAATAAAATTTTTAATTTTTATAAAATATTTTAATAAATTATAATTAATTATTAATTAAAAAATATGAATATTTATTAATTATAATAATGTAAAATATATTTAATATTTTAAACTAATAGTATTTTTAAGTTAAAAATAATAATTTTCTTAAAATAATGATATATTATACTAATTTTTTTATTTAAAAATAATTTTAAATAATTATTTGGAGGAAACTAGGTTTAAAAATAATTAATGCAGATTTAAAAATTAAAATCAAATTAAATAGGCGGTGGGTGACACATGGCGCGCTAGGATTTGCCACCCCAAATCGCAAATGCATTTTTAAATCATTAGCATTGATTGCACCGTCATGCAATCATTGATAATGATTAACGGCGGTGCAGTAATAATTCCACATGACTTAACCACGTCAGTGCAGCTTGTCAGCCATCATATCGTCAGCTGTTTCAAGAAAATAGTGCTGATCTAACCGGAGCGAAGGCTGGACTATGTGATAGTTTCCACAGTTCAGAAGAGACCATGGAATGATGAGATCTCCGTCATTGATCAAATGATCAATGGTGGAGATTTTGTATACCCAAAGATTAGGGGAAAACGGAAACCCTACTATGTTTTTTATTTTGTTCTCACAAAAGACTCGATGAAATTCAATGAAATTTTAAACAAAAGTAATAGGCATGAAGAGCATCCATGCGGACCAAAATTATGGTATAAAATGCGTTATGTAGAAAGATATTTAACTCTAGGTGTAGTGACTTAGGGTAAGGGTTTATAGGGAATCTCATCATTGGATCTTCGGGATCTTGATACAGTGGAGCTTGTGGATTGTCCTCGTACAATTTCCTAGTTAAAACTGAGCCTTAAAATGCTATGGATCGAGCTGAGGAAGCCTTGGAAGGTTTGAGGTCTCGATTAGCCGAAGATCTTGCCACCGCCGGTCTTGACCAGTCGGGTTTATCTTGGGAAAGGTGGAGAGGGGTAAAGAGAGCTCACGCACAAAATTTTTGGATTGGGAGAGACTAGGGTGAGAGCAAAAGCCAAAAGTCCTTTCTAAAGAAACCCTAAGTCCCTATTTATACCTCTAACCCTATGATGAACGGCTAGGATAGAATCTAGACTGAATTAAGAGGGAAACCGAGCTATTTGGCTGGGATTTGAACCAAGGGAAGATTAGGAAACATTTAAATGCTTTAAAGGAGGGAATTTGACCAATTTAAGCTTAGGTTTGACCAACCAATGCTTGGGTTGACCAAGTCAAGGGTTTACCTGGTCAACATGGTCAAATAGACCCAAGGGGTGAGGGGGTTGATCCCAAGATGGCTTGAAATTTGTTTGAATTTGAATTAGGCTCATTTGGACTAGTTGGGTCAATCTAGGTTGAACTAGTCAACCATATTGACCTAGGTCATGGGTATGAGCTCAATATAGGTTGTCTGACCCATGGAACCCAAGAGAGGTGGTGGATTGTGCCAAGGAATATTTGAAATTGATTTGAACTCAAAATAGGGTCAATTGGACCAAGTAGGTCAACCTAGGTTGACTTGGTCAATCAGGTTGATCTAGGGCATGGGTCTGAGCTCAACAGACTTAGTCTGACCCATGGATCCCAAGGGAGGTGGGTAATTGATCCAAGAAGCTATGGAAGTTATTTGAAATTGAATGAAATGGATTGGGTCAACCAGGTTGACCCAGAGCCTAGGTTTGGGCTCAACAGACTTGGCTTGACCCACTGAACTCAATGGGAAGTGGTGTTGGGCTCTAGCTTGGTTAATTTGACCAAGTCAACCCCTCTTGACCAAGTGTTGGGGGAATTAAGGTCAACAATATTATGTTATATCCATGGATTTTAAAAATTATTTGCTCATTAACTTTTGCATATTTGTTTATTTATGAAAAAAACGTATTATCTTCCTCACCATATCATACTAAAATTAGATTTAAATAATGAATTCGTTCATTTCTTTTGTCCAAATATTTAGGTTTTGTTTTATTAGGGTGGTTTATATTTGCAAGCATAGTTATGATGTAAAAGAAATTTATCGAAGTAAGAAACTAGTGACGCCCTTTTGCTTGAAATACCAAAGATTAGTTCCTTTAGATTTTCTTTTTCCCTAATAAAAAAAAATATTTGGTTGATCATGAATGAGTTTTTGTTTATATATATATATTGTAAATACGAATGATTTCATAAGAAGTAATTGTTTGAGAATGATCACTTGGTATGTAAAATCTGAACTTGTTTATAATCCGCATCATGGCAATTCAAAGTTTCATGTATAGATTATAGAATGCTATGAAAAAATTACGACATTCTTCATAAGAAAAATGCATGCAAGATATTTGTATTTGATACGTTGTCAAATAATTATCTTGATGGGGCGCGAATCTCGATGCAAAATCAAATCGGAGCTCAACGAGCACCTGAACTCCGATTTTAGCGAGCTTATAGTCAAACTGAGCGTCTCAGAAATACGAACCAACCAACACCAAATTCAACTCAATCTGAGCCCAAATGAACCCAAATCAAGCACCCAAAGTGATGTTGGAAAGTTTGTACCACAATTTGAGTTACCAAACTGTCTCCGATTTTAACGAGCTTATAGTCAAATCGAACGGCTCGATGAGACAAGTCTAACGAGCCTAAGATCGCCAAATTCTGACATTACTAAGACCTTAAAATGTCTGATGAATGGTGCACAATCAAGGAATTCAATATCAGTCGTCCATTTGATCACTCCCTATTTGCCCCTGATCTCTCACCTATTTACAAGCTATGCCACTCCATAAAATCTATAAATAGAGCCCTTATTTCTCATGAGAAGGGACCCAAGCAAGAAGAAGCAAGAGCAAGAAGAGAAGAAGGAGAGGAGAAGAGAAGAAGGTTAGGAGGGAATAACTCCTCGACCATCGCCGGAGTTCTGTCCGACGCCCGAGTAACGTCGGAATTCTACCGGACGCCCGAGTGACGCCGGAATTCTTCCCAAGTAACGCCAGAGTTCTGCCGATGCCAGAGTTCTATCCAAATTCTGAACGACACCTGAATTCTGCTCGACCTCCAAAGGACACCATATTTATGCTCGATCTCTAAGTGAAGCTGAAACTCTGCCCAACATTGTAATTGGATTTCAATCTGGAAGTGAAGCATTGTAATCTGATCATCCTGAATTTTAAGGACAAATGAGCCTCTTGTACTTCAAACAAACACTAGTGGAATTATTTCAACTGGGCGTGGCCACATGGTTTTTTCCCTTTTCAGGGTTTTCCACGTAAAAATTCTGGTGTTTCTTTTTATGTTCTGTTTGTGTGCTAGATATTCGTACAAAGTTGAGACGTGAACTTCCTAACTCTATTTTCGTGCATATTCTAGTCTGCAACTGTTTGGTGTTGTCTTTGAGAAACATTATCCCACAACTTAATTTATTGATACAATGGTCAACAGACGTAGGAATCGTATCGTTGGGGCTTCTCGCTCCAACTCATACCAGTCCAGAAGTCAGTCTATGAATCATAGACGCCTGATGTCTGCCTCTTTTTACCCTGAAGGGGTAAAATGCTGCTGGAGAAGGAACCTCGGGACCCTCCTTAGAAGCGAGGATTCGAAAAATGGAAGAATATCAAAATGAGATCCTTCAACTCCTGCGAGAGACTCGGCAACCAACACTAGCACAACGGGAAGAAGTTCTTCTCCCTCGAGATCCACCACAGGTTGAAGATGTTTAATTCGAGCATCTTCAAGTAGAGATTCCTCTCCCTCTGCCAAGAAGGTATATACATCAGAACAACGAACTTGCTGATACAGCAAGTTCTACCCTTCTCTTACACACCGGTCGGCAACCTCGCGTTCTTCCAGATTTCTCAGAAGACTCAGCCCAACCACATGTTGTCGAGCTCCCTCGCAATGCCCTCCGTCATGTACTATGAAGATTAGTACATGAAGAGCTCCCCTGAGAAGATGAGAGGTAAACTCTCCGATAAAGGAACTTCTAGGATTCATCACCTCTAACTGAATCCATTCTTCAGCACCCCATTTCAATTGGATTCAAAGTACCAAACGTTGAGTACTACGACGAGACGATTGACCCGTATGAGCATATCGACTACTATAGAACCATCATGCATATTCAATGAGCATCAGACGTACTCCTCTGCTAGATTTTTTCTGCCACCTTTAAAGGACAGGCTTGAACGTGATTCTTTTCATTTCTGTCCAAAACGATCCCTTCATTCATCAAATTAGCCAAACTATTTGTCGAACATATTGTAGCTAATCAAAGAATTGATAAGAATTCTTCCCACTTCTTCGGGATCCATCAAAATGAAGGAGAATCGTTGAAGGAGTATTTTCAGCGATTTTCCATCGAGGCTCAAAGAATTGATAAGGATTCTTCCCACTTCTTCGGGATCCATCAAAATGAAGGATAATCGTTGAAGGAGTATTTTCAGCGATTTTCCATCGAGGCTCAACAGATTCCAGGAGTAAACCCTGAATTACTGAGAATGTTCTTTCTTAGAGGCCTTCGTCCTGTCCCCTTTAATTCAGCACTCATGCGGGATACTGTTCATTCATACGCTGATCTAATCCATCGTGTGGAGGCACAAATCTCTGCAGATGAAGCCATAAATGCACACAGAAAATAATTTGAGCAAGTTAATGGGAAACGCAAAGGTGCACCTGGGGTGGATAATTCATTCTCACAACAAAAGAAGCAATGGAAGAATAATCTATCTCCTAGGCCTCCATTGACGTGATGGGAACATCGGCAGGAAAAGGAGTATACCCCACTCAACACATCTCAAGCGAATGTATTAATGGTCGTTCGAGATCAAGATACAATAAAATGGCTGAATCCTTTGAAGCCAAATACAGGAAATCCAGATCAGTACTATCACTTTCATCATAGTCATGGTCACTCTATCGAAGCATGTAAGCAACTCATGGATCAGATTGAAAGACTTATCCGTCAACGCTATCTTTGACAATTTATTCAAGATCCATCTACCCGAGAGGAAGCTCGTCCCGCCAGGGGGCTAAATCAACAACAAAGACAACCATTAAATAATATTCAAATTGTTAGAGAGATTGAATAATCACGCACTTCGTGCATTTGTATTAATAATACTACTTGTCTTGTGGTCTCTTTTATGTTGAGTAGGGTGTCTTTGATATCTTTAAAATCTTCTTCCGAGTTAAATATTATGTTGTCCCCATACGTAGATCTTATGTCTTGAGTACATTGTAACTTGTATATCCCTAAGTCATATTAGGGAATTATTGTACTATTTTATATAATACATTAATGTGATGCTCATGTTGTTGTGATATTATTTTCTCTTATGAAAGATAAAAAACTTCTCAAACTCTTTCTCCGTAATTCGAGAAATACACAATCTACATTGTATCTCAATCACTGGATGATCAATCTCAGGGGGATTTGATCCGACCTCTTCCACACAGGTTAACGTCATTGAGCAAAGGCTCTAACATACAACCTCGGATAGGTCTCACATCCTTGGTGGATTCTCTCGACCTCTTCCACACATGTTAATTTCATCGAGCAAAATATTCTGACATACAACCTCGGATAGGTCTCACATCCTTTGTGGATTCTCTCAACCTCTTCCATACATGTTAACATCATCGAGCAGGGCTTTGACACACGACCTAGGATAGGTCTCACATTCTTGGTGGATTCTCTCGCCTCTTCCGTATAGGTTAACTTCATCGAGCGAGGCTCTGACATACAACCTCGAATAGGTTATATATTCTTGATGGATTCTCTTGACATCTTCTGCAGAGATTTTTATCATGCTAAAAGGCCTCAAAAAGTATATTATACAACAAATCAAAGCATGACTCAAAGATGCATAAACAATTCAATTTCCTTTGAGGGATAATATCTCAACTTCATATTCAATATCACTGGAGTTATATTGCAAAAAATTATACAACAAGTTCATTTATGCAAGAATCTAAAAGCAAAAGGTACATTGGTATCATCCGTACAAGTTACAATCATCAAGCAATAAGAAGCTTTAAAACAGTCAAATATCCTTAGTGGATTTAGTGACTTCTTTTCTACTGCATATCAAACATCTCCTACAACTTCTTCTTCAAAGAAAGATTACAATTTGGTCTTTATCAGGCCTTAACTGAGTTGTCACTACATGTGTGTTGCCAGACTACTAATATATACACTGCTCCGGCCCCTTGATTCAGGGATATCTGATGTCACTACACTTCAGTATAGATGCATATTGTATTAGCAAAATGCTATAGGACTATTACCATCATTGGTTCTTCATCTGATATTTGCTGGAGCCCTTCACTTCATATCAGCCATCATCGGCTTCTCGCTTGACAGCTACTTGCAGTGCACCCTCGAACTCTCTCCTTCAGCTCTACACTCGATCATTGACTGCTAATGGGCTTCAACTCGATCGTCCATC
Organism: Dendrobium huoshanense; assembly: GCA_016618105.1. Lineage (NCBI taxonomy): Eukaryota > Viridiplantae > Streptophyta > Magnoliopsida > Asparagales > Orchidaceae > Dendrobium > Dendrobium huoshanense. The sequence continues at coordinate 21,401,511 of CM028354.1, read as the reverse complement.
GCCGACAGACTTCCGCTCAAATGGCGTTGAAAAATCTCTCATCTACTCATCACTTCTGGTTCTCCTCTAGGACACTATCACAGCCAGGTCTTCTCAAATCAATCTCGCATACAAGTAGTAATGGATCTTCTTCTGTCAAGGGTTATCTATTAAGAAGATAGCCTCTCATTGCGACTTATTCTACATAATAGAGGGGCACTGAAACTTGATAGGGGAATGCCACCTATCTCTGACAGTGGAATGCCTCCAATGCAAGAAGAAGAGCGCGAGCGAAGAACAAGGATGAAAACATTCTCCTTCTACATAAAAGAGGGGCACTGAAGCTTGATAGGGGAATGCCACCTATCTCCTACAGTGGAATGCCTCTAATGTAAGAAAAAGACCAGAGAAGAAGAAAATGAATGACTGCAAAAATTCTAACTTCTACACACGGAGAGAGGCCCTGAATTTTAGTAAGGGATGCCACTTACAACAAAAAGGGAATGCATCACCTGTAAGAAAGTTAGAATGAGGGAGGAAAAGGAAAAGAAACATATGCAAAAAGTCTAACTTTTGTATAAGAGGAGGGGCACCAATTTAAGTAGGTAAAATCACCTACAAAAAACAGTGAAAAGCCTCAACTATCAGAAAGCCAGAAGGAGAGAAAGAGGAGAAAATTCTAAATTCTGTACGAGAAAAGGGGCGCCGATTTAAGTAGGGAAAATCACCTACGAAAAACAGTAGAAAACCTCAACTGTTAGAAAGCCAGAAGGAGAGAAAGAGGAGAAAATTCTAACTTCTGTACGAGAGGAGGGGCGCCGATTTAAGTAGGGAAAATCACCTACGAAAACCAGCGGAAAGCCTCAACTGTCAGAAAGCCAGAAGAAGAAAAAGTGCAGAAAATTCTAATTTCTGTACAAGAGAAGGGGCGCTGAGTCAAGTAGGGAAAGTCACCTACTAAAACAACGGAAAGCCTCAACTGTCAGAGAGCAGAGAGAGAAGAAGAGAAGGTTCAATTTTTCTGAAGGCCTTAGGGGTCTATTTATAGTTTTTTGTGAGAGAAGGGGGAAGTTACTAGAGTTTTCTAGAATTTTCAAAAATTTAAATTTTTCTAAATATTTTAGAATTTTTTCAGAATTTTTTGGAATTTTCTAGGATTTTTTAGAAAATTTTTTAGATTTTTTTAAAAATCTGCGGGCCCCAAAAAAAAAATAATCAAAAAGGCAACCGCCGACCCCCTAATCGCGCGCCCCATTGGGGCGCGCCTGCTCGCGTGCGCGACGCGGGGCTGCGGCCGACCTGCCTTTTCGGCCGCCTACGCGTGTCAGGGCCCAATTTTTGGCCCAGACGGTCCGATTTGAACTTTTTTGGGGTCCCTAGACACATTTTTCGATGTTCTGGACTCGATTTCGACACTTTCGAAGCTCAACGGGGCCTCTACGATCAAGTTTAAGTAAGCATTTAATTTTTGAAATGCAATTTTTTGATATTCGACCAATGTAAAATACTACAACACATATTTTCGGACTTCTAGGACTTCGACGTCCGAAAATAGGGAGGCAACTGATACGTCGTCAAATAATTATCTTGATGGGGCGCGAATCTCGATATAAAATCAAATCGGAAACTTTAAAAATTAATTTTGGGAGCACTTGAACTCTGATTTTAGCGAGCTTATAGTCAAATTGAGCGTCTTAGAAATAGGAACCCAACGACACCAAATTCAACTCAATCCAAGCCCAAATGAGCTCAAATCAAGCACCCGAAGTGCTATTGGAATGTTCGTACCACAATTTGAGTTACCAAACGGCCTCCAATTTTAACGAGCTTATAGTCGAATCAAACGGCTTGATGGTCAATGGTGCACGATCAAGGGATTCAATATCAACAGTACATTTGATCACTCACTATTTTCCCCTGATCTCACACCTATTCAACTCCAAAAAGTTTATAAATAGATCCCTCATTTCTCATGAGAATGGACCCAAGCAAGAAAAAGCAAGAGCAATAAGAGAAGAAGGAGAGGAGAAGAAGGTTAGAAGGGAATAACTCCTCGACCACCGCCGGAGTTCTGCCCGACGCCCAACTAACTCCGAAATTCTGCCGGACGCCCAGGTGATGCCGGAATTCTTCCCAATTAACGCCAGAGTTCTGCCGACACCAGAATTCTATCCAACTTCCGAACAACAGCTGAATTCTGCTCGACCTCTAAAGGACGCCATATTTCTGCTCGATCTCCAAGTGAAGCTGGAACTCTGCCCAACATTGTAATTTGATTTCAATCTGGAAGTGAAGCATTGTAATCTGATCATCCAGAATTTTAAGGACGAATCAGCCTCTTGTACTTCAAACAAACACTAGTGGAATTATTTCAACTGGGCATGACCCCGTGGTTTTTTCCCTTTTCAAGGTTTTCCACGTAAAAATCATGGTGTTTCTTTTTTAATTCTATTTGTGTGCTGGATATCCGTACAATGCATAGCTGTGAACTTTCTAACTCTATCGCCACGTATATTCTAGTCCGCAACAGTATTAATGATTCGTTATGTAATGGCACAAACGTTGGCTAAATAAAAGACTATTGGAAAGCATATCTGCATCTTATTTCATTTATACTTTCAAAAGAGCGAACCAGAGTAAGATAAAACATTTTTTTTATATACACTCATACATCTTATAAAGAGTGAAGTTTGAATGCGAACTTGTTGGGATGTTGCTTTTGTGCATATGAGATGCTTCATTGTTCTCTTTTAGAATAGCTTTATCGGAATTATATTTACTAGCCAATTGCTTTTGAACAAATGATTATTCACAAAGTTCTCTATGTAAAAAAAAGATATTTGAATGTAAATATTTCTAATGATTTGTTAATAGTGTAGTCAAGTTCAAATGCATGAGTATAAGAATGCTCAGGATCATTCTTTAAAACATGCATATATGTATATACATGTCTTACATGGTAAGATTTCGCTGTTTTACTTGAATATAAGCAAATCTTTCTTTAAGATGTCTTGATTAGCATGGTATTTTATTTCTATAAAGTATTTCCTTGATGTAAGTACGTATTATATTGCCTTGATTCCATAACATGAAAGTATGTGATAATCAAAATTAGACTTTAGTATGGGGATTAGAATTTACATGTGCTTGGTTATTTAAATTATCGCATGCATAATATGAACCTAATCTCAAATGGCATATTCATATGCTTGTCAAAAAATTTTGATATGTATTTGCAAAGAGTGTCTCTTCTCATGTGAATGGAGAAATATTTATGTTCGAAGATGCGCTTTTGTTGGAAAGCTTCAAATATACTTACTCTTTATTTTCCCTATAATATAACACATATATTTATATAAAAATAATAGATTTGTTATGAATGACACATTGTTCTCTATTGCCTTCTTTTATCAAATATTACGAAGAATTGTTATTCATTCTTTTATCAATATTGGAGGGAAGAATATAGAATTTAAGTTTATTGACTTTGATTTAGTGACTTAGTTGAGTTTTGAAGAGATTCCATTTGATGATGCGTTCAAGAGGATGGCAAAAAGCAACATACTACTAAATAACTACTTGGATGGTAACTAGAATTTCGAGTATACATGCTAATAATAATTAAAAGTTCGTCAGGGTTGTTAAGCCCTTATAAACTAGTCCTAAGGCTAACTAAAAGGGGTGGGGGTTTGGGGTGAATTAGATATTTAAAAACTTTATTAACTAAAAGAAAAATATTTTTATATCTTCTAGCAAAAATTAATTAAATCAATAATAAAAAGATTAATTATAGATTTCTCCCAAGCAGTTAATCGTAATAAAAATATAGTGTAAAAATAATCAGAAAGAACACACCATATTTGTAGTGGTTCGGTCCAACTTAACCTACATTCACTCCTCAAAGGCACCCTTCGAGTATTGCACTAAACCTTTAATGACTCTCCTTTAGTCCCACAGCTAGGCGGAGAAGCCCTTATAAAATCACTTTCACCTTCCCCGGTGCGGTAGAGTAGCTGGGTCATTTGACACCAAAGATATATTCTTCTTTCCAAAACTTCCCTCAAGACGAACCTTAAATCTGATGGTACTAAGGTGCAAGCTTGTTAGAGCAATCGTGTGAAACCCCCTCCACACTCCCTTGAAACCCTCTCCACACTCCCTTGAAACTCCATCTAAGAATCTTCTCCCTCTCTCAAACTCCACCTTTTCCTCTCTCCCTTTCAAGTTCTCTCTTCAAGTTTTCTCCAAGAGAACAAAGACACAATGGCTGCCAAAGACACTTACCAAGTGCTTTAATAAAGCTTAAATAGTGGGCTTTGAAAAACCTTAAAAATCAATCTTGTTGGCAAATATCATCCAGGATGATTACATGATCGTCTTGTACGATGTGTTTAGAAAGAGGGCTTCAGAAAATCATAAAAACTCAATTCTGGCACCAAATATTATCTTGGATGATCACAGGATCGTCCAATACAATGTGCTGAATTTGACCTGATAGTCCTGGATGATCAGTTCAAATTTGTACATATTGTTCAGGACGATATTGTGGATCATCTTGGATGATTAGAAGAAAAAATTATGATATTTCATCTTGGAGAATTTATGAAAATTAAATATATTGACAAACTTTATCCAATACAATATATAGATCATCCATGATGATCTGATTGAATAATTTAACCATAATTAGTCTCCTAAACATATGATCAATTTAGGCATAATTATTATTGATCCTTTAGGATGATCTAAATCATCTAGGATGATCTAAATCATCTAGGATGATTAGAACAAAATTTGAATATTAAATCCTTACCTAAATTATTATTGGCAGCTGTTTTCTAAGATCACAATGAATCATCCTGAATGATCGATTTCGTCTAGTATGATTAGTTCAAAACTTGAATTTCTAGTTTTGACTCAATCTCACTCCCCCTGAGTGTGTATGTGCATGGTCACCAAGCAAGCATACACCATTACAGGACTTAACTCAAGAATAAAAATACATCAATGAATATTACAAAAATTGTTACAACATAACCTATTCTACCAAACCTTGAGCCTTGAATCTTTATTGGACGGTGAATGGTATCCCTAAAAAGTTAGTACACACAAAAAACATATTGCAAATATAAGTAAACAAAAGGATGTGAGCCATAATATTTGTTATAAAAAAAAACTCATAATCTCGAGTTGCAACAATGATATCATGAAATGCATTAATAAAGATGATGTGTTAATGATTGGATTGCGATTCTTTATATATGCATAAATTTATCAAAACTTTAAAGTTCTAAATACACAAGTAAAATTGGTATTAATTGTTAGTAAGAAATGCATAAATTTCTCTAGAATTATTACAAGTAGGATTGGTATTCAATATTCATTGTTTCAATATCAGTTGTCATTCATATGCATGTTTATTAATGGCCCTTGGCTTGTTGGGGGAGATTTTAATTGCATCTCCAATCCCAATAAAAGGATAGGGGGTAAGCCTCCCAATTTTAATAATATGGAGGATTTTAATGATATGATAAGGCATTGCAATCTTCATGATATTGGGGTTTCTGGTAATATTTTTACTTGGAATAAAGGTGTTATGTGGCAAAGACTTGATCGCATTCTGTTTAATAATTTTTGGATTGACTATTTCTCTATTTCTCACGTTACTCACCTAACCTGTACTCTTTCTGATCACTCTCCCTTGCTTTTAAGTTTTTCTAACGCCATAACTAACACTTTTTCTCCTTTTAGATTTCAAAACTTGTGGCTTCTTGATGCTTCCTTTTTACAGATTGTTAAAAATATTTGGGAGGTGCCCCTTGCTCCATCAGATAATGTGTCTGGTATGGTTAGATTTTGGTTTAAACTTAAGAGACTCATGCAATTGCTTGCTTGGTGGAATAAATGTGTCTTTAAGAATATTTTCACTAACATTTTGAAGGCGGAGGATGATGTGAACAAAGCTGATTTGAATTTTATGAATGATTCTTCCTCTAATAACTTATCTCTTCTTAATGATGCTAAAACTATCTTATACAAGTTGCAGGAAAAGGAAGAAGTTTATTGGAGGCAGAAGGCTTCTTCTAAATTTCTTGTGGAAGGTGACCTTAACACTACATTTTTTCATAATATTGCTAATCACAACAAAGTTAGTAGACATATTCATAAAATCATTTTATCAGAGGGGGATATTATTGAAGATCCTGATGCTATTGCCTTTTCGGGGACCGAATTCTTTTTAAATCTTTTTAACTCTAATTTTTCTCCCATGTTGGACACTGATTTCTCTTTTATTCCTACTCTTGTTTCCGAGGAGGAGAATAATTTACTCACTAAGAATCCTTCTATGGATGAGATTTGGGAGAATTTAAATAGCATGAATGCTGATTCTATTGCTGGTCCAGATGGCTTTACTAATAAATTTTTCCAAAAAGCTTGGGAAATCATTAAGGAGGATCTTTTTAATGTTGTGTCTGATTTCTTTGGCAGCTCTATGTACCCAAAGTTTTTCACCACCACTTCTATTGCTCTCATTCCTAAGGCTCAAAACATTAATGCTTGGAATGATTATAGGCCTATTAGCTTATGTTCCTTATTCAATAAATTGATCTCTAAAATTTTAATGGGAAGACTTGCTTCTATTCTTCCTAAAATCATCTCTTTGGAACAATCGGGTTTTGTTAAAGGAAGATATATATTTGATAACATTTTACTTGTGCAGGAATTAATTCATGATTTAGAGAAAAAGGTTGTTGGTGGGAACATTGTTTTCAAAATGGACATAACCAAAGCCTATGATAATCTTAACTGGGATTTTCTTTATGCTGTTTTACGTTCTTTTGGCTTTAACTCTCAATTTATTAGATTAATTAAAAATAGCATAGAATTTTGTTATTTCTCTGTTATTATTAATGGGAAACCTCATGGCTTTTTTCATTCTTCTCATGGACTTAGACAGGGTGATCCCGTATCTCCTGCACTTTTCATTATTGCTATGGAATTTTTATCTCGTGGCCTGAACCAATTCTTCAGAATGAATCCTAATTTGTTTTTTCGGTTTGGGGGTGTTTTGCCTTTAACTCATCTGAGTTTTGCAGATGACTTCATTATTTTCTCTAATGGTTATATTCTAAATGTTCAAAAGCTTTTTAGGTTTCTTGAGAATTTTCAAAACATTAGTGGTTTAACTTTCAATAAAACCAAAAGCTCCTTTTTTACTGCTAAATTGATTTCTACTTCTCGCATTCACAGTATTGAGAGAAAATCTGGTTTAATGTTAAAGTCCCTTCCTATGAAAAAAATAGGCACTCCTTTATTTAAAAATAGAAAACGTTCTTTTTTATTTGATGACATTTTCACTTCCATTCAAAAGAAATTTACTTTGTGGGCTTTCAATTACTTATCCTATGGTGGTAGACTTGTTCTAATCAAACACGTTCTTAGCTCTATTCCTATTTTTTGCTTCATACTGTGTTTCCAACTATTAATGTCTCTAAAAGGTTGGAGGTTTTTTTCAACAAATTTCTTTGGGGATCCAAGTCCGCCTCTAATGCTATTTTGTGGGGATCTTGGAAGAATTGTTCTGGTATTATGGAAGAGGGAAAACTGGGTTTCAAAACTATTCAAGATATGGTTCATACCTTCAATCATAAACTTTGGTTTAATTTTAGAGCCAAGAAAAGTCTATAGGCTAAATTTATGGTTTCTGAATATTGTGGGATGAAGCATCCTTTAAATTGATCTTTCAAATTGGGTGATTCTCCTAACTGGAAAAGATTATGCAACATTAAATGGGAAGCTGAGAAGTTCATCTAATGGGGTTTAGGTTGTGGGAATATTTATTTTTGGAAAGATAAATGGTTGGGTAATTTCTCTATTGATAACCTTTTATATACTCGTTTCATCTCTCAATGCAAAGTTAAGGAATTCTTTATCAATGATAGTTGGAACATGAATTTACTTTACACTTTGTTGCCTGATTTCATTATCAAATTAATTGTGAATATCATTCGGATATGGATGATTGCATCTTGTTCAATTGTTCCAATGATGGGAATTTTAGCACTAAACATGTTTGGAAGTTAATTAAGCATCCTATGCCGACTAATTTCGTTAATGTTGCTTTCTGGCATGCTAGTATTCCCCCTACTTATTCTTTTTTGGTTTGGAGGATATTGTATAGTTATCTTCCTGTGGATTCCTTGCTTATTAAAAAAGGCCTCTTTATTATTTCTAAATGTCAATGCTGCTATAATACTGAAAGTTTACTTCATGTCTTTTTTCAGGGCACCATTGCGATGAAAGTTTGGATTTATTTTGACGATTTGTTTAAAGTTTTCTCTAATTTTCATTTCACTTCCATTAATGAGGTTCTTACTGAATGGTTTTTTAAGCTCAAATGTCATATTTGCAATATTATTCCTGTTTTGATTTGCTGGTATATTTGGGAGAGTAGGAATGCCTCTAAACATGAAAATAAAAAAATGGATGCGAATACTATCATTTCTAAAATTAAGCATAAAACTTCTCAATTGTTTGTGGCTAAGCTCCTCAAGAACGACTCTTTCAAAGGGTACCATCACTTGCTTAATGAATTTGGGTTGAATTTCAATTCTACTATTGCTATTTCTAACAATAGAATCAATTATTGGACAACCTATGGCAGTGTGTTTTAAACATAATACGGATCGTGCTTATAATACTACTGGTGCTGGGTGTGGTGGCATTATTAGGGATACTAAAGGCTTTGTCATTAAGGCCTATGCGGGTCCTTCCAATGCTATAAATGCTATTCAGGCTGAATTGAAGAGTCTTTTGTATGGGATTAAGCCCTGTAAGTCTATTGGGATTGGTAATATGTGGGTTGAAGTGGATGCTATGCTTATTATTCATTACATTAAAGGCCAATCTTCTGCCAATTCTGACAACTTTTATAAAATTAGAGATATTAAACATTGTCTGTCTCTTACCTCTTTTAAAATTTATCATATCTTACGAGAAGGGAATGCGGTGGCCGATTTTCTTTCCAAAAGGAGGTGTACTCTTGTTAATTTTGAGGATTATGATGATCACAATCTTCCTACTGAAGCTCAAGGTCTTGTTAGATTAGATCGATTAAATTTTTCTTATTTTCGTGCGCATTAGGCCGCTTTTAATTTTCTGCTGTTCTTTGTTCATGCTGTGCATTTTTTCTGTTAATTGCATCTCCTGTCCTGTTTTCTGTGGTGGGGGTTTTTCTCAGATTTTAATCTGTGTTTTTTATGTTGGTTTGCACTGTTGGGGGATTCTTATGCCTTGGGTTCACTATACTTTTTATTTTCGCAATGTTCTTTTTGGGAGCTACTTTGATTATGGGATCCTGGGCTTTCTGGATCCTAATCAGGATGATAAGGATTGGATGGTTGTGTATCTTTGTTATCCTGGAATTAAATGTTTCCGGGTTAATTCTAGGATTTGTTGTTTTGATGTGTTTGGGATTCATCTCAACTAGAAACGTTTGGCTCTGTTTTGCTATTTTTTCAATGGGCTTTCATGTTTTATGATCTTTAACTCTGGTAACTGTATTCTCTTTGGCGCCGTAGTATGAAGTTTTTGGGTGAGCTGCTCCTATGTCCTATTCTTCATTGGTTTTGTATTTGTTGGGTGAGCTGCTCCTTTCACCTTTCCCCTTTAATTTTAATGAATTTGGATTCTAGGATGGATTCTGCGCGTTTTTTCCTGGTTTCTCCCTATTCGCAGAATGGCAAGTATTGTTCTCTGGAGTCTTATTCCTGTATCATGGGGGATACTAAGAATTGGGCTTGGAATGCCTTTAATGCTAATCATCCCATTATGTTTCTTTCTTTGATTCTTCTATTACAAGATCCTCTTCAGTTGAACCTTTTTTGGACTCTTTCTCTTAACTTAGCCGTGTGTAATTATCGATTGATGACTCTGTGCTGGTGCTATGATTCATTACCTAAGCTCACTGAGGCTTCTGTCTTTGGCATTAGGGAAGTTTTACTGCCCTTTTATCTCTTATCTTACAATTCCTAGCTTTCGTCTTTGTATGTGCTGATACAATGATAGGAGAGGGACCACTTCTTTTTGGAGCTTTGGGAAGGCGAATTACAATTTTTGCAGGAAGACCGGTCTGATCTTTGGTATCTTCTTCTTCCTTTTTTGGGTTCTGTTCTCTTGCAGACCTAGAATGTTCTTAGGTTTTTTTGCAACTACTAGCACAAGGAACCACCGGCTCGCAAGTTTTACTTTATTTTTTGATGTAGCTCTTCTAAGCATTAGAGAGCTGGAGGTTCCTTTTAAGGACCTTTTAACCGATTTTTGGATATTAACATGTAGGTCCCTCAGTGGGATTTAATTAAAAAAAATGCATGTTTATTAAGAAAAGTTCTTGATTATGATTGATTCTTTAAGACATTGAAAATGACAAGCCTTTTGTTAATTATTTGATGATTTAGATGGTGAAACATGAGTCTATGTCACACATACTTCTCTAAAAGGGAAGAAGTATGCCCATATAATTATTGATGATTATTATAAAGCCAGTTGTCATTCATTTCATTGCTTTATTTTAGAGTGGATTCACCTACAACTACAACTCATAGTGTGCATGAAAAGATAGACATAACTTGGAACCATTGTAGTGAGTCTAAAGGACTAGATGGAAAAAAATAGTTTAAGTGTTTGCATTATGGGATCACTTACAAAGGTAGAGACATTAATAGGATAAAGTAGTACCTTGCAAGAATCAATGGAAACATTTCCTCAAGTAAACAAGTTCCGCATGATGTCTGACATAAGATGTAAGAGAATTTGAAAGAAATATCTATAAAAAAAAACAACAAATAGAAGAGGAATTGAAGCATAATACACATGTATTCGTTGATGATCTTATTGATAAAGAGAGGGGATCCTTGTCACTTCTCAAATCATAGTCTTAAGATATATATAACAAAGGGATTGATAGAGGAAAGAGAGAATTAGATGAGTTAGAAACCTTTTTTTAACCAATAACCAAACCTAGCTCCCAAGTGTTATGGCATCGAAAGATGACATATATCATGATGATTTTGCCATATAAAAATGGTTTTATTATAATTGTTGTGAAACCCCTTAAGTAAAAGAAACAAAACTCTTAAACATCGAGAAGACTTTTAGTGTAATGGTTGAAATTTCATTAAGAAACTCCATAGTTAAGCGTGCTCATCTCAGAGAAATCCTGAGATGGGTGACCTCTTAAGAAGTTACACTAACAGGATAAAACTTTGAGGCCATTAGGCCAAAGTGGACAACAACTCGATAATTAAAGAGTTTGAATTTCTACAAATGATATTATAGCAATACACCAGCTAGAAGATAGGAACTAAGTGTCATATAAGACAATGTGTTACACCCTGGGAGCCACCTCTTGAATCATGTATGGGATAAAGTGCTAAGTGGTAGGAGTCACCACTTAAACTTGTAGGGGCTACCTCTAAAATCTTATCTATATGGTGAATGATTCTGAGATAAATGTGTTGACAAGAATGTTAGTTACTTAAGTGGGGGATATTGTGAAGCTCCTTAATTAAAATAAGCTAAATTCTTAAACATCAAGATGCCATTCGGTGTAATAATTAGAATTTCATTAAGAAACTATGCATTTAAACATGCTTATTTTTGAGAAATTTTGGGATTGGTGACATCTTGAAAGTTACACCAACATGATAAAACTATGAGGCCCTTAAGTTATAGCGGACAATATCTCAATAGTTAAGAGTTTGTGTTATTATAGTTGGATCACATTTAATGCTTTAAATTATAGCTTTGCACAAAAGGCCATTGATGTTATAGCTGCTATAGGACCTGAATATAAACTACCATCATACTATAAATTGAAACTTTCCATTATGAATATTTAAGACTCATAAATATGTGTTTCCATTATCTTCAGGTGTTTTATAGTATATGTGTATCTTTATAGATTTTATTGTTTTCATTTTAAATACATTACTCTGTTCTACTTATTTTACTTAAATGTATATTATTTCTTTTTCATGTTATTTAGTTGCTATTAACTCTCAATTCTTCATATAATTTTTAGAATTTCACCCATTGGAGGAAGAGACAAGAAGCTTTGGTACAAAAATTATATTTAGTATTGAGTATCATGAAGAAGAGGTCACTTGCTCAAACACTTTATATATATTTTTTATTTTAAAACATGCACTTTGAATTAATTATGTGAGTTTTATGCTTTATAGTTCTTAATTGTGTTTAATTTTTATCATATATTTAGAGTCATGGCATCATTATTACAAAAGTTATTTTAAATTTTTAATAAAATTAGTATTTATTATGTCATTTGGTTCAACCCCAGTTGAACTATAGAACTGTGAACCTTTTCTTCAAGCTCGTTGTTTGGATCGGTTTTGACAACCTTGCGTATTTTAGTGTGTCATGCCATATCGCCACTATCCATTGCCGTAGTGCTGCATGTTGAATTTATAATTATTATAGAATAGAGCATTCAATGCCGCGGTGGCAACTTCTAGCTCCGCTACACTATAGGGCCAACACCGTAGCGTTAACAAGCTCAGTGACGCAGCACTCCATTTCAAATATAATTTGATATTCTCATTTTTTTTTTCTGAATTTTTATTGTTGTTACAACTACAACCATCCCAAATGAATCCGAATACTATTTTAGCTTTTAAAAGCTTCTTTCTTAGCTATAATTTAAAAAATGCTTTTTCAAAATGTTTTTTTTAAGACAATATTTTGAAGTGGAGGTGAAAAAGTTATTTTTTAAACACATTATTTTTCACTAACTTCTTTCATGTCCATAGAACTAGGGCTGCAAACGAATCGAACCGAGCCGAGTATGTGAGTGTTCATGTTTGAGTTCATTTATTATTAGCTTGTTCAAGTTCGGTTCATGTTTGATTCAAGCGTTATTGTTTGTGTTCATGTTTGGTTCAATTAAATTAATGGTGTTCATGTTTGGTTCATGTTCGATTCGTTTAGAGCTTATCGAGCTTTAAACAAACAAGCCTTAACGAGCTATTTTCGTGAACATATTTAGTCAATTTTTTTACACTATCAAACAAGCACGTTCATGAACAAAGTTTTTTATTTTTGAGTTCTTATTACCTTACTCTCTAAAATCCTCATTGGAGTCCTCATTTTTTCCAACAAGAAGAAACATTTATGGTATCTATGTCTTCTTCCTAGGAAAAAATTCATAATATTGTGATGGGCATGAATATTGATACTATTCTAATTTTTTTCAATCTTATTGAGATATTATCAAAATTGATGTTAAAGAGCCCATTGATGATTTTTGTTAGGGTAAAAAAAAATTATATTTTATTGGTAGTACCTCTATTTTATAAATTCCGAAGATAAGTAAACTCACAGTGGTTATTAAGTTATAAGTTTTGAATATTTTCTAACAAAATCATTTCAAAAATCTCGACATCAAGTGTTTATTTGATTTTTCCTAAGATTATTTCAAAAAACAAGACTAATTTAGTTTTATTAAAGCAAGATCTATGTCAAATAATATATTATTTGCCCTAAAGTTGATTCATGATTTGGATTTAAGAATTCATAGTCATAATGTTTGTTATAAACTTAATATTTCTTGTAATTATGATCATTTAGAATGCCACTTTTTATGTACAACAACAACAATAAAAAGCCTTTATCCACTATGTTGATTGATTTTACTTTATTTTGCCATAATTATAATATTTTAATTATATTTAATGTTAAAAGACTTTCCTTTCAAATTTTGATGATTTATTTAGAGTATTTGGATAATATGATTTAATGAGTCATTCCATTTAATATAATTATTGAAGTAATGTTAGTGATTGATTCTACTCAATATTCTAGTGCTTTCTATTGTGATTGAATGCTGATCATGTTTTAATCTTAAAGACCCAACTGATGTAAATACCTATTGTAATATATTGTTGAAACTTGGTTCGAACAACATTCAAATCCTAATTAAATCATATTCAAATATTGCTCATATTGAGCCCTATTCGAATATGGCTCGAACATGGTTGGAGCCAGATTCAAACAAGATTTCGAATTATGTTCAAATTTTGTTTGAACCCAATTCAAACATGGTTAAAAGCTTGGTCCGATCCGATATTAGTCGAATCTTATGTTCGAACGTGATTTGCAAATCAAAATCAAATGAAAGTTCAAACTATGGTCGATTATGACCTAGTTATAGGCTATAACCAATTTATTTTATGATTGACTTCAACAAGTATTTCATATATATAAGAGATATATTTAAAAAAAAAAATAGATATATTACTTAAATATAATAATGATGATATTTTTTCAATTATGATTTATGACTCATAAAAGAACATTTTTTTCTTTTTAAATTATTATATGATATTTAAATTTAAAAAATTTTATAAAACTTTTTGAGAGATTTATATACATATCATATACTTCATATATATTTATTTATAGATATACAACCTAAATTAATATTTATTTGTATAATCTTAAATTTTAAATCATTAAAAAAACATTAATATTATTTTTTATAATTTAAAATTTTTATTTATAAATTTAATATCATGAAAATATTAAAATAGTATATATCTAAATATTATAATTTAGATGTTAATTATGTTAAGAAAAAATATTTTTATAAATCCCTATAATTCCCTTAAAGATTCGGTCATTAATGCCGCGAAGGATAAAAGTTGCAGAGAGTGGAAAGCAATCCTCGAAGTATCCTGTTCTGTCTTTGGATTTTCTGTATTTCAACTCGAAACCGATTCGGCTGCTGCAGTGAAGCTAGGGTTTCATCTCGGCTACCGAGATACCGGCGCTAGGGCATCCCTTTGTATGCTGTTTTAGGGCAACAATGGCGTCTGCGTTACCGGGGCCAGTTAGCGCGGTTCAGGTAATTGAAGTAAGAAGGTCAAAGAAAAGGGGGGATGAATCTTTCCTTGTGTTTTGATTTTTTTTTTTAAATTTTTAACAAGCCATATTTTTTCTACTTGGATTTTCAGGTTGGTTCTTACTTTTTGGGGCAGTACTATCATTTTCTGCAGCGAAATCCGAATCTGGCTCACCAGTTCTATACAGAAGCAAGCACGATGATACGGTATGATGGAGTCACGAATGAGAGTGCTTCTGGGATGGCGGTAAGTTGCTCTTGTCTGGGTTCTCTGTTTTGATTGATGTTGCTTGAATTATTTGATGGATTTGTTTAGGAACCATTACGGGGTCTTTTGACCGCATGCAATCAATTTCTCTGCGTTGAGGTGTGTTTAGTTTGTTTAAGTGTTTGCAAACCTTTTTCTTTTGTTGGGGGGCGGGGGTGGCCGGAGTGGAAGTATCTTGGAGGTGGCGTTTTTGTAAATACTTCAAACAAATAAGCAAACGAAGCAAGAAAAAAACATTGTATTTTGAAAGTATTTGGAAAGGGTAACCGAACACCCACAAAAGAGATCCTTTCATGTTAGTCAGTACTTCAACTCTTTCCGCCATTCTAATGTGATGTAAGTAGAAACATCTTCCTTTACTTATATAGGAAATGATGGGTCTGGGGAACTTGAAGTACTCCAAAGTTTGTTCTTAGGAGCGACAACTTTTGCAAACTTTGGCCAATGCTAGAAAATCCTAATTGCTGCATGAGATCAATTACTTACCCTGCCGCGAATTATTTTTGGTGAGGGAGAGGCCTTGGCTGAACATCATTCTCATAATTGCGTTAGATGAGATTTCAAATGAGTATCCAACTTTCAATGTGGGATAGGTGTCGATATGGGTTTTTGCTTTGGTAGGGCTATGCATTGGATGAGATTTCTGGCTGGGATGCAACTTTTAATAAGAGTGAGGTGTTGGATGCAGCTTTATTTCTTCGGTAAGGACAAGGCATTGGATATTTCTTACAATGAGGGCGAGGCATTTGATCACTTATGTTTTTTATTAATAAAATTTGTAATATAAATATATATTATAATACAACTCTTAAAAAGAAGAAGATTATATTTTGATTTTTTTTGTAAAGTGGATATTAATACTTTATATTCTTTGGTTGATTTTGTCATATAAGATTCAATGATGCTAAGGTCTTTTTTTTTCACTTCTAACAAAATATGAAACATTGCACTCAAACAAATTTTGAGTTAGAAACATCAGGTGAGTTATAGGTCTACCAAGCAAAAATCGGTTTTAAACAAAAGTTTTTCACGGTAGTTTTTTCAACAGTAACTTTAACTTGACTTTTCAAATAGGAACAATTAAATTGAATGAAGCCTAAGAGTTACTTTTGATGCATAATTTTAGTTATTTCATCACCGCAGTGGGTTACTTGTTGTTATTGAAGTGTGCATTGAACTATTGACTTGCATGCATTTTTGTAGCAATGCAATGGTTCAGTTATGCCACTCCTTTTTGCCTTTTTTTAATAAATTGTGCAGACAAATGATGCATGGCGTCTTAGCATCTAGAGTTCACTAATATTATCTTTGGATGATATGCATATAGAAATGTACAAAAAATTACAATTCGAAGTTTTTCAACTTTAATTTAGACAAAATTTAGTCTTTTTTTGATGCAATATCTGAAAGAAAAAAACTTCATTCCAAAAATTGTGTAGTGATTAAAATTAAAAAAAATGGAAATCATTATGTAATGTATATGGAAAAAATTCAATTACATGTACAAACTAAACAATTGTGAACAAAGAGACAAAATAGAATCATCAAATGGGGAATTACCCCTTGTATGATGTCAAGACTTGCTAAGCGCTAAACGAATGGACATTGCACAACACAAGAATTGAGAGGAACCATAAATTTTATTCAAGTATTCATTGATTTTACATTTTTAAGGATTTTATTGATAACCCAAAAAAATCAAAATAAGAAACCTCTCAACATCCTTCAACTCTATCATAATGCTACAAGTTTTGATTTATCATGCTTGAATTCCAATAATAAAAGCAAGTACCCAGCTCTAGTTTAGAAAAATTGTAAGTTTTGACTTTTAAAATATCATCTTGCATGTTTCAACAATTTTTGGTCCTTGCCGCAGTGCAATCTGGAATACCTTAATCACCGCTACAATGCCAAAAATTGAAACCAAGTAGACTAATGCAGCTATATAGCCATAGAAGGAAACCAATCAGCCAAAAATAAATAAACCAATCAATGAATACAGTTATAGCGCCAAAGCTAGAAAACATGTTGCCTATGTTGCACCGATACGGATACGACACGATACGGATACGGGACACGTCAATTCTTAAAAATACAGGATACGAGTACGGCGCGGACTCGACATTATAATTTATAAATCATACATAAAAATTAAGAAAGCAAACAAAGCATAATATTTGAAAAAAAAAAAAAGACAACAACATCATTTGTAGCCTTGTAGCTTATAATATCAAAATATAAGCAAGCATTAAATGTCTAGTACAACAACAAAAGCATAAACATAAATTATCTAGCACTTGAAGTTTCAACTATTCAACAGAGGGAATTATATTATTATCTTCTTCATTGGTTTGTATTTGAACTTCTATATCATCTTCAATAAATATCATAGCTTCTAATTCAGGCTGATCAAGTGAAAGATTAGTAAATTTTAATATTTTCATATCATCAAGAGACTCAAATCCATCTCGAAAATGAGAGAATCTTGCTCGCAACCATGGAAGTAAATACGACACGTCTTTTTTTTCGGATTTCTTTTTGTTTTTCACCGGACACGCATATCCGTGTCCTTTTGAAATTAAATAGTATTTTAATTGGATACGGCTTTGGCGTATCCGACACGTATCGGTGGAGTATCGGAGGCGTATCCGTGTATCGGTGTATCGGATACAGCACGCCTTCATAAATAGGTGTATCGGTGCAACATAGCAGGTTGCCAATCATTGTTACAGTGGCTTGCTTCAAGGGAAATTGATAGATCCTTATAAGGAAAAAATCTAACACAATCCATTGACTTGCTGCAATGGTAAATCCATGGAAAGTTGTAAGGGAAAAATCCAACGCTAATTTTGCTACAGTGACTTGCTGCAGGGAAACTATCAACAAAGAAGTTCCAATGACAATAATAACCTGTCAAATTAGTAGGCAGAACTTCTAACTTAGTGGATGGACAAAATCGTGAACTAGTTGCATGCTAAAACAGGGAATTGGACACATCTGAAATAAGGTGCCTAATAGCTGAATTGAGACAACTTGCTATGTTAAAATAAGCCTAATGAGGTAATAAAAATACTGAACACATCATCATCATATTAAAAAAAAAGAGGCATAATGAACTAAAATAAAATTAATGCACATGATTTTTATTTCCAATGAATAAAGACTTAGATTTGCATGAACAAGTTTATGGTGAAATTTCAATTCCAACTTCACCGTTCTTCTTGATTCAGATGCATATCTATGATGCACCGACACGACACGGCGACACGGACACGACACGGACACGGCAATTTTTTAAAATATAGGACATGGATACGGCGTGGACACGACATAATATTTTTTTAATATAATATATAATCATTTTTAAAAATATAGGACACGGACACGGTGTGGACAGATGGCTCTTTTGAACCTTCACCTAATCCACCCCCGCCAGTAGCAGAGCTCATTTTGCTAACAAACCAATTATACATATGAATACACCAAATTAAATTGATATGAACTGAAATCAAAATATCCCAATAATAAGACAACATGAATACAACAATATACCAGTCTGCCGGGGGTCCAAGGGGGCGCTGCCCCCTGGCGGGGTTCGACCTGTTTATTGTAAGAGTAATTTTGAAGTTTTGCTTGTTTTTAAAGTTCGTAAGTTGTTTGTATGGAAAGATACCGAATGATACCGAGCATGTACCTAGCAGTACCGAGCATATACCTAGCAATACCGAGCATGTACCTAGCGGTACTGAGCGGTACCGAGCATGTACCTAGCAGTACCGAGCATGTACTGAGCGGTACCGAGCATGTACTGAGCAATATCGAGCATGTACGGAGTGGTATCGAGCATGTACTGAGCGGTACCGAGCATGTACTGAGCAATACCGAGCATGTACTGAGCAATACCGAGCATGTACTGAGCGGTACCGAGCATGTACTGAGCAATACCGAGCATGTACTGAGCGGTACCGAGCATGTACCTAGCGATACCTCATTTAATAATTGGACACGCGTGTCCGATTTTAATTTTAATTTTTTTAATTGCGACACTCCAATGCCGTGTTGGACACATGTCCGTGTCCGATACTGCATACCCTCTCTAAGTGCCGTGTCGGTGCATCATAGACGGGAATATGGAACATCTTTCTTTTGACGACGTTGTTTTCCCGAGTTTGGCTTAAAACGAGGCGTATTGCAGGTGCGATAATAAACTTATGTTGCATCATCCTTATAGTATAACATAGATCCATTGATACATTAATCAATTTTTATAACAGTGAGACCTAACTTGGATACTAATTTCTTTGTTTAACAAATATGAGGGAATTAAATTGTCCGTTTGATTAGTTTCCTTAAGAAGACCAATGAAGTCATTGAAATAATCACGAGAAATATTATATTCAATTTTAATATTTTTCATCCTCACTGCAATCGATAATTTCGAATGAGTTTTGCAACCATCCCAAATTGATTTTTGAGCTACATGTAGTAACTCAAAGAATTTTTTTGATTTTTGCATTTGGTGGCTCTTCCACACTAGCTCTTAAAGTATGACCTACTACATCAAAAATAAGTTTTTCATACGGTCTAATCATTTGATCTTCATCAAATGTTTCAAAAGCTGTGGATGGACCGGCATGAGTATCTCTGTGTGGCTCGTACTCGCCATTTGAGGTCCAAATCCAGTAGTCTGGAACAAATCCCTACGATATAAATCAATATTCACATCATTGGGTTTGAGGAATGCTTGATTTTTGTGCTTCGAACATGAACATCTAAACATTCCATCGAACTTAAAGGAAGATAGTTGAGATGTAACTTGAATAAAAGTCTCAACTCCCTGTATAATTCATCTGTCAATCCTCTTCGACCTGGTATAATTCCTTATCTAACCCTAATATTTCATTAACCTCCTGGTGATCTCTCAAGAACACCGGGAAGTCCTTTCCTCTAAAATAGTCAACCCTTGTCTCTTGCATTATAGGCCATCTAGATTTTAGTTGCTTGTTGTCTCTAACCTTCTCAGCAAAAATCTGGTATCCGCAAGATCTCTAACGGTGTTTGAAGGTGCCCGCCGAACCTTCCTCTTCTCCGTCACCGGCTTCGTCATCTCGCCAATGGGCTTCTGGCCGTGTTGCGCCTGAATAGAGACCGTATAAGGGCGGGCCTCGAGCCGGGCATGTATGCATTTGTATGCATTTGGATATCATTGATGATCGTAAAACCACTCTTTAGGTTTAGGCTAGGTTTGAGACCTAATTTCAATTGTGAGACCACTCCTTACCACGTTTCATTACTGTTGAATGATTTTAAATTTGCATAGAATTTTCTGTAAACATTAAGTTTTCTATTTTAAAGGGTTATTACATATTTTGTGGTCATTTTGTTAAAGAAATTAAGTTCAGTCTGCTGCTTTGAAGGTAGCAATGTTATAGTTAATGAGGACACTTAGGGTTAATCATTTCCATCTGGGTTCTTGGTTTTTTCAAAGGCATGCTTCAAGTTTCATCAAACTAGTCATTTTGCCTATGAGTGTCTGGTAGGTACTTACATATAATGTAGAGGAGGACGATAAAGAAATCAATAATTGATAATATTCATGGTTTGATAAGGAAATTAATGATTATGAGGATGCTTTACGAATAATTCTTTGAATATCATGTATTGCATCATAACTACTCTTAATGTTAAATATTATTGGAAGCGAATTATAATTTTTTAAAATTTTATCAAATGCGTGGATACAAAATTTTAAGACTAATGGGAGAAGGATAGTTTCGAAACTTAAAATCTGAAAGTAGAACCGAGTCTTCAAATGAATCTTGTGCACCTCATTAATTGAACAAGTCTTTGCTTATTTTACATTAACATTCATTTGAGAAAGAAAGTAGTTAATAGGGCGTTATCTATTTTAGTACCAATTGAGTTCAGTTATTTTGTGCTTGAGATTTTGACTTTGCCTGATGATGTTAAAATTGTTGGTCGATTTTCAAACTATTTGACATGATGGCCTTCCTAATGAATTATAGCTTTTTAGGGATATACAACATGCGATTAATCTAGTTCATGGATCATTAATACCTAATTTGTCTCATTATGTAATGAATCTAGTTGAACATATTGAGTTTAAGAGACAAGTAGGTGATTTACTTAAGGATTATTAGAGATAGCACGAGTCATTTGCTGCCCATTCTTTGTTAACAGCTTAGAAAGACAAAAATTGGCATGTGCATGCCGATGGTAGAGCTATCAATAAAGATATCATTTAATATAAGCTTCCCATATCTCATTTGGATGATATGTTATAATTGATGAATTTTGTTATTATTTTTTTCTTCGATTGATTTGAGAAGTAACTATCATCAAGTTAGAATCAGGGAGTGTGATGACTGAAAATTTTGTTCAAGATAAAATATGAATTATATGAATGGTTAGCGATGCCTTTTGTATTAACAAATGCACTAACTACTTCTATGAGAATAATGAATCATATTTTGGAATGTTTTTATTATTTACTTAAATTATATTTAGTTTATAACTCAATTCAAAATGACATTTCACATGTTTTAGGACAATATTGGAGGTTTTTCAGACTGATAAATTATATTTGAATATGAAAAGTATGTTATTTTGTGACCCTCATTTGAATTCTTCTTAGGATTTGTGCTAGCTTGGATGGATTGCTTGTTGGTTCTGTAATTTGAAGCCATTAATGATTGTCATAAGTGTACTAATATACATGATATTCATAGTTTTCATGATTTGACAATTTTTTTATATAACACCATGATTTTAGTTTTTTTAATGGAAGATCATTTTTCAAAAAAAGCTCATGTGATAGTATGTGATAAAACTCCTAATGCATGTCACTTTTCTAGAATTTATTGAACAAGGTGCTTAAATGAAATGTGTTGCCTAAATTAATTGTTTTTGATTGGGATGAAAAAATGCTTGAGTTCTTTACGGAAAACCTTTGAAAGAAAATAAGAACACAATTTAGATTTTTGACTCATTATTCATAAACTGATGGTCAAACTGAATAGTTAATGGAAATTTGGAATATTAGTTATGTTTTTTTGTTAAAAGACCTTGCATCTGGGTGGGTTTTGATATTGCATGTGGCTTATTGAGTTTGCATATAATTCATTTGCCAATAAGTTTATTGGCATGAGTCCATTTGAGATTGTCCCAACAGTTTGTAGATTTTATTGAATTTCATGTTAAGTATTGGTATACAACTGCACTAGCATTCAAAAACTTATTCATGTATTATGTGAGGCTACTAACTATGACTATTATAAGTTTTTATGAATGTGAACATGAGATATGTGGATTTTAATATGGTAATAATGTACCTCTAAATTTTAAACAAGCTTCCTTCAAGAATGTTTAAGAAATTAAATACGATAGACAAGGTCATTGAAACTTTTATAGTGCACTGGAGCTAATGCCTGCAAGTTGGAAATTTTAAGGAATATCAATATTAATTTAGTTTTCAATATATTTGATTTGACCATATTTTATAACTTGTTGTTTAATAGATGAATTCTTCTCTTGTTCCATCTCATGAATTCACATCCAACACCTTGCCATATAATTCTATACAACTTGATTTTGAAGTTATTATGGATGATGAGATTGTGTCCACTTTTGATGACAGATTGTAGAGATTTCTTGTTTATTGACGTGATAGACCTATTTGTGACGCCTCATATATATTTGCAGCAAATGCAAAATATAGCTTGATAAAAACTGCTAAATTTATTGGAGTTGAATTTGTATATGTCAAGCATATTGGAGGGAGATTTGTGTGTTCATATGCATTGGAAATGCCGATTGGATAACTACCTTGAGCAAATCTATTTTAAATTTATCTCATTTTATAATATTTTAATTTTAGGTTTTATGAACTTGCCTATCATGAATACACTTATGCGAACATGTGTTTTCCGTTAAATAGATTTCTAACTATGTTAAATTGTATGGTTAGGCATTAATTTGGGTTAGTTTGATTGTGGTTGCTCTCAAATTGAAAATTGTAGTTACTCCTTGTTTTTGGTCAATTTCATATTTCTCGGTTATTGTGTTTCTTGAAATATACACCTTATAAAGATGGGTTGGTTTTTGAGCTATGATGGTATTTTAGCATAACTTGACAAAGCTGGTGGTTTTTTGGCTTTTATTGCTTTTTGCTAGGGTTGGTGGTTTTATGTCAGTTTGTTTCTAGTGATTTGCGTGCTTAATTATGGATTAGGATGAAAAGTCATTATTCGTGGCTATTTTCACCTGGAATATTAGAAATTTGAAGGCTTTAGATCAAGAGCTTTGAATATCTTACTGTTAACTATGCAAATGGTGACTTAAAATTTGGGGATTTTGTATCAAATTATGCTAATTTTATTTAAACCATATCTACTACCCTAATGAGAAAAGTTTATAAAGAGATAGTTTGTTGCATGCATTTGAACAACTTCGATCAGTATGGGTACAAGTTGGATGTTAGATTTCTTTGAGTGTGGTACAAATACGGCTACCTAATTCCTAGGAATTTCATCTCCTTGTACAAAGCGAGGCCTGGATTTCATTTTTTTGGTGAATACTTTCTTTATCTATTTTCTTCTAAATATTTAGTTATTGGCTTGCTAGTGTTTCCGATCATGTTTAAATTTGATACACCTGAGATTGTAATTGTGATGACTTAATTGTAATTGCTCTTTGACAATTTGTAGCATGTGAATTCTTGTCCTCTGGACAATATTGCTGTGAAGTATTTTTTATTTGCAATTCTACTCTAGGATTTTGTTGGATTTGATGTGATATGATATGTATTTCGTTGAGGTTTCTTTTGTTATTTGATATAACTTTATAATTTCGCAGGAAATTCATAATCTGATTATCAGTCTGAATTTCACTGAGATTGAAGTCAAAACTGCTAATTCGCTAGAATCTTTGGATGGAGGAGTTTTGGTGATGGTGACAGGTCTCGTGCAAGTAAAAGATTTTATTTGCAGGAGGAAGTTTGTTGAGACCTTCTTTCTTGCTCCGCAAGATAAGGGATATTTTGTTCTGAATGATATTTTTCTCCTCCTTGAGGAGGAACAAGTTCTGCCGCACTCAGTAGCAACGTTATCACATGATGATTATGATACAAATTTAGATACATTGAATCCTATGGAAGAGCCTGGTATGTTAAACCAAGTTATATTTAGTCAAATTATTTTTCTAATAAAAGTAGTTAATTTTTTAATCTAATGTTTGATTCTCAATGATGAGGACTATTGTTGACTAACCTGTTTTACCTACAGCTTTGTAACCTCAAAATCACTTTCAATTAACATTTCTATTTTAACATGAATAAATTAAATCATGTATTAGTTAATGAAGAACTTAATAAAAAAAATGTTTGCAGAACTTGCTTTGCTGCAAGCTGCATGTTTGTTTCTTCTGCCTTGTTTTGATTGCTATTAATTCATCTTTGGCTTTATGAATTTTTGGCTATCTTTTAATAAATATCATTCTGTTGTGATGTGCATCTTATTTAAAATGTTTTGCATCGCCCTTATCATGAATTATATTGATTTGAAATTGACTTTTTTTCCCCTCTTTGTTTCTATGATTAACTGTGTGTTATTAGGTTATCTTTATGAAGGACTGTAGAGTCATTACTATTGTTTTATTCATACGGGTTTGTGGCTTTTTATGTTGCTTTATCTGATCAGTAGTAGCTGCTTCTCTGTTGCTATTCCATCTTCGGGATTTTATCCACTTCTCTATTGTGCATTTGTTGCTGGGACTATAGCAATTCCTTATTATGTTATTTTCTTTGAGACTATTGTTGCCTCCTAGAAATTTTTATTTATTTATTTTTGGAGTCGGGTTATACCGACTAGTCAAACTCCTTTTTGTCACCGTCTTATTCATAAAATTTGATTTTTAAGTTTATCTTTGTGAATTTTGCAACCCTAGGAACCACATTAATTCGATAAATAAATTCTTGAGGCATGTAATTTATTCATATTTTTGATTGAATAAAAATACTTTATTTTAATGTTCAATCTATGCACATTTAATAATTCTTTCGAGTGCAGTACATGTATGACTACTTAATTATGGGAGAAATTATCTCGTTGTATTGGCGCAAAGCCCAAATTTTCTTTTATTTTGGTGTATTCTTTCCTTTATCGAAGTTTTCTAAATATATTTCTATTGTCTTACTACTTTTTGCTTGTTTTTTAAATTTGATACAATTAGAATTTTGGTTGCAGCAGAAAAATTTCAATGGTTGCTTATTTTGCATGTTTGAATATTTTTTGTTGATTTTCTTGGATTTATATGATTATTGCCTTGTCATTTTGCTTTCAATTCTTATATTTTTTTAGTTTGCACTAAAGGAAGGTGAGTTTTTCATATTTAGTGGTATTTTATTTTTAGAATCTAATTTTCTTTATATAATTTCCATTTGCATTATTTTTGTTGTATTAGGAAATGTAAGCCCAAAATTTTCAGAGCTTATGTTTTTATCACCATGCTAGCCTATGTTGCACCGATACGGATACGGGACAATGCAATTTTTAAAAATATAGGATATGGGTACGACGCGTATACGACATTAACATATATAACCCTAAGGGAATACTTGAGTTCGCAAGCAAACCGATCACAAATTGGAAGAAAACAGCAAGAAGATAGCAAAATCTGGGCAAAATTAGCCCTTAAACGATAGATTGCAATAAACGAAACAAAGCACAATACACACGAAAGCAAGATACAAGTGATCCCCAATTCGAGAGGAGGATCGTATCTCCCAAATCTCTTGACAAGAGAGTCTAGAGCCCAAGCACCAAGAGATCCTAATTCCCAATCAATCAAAACATAACATCTCCTTAATCCCCTCATGCACTTTAATAAAAACACTTTCCTAAATTGATTCCCCCCCAAAACACTAGCCTCTCCCCCTCTATTCAATTTTGAACATCATAGAGATGGGCGGGCCCCACCTTGTTTGGCAGAAACAGAGAGGAGGCGGCTCTATTCCGCCTCCTGTAATGAAATTGAGCCGGCCCCTTAAGCCGGCTCAATGTGAATCGGCGTAACAATACCGACCTCCCAAAGAATCACCTTGTCCTCAAGGTGAAAATCTGAAAATGCTATTTCGTCCTCTCGTATGGCTCCCATGTGGCCTCGTAGTCTGGTAGGTTCTTCTACTGGCAACGATTAAAAAGGTGGAAGAGGCGTACGCACTAAGGCGCGACTTAAGGCGAGGCGAAGCATTTGCGCGTTGAGGCTTACGCCTCGTTGGATTCGGCGGAGCGTGCGCTTATTTCGCACGGGGCGTAGGCTTCGGTTCGTAACGCCTTGAAGTGAAACGAGGCACCGCTTCGATTTGTAAGTATATAGACTGAGCGGTGAGAGTCGTATAAGAGTCGAGTATTAGGGTAACATACCTGCTTCTGCTTCGGGTGAGAACTGAAAGGCGAACTCCGCCAACTTGGACGACCACAGTTCGGTCGAGTTCGAACATAACTGGAGGCGATGGAAGGTAACGATTTATTTCTTCTTCTTCTCTTGCTTCCCGTAATCTTCCCGTCATTTGCTTCATGTCTTGCTTCTTCTTCTCCAGCTTCTTGTAATCGAAGGTTCTTTTTTCACGGCTAGGTAACGATCTTTCTTCCCGTTATGTGCTTCATGTCTCGCTTCATCAGATTGTACATGCTCGGTACCGATTAGTACATGCTCGGTACTGAACAAGTACATGCTCGGTACTTGGCGGTACATGCTCGATACCGAGCAGGTACACGCTCAGTACCGAGTACCGCTCGGTACCGAGCAGGTACACGCTCGGTACACGCTCGATACATGAGCGGTACACGCTCGGTACTGAGCGGTACATGCTCGGTACGCTCGGTATTGAGCATACATAACAAGCAAAATTTCAAAATTACTCTTATGATATAATTTTGAAACCCCCGCAAGGGCACTGCCCCTTGACCCGCGACCTGACCTGGCAGGTCGAACCCCGCCAGGGGGCAGCGCCCCCTTGGACCCTGGCAGACTGGTATATTTTTGTATTCATGTTGTTTTATTATTGGTATTTTGTAGTATAAATAATTATTAAAATATATTCTATTGTTAGCATGACTAGTGGCACAAGAAGGAAATATCCTGCATGGAAATATGGAACTCAAGTTGAAGTGTCAGGCGAAGGTGCAAAGAAGGGATATGTTTACATGAAATGTAATTTCTGTGAGAAACACATAACTGGTGGCGTCAAGAGATTGAATGATCATCTAGCCTGCACTCATGTCAATGTGGGACCATGTGCAACTACTCAAATATATAAAAGAAAGAAACAAAGTGAGATTGGAGCTTCAAAAAAATTTAAAGGTATTCTTAAATATAATGAATTATTTTGTATATTACTATTGTTTCATTTTAGAGCTAATGAAATATTAACTGATATCGGAGATAAAGAAAAAAATATTATAGATGAAGAAGAGTTAGAGGATGACTTTGACATTAATTATGAAAATTCTTCTGAAGACAATCAAAGTGATGATGAGCCTGCTTTGGGTCTTGATCTTAAGGGGATGTTTTATTTTTAAGTGAGTTTATTTTAAATCTTGTATTCCACTAATATTATCTTAAAACAAATATTCAAATTAATAATTGACATAATATTTTATTATTTTTTTATTATTATTTATAATTTAAATTAATTTATTTTAATCGTTTTGAGGCTTACACCTCGATCCGCCTCGAGGCTTACGCCTCGCCTCGCTTAGAAAAAATGACTCGATTCCCGATTTCGCCTTTTAAAACCTTGTCTACTGGATCAACTCTTTCTTAGTTCCGTCTTCTTTCTGGCGAACTCCCATTAGCTCTAAGGGTTCTAGAACCACCTCTAAATTCTCAGTGAGTGTAGCAGGTAGCTCGGGGTTGGCAGTGTAGTCACCAATAGCCTTCTCAATTGCGAGACATGAAAATCTGGTGTATCTTCGTGCCGATGGTGGTAATTTTAGTCGATATGCTACTGCCACAATGTTCTCCAGCACATCATATGGTCCATAGTACCTTGGAGCCAGCTTTTCATTCCTCATATTAGCAACTGTCTTCTGCCTATATGGTCGGAGCTTCAAAAACACATTCTCTCCCACTTCAAACTGGATGTCCTTCTTATGCTCATCCGCTTGTTTCTTCATAATTTGCTGAGCTCTCAGTAAATGCCTCTTCAACTCCTCTAGCACTCGATCCCTCTCCTCCAAGTACTCATCCACTGAAGAAACTCGAGTACTGCTACTCCCAAAGTGCACCAAGTGAGGGGGGTCTGTTCCATACAACACCTTGAATTGAGTCATCTGTAAAGTCGAGTGAAAAGAGGTGTTGTACTAGTACTCCGCCCAAGATAGCCACTTGGCCCAAAGCTTGGGTGTCTCTGACACAAAACATCTCAAGTAGATCTCCATGCTCCTATTGACCACTCTGTTTGGCCATCTGTTTGTGGGTGGTAAGCGGTGCTCATCTTTAGAACTGTCCTCTGTAACCTGAACAATTCTCTCCAAAAATGGCTGAGGAACACCTTATCTCTATCTGACACGATCGCCTCTGGTACGCCATGCAATCTGACCACCTCTCTAATGAGAGTTGAAGCCACTGTCATCACGGTGTAAGGATGTCAGAGGGGGATGAAATGAGCATACTTCCTCAATCTATCCACCACCACCAAGATCACTGTGAAGCCTTCTCAACGGGGCATTCCATCTATGTAATCCATGGATATCTCCTCTCATACTCGTCCTGATAGCGCCAACGGCTATAGTAATCCCCTGGTGACATAGCCAAATATTTGTCCTCTGATAGATCTCACACCTTGCCACCATCTCCTCTACATCTCTATGCATTCCCTTCTAATAAAGCTCGTCCGCTAATCTCTTGTAGGTCTTCTGCACTCCTGAATGCCCCTCAATTGCGCTTCTATGAAATTCCTGGAGTAAATTTAGGATGTGGATCGAGGTACGAGGCATCACAAATCTTTCTTGGTACAGCAGTCTATCTCCCTCTAATGAGTACCATGGATAGCTACCATCCTCTTTCAACAAATTTGACCTGATCCTTCTCAATTCTTCATCACTAGCACTTTCTTCCCTGATAGCCACCCAGTTAAGCATCAAAGGAACGGATAGTGCCACCATCTATAGCTCCCCCATACATTTGGACAAAGTGTCCGCCACATTGTTCTCAATCCATGGTCTATAATGAATCTCAAAATCTTACCATAGCAACTTGGGCAACCACCTTTGATGCTCTTCCGTCACCATCCGCTGTTCCAGCTGGTATTTCAGGCTTCGCTGATCAGTCCTGACAATGAAATATCTCCCAAGCAGGTAGGGCCGCCACTTCTTGATGTAGGCAAAGGGGGGGTCAAAACATTTTGAATTATAAATTTGGTGAGCTTCTAGGTCCTCTACTAGAATCAGCTCATTAATGTCTAGTAGAGAGCCTTTTTAGCTCATAAATTGATGTTCATTCCCCCATTTGCTGTCCCTTTCGTTTCCATGGATGGCTCTTGGGTTCCCGTGCCTCGACTCCTTGGTTTCCCCGGTTGGCTGCTGGTTTTCCGTGCTGGGTGGCCTTTCCCGTGCATTGGTGCCTCGGTTCCGTGCGGGCCTCTTTGGTTTCCACGGCTGCCTCTTCGGGTCCCTGGCTGGGCTGTTTCGCGTGGCTGATTGCTTTTCCGTAGCTTTGGTGCTTCATTTCCTGGAGTTAACTGTTGGCTTTTCATTTCCCTCATTTATATTATGAATATGAAAGGTCATTGTGGCTATTTGTATTCCCCTCTCATGTCTATATATAGTAGATGTTTTGGGATGTTTAAGATATGTTATATGAAATGATTTTTGGAAATGTAAACTAGAACAAAAACATAAATTGTCTAGCTGATTATCCTACGAAAGAATCGAAGTATTTACACAAATTAACGGTTCAATAGTTAGAACTCCAAATAGAATGCTCAAAGCCTAAAAAATATTCAACAAAATAATGAAAATATGTTATAGGCTTATAGCTTAATCTTTCAAATAGTTTCCCAAACCCATATGAAAAAATTATAGCTAAAACATTTACTCTATATCTTCTCCAAATCTCTTAATGTGTGGTTTGAACCTTTATTATTTTTTTCCCAATATCTACAAACATATGCAAGTGATCATAATTAAAATTTTTTTAACAGAATAAGTGATTGATCAATTGGCTTTAAATATCATATTTGGATTAACTTATTATTATACATAATAAACAAGCAATAGAATTTTTAGATCTGGCATATGTAAAAAACTTATTAACTGTGAGATTTCTCGTTCATATGGCATTGAGATAAACTTTGGACAATCAAAGCCCATAGCATATAAGCTCCTTTAATTCACGAACTGTGAGCAAATAAATATAATTCACGATTACGAAGCAACTTTTCAGATAGGATCTTCTAATAATATTGCTTAGGTGTTTTAAACAGGAAAAAATAAAAAGTTCGCTAACATGCAAAACGAAGAAGATGAAGAAACAAACCTTCACGCAAAAACGAAGAAAGGGACGACCTCGTCGATATAAGGGACGAAGATGCACGCGAAGACGAAGGAACGAACCTTCTAGTAGGCTTCATTGCTTGCGTCGTCGAGCCACTCCATCGACAAAGAATGTATCCCGTCGACTTCTCTGCTTTGTTGGTTTCACTTGCTTTCTCGTGTGCTTCTTCTTCAACAACAACAAAGAAGATGAATGCTGCTTTCAAAAATGGAAAAACCCTAGCTCTAAGGTCTAGTCACAGAAATGACTAAGCCGCATAAATGAATAGGCAAATCGAGCGGGTTGTGGAAATGGATAGACGAATCGAGCCTATCTATCATTTTTTTATTTTTAAATAGGACACGCATCTCCGATACGCGTGTCCTGACAAATTTAAATACTATTTAAATTGGATACGACAAAACTATGTTAGACACGCGTATTCGTGCCGTATTAGAGGCGTATCTATATCCGACGTGTATACAACAAATACATTGCAAGCCATTTCATAGTTGTAAACGGCTAATTAAATAAATGATATTTTTAATCACTCCTAATAATCTAATCAGAAGCATCTAATCACAAATAGTACAGTGAGAAAAAGAAATCATTACTTAAGTAGTGTTAGAGAGTTTTCTAATTTTAAAAATAAGACATCTAGAAAATATATCTAGATTCACAATGACATGTACTACACCTCCAATTCTCAAAATGCAAATTTAAAAATTCAACTATATGCACATAGAGATTAAGATATAAAGAAGATAACAATATGCTGCATGTAATCAATGTAAATGAGACATTAATCAATAGGGGATATGACACAAATGGTTAAACTCATCATTTAAATTTTTATTTTGGACTGAGATTTGAACCTCAAATAAATTTAAGATTCGTTAAACAATCCAAATGATTATATGAAACAGAGGAGCATATTAATCAAGTGTTCGATTTCAAATTAAAAAAAAACATTAAGCATCAATGTGAATTAATTAATAAATGAAAGAAAAGATTTTTACTCAATCATCTGACGCTCGTATTCTAATTGAGTCGCATGCTTCTTGGCCTTTACTTCTAGCTCATCCTTAATATTCTACATTAAAACTATCTAAAAATATTAAACATCAAAATTTGTCAAGTTTCTTGCAAAACAATGACATTTAAGAAAATGATAGAAGAAACAATATTATGTACCTCAATTTCAAGATTATTGATATATAAACTACCTGCATCAGTCATTATTTTAGATGTCAAAGAAATTTAATTTTATTGAAAAAAGTAAAAAAAACATGATATTAATATGAGTTATGATAAAAATAATAATTTAGGAATAATATATATTTATTAACTATAGTAATAAATTGAAAACATGATCATGTGTTAAGAGCTAAAAGATTTAAATTCATCCGATATCTCTATAAGCAGTTCAGTTAATCTTCTGCTTTCAAAGCATAAATTCTACTGTTCATTTTCTCTTATAACAATTTGAAAAAAAAATTCAGCACATTTAGCTTCAACAAATAATACCTGTAATCAATAAAAAAAAGTAAAGTATAAAACAAGATATCAAGATTAAAATCAAAATAAATAAGAGCTAATACCTTTAATCTTGTTTATTTTGGAGAGGCTCGATTTACTCTTATTTATTTCAGTTTTAATCTTGATATTTTGTTTTATAGTTCAGATTTTTATTGTTTACTGATATTAACTCTTTATGTTGAATGTGCTGAACTTTTTTCAGCTTGTTATAAAGAAAAATGAACAGTAGAGTTTATGCTTTGAAAGCAGAACATTATCTGAATTGCTTATATTAAATGGATTTAAATATTTTAGTCCTCAACACGTGAGCATATTTTCAAGTTGTTATTAAAGTTAATGAATATATGGACATTCCTAAATTTTTATTTTTATCATAGTTCATAGTAATACATTGTTTTTAGCTTTTTTACTAATAATGTTGATAGCATGAGATATTAAATTTTTTTGGCATCTAAAATAATATCTGATGCAAGTAGTGGATATGTCAATAATCCCTGAAATTGAGGTGCAAAATATTATTTATTTTATCATTTTCTTAAATGTCATTGTTTTGCAATAAACTTTACAAATTTTAATGTTTTATATTTTTAAATAGGCTTTAATGCATGATATTAAGGATGTATTAGAAGTAAAAGCTAAAAATCATGCGGCTCAATTAGAATACGAGTACTAGATGATAGATTAAATTTTTTTTCCATTTATTAATTAATTTGGATGGATGTTTAATGTATTTTTTAATTTGAAAGCGGACACTTGATTAATATGCCCCTCCATTTTAGATAATTATTTGGATTGTTTAACGAATTTTAAATTTATTTAAGATTCTAAGTTCAAGATAAAAATTTAAATGATGAGTTTAACCTTTTGCGGCATATCCCATATTGATTAATGTCTCATTTACATTGATTGCATACATCATATTGCTATCTTTTTTATGGCTTATCTGTGTGTATATAGTTTAATTTTTTAATTTGTATTTTTGAGAATTGGAGGTGTATAGTAGCACATGTAATTTTGAATTTATATATATTTTCTGGCTGTCTTATTTGCATTTTAATGCATTTTATTTTTAAAATTAGAAAATTCTCTTATACTATTCAAGTAATGGTTTTTTTTTCATAGTACTATTTGTGATTAGGTTATTAAGAGTGATAAAAATATCATTTATTTAACTTGTCCTTTAGAACCATGAAATTGCTTTGTTGTCTATATTATCAAATATTTATTGTCTACATTATAAAAATGTGGAAATATCACTTTTTTATAGGAAAATGTTTGAAAGCAATTTTTATCCTTGATCATTTTAGTTTCATGATGTTAGAATTATTTTTGTTGTCATCAATAGGATTTTAGCCATTTAGCTGGCTGTTTTGGGGAATAGTTATTTTTTGTTGATATGATTTCTATTTAAAATATCTACTATATGTTATGATTAGTTGACTTAATAAAAGGTTTTGGTCTTAAAATTTTGGTTTTATTTCTTTTGATTTTACATATTTTATGCGTAGTTGATTTGATTCTATGATTCTTCACCCTCACATTGAATGTTGGGGGTTTACGACAATCCATTTTTTTATCAAATTTAATAGCATGTTCAGGGGCCATTTAGCTTTAAAAGTGATTTATATTGATAATCCATACTTTATATGTTTTATTTTCTTTGTTATTGAGTGTCTTGAACTAGAGTTAGGGCTATTGTGTGAGGTTTTAAGTTATTACCTATGCTGCACCATACCTGTTAACGGCGAATGGCGCACCATGGCGCAAAGGTTCATTTGGAGCCATAGCGCATAGCGCACGGCGCGGTGCGCGCTATTTTGAACATGGCGCAAGCTATATAAAAATTATAAGATAATAAGCATGAACATGGTGGCTGCCGGGGGTCCAAGGGGGCGCTGCCCCCTGGCGGGGTTCGACCGAGCTGTACCAAGTAGTACAAAGCATGTAACTAGCGGTACCTAGCATGTACCGAGCGGTACCAAGCATTTACATAGCATGTACCGAGCGGTACCGAGCATTTACATGGCGGTACCGAGTGGTATCATGCATGTACTTAGCAATACCGAGCATGTACCTAGTTGTACCGAGCTGTATCGAGCGGTACAAAGCATGTATTGAGCGGTACCGAGCATGTACCGAGCGGTATCATGCATGTACTTAGCGATATCAAGCGTGTACCTAGCGGTACCGAGCTGTACCGAGCGGTACAGAGCATGTAACTAGCGGTATAAAAAATATTCATAAGTATACCAAAATTTAAAAATAATTTGGCGTGCTATTTTGCGCCGTGCGCAATGCGCCATGGCTCACATGTGGCGCAAATATCGCGCGCTATTTTAAACACATGCGCCTCGCCATGAACATGGCGTCGTAGGTGCGCCGCGCCACGCCGTGCGCCATGGCGCGCGCTATTTTGCGCCATTGATAGCTATGTGCTGCACCGATACGGATATAGCGACACAGATATGACACGATATGGATAAGAGACGCATTAATTTTAAAAATACAGGATACATGTATGGCGCGGACACGATATTATAATTTATAAATCATACATAAAAATTAAGAAAGCAATCAATGCATAATATTTAAAATGAAAAAAAAATTGAAAGTAACATCATTTGTAGCCTACTAGCCTTGTAACTTATAATATAAAAATAAAATTAAGATTTAAATGTCTAGTACAATTACTAAACAAAAACATAAATTGTATAGCACATGAAGTTTTAACTATTCAATAAAAGGAATGATAGGATTAACATCTTCAGTGATTTATCTTTGAACTTTTATATCATCTTCAATAAATATCATAGCTTCCAATTCAGGCTCATTAAGTGAAAGATTAGCAATTTCTAATATTCTCTTATCTTCAAGAGATTCAAATCTGTCTCCAGCAACATATCATATCCTATTATCTCCTTCCATGTAAGTTGGAGTTTTCCTTGATAAAAGTCAAAGGTTATAAATTAAATCTTTAGCCTATTATAGAGTAATTTTATTTTTCTTCATTGATTGGATGAAATAGTATGTGCTCCAATTTCTTTTACAACAAAATGAGGATGAAACTTGGCTAAGCAATTTTATTGTGATCGTTTGAAGTAAATGTGCTGAAGCTCCATTCATCAACTATCACTTTTTCAGATCAATTCTCCACCTATCACGCAAGGACTTTTGGTCACCAAAGTCCTCCAAATAACAAAAAAAATTAGCAAGCTCTATATTGATACTTCTTCTTTCCTCATTTAGAAAATAACGCTTCAAACATGTTTCCTCATATTTGAAAATTTTAAATCTTTATGTGGAGAAACTCGTTTAGGATCCTCTTGCAGTCATTCTTTACTTGAATATCTTCATATAATATTAAAATAAAATATTATTAGATAATTTCTAAACAACAAATTGTGAATTAATAATGGAAAAATGTTGAAATTTATCTGGGAAGTGAGTGCGCCAAGCAATGTAAATGTGTATGACTTTTGCTCCACCTATATTTTAGAATAACATAAATAACATCCAAAAAACTTGAGTCTTCTTGAAGTGTCTTTCTCTCATGTCTATATATAATTTCTTTTACCTTAGGTAGTATTGAATCCAACATCTGATAAATAAGATGTAAACAAGACTTATCAGTATCAACGACTCTCAACATCTCATAAATTTGATCAGTGAAATTTAAGATGTATTCAATATCATCCCACCATAAATCATCTAAAATTTTCTCTTTTACATACCTTGTCTTTCCAACATCATCTTTCTGATAACATGACCATTTGTCGCTGATCCCCATACCTTCAAGGGTTTTTTTTTTGAATTTTCTCAACATCATTATAACTGATGCAAGGAGAAAGTAATTCTAAAGAAATGTCTTGCAAAGGAACTTGAAATCAAATATCACGTTTGATTAAAATTTTTTCTTGGAATTGAAGTGGCACACTCTAGCAAAGGAATATATATTTCCCAGCAAAAATACATTAATGATCTTCTTAAGGAAACATATAAACTAGCTTGTAATCCGACAACAACCCCAGTAGAACCAAATCTCAAATTGGGGGAAACTAAAGAAAATCCAAAAATACATTAATGTAAACCGACAACAACCCCAGCAAGGAGAACTCTAACAAAGGGTAGGCTATGTGTAGATTAACTTAACAACAACTCATGATAGTCAGTTTCTTTTCAGGTAATGAAATGTTCCTTCAGTCTGGTAAGCCTTGTGGAGGGCAGGTATCGCGCTCTATACGATTGTCATCTAAGTAACTAGCTCAACTGCTCTTGTTCACAAAGCACATGAGAAAGCAGGCACGGAATCCTCTTCCGCTGGTCGAGTAGACTGTAAGGTGGATGGGTAAGAGCGATAGGGTTAGACATTAGCTGGCCTGTCTATCTATGTCATACTTGGGATTCACTGACAGCCAACTCAAAGTAGATCCTCGCTCCACTTCTTTCTTTATGCCTGTTATTCTATTGGTTGTGTGTGTGTTAGGCCTGTGACATTGATAAGATTGGAGTTCATGCAGTTGGAATGCATGAGACCCCTTTTTGCCTTGCTTCTCTGGCTACTGCTCCGGCTAAGGTTTCCGCTTTGACTTGCCTTCCTTATATGTCATCTCTTCTCTTTTAATCTGGACTTGAATGTCTTCCGCATATGACAGTTTTATTGTGTTTTGATTAAATTTTTTTCTTGGAATTGATTAAAAAATTTTATTGGAATTGAAGTGGCCTACTCTAGCAAAGGAATCTATATTTCACAATAAAAATGCATTAATGATCTTCTTAAGGAAACATATAAAGTAGCTCGTAAACTGATAACAGTAGAACCAAATCTCAAATTGGGGGAAGCTAAAGAAGATCCAAATGTAGATAAGGAGCTTACCAGAGACTTGTGGGAGAATTGATCCACCTTTCCCACACCAGCCAGATATAGCATCTATGTTGCACCGATACGGATACGGCGACACGGATACGATACGATACTGATACGGGACACGTCAATTCTTAAAAATACAGGATACGGGTACGGAGCGGACACGACATTATAATTTATAAATCATACATAAAAATTAAGAAAGCAATCAAAACATAATATTTGGATATTACAAAAAAAAATGGCAACAACATCATTTGTAGCATTGTAACTTATAATATTAAAATATAAGTAAGTATTAAATGTCTAGTACAACAACAAAAGCATAAACATAAATTATCTAGCACATGAAGTTTCAACTATTCAATAGAAGGAATGATATAATTATCTTCTTCATTGGTTTGTCTTTGAACTTCCATATCATCTTCAATAAATATCATAGCTTCTAATTCAGGCTCATCAAGTGAAAGATTAATAATTTTTAATATTTTCATATCATCAAGAGACTCAAATCCATCTCGGAAATGAGAGAATCTTGCTCGCAACCGCGGAAGTAAATATGACACGTCTTTTTTTCGGATTTCTTTTTGTTTTTCAACGGACACGTGTATCGAATACGCGTGTCCTTTTGAAATTAAATAGTATTTTAATTGGATACGGCTTTGGCGTATCCGACATGTATCGGTGGAGTATCGGAGGCGTATCCGTGTATCGGTGTATCGGTGTATCGGATACAGCTCGCCTTCATAAATTGGTGTATCGGTGCAACATAGTATAGCATTTGGTGTAAGCATAGTTAACCAGGTTCATGCTAAATTGAAAGTAGACTCACATGCAACATGTAGACAGAATACTGCACTATTTTAAGGGGAACATAGATAGAGGGATTCTCTTCAAAAGAGATTGTGGAATAATTACAGAAGCATATACTAATACAGATTATGCAGGATCACTAGTAGATAGACGATCAACCTCAGGATACTGGACGTTCCTTGGAAGAAACATTGTTACATGGAGAAGAAAGAAATAAAATGTCGTGATAAGATCTAGTGCAAAAGCAGAATATAGAGCTATGGTCTTAAGAATATGTGAGCTACTGTGGATCAAGATAATTCTAGAAGACCTAAGGATCAAGTGTGACACATGAAGATACAGTGTGACAGTAAATCAACAATCAATATATCTCATAATTTGGTTCAACTTGATCGGACCAAGCACATAGAAGTGGATAGACATTTCATAAAGGAGAAATTAGATAGTGCTCTTATATGTATTAATCATGTCTCATCAAAAGACCAGCTTGCAGATATTCTTACTAAGGGACTCGATAACTCTACCTTTCTAGGATTGATTACCAAGTTAGGAATGACGGATCTGTATTCCTCAGCTTGAGGGGGAGTGTTAAATCCTAGTCGTCCCTTGGCATTTTGATCCCATGGCTATGATGAGAATCCATGGGAGGATCACCTATTAAATCCTAGGTGGCCCTTGGCATTTTGATCCCATGACTAAGATGAGAATTGGTGGATGGCTCACTTGGATCACGCTGATCTCCTTCCATATTTAGATGGCTGATTTAGGAAGGATTATATTAGAGCAATTATGCATTATTTTGTAATTATTTGTTTCTTTATTAACATATCTTGTATAGAATTATAAATAGTGACAAGTTTGTGCAATAAAATTAAGCCTTTTCGCTCTATAATTATCTGAATTTAACACTAATTCATCTTTATGACTATAGTTGCTTCTTTATTTCCTTATCTGTGTTTGGGACTACCACAATAATCGTTTGTGTAATCCTCTCTGGGATTGTTGTCGCCTCCCATGAGAATTCTAATTTTCTTATTTGTAGTCGATTTTGCTTATCTCGTCGTTCTTTCTATTACCATCTCTTGCAAAAATTTTGAATTTTAGGTTTATCTCTGTGAACTGAGCAACCTTGGGAACCATATGAAGCATTTGAAGTTTATAAATAAATTTGCAAGGTTTGCAAGTTTTCAAATTTTTATTAAATAAATTTTTTTTCTTGTTTTCAATATTATGTGTTTGTTGAATGTTGTAATTTTTTCGAGTGCGGTTTAATTGCGACTGTTTAGTTCTCTGGGATGTTATTTTCTTGTATTGGTGTAAGGCCTGAATTTTCTTCTATTTTATTGAACTATTTCTATTATCTATTATTTTTAGATGTCTTATGATGACTTGCCAGAGTTTTTTTTTATTCTGTTTAAGGTTGATAGAACTGGAGTTTTACTTGTGGAAAAATTTCAGTTGCTCATTGATTTTGTGTGGATTCATATTTTTCATATTTATGTGGGCTTTTGTTGTTCATTTTTTTTTATTTTATACGAGCATTATTTTTTGAGATTTAGCTCTTGTATTTCTAGTTCGCACTTAAAAGAAAGTAAGTGTTACATATTTAGTGGTCTTTGATAATAATAATAAAAAAAATATTTAGTGGTCTTTGATATATGAATCCTAATTTCCTATATGTGATCTGTTTTAAATGCGTCATTTTATTTGCATTAGGAAATCTAAACCTCAAACCATCCTATATCAGCTTATTGAACAGGTTTAGTTTTGTTTTTCTTTTATATTCTTTACATGTTGTCCATATATACATTTGATTGCTGTTTTGCTTGCTTCGTCTCTGGTAATTTATTCTCTTGACTCAGAACATTTATCTCACACCACTCATGTATGTCATTGTTTATCTTAGACCTGTGACCTGAACTAGAAATGTTTCATCACCGCAAAATGGTACACGTGTATTTTTAATCAAGCATCCTATGCATCCGATGGATCCTTGTATAATAATAGGTCTTTTGGCATAGCTTTCTTGGTGCCCAAAGTTACTATAATTTTATTTGTATAGACTATCTTAGTTTCATTGTAAATGCATAGGCAGATTCATTT
This sequence comes from Dendrobium huoshanense, assembly GCA_016618105.1. Classification (NCBI taxonomy): domain Eukaryota; kingdom Viridiplantae; phylum Streptophyta; class Magnoliopsida; order Asparagales; family Orchidaceae; genus Dendrobium; species Dendrobium huoshanense. Next base: position 21,361,473 of record CM028354.1, on the reverse strand, counting down.
TATTTTGTTCTTCAAAACCTAGCTCTTCTACAGTAATTTTGAGTTTTAAATATTATATTGCAGTGCCCAGCTACACGCTTGAGGAAGATATTCCTACGGATTATTTGATCTCTTCGTCTCTGCCTGATGAAAATAATACGCTTGACAATTTCGGTGTTTCTGGAGAGCCAAATCAGGCCCCAGATCCTGAAGAAATAGTTGATGAAACTCCTGCAGAACTGCCTACTAGTTCATTCTCAAGTGTGCCAAAAGTTGCACAGGACCCACCTGCTCCTGTACAGGAGCCTGTTGGGGAGCCACCAAAGCATACGTATGCATCCATTGTATGTACAAGAAATTCTCTTATAAATTTCATTTTAGTATACTTTGCATCAAATCAAACTTTTTTTTTCTCTTCAATCAAATACTCAATGTTGTAATGGAGTTAAATTCAACAGTTGCGAACTTCAAAAGCTCAAGCTGCACCACATTTAACTTCTATGAACAAGACGGGTCCTGTTATGGCAGAGTGGCATCATGCACCACAGGCAACTCAGCAACAGGTTCAACCCATTGTCCCTTATGTGCCAGATAAGTCCAGCTCCGAGGCGATGGATGAAGTATCTACTTTCGAAGATGAAGGTTAGTCTTCTTAGAACTTTAGTTTAACTTTTTTATTTCTTTTTTTGTTGTTGATGTTGTTGTTTGCAGTTCTTTCAGTTCTTTTTATGCGGCTTACCTATCTGATAGCCTTGCTTTGCAGCATGACTGAGTATCTAAATGCCTATTATCTGTTTATGCATATTTTATGCTTTCAAAATTTGTCGTCTAGAAATTACTGTGCATGAAATGTGTATATATATATATATATATATATATATATATATATATATATATATATATATATATATATATATATATATATATATACACACACACTTTTTTTTTTCATAATTTTCTTGTTGTTTATTGTATTGCTTCGGATAACCTAGAGCTAGCTATGAACTAAGGTTCTGTTTAGTATGTGTTTATACTCGCATTAAGAAAAATGAGTTTTAGTTGTTTATTGGAAGTGCCGCATGTGTGTTATACGAGAAAAATAACTCACATTGTTCAATGTTTCAACTGAGATTAAATCGAGGGGTGAATCGTGACAGTTTAATAAATATTGAAATTATTCAAGAATCGTTTAAATGGTGTAATATTTCTAATAGTGATGCAATTAAGTGATAAAAAGAGATAAAATTATGCAATATAAAACATAACAGAAAATAAGTTGAAATTAATGTAGTGAACTAATTTTCATTACAATTTCTATATTTCTATTATAGTTAGATCACCGATAAACTAATAAATTTTAATAAAATAAAAGTTTGGTACCATCAAAATGTATAATAAATAATATGAACTTGCTCTTTTTGCTCTTAAGTATTAGTTGATCCTCAGCATCAATGTGTGGATAAATCACAATCCCAGGGTGAGTGCTGTACGATTTTTTTGAAGATTTTGAACCATCTGATGAAGCACCCTAGTCTTTAAAGCCAATACTAGTTCAACGCTTTGTTTGTTAAATTTCTAGTCTTTCAAATTTTCTTCAGTTTTAAGGCAATCTAATATTTAATGCTGTGATATGACCGCCTAGAAGATTTGTTCATTGTTCAGTCAGTTTGATTGGTCAACCTAGTCCAATTTGTTAGAAATCAGGAAGTACCAAGAGAGAAACCTAATTAGTAAAGTGTGAGGAGACAGTAATAGGGATGAATCCTATCAAATTTATTTTATTTAGTGATTCAATCCAATTAGACAGGGCATGAAACTTCTTTTCCCTTGTAACGGCTAGATGATAAGACCAGGCCAATTATAATTCAAATTTTTTTATTAGTTAAATTTTAAAAAATTCTGTAATATAATTTAAAGAAAAATTACAACAATTAAACAAAATAAAGGTGCAATGAATTTTAAGACACTAAACCAAAAAAAAAGGTGAAATGAATTTTAAAATATTTCCATATATTTGAAAATTTTAGAAATAATCTAGTTTACAAAAATAAAGCAGCCTTAATCCAATTAGTATTGAGTTCTTTATCGAAGATATTGGTTCAATTACAACCCTATGCGTGTCCTCTCCCCATCAATTGATGATCTTGAGACTTCTTCTGTTCTGCAGGTGATTCAAAATCTGTTTATGTTGGAAACCTTCCATCAAGTATTTCAGCATCTGACCTTGAGCAAGAGTTCAGTAACTTTGGTAGAATAAAGCCTGATGGTGTTACTATCAGGAGTCGCAAGGTAACTTGACAAAGTTTGGTCCTAAATGCATCAATAATCTAGTTTTATGAATCGCTAATTTACTTTTGCACTTTTTTTATGTAGGAGGCTGGTTTTTTCTATGCATTTATCGAATTTGAAGATGCTTTTGGCGTTCAGAATGCATTAAAGGTTTATTTCGTTGCTCTTGTTTCTACTTAGCTTTGCATAGCAGTAGGGGGTCTTACTTAAGACAAATTCTTTTGCAATCTGATTATTTGCGTCGGTTTTAGATGTCCAAGATTCATTTTCTATCAATGAAAATTTAATAGAAATTCATATGGATTTGGTTTAAAAATTGTTCTTCTTAATTGCTCAACTTTCAGAACCTGTTTTTTTTTTTTTGCCTGATAAATCAATGAAAGCACTGAATATCCGAACAAAAGATAGCTGAGTTTATTTACAGTTCATTGCAATTATAGCTTTCAGAAAAGCTCTGTTATTTTGTAGGCTTCTCCGGTTCAGTTGCATGGGAGGTTGATTCATGTGGAGGGTAGGAGGCCTAACAGCGGCGCATCTCGAGGAGGAAGTAAGTGTTTTAAGCTTCTTTTGGAACGGCTTTCTCATTGCTTCTTAAAGCAACTTTCTAGTACAAAAATTAAATTTTTGTACTATGAAGCTGCTTTAAGAAGTAGAAAGAAAGTCATCTCAAACGAAATCTTAATTTCTTAAAATTCCTTTACTCACTTTCTTCTTAATTCAAAGCCAACTTTTTGACTTTTCTTATTTCTCAAGTAAAATACTAACTAGAACAGATTCTCTTTCCTAATGCTTAGGAAGGGGCAGAGGAAGGGGAGGCCATATTTCAGAGGCCTCGAGAGGTCGTTTTGGTGGCCGGTCTTTTGACAATGACAGGCCAAAGGGCAACGGTTATCTCCAGCGAGCGCCACGCCATGATAATAGGGGAATACAAGAGAGATGAATGGAACGGCTTTAGCTTGACATCTTTCAATAACACTATATGTTGTACTTTCTTTCACTTCACTGTTACATCTTCCTACGCCAAGTTCTGGGTGGGCTGTGTAAGTTTTGTTTTCTCTTCTTCAGTAGTGTTGTAGGCATCCTCATCATCATATTATTGATATTATCCTAATTATTTATGCTTGTTATTTGCGTGTTCGTCATAACCTTAAACAATATTGGGAGTTTATAAAGATCAAATGCTGTGTTTTTTTTTTTTGTGAACATTTTAATTGTGTGGGGCTCTTCTTCAAAGTTATAGATGAATGAATGTAAATAAAATTTAATGAAGGTTAAAATGTATATACTATCACTGATTTTCCTATTGATGAATACTTGTTTCTAGCAAAGAGTTGGTTAATTGATTAATATAATATTTCCATAATTATTTGGTAGAAAATCATATATATATTTAATAATGGTGTTACTTGTATGCATTAGCATTGCTTCATTTCAATTTTTTTTTTTTTTTTTTTTTATGATTTTGACTTTCAAATTAAAAGTTTATATATGATTATAAGAACTCATCAGGGCACACTCACACTAATTACTTAGTAATCACTAATTGCGTATGGACACAATGGGATATTAACTCAATGCTAAACTATTAATTAGACCAACTATTTACTTTTAGGGATTTTTACATACATAACACTTTAAACTATTATAAATACATATTCCACACTCAAATTATTATATTTACTAATATACCATCTAAAATTCTTCTTTTAATCAATTCTACCATTCCGTTTAAATTAAATTCCGTCAGAAATCTCTATCAGCCTCAATCGCTTATGTTCATTCGCGCGAATAAGTGTCTTCTTACCCGTCCAAACCCGCATTCTCCATGGCGGTCATGCACTGAATCTTTTCAGTGGCGACAAAATAATAGAGTTCGAGATAGATATGGTTGTAGAACAATTTAATAGGTTATTTTATTGGAATTGTCCTCTCGCACTTTGTCCGATCCCTTTCTCTTCTCCAGCTTGCGATGCTATCTCTTCTCCTCCCTCTGGTTTTTCTTCTTGGCATTCTATACTGTATAAAGCGGGTCTGATGTTTTCTCCAAGCAAGCGAAGGGAGATGGACTTCATGAAACTGTGAATCACTTAGATCTATTTCGTTTTTTCACTGATCATAATAATAGTTTTTGTAAAGCCGGCCATCAAATTTCTACATGAAATTTCCAGCATAGAATTTATGTTGGCATTAGGAATTTAGTTATATGGATGATAATTTATCATTCCTCATAAATTTTAGTTATTTTGTGAGAAATTTTTTTATAGAAATTCTGCTCAGATTTCTTCCCTCGCCCACTTCTGCAGTTAAGGAAAAAGAGCAGCTTACTCTTAAGATTAGGAATGAAGACGAGATGACAGCGGCAAGCTAGAGCCAGCTGTTGGGGCCAAGGACAGGAGCCACGGCTGCATCAGAGGGATTGGGATTTGGGATTGAAGTATATGAGCTTCTTAGCATCGGCGTCATTGTTTGCAGTCGATGGCGGACCTTGTTGTTCCCTTGTAACAAAGGCCATGACTTGGAGCTGGAGCTGGGGGAAGTTAGTGGATGGTTGGTGTTTTAATGATACTGAGATTCTCCGACTCTAGGATGCTGCTCGAGCTCACAGTGGAATGGGGAGACAGTCGCTGATAGTATTTTTGACGGGAGTTGTCACGGAGTGTTAGAAGATATGAAAAAACAAATTTAGGTGGTGTATTAGTAAATATAAAAGTTTAGGTGTTGAATATGTATTTATAATAGTTTGAAGTGTTATGTATGTAAAAATCCCTTACTTTTATCATTTTCACCCCTTCCAAAGTCAAGTTAGTTCTCTAGCTCAAATTGTAAAGCAAGTCATGATAAATAGAAGAAATCAATGTAGGGTCTATCTATCCAATGTAGACATAAATGATGGTGAAATTGTTGTTGTTGGCTGGATGAGTAGTCAAATTGTACAAGTTGATACTTGGATTATTATTAGGATTGGACAATGAGCTCAAACAAGTGCTTGGCATCAAATCTCCTTGCATTCATCTTTGAACCAAAATCTCATGTGCAATGGATAATGATGTGGTTGAGTTGGTTCTAACAAATTGGGATCTTTATAATGTGGTTGAGTTTGGTCAATGTCTAACTAATGTCACATACTATTTTTGAAAACTCACTAAACATTTATTTATGTTGTTGAGGTGGTTTGGTTTAATACCTTAACTGTAGCATCCATTTCATGGATCAATGTACTTGAAGGTGGTTTTGTCATGCATCATTGCGACATCTTATAGTGGGATACATATGGAGTAATTAAGGAATTCCAAATAAAGAGATTTTTTTTTGTGGATTAATGATGTTGTTGGGATTGAAGAGATTGATTTCATTGATGATGGCAACATTTGTGAGCGATTCGAGATGATGTTCTTCTTTTCTTCGAACCTCAAAAACGATGATGCGCTATGAATGGCTATAAATTTAAGGACGAGAACAATAAGATCTATTAAATTTGGGAGAAACAAGATGCGAAGATGAGGTTTCCTCTCTTTATAAGGATTTATTTATGGACATTACCATTGCTGCAATTGGAGAGCTTGAGGTCAGCGTGGTTATGAAGGACGAAGTTGGTCTTAGTGTGAGAGGTGACGATTGATGGAGATGATCTCGTTTTTATGAGATCTTTCCATTTGAATAGATCATTGATGGAGACTTCAATGGGCTTTGGAGGATGATGGGTGGAGATCATTGATCGTTGTGTATATTGACTTCTAGAGTTTGCCCATGTGAAGGCATTTTACTAGATAACGTGCTTTTTTAGCCTTTATAATTTTGTAAATGAGAATGTCAATCGATTGCTTTCCACTGCATTATAGAAGTGCGAGAGTTAAGAGATGTTTTCCTTATTGTAGAAATAACAAAAAATTTGTTAGTAGATCTATATAAGATCTTGAAGGGGTAAAGGGGAATCAGGAAGAACGCCAATTAAATGATTGGGTGCATAAGTGAGGTGCTTGTTCTTGAAGGATCTACAAATATGGAATTGTGTCATAAATAATAATGTAATTATGCTCATATTGCTAATAAATGATGATAATTACAATGTTAGGAATCATGATTTAGAGATCTTGATGATATATTTAGTGATTCATCAATTGATAAGGCACGATGCACATGATCTAGTTGAGAAGTTTTGAAGGAGCCATGTTGACCAAACAAGCACTTGACAACAAGGTTTAAAGAGAGCACCTTAACATAAATAAAATGAATAGGAGATGAATGACAAATTTTGGGATGCTAACAATCATACAAATAATGAAATAACAATGGAGGATTACTTCAATTTATTTTTTTATGCCTAACACTCCTAAATGGAGAGCATATATAGGCTTTTAAGGACTCATAAACCTATGAGTCCTTGTTGGCATATAGAGCAATAATTGATAAAACCTCTTCTAGAAGCTCGCACATAGTTTTTGCTTAGTGGACAAATGATTGCCTTACAAAATCTAAGAATTGATAAAATAAATAATTATGCTTTTCTTGTTTTTTTGCTAACCCTTATTATACCATCAACCGTAGTCCTCACCTATAATAAGAGGTAAGGATTGAATGTGGGCACATCTTGTTATATGATTATATTATGTACTTTTCTAGTCATCTATCCTAAAAAAATTTTCAAAGTCTACTCCGAAAAATCTTATAATTCTCGATGAAACAAAGATTTTCTTTGATTGATATTCTTTCTCCTTTTCCTATAACTTTTTAAAACTCGGTCCAAACTTATAGTAAGATCTCAATTTGACTACATAACTAATATTGAATCCAATATCCTCAAATATATGACTAATGTGAATGATGCCAAAGATCATGAACGGAGTTTCAAATGTAAAAATGAACTGTCCCTTAATGAACCCCAATCCAATAATAACACATCCATAACATGTGAACAAGGCATGTAACATGTTATATGATGATTATTAACCCATTTTTAGTTATCGTATTCATTAGCATCAACACAAAATATTTTACAAGAGTTATGATAACTTTATATTCATGTAGATTAGTTTGAGTTGATTCCAAAAATTGATGGGCTTCTGTTTGTCATTCCTAAGTCCTATTAGTTTTCCTAACTCCTGTTGGTTTTCCTTTTTTAAGTAGTGAAATATCATATTGTTGCTATCTCTTAATCGATGATGATGCAATCCTAAGCATGAGTCATCTCTATTTATTAATTATTACATGCAATAATTATTGGAGGTTATCACTTAATCGATCATGATTTAGGGCTGATTCACATCTAACCCCTTGGCAGGCTTAATAATTTTTTTACTCATCCTTTCCTATCAAAAGAGAGGGATATGATGGGATGTTGGGAGGTACAGTTGTGAGACCCTCCTTTATTTTATGCATAACAGGATAACTAGTATCTAATGTTCTATTAATTATAAATTATATATAATAAAATCATAAATATGATATTATCTCTATATAATTATCATTAGACATCATATCCCTTTCTAGCCATCATAATTGCAACACTCGTTCCTTACCACCAAAAGCGAGGGATGTGATAAGATGTTGCTGGGAGATAGAATTGTTAGACCCTCCTTTGTCATGTGTATAATATGAGGACTAACATCCAATATTGTGTTATTGTTGAATCATGTATTATACAATCCTAAATATGAGATAATATCTATATCATTATCATTAAGTGACCTAGTTAGCTTCGAATCTCTTTACCATAATTGCCCTAATTTTTATTTATTAAAGCGAAATTGAGGGATGTGATGGGTTGTTGTTGGGAGGTACAACTATGGGACCCTTCTTTATCTTGTGTATGATGTTTTGTTATAAGTGGTGGGCTAAAATTCATGTGCATTTGCCTCCTATTTTAGCTTGTTGCTTCATACCATCCATCTCATATACACAAACTTTTAAATGATATAGATAGAACATATCATAACAACTCATTTAAATTAGCTAGTAATAGTAATAATAGTAGAAGTGAGCATTACTAGGAGATTATGGAGATCTATTAGATGTGAGGGTAGTAGTAGGTATTGCATGGATCCACCATCGTAAGAGGTGCATATAAGCATTCCTCACTTGTAGGGGTCACATTGAGATGCACTTCCAAATATGATATTTAACTAATATTTTATTATCAAATTGAAACGTACAACTAATTTTTCACCAGGTACAATATTAGAGGTTGCAAACAACCTACTTATGTAGAGATAGTGGCTCATCAAGTGTCAACAATTCATCCAAACACTTTAGAACATAGGCGTTGCAAGTCTCTAGCATCTATGATTTATTTGATTGGATAATTATCTATAAACTACCTTGGTGGAATGCTGATCATCACAAATAGTTGCTTGTATGAGAGATGGTAGTCACTCTTTAGAACGTTGGTATCATGGTGTATGAGTAGTGGAGAAGCCCTAGTTGGCCAAACATTGTTGACACTAGTCTATGATGGGCTTGTTATGATGAGCTCCTCAGCTCACACCCAATTCTTAAATTTGTTTATTATGACCCAAGTAATCTTAACATTATGTCTAAGTGTAATATGGATCAGACTCATCCCAAACTTGTATGCATTTGGTCTAATTGAGATAGTTTCACTAAATAATCTTAAATAAGCATCTTAGACATAGAATAAATTCATGCTTTTGGTGTTGTATTATTTTTCTATATATTTAGGGAGCATAAAATTGCCACAAAATTGACTAGAGTTAACATGACAGGTCTTGACATCATTTTTGTATGAGTTCACTAGGACCAATCTATATCCTAGGATCTATCTAGACCCTAGGATCTATCCAGACCCCAGGATCAACCTAGATCTTAGATCCATCCATATCCAAATCAAGTGCAGACTTCAAACATATCAAGACTTTAAACCTTACATATCTCAATTCTAGTTTAAACCTTAATCATGCCTCTGATATAGCTTCAATCATATTCAATTATTTATAATCATTCAAATAATTGCAAATGATTTATATAATTTAATTTCAATTATTCAAACCTAAAATCCATATCAAATCCAAAAATTTAGTCCAAAATCCAAGTTCAAAGGCCTATATCCTAAAAGCCTTTTTTAGTGAATTTTCAAACATTTCAAACTGTAGTCAATGACCCTTAAATCATGATTTATCAATTGCATATTGATTAGAAATGTCTTTAGGGTCTACCATCTAAAGTTAAACTCATTCCAAGACCTCTAGCCCCAAAAACTGAATCTATTTCTAAAGGCTGTAAATCCTTTAAATATTTATGGCTTATGCTAATGGACATACCGTCCAATGGGATTAGACCTTAAAGACTTCTTCAAAGCCTATAACCACATCGAGACCATTTATTATGATATGTTGAGCAGAAACTATTTTTTTGGTGGATTAATCACTTTGACCCTTAGTTGACCAGAGGTCAAAATGACCAAAATGCTACTTAGGGCAACTTTAAAATTTTCTCTAAACTTCAGCATAGCCTTTTCAAATTAAGCCTCAAAATCTCTTCCAATGCTTCCTAATAAATATTAAGAGTACATTAGATTCAAGCCTTGATCCTGGTCAAACATGGTTGACTAGGTCAATTTATTTTGACCAAAATACCACTTGGGGGTTTAAACAGTCATTGCAAACCATATGGCATCCTCTTTGCATGAGACAACTTCTAACATATTTCAAACATCAAACCAAACCTGTTGGACTCAAACCTAACTCTTGGGTCAACCTGGTTGACCAAACAGACCATTTAAGGCCCAAACAATCAATTTAACTAAATTGACTTCTCTAAATCTTGGGACCACCTCCAATAATCTTAGAATATCATTCTAAATATGTTAAATCCAATCTCAGACCCTGAGTTAACCTGGTTAACCAAGTCAATTAAGGTTGACCTAAATAACCCTTTAAGGGTCTAAATGATCATTTTGACCATTCTAATTCTTGAAACCACCTCCACTAGACTTAAAATATCATTTAAAACCTGTCGCCAAGCTCAAGCCCTAGGTCAAATTGGTTGACCAAGTCAACCTAGGTTGACCAAGTCAACCTAGGTTGACCAAATCAACACTTAAGCTCTCCTACTTTGTATCAAACCCCCAAATCAACTCAACCCCACTCAAACTCCTTTGGTTGCATCCCTTATTGATTTGGAGTTGACTAGTCACCTTAACCAAATCAATAGTTGACTTGGTCAACTGAGTGAATTATTGGTCAAAATCAGCCTATATGGCTCAATTTAATGTACTCAATTAATTCAACCCAATCAAACTCCATCAAACCTCCAAATCCATTCATTTCAAGCCTTAAATACATTTAAAACCATTGATGATTCAAATTTGATCTGTTTGACTAGGTCAACTCTCAAGCAATGATTAAACACCTTATTGCATTCAATCAAATCAACTCAATCAAAATTCATTAAACCCTCAAATCAATTTCAATCCATAGCTCAAACAACTTCCCATGCCACCTCATCAGTCAACATGCTTTGTTGACTAGTCAAAGTGGTCAAACAAGAAACATATGTAAGCTTAGGTGGCTATGCCACATTGGCAATTCAAATTCACCTAATAATCCATATCTCCATGTATTTAGATGTCTGGGAGGAGTACTTGGCAGCAACCTAAGGCTTCTCTCTCTCTCTCTCTCTCTCTCTCTCTCTCTCTCTATATATATATATATATATATATATATATATATATATATATATATATATATATATATATATATATATATATATATATATATATATATATATATATATATATATATATATATATATATATATATATATATATATATATATATATATATTAAGGATATGTAAACATTATGATGAAGGGAAATGGTACATTTGACTCAGAGCTTTGGCACCACCCTATCTCATCCAAAATCTCTAATTTTAGCAGCTTTGAACCCATCCCATTGATTACCCAGCCTCTCCAGCTATTTCTAAGGCCTCTTAAACCTTTTCCCCACCTTTTGTCAAGCTTAAAACCCCATTTAGAAAAGAGAAAGAGAGAAAAATAGGATTTGCTATAGCAGATTTCAATCCAGCTAGAATTACATCTTGAGGCCCTCTTGAAAGTTGAAGAGGATCTTTCCAGCTTTCCAACAAGTCCAAGATCAACAAAATCCTTCCACATGTTAGAAAGTTATCTCCATTTTAAGTTATATGATCAAACTTTAATTTATACCAAATCTAAATAGATGAAGTCGTGAAACTCCAAAGATTGAATAGTCAGGGTATCTAGATGCTACGTTTCATATTTCATGAAATTTGGATTGTTAGATCAAAAGTTATGAGCATTTGAAGTTTCAATTCAAAAATAAACTAAAAATTATGGGTCAATCTAGGCCGTCTATTCATTTGAACTGGGCCGATCATATTGCCCAGATTTGTGTACCTTCCTTAGGGTTCAAACTCTGGTTCTTTAGCATGAAGGCACGATGACACGGCCAAATACTGACCGTTGATCTGATTTGCGCTAGATTAAAAGGCCCAAGATGTCTGCTGACGTGCACAAGTGACACCTCCAATGTCCGCCATGTGTCCCGTATGAGGAAAGCTGTCATTTTCTCTCTCTAATGAATGGCTGCTAAATTTGTTAAATTAAAATTGATTTAAAAAATCAATTTAAATGCCCAAAACTTTAGAAATTCACCAAAAAATCCAATTTTGGTCCAAATTTGATGTTCTTGGACCCGTTGTAACCGTCTTGAACCCAAGTTTATTTTAAAATTTAATTTGGTTGATTTTGATCACTGTGTAGAGAGTTATACAGCTTTTAATGAAAACTAAATTTCTTTGATAACTGTCAATACAATGATCTTATTTAGCTCAAATTTGGACATAATAAATTAAGGCATGATACCCACATGGCATAAAATTTTTAACTATGTTTAATAGCTGGATTCTCATGAATTGAATTTTCAAAGTTTTGCATTATAATTAACCCAAATCTTTGAAAATTTATAACTCACACACCACTTAGAATTAGGCTTGCATTTTTCTGTGGTATGCGTAATCTAATGTCATGGTTAGATGATCATAGTTTCAAACCTAATTTAATACTAGTGACACCAAGAAAAAAATTAAAGATAAGGTCTAATAAACTTAAAAAAAAAATTCTACAAAATCATACACACACTCAATAGGGGTGAAACTAAACATAAGGACATTTTAAACCTTATGTCCAAATTTTACTAGATTTGGAGGTTATTAGGTCAGAAAATTAAGCAAGTTAAAATTCAGTCTTTTTAAGGGCTCTGAAATTATAAAATAAAAAAAATAAATTAAATCAAAAAAATTATAACTAATACATCAAACTGGCCAGAATTTAATCATCTATTTAGAAAAAATATAAGCATCATCACTCGACCTTTAATTTGACCTTAATTTAAGTTTTAGTGAAAATAAATATTTAATTAAATAAAATAATTAAAAATTATAAAAATACTAAATATATTTTAAACTCTTGAAAACACTCTCATGGACTATCCCTAGCCTTTGGGAGTTATTTCATATAGTTTAGGTCGAGTTTGTATTAAAATAATCAAAACCTTTCTAATTAAATAATTAAAAAAATCAATTAATTAACCAAAATTTAAAAAATCATAACTAATTCTTGAAAAATAAAATTATATCAAACTTAGTATCATTAAACTCCATTTCAGGTCTAGTATTTTCAAAAAATGATAAGCTAATAGAAACAGGTCAAAGTCTAAAAGTCAACTCTCTCGTCAACCTCAAAAATTTAAACTTAATGTAGAAAATTTTAAATTGAGCAAACTCAAATACATTGTACTTCATGCAAGGTCTAATATTTATTAAAAATGTCAAACAATCAAAATCACAAATCAAAAAGTTAACATTTAATCAACTCTAGTTTCAATTTTTAACTTAAAACTTCAAAAATTCATAATTAAATATAAAAAAATTCAATTCTAGCAAACATAAAGCTTAATTACTCATTTTTAGGTCTAGTATTTGAGAAAAAATATCAAAACTCTAGAATTCAACTTTAATAAAAAAAAGTCAATGTTTTAGTCAACTTTAGTTTAAATTTCAACTCAAACTTCTAAAATTCATAACTAATTGTAGAAAAATCTAATTCCAGAAAATTTATAGTCTAATTACTCATCGTTAGGCCTAGTATATAAAAAAATATGAAAAATTCAAAAAAAAAACTTTATTTTAAAATTAAATTTCAATCCCTTAATTTAATAAATAAAATAATTCATAAAATTTAAAATTTTCAATGATTAAGTTAAATTCAAGAAAATATTAACTTAAACATTAAAATCATTCAACAAACCCTTTAATAGACAATAACCACTTCAAAGATGATATTATTTGGATTGACTACCTCGGGCTCCGGGATTGAGTATCTTAAGGAGGTCGGATTCTCAAGCATGTGAAATAAAGCCATGAATAAATTCGATGGATTGTAATATCTTAAAATTAATTGGTTATTAATAATTTAACCAAATTAAAGTTCTTAATTCAACTACATTAACCAAGTTTTTAGGATGAACTATCTCAAGTTGCGGGGCTAAGTGTCGTAAGGAGGCCTGTTCATCGATCCTGTGAAAAAATGTCGCGAACCAGTTGATGACAAACCTAACTAAATTAGTTCTAAAATTAAAAACTAAATCAATCAATCAGATTTTTTAACTCCTTAAACCTTAACCAATCAATATTTAAAATATATTTTAAAATTAATTTTAACACATTAATATTTAGACTTTAATCAAAATTTTCCTTTAAATCTTCAACCAACAAGAATATTAAATAATTTTAATTAATCATCATATATAGGGCATATCTAAGCCACACAACCTATCTCACACACTTTAGATGGTTTGCTAGGATGCCACTTCTAGATCTAGGCTAGGCCGGTGTTTATTTTTCTACTATCTACCTGATTTTTGAAATTTCATTATATGTTGGTTGTTGAAAATATGTTGATGTGATTGTTTATTTAATTTATGCATTATGTGATGTGATTAATTATGCGTTATATTTACTCTTAGGTTTGGGGTGATTTAAATGCTGACATAATCTTATGTATGTGATCATGCTCATACATGACATTTAAAAATAAAAGGGAGAAACTTATAAATATTAAATTGCTACATGTGCTCGCTGTGCTAAGTCCCCTTTTAAAAATTAAAAGAGCATGTCCAAGTGTGACTAGTTTCAATATTTTAATTTTAATATATCACTGCTTAGTATGATTTAATATTAGCTATTTAGGATAACCCTACATGATATTTGAGTCTAGATTTTCTATTTTCAAATGTAATTTGATTTGAGCCAAGAGTTGTATATTAAAAGTGATTTGAAATAGGATAAAAATCCAATTTGAAATTCAAAGAGGAAATAACATTCCCGAGGGGAGGGTTCTTATCCATTTAGAGATTCAAATTTGGATAAATTTCAAATATTAAAAGAGAAAAAAATACATCTTTCGATGGGGAGTTTCTTTTTATTTGGATATTCGAACCCAATAGATCCAAGTAGTTCGTAGAAGAATGAAGAAGTGAAGATAAAGAAGAATCACATTCTCAAATTAACTTGAGTCTTAGGAGTAGAATCCAGGCTGTTGTCAGTGGTACCCGGCCACTTTATTTTTTTTTTTATAATTTTGGGTTATAATATTAAGTTACACTTACCACGTGGACTTTTAATTTAAATATTAATTTAATTGATTTAATTATTGATTGATGTACTTATTTGTGATTAAGATTATATACTTTTGATAAATTTTTTACGATTTTACATGTCAATATTTGATTTAGCCTGAAACCTTATCGGAGGCTTATGAGGGTACGAATAAGCTTTTTCCACTCTAATTAAAATTTAAAATCCTTAAGCTTAGATAAAATTATAGCGAATTTAAGAAGTAAGATCATATCACTGAGAGTCACATGCATTGATATACTTTCTCTATCTTGTTAAGGCACCTCCAGCCTGCGGGTTCTGGCAGGCCACCTGACTTATTAGGATGTTTGGACCTCTAAAAAGAATACTGCTATGTGGGAGAACAGAGCGAGGAAGGGTACGACCACACCATCCTAAAGGAAGAGATAATCACAGGCCTTTGTGCTCTTCGCAAGCAGGTCAATGGGAGGGCAGATTAGATCATACATACGATTAACCATTAAGGATAACGACTTTCGTCTACACGTCGATGGATAATAATATGCATGACCTAATCAAAGTTAAAGGGTTTCCCCCACCCAATATATAAGCTTGAGCGGGATTTATTTGATGTGGGATTTGATTTCCTATTGGCACAAGCTCTTGTGGTTAATTACATCTCAAACTAGGGCCTAAAAAGACTATCAATTAAGGATCCTACATTATACTTTCAAATGGGATTGGTACATAGGGAGGAGACAAGGAAGTTCCTACTCAAAGGGAAGAAAAGGTTTAACCTGGCTTAGTCAACATATATAGTTCACATCAACATCCGTAGGGACAAAGATAATGAGAAAAAAATGGAGAAAAAAATAAATAATACACAAAGAGAAAAAAAAAGAGAGAAAGATGAAAGTGACATCATCTATGTTATGCGGATAAGCAGGATTTATAATCTATGAAGGATAGAGGACTTACCCGCCGATGAGGCTTACTACAAGACACCAATAGTAGTAGCCTTAAACTTGTAGTAAGCCTCAAACCCTAAATCTAATGTGAGTTTAGTATTCTATACACAACACTAACACCCGTGTCCTAGCAAATACATCTTGGGCTTATATCCTGCCTGAAAAGGAATGTCAGCTAACCACCTAGTCGTATAAAATTAACATTGTCCAGTCATTATGAAAGATGGGTGGGTGGCTGAGTTTTTGAAAAGTAAGGCCGACGTCTAGAGAGCTTCCTAAGTGGCCTTGTACTTATAAAAATGAATGATTTTAAAACTAATGTAATTAAATTTTGATTAAAGTTGTTTCTAATGCAATGCATGCTAGTTGAAAGTATTCAAATCATATATGCTTAAAATTTTAAAAAAGCTTATAAAAATAAAAATAATTTTTTAGAAAGAGTTTGCTACCCTAGGTTTGACACTTCATTCTTATAGGTTAGATTATCAAGACTCTACCCACGGGCGAGAAAGTGTCTTAAATCAATGAGAGAGAATATGCAGTAATATGTATGTGATCCCAGATGATTTTGGCTATTCAGTAGATCATTAAGTTACTATGTTATTTAATTCTTAAAATTTTAGATCTTAATTATGAGTAGAAAAATTTTATCCCTAAAAAATCTAGCAAACTAAGGTGCACACATATGTAGGAAAGAAATTTATAAAAAATAGTTAATTTCTATAGCACAAATAGAATAAACACACAATATAAATAAAAAGATCATAGTAAAAAAAGAAAGTCCATGACAAGTGCCATATAAAGTACAACCTAGGATATGTAAAAAAGTAATGGTGGTCATGCCCCATCGATAACAACTTATATTTTAATCCTAATAAGTGACGCAAGTCTTAAAAATAAGGCATTTTATCTTCATCTTCATCTTTTGGTTCTTCTATGAATCATCTTCTAGTCCTTCTACAGATCATCTTCTGGTCCTTCTATATATCGTCCTCTTCGGTCTTCGTAGGGTTCGTCCTTCAGAAAGGTACTTAAATGAAAAAGAAATTTCATGTGAAGGGACTTTCTTTTTTCTTTTGGATCCCTGATATTTGAACTGCCTTATTTTAGGAAACTTTCATAACTTGATACATCAAATTGCAAATTATATTATTATAAAAAGAATCTAGACTCTCCTACTTGATTATCCTAAGAAATTAATATAAAACATCTGAGGTGGTTATATATATGGATATAAAAATACTCATGACAGTCATATTTAGCCATATTCTTATTTTTTTGGGGATAAGCAGCTGAAGCACATGTAGTAAGCATTTATATGATTTATTTATAATTTTTAGCCCCTTTATTAGCGCTGCATGAGCATGGTTACCTGTAAAAGATATCGTTAGTATCAAGATCGCCCCTAACCTATGGATAATATATTGCATAACACATCATAAGAAAAATGAAAATAAAGCTCATTATCATAGTAATCATAACAAATCAAATCAACCAGCACACGTACCACATGTAAGAGTGTCACATCAAAGCAACAGAAAAAGAAAAGTATTAGCCTATCCTAGAACTAGAAGTTGTGCCCTAGTAAATAATTCTATATGAGTGTAGTAGGCTATGTGGCTTTGGATATATCCTATGTTAGGATGATTAATTCAAGTTGTTTGTGTTTCAATTTGTTGAAGGTCAAAAGAAAAAAATTTAATTGAAGTTTAAATATTAATGTCTTGGTTAATTGATTTAGTTGATTGGTTAGTTTTAATGCTTAGGGTAGTGTTCTATGAAGTTTAAGTTGAATTAACAAAATTTGAAAGTTTCAGGATCATCATATTCGCTAGGTTAAAGGGGTCCAAAGGTCACTTTTGGAAATAGGCTAAGCTTTGGGGTCTTAGCATTTTTATTAAATATTAGACCTTAAAAGGAGCAGATAGACTTTGAGTTTGCTGGATTTGGAGTTTTTTTATGCAAAGTTATGAATTCTAGAGGTTTCGGGCCTTAATTATTAGAATGGGAAAACTTGGAGAGAGAGCAAGAGCAAAAGTCCACATGAAGGAGCCCTAACTTCCCTATTTATATCCCTAAGCCTTTGATGGTCAACCTAGATCATAGCTAGGGTGAATTAGGAGGGAATTAACCCCCCTTGGCTGTGATTTGAGTCAAGGGAGGGTTAGGAAGGTTTTAAATGCATTAAATATGATGAATTTGACTTAATTAAGCCAAGTATGACCAAATAAGGCTTAGGTTGACCAAGCCATGAGTTGACATGGTCAACTTGGTCAATTAGACGTAAGTATATGAGGGGTTGAGCCAATAATGAATTGGAATTTATTTGAAATCAAATGGGGGCTATTTGGGTTAATTGGGTCAACCTAGGTTGACCTAGTTAACTAGGTAAACCCAGGGCCTATGTCTGGGCTTCATAAACCCATTGAGCCCAAGGGAGGTGGGGGATTGGGCTAAAAAAGCTTTGAAATTGACTTAGAATTCAAAAGAAGGTGATTTGGGTTAATTGGGTCAACCTATGTTGACCTGGTCAACTAGGTTGACCCAAGGCCTGGGTTTGGGCTCAACAGACCTGGTTTGACCCATTGAACCCAAGAGAGGTGGTCTTGGGGCCTAGCTTGGTCAATTTGACCAATTCAACCCCCTTGACCAAATGTTTGGGTTAAAATAAGGTCAATATGGTACAATCATGTCAAGGGGATATTTTGCAATCTCTAAGATAAAACCTATTTTTTAACTTAATTTTTAAAGTACCTTATTCAAATTTATGTATTTTAATCGAGTCAATTTGCATGTATTGTATTAGATACAAATTAAATGGCTCTAAAATATAAGTGCATTTGCATTAAGCATCAAATTACCAGTCATCAGTCAAGTGGCTAACTAGGATCTGCTCTAGATGTCAGTCTCATTCTTTCAAACTTAATTAAACAAAAACATAATCATGATTTTAAACCTTCCAGGTAGTTACCTAGCTCCCAAATCTTGGTCGGGATAAGTCTAGATCCTGCACTGTATTAGCTAGGTCCGAGTTACTGATTTTTAGTACATAATTTAGACTTAGGTTCTAAGGAAGGTTTAGATTATAAGACCTCTAACTTCAAGAATCTAATCCTAACTTTCTAAAAAAATTTGACAATTCGAACTTAAATCTCTTTCAATCAAAATTTAGGCCCAACACTTAGGATAGGTTGAGGTGCTTCTGAAATATTTTTTAGAATCTTAAAGCACCTCCTATCTCTCTTTCTTTAATCGTCTGAAGTAAGTGTACCACTTTGATCCAATCCGAGTTAAAAATTTTAATCCTCACCTCATTTAACATCAAGCTTTAAAATATCAAAATAAAATTTCTACCATTATTTTAAGCGAGAGTATTCATAGGAAACTCTGGTTTCATACGATGTGATTAATTACGAGGGCTTGCACTCGTAGGAGATTTAGTAACATAGATCAAATAAATTAAAAATAATAATAATCTTTTCATAACTTAATTAATTCTCTTTGGAAAAATCAAATTTAACGATCATTATCAACATATTTAAATGACTGATAGTGAATGATATTTTCTTTCTTCGTGAAGATACATCGTTCTATTATCATAATTTTGATTATGAAATTAATGATATCTTATCCAAATTATTATAGTCAAACACTCGATCAAACATCAATTTATATCGAAAGTTATACATAATGGAGATCATTATGTCTCATTAATATCCTGAAAGTGTATTTAATGATAACTTTTTTGGTCAACATTAATCCTCCTAGCAATAATGCGGAGAAGAATATAAAAATTAGAAAGAAGAAGAATAATATTAAGAAAAAAATATTGATGATGGCTTTAAAAATTGATTAAGGTTTTTTTTTAGATAATTTTCTTACTGCTTTTTAAAATAATTATGTAGTAAAAAAATTTCTTGCATAGAAAATTTTGTACAACAAAACTGCTTTAGAAAGCAGTAAGAAAGTCATCTAAAATAAGTGAAATTTTTTTAAAAGCAGTAAGAAAGCCGTCTAAATCAGAATGCGCCACATCACCTCCAGCTTGGTACCGCTCGGTACCGCTAATATGGTGCATTCTGGTTGGTCTCTGCACGGTGAACTGCATTCGGCGTCTGCATAGAATAATCTCTCCTAAAACAAAACCTAAGAAGAGGGTTAGATTGATAAATGCCAAGGGTTGCATGCAATCCTATAATAATATAGATGAAGATAATAGCTCAACATTATGAGTAGGGGTATAAATTATAATGGTTATGTAGTTTTTGCATAAAAAGAACAATATAAACTATTTGGATAATATGATTAGAGTGTCTATTTTGTATAAACTATAAGAGTATAACTTTAGTATTATTAGAGTAATTACGAATATAAATTTTTAACACAAATTTATTAAAAATTAATTTTCAGTTGGAGGATTTGCCTTTCTCCCAAAAAGAATTCTTATAATAAAATTGAATTTAATAATTTAAATTAAAATTTTAAATTATTTAATAATAAAAAGCTTGTTGACCCCCACCCTTAAGGCATCTCCAACTGAAAGACCTATTTTCCACTTCAAAATACAATAATAGTCATTTCAAACAATAAATCTAAAAAATGAATTTCCACCAAGGTTGCCAGCAAACATGTTGAATGTTGACTTTTCCTTACTTGATGGTAAGATATGAGCATTCTTCAAATTGCGGATGTTGATTTTTCTACTAAAATTAGTAGGAAAAAAATATAAATCTAAAAAAAGAATTTCCAATTTGGTTTGGATTGACTGTTGCTTCTTCTTCTACGTCGATAGTGTCTTCTTCTGCTAGTTGTGGTCTGTTTTGGCGATTGTCTCTGTTGGGTTGGTGTTTGCCTCTTCTAGCAATGATGATGAGGCTTTTGTGTGTCATCTCTTGGGCACTTGCTTGCTGGCAACCTTGATGGTCATTAATCTTATGGTTTAGGAGACTTTTGTGGGCTTTTATGGCTGGTATTGGATCATAATTTGCAGCCTTCAATGGAAGGCCCTTACTTGGCTTGGGGCAGGTGTGCGAGGCCTCTTTCCTGAGCCCGAATCTTTGAATCTTTTTATCTTCTACTATTGTATTTTGATTTAATCTTTATTTTGTAGTCTGAGTTTTGATTCATTATGTTTCTCGTACCTCTTTTACTGTTGCGTGCTCTTGGGAACATTAGCGAGTTCTGTCTTTTATGTAATTGTATCCTTTTCCTTGATTAATGTGTAGGCCCTTTTGGATTTTGATTTAAAAAAAAAAACAGTCATTTCAAACAGTAATTCATCTTTAACCAAACTCCATTCCTAACACACACACAAAAAAGAACCTAATTAAAATAAGCTAATTACATAAAAAATTAAATATATTAAAATTAAACAATAATAACATTAGTTAAAAATATATTTGGAATAAAAGTATTAAAAATTTAATAATTTTAGGATAATTTTATAAATAAAATAAAAATAAGAAAAGATTTCTGAATAGCATGACACCAATATTGATATTATACTGTTCACAACCGCAAAAATACGCATGCATATACCATTCAGATGTAGGCTTACCAGAATTCAAATACCCGAAAGAGTTTGATTGGAGATAGCCCTTAGCACCTACATGTTGGCCAACTAAGGCTTTGTTTCGATGAGCCTTTCGATTGCCTTATAATAAGAAAATAGTTAGTAAAAAAATAACATGTTTAGAAGATAAATTTTTATTATCATTCCTTAACAAATTATTATTTGAATTTTTTAAATAGCTTTAAAAAAATATAAGCATATTATTATTATTATTATTATTATTTTAAAAAAAAAAAAAACTCATATTAAAATAAGAAGAGGAGGTTACAACAGATCACGACCCAAAATATAAAAAGAAACAAAGACAGAGAAAAACTAAAAGTAAAAGTCGGGCTCCGAACTCAGCCGAGGCTTCCAGCACCCCCTAAGCCACGCACTAAAGTATAAGCATATTATATTTAATAACAAACATCGACTTTTGATTAAAAAAAAATTCTCATAAAAATATAAAAATTTCGATGCAGAAAGATGCCAAAGTACTGCTTCCATGTCAATTTCAATTTACAAGAAATCTCTCACGAGTTTTCCTTCCACAATTTTATTTCAAAGAAACATGATGAATCGTCGTAGCCATACCTCCATTATTTCAATTGCTTCCAAAATATTTACATCGAACCTTCTTTGCCAGTAATATATACATGACAACATTTTCACAGTTAAAATCCCGTCAATCTCTCACTATTCCTTTTCATTTCTGTAAAAAGAGAGATATAAGAAGCGAGAAATTATTCGATGCAGAGACAGGACGTAGAGCGCCGTCTGGAGACCAATAAGAATGCGTCACATCAGTGGTATCGAGCCGCGGTACCGAGCGAGGGGTGACGTGACACATTCTATTGATCTCCAGACGACGTTCGTCATCCGCACAAAATACTTATTAATAAGAAGCAGAGTGCATCGCTTACAGTTTGTCCAAATTGGGAGAACCAAATGCTTTTCCTTATATCCTCTCAGTTCTCTTGATGATAGACAACTCCCGAACTCCGCAGTGACGCCGAAAGCTTCCCGTCTCCCACATGAAATTCATGTTTTCAGCAGCAAGGACTTCAGAAATCTGGAAAAAGCCACAGAAAACAAATAAAAATATAAACTTCTCAGTTAAAAGATTCCAGATCATAGGTGATCAAAATTTGGCATCATATAACAGTGGCTCAAAATTGTGATGATTCTTGGGAGGCACAAGCCGTATGATTCAATATAAACATCAACATCAATGTAACTTGTCAGGCTGTATGGAACAATAGGGACCAATGTTGGGCTTTATATAGTAAAATAATTGACTCCTAAGTATTTGTTCATGGTAAGCCTAAAATATACCGGATTTGAATTTGTTTGTCTGGTTCGAAGGAAATCAAAATGCAAAGAAATTTTGAGGTATTTGGAATTTCTTGCATACTTTAATGTCAAACTAGTTCAAACTTGATTAAAAAAACGTTTGAGCATGATTTAAACCTATTTCAAACAAAGTTTTGAACTTTTATGATGGTCCATCAATGCCTACCACTAAATATGTCGTCAGTCCTATTGATATCTACCCCCACACACTAAGCTGGTCTTATTGATAGCTTCTCCAATGAACTCTACCGCAATCTCCTCTTCTCCTTCACAGGTAATTGACTCCATTGACTTATTTCCCAATGAATTCAGTTGCAAATCCCTTTTCCATTCACATTTCGCGAACAATTCCATCCCCACTGAGCTCCATCATGAACCCCCTTCTCCTTCACACACTGTCAATCTCATCGATACCTTTCCCCAAATAGCTCAGCCGCACGCTATTAATCTTGTTGATGCCTTCCCCAATGAGTTTTATCACGAACCCTTCTTGCAGGCCCTCGTAATCATGTTCTCCTTCTCACATGTTGTTAATCCTATTCTGAAACCTCCTATTTTTAGGTCTCTTATGCAGCATCTCATACTCTCCCACCAATCCATAGACCTTCCCTCAATTTGAACCAAGGTTTGAACTTTGGTTCAAATAAATGTTCAAATCAAGTTCGAACAAATGTTTGAAAAAGTTTCTGATTACTTAACGAGTGAATAACCGTTCTGCAAACACAAGACTTATCCCTCATTAGCAATAGTTTCATCCAAAAGAAACATTCAGACATATTTCTTTAAAAAGAAACATCCAGAACATCCCTTTCTTCTAAGAGATCAAGTTAGTTTTTTCATGAAATCTCACCATCTTTCTTTTTCAATATGCTTCTGGCAAACAGGAGGCAACTGACGAGGAATCCCAGAGCTGCAGCTCCTCCCACCACTATGGCAACCGTCTTCCCTGTGTGCTGACCTGAAGCAAAAAACATAAATGAATATTCATATTTTTTTTTTGGGAAATAATATTCATATTTTCATGCATAAAGAATAACATGCAAGTTTCCTTTTTTGTGATTTGATGGAAATCAAAAAGTCATGTGAAAAATGTACAGTATTCTATCTAACCGACAAGTTTCAAAACCTACACATTTGTGATACATAATTATTTATTCGGAGATATGGACACAACAGAGATTTCTATTAACGAAAATATGAGAAAAGGATTCAGCAATGTGGGCCTATGTGGAGGTCACAGGCCAAATGCGGAAGTTCGAGAAACGGCTGAAAGAAAAAAATATTTAAATTTTTTTTTTTTTGGGAATATCCGTGCGTGATGGATTAAAGTATAAAGGGATATTGACACACGGATATTCCCAAAAATTTGTTCCAGTTCATGGAGTTTCGGTGGTGGTGATCGTACAGAGTCACACTGTGGGATCCCACCCAATGTGTTTTTGCATTCGGATGGCCCGAATTTGTACCTTAAATTAATTTAAAATGACAGTGTAGCTAAAATTTGCTTGTTGAAATTCAATTCATTAGAAATGGAATTACAAGCAATTAAAGAAGAAATCCCAAAACAAAAATCACAATCAGTTACTGAAAAGGGCATTTTTTAATGAATCAGCAGAACACGGGGCCATTAAGAATCTAACTACTCTAGATCAGAAGTAGAAAGCTACAGATCCATAAAAGGGAGAGAAAAACTTTCAATTCATTAAAATTGAACAGAACAATCAAAACCGAAAAGGCAATTCAAAACAAAGATTCCCAGAAAACTTTAAAACAGAGATAAAACACACATTAAAAGCGAATTGGCTTTTACGGAGAAGCAGAACAAAGATAACCCACATGGGAATCCAAATTATAAATTCCCAGAAAACTTCAAAAGTTAGAGGTAAATGGTATAGAATGTGTCCGAATTGATTGCGAGTATAAAAAGCCCATTTACAGAAAGGGGATAAAAAACAGAAATTCCCCAAAGCATACCTCGTCCTCCTCCCCCTCCATATTCGCCGCTTCCGCCATTGGGAACTCCATTAGGGTAGTAACTATAGCTAATATAGCACTTATCGAGGTATAATTGGCCGGAGCTAGCGCCGCCACACTCGACTTGCGATTTCTGAACCGCTTGCTCAACGCACTCACCGCAATCAGCCGAAGAGAGATCTCCCTGGCACTGCGCCATGGCGTACACAGACTGGTAGCTAGTAGCGTAGAAACCACCGCCGGCGGTCACCCCGCTCTGCAGTCTCGAGAGCGCCGTATCCCTCTTCTCCTCAAACCCTTCCCCTCCTCCATCCCCCGATCCGCACGTCTTGTAAAGCATCTGCGTGCTAGAGACATGCGGGAATCCGGCAATTTCGTAGAGCGCATAGCATCCAGCGAGCTGAACACGAGCGGCGACGGTATCTCCGCAGAATAAGCTCCACATGGAAACGGCTTTAGCAACGCAGGAGGAGCAATCGGAGGAGGAGAGATCGCCGCGGCATTGAAAGAGGGCAAAGAGTGATTGGCCGGAAGATGAGGTTTTAAAGAATTTGCTGTTCGAGGATTGGGAGACCAAGGTGGACGAGAGGGAGGATAGGGTTTGCTGGGCGGCGGCACCGTCGCCGGAGAATTGCTGGTTGGCGCAGCCCTTATAGATGACGTCGAAGATGGAGGTGGCAGAGGAGCTCGTGGTGAGGTAGAGGAGAGTGAAGAGAGTTGCAGGTAAGATGGAGATTGTGAGAGTGGATAAAGCCATCTAGGTTTTTGGTTTCGCTCAGCTTGTCTCTCTATCTTCCCTTTTGTAAATATTTTTCTAATTTTTTTAAAAATTTATCTCATGGCTTGATAGGGTTATTCATGTTTCTAAAAATTGGGTCGAGTGTAGGGGTGTCAATTTCGGGTCACGGGTCGGATTCAGGTCGAACCCGGAAATGACCCGGGTTCAAACGGGTCGACCCTAACCCGACCCGGGTAGACAAACGGGTCGGAAAATCGAACCCGGACCCAACCCGGTTTGGGTTGCCGGGGTCGGAACGACGACGGCGGACGGTGGGGGACGCGAGCGCGGCAGGCGGACGCGAGCAGGGACAGCGCGGGCGCGGTCGGGCGAGCTGGGAACGCGGGCGCAGGCGCGGGCTCGCAGCGCGCGGGCGCGGGGGCAGCGCGGGCAGCTCGTGCGGGCGCGCGGCAGGCAGTGTGGGCAGGCGCGCGGCGGGCAGCGCGGGCGGGCAGCACGGGCGGGCAGCGGGCAGAGGCGGGATTCGAAATTTTTCGAATTAACGGATCAACCCGCCGGCAACCCGCCGGGTCAACCCGAACCTAACCCGTTTATTAAACGGGTCGATTTCTGGAACCCGAACCCGACCCGTTTTGAAATCGGGTCGGGTTCAACCCGGATTTTCCGGGTCGGTTTTTCGTGTTGTGTCAAATATTGACACTCCTAGTCGAGTGGTTCAATAGTTATGACCGATCTAATTCATCTTAAAAATCAATCTTATATCAAATCAGATTGAACTAATTAGAACAACCGATTGAACTGAGGAATTACTAAAAGGATCCCAATTTTTTTGAACTAGTTGGTTCAATTGTTAACCTCTTTAAATAGTTAAACAAATTAATTTAAAAAATTAAATATAAATATTACATATAATATTATACTTAATAAATTCATTTAAATTCAATATATTTTTTATTTTTAATCATTATTAAAAGCAAATAATTATCATTTGCCAAAATAGCTTTTGCCCCCACATTTTCCAAGCGAATGTATGTGGTAGTGACAATCATAATTTGAAAATCTAATTAGACCTGTTGGTCCGATCGATTCAGCCATATAGACAAATTATATAATCGGTCCGAAGCATCTTGTGCCTATGTAACTTTTTATGAACAAAAATTCAAAAATTTCACAAATAACACTAGCTCATACTTCTCCATGATACAATTACTTAGAAAGAAGCACCCTCTTGCAATTTATTAGTGGTATCAATTTTTGACACGACCCGAACCCGATCCGAAAAATTTCGATTAGGGTCAACCCGGACCCGAAACGGGTCGGGTTCGGGTTCGACAAATCAACCCGTTTTAAAAAACGGGTTGGGTTCGAGTTGACCCAGCAACCCAAAAATGATTCAAAATTGACACGAAAACTCCTATTTGACTCGGAAACCCGAGATTGACCCGAAAATCGAAGATTGACCCGATTTTTGACCCGAAAACTAGCAATTTTAGGTTAACTTCAAGTCATTCGTGTCGGGTCGGGTTGACCCGGACCCGAATCAGGTCGGGTTAGGGTCCGAAAACCTGACCCGTTTTAAAAACGGGTCGGGTTCAGATTGACCCGAATAGTGTCGTGTCAGTTCTGAATTTGATCCGAACCCGACCCGTTGACCCGAATTGACACCCCTACAATTTATACACAAAGTAGCCACTGCCTCTGAGGCTCTGATCTTCTATCCTTACCATCCATTACTAACTAATAGCCCTCATCTACTATTGGTATCATAGAGAAGTACTGAACTCCCAATAGAGTAGCCACATTTCAAATTGGACTATCTCAAGGTATATAAAAGAAGAAAATAACCATTATGATTTACAAATTAAAGCTCTAAAAGTTTCTCCCATAAAAAACCCTTCCGTCTAAGTTCTCTCACTTCCCCATTTGACATCTTAAAAAAAGAACACAAAAAATAGTAATATAAAGTCATAAATAATACAAGCAAACATAAATACTCAATCATCCAAGGGATCTTAAGCGGCATCTAAAGAGCAATGAATGTAGTCCTACTGGCTAAACTTTCTTTAGAACATGCTATATCTTTATCATGCAAATGTTACTGCTAACTTTAATAGTCTTGTTTCAATAATCATAATATCAAAAGTAGCGAAGCAAATTATAAAAAATATTTGAATAAGTTTTATAAAATTTCAAAATAAATTTAAAATTTTTATAATTATAATCACCTTTTATATTACTTTTGTGTTCTTTTTTTGGGTAATTGAGGGCGAAGCACATTCATTAATATAAGAAGATAATTATAATGTCATATGCATAGCCAAAAAAAAAAACAACTCATTACATCATTGACGATGAGTTATCGCAAAAAGAATGCAATATTCACAAAATAAACTCCCAATGGAGAAGACAACAAAAAAACGAGTAAAAGAAAAAGAAGGGACTGGACTCATAATGTATCAAAATGATCATCCAATATTGCAGTTAGAGATGCAAAAAGAGGCATCCATAGCAACCTCGGTTGCCCGAAGATTATTCATGAGATAAGAGAGCACGCTACAAGCTTAAGAGTCATACAGAGTCTGCATGATAACAAGTAGGGAGATATCTCATTCATCATTATCTAACGGCTAAAATCAATTTAAAAAGGTGATCTCCCATTCATGTCATATAAGCCAAGTGAAGAAATCAATCTTAACAAAGAATACCACCTGCCTAAGTTAATGATCGGGCAAGGAGCATATTTGTGTTGAATTACATTGGTGATAAGTCGAGATATCCACCCACCACTTCCATTAAAATTAGAAAGAGAGACTCCCAATTGAGTTTTAATAGTAATAGAATACTAAAAGTAGATTTCAGCTAAGTCTTTCCTAGTACATAAGGGATCTCAAAGCAAAGAGAACCTACCACTATCATGCACTTTATAGGTAATGTTAGGTATCATTGCATAAGCAGCTTTTGTAATATTAACCCAAGAAGCAAACCCTTTAGCAACTTTTAGATCCCAGAAATGCCCATAAATCACCATTCATCAAGCAAAACTATTGGAATGAATACAACGGTAGATGAGAGAGCAGAAAAATGCAAATACAAGTTTAGGGATGGAATGTAGTCCAATGCTACCGAGCTTCTTAGGCTTGCACATGTTAGCCTAAGACTAAATAAAATTTTTTTGGCATAAATATTACTATTATAAAGGAATCTTGAATAGGTTTTGGAAATGCGTTTGTAGCAACTTTTAGTAATAATGGTTCCCTGAATCCAATATGCAGTGGTCTTTAAGATTATGAATTTTAAAAATTGCAACCTTCAAATGACAGGGATTTGGCTTTTCATCCCATCTAAAAACATTTCATGTTTGCTCATGAGAGGGTTAAAACCAATTATATGGATCATGTTAGTGGAAACATGTAACCCCAGGTAGGTAAGAGTTCTACACAAGTGTTTTAAATATGAAGCATATTAGAGAATAATTGACGGTCTTGCGAGTTTTTAGAGAAGATGATAGTGCTTTTACAAGTCTAGGTGGAAATACCACTCAAGTCTTTGAAATAGGTTAAGATACCCTTCAGGTTCATTATATTATGATAGTTTCTCTTCCAAAAAATAAGTAAATTGTTAGCATACATAAAGTGGGAAATATGGAAGTTGCCCATTTGAATTCTAGTGAAGGCACGAGGGGAGGAGGTAGAGTCAAAGAGGTTTGAGAGTCCATCCATAATGAAAATCTAGTAGAATAGGTAAAGGGATAGTGGACATTCCTACCTAAGTCTAGAAGAACCGCTGCAGAAGTCCTTAAGATTTTCATTAATATACATAAATAAATGCACATTATTTATGCATGTTTTAACCCAATAATTAAATGATGAAGGAAAACCTTTTTGTTGTATTCTATGCCTCCGATAATCCCTAGAAATAGTATCAAAAGCTTTGAAAATATCCAGCGTATCACAAAAAAAAAACCTTAATTTTCCTACACTTATTCATTAAGCAATTCCTTTGCCAAAATAATTCCATCAGTTGAAATTCTGCTATGAATAAACCCAACTTGACTAGGATAAATGATAAAAGGCATAACAAGCTCGAGTCTAATGGCAATGATTTTATAGAAGGGGTTGTATAGAGAAATGGGCCAACAGTCATTTATGTTGCTGGCATGAGGGCTTTTTAGGAATTAATGTAATAGTAGCCTTAGAAACATTTCTTCACTGTTTTGTTCTTCTTCATTTAGTAATTGGTTTATTCACTTAAATTTTATTTAAAATTGAATAAACACACTTACTTGACTACTAAATTTTGGATCTTCAATTTTTATCTTTGATAGCCCCAGTAGAAAATAAGATTAGAGAGAGTCGTCTTAGATGGTTTGGTCACATAAAACGGCGGCCTTCCAATGACCCGGTTAGGAGAGTAGAGGTATTAGATTTGTCTTATGTTAAGAAAGGTAGGGGTAGACCTAAAAAGACTTTGTTAGAAAATATTAGGAATGACCTTTCTTTATTAGATTTAAACGAGAATTTGACTTTTAATAGGACACAATGGAGAAAAAAGATTCATGTAGCCGACCCCACATAGTGGGATAAAAGCTTGATGTTGTTGATCTTGTATCCTTTACCCATTTGAATGTATTTCCAAGTTGAAAGTGGACCCAAAATTCGTCCAATGAAATAGAACATCATCACCACAATTGTTATTATTCATTAATATTAAAAAAGTACTTAATTAATCATTAGATGATGCTACATAATTTTTGATATTGTTAAATCTTTAAATCACAATGGTTTATAAGATCAAGAAGCTCTCATACTTCACTTCTTCTACATATATATATATATCAAAAATATTTTTTGATGTATAATTTCTATATATATATATATATATTTTTAATTTTTAAGAGCAGATAAAGCTTTTTTTTAATGCTAAAAAATAGTTTTAGGTATTTAATTATTTATTTATTTATTTTTATTTATACTATTAGGTATTATAACTGTTATTAAAAATAAATTTAAGGTTTTAATTGTTATTAAAAATAAAGCCATTATAATCATCCCTGATCGCCACCATCAGCAACCAACCACTATGATCTCGCCACCATCACCTCATTGGCCACCACCACTGTTATAAAATAAATAAAATAATATATTTTTTAGATCCTAAATATACTTTATTAGATATTAAAAAATAAGTAAAAATATTATTAACAAAAATGTGATCCAAAATGGCTTTTAAATACTTTGAGAATTTGATGTAAATCACTAGATGTGTAGGTTGGGTAAGTAAGATATCTTCATCTTCTCCAATCTTGAGTCGTGCACTTTGTCTTCGTTTGTGATAGTTTTTTTATTATTTTATTTTTCAAACTGTAACCATAATTACTATTTGTCACTGCTTTTTTGCAGATTAAAAAAAATATATTCTAAGATTTCTATACATATTTTTAAACATGCTTTGTAAAGATGTGTTTGATGTTTCTCAAACTAAACAATTTTACAATTAAGCAGAAGTATCAGCAACAGTTAATGAAAAAAATAAGTAAAAAAGAAATATAAAGAGAGCGAAAATGATCAAAATGGTCGATTGACTCTTTATGAGAAATCAAAATGGTCTCCAATGATCATTTTGGTCTCTCAACGTCTTAAAAAGGAATCAAAATAGTCTTACCATAAAACTATTTTGATGAATTTTTAAAACTTTGAGGGACCAAAATTATCTTTTAATATAGTTTGAGAATCATTTATAAAGAGTCAATATACCATTTTTGATCATTTTCTCTATCAAGAGAAAGAAAATTGCCCCAAACAAGACCTTAAATATCTTTGATAATATAGAACAGAAGTTAAAATTGTGATAGATCCTTTAATTTATGAGTGGGAGATGGCTCAGCAAGGCCACTCTATGGGCCTTAAGGCTTGCCAGTCAGGGTCCATTCTACTCAAATACTGAACTGATTAGCAGATAATTGCCTTGAATATATCGTAATGTGAAGTTATATAACAAAGTTTTGATCTGTTACTCCATTTAGAAGGTTAAGTAATTGAAGATCAGGTGATAGTGTGATTGCAACTTCAGCTTCTTCATAAGGAGGAAATATTTTAAATGCTTGAGAATAATTTCTTACCTCCTTTTCCTTTTCTTAAAAAGTGGTTGATCTACTTGCTAAAAGAGATTTGATCTTGTCTTTAATGGCTAATTTTTATTGAGTAGACCTAAATATGGATGGTATCCTTACTTTTCCTTCAAGATTGTGGACTTTGGATCTATTTCTATAGAAGAAAGCAATTACTATACCTAAAGATAGTGAGAGTGTGAAGTGGGTAAGGGAAGTATATGTTTCTAAGGTTATCAAATATTTTAAAGTAATAAACAATCTTCTTAACTTGCAATAATAAATGAGTTAGTCCAAAAAGCACCTCAATGTGGTCAAATTCTTGAGATGAAGTGTACACATTAAGGTCTTCCAACATAAAGCAAGTTGGATTATTCACTATTATTAGCGCTAACTCAACCGTTAGAGAATATTTCTATAAACTTCGTGAAGGTCCACCGACGATCGATAATGGTCGTAACTAAGCCTTTGTTATGGTAGATAGATTCTTGAAGTTGATAATACTTGGCTTGCAAGCATAACAAAGCAAGCTCATCCTTTTTTTTAATATATGAGTGCACTTCAAGAAAACAAGCTCAATCATCTTGGGTAGAGACTCTCATTTTTTTATATATAATTTTTGGATATCAGCATTATCATGATGGATACTACTATGAAAAAATATATACACTTCCATCCATAAAATGATGACCAAGCCAAGGTCATCAACATAACTATTTTATACTTCTTAAAAGGTTTTTAACTCATTACACTCAAAGACATTGGATGAAATCCTATTTTATAACCAATTTCTTTCAACAAGGAAATACATAAATAATGCCCTATTTAAGGCAAGTCTGCCTAAAACTCCCTTTGAATTTGAGTTATTAATTGATATGATAGTAGCTTATAAGAGGATGGATAAAGTGTCATGCCCCATAATCTAATTTGAAAGAATTATTATTTTATCTTTTAATAATAACTAGAGCAACTTAATTTTTTTATCAATATAAATAGCAGCAAAAATAAAACTATCGATTAAAACATCAATATATAAATATGTATTCATTTCTGAAAAAATTATATACACCACTTAAGGTCTATACAATCATAACACAACTATTCTATCCTGAGTATAACATAATAACTAAAATAATAAAAACTTGAACATGAAGGATCTTGATCAATCTCTCACTCTTGTTGCATTGTCTTGACCTGAAATCATTTAACCACACATAATGAACTCAAGAGCCCAACAAACAATCTAATCTTACTTCTAAACTCAATGCAAAGCATAGGAGCAAAATATATATATATATATATATATCAACAATCAAATCACAATAATAGTATTCACATGATCATGAATCAATGAAAAAATCAAATACAGTAGCAGTAGAACCTATAAACAATAAAACCATACGTTATAAAAGCTAGAAAATAATGTAGTGGAGAAATAAATAAATCAGTATGCGTGTCAAATCAATAAAGCAATCATCATATCAATATTATTAAAACGATAAAACCAAAGCATCAATAAAGAACTATCAAATTCAGATCAATACAATAAAATTCTATAATTATGTATACATGCTATTAAATATATCACATACTTAGTATAATCAATATCAATACAAAAATATTGGTATCAAATAGTATTGGTGTTTGTATCTATAATAGTAAAAGTTTAGTGGTAGGGATAATAAAATAAAATAACAATAAATTTGTGCAGTAATAATAAATTTGTATAGTACCTCAATAACATGCATTTCAGTAGTCATACTAAAAAAATAAGAAACTATGGATATCACTATATTTTTCAATATTCAATAATCGATAATCGATAAAAGTTCTCTTTGCCCGTCGACACAATAATAACTTCTTATAACTCTTAATTAGTATCACGTGAATCAATAAATGATATCAAAAAGTATTTAAAAAAAGCTCATCATCCCACCATCATATACAAATCAATCAATCTCTAACCAATAGGTCAAGTAGTCTTTATTTGTCTATTACACATACACATTATTATCATAATACTATAATAATTACAACATATTCACATTCATTACCAATGCATTGCAATAAGTTAATCATAATTAACCTTAATTCAAAAAGTATCAAAATTTTCTTATGCTAGGCAACAAAAATCCTCCTTAGAAAAAAATTCATATTTTCAAGAATTAATCAAATTATTATGGATCGTATATAATAATTGAAGCTTTAATTGATCTAAAGCAATATTTTTTAATGTCAAAAATAAATTTATAAATTAACAAAAATCATTATTTTTTAAAAAATATATGACGAAAAATCTCAAATAAATACTAAAAAACAACCATAATTTTAATATATATAACATATAAAAAATTATATGATGAAAATTTTACTAATTCAAAATTATACTAATTTTTTTATAATGAAAATATAAATTTGATCAAAAAATATAAAAAAATAACAAATCATTGAATATAGAAATGGGATAATAATTTCTTACACGGATGAAAAATGCTCTACTGCCTCCAAATCTAGATTTTCTTTTTCTTTCTCCTCACTTTCTTATTTTCATTTTCAACTTTTTGTTTAGCCAAAATGAAGAAACGAAAAAGGATTTTATAGTTTAAGTTAGTGGTTTAATATTTTTATTAATAAAATAATAATATAATATTAATTTATTTAATTTTGAGTACAAAATTCATATAAATCCTTTTAAAGTTTCAAAAATTATAAAAAATATCCATAAATAGTACATTTAAAAAAAAAAGTTATGGTAAAATTAGTTTATAAAATGAACACCTTACGATTCCAAACCCCCAACTTAAACCAATATATATCAATTTTTTAAGAATTTACACCAGTGCCAAAAAACTATAAAAATTTACGATAATTAAAACACTATAATATCTATATTATGACAAAAACGGTTTGTGATTTAAACTTATAATGACTCTTAAGTCAAAATTATTTGTCTAAGACATAAATGACTTTCAAGGGCTTAAAGATACCTTAAAAGAATCCAAAAACTACAAAATTATGGTGATTCGGTCAAACCATGACCTACGTCCACTCCCCGGAGTCCTCCACTCTTGGAATTTCACTACAAAATTATGGTTCTCCTTTTGCCCCCTCGGTAAGGCGGAGAAGCCCTTACAAGACTCACTTTCACCAACCTAGTGTGGCGGAGTGCCAAGCACTTTTCTCACCCTCCTGGCGACGGCAGCATACCTTCTTGTTTTTCTCTCTCCTGGAGAAGGCAGAGTACCTTCGAGGACACGGATGTAGAAGTCTCCCCCTCAGAGAGCCTCCCACAAATTCTTCTCGGGACACAAGAGGAGCAAGATGCAGCAAGAACGGAGCAACCGTGTGATCTCCCTCACACTACTTCTCCCTCACCAAGCTCACCCTCTCCTTCCTCTCTCAAACTCCAAAAACTTCTCAAGAGCTCTCTCCCAAGGATTCCCTCTCTAATCACGTTCCCCTCTTTCTGTCACATATTCAAAACATAACTATTTTGATACTTAAAAACGGGCTCCAAAATCCCTGAAATTTACAAAGTAGTCGTTACTATCGTACAGTACGATTTGTATAACAGGCTTTGTCCTGGTACGAAGGTTTACGAACAGTTCAAAAACTTCTAAATATAGTCGTACAATATGATTTACAATCGTACGGTACGATAATCAATTCTTATGTTCGTACAGGACGATAGCCGGGACAATCAAAACTTGTCTCTGTACATCGTAGGGTACGACCTACTTCGTACAATACTAATAGTCAAAATCAAGGCATCGTCCAGGACGATGTCCGGGACGATCAAAACTCGTCTCTGTACATCGTATGGTACGATATATATCGTACAATACAATTAAGCAAAAACAAGAGATCGTCAAGGACGAAGTCCGGGACAATCAAAACTCGTCTTTGTTCATCATATAGTACGAACATGTTCGTACAGTACGAGTACCAATCAGTGATTAAGACCTTGATTTATTCTGCTAATCACGGGTTAATTTAAGTATTCAAAATAAATCGTACAATATGAATTACTTCGTATAGTACGAACAACTGATAAACTTACTTAAACTAATCTGGCAGTAGGGTTTTGGATTAGTAACACATCATACAATACGATACAAATCGTACAGTACGACTTGTTCACAGAAATACGATTCAACCACATCAGATCGTACAGTATGATATAAATTCGTACAGTACGATCAAAATAAATAAATCTACATTTTTCTTTTAAAATCCTCTCCCACTGTGTGTGTGCATGGTTGCTCAGACTTACATGCAGTTTGTGGCCAGACTCAAGAAAAGAGAAAATAAAATAAATAAAAAATTACAATGATACAGAGTGATGAGAGGTATACACTGGGGTACATGTGCAAAATATCGAACTCTTCAGGTTCTCATCATCTGTGATGACAAGAAAACTGAGGGAGGTGGGAGTGAGGCAGTGGTGGAGGAGGAAGAAGAGATGCATTTAGATGTAGCAAAGATCTCCTTAAGCTCATTGGTGGGATTCACTCCAAATCATACCATGAAAGTAAAAGGTGAGATATTAGACAGAGGTAGTGGTGCTGATAGACAGTGGGACTACCCATAATTTCATCTTCAACCAGATTGTGAACCAATTGGGGCTAATTATGGTGGACTAGGGTATTACGGGGTGATGATGGGCGTAGGGAAGGTGAAGATAGGCAAAGGAATGGGTAGAGGGGTGGTTGTGATCATGCAGGGGTTCTAGGTGAGAGAAGACTTCCTTCCATTAGAGTTAGAGAGCACTGATTTCATCCTGGGGATGAAATGGCTGAAGATCTTGGGAGACACCAAGGTCAATTGGGGAGCACTAATGATGGAAATGATGGTGGAGAGGAGGGTGGTGATTAGGGGAGAGACAGAGTTATACAAAGCCATTATTTCTCACTAAATCATAATGAGGACCATACATGAGGTAGGGGAGGATTTCTGGTGGAGTTACAGAGTGTGGAGGGGGGTTAGGGTGAAGGAGGAATGAGACACCTCTCTTTCAGTACAATTCTTTATAGAATAGTTCAATGAGGTCTTTCAGCCACCTCTAGGATGACCACCATCGAGGGAACAAAAGCATCAACTACAGGTCAACCTAAAGAAGCGTTACTTTGCACAACCCAGTGTGGAGTACTTGAGACATGTGATATCTTAGGAGGGGGTGGCTATTGATCAAGCCAAGATTGAGGCTATGCTAAAAAGGTCGCTACTTAGGACTCTGAAGGAGCTAAGGGGTTTCCTAAGGTTGATTGGTTATTATATGAGATTTGTGAGGGGATACAACACTATAGAATGGCCACTAATGAATCAGTTGAAGAAGGCGATAGGAGATCACACATCATCTTCACTACCCCCGACTTTGACAGAAGGCATGGAGGTTATTTTGGAGCTCCTGGAAGTAGGAGTTTGCCGAGGGAAAACAGGGGTATAGGAGGAATTAATCAAGCTGAAGGATTTGTTAGAGTACGAGGCTACATGCCATCCATACGAGATGATCAAGAGACAACTCCCATTCTTCCACCTTGAGGGCAAGGTACATCTTTGGGAGGAGAAGGGCTCTCTTTGGCCCAGACTAGCTCAACCCAACAATTCTGCTGGGCGGGAAACATAGCAACAATGATGGAGTTCGACCCCCCTTATGGGGCCCAACGAGCTATAATCATTTATATAAGGAGAAGGAATCAAAGGAGTTTGTTTAGGAAAATTTTAATAACAATTGAGAGAACTACTTGAAAAAAAAGGAACTAATTTGAGAGGGAATTAGGGGAGGCTATTTAAGGATAATAATATTACATTTTGGATATTATGCTTGTGTTTGCTGAAACTAGAATTTCTTAGGTTGTGAGGGCTCTAGCTAGTGGCTAGGGATTTGAGAGAGCCGGATCTTCCTCTTCTATTGAAGATCCAACTGTATTTTGCTATTTTCTTGCATATATCTTGCAATAAAAAAATTTGTTGTGTATTCTTCCCAATTTCTTATTGTTGTTCACTAATTTTGGCTGAAATTGCATCTACTTCCTATCACAACTCTCCATTAAGACCACCACCAATTAAAGGCTGAGAACTAGCCTTATATTTGTCCTCCACAAACTCAAGAAAAACAACCACCTAAATGATCAATAAAAATGGAGCATTGACAAAAGAATTAACTCCCTGAAGAAAATGCATGATCCTTTATAGGAGTCTACAAATTCTTCATCAAGTTTAGGCGAAGCTAAGCAAAAAAGAAGCTTTATGATCTAAAATTTTAGAATAGAGAAGGATATCGAATCTTTAAAGACAACTTATAAAGAATGACAATTCTGTTCCAACCAAATCCAATTTTTATTAATCATCATGTGTTGTTTCCATTTCCATTAAACATAAGCTATAGAAGGATGATAAAAGCAATATATTATCTTGAAAATCTGATGGGGGATTATCAAAAAGTAAAAATAAGAGAAATCAAAATATCACAATTAAGCAAATGACCTTTGAGAAGGTGCCCAATCCAATTGGAGCAATAGCAAACTCGCCATGGAATCAATTTAAGAGTCCTGATAAAAAAAATCAGACATAATAGATCTAACAAGACAATAA
Organism: Dendrobium huoshanense; assembly: GCA_016618105.1. Lineage (NCBI taxonomy): Eukaryota > Viridiplantae > Streptophyta > Magnoliopsida > Asparagales > Orchidaceae > Dendrobium > Dendrobium huoshanense. The sequence goes on along the minus strand of CM028354.1, from coordinate 21,323,287 downwards.
TCAAGAATAATTTTCCAAATCCTAAATGAATTAAAATATGGCAAGCCTAAGAAAAGGGTCATGAGAGATTAAGATCAAGTAAAAAATTTTTAATATCCTCCACATGGGGAGAATTTATAAATGAAGGAAAACTATAAGGGCCTAGCCAAAGATATAATTTCTCATTGAGATATAATATTAAGATTAGTGATATATTTAATACCAATAAAAATATAATCAATAGGAGATTGAGGTATCACCCTCAAAGCTTCACAAAAAATCTCTTGAATAGACCAATAAAAGTTCAATGTATCCTACACAATAAGAGAATGAACCATTATAGAAGATGACCCTAACAAGGCAGCAATACCATAAAACACCAAATTGAAGGAGTAGAGAGGACATAGCATGGTGTGTCAAATGATCATACTCAAAGGAAACCAAGAAAAAGCCACCCACCAATGATCTCCAAGCTAATCTTCCTCAATGAGCTGGCGCTAAAGCAAGCAGGTTGAATGAAAAGGATGAAGTAAGCTAAGGCATCAATGGAAAACGACAGCAAGGTAAGGCAAAGTTGGGCAACCATGAGTTGGGAAATGGTTATGCAGGAGAAAATGGGCAGCGCAAAATAAATCAAGCAACCAAGGATTGAATGACACATATTGCAAATAGAGGTTGCAATAGCACCTACATCCCTTGGGCTTTCAATACATAATAGGAGATTTGAGATGTTTAGAATGCCAGATTTTAGAACAACTTGCATCTAAAATTGCATTCATGAAGAAAGACCAAGATGCAGGATTTTAGTTTAGAATACCAGATTTAAATACAAAGTATTCAGGTGAAAAACATAATAGAAACATCATGGAAGCATACGTAACAAAGTATCAATTTCAATCAAAGAGTTTCAATATCTATAGCAGGCTAATCATACCTTCATGTTGTGCCTGCTCCTTTGATTTATTTGTAGACTGTTATTTGCCTTCCAAGCTCCTAGTTGCATGTAGAGAATCTTACCTCACAAATTCAATGCAACAATTTGTTTCATGCAGTTGATCGAATGCTCTTTCCATAGGAATGTGTATTTTCAGCAAGCATGTAATTTGATCTTACACTCTCAAGAAGCGAGATGTAATAGAAGTCTTCCATATGCTGCATAAGAGCAGTCCCATCTCTGATTGATTGAAGAAGGTTTATCTCAGTCTGCAATATCTTCTCAATGAGCTGCTTTTCACCTTTCATAAACTCACTAACAAGAACATCTGGTGTAGCCTCTCCAATCACATCTCCCTCATATCCATCTCCTCTGAAGTCTCTATTTAGCATGGCCTTCTCTAAATCTCCAGCTGCAAGATAAACAGGCTGAGCTACGTGGCAATAGCCCATCAGGCGTGGGACCGTAGGAATAATATCCCTATGGTTCACAACTCTCCAGCTATCTTTGACCTTTTCATTGTATATATCAGCAAATCTTCTATTACCAACTCTTGGAGAACCAAAATTATACATTGTAACTGAAATCACACCATGCTTTGCCATTGGACTTGTTGAAATCTCTAAAGCAAGCAGTGTTGCAAGCGCACCACCTAAACTATGCCCTGTAACGTAAACATTCCACTTTGGCATGCTCTCTAAATGATGTTCTTCATGGTAACCTATTGCAAGCTTAATAAGCATCAAAAGTCTGTTTCGAACAGAATCGTAAGCATTCAAAAATCCACCATGAACCTGCACTTCCTGTTTGAAGTCTCCACCTAACCTCTCAGGATTCAACCCAGCTGGTAAGAACATTAAATCAGTTAGCAAATCCTTCCACTTTGCTTGTTCAGTGCCTCTGAAGGCAACAACCAATCTTCTTCGAACAGAATCACGCCAGATAGCTACTTGAGTGTCTGTAGAAACATTATCAAGAAAGCATATCTTCTCAAATTCTGATTTAATGAAGCTTGACCGACCCAAGGAAGTGGCGAGCATAGCCCAAGCTTCCATAGCACTCTCAGCATTAGAAAATAGTTCCCGCATCTCCTTCGCTCCTTTTGTACTTAATGTGATTCCTTTGTTGGAGCTATCACGCCCTTTTTCATTTGAAGGTCCTTCATTCTTATCGTCATCGCCATTTTTTATTTGATTATCCAGTGACATTGAATCATCTTTCTGTTTAGAAAAGGTCATCGCAAGCACTACCAATGCTCCTAAAATTGCGTCGGTCTGACTAAGTAAATCTCGGGATGCTTTCCTGATATCTGTAGATGAAGATGCAATAGCATTTGTAGAAGGTTGGCTAGTTTCAATATTATTCTTATCCCTATTTTTCGGAGTTGCAAGTCCAAACTCTACATACTTTTCTTCTGCTGATCTACGCAATTGTATACTCATCTTGTTCAGCAAATCAAATTTGTCCCAACTTTCAATCTCAGGAAGCGATACACCAAGTTTCAGGAACACAGTTTGATTGATGATGTCAGTAAAGGCTTTCCAAAAATATTCAGCCTGTATAGAGTCATTTGTTTTCTGCTCCATCAGATCATTATTTCCATCTGCTTCATCAACAAGAGGGGCAGATGAATCATTCACATTATGAATCTCCTGTCCTACCATTGAGCTTTGTATAATATTCTCTTGCTTTGGGGCTTCATTTGAGCTATGAATGCCGTTTAAAGATTCTTCTGGTCCATGAGAATCATTTTTGCCATTTTTAGAAGCGTGAAGACTCTTGACATAATTATAATTGAATGACTTCAACTGTCCAAACGCAGACTCTACAAATTGACTAACATTCAAGCTTTCTGATCCAAGAACCATTCTGAGAGCAGAGCCCAAATTACTCTTCAGAAGAAAATCAGAGACAAAGGGTATTCTCCACCACTGTTTTTCTTCATAAATTTCATCAAAGCTCTTATATTTGATCTGTTAAATAAAGATCAATTTCACAAATTATTGATGCAGTCAGAAAGCTGTTAATATCAACTGTAAATCTCAATATAAAAAAGAAAAAAATAATTGCAAGAATTATAAAACCAATTAAGAATCAGGATAAAGAGTAGCTATAGATAAATAAAATGTAAATAGCAAGTTGCAAAAAAACTTAATCCTAAGTTTTTTTAGCCTCAGAGCAGGTGACCAATCTATCGCAACAAAACATAGAAGTTAGGCCCTTCATATAGACGCAGGAGTTTAGTTTAATTATAAAAGGAATCTAATATATCTGTAGAATCTTTGAGGAAGATGAAGATGTTCTTGAATGAGAGGGAGAGGGAGGAGTAGGAGAGGGAGAGACATAATTTGGAGGAGGAAAATCTATCATAAAGCTTTATTAAAATTTTCCCCAATTGTTACATCACATACAATCTCTATTTATAGAGATTTACAATGGTGTGATAACATGCAGGAACACAATAACATAAAACTAAATCAATTCATTACAATCTCCACCTTAATTTAGTTTTAGAAAAAAAATAAAGAACCACCCGGTCACAAGAATTAGAATTTGTTGCAATCCGACCGATCGCCTCGGACACCCATGTGCGCTCTGACCTGCGACTCCGCACAATCCACCTGTCCGGTTCCAAATTCTCGACCATCTTGCCGCCCCAAGGTTCTTGATCTGTCGTTCCAACAAATGATCCTAAAACTCCACCTGAATATGAAGCTCCACTCCGAATCCATAGCTCATCTCACAAATTTGATTCCAAACTCATCGTCCCAAAAGAAATCTCTAACCGACTATGGAGTTGCATCCTCAAAAAATAGTTATGCAATGATAGATTATTGGACTAGTTTCAGGTTCATGGTGCCAAGCTTGGCAACTCATGTTTGATGTGGTTCGCTCTATTTGATTTTGCCACATCATATCTCCATCCTTACCATTTAGAAGATGAATCAGGTGTTCCAAATCCTTATCTGTTACTGCATCTTTATGTGTATCAAATGCTCCGGTACTCAAGAACCCCGCACCATCTCCTTCAACTGGTCGTTCCTCGTCGGCGGGGGGCTCTTAGACCTTGAAGCTAGACCACAACTTGCGGAAAACAGAGAAGCAGATAGCACAGTGAACGTCAACCATAGTCTTAGTGCACCAAGACCTGGTGGCACAATCATAAGAACCGAATTCTACTACGCAGACCAAGGAAAATGAGCCCCGTCCACATGTAGCTTGTTCCCGCACGCCTTCCCGCCTCCGACTTGATCACGGCACCAAGCCGCTTCGCCTTGCCCGCACAAGTCCGCCCGCGTGCATTCACCTGCGTGGGTCTGCACGCGTCTACTACGCCCGATCTTCCTCTGGTCGCGTTAATGGCATCAACTCCTGTCTTTCTTCCTTGAGATCGCCTCAACGAGGCTCTGATACCACTTGTAGAATCTTTAAGGAAGATGAAGATGTTCTTGAATGAGAGGGAGAGGGAGGAGATGAAGAGAGACATAATTTGGAGGAAAATCTATCCTAAAGCTTTAATAAAATTTTCCCCAATTGTTACATCACATACAATCTCTATTTATAGAGATTTACAATGACGTGATAACCAGCAGGAACACAATAACCTAAAACTAAATCAATTCATAACAATATCACAAGAAAATAATTATCATTCTCTTCTACTCCAGCTCCCATGAAACTTGTTACAAGAAAATAACATATTACAAGCAAAAGCAAAATAAAGATCAATATTACAATTTTTAAAACAGAACAAAACTAAGAGCGGGCTGGAATTACATTTTACACATAAGAATAATCACATCATTGAGAGCTTATTAACAATAGTTTTTCAGCGCAAAGAAACCTTAATGGAAACCTTTAGCAACAACATTACTTTCATATAAAGTTGGCTCAAGTAAAATGTTACAATTCATCAAAACTAAATAATTAATCAGGTATTGATTCAATGTTTATTTATGAAATTCTTGAGAGTAAATTTAAGCAAAAATGGGGCTTACCACATGGAAGAGAGTGTAACGAGTAGACAGAAAAAGAATTCTCGTTATGTTAATTTGCGCTCGAAGGTGTTGTTCAGATACTGAGCTGTTTCTACAAATTTTTAGAATCCTTTCTTTCATTGGTTTATCATATCAAGATCCTTAAACCCAATGGAATAACATTCGGTAAAGTTAGTGAATATAATTATGACAATGATGATGATGATTGCAGTATCAAGATGAATGTGATATTTAAGATTAAGGTTTCGTTTGAGACGTTTGAGACAATTTTCTTACTATTTTTTAAAGCAGATTTTTAGTACAAAAATTTCATACTAAAATTTTTTTTTTTAAAAACAGTAAAAAAGTCACCCCAAATGAAGCCTAAGATAAACACGTACATGGAGATGTAAGAATATATGCATGTGCATAGGCATGCATGCATTGTATATATAGACAAGTAAAAAGGAACTTCAATTCAACAGAAAAAGTCAACCAATTTACCTTTTAATTCCCTTGAACTACATCAATGAACCAAACACCTTAGATTCATAACCATTTGGAACCTAATAAAGAACATTCAGAATTATCATTGACTAATGAGTTAGTTTTGAACTGCAAACCACAAGTTCATTAACTTATACAATTTTTTATACGTAAATCCAGCATTTGTATTTAGAATAATAGCAATGTTTTTTATTCAAACAAAGCTTCAACGACAGGGTTATAGATAGATAGATATAGACACAAATAGGACACAAATTAAAGGCGCCATTGTTCTATAGCCATATAGGTAAGATAAAGCGGATGATACTGATAATAAATATAAATTACCTCCAAATAGATCTTGCCGCAACCACCAATGCCCTCTAGTTCAACCATAACCTCATGTAAATTGCCTGAAAAGCTACAAATAAGTTAACATGTGAGAGAGGTTTTTTTCATGCAAGGAAAAGAAAGACTATTCCCCTCCCAAATTTGTATTTGCATCTACCTCTTTCCATTATATTTAAACTCAAAGTTATATCGTTGATTAAAATCTACAATATAAGAATTACATATGGATCGAGATTCATTAATTTTCTTGATGATATAATCATTCATCAAGCATGTAAATATAGAAGTTATAAACTATATATATATATATATTTAAATCTTAACCTCAGAGGTCTAAACGCATCAATCTAAGCTTTAGTCAGAACAAAAGTTCCATTAAAAATATTACCATAACCAAAATTTACAAGTTATAATTTAAATTTTTAAAAAAAAAACCACTAAGCTTTATATAGAATAATCAAGCTTATATTGGATAAACCCGTGCCATTATATAGCCAAGCTTTGTATTAGATAACCCATTATTTCCCAAAATTCATGCACAGGCAACCAAGACATAAAACAGAACTTGATTAAGTATTTTCATGAAGTCACAAAAATCATTGGTGTTGTCATGAAAATAATCTACTCCAAGTTGTTTTGATGAAAATGCATACAATAGTGTTGTTTTTGCTCCTTAAATTAAATTTTAACCACACTCCTACTTAATTCAAATCAACACTCATTCCTTATTAAAATTTTGTCAATACAACCTTCCCAGAGTGTGGGAGGTCACCATGAATTTTATAGATGAGTTACCTAGATCTGAGGGGTTTACATGATTTTGGTGATGGTGGACAGATTGAGCAAGCATGCTTATTTCATTCCCCTATGGCATCCATACACAGCAGTGACAGTAGCAGCATCATTCATCATAGCGGTAGTTAAATTGCATGGGATACCAAAGTCTATAGTATCCGACTAAGATAAGGTGTTCCTAAACCATTTTTGGAAGGAGTTGTTCAGACAGCAGAGGACGGAATTGAAGAGGAGCATCGCTTACAATCACTAGACAGATGGGCAAACCAAGATGGTAAATAGGAGCCTTGAGATATTTGCTTCAGAAATACCTTGCTTGTGGGCCAAGTGGCTAGCATGAGTGGAGTATTGGAACAACACTTCATATCATTCAGCTTCACAGATAACTCCTTTCAAAGTGTTGTACACAAGGGACCCACCTCAGTTGGTGCACTTTGGACAGAGTAGCACACCATTCTCATTAGTAGAGCAACACTTGGAGGAGAGGGATAGGACGTTGGAGGCATTTGTTGAGGGCTCAGTAGATCATGAAGCAGGTGGATGAGCGTTGGAAGAACATCCAGTTGAGATAGGGGATATGGTATACTTAAAACTTCATCCCTATAGACAAATGACGGTAGCTAACAGGAAGAATGAAAAGTTGGTCCTAAGGTATTTTGATCCTTATGAGATATTGAAGAGGATTGGAGCAGTAGCTTATCCCTTGAAGTTACCCAAGACTGCTACCATACATATGTTGTTCAACGCATCACAATAGAGGAGAGTTATCAGGGATCATGCATCCCAGTACAGAGTTTCATGTGATACTGATAGAAGATTTAAAGGTGATATGGAAACCATTAGAGCTGAAAGAGGTACGACAAGGAGGAGGGATCAAGGAAGTGCTGATAAAATTGGAGAATCTACCCGAGTATGACACCACACGGGAGCCATACGAGAGGATAAAGCATCAGTTTTCATCCTTCCACCTTAAGAACAAGGTGTCAAGCCCTATTGATTGATCTTTCACTATATGCTCTCACCCTACAGTCCTCTATCCTACAGTATGTTTGAATTATCCTGCACCATAATTAGTTCTTCCTCTAAATCCACTCTGAGGACAGTCTACTACCTTATGTCCCTACCATCCACAGTAAAAACATCGCTCTGTCAACAAGTAGCATTGACTCGAAAGTCGTCGACCACAATGAATACACTCATCATAGCCACCGGTAGATGCTATCGATCCAGATCCCCTTGAATCACTATAGTGACTTTTCTTATCATTGTCTCTATATCCTTGCTTGTCTCATCTCTGCTCCTCCTACTGACATCATATCTAGAGCCCACCTCATATCTGAATGTTGGTGCTTTAAAATCAATCTCTATCAGTCTAACCCACTCCACCAATTCAAAAAACTTTTGAATCCGTAAAGATGCTAATGGATGTCTCAGCTCCCTATTCAACCCCTGCAAAAACCTATAGCCCTTTGTCTCAGCAGTAAGGATCAAGTGAGAAGCATACCTAGTCAGTGCAATAAACACAACCTCGTGCAGCATCACTATCTAGCGTCCGTGCTCTAACTTGATAAATGTTTCCAGCATCTGTAGTCGGGCTGAAGGAGGTACAAACAACATTGAACATTCTGAATATAACAGTAAATTCAACCCAAGTGATATCAACATTTATTTTCCCCTAAAATTTCTCTCTGTTGTTTTACTCATCATCTCTCAGTCTCTCCTTCAAAGAGAAATACAGCCAATGACACCTTTCTATTCTCAAGACATTGCATGTTGTCTAAGAATTTTTCTATCCTCAATAATCAATCTTTTGCAGCCAAAGGTTCTACAGCGCCTTTGAATAATGAGGGCTTCAACTTATGGAATGTCTGTAAGTTCTTGTCTCACTCTTCTTCTTTACTTCCAACTTACTTACTCTGCATATCCCCCATTATCTGTGCTATAACAATGGCCAAGTGCATAACACTATCTGATAGCACTAGAGTTACACTATATTGCTCATTTAGTATATCTTGCTTTAGCAGATCCATTATAGTTATTCACTTTAGTACAATTATGTCTAATCTGAATAATTCACACATGCAATCACTTATGCATGCAAAATAATACAGCTTAATCTGCCAAATCTACCCGACTCACTATCAATTCATACACTCTAGTAATAATTCAATTCTTTCAAATTAGATTATGGGGCATCACACAAGATGAGTCTTCAGGAGGGGGGTATTATTAGATTGATCCCTCCTGGACCAGTCCAGCAGGTCTCTCCTGGATCGGCTCTAGTGTATCTGAGGAGGAATAAGTCCCGCCCCCTTTGGGGTGGGGTCCAGTGGCTATTTCAAGTGGGAAATTAAAGTTTAGTTAGGAGGGAAAATTCAAAATAGGGGTTGTTTTGGAATTTGCTTCATAATTTTATGCTTTATGTAGGTGGATTACCCTAGGGTTTAGTTTCCATATTTTTTTTGTTGAATTTGAATTGTTCTTAGGTTGAGTGGGCTCTAGCTGGCGGCTAGGGATTTAAGAGAGCCAGATCTCCCTCTCCAATTGAAGATCCTATTGTATCTTGTCTTTCTTTGGTAACTAATTCAATAAAAAAAGTGTTCTTGTGAGTTCTTTCTCTGGTTTTCAAATCTCTGGTTTGTTGAAATCAGATTTCAATCATAGATTTTCACAAATTATGCATAAAATTCCTATCAACAACCTAATTAATCCTAAATAAACTTTATTAATTCCTTTCCAAATCTGAATTCAAATCAGTCATCTTTCTCTAAATAAAGCTTCCTAATTCTCTCTCAAATCTGAATTAAAATCAATCCTCTTTCCCTAAATTAACCTTCTAATTCCCTCCAATTTTGGTTTTCTATGGAAAGTAATTAAAGATAGAATTAATCCCCTTTGAGCCCCCCTCTCTCCTTACCTGCCTCACATACTAGTGGGGCCCACATGGCTCTTCTGCCCGCCAGCTAGACCGACCCCCCTTGTTGGGGCTAGATTGATTAGCTAAATCGGCTTAGCCGGTCCATCAATACTTCCCTCCGAAAGATCCACCTTATTCTCAAGGTGAACGAAGGAAGCTGCTGTTGAATCATCCGGCAATGTTCCCATGTTGCTTCATAGTTGAGCATATCATTCCACTCAATGAGCACTTCTCCAGCTTCTTTGGTTGTCGAGTGAACTCCCCCTCACTTTCATTAGATCTAAGATCACCTTCATTTCTTCTGTTAAGGTCATCGACAACATCACTGATGGACTATGTTTGCTAATAACTTTTCTTAGCTAGGACACATGGAATACTGAGTGTATGGTGCAAGTAGGGGTAGCTGCAAATGATACGCCATGACACCAATCATCTCCACAACCTCATAAGGCCCATAGTACGTTGGAGATAACTAATCATTTCGTTTTCGAGCTAAGGTCTTCTACCTGTAGGGTCGAATCTTTAAATACACCTTATCATCCACCTCAAATTGCACATCCCTTCTATGCAGTCAATCTTCTTCTTTATAATTTATTGTGCTCTCAGTAGGTGTCCCTTTAGCTCTCCCAATATCCTATCATATTCCTCCAAATATTATTCCACTGATGAAACTAGAGTGCTCTTAGTCCCAAAGTATATCAGGTGAGGAGGATCTCTACCATAAATGATTTTGAAGGGTGTAGTTTGTGCTACACTATGGTAGGATGAATTGTACCAGTACTCAGCCCAAGGTAACCACTTCATCCAGGTATTGGGTGTTTCTAATATAAAACATCTCAAATAAGTCTCCACACCCCTATTCACCAGCTCGGTCTACCTATCAATCTATGGATGATATGTTGTACTTCTCTTCAAAACGATCCCCTTCATCTTGAATAATCTCTCCAAAAGTAGCTCAGGAACACCTTATCTCAATCTGACACTATGGACTCTGGAATTCAATATAAGCAGACCACCTCTCGAATAAATGTTGCTACCACTGAAACCATTGTGTATGGGTGTTGCAGGAAAATGCAACGAACATACTTGCTCAACCTATCCATTATTACCAAAATCATCAAAAATCCCTCTAATTTCGGCAGACCTTCAATGAAATCTATGGTTATCTCTTCCCACACCTTCTCGGGTAGATCTAGAGATTGCAAATGTCCTCTTAGAGAAATTCCCATATATTTGTGCATCTAACAGTATCACAGCTAGCCACCATCTCCTCCACATATTTCTACATTCCAACCCAATACAATTCTGCTACCAGCCCATGATAGGCCTTTTGTACCCCCGAGACACTATTGTGAAACTCCTGTAGCAAGTGAGGTATATATGTCGCATCCTCGGTATCACCATTTGCCCCTATAGTCTACGATCGACTAAGGTATAACCTGGATGGCTATCCTTGTTCATCAATAAATCTCTCCTTATTTTATCCAATCCTTCATATTCATGACTTTCCCTTCTCAATGCCTCCCAATCCACAACTAAGGGAACAAACAGTGTCATCATGTGGAGCTCCCCCATGCACCTGGATAACCCATATATGGCATTTTCTTTATCCCTAGGCAATACTGGATCTCGAAAGCATAACCAAACAATTTCAAAATCCACCTCTTATGCTCCTCTGTAACCATCCATTGCTCTAAAAGAAACTTTAAGCTTCTTTGCTCAGTCCTGCTAATGAAGTATTGCCCTAGCAAGTATGATCGTCACTTCTGGATGGACAGCACAATCGTCATCAGCTCCCTCTCGTAGACTGACTTGAGCCTCGTCCTGGCAGTCAACACCTTACTAAAATATGTCACTGGTCTCTTGTCTTACACAAGTACAGCTCCTAGCCCATATCTCAAAGCATCCATCTCCATCAAAAATCCCACTCCTTCACCTTGAATTGTCCTCATCATGGTATTGAGTGAAACCATAGGTTTGGATAAACTAAGATCCACATTAAAAACCACTCTCCTCCTCTCAACTTTGAACTCCATCGTGAGAGTCTTCCAACCATTCTTTGTATTCCTCAACTTCTACAACCACTTCATTCCCAGTATCACATATGTGTTCCCCATATCTAAGGGCAGAAAGACTTTCAATACCTGAACCTTTGGAAGGATTAGGATCACTCCTTTGCAAATTCCTCTACTCCTGTCTACTTTTGTGGATCCCAACACAACCCCAAAACACCCATGTCCACTAATTTCAATCCCAACTGATCCACTATCTTGTTGGAAATGAAGTTGTGGGTAGCTCCACTATCCACAAGTACTACCACCTCCTAATGCCCGATCTTCCTCTTAACCTTCATGATGTGGTTCAGTGTGAATCAAACCAATTGTGATATGTAGTGATCATAAATCACTCCAATTTATAAACAGAGAGAAAACAATTAGCCAAATGCATGCCCATTGGATATTATTTTTACAAAAAATTTACATTTGTTTTGAAGCACAAATCCGACAAATCCAATCAGGTCGCGGACGCCCTCAGCCGCCGAGCCACTTTGATAACTCAGCTTCAAACCAAGATTACTGACCTTCGATGTTTAAAGGATTTATATCCTGAAGACAAAGATTTTAGTGAAATCGGGAACCTATGTGCTAATCCCAATCCAATAAAAAATTATTCAATCAGGCATGGGTTTTGTTTAAAAGGAACCTTTTATGCATTCTTGACTCTTCATGGCGCCAACAAATCATCAGAGAAGCTCACGGTGGGGGACTAGCAGTGCATTTAGGTAGAGAAAAAACTTTCTAGCAGCTGCAATCAAGATTTTTTTGGCCTCAGCTACATAGAGATGTTGTGAAATTTGTTGAACGGTGCTCTATTTGTCAAGAATTGTCAAGAATTCGAGGGTGTGAACCAAAACACAAGATTGTACACGCCATTACCGGTGTCAAACTCCATTTAGGAAGACATAAGTATGGATTTTATATTGGGTCTATCTAAGACCAAGCACGGCACGGATTCCATTCTAGTAGTTGTTGATCGATTTTCGAAGATGGCGCATTTCATAGCATGCAAGATAACATCTGATGCAGTTAATGTAGCTCGAGTTTTCTTCAATGAGGTTGTTCGCTTACATGGATTGCCTCACAGTATAGCTTAGATCGAGATGTGAAGTTCATCATCCATTTTTGGCGTGACTTATGGAATTGTTTACGTTCCGAGATAAAGCTCAATTTGGCCTATCACCCACAAACAGACAGTCAAACTGACGTTGTTAATCGCACTTTAGTAAAAATGTTGCATTGTCTAGTTCAAAGTAAGCCAAAACAGTACGACGAAGTGTTGGGGCAAGCTGAGTTTGCCTATAATTCAATGACAAATAGATCCACGGGGGGTTCGCCTTTCAGCATTGTGTATACCAAGGCTCCAAATCATCTTCTTGATATTGCAGTTTTGCCTAAATGCCGCACGCCAGCTGCTACCCATTTCACCGACCAGCAAAGCTCTGTTCTTCAGGAAGTTAAGGATAAACTCATGGAATCTAATATGAAGTATAAACATGTTACTGATGTTCATAGACGCCGGCAAGTGTTCGAACCAGGAGATCTAGTGACGGTTCGACTCCACAAAGAGTGTTTTCTAGCTGAACAATATTCAAAACTAAGCCCGCCAAAAATTGGATCAATTTCCATTAGAAAGCGCATCAAGAACAATGCCTATATCGTTGATTTACCGCCACTCATCAATACCTCTTCCACCTTCAATGTCTCCGACATACACCCTTATAACCCTCCATATGAGCTTGATACAATCAGTAATGGAACTGTCGCTTCTTTGTTAGCAGGGGAGACCCCTGATCCAGTGCATCTCTTAATTCACTCAACCACAACCCTTATATTCCACTACTAATAATATTTCTTAGCTCCGCTACATAGTAACTGCTTTTGTCTTCTAGCTAAAATAGTAAATGTTAGCTTTTTAGTTGCTTTGCCAAACTTTGTAAGAAAAGGGACCTAAGCCTTATATTGGCGGGGTAAAGACACAGAGAAGAATAGAACAAAGATATTACAGTTTCTTAAGAAATTTTTGTTCCTATTACTCTTTTTTCTGCTTCATTGTTTTCATTGCAAGTAACTGGATCCCTTGGTGCAGTTAGCATATCAAGTATAAATTATTTAACCTCTTACGAATAGCTTGTGACTTTGACGGTTATATTTTGATCAATTATTCAGCATTCCAATAAGCCTTGAACAACAAGCATAGGTGAAATCATTCGGAGGCGAGAAAATAATGAATGAATGGTATTAAATAAAAATCTGAGAATCAATGAAAGAAAAAGGCATCGACTCCATTCTCACCATCACAAATAGATTCAAGGTTGACCAATCCATTACCCATGCGTTTATGCGGTGTCACCAGATTAGCATCCCAAGCATTAACCTAGACAATATCAATTATCATAATATTTGTCATGTAAGTTAATGCCAATCATCAGAGTATTCTGGCAACATCCTACCAAGATAAATGGCCACATATGAAAATGTACTAATGTAAGCATCATTTTTCTTGAAAATCTTGTGATGCTTTAAAAGGGTATGTATGTGTGTGTTGCTTTGCCACTTCTACGGTACTTAAGTATGACCGAGCAAAAAGAAAAGGATTGAAACTCCAAAAAGAAACCTGACTACCAAAAAAAATTGCTTTTTGAATGTTTTCTTTATGCATTCCAAGCATGAAATAGTTTATCAACATGATCAACCAAAATAAGGATACAAGAACATGGACACTGGAAAAGCTGGAAGTCACAAGTGGAAAACTGTACCTCAAATGCATCTATGTATGGAGAAAGAACAACAAACGACAAAGAAAAAACAAACAAGAAAAACAAAACAACTAATGGTTCACTTTTTACTGTTCATGGACCATACCTGCAATTTTTTTGCTGTAGCTAACTTTATGTTTAGGGTAAAGTCCTCATTCCATGTTGGATCCGTTGACCTACAGACATCAGCATATAACTTTATTGCCATTAAAAATCAATATATAATGACAAGTTGATTATACGCAAAAAGAGGAGAAATCCAAGTGAGATTGCAATTAATTAATTATTTCCTCATCCTCGCTTGAAATTAGAAAACATTTAAAATATGAAATTTGTGAAATGAATTGTTTGGTCGACCGTTGAGTATAGGTATAAATAAACATTGTCTCTGAGCTTCATAAAACCCTTTTAAAACCTCCACGAATATAATGATTTCAATTTCACACAAAAAAATGAAAACAAAATCACTATTTCCTATGTCATGTTTTCTATCTACAACAACCAAATGAGCCCCTTAGGAGAAGCATGCTTTTTTCTCTTCATTCAACATGACTAAAGTACTACAGATCATAAATAATCGACAAAGCTTTGTGCAAATTAATTATATTATGAAATATTAATCTCACAGAAAAAAATTTGCTTGAACCCTATCTTCTAAGCTAGGATTCTATACATCATGAGGTAGATTAATTTTAATTAATCAAATTTTCCCCGATATTTATATCAGGTTTATTTAGATCTCGGATCTTAGCTTCCTATGATCACAAGCCCTCACAGTTAATTACTCCTCCAACTCATAGAAGAGCACTCTTGATTAAGGTTGACTACTTTGATATGGTTTTAAATTTAAGCTTAATACTCAGAGATTTGTTTGGATTAATGAGATGTTTGTGGGTGGGATGGAGATAGACCTGATCAAAATCCTAAGGTTCTGCCATCCTGAGAATACCAACAATCTCAGTCTACTAATATTAACAAATCATATGCCATAATGTCCAGGGAATTTGATTAGTAGTCATAAATTACCTCCTCTCAGGGATTCCAAGTAGATCACGATAGATTTGATTTGATGAGCTTGTTAACATAGGAGTTGGCCCGAATATGATTTGAGTTTGGGCTTACAGCCACTAGAAGGCCCTAATTTAATTAGGTCAGTGTTTATTTTCTACTTAAGAATTGCCAGATTGAAGGTCTTACAACATAGCACTGTAGCCCCATATATTTGGTTGAGGTGGGGCTTACGTCCCTTGAAATACACAATGGCTTATTTGGGTTGGGGCTTACTTCTTCATTTAAGAGTTACCTAAATGGTGGGTTTTATAACCTAGCGCTATAGGCAAGACAAACTAGTAAATTTGTGTTAAAGTGGGGCTTACATCTACTGGAATGCTTGATAGTTAATTTAAGATAGGACATATATCCATTGGAATGCCAAGAGTTGATTTGACAGGGCTAACATATGTTGGAATGCCCAAAATTAGAATTGATTTGGGACTTAATTGGAAAGCACAACATATTTTATGAGGGAATTACATCTACCGAAAAGGTTTATTTAGCCTGGTGCTTACATCCCTTCCAATGCCCGTATTTAATTTGAATGGGGCTTACATATATTGAAAGGTCCAAATTTAATTAAGATGAGACTTACTGCCTGTTTATGAGTTGCTCATATTTAATTAGGAAGGGGCTTACTACTTTGTTTATGAGTTGCTCGAATTGTTTGATTTTCTAATCTTATATAGCATCATTAAAAGCCATAACACTTTTGCTTAAAATTTGAGGGAGTCAATAAGATATTGATAGAACAAAATGGATAAAAACTCAAACATACATGTTTCAAATAAGCTCCAAAAAGGTAATTTCGAAATGACATCATCCATGGAGAAATTTCTTTCCTAGATGGACATGAAATATCTTATAACTTAATCTACTTAGCAATTAAATTTATCATCATATGATATAAAATTGAGCTTTAAATTATAATAATATCCGAATGAAACATGACTATCTAGTGATTATAGACTGGTCTTACAAAAGATATTATGTTGATAAGTTTTTATAAATATTGGTTTTCACATAAATCAATATTAAGACCAGCATACTTCTTTGCTCACATTAGTATGAGCTTCTCTAACGAATTGCTATCATTTGCAGTCTAAATACGAGTGTATCACTTTTAAATATTTCTTATTAAGATTATAAAATATGTTTACCCCATGCATTACTAAGTATCAAGATATTTGTTGATTTGACATCGGTGTCGATATCGCGGTCAACAAATATTCAGCAAAAATTCATCACCATACTATTGCAAAAGATTACACTCTTCATAGCTCTCATTGATGAGCTATTTTGTACATTAGTATCCAAGATATTGTTACACCCATGATCACTAGTTCATAATGACCATGGAAATACTCAAGATGATCATTTAGGCCCCATTCAAAACTCAAGAAAAGTAAAGCCCAAGAAGGGCTAGCAATGAGCATTTTTCACCCCATAAGTGCTTGTCGTGTTTAACTTATTTGAATGATACAAACTTATGATTGGAGGTACTAATATTTCAATTTATTGATTACAAGATTATTTGGATACAAGGATCACCATAATGTATTTGTTTAAAATCAAAGACATAATTTAATGACAATGCATAGTCAACAAAACATAAAAGATGAACTAAAGATAAAGATTATAGATTTTTTATCATTTTATATTGATTCCTATTATGTTCTTTGTTAATATTATCTAATTGCAATGGCTCTTTAGGACACTTGCTCATAGTTAATCTCAAAAACCATTTTAAAACCTTTTAGCAGTTCTCTAAGAAGAAAGGACACTAAAATACCTTTTATATTCATCTCGAGCATCACTCAAACACAAACATATCTCTTACCACCCAAATATATACCAGACATGCCCAAAATTGTGTTAGAAAGTATTTTAGGATAAAATTAGGCTCTAATGAAAGCTGAACACAACCCAACATGGCAAGGACACTCAGCATTATGTGCAATCTCCATATGTGAGATGCTAAGACAAGCATGACAACTCAATATGTTGTGACTACCTTGACATCCTCACTCTATCATGATTTTGTGTATGTGAGCTCTAGCATCACGTCTTTCTTCCAAGGGTACTCGCAAGCTACAACACATCTCTTGTCCGCCTTTCGACAAGTCTTCAACTTCCATGATTTCAAACCTCCTTTCTCTTTTGTGTCGCAATGACTCTCCTTTGATGGGCCTTCAACTAAGCTTCATAACCTTCAACCACCTTTTTCTTTGATTATCGCTCATGTACCCCATAAGATGAAACCTCACTCCTCTATGTAGCTTCTATAGCCTTTGGGCCATTTTAATATGCCATGCATGCATGTCTTCTCTTGGCATGCCCTAGCATCTTTTCGTTGGCCTTTAGGTAATGAAAACTATGTTGATGCTTAATTCAAATTAATCTGCATTAAAATGAAGAGACATGATATAAACGAAGATTCTTGTTTATGGACTTCTGCATTTTGATTCAATGATCCATATATTAATAATATATTTAAATTATTATTATTATAGTTGTACAAAAATACTGATGGACCGGACCGGCCGGTCCATCCCACATCAGCACCAGCCCAAAATGGGCCGGTTCTCGTTTACTGCAGGCGGAGAAACCGCCCGCCTGGGCGCTCGGCCGAAGGAGAGGGAGGAGGCGGGTGGGCCCAAGGGGCCCACCAAATGGAAGAGGGAGGGTAATTTGTTTGCCCTAGGGGTAATTAGGGTATTATGGGGGGATTATGTGAGGGTTAAAAGGGAGTTATTTGTTTTGAGGGCATCTTGTTTTGGTGGCTGTTTTCATGTTTTTCTAGTCTAGGGCTTGGGAGAAAGCTTCTCTTCTCGAATTGAGAGCATTGTATCCGTGGAAACTTGTAAGTCTTTTAATATTTAAGTTAATGAAGTGTTTGTGATTGTTTTCATCCAAGAAATTCCGCATTTTCCCACTGTTTTTGGGCTGTTTTTCCTGTATTCCAAAATTTACAAACCAAGTTTCATCAAAGTGGTATCAGAGCGCTAGATCCACAAGGGATGGGTACACGAAGGATTGAATCTATTGAAGAGAAAGTTGGAGACTGGGAAGTGGAGTTCACTACCCTCAAAGAGAAATTTGCATCCTTTGACGAAAAGCTTGATGGAGTAGACGAGTTGAAGACTCAAATGTTAGGGTTACAAGAGATGATCAAACAAATGGTGGCGGGCCAAAACAATATGGGGGGTTCGGCTAACCCTAACCCTAACCCTAATGCGCTGCCGGTTGATGGTGAAGGTAGAAGTAGGGTTCGTGAGGGACCTAATGCAAAAGGGAAGGAGGCCATTGACATTAGCGACCATGGAGAGGATGCATGGTCCGCCGGCCCAAGGGGGGGCATGTATGGCCCAAACCGTGGAGGGGAGGGCTACTCCACCGTTGGATTTATAGGAGATGCTAGGGCAAGCTATACTCAGAATCATCCATATCAATTTTACCAAGGAAGGGAGGGGGGAAGCATGCCTTACAATCAGTGGGGAGGAGGATCGTATCGAGACAGAAGGGAGGCCGACCCTAGGGAGCCTCAGTGGGGGTCGGCTGGTTATGCAAAGGGGGATCCGGTGGCACCGCAAGCTTGGGAAAGAAGGGAGAATCGTGGGATGGACCCACGACCAAGGGAGTGGCAACCAGATGGGAGATATGGGCAAGGAGGTATGGGCCACGGCAGGGTGAATGGGAGAGGAGAATGGGGAATGAGGAAGTTGAAGCTTCCAATCTTTAAAGGTGAGGATGCATATGGTTGGATCTTCAAGGCGGAGAGATACTTCACAGTGATGGGGATGACAGATGAGGAGAAACTCTTAGCAGTACCTTTATGTTTGGAGGCAAGAGCCCTAGCTTGGTATCAGTGGATGGAAGAAAGGCAGAGATTCAGATGTTGGGCAGAGTTTAGGGAGATGTGCCTAGACCGCTTCAGACCGCCAAAGGAGGGAACTCATCATGAGCAGTTCTTCGCACTGACTCAGACTGGTACAGTATCTGCTTATAGGGACAGGTTCGAGTTGCTTTCCAGTAGACTTCGTGGGATGACGGATGAGGTGCTGGAGGGGAACTTCATGAAGGGTTTGAAGCCCCACATTCGATCAGCAGTTAGAGCGGCCAAACCAAGGAGTCTGAGGGAGACTTTGGAGATGGCTGAGCTGATAGAGGATAGATTGTCTTCTGATCAATACTGCAGGCCTACTTTCTTTGGAGGGGGACAGAGGGTGGCAAATCCTACGGGAGGAGCCAAGGGTACTTACTTGGGGGCAGGAGGAGAAGGACAGAAGGAGAGGGATCGGAGTGCACCGGCCAAGGGGGAGTTCAGGAGGCTCACTGAGGCAGAGCTGAAGGATAAAAGAGCCAAGGGGCTCTGTTACAGGTGTGATGAGAAGTTTGGGCCAGGGCATAGGTGCAAAGACAAATCACTCCAAGTCCTATTGGTGGAGACCCCGAGGTGGAGGAAGTTGAGGAAGAGTTAGGAGGGAGAGAAGAAGGTGTAGATCATCTACATCTTGACATGATTGAGGTTTCCCTCAATTCAGTGGCAGGGTTAACAGCACATTCCACCATGAAGATGGAAGGGAGGATTGGGAGCTATACAGTCACGGTGCTGATAGATAGTGGGGCCACCCACAACTTTATAGCTTGCAGATTAGTGGAAGAGTTGGGCATTCCTATGGTCCAAGGGAGAGGAGTGGGAGTCTCCTTGGGGACAGGTCAGAAGGAGCAGTGTGCGGGAAGATGCAGCGGGGTTACTCTATCCATACAGTGGGAAGATATTACCTAGGATTTTTTTGTGCTCGAGCTGGGTAATACTGATGTTATTTTAGGTATTCAGTGGTTACAAACTTTGGGGGAGATGAAGGTCAACTGGAAGACCTTGATGCTGGAGTATGGTGAAGGGGAGCATCGAGTTACTTTGCATGGGGACCCCAAATTATGCCGATCTAAGGTGGCTTTGAAGACTATTCTCAAGTCTCTTAGGAGTGAAGGAGAAGGATTTCTGGTAGAGTTATGGCGATTAGAGGGTAGTGAGCCAGTTGAGCAGAGTAATATTCCAGAAGAGGTGGGAGAGTTGTTGGAGCATTTCACCCCAGTTTTTCAGATGCCAGCAGGGCTACCACCACAGAGAAGCAAGGAGCACGCCATTGTACTGAAAGGTGGAGCAGATCCAGTTAGTGTGCGGCCATATCGATATCCTCATGCTCAGAAGGAGGAGATTGAGAAGCTAGTCAGGGAGATGATGGAGGCGGGGGTCATCCAACCTAGCGTGAGCCCTTTTTCGAGCCCAGTACTATTGGTGAAGAAGAAGGACGGTAGCTGACGATTTTGTGTTGATTATCGGCCTCTCAACAAGGAGACAGTTCTAGACAAATTTCCCATCCCCGATATTGATGAGCTTCTTGATGAGTTGGGGGGTGCTACAATGTTCTCCAAGCTTGATTTGAACTCAGGGTATCACCAGATCCGGATGAGGAGGGAGGACATTCCCAAGACTGCTTTCAGGACTCATGAGGGACACTATGAGTTCTTGGTGATGCCATTTGGACTCACCAATGCTCCTTCTACATTTCAGGCTCTGATGAACCAAATGTTTCAACCCATGTTGAGGAGGTTTGTTCTAGTATTTTTTGATGATATTCTGATCTATAGCAGGTCCCTACACGAACACTTGGAGCACTTGAGGAAGGTTTTGAGCACTTTACAACATCATCAGTTGTATGTCAATCAGAAAAAGTGCTCTTTTGCTCAAAGAAGTGTGGAATATTTGGGGCACATTATCTCAGCAGAAGGGGTAGCAGCCGACCCTTCCAAGGTGAAGGCCATGACGAGCTGGCCAACTCCTAAGAACCTTCGGGCTCTCCGGGGCTTCTTAGGACTCACAGGTTACTACCGGAAGTTCATAAAAGGGTATGGATCTATTGCCGCTCCACTCACTGAGCAGTTGAAGAAATACAGCTTCAATTGGGGACCAGAGGCAGATAGCGCTATGGAGGCTTTGAAAAGAGCTATGGTTAGTGCCCGGTGTTAGCATTACCGGATTTTGAGCAGCAGCTGGTGGTGGAAACTAATGCATCTAGTTTGGGGTTAGGAGCGGTTCTCATGCAGCAAGGGAGACTCATAGCTTTCTACAGTTAGGTACTATCAGGGAGGGAAAAGCTCAAATATGTCTATGAGAGAGAACTAATGGCCATTGTTAAGGCCATTTAGAAGTGGCGACCGTACTTGTTGGGTAGAAGATTCCTTGTGAGGACTGATTAAAGGAGTCTAAAATATTTGTTGGAGCAACGCATGGTGACAGAAGAACATCAGAGATGGCTCTCCAAATTATTGGGCTATGATTTTGAGATTCAGTACAAGCCAGGATTGGAGAATAAAGCTGCTGATGCCTTATCCAGGAAGGTGGAGTGCTCAAAACTGATTGCTACATCTGTGCCTCAGTTAATGGATTGGGGGAATTTGAGGATAGAAAATATGACTAGCGAAGAATTGGGGAGCTTCAGAGAGGCCGTAAGGAAGGGGGAAGAAATACCATCAGGATATACAGTGGAGGATCAGCTTTTGCTACACAGAGGAAGGTTAGTTTTACCTCGGACCTCTTCCCAGATTCCACTGATACTTCAGGAGTTTCATGCTAGTGCTATTGGAGGACATTCAGGAGGGCAGAAGACTTATCAGAGATTGGCTAGAGAGATATACTGGAAGGGGATGAGAAAAGATGTGGAGGAAATGGTGGCCCAGTGTGATACTTGTCAAAGGAACAAGTATCAAGCTTGTGCCCCTGGAGGACTGTTGCAGCCACTTGAGTTACCTGATCAGGTTTGGTCAGAGGTGACTATGGACTTCATCGAAGGCTTACCCAAGTCGGAAGGCTACACTGTCATTCTAGTTGTAGTTGACCGGCTTAGTAAGTATGCTCATTTCATACCATTGAGACATCCTTTTAATGCCACTACCGTTGCAGCAGTTTTCATCAGAGAGATTGTGAGGCTTCATGGCTTTCCTGAGTCGATAGTCTCTGACAGAGATAAAGTGTTTCTGAGTCACTTTTGGAAGGAGATGTTCAAGTTACAAGGGACGCATTTGAAGCGCAGTTCATCCTACCACCCACAGACAGATGGGCAATCTGAGGTAGTCAATAGAAGTGTGGAGACTTACCTTAGATGTTTTGCGGGGGAGAAGCCCAAGCATTGGGTAAGGTGGCTACCTTGGGCTGAATATTGGTATAACACTTCATTTCACAAGGCGGCTCAGGTCACACCTTTCAAGGTGCTTTATGGAAGGGATCCTCCAACCCTGATACAGTACAAGCCTCATTCTACACTAGTGTCTCTGGTGGAGCAACAATTGTCAGAAAGGGATGAGATCTTGGGGGAGCTGAAGAAACACTTGTTACGAGCCTAGAACATCATGAAGTAGGCAGCAGATCATCATAGGAAGGATGTTCATTTTGAGACTGGGGAATTTGTATACTTGAAGTTGAGGCCTTACAGGCAGAATACTTTAGCAAGGAGGCTAAGTGTTAAGCTGGCCCCCAGGTATTATGGCCCTTATGAGGTAGAGCAGAAGATTGGGAATGTAGCATATCGCCTGAAGTTACCACCCACTACTACGATTCATCCAGTCTTTCATGTGTCACAGTTAAAGAAGTTCAAGGGAGATTCTGTACCAGTCGATACTTTACCGCCAACATTGTCTGAAGTGGGTACAAGCTTATTAGAGCCTTCTTCATTGAAAGGGGTTCGACGCATTGAGGAAGGAGGGAAAGAAGTTTTGATTGAGTGGAAAGATCTACCGACACATGACGCTACTTGGGAGGCCTATGAGAGCATACAAGCCCAGTTTCCCGCTTTCAACCTTGAGGACAAGGTTAATCTTTGGGCGGGGAGTGATGATGGACCGGACCGGCCGGTCCATCCCACATCAGCACCGGCCCAAAATGGGCCGGTTCTCGTTTACTGCAGGCGGAGAAACCGCCCGCCTGGGCGCTCGGCCGAAGGAGAGGGAGGAGGCGGGTGGTCCCAAGTGGCCCACCAAATGGAAGAGGGAGGGTAATTTGTTTGCCCTAGGGGTAATTAGGGTATTATGGGGGGATTATGTGAGGGTTAAAAGGGAGTTAGGTTTGTTTTGAGGGCATCTTGTTTTGGTGGCTGTTTTTATGTTTTTCTAGTCTAGGGCTTGGGAGAAAGCTTCTCTTCTCGAATTGAGAGCATTGTATCCATGGAAACTTGTAAGTCTTTTGATATTTAAGTTAATGAAGTGTTTGTGATTGTTTTCATCCAAGAAATTCCCCATTTTCCCACTGTTTTTGGGCTGTTTTTCCTGGATTCCGAAATTTACAAACCAAGTTCCATCAAATACCTCCTCCAACATCCAAATTTTGTTTGAGCAATTGAAATTAAAGAGCTTCTTTAGTTTGGTAAGAGATATCATTATTATTTATCTAGATTTTTTCATAAAGTCTGCCTAAGATGCCTCTTTGAATGATTGCATTTGAGCAATAAAGTTAATTGTATTAGCAATAAGTAAAAGCATATAATTTGAAACTAGTTTCCATAATTTTTCTAATTTTTTTACGATCGCACATATGATCATGCATATGATCTTTTTGCATCGACATGCCATTTTTGTTTTTTGCATACCATCTAAAATAGACTATCCATTGGAGGTAAGATCTTATCAATAATAATTATAGCAGTTAAGCACATTTCAAGAAAATTTAAGCCCAAAATCCTATTTCGGATAATACATACGAAAATAAGCAAAAATTGTGATTTTCTGTACATATGATCATCGAGAAAGTCGATTTTTACGTTTTGACTTTCCAAATTACCTTGGGATTTAACTTAGCCATTAGAAAGACTTTTTGACCAAATTGTAGCTTATGAATACCCCACACCATTACGGGTTAGGAATCCACATTGCTAAAATTCTCCAAACTTCTCATTCTCAACATCTATCATAAAGCCTTCAAACCACACCTTAGAGCAAAATAAACTGCAAAAGCCTACAAACTAACAATTTTGTGCAAGACATCTGTGAAAGTGTTGATCTTTCTTCTTCTATGACCAAAACAATGAAAAGTAGTGTTTTTTTTTTTCATTTCAACATTTAATTTATACTTGGGATTGAAAACTTGGTCATTGTCATCTTGTATTGTATGTATTGGATTTCACTTAGTCATAAAGCATGTGTCAGAGTGTGATGATTTAATTGAAATATTTTTATAAACATAGTCACAAAACTATCACGTAAAAAAAACCTCTAAAATTATTTTATGGAAACCACATCACCACAAGTCTTGCATAAAATCATGTCCATCATATTAAGATTAAACACATTGATACAAACCAATATTTTATCTCAAAAAGGTTAAAAATAGACTAGCCAACAAATTTTATGCTCCAACAATCTCTCAAATTGTTGATATCCTCAACAAGGAGTTTCTCAGGACAAGTTTTGATAATCTAATTAACAACTTAGGCATGATCAACATATACAACCAAGGTTGAGGGAGAGTGTTAAAATAATCTATAGCTGTCCAACAATTTGTGGATAGTAACTTTCCATCTACAATCATCCAACATCTTATGGATAACATCATTCAATTTCTACTACATAGCTAATTATGGATTTCAAAATTAATGATTGGTTTCCATATTTATCTTGTTACTAGATAATTATTTCTCCACTTATTTATATATAACTTATTATCTTTTTTTACACACAACAAGGAAATAAAATTCGATCATAAAATCCCTCATTTTCTACTCTCCTCATTTCGTTCTGATTTTCAAGACAATCTGATGATGGCAAATGCAACCCAAACTCATTCCATGACCCCTCGAATATAAAATTAAAAGTAATGGCATTAATGACCCATACAAAAGCTACATTAAACACCACTTTTAATATGTATAAAGTCAAAAACTGCAAAAAAAAAAGCTTTTTTGAAACTTATTAAGACCCACTCAATTTCATACAAAAAACTAAACAGCTAAAATACTTTTATGTAGTAATTATGCACCACGTTCATCGACATCAACTTGATTAGTTCCCATCTACATATCTGGGATACCAAGATGCCCTTCAACTTGCATATTAGATAATATTTACACTAATCAACATTTATTTTTGTCATCTTCATTATTTTCATTGTTGTGATTGTATTTTTTGACATCATTGTTTTGATCACCGTCAATTTTATATTATGTATTTAGCGATCACTTTTTAAATCCTTATCCATTCATTCTTTTACAGAGTTTTAAGTATTATTTTCCACATCCAAGTTTTCTAACCATGCTATGTTTGACCACCCCAAAATCCTTTATTTCCCTCTAAGAATTGAATAATTTTACAACTGACTAACCGAGTATGGTTTCTAATATTATCATTCTTTGATTCCATTAAGTAATATTTGCCAAATGTAACTTTTATGTGGCATAACACTCATCATCATCATCATTAGCCTAGTCCCAACTATTTGAAGTTAGCTTTAAGAATCCTCATTTTCCATTTATTAATGTTGAGTATTGAATGAAGTATCAAAGCCATTTTGTGCAATTCTTTATGGACAACTTCCATGCATGTCATGTTAGGTCTAATGGATGAATTCTTTCTCATTATATATATATATATATATATATATATATATATATATATATATATATATATATATATATATATATATATATATATATATATATATATATATATATATATATATATATATATATATATATATATATATATATATATATATATATATATATATATATATATATATATGTGTGTGTGTGTGTGCGCGCGCGCGCGCGCGCGCTCAAGCCACCTAACTTTATGTGAGGAAAGACACAACTAATATTCAACAAATAAAAAAAGGCTATCAAAGTAAGCATACCTTACGGTCAAGAATGAAAAAAACTGAAAAATCATAACATCAAACAAAACAAAGGGAGTGAAACCCTATCAGAAATATAATGCATGTCAATGATAATTAAGAAAAATGAATAGCAACTCACCCCCATTTGACATTGCTTTTGGAAATCTGCCCATTCACTTGAAATATCACATAGGGATCACTTGTTCCCTGATGTTAATAGCGGAAAGTAAATTTGATCATTAAACAATAATTATAAATAAAATAGCTCCTTAAAATTAAGATGTTAACTTATCAACTTGTCCAAACTGGAAAGCTATGTAGTAGCACTTGACATATATCAGTTCATGTTTAAAAAAGATGATTTCCTAGCCTGAATAAATTATTATTTCGACTAACAAAATCAAATTTTTTTAGTTCCATCATATGATGAAAATGGGATGCTTCTTAAGGTTTGGAAAGTAAAGAATTAATGTAAATGATAAATTGAAAATATCATGTTCAAGCTCAATAAAATGCACATTACAAAAGATCGCCTCAGGTTCATTATCTAGTATCTTAAACATAAGATTAGGTAGCCAAAATCAATTTTAATGTTCTAAACAGATCAAAATTAAAGTAGCAGTTAGTTCCCAGTGAAGCTGTCAGTTCCTAATATTCAATCAAGGGGTGTTGTGATTCTATAAATACAATAATAACAATGTGCCAATGACCCATTCTTACCATACTGATTTTGGAAGCTCTATATGGTTCACTACAACTCACTCAGAAAAAGGCTACAACTATATGAGAGAAAGAACACACCCATGGATCCATTGCTGGAAGGTCCACACCTTTTAGTAATTTGATGTAAAGCTGACCATCGTACACCTCACGAAGAAATGAACTGCATAGATCATAAAAGTAATGTATTCAGTTTGACAGTGAATAAGAAAAAGGAATGAAACTCAGGGAAATTTTAACAATCAGTCAGAATCACCCACCATTTTAAATGATTCTCAGACATCTCATTTCTATTAAGACCCCACAAAGTCAATGCATTTGGAACACAATTTATATGACATTATATATAAGAGTGATGTGAATGATATGCAGGAAAAAGTTGGGCCAACTATATATTTATTATGATATATATAATATAGATCATGTTGAAAATTCAAGGATTTGATGGGGTGTAGAGCATATTTCACATTGAAAAAATAGAGTTGCTTCATCTACTGGTATAGCCGTATAGAGATATAAAAAAATTCATCACCACAAATGAACATAACTCTGTTTAGTTTGAAGGAGTTGAGAGAAGAAACTAAAATGAAATGGAAATACTAAACAACATTAATTGAAAATAGCTTTTCCCACTTGTTTGAATAAGGAGAAAGTTAGTGGAAAAGTAATTTCTTTTTTTTTAAGTAATAGCCACTAATTTGAAGAATGAACACAACCTAATATTATTCACGCTTCATGTTTTACTTCAGCTTTTCATTGGGTTTCATCAAAAATACAAAAAGAAATATACATGTTATAATTTTCTTCATAAAATCAATTTCTTGTAAATAGCAGTCAAACCAAATGATTAAAATGTAAATTTGATGTAAGAAATCTTTCCTATCCAGTATATCCAAAGTAAATACAGTACAAACGAAAAGAAAGAAAAAAAAAATCAGGAAATAAAATGAATTCAACTCCTACTCTGAAAGAATCACCGTTTGGCACTGAGCTGGATCTGTTTCACGCCACCCCATATCATTCTACAAGAAAAGCAGAGGTCGAAACACATTCCAAATCCTCAAACCAAAAGTTTCGAAGTGTCAAATATTCCTACCGGAGGGCTGGTGTAGGCTTCGAAGGCGAATCCTGCGAGAAGGACGGCGAGGTTGAGATCGAAAGGAGGACGGCACTCGCCATCACCAGCCGAGCTCTCCTCATCCTCAGCCGTCAAACAATAACTCACCGATGAATGGGCTTTCCTTCCTCTGCGCTTTGAGCTCAAAAAGCTAGCTTTTTTAGGGTACCGAACGAGGAAGATGTGAGCTTTGCTGAGGCGCGAGAAGAATCCGGTAGGTGCAGGAAGGAAAGGATTGATGAGCAATGAACGAAGGAGGTGCTCGGATTCTGTAAGATACACCATTAGAGAGAGAGAGAGAGAGAGAGAGAGAGAGAGTGAGTGAGTGAGCGAGGAAGAAGAGAGTCGAGAACTGTACAGCGGGGATTAGGGGGGTAAACGAGTCGAGTCGAGTCGAGTATTTGCCTTATCAAGCCTGGCTCATTTAGTCCTTAATGAGCTCGAGCTCGAGCTCGAGCTCGAGATCGAGCTCGATTAGTGGGCTCGAGCTCGACTCGTTTAGAAAATATCAAGCTCGAGCTCGACTCGAAAGCTCGAGCTCGTTTGAAAAGCTCGAGCTCGAGATCGAGCTCGTTTGATAAGCACCAACGCATGTGATGGGTATTATTATATATATAATTAATATTATAAATATAATATATATAATTATATATATAATTATATCGAGTAGCTTGATAAGCTTTCGAGTCGAGTCAGGCTGAGCTTGAACTCGAGCTCGTTAATCATTCGAGCTCGATTGTAGGCTCGAGCTCGAGCTCGAAGCTCGATAAGCTCGGCTCGCGAGCTCGTTAACGAGTCGAGTTCGAGCCGGCTCACGAGCTGGCTTGGCTCACTTACATCCCTAGCGGGGATTAGGAGCTGGAGCATTGGCGAACTTTGTTCTGAATGGAACTTCGAGGAATGAACGAGTATATTCTTCAATAAAAAATTAAAAATTATCGAATAAGAGTTTTTTTTTTTTTTTTTGGAAAACCCGGGGTTAATAATAGCCCATATATTGATAAACAAAAAGGCCTATTACAATAAAACTATGAGTAAAAAAGAGAAGACTAAAATTCTAAAAGAACATACAAAATTTACAAAGACTATAGCAGCATAACAAAATAGACGGAAGACAAAAACATAGACTCAGCATATAGGAGCAGCCTCAATCATCAATGAATCACCATAAGAAAGTTCATCAACCAGGCAGAGGCACCGGTTGCCCAAAAATTGAAGGACAGAAGATAGAATTCCTAGCAAACTGGCCATCACAGCAACCACTGCCTGAAAAGAAATACCCGCAAAAATGAGCCAGGTTGCCACACAGGCCCTCCATGGCTCGGAGAGACTGCCCTTTGACATCATCGTCTTAATGTCTAGCTTCCACCAGCAATGCCAACTATAGTCTCTGTAGTATACCCGAGAGTTATAAGTGAAAGATTTCAGCAAAAAAGTGGTATGTCTGGTAGATATCAAGCTCATACAATCCCAAAAAATTTCTCCCAGGTCTGAACAAAACTCTATGATAAAAACTGAACCATGTATAACATCCTGGGAGCAAAAAAAAAAAGTCCCGTGAAAGCATCCAGATCTGAAAACTTCATCAAAATTTGCATATAAGCAATTCCAGCAGACCAAAATAACAGAACAGAGGCCTAAATTTTCGAAAAACTGTTGAGTAAAGGTGAATTGTTCTTCCATTTTGCAGTTTTAATTCTCACCCCAGTTGAAATTTTGCAAATCACTTTCGTCACATTGTTCCTAAGATTAGAGAAACGCCGGTTGTTTCTCTCCCTCCAAACATTGTAGATAATGCAGCATATCGTTAAAAAACAAAAATCCTTTTCAGTTCTGTTGTAAATCATAGAATTTTCAAAAAATTCCAAAGTCTGAGAGAGAGTCGGCCTTAGTAAGAAGCAGGTAACATCTGGTAAAAATGTCTTAAGAATATAAAAGGTGAAGTCACATTCAAAAAATAGATGTGTGTGATTTTCGAGGTGATCAGAGCAAAGAGAACAATTAGGAGGCACCCTAATGCCTCTAATCAAGAGGTTGTCAGCAGTTTTAAGTCTACCAAGTATTGCCATCCAAGCAAAGCAGGCATATTTTAAAGCATGATTTTTGTGCCAAATGGAACAATGCCAATCCACCGTATGTACAGAAGAATAGAAAAATTCTGTATATTTTTTGAAAGTCCAATTTGTGGATCCATCCCACAAAATCTCATTTTTATCATGTATTGCCACCTTACCGATGCTATCTTGGATATGAATAGGGATGCAAGAAGGTAAATGCCATCTATCATTAAGAATGAAATCTCTCACTTTCAGAACTTCCAAAGAAGGTAAATGAATAACATCAGCCAGAAGTTGTCCAGCAAGCCACGGATCCCACAAAAAGGAGAAATGACTATGCTTCGACACAGTAAAAGATAAGATATCTTTTAATTTATAAGCCGTTTCAGAAATTTTTTGCCAAGTTTTAGAAGCAGCATGTGGAGGTTGTTTCCAAGGTGTTAAAAATTTAGCTTGATACCAGAAACTGAGAAGATTTTGATTGTTGTAAAATCTCCCTAAAATAGAGCAAAAAACACCGAAGTAAAGAGCTTCCAGAGAGGGAATTCCAAGTCCTCCAGCAGATTTAGGCCTAGTGACAGTGGACCAAGAGATCAGATGAAGTTTTCTCTCAGTCAAGTTGTTGTGGAATAAAAACTTAGAGCAAAGTTTGTTGATAGTAGCGCAGCAACCCTTAGGTATGATCGATCCTCTTATCCAATAGGCAATGGTGTTAGTAATAGTAAATTTTAGGAATTGCACCCTACCTGCAAAAGAAAGAAATTTATTTTTCCAACCAGCAAGTAGAGCATAAATTCTGCTCAGGAGTGGTTGAAAGTAAGAGGCTTTGAGTCTTTTGGTGGAAATGAGAATTCCCAAGTATGTTAAGTGAGTGTTGACATTTTGGATATCAAGCTCAGCACAAATCAGAAGGTTATCCGGATGGTCATGAGAAAACAAAATAGCACTTTTGTTGGTATTGATATTTAGGCCGGATATAGAAGCAAAAATCTGTAATTTTCTATTCAGGTGCTTTGCATTATCAATAGAGAGTTCCCCCATCACCAAGAGATCATCAGCATACATAAGATGGTTTATGTGGGTATCTCTACAGGTAATACCTTTAAATTTCAAATCATCCGAAGGATCAATAAGAATATTTGATAAACCATCCATAGCAACACAGAACAAAAGGGGAGATAAGGGGCAACCTTGTCTAAGCCCAGAGCTTGATTTGAAAAAACCTTCCAGAGAACCATTTAGACAAATGGAGAAATAAACATCATTAATGCACCCCTTAATCCAAGAAACAAAAGTATCAGGAAAACCCTTCTACAAAAGTCTAGCAATGATAAATTCCCTAGAGATCGTGTCAAAGGCCTTCTTAACATCCAACTTGACACAGAATTTCTTATGATGGCCAGCAAATTCTCTCAGAAGCTCAGAAGCAAGAATAATATCATCCGTCGAACACCTGTTTGTGATGAAACCGGATTGACTTTCATGTATGATGTAAGGAAGAACAATTTTTAGTCTATTGGCTAAGATTTTAGCAACAATTTTATACAAAACATTGCAGAGTGAGATAGGTCTAAAGTCATTGATGTGAGAAGCATGAGAAGACTTAGGAATTAAGGCAATGGCAGTTGCCTTGACACATTTTGGAAGGGAGCCAGTGTTGAAAAAATTATTGACAGCATTGAACAGTTGTAAACCAGTGAGATGCCAAGTTTTCCTATAAAAAGCATACGAAAAACCATCCGGCCCAGGTGCAGATTTTTCATTTCCATCAAAAACCACAATTCTAACTTCTTCAAAGGTTAAGGGGGCCACAAGCATGCAACAGTAATGAGAAGGAACCAAGTTGCCTTTAGGGATGTTAAGTGGAAGGTTGAGAGCGGGGTGGTAAGAATTGAACAGACCCTTAAAATGCTTAATAATAGCGTTAGCAATGCCAGTAAAACTAGTGAAATACCCATCCGAAGTGGTAATCTCCTTAATGCAGTTCTTGTTGTTTCTGTTTCTAATATGAGCAAAAAGGAAACCAAGGTCATCCTCCCCTTTAGAAAGCCAAAGAGATTTGGCACGTTGGGATATCCAAGAAGTCCAGTGACTTTGCAGAAAGGCTATTTCCTTATTGATATTTTTCAGATTTTGATTCAACTCCACATCCAGTGGAAAATTTTGAAGCTCAGATAAACAAAGATTTTGCTTCCTCTTAATATCCAACAAGGCAGCAGAAAGAAAAGTATAAGAGGCCCAATTCCGGCTTTTAAGAGCTCTCTTAAGCTTCTGTAAACTGTGGTGAAAAGAAGCCATGGGACTTCTAATAGATCTAGAAGAAAAAGCTTCAAAAACATCGTCCCAAAAACCCTCCATGTTTATCCAATAATTCTTAAATAAGAATCTAACAGAATAAGCCTTTTCATGAGAAGATTTAAAAATTAATGGAGCATGGTCCGAACCAAGATGAGATTCGACCTTGTAATAAGCATTTGGAAATAGGTCCAGAAGGGCATTATTCACCAGCACTCTGTCCAACTTGATGTGTATAGGGTTATCCACCCTTTGATTGAACCAAGTATAAAAAAGACCCGTAGAAGATAGATCTTGAACCCCACAATTGAAAATCATGTTATTAAGTTCTCCCAAAGTACTGTTAGAAGAGATAGAACCCCCAGCTTTTTCGGTTTCAAATCTATAACAGTTAAAGTCTCCCATGATAATCCAAGGATGATCAAAATGGAGAGAAGAGGAAGCAATATGATCCCACAGTTTTCTTCTATCTTCCACATGATTGGAAGCATATAACACAGTCAAATAAATCGGTGGGAAAGATCCCGTAGAAAGTATGCCATGAATGAATTGAGGAGAGGAGGATAATAGATTAAATGAGAGAGCCGCATCATCCCATTTAATCCAAATCCTACCAATGGAGGAATCCCCAAAGTTATTACAACTACCTTCGTTATCAAAAATGCAATGAGATCTCAAAAACCACGGGTCTTCAACAGAAGAAGACGAGATTTTAGCTTCCAAAATACATAACATCTTGAGGTCGTTAGTGCTAACAAGGACTTACAAAAATTTACTTTGTCAGGGTTGTTATACCCTCTCACAATCCAGCTGGCTATCTTAGGGAAAGACATCATGATTTTTGACCTTTGGCCTTCTTGGCCGATTTTCCCTTAGTCTGCTTTGTCTTCACAGGTGATTTACCATTTTCAACAGAAGATCTAGTGTTATGTCGGTTGCGGTCTGAGGAGTTTTGGGTCTGAGGGGAGGAAGAAGGATTATGTGTGGAAGTGGTAGGGTCATCATCCGCAATGGAGGAGGAGGTGATTTAGGTCTCCGAGAATATTTTAGTGGAGTCTAGAGGATTTTGATCATCATCCTGTAGAGAAGCAAACTTATTAAGGAGAGGGAGTTTGGGAGGTGGCTGAATGCATTGAGAAGCTGGTAAACCAGAAGATGAGATTTCTTATGTAGGAAAGTTTAGATTCGGAAGAAGCGTGATTTTGGTAGGAGAATTCTGTTTGTCAGATATAGTAGGAGGGTTTTCAGAAATTGGATGGCTAGCAGGAGGCTGAACCGGGGAGGCCTCCTGTAACAGAGCAGAAGCAGGAATTAGAGATGTCGGAGAGAGAATGGCCTTAGGAGCGGAAGGAGCAGGCAGAACAGAATTGGCCGGAGGATTAGAAGTGGAGGGATTTGGCTTAGAAACAAGATTGGTGGGTTTTGTTGTCGGGAGGACAGTAGGTGATCTGTGCGGGCGGGTGGGAGGTAATCTCGTGGTGCTGCGGCCACGAATTTTAGAAGGCTGCGGTGGTAAAACTGGCTGTGGATTGGGATTTTTGGGGCATAGAGAGAAAGGATGAATTAGAGACCCACAACCCTCACATCTATCAGGTTTCCAATCATATAAAACTTTCAAAACTAAATCTTCACCATCAATCTCAAGAGGTATTTCATCAGGCAAAATAGAATTCTTAGAGATGAGGACACATACCCGTGCAAACGTTAATCTAGTACGATTTGCAGTTAGGGAATCCACAGAAATCGGAACACCTATAAAACTTGCAATTTTCGAAATACCAGTAGGGGTCCAGAGAACCAGAGGGAAGTCCACGATTTTTATCCAAATCGGAATCAGCGCATCTTCATCACGTTTAGGTTTGAATTTAGGCGACCATCGCTGAAGTATGAAAGGTTTACCCAACAAAAACCATGGCCCTCTAGTGAGTACCATCTCCAAATCCTCTTCAGTTGAAAACTTTAGCAAGAAAAAACCATCTGCTAAAGAAAGGAGGGACAACGAGCCTTTAAGCTGCCAAAGATTCAGCATCGCTTTGAGCAGACATTCGTAGTATGGCCGAGGTCCCAACGAATAACCAATCAAAGCATTAGTCCAGATGTTTTTCCCTTATGATAAGTCATCAGCTTTGAACGATAGTTTCTGACCAGATGAAAAGAAGGAAACCGAAAAAGGAGTCGGCTTGGAGGAGGAAGCAGAAACATTGGCTACATAAGACATACCTCCAGGAGACGGGCCAAGCACGGAGGGGGAAGTGAGAGGAGGAAAAAGTGCCGAAGAAGCAGCCATCATGGGTGGGAGGGAGAAGCCCCCCCAGAGGGAAGAGACGAAAAAAAGCTCACAGTCGGCGCAAACCCTAGCAGACGAAAAAACTTTTCACCAGCTCACAGGTGAAAAGAAATTATATAAGACAGAAATAGAACTTCAATTCGAGTAAATTCTGAAGGAAATTAAAATTATCGAATGAAAGAAATAAGAATAATAATAGAGTAAATTCGTTTATATATATATATCATAAAATAAAATAAATTGAAGAAATGTGTCTATAATTTATTTATTTTTTAAAATATTGGATCATAAAATTTGAAGCCCATTGAAGAGGTGATCAAAGATGGGCAAATTATTGGTTCAGGTGACCGGACGCGGAGATTGGTCCGGATATTAATAAAATATTATTTTAAATTAAGCACAGGTAAAGCGCAAGTAAAGCGCAGGTAATGCGCAGGTAAAGCGCAACTAAAGCGCAAGTCAAAAAGCGCAAGTAAAGCGCAGGTAAAGCACAAGTAAAGCGTAACTAAAGTGCAA
Source organism: Dendrobium huoshanense (assembly GCA_016618105.1). Lineage (NCBI taxonomy): Eukaryota > Viridiplantae > Streptophyta > Magnoliopsida > Asparagales > Orchidaceae > Dendrobium > Dendrobium huoshanense. The sequence continues at coordinate 21,288,102 of CM028354.1, read as the reverse complement.
GTCAAAGGCGCAGGTGACGCGGCAATTTTTTATTGGATGTCCGAACTTATTTTTTGCCTCCGGTCACCTGACCCAATAATTTGCCTGATGACTCTTGAATCTGAATTAGTGAATGTGAAATCTACTTTTTTAGATCTTACGACTAGATGATCTGCCAGCTCATTTAGAGAAGTAAGAAGAGGATAAAGGAGATGAGCTGACATTACAAAATAGAAAACCCTATAAAGTGCATTCTTGTTTAGAGACATATTAGTTAAAACATGAAGGATGCAATTCAATTTTGCGAGATAGGGGTCAAGACTGGTGGAGTTTTAATATGGGATAAATTGACTTGCTTGATAGGCCAATCAGTTAAGCTATGTCAAGCTTAGGCTCAAGCCCACTTAACATATAAGTAATAAGATGATTTTAAACTTGGCTCATGAGCATGTTAATAAGTCATATTTGAATCAACTTGAGAGCATTACTTGCTCACTTACATGCCTAGCTGAATGATGGAAGATTAGCAATTCTTAGAATAATAGAAGTTGGTCAATGAATAAAAAAAAGAGGGAGAAATAAGAGATGCAAGGACAACTAATATTGCTAAACTAGAAATAATGGGAGCTGGAGCAGAAGTCATGGTAGTATTAGTATAAGTAATTGGAACAAGGGAAGCTATAGGAGAATTAGTAGCTATCTAAGAGGTTGTTTGGCAACAAGTAAGATTTAACTCAAATAGGATTTAGTAAATCTTGTTAATTTGGATTTACTAAATCTTGAGTGTTAAATCCTTATTAATTGATATTATAATTCATAGGAAGATAAATATTATATTCATTCAGAAAACTAAATGGGTGGGAGAGAATGCTAAGTAGATTGATAGTTTAGGGTTTAAACTTTGGTATTCTAGTATGAGTCGTATTAGAAATGGTGTAGGTGTGATTATATATGAGTTTGAAAGATATTATTGTAAAATTGATAGAATTGAAAATAGAATTATAGCTTTGAAGATTATTGTTGATGATAAAATTATTAATATTATAAGTCCTTATGCTTCTCAAGTATGATTGTATATATGCTCAAAATTAAAATTTTGGAATGACTTAAAAGAATTAATATAAAAAGTACCTCTTGAAGAATGAGTTTTTATTGTGGGAGATTTAAATGAACATGTTGGTAGAGAGGTTGAAAATTTTAAAAGCATTCATGATGGTTATGGGTTTGGGGTGACTAATTAATGTGGCAATACTATATTAGACTTTGCTCTAGCTTATAATTTTGTTATTGCTAATATCTTATTTAAAAAAAGAGATGACCATCACATCACATATAATAATGGATATAGTAAAATTCAGATTGATTATTTTCTTGTAAGAAAAATAGATCATTTATATTGCAGATATTATAAAATTATTTCAAGTGAAAGTCTATATAGACAATAACGCTTATTAGTTTTTAACTTTAAGATGAAGGGGCAGAGTATGAAAAATATAATATATCGTTGTTCTAAGATTAAATGGTGGCATTTAAAGAACTCTATCAAAAATATATTTGAGAGTAAGATTAACGATCTTAAGATTTTGTTGGTGCATGAGAAAGCTAATGTTATGTGGGAAATAGTATATTGTAATATTAAGATTGTTGCAAAGGATGTGCTTGGAGTATCAAAAGAAAAAACTTCTAATAGTAAAAATAATTTGTGGTGGAATCAAAATGTGCAATAAAAGATAAAAAATAAGAAACTCAATTATAAAAATTGATTTAGATGTATAAATTATGAAAAATAGGAAATATATAAAGTTGTCCGTAAGGAGTCTAAGAAAGCATTATATGATACAAATACTTTAGTTTTTAATGATTTATATAATATATTAGATACTAAATAGGGCAAAAGATATATGCATACGCTAGCCAAATAAAGATATATGAGTAGTAAGAATAGTTCAAGTGAAGTGCATTAAAGATGAAGATCAAAAAGTAATTTTTTTATAAGATAATATTCAACAAAGGTGGATGAGATATTTTGCTAAGCTTTTCAATGAAGATTGAAAAAACATGATTGACTTTAGTGACATTAACACTCTAAATAAAAATAATGTTTTTTTATTGTGTATTACTAAAATTGAATTTAAAGAGGCTTTAATGAAAATGAAGTGTGGGAAAACTATTGGACCTGATGATATTCCAATAGAGGTGTGGAAATGCTTAGTATATAAAGAAATTTCTTGGCTTACTAAACTTTTTAATATTATTTTGAAGATTAAAAAGATGTTAGATGTGTGGAGAATGAATGTGTTGATTCCTATCTTTAAGAATAAAGGTGATGCACAAGATTATGCAAATTATAGAGGAATTAAGTTGATGTGTTATACCTTAAAACTATGTGAGAGAGTTATAGAGCATATATTACAACTTGATACTAATGTTTCTCAAAATCAATTTGGATTCATGCCGGGTAGGTCTATTATGGAAGCCATACATTTATTGAGAGGTTTGATGGAGAAGTATAGAGAGAAAAAGGAAGATCTTCATATGATATTTATTGATTTAAAGAAAGCATATGATAAAGTTCCAAGAGAAGTGTTATGGAGAGTTCTAAAAAAAAAAAGAAAGGGATTAAAAATGCTTACATTCAAGTCATTATAGATATGTATGATGGAGCTATTACTTGTGTTCAAACACAAGGTGGTTTGACCAAGTATTTTCTAATTTCAGTTGGATTACAACAAAGATCAACCTTAAGCCCATATCTTTTTTGCTTTAGTCATGGATGTTCTTACTAGAGATTTGCAAGAGGATGTTCCATGTTTTATGCTTTTTGATGCTGATATTTTTCTTGTTGATAAGACTAAAGATGGAGTTGAAGGTAAACTTGAATTATGGAGGTCAACCTTATAGTCTAAAGATTTTTATTTTAGTAGATCTAAAACTGAATACATTGAGTGTAATTTTAGTAGTAATGGATCTACTGAGGGGTTGTGACTTTGAGCGATCGAGTCATTAATAAGAGTACACATTTTAGATATCTTGGGTCTAGTATTTAGAGTGATGGTGAAATAGATGGATATTATTAGTAGAATTCAAGTTTGGATGGATGAAGTGGAGGAATGCATCGGGCTTGTTGTGTGATAGAAAAGCATCACTCATACATAAGGGAAAATTCTATAAGATGGTAGTTAGACCTACAATGTTTTATGGTGCATAATGTTGGACATTAAAAAAGAAGCATAATATTAAATTATGTGTTGCAAAGATGAGGATGCTCGGGTGGATGAGTGGCTTTATTCTTAGAGACAGGATGTGAAATGTGCATATACGTAAAAAGGTTGGAGTAGCTCCAGTGGATGATAAGATTAGAGATAATCATCTTAGATGGTTTGGTCACATAAAATAGCGGCTTTCTAATGACCCGGTTAGGATATATAGTACATGTATAAGATTTAACCAATGGTAAGAAAGGTAGAGGTGGACCTAAAAAAGACTTGGTTAAAAAATATTAGAAATGACATAATGTCTTATTAGATCTAAATGAGAATTTGACTTTTAACCTGACACAATGGAGAAAAATGATTCATGTAGCCAACCCTACGTAGTGGGATAAAGACTTGATGTTTTTGTTGTTGTTGTTGAGTATTAAATCCTGAAAAATTGTTTGACAAATAAATGTTAAATTCTGATAAATACCATGAAAATATTTGACAATGTAACTCAATATTTAAGATGATTAGTTACATAAAAATTATAATTTATTTTAAAATTTTAATGATTGTTACTAATTAATTTCAATTTTAATTGTCATCGATAAGTTATGATTATAAATAACATAATTAGAAGCTAGCTTAATTATCAAATAATTTAAATAAAAGTTTAATTATTAATTATAGTAAAGAGAGGGAAGAAAGCAAAATTAAGAAAAGTTGATAAAAGTGAAATCCTAGTCTAGACAAGAGCATATGGTATTCTCTTTTTTATTGCTTGTCTTTTTCTATAATTTTTCATATATTTGGTCATTGTCAATCATTTCCTATCTAGTGTTTGCTTTTCCTCGTGGCCATTTCTTTGTTGTGGCTTTGGCTTCTATGATTCGCATGAATTAACATTTTGAAAGAGTCTAAAGAAGGTTCTTCGCCTCCTTCGATGATGTCAGATCAAAATTAACAACACTATAGATTTGTTAAACTCCTAGATTTAGTAAATCTGAGATTTACTACAAAAAGAAAAAAAAAACGAAACGGAATCCAATTTGTTTTGTCGAGAGATTTAAGATGCCCTCAAATCCAATTTAAAGGAATTTAGCATAAATCGTTTTCTAATTCTGCATAAATCTTTTATCCAAATAGCCTCTAAATAGCAATGATATTGAATTTAAGTCCTCATAATATTAAGGGGTTGTTTGGTAGCAAGATCTATGTTATATTTGTCATAAATCCTACAAAATGATTTGAGAGCATGCAGTAAATCTGAATCAATCACAAATTCTGAATTCACAACATAAATGCCTGATTTATAGCGTGAATTCTTGATTTACTAAATCCTATCATTCAATTGATTTGAAGGGATTTATGTATTGTCCAAGTTCTCATGCGACAAATGAGTGAGCTCCCATCTTGAAAGAGGAGGTGAAGATGGTTACCTTTTGTAGTGAGCGATCTCTCGACGTGAATTCCGACCTGACACAGTCAAAGGAGGAGGCAAAGAAGCTTCTTTAACCACTCTTTGAACACACTGCTTCACACGAAGCACGTGAGGCCGAAATCAACAGAAATTGCGTCGAGGAAAAGCAATACGATAACAACAAATGAAGAAATGGAGATGAAAAGCAAACCCTAGAGGGTGTTCATCCAATTAATCTAATTTATCATAATTTATATGATTTAAAATATTAAATATTAATTAAATTAATTAAATAATTAGTAGTATAATTAATACTTAAAAATAAATATCATTTGCTTAAGGTTTAGAATTTGAAAATGAATAATTAATTACTTAATTAGCAATGTAAATAATAATTAAATAATTAATTAGTAGTAGAATATTTAAGTGCCTAATAAGTTAATTAATAGTAATATTAATAATTAAATATACTTAAACAATACTTACCTAATTAATAAAATCATTAGTATGAGAGCTAGTTCCATAAATAGTTATTTAAAAAAAAAAACTAATTACTTAGATAATTTTCAATATAATTAGATATTAAATATTTATTAAATTAACTCATCATTGTCTGCATTGATATCGGTGGAAACGTAACGCATCATTGTATGTAGTATTAGGATACTCACATTCTCTGTGGAGACTAACGATAAAGTTCTTATTCGTAAAAAAGTAAATGCTATGAATAGTCTTTGTTGGAGAAGACATTATTTGAAGGAATGTATGTGCTTGAAATCCTTCAAAACTTATATATATATATTTTTTCAGAGTGACAGCCATAGAAGCAATTCTCAAAGAACTTGGGCAGTAGAGAAGAGTAGTTGAACATAGAGAACAGGAAAGAGCGAATATTTCACAACCCAATAGAACAAGTCCTATCGTGTTGAGTTGTGACAAGCAAATCCTTAGATCTAATTATGAAAATGTTTCAGATTCTATCTTCCAACATATATTTTAAACAAACAAAAGACTACAAAGCTACAAAAACATTCAGAGTATTGAAAATAAATTCATCCATGAAATCTATTTCATTTCATCAAAATGTATATACATGATATACACTATAATAAATGGCTACAGAATAGAGAGTATAGCAAAATATATCTAGAGCTAGTCATGATTGTATAAAAACTAAAATAGAGAAATACCTATATAAACTTAGATCATATTCTGAACTGCTAATCAACAGGTTGTTAAACTATAAATTCATAGAACATAATGCAAAACCAAAGTGAGATACAATTGCACAATAAGCCATGAATGTCGATCTAAAATTTTAAATTATTTCTTTTATTAAATATTTTTAGAATATTTAAATGCAATTAAATACAATATAATAAATCATTATGCCAAGCAAAGTAAAAAGAGTATAGTAGTTATCTAAAGATTCAAATAGTAATATTGAGCAGTCAATTAACCTGAAATGCATGTTACAGAATAGTTCATATCATAGATTTCTCTATTCCAGAAAGAATCTTAGAGGGTTCTAGCCCCTTAAGACTCTCAATAGAATTTTTCCCTCTTTTAAACAGAATCTCAAATGATTTTAGTCTCTTATGACTCCCAACAGACAAATTTTCAAATTCAATTTCTTAGTCATAAATAGAATCTCAAAGGATTTTGATCCTTTATATCTCGTAGCATATATTTTTTTCATATCAAAACTATTCAATATCACATAACTCAATCTTATAAACACATATTTCATCACATTGTAGCAATTTAAGTATAATTAGGCACATTTCATAGTTGCACAATTTTTTACAATGATAAGCAACATAAAATTCTATTTAATACAAAATACACAGTTTCAAAACATAACCAATTTATCAGAGATTGTTTTAAATATCTTTTTAAGATTTTAATCATACTACAACACTATTTTTTTAGAGTTTGAATTATTTTTTATTCAATAAAAATAGCTTAATATCCAAAACCTCTGCTATAAAATTTCTAAAAAATATTCAAAATATTCAAACCACTAGGACTCATTTCACCAATATGCATTCCAAACCCCTAGGACTCATTTCAGAATATATGCATAACTTTTGTATACACCAAACCATTTATAAATACATGTAATTGGGTTTAAAATACAAAATTTAAAATATTTATATTTTTCAATTCATGTTAGAACAAGTATAATTGAAAACTAAATTTAGAGGTATCATAACTCTCCCCTCCTCAGAAAAGTGTTTATCTCAGACCACACAAACAAATTAGGATACGTATGTCATCTCAGATTTTTTTTTTCAAGTAGCTTCTCTTTCAGCTCTATTCTTTCACTGGACTTTCATTATTAAAATATATTTATTCCTTAATTATCTGACATCGTAGGCTATAACCCTCTCTAATTCTTCTATGTAGCTCAGATTCAAACCTATATCGATGTGTTCAGTTGATATCCTATTTTCAGAATCATATGTTCATTTTCTAAGAAGTGGCACATGTAACACATTATGAATTTCTGATATGTGATTTAGCAATTGTAACTTGTAGGCAGATTTCTCAATCCTTTTAACTACTTCAAAGGGTCCAACATACCTTTGACTCAACTTTTCTTCCTTGCCAAATCTTCTAATACCTTTCATTGATGCGGTCTTCACGTATATAAAATCTCATATCTGAAACTCTATATCCCAATGCTTAGTATCAAAATATTATTTATGCTTATCTTGTACTACTTTCAATCTATCTCTGATTAGATGATTATTTTTAGTAGCATTGTATAATAATATCGGTTTGATCAATGGTCTTTCACCCACCTCCATATATCCAATATAGCGGTGTACGACACTTCTTACCATATAGAGCCATACATATACTTGACTGATTTTTTTTATTATAATTAAACTTAATCAAAGGAATATGGTATTTTCAACTGCCACCAAAATCTAAAATACACTACTTCAAATGATCTTCTAGTACTTGTATAATCCTCTCAGACTGTCCATCAGTCTAAAGATGAAATGTAGTACTAAAATACAGCTTAATATCCAAACCATGGTGAATATCCCTTTATAGTCTTGAGTTAAATCTACTATATCTACCAGAGACCATGTAATATGATAATCTCACTTACGTATACTTGTGTCCATTTATCTACTCAATCAGACTGTTGGATCAGAATGAAATGAATATACTTTGTCAGTCGATCAATTATAACCTAAATGTCATCATGTCTAAGTCTCAACTTAGGAAAACTCATAGTAAAATTCATGAACATTTTTTCCTATTTTTTCACTTTGGAATGGATAATGGCTGCAAAAATCTCTTAGGCATAATGCCTGCCTTTAGTAACTAACAAACTTAACATTTTGAAATAATATTTCTGGCATCCTTTTTCAATTAAGACAACTAAAAATTTTCTTTCAAAACATTATACATTTTATTGCTTCATGTGTAAATAAGATAGCCTGAATAGTGAGCCTCATGCAAAATCTCTCATCTTAAATCTCCAAAAATAGGGACCCATAATCTATTCTTATAGAAAATAATATCAGAATCAGACACTCGTAATCCAAATTTCTTATTAGATATAATCCGATCAATCAACTTTGAATATTATGTATGTGACTTTTGAGCTTATGAATATTTTTTTGCAAAGAATGTTGAATGATCATTTAAGCCAATATTATGGAATCCTAATTAGTAGAAGAAATCATCTCCAACTGTAATATCTCCATATCCCATATCAAACACTCATCAGGAGTAAGCTGAATATATGATAATTTAGAAGATTTTTTACTCAGAGTATCTGTCACCATATTAGCCATATCAGGGTGACACTGAATTATCATATCATAATTTTTAATCAATTCAAGCTATCTCCTTTGCCTCAAATTTAGATTCTTCTAAGTAAATATGTACTTTCAACTTTGATGATCAGTGACAATCTCATAAGTGATACCATATAAATAGTATCTCCAAAACTTCATAGCAAATACTATAGTAGCAAGTTTCAGATCATGTGTCATATAGTTTCTCTCATATGGCTTTAATTGTTTATAGGGATTAGATATCATATTTCCATGTTGTATCTGAACACATCTAAAATTCTCTTATAATAGATAGAAGAGTCAAAACTGGAGCAAAAGTCAAATAATCCTTTAGTCTTTAAAAACTCTCCTCACATTTAAATTTCTAAATAAAAGCTACTGAGTCTGGACTCAGTCTCATTAGAGATGTAAAAATTTGAGAAAATTTTCTCACAAATTTCCTGTAATATCTAATCATACCCAAAAAACTATGTGTCTCAAACATAGTAGTAGGCATGGGCCACCTAGTAACTATCTGAACTTTCTAGAAATATATAAAAATACCATCAATACTCACCACATACCCCAAAAAAGAAATACTCCTCAGCTAAAACTCGCATTTAAAAAAGTTTGCATATAGCTAATACTGTCTTAGAGTCTCCAAAATAATCCTCAAATATCTGGCATGGTCTTTTTTAAAAGTAAAATAAATAAAAATATCATTTATAAAGATAATAACAAAATGTTCCAGATAATCTCTAAATATTTTATTAATCGAATCCATAAAAAGGACTAGTGCATTAATGTAACACCCCAAGATCTAAAGTGAGATCACTTTTTTTTTCTCTTTATTATCTATTTAACTAATTTATTCATTTTTCTCTCAATTAACTACCAATAATCATTCATGTACAACCATATCAATTTAACATCCATAGCTTATTAATTATATTAAAGAAAATAAATAAATAATAGAAAAATATAATTACATTACTACTACTAATATTTATATTCTAATATATATATATATATATATATATATATATATATATATATATATATATATATATATATATATATATATATATATATATATATATATATATATATATATATATATATATATATATATATATATATATATATATATATATATATATATATATATATATATATATATATATATATATATATATATACATATATATATATATATATATATATATACATATATATATATATATATATATATACATATATATATATATATATATATATATATATATATATATATATATATATATATATATATCTCAAAAGCTCATAAGTAACAAAAACTCACCATTACCTTTAATACAAGGAAAATAATTCAATATGATTGCTCTAGTTTTAAGTAACAATAATCATCAATTAATATATGTAATAGGAAATTTCTAAAACCAATATGATTCATAAGGTCAAAAGAGATTTATAAGAAAAATCAATAAAGATGACTATCATCCAATGATTCATATTAGTATGTTATGCTATGTTAGTTATGATATGCTATGTCATATCAATATTAATATCAGTACAATTTTAGTTCTATTTATCAATTATTTTTATGTAATATCATGTAAATTTAACCATGTATATAATAATGAAAAGCAAGGCAGAACATCCAACTTTAATGTGATATTTTTATTATTCCATCTATTAGCTTTCATATCTATCAATCCATCAATCTCATATTATCTTTTATTTATTTATATTAATTATTTAATTTTATAGATGGATTAATAATTATTTAAGAATCTAATAAAATATAACATGATTGATAAAAAATATAAGTCATACTTGTAACTAAATCTAGAGCATCTCGAGCCTCATAATGGGTCAAACTACACATATGTGCCTGAATTAGAGTTGGAGCAACTAAAGTACTAAGCTCTCTCTGATCACTACCAGGTAGTCTACTTGTTACTGTGCCTACCGCAGAACCACATCCACTGCCTATGCTAGATGGTCCGTCAGAAAATGTATGGAGTGGAACTATCATCGGTCTCCATACCAATCTAACAGAACTCCCGGATTGGGATTGAGATCATATCCAATCCTGCTTATGGACACTAGACTACCTATGTTGACTTCATTTTTGTTTGAGGTCACTATGACTTCACCCATACCCTAAGATCAATCTAGATCTCAAATCAATTCAAACTTTAAATCAAATTCAAACCATTACCTAGTCATGTCCTAGTCATTGGTTAGTCAAATGATAATAAGTTTGACCAAGTCAATTCACTAAGACTTAGTCAAACTATTTCAGCATATGTTCAAACCATTCCATCCAATCAACTCAAGTGGTATCTTTTCTCATTAAGCCTTAAATCAATTTTAAGTCATGATTCAAACATGTTCAAACTTGCTTGGAGTCAAGCCATGGTCGATTTGACCAAATCAATTTACTTTGACTTGGTCAAATCAACTCAAAATCTCATATACTTATTCAAACTCCAACTTCATGGCCTCATATTCTCTCCAAAGCACTTAACACTCTCCCTTTATACCACCTCATCACTCCATGTGGCATGTTGACTGGTCAAACAACAACATAAATATTAGGAGTGGTCAAAGGTGGTTAAATCACCACTTAAGCTTAACCTACCCCATTTAAACCTCTCCAAACTCAATCCACCACCTCAATCCGTCTCACCATGCCAACTCAGCAGTCAACTTGACTGTTTGACTGATCAAACAGTTAAATTAAGCTTTCAAATAGGGTCAAACTTGGTTGAATTAGCCCAAATTACCTCCAAGCCTATACTAACTCAGCTCAAACTGTTTGAACAGTCTCTAGAACATTTCTAGATTTTTTTTAACCCCTTTGATCAAAATCTAATGGTCCTTAACAATTCCACCTGCCCACAAAGGAACAAAATGTCATTTATATGTCATTTATTCTTCTGTCCTTTGAACCTCCTGCTCCTACGTACTCCCTGGACAGATGACACACATATAGGAACTCCCCCAAGCAATCCCTGCCATTCAAACTACCTGGGTCATTTTTAATAGGGCAAAAGAATGAAATGAACGATCATTCTATTTTAGCCTTTCTCTCACAGCCTCAAAGCCCCTCCAGCCGAGCTCTCTGCTCATTCAACCCCTCAAGCATTTCCCCTTCACATCCCGACTAATAATCGGCCTTAAACCCTGCTGACAAGTGGATTCCGGTGAACTCAAGCTCAAGTCCATCCAAGCTTCCATCCATTCGAATCACAACTCGTTTGGTCAAGGCTTCAACTGGGAACTAGTACGATGACAGACTGCAATTTCATATATATCATTTCCCCCCAAATCCCTCAATAAAATCCATTAAAACTCTAGTTATAGGTCACTATATTCAAGTTTAAATAGCTTTTATTTAAGCACTTTTCAAGCCAAAAATTATTCCCCAATATTTTTGTTCATCTAGGAGATTTATGTTTAAAGTTTCATAAGTTTTGACGGCATGGATTAATAGAACGAAGCAAAAATAGCTTCTAAGGCGTCATTTGTAGTTAGCTATGAGTGTACATTTTCTAGAATCAACAGTCCAGATCAAGCCATTCCACGACATTGAATAACTATGGATCTGATCCTGTGATTATTTATTCTGTTCGACTGCATATGGGATGCTTATTATCAGACGAAAATGCGACGACATTGATGCAGATAAGTTAAAACTGTGTCCGTGCTGCCACAAATTTATTTAATACCAATGATTGTTGGAGGCGATAATCATTGGTATTAAATGCCACGCAGACATTGCTGTTTCACTAACCCAACCAAAGCTGCCACATGGCCCTCAAGCCGTTGCCGATGCCGCCAAATTCATTTAAATGATTTAAAATTTATTATAAATCATTTTAAATTCAAAAAAATGTTTAAAATTAACTTTAAATAAAAACAATATATTATATATTAAAAATTCCAGAGTTTAAAAATCTTCCATTATATATATATATATATATATATATATATATATATATATATATATATATATATATATATATATATATATATATATATATATATATATATATATATATATATATTAAAATCTATAATATATTATAAATAATTCTAAAACATTTAATTTTTAATATTTAATTAATATTTAAGTAAATATTATTTTAAATATTTTTAGAGATTAAAATTTATTTCAATAATATTTTAAAAGATTAAATATATCTATATGTATATATTATTTAAAATATTTTAATTTCAATTTAAATTTAATTTAATGGATATTAATTAATTTTAATTAGTGAATCCTCTTTAATAATAAGTTAAACACTTAATTCAATTTAAATATTTCCATATTATTAAAATTTAATATTATTTTGATAAAATCAAATAATTATTTTTAATATTTAGTTTTAAATTAAATTGAAATTAAGATATACTTATATTTTAAGTAACTTTCAATAATTAAATATTTAAATATTTAATTAATACGTAATTATGATTGAAATTTAAATAATTTTGAACTTTTAGTAAAATTATTTTAAATATTTTTAAATTCCAAAAAATAATTAAGACTTAATTCAGTGCACTTTAATGATCATTTTAAGGTTTAATTAATTTTAAGTCAATTTAAATATTTTAATTAACTTAAAAATTTTAAAAATTCAAATTAAATTCAAATTAATTCAAAAAAATATAAATAATATATCAATTTTTTTTGAAATTTGAAATTATTTAATTTAAAGTTAATTTTAATATTTAAGTATTAATTTATTTTAAATAATTAATTTGAATCTCTATAATATTTAAATAAATATTATATTAATTATTTTGAATATAAAAAAAATTATTTTAAAATAACTTTGAAAAATATGTGGATCTCTCAACTCCTTCAAAATGTTTTTAATAATGTTTTTAATTATTTTATTTTAAAATTTATATCCTTATAGATAGATTTATATATATGTATATATACTTTAAAACTAGTTTAAAATTATATGTATGTAAATATTTAATACTGATAGATCTCTTGAAACTTTAAACTTGGATTGAGCTTGAATGATAGATTTGATGGGGATGATTATTGAATAATTATCTTAATTATTCGCTAATTATGTTGTTAATTATTCAAATTAATTTTTTTCTTTTGCATGTTTAGGGTGCACACACTACATAGTTTAAGGCTCTCCTAGATTTAGTAATTGATTGTATTTGTGCATGTTCATGTATATGTTGTGTTCAAGGTTTAGAATGGCATTGATTGAAAACCTACAACTTAGTGTCATTAAGGACAATAATTAAGGACCTTTGTCTAGAAAATTTAGATTAATTCTAGAAATTAGGATACACATCCTCTTGACTTGAAATTTTGACCACTTAAACTTAGTGGCACATATAACCTTAGGAAAATTTCTCACTATTTTTTTTTTGAAATCATTAAGCCTTTTAATTAATTTACTTAAGCTTAAACCCTTAATTAAGCTCTTAAAACTTCTAACAATTCTAATAAATCAAATTTAAATTCAAAAATACAAATAATACCTCAAACTGATCAAAATTCAAATGTTAATAAAAGAAAAATAAAATCCTTTTGATTTGACAGCAAATCTGAACTTAATTTAATTTTATTCAAAATCTAATATTTAATTAATTTAATTAATTAAAAATAATTAAAAATTCCAAAAAAAAAATCTCAAACACTTGATAATCTCTCCTTAGATCATTTCTGGTATTTGGATGTGATTTCAAGGAGTTGGGAGTTCATTTGGAGTAAATTAATTAAAAGGCCTTTAATTAAATAATTTAAAATTTCAAATAATTATCAAACTTAGAAAAACCATAACTAATTCCAAAAAAATCCAAATTAAACAAACGCAATGGCATTCAACTGATATAAAAATCTTATATTTATTAAAAATATTGAACTTCCATAAATCATTCAAATTTAAAAAAGTCAACTTTTGGTCAAACTTAAGTGAAAATTCAATTCAAATCTTCAAACCTTCATAATAAAATATAGAAAAATCAAAATATAGCATAGTTATAGTCTAGTTGATCGTATTAAGGTCTAATATTTTATAAAAATATTAACTTTCTATAATTCAACTTTAATTAAAAATTCAACTTTTGACACATTAATTAAATGATTAAAATAATCTAGAAAATTCTAAAAACTAAAAAATAACCTTAGAATATCAGAAAACATTAATTTAACCTTAAAATCAATAATCAATCAATTATAATTAAAATTCATTAACTTTCAAGCCTTAATCAACTTAAGTAACTTAACTATACTTAGTACCACTAGGTAACCCAGACCTACGAGGCTATTAAATTTGCCCCAATGAAGGTGAACTCTCCATGTATAAATATACTCTTCCTCCTAAAAAAATTACTATTAGATGTCTCACCATTGAACCTTTTTCTATTAGTAGTCATTACTATTGAATAGCTGCTGGATGATTTTTAATTAATCGGGATCGCCCAAAAGCTCAAAAAAAAAAAAAAAAAATGAAATCATACTACTGGTTGTGTCAAACTATTTGAAAGTACTCTTAGAAATTTATAACATTTTTTGCAAGAGTACTAACCAGCTTTGGAGCATATCTAGATATAGGTGTAAGTTTTGCCTCATATCCTATAACCATCATGCTCCTCTGAACAAGTCTAAAAAAGGTCTCATGCATCTATTGTCATACAAAATGTGGTACAAATCATGCTCACAAAATATCAGAGAACTCCGAGCTAATCAAAGAATTCAATCCCCCCTAAAATTTATTTTCATGCTGGCCCATTCACTGGCGCTCTGCCTCACCGTCTAATAGAAAAATAGCTAACAAAACTTTTTCTCACAATAACATTTCATACCATCAAATGTCTTCTCTAGCCTCTTTAACCAATTCAATAATGCCCTTAGCTCAATAATGCCCTCAAATCTTGGAGGCTTCATTCTCAAAAGTTTATGTAAATGTCTTTTTGTCTCATCAGATTGAACAATAGGAACTCTACTATATACTTCACCTCTCTAGGCTATCAAACTAGCAAACTGAGAAATTATATCAG
The DNA here is from genome assembly GCA_016618105.1 of Dendrobium huoshanense. Taxonomy (NCBI): domain Eukaryota; kingdom Viridiplantae; phylum Streptophyta; class Magnoliopsida; order Asparagales; family Orchidaceae; genus Dendrobium; species Dendrobium huoshanense. Next base: position 21,272,656 of record CM028354.1, on the reverse strand, counting down.
AACTCATTATTAGAGCTGAACTATACACAAGAGTGCTTGTCTGGCACTTTGCTCATATGTCATTTATGGGTTTGGCAAACCTATATCATACAAAATATGCAACATAACATATATGTATGTGAAGGCAAATAATAATGAACACCTAAACAGACTCAAAACTACCCCACTTGACTAACAAATCAATTTTTATTATTTTATTTTATGATCCATTTCCAAAACTATTACTCTGATATCACCAAAAGCTTGTCATAACCCAACCCAAAAAGATATGTTGTATTATGTTGAGCTGTGACAAGTAAATCTTAAGGTCTAATTTTGAAATATTTAAAATTATCTTTCAATATATATTATAAATAAATAATAGACTACAGATCTACTAAAACATCTAGAGTACTAAAAATAAACTCATCAAGAAAATCTTTTTCATTTCATCAAAATATATATATACGAGATCTATACTAGTGTACATGTCTACATAATAGAAAATAAAATGAAATATAATCAAAGTTACTCATGATTGTACAAAAATCAATATAGAGAAATACATATATAGACTGAGATCAGATCCAAAACTGCTAATCAACATGCTCTTTCATTTGTCTAGATCCTAAAAATAAAATGCAAAATTATAATGAGCTACAACAACTCAACATGTTACAAACATTGATCTAAATTTCTAAATTATTTCTTTTATTATTTTTTAAAATTTAAAAATAGTTAAATATAATATAATTAATTATTATGCTTAGCAAAATAATAAGACCATAGCAGTTATGCAAAGATTCAAGTAATAATACTAAGAAATTAATTAAATTAAAATTCATGTTATAAAATAGTTCATATCATAAATTTCTCTAATCTCCAATATAATCTTATAGAGGTTTGGCCCCTTATAACTCCCAATAAAAATATTTCCTCTTTCAAGCATAATCTCAAAAGATTATTGCCTCTTCTAACACCAAATAGTTAGATTTTAGATTTAGATTTCTCTATCGAATATTTAGTCTTAAAGAATTTAGGCTCCTATATCTCCTAATAAATATTTTTTTTTATATCAAAAGTATTTAATATCACATAATTCAATCACACAAACACATATTTTATCACATTATAGCAATTTAAATATAATTAGATACATTTCAAAGTTGTACATATAAGGTTAGACTACAAAAAATACTACTGAGTAACAATGCACAATATTAAAACATAACCAAAACACCATAGATTAATTAAAATATCATTTTAAGATTTTAATAGTATTACAATAATTTTTTTAGAGTATGGGTTATTTTCTATTCAATAAAAACTACCTAATTTTTAAAACCTCTAATATAAATTTTTTAGAAAATATTCAAAATCTTAATCTATACAATATTAAAAAGTTACATGCTAAACATTTTCCAATGCAATGTCATCCAGATTTTTTTATAACAAAAATATAAATTTAATAAAAAAAAAAAACTTCATATCTTTGAAAACTAAAGAAGGCATATTATGACCTAACTTGATCTAAAAACTAAAAATGACATGAAGCAGCCCAAAAATTCTTCTTTCCTCTCGCAATCCATCTACTTCTCTCTCACATTTAGCTACCAACATAAAACAAAATGAATAAATTAGTGAATATAATATAATATTTAAGTGCAGAAAGTGGGTTAGCGTGGTGTTGCCACCATTTAGCGCTACGACGCTAGTTCAAATTCTAAAAATTCGACAATACAATATTGAAATGTCACTATTCAGCACCTAGGTACCACTGCAACGCCACGACACTCGAAAACCCAACATTGTGGCGCTCCATGGGAAAAAATTCAAGAATTATTCTATATTCATTCCAAACTCCTAAGACTCATTACAGAACATATATTGACATTTTTCATGCACACTTCCAAACACATTTAAGCGGTTTCAAAACACAACATTAAAAATATTTATCTTTTTCAATTTAGGTCAGAACAGGTAGAACTGAATTATGAAATTTGAACAGTCACATAATGAAGTTACAAGGTATTCAAAAGACCATTTAAAACAAATTTTAAGGAAATGTGAATATTTTGCAAAACATCCTATCAATCAGACAATTCTAGTCATTTCAAATTTTAAATTTAAATAAAAAATTATTTATTTTTATCATCATTTCATTAAAATTTACATAATGTTATCTCATAAGACTTATAATATGAATATTCTTTTTATGTATAAATATTATAATACAAGTTTAGGATCACTTGAAGTCAACATTTTCTAACATCCTCTATAAGAGTAGACGCACTTAAAAAATAGGCAATATAATAATCTTAGGAAAAAAACTCTTTAGATTAATTTCTATTTTTGAGTTAAGTTGATCTTTTTTATCTTCCTCAACCGTCTCTTGAATGACTTGCTCTATGGTTAGATTAGAGGAAGTTATTGGATAATTCATAATTATAATTATTGACTCACTTGTTACTTTAAGGTGAAAGAACTATGAATTGGTGATTACCTATAGTGGATATTTCACTACTTTATTTTTGGCTCATTCTATCATTCACTGGCTCATTTGCTCGAAAACTCATGAGATCACCTAGAACACCAACTTTAGTCTCAAGAAAGTCGGCCTTTTGAACTTAGAAGAAAAAAAGTTGTAGAGCAAACTTGCTAAGCTATTTGGAAGAAAATGATGATATGATAGAGAAAACTTCAAATGCTAACCGTATGCTCATATTTATAAATTTGTGTTAGTGTTGATGGACATTAAATTATTTATACTCAAATTTTTATTATATATTCTTCAATCTAGTAAAACCCCATAGCTTTTCACTTTATATTCTATTTCTCTATATGTTTTCTTCTGTCTTATTATTCTTATTACCAAGGTTATGGTGTTACTTATAGATAAATTTGGATCCAACATTAATCAATGCATTGTTATTTGTAGAATAAGTAATCTATTTAATCCCTTGATATACCTTATATTTTTATATATTCCTATCATGCCAAGGAATAAGTCCTTATATTTTATTGTTCTAATTCCTAAAGTGAATAATCCATTGGTTCCTTCCAATTACCACCCTATAAGTCTTTGCAAATCTACATATAAGATTGTGGCTAAAATAATGCTGAATAGATTAATGGTAATCATTCCAAAGATCTTTTCTGAAGATCAAGTGGCCTTCATTAGGGACGTTCAATATTTGATCACATTCTTCTTGCTCAATAATTGTTTAATAAATTCAAACTTTCAAAAGCTAATAAAGGCCTATTGGCAATCAAGATTGATATGGTGCAAGCTTAAGATAATATGAGCTGGTCCACTTTAAAGAAAGAATTAGAGTACTTTGGTTTTCCAATAAAATTTTCTAATCTTTTGCTGGAATGTGTGGTAAATCCCAAGTTTTCTATTTTGATTAATGGGAGTAATTCTAATTGGATTGAAGCAAAAAGTGATTTTCGGTAAGGGTGTCCCTTTTCACCCTTTTTATTTATATTGTGTTTTCAACTTCTTTCAAAAGCATTTTTTTCAAAATGGTAGGAATCTTGGAATCAAAATGGCTTCAAATGCGTAGAAAATTTCTCATTTATTATATGTAGATAATATTCTTTTGTTTTTAGAAGAAAATATGAAATGTGTGAAGAAGGTGAAGAAACTCCTCTTGGATTATTGCAATTGGTCAGGACAAAAAAGTTAAAACCCAGAAATCATCTATTTTATTTAGTAAATTGATCAACAGAAGGAAAAGGAAAGTTATTTCAAACTTGGTTGGTTATAAGATGGTGAATAAAATGGATTATCTTGGAGTTAAAATTGCACTAAGGAGGCTTGTTACTTCTGATTTTTAGAATTTGATGGAGAAAGGTTTAAATAGATTGAATGCTTAGGGAAATAGATTTATTTCTCTAGCAAGAAGGATTGTTCTTGTTAAATAGGTTTACCTTGCTCCTCCCTTGTTTCTTTCCACTAATTCATTTGATCCTATGATCCTACTGAAGGAGTTTGACAAAATGTGCAGAAACTTTATTTGGCATAAACAAAATGGAAATCATAGACTTCGTTATATTGCTTGGGAGGTTTTATGTATGACAACGAATAGGGGAGGCCATGGCCTTCATTCAAGTGCTTCCAAAATAGGTCCATTACGTGAAAATTTGCTTTAAACCTTATTAATAAACCACGCTCACTTCTTAACATGAATTTGATTGCCAAAACCATGAGGTAAAGAGGAACAGCTCAGTAACATGGAAGATAATTCTTAGTGGGGCGATTTCTCTTCGTAACATTGTAAGGAGGAAAATTTCATCTAGATCTTCTATTAACATCCTAAAGGATGTTTGGATTCTTGACAAGAGCTTGATAGGTGGTTTACGTACATACGTGGAAGATTTAGAAGATGTTGGAGCTTCTCTTGACATGTTTATTACAAATGGGAGTAGGAATGTGGATTAGTTGGAAAAGCTTTTTAATGAAGATCTCATTGGTCTTATCAAATAGATTCAAATCTATCCTGAATTTGTGCATAATCAGTTGGAGCTAAAATTAAAACTATCGGAAAATCTATTTCTGCACTTTCATCATAAAAGTTGGTTGATGATGATAGAGAATATAATTATTGGAAATGGGTGAAGAAATTGGAGCTAAACCCTTGGGTCGAAATGTTTTTATGGTGTTTATTGAATAACACAATCCCATCTAATGATTTCCTAATGCTTAGAAGGCTGTTGGATAATAATTTGTGTCCGAGAGGGTGCAATTCTATTTAAAATTTATATCATATAACATGTGATTGTTTAAACTAACTCAAGTGATCATTTATCTGAATACTTGGGGTTTTTCCTTCGCCGGTTTTCTATTCCCAGGTGAAATGTAGAGTGAAGTTGGAAAGGTTAGCAAATACTAATCCTTTTATTGCTAATATGTATTATACATTACTGTTCTTTTCTTAGAAGAGTAGGAATAAGGTAAAGCATGGAGGGTCGATGATAGTTCTGCAATTATTGCTATGTAATTAACTTTGTTGCTACTTCATATTGAAATAATCTCATCTAAGAAAATTGGCATGGGGTGCATGTGTTGACCCCTATACCTCAAACCACTTGAGTAAGGACCCAAACTGGTGAATAAAGTAATATGCGCCTTGGCGCCACACGTCACTTGAAGGGTCAAACGACTCCTGATTGTTAAACGGATGGCATCATTGCGATCTGAAAGTTCGTTAAGGATGTTAAGCCTTATGAACTTAGTCCCAAGCTAACCAAGAGGGGGGGGGGTGAATTGGTATTTTAAAAACTATTTTCACAAAGAAAGAAAATTGCATAAACCAAATCACACCACAAAAATAAATGCGGAATTTAAAAGCGCGGAAGCAAGAAAAGGAACACATAAATTTATAGTGGTTCGGTTGACTTGACCTACGTCCACTCCTTGGAGACACCCTCCAAGTATTGCACTACAAAAACGTGACTCTCCTTTAGCCCCCACAGCTAGGCGGAGAAGCCCTCACAAGAACCTCCTTTTTGCCACCCCGGCAAGGCAGAGAACCTTCCTCCTTTTGCTTCCTCCTGAAGTTGGCAGAGAACCAAAACCAAAAGCAAACTCCTTACCTCTACCGACCCTTCCACGGATGAGAAACTCTAGACGAAGATGAAGCAGAGCGATCCTTGAAGCAACCCTTGTGAATTCCCTCACAAGCTCCCCCTCACAAGATCCTCTCTCTCTTTCTGTCCTCAAGGTCTTCTCATGTCAAGGCAGCAGCCAAAGGTCTTGAAAAACGTTGAACAAGAGCTCTTAAATAGAAGAGCTTCAAAAGAGCTCATTAATTGCAAGTTGCCGACTATATCGTCCAGGCCGATATGGACATCGGCCCGGCCGATCAGTACAAATAAATGAAGATCGGCTAGAGCATCGCCCTGGATGCAAAATAGGACGATTAAAAAATTGGCTTGATCGTCCAGGGCGATCTCACGATCGTCCTGGCCGATCAGTTCAAATCAGAGGAAAATCGTCCTGACAATAGCCCTGGATACGGGCTGGCCGATATTGATCGTCCTGAAGTAACTTAAGGTTTTTGACTGGATCATCCTGGCCGATCCTGCGATCGTCTAGGACGATATGATCGTATCAATCATCCTTAATTACTCCCTTGATTTCCTGAACAATTATGGCATAATTTGTGAATATCGTCCAAAGCCGATCCACGGATCGTCCTGGCCGATAATTTAAAAATACAGTATATCATAATTGACTATGGCGGCTACTTCTTTCTGTTTTGAGCTTATAGTCCCGGCCGATACACGTATCGTCCAGGACGATCTGTTAATGTCGGCTGCCTTAATTAAGAATCCTTAATTAGACTTTCTGTTTTAAGCTGATCGTCCAGGTCGATTCAAAAATCGTCCTGGTCGATATGAGTAAAAATAGAAATTCTAAGTCTCTCAAGTGTGTGTGTGAAGGGTTACATAGCATCAGTCTCTTTGACTATTACAAGTAGACTCAAAAGGTGAAAAACAAACGTACAGACTGACTCAACCCTAAACCTACGCAATCCTGAACTTGGCTCTTCCTTGATCGTCCGATCTTCGATTCCTGAAAAGTTAAAAGCAACAGGCAGTCCAAGAGAAACAGTGTTTGTCAATCATCAAAACATAAGCCATAAAAAATAGATTTGCAACACAATCAGGACGTCAAATTCTGCTGGGTCGAGGCCCCTCACAATTGAATCGGACGAGATCGGTCAAAAGGGACGACCGACACCCGAAATTAAAGTGCAACACTGATCAAACGATCCCGGATCGACGAACAGACTTCATCGTTGCATCTGAAATGTTGCCAACCTATGAAAATTGCATTTTGTTTATTCTATTTGGAGTATCTAGATTGATAGCACAAATCCTAATGTAATGCAAAGATGCACATATAGAGTAAACGAGGCCTCGAAGACGCTCGGAAAACATCCAATCGACAAACGACAGCGCCATTACGTCCGGAACATCGCCAACATTCAAGATATACATTTTATTTAATAAATTAGGATCGTCTGAGATGGTGGCAAATTTTTAAGCAATTCAAATATGATATAGAGGTCTGCATTACGATGGAAATAAGGCCTCGAAGATGTTCGGACGATGTCCAATAGACAAACGGACAGCGCCATTACGTCCGGAACGTCGTCAACATTCAGGATATATATTTTATTTAATAAATTTGGATCACTTGAGATGGTGTCGTAAATTTCAAAGGCGGTCTAAATATGATGCGAAGGCACGCGTATCACAAAAATTTGCCTCTACGGAGACGACATGACGTCCGATTGCTAAACGGATGGCGCCATTGTGTTCGGAACATCGTCGGCATTAAGAGTCTACATTTTATTTGATCAAATTGGATTGTTTGATATGGTTCCATAAATTTTAAAGGCGATTCAAATATGATGTGAAGGTGCGCATATCAAGGAATTTTGCCGATTCGGAGACGACATGACGTCCGATCATGAAACAGACTGTGTCATTGTGTTTGGAACATCCTCGGCATTAGGAATATATATTTTATTTGATTAAATGAGATCGTTTGAGGTGGTGTCGCAAGTTTTAAAGTCGATTCAAATATGTCGCGAAGACACGCATTACAAGGGAAATTAGCCTTGTCGGAGACCAAACAATGTCGGATCGACAAACGGACAGTGCCATTACGTTCGGAATGTTGTCAATCTCTGAAAACTGTATTTTTTATTCAATTTCAAGTATCCATAATGGTGGCACGAATCTCGAGGCAAAACACGCATTTCGAGGGAATTAGGCCTCGTCACCACCCAAATAACGTCTGATTGCAAAACGAACTGCATCATTGTGTCTGAAACACCGTCAATACTATGAATGCACTACCAATTTGTCTAATGTCTATGTTCGAAAAATTTGATATGCTAAACGAGGTAATTACACACAATTCAAGGTGAAATGCACGCGAATCAAGCATTTTCTTTTGAATTCATTGCAATTTCATATTAATAATAATATTAATGATAATATATTATTATTAATGTTAATATTAATTCAAAAGAAATAAAATTAGAGTAAGTGTCAAAGGAAATATCTAATCATATTTAATAGCCTACCTCGTATCAGTCAAAAATTGCTCTGATCTCCTGATTTTCCGTTGAATTTGGCATCTAAATCCCTGAAATCCCGCTGATGGTAGGTCATCTCGAGGGTTGGCTCTCGTCGTTAGATCAAAATGAAATGAGCGAAAACTATTCTCTCGGTCCTCCTCTTCTCTCTATTGTTCACGCCAAACTCAAAAGCCAACTCCTCCCATCTACTATAACCACCTGAACACCCACGTCAAAGCCGGGCTTCTTCGATCTTCTACTTTCCTCGTTAAATCCAACTCAGTAAACCAGCCTTCTGATCTAGGCAAGCCTCTCGAATCTTAATCCCCGACCTTACTCTGCTCCGATCTCTACATGAACCTCCTCTCTGTTAGTGATGTCAAGCCTTCTACCGGAAATCATCTCCAACTTCAGGTATTTGATCTAGTTCTGCCAATCCACCTAAGAAAGCTACGAAAAAGAGGCCCTTTGCCGTCAGTTCTGCAAGCTGCAGTAGAAACCAGATTCTTCAAGCTCCTGGAAAGTGCAATTAACGTTCATGTAATGCTCTTATTCTAAACCGCACCTTTGCTCTTATATGAACAGAACCCCATCTCCTTTATTCTGAAGTCCAACAGAGCCACAACAACCGTCTTCCTCTCTTTTGTTTGACGCCAACAGCAAACAAAGGAAGGTTTTTTTTTTTTTTTTAAGTTCTCTTCTCTGGTTTCCCATTCCGCTCCACCTGAACCTCATGACCACAACGCCCTTCCATTTTGAGCTATTTATCTTGGCCTCCAATGGCAGCCGTTGCCTCAGAAACTAAGAAGATCTCAAAGCTACAGACCATTGTTGTTGGCCTCGATCAGATCAGTGAGGATGAGAAGTTCGGATTCATTAGTTTGGTCTCTCGCTATTTGAGTGGGGAGGCCGAGCATGTTGAGTGGAGTAAGATTCTGACTCCAACAGACAAGGTTTTCATGCCATATGAATCCTTGGCTATTCCACATAAAGATCTTGAATCAATTAAGAAGATGCTGGACAAAATCTCTCAACAAGAAGTATGGATGCAATGACCATTTACTCTTGACAAACCCGTTCAATACCCATGATGACACATTGAAGATTGTTGAGAAATATACCAACTCAAACATTGAAATTCATACCTTCAACCCAAGCCAATATCCTCGCTTGGTAGCTGATGATTTTCTGCCTCTTCCAAGCAAAGGAGAATTAGGGAGGGATGGCTAGTACGCTCCAGTGCACGGTAATGTATTCCCATCATTGTTGAAAAGTTGAAAACTTGAGTTCTTGCTATCTCAGGGAAAGGAGTATGTCTTCATTACAAACTCAGATAACCTTGGTGCTATATTTGACATAAATATTTTAAATCATTTGATCAATAATAAGAAAGAGTACTGCATGGAGATTTTCAATACCAACAAAAGGTGGGTGACCTGATATGCATTCTTGCAACATTGTTACTTATGCTTGTGGAAAGCATGACAAGATTAAAAAAAAAAAAAAAGCTCCCAGAATATCTTCAGGCTTTAGGACTTAAGCCTAATATTGCTACCTATAATATCTTTGCTGCAAGTTATGTGGAAAATGCAAAGCTTGTTGAAGCATTTGATTTAGTCATCCACATGATAAAATGTGGATCCAGTCCAATTGGAATTACATGTAACTCAATAGTAGATGATTATTGTAAGCAGTAGAGAAGAAAAAATAGAGAGAGAGAGAGCTTTCAAAACAATAAAAGAAATGGTTCTTTTCTCGATGCTTGCAACGGGCCGGCAAACCCCCAAGGCGCTCACGTAGCGTTGAGGGTGGGAAACCGGTGCGATGCTTGCGATGATTTAAGGATCCCTCTTCAATGCTAGCAACGAGCCGGCAAACCCCCGAGGCGCTCAAGTAGCGTTGTAGGGCGGGAAACCGATGCGGTGTTTGCGGCGAAGGGGATAAAAAATAATGTGTTTTTATTTTTAGTTTTTTTATATAAGTACCCCCGAACGCCCACGTGGTGCAGAGGGGGGAAATCTGTATTTTTCTAACATATGTTTTCTTCTTATAAAAAAAAAAACCCTTAAACGCTCACGTAGCGGGTGGGGATAAAAAATAAAATATGCGACCGCGGTGTCATTTTTGACACCTACCTGAAGCACTCATGTAACGTCGAGGGGAAGGTTGCCTCTTGATTTTTTCCCCTAAACGGGGGAGACACCGGGAGGCTGCCGAAATTTTGTTTTAAAAATACAAGGACTTGAACATTTTTTTTGGACAATAGTGGACTCATTTTTGGGCAGCAGGGGACATAAATTATGGACTCAAAAAAAATGGCTTGAACAATTTGAATAAAAAATTGACCAAATAGAGAGTAATAAGACTCATCATTGCAATAAAATGAGCTCAAATGAACATAAAATGATTATGACATTCGAACTCAAATGACTTGAACAATTGATAAAGGACTTAGACTTGGACAAATATTTGACAACATTTGGACAGCAGGGGACATAAGAGAAATCATCTTAGACTCAAAAATGACTTGAAAATTTTGAATAAAAATTTGAATGAATAAAGTTAACAAAACTCATGATTGCAGTAAATGGGTCTCAAATGAATATTAAGTAATAATGAAATTTGAAATTTATTGAAGTTGAATATAAGAATAATGTTGAATTGAACTTCATATAAGAGTGATAATTGCAATCAAATGACTAGTGATCAAAATGATGAATTTATAAGGGATTTGTGATCTCTACAAGCATTGAATGATAAGTAACATTCATAATCATTCAAATTAAGATCAAGTAAGCAAAGGCAAGGGACCTAAGTGACAATAAATCAAATTTGAATGAATTTGAATATTAAGAGAAAGATAATTAGTGATGAGCCAATTTATACTCAAAGCTTAATTTGGACTCAAATGTGATTTGAGCTAAATGACATTGAGCTCAAACTTGAGTTATAGTTTGAACTTGACATTGAACTCAAACTTGGGTTATAGTTTGAACTTGACATCAAACTCAAGCGGGGCTCAAATAATTTGAAAACTTGAGCTTGGACCAAATGAGGGGGAATGGAATATTCAAATTGAAACATATGAAGAATGACATAATGCTCCAAATAAAATTGTCATTTGTAAGATAACAAATTCCAAATCAAATGCAAAGGAAGATATATTAGACTTGTGAACCAAGGGATTATAAGTTTCACCCATTTACAACAAGCAAGCAAGTGAGACCTACAAATGACAAAAATTGAAAGGCATATGCGATAATTGCAAATGAATTTTGAGGATGAAAATTCATTGTGCAAGTCATAGTTTATTCCCAAAGATATCAAAAGATTTGTGACGCTCATCATGACATGTATAAGCAATAGAATTGCAAGGAGAATAAATACAAATAAAATGTGCTAGTACTCGTGTCATCAACAATGATTCAATGCAAGAAAATACATCGACAAAGATCTGCAACACATACGATCTCTTTACAAAGACAGATGTATGTGCCACATGCCACTGATGGGTAGATGTAAAAAGACTTCAGTAAATACAATATCCTGAAGTCAATTTCAATATGTAAATAAATACATCTACCTACCTACATGCACCAGTGGCGAATGTACTGAAAAGATTAAAGACTACCATAAAATATATGAAGAATATGACAAGTGCAAGCTCCTACGATCTAATGCAGGAGATTAGTTAGTGCACTACAATCCACCTGCAAAAAGCAACGAGTAGTGCACGATAGTCTACCTGTACGAAGCAGCGAACAACTTAATTCAGAAGCTGCTACGCCACGCCACCGAATCTGCAACATTCGTACAAGCAGACAAAAGGCGTATACGAATAATTTCAAAGTACCCCCGCACAAGTGCACCATAGTTTGTATACATATAGGTACACTAAAAGGGATAAATATAATCAAATACCTATATGGGCCCCGGCAAGCGTGTTATTGGTACACACGTGACGTCTAGGGATGTTGCGCGGGTTATTAATTTTGAACCCGATCCTCCTTAGCAGGTAAAAAGGAGTAGACATGGTATAATTACAAAATGCCCCCAAACACCAACACGGGCCCCAGCAAGCGTGTTATAAGTATACACGTGACGTCTATGGATGTTGTTCGAGTCGGTAAGTGAATTCATGTTCGAACCCTATCCTTCTTTACGGATCAATAAGAGTCGATAGGGTTCAAACCATTGCACAAATATACGGTTGCGACGACCGGTATATCTGTCTTAATACATTCATATTAGGCCTTTAAGGCCTATAACAATGAGAATTCACTATCAAGGGCATAAAGCTTATGAAACCCGATCCTTTGTCGACTAGTAGACAGAGTCGATAAGATTCAATCCATAAAATAGAAATGACCCCAAACACCCTGATGATGGCCGTGTTGAATGCAGATCTCAACCGGAGGGGTTCCCAAATATTTTTAAATGTTTCACAAATATCCAAAGTCCATAGCTCCACCTAAAATACCCATAAAAAAAATCCAAAAACTCCACAAAAATTCCAAATCTCAAAAATATTTAAAAAATAAAATCAATCCATCAACACACTTAAAGCAAAGCCCATCCACCCTCCACAACAGTCTGTTGGGGTGGACAAATTCAAATAAACTCTAGCTCACAAAGAGTCAAATGCCTTGTCGAAAATATCACTAAGATTCATTCTCAAACAATCTCTTGCCAGTAAGGACATGGTACGTGTCCTCTAACCGGCAGTTTCACCGCCAAATGGCACTGCAGGTAAACGATTATGACCCAGGGCCCTCTGAACCGAGTGATTTTGCCACCAAATGGCACCACAAAATACCGGTTATGGCCATCACTATTATGTTCCTTATTGACATCAAATCCTTGAGATATGAATCAATATGATATGATCGATATGGCACAAAGCCCTCTGTAAGCTAAGGTGGATTCAAATTTGTCCCCTTAGACGAATATTCATCCCAGGTCTACAAGGTCCCCTTGGACGAAGCAACCCATGGCTGCCGACAAGGGTCCTTTTATCAGGTTGGGTCGACTACCTCCTCTGACTAAGTAGACCAGGGACCACAATGGGCCGGGACGACGGAACTATGGGATCTTGATCGGGCCCATCATCCATTCCCCCACCATCCGCTTTAAGTGAAAGATGGTAAAATTTTTATTTTAAATATTAAATCTTTCCAAAAATCCAAACTTCCCAAATTTACAAATCCAAATCCAGTTCTTAGATTCCAAACCTATGCTGCTACTATATGCAGATAACACGTATACTCTACGTATCTAATTGACGACTAGCCTTAATCGAAAGTTCTCTCTCATTATTGGGAGGTGTAATTAACTATAGGGGCTTGCGCCTATAGGAAACAAGAACTCAGATCATAAAGTCCTCATAAAATGAGGGCAAAATCTCTGGGTAGTGTCTTATCTACAAACCCATATGCCTTCAAAAATTTATCTCGAAACTTATTCAATTAACACTCCCTCGCTGAAATAAAAAGAAACGCTCGGCGGGGAGGCCAGGGCCGAATTTTCGAAGCCTACGGATTTATGGCGACTCCGCTGGGGAATGGTTTCTCTGTCCATCTCTGGCTAGTCACTTAAATGCTATAGTAGCACAAAAAATGATGATGATATTGATCTCTTTACGGTGAACATCAGGATATGACACCTGGTGCATATATCCAAAAATCCATCACTGAAAGATCCCGATAGAGGAAAAATAAACATCTATTATGATGGTAGAATAAAGAAAAAAAAATTCAAGATATATACCGTGAGCATCGGGGTGTGACACTTGGATGCATATCCGAGAATCCACTGCCGAGTGATCCCGACATAAGAAAAAATAAATATAGAGACCCATATCTCTAAAAAAAAATAGTGTGACATCTAGTATGTACTCCTAGAGATCCACTATTAAAGAAATTCATCAAAAGTGGGCTACAACGAGGACCCTTACAGGAGCAATATTCTCAATGGTCGACACCTTGGATAATTCTCCAGGAGATCCCATCACTTTCTAACTATATATTCTCAAACTGAAGAGGATCCTCACCCGATCTTCATTAGTGCCTTCTGCTCGAAGAGCAAGTGAAGAAAATGAAAGAACCCCTCTGTGAATTTAGGAACTGCTTTGCCTAGACATACGTTGAAATACATGTCTTATCCCCGATGTAAAAGTTCACAGAGTAGCCGTCAAACCAGATGTAACACCCTTCAAACAAGCTCCAAGGAGAATGAGATTGAAGACTGAAGAGCAAGTGATTATAGTGACGAAGAAACTCATAGAATCAGTCTTCATCCGTGAAGCAAATATGGCGAAATTGGATCGTCAATATTATCCGGTGAAAAAGAAGAACGGTTAGATTCATATATGTATCGATTTTTGGGACCATAATAAGGCATGCCCGTAAGATGACTTTCTGCTTCCGGTACTTGAACTTCTAGTGGATAACACTTTCAACTATGGTATGTTCTCATTCATTGACCGATCGTCAGGATGCAATCAAATTAAGATGGCGGCTGAAAATGAAAAGTATATATTATTCAGAACATCTATAGGCATATTCTACTACACAGTTATGCCTTTCGGCCCAAAGAACAATAGTACTACATACCAACGGGTAATGAAACGTATATTTGATGAGCTAATACATCAAAAGGTCGAGTGCTATATTCCTGGTGCTAAGGAGATCAAACATCCCACACCAAAAAATTAGTGGCAAGTTCATATCCAATTGGGAGGGCCCCCTTTGTTATCGAGGAGGTATTTTAAGGAGGAGCTTTTCAATTATTCGACCTGGAGGGTCAGAGACCTATGCTGCCGAACAACGATCGATATTTAAAGAAATACAACACATAAAATTGCCCAATAAAATATTATGTATTTTGTATATATTTATAAGCAATACATTTATATTTTGAAATTCTCTTGTGTAGCATGAATGCATTTCAAAATCTCCCATCATACTGGGGTCATTTTAAATATTTATTCGGGTTAACATCGCACTGCGTGCCGAGATCCACATATAAATATTTAAAATCTCAAAGATACAAAGCTTATCCAAAATGTCCTGACGAGATAGGGGCATTTTAAATATTCATTTGGGTTAACATCGTGTTACACGCCGAGAACCCAAATGAATATTTAAAATTTTAAAATTCCAAATTTATTCTATTCTAGAATGTCCCTGCGAGACATGGGGCATTTTAAATATTTATTCGGGTCGACATCACACTGCATGCCGAGATCCCCAAATAAATATTTAAAATTATCAATACAAATGTTCTTTTGTGCTAAAAAATATGAATGCTTATTTTTCAAAGTATATGCATGTGATTTTTCAAAAGCTAGAGGCATCACCTTCTCCAATGAACAAATACTCAAAAGTCAAGAAAGAGACTTTTGTAACTACACACTCCAACAAATTTAGCCGAAGCAGCTTGGAGTCTTTCGACAACCTGAAGCTTAAAGTTCGAATGGGTGTAAAAGGTCGGATCCAACAAGCCCAAATGTGGCCGGATTGCTGGCAACTTCGTTTACTCAACACGACATAAGAAAGGCCGTAGTAGCGGAACCCCCACTTCGTTAACCCATCAGTAGGGACTGCAGGAAGAATGAAGACAAATTTGACTCGACAAGTTCTAGTAGTTGTAGTCCATAAGACTCCTAATTGACCGGAGAATTAAAGTTCCAGTGGAAATAATGAGTCACGAGCAATTACAAATGCTCGTAGAATTCAAATCTGTGACCACAATGTATGACTTCTTGCCACTGACCTTATGTAAACCTAAGGGTTTAGATCACCGACTCTATCATCAAGCCCGCCAAAGCTAGAAGCAGAGGGCAGAAGGCATGCAAATTTTCTGACAAGTCAGTACAGACAAATTAGATAGCCCTTCATCAAGTTCACTACCCAGAGCATTAGACAGAAGAAATCAAGACCTTATGAGTCAAGCTAAAGCTACGAAAAGAAGCATCCCGGATGACATCTAAAATGTCCCTGCAAGACAGGGGGCATTTTAAATATTCGTTTGGGTCGACATCGTGCTGCACGCCGAGATCCCCAAATGAATATTTAAAATCTCAAAATTCTAAATTTATTCTATTATGAAATGTCCCTGTGAGATAGGGGCATTTTAAATATTTATTTCGGGTCGACATCGCGCTGCATGCCGAGATTCCCGAATAAATATTTAAAATCATCAATTCAAATATTCTTTTGTGCTAAAGAATACAAATGCCTCTTTTTTAAATTATATGCAGGTGATCTTTCAAAAGTTCAAGACACCACCTTCTCCAACGTACTAAGGTTCAAAAGTCAAGAAAGAGACTTTTGTGACTACACACTCCAACAAATTGAGCCAGAAAAGCTTGAAGTCTTTCGACAGTCTGAAGCTTAGGGTTTGAATGGGTATAAAAGGCCGGATCCAACACGCCCACATACGACCAGATCGCTGGCAGCTCCATCTACTCAACACGCCATAAGAAAGGCCGTAGTAGTGGAACCCCCACTTCGTCAACCCGTTTGTAGGGACTGTATGAAGCACGAAAGTAAATTTGGCTTGACAAGTTCAAGTGATCGTAGTCTACAATATTCTAAATGAATGAAGACTCAAAGTTCTAGTGGGAAGGAGGAATCTCGAGCAACTATTGAATGTTCGTAGGCTCCAAAATCTAAAACCACGAAGGATGAATCCATATCTACCAAATTTAGTAAAATCAGTTTTGGGAAGCACAAGTCCCATAGCTCAAATCTGAAGCCTGAATGGGTGTAAAAGGTCGGATCCAACACGCCCAAATATGGCCGGATCGCTAGCAGCTCCGTCTACTCAATAAGCCATAAGAAAGATCGTAGTAGAGGAACCCCCATCTCAGCAATAAGAGGACAAAGAGCTATCAAATTCTAGCTCTACCGATCTGATGAACTCAAGTGATTCAGATTAAAGTCTTCTCAAGTGGTTAAATATTAAGATGCTACCTACGTTCGGTACTATCAACTGAATCCAGAACCTGCAAATCCTTCAACAAATCTGTAAAGCATAAATCGAGGATCGAAGGAGTTTTTCTTCAAAAGTCCGCCAAAGCACAAAGCAAAGGACTGAAGAAAATTATTCCAAAGTTCACACAAAGCCTAGGGCTGAACTAAGAGGATTCTGTCATCAAAAAGTCTGTTACGCACAAAGCTCTGGACCGATGACTTTTCGCCATCGACCTAATACAAACCTAAGGGTTTTGGTCATCGATATCTAGTCCTTCATCAAGCCCGCCAAAACTAGAAGCATAGGGACGAAGGTATAAAAACTATCTAATAAGTCAGTAAAAGACAAATAAGGTGATTCTCCATGAATTTCCGCAGCACAAAGCACATGACAGAAGAATAAAAATTTCATGAATCAAGCCAAAGCTATGAAAAGAGTACCTTGGATGATATCTACAAATGTCCCTAAATATTGGGAGCATTTTAAATATTTATTTGGATCAAGAACGCGCTGCATGTCGAGATCCCCAAATAAATATTTAAAATTTTATCAATATACAATCAGATGATGGAAGAATGTAGCATGTGTAGAAGAGCTATAAACTAAAGTGACAGTGGTGTTAAAAGAGAAGAAGTGGTGGTGATACTATTCACCATTGTCAATCTACAAAGCTATGCTCTAGGGACCCAAATACGAAGTGCTATATCACTATCCTGGGGTCCCTACTTGACTAAAATCAGTGTTTCAACCATCTATAGATACATCTAAAAGAGCCGTGAAGGAGGAGAAAGTAGTGTGCATCCAAATAAATTTTGGAGATCCACTAAAGAAAATTTTCGTGTGACATCCAAGAAAATTTTTGGAGATCCACTAAATGAAAACCGTAGTGTGACATCCAGAGCAAATATTTGGAGATCCGCAGGGTCAATCAATATACAACAAACGTGATTCGCTCTGGACTCGTACCACATTTGTTGGGGGGCATTTGTTGACCCCTATACCTCAAACCACTTGAGTAAGGACCCAAAGCTGGTGAATAAAGTAATATGCGTCTTGGCACCACACGTCACTTGAAGGGTCAAACAACTCATGATTGTTAAACGGATGGCATCGTTGCGATCAGGACGTCGAATTCTGTTAGGTCGAGGCCCCTCACAATTGAATCGGACGAGATCGGTCAAAAGGGACGATCAACACCCGAAATTAAAGTGCAAGACTGATCAAACGATCCCGGATCGACGAACAGACTTCATCGTTGCATCCAAAATATTGCCAACCTATGAAAATTGCATTTTGTTTATTCCATTTGGAGTATCTAGATTGGTAGCACAAATCCTAATGTAATGCAAAGATGCGCATATAAAGGAAACGAGGCCTCAAAGATGCTCAAAAAATATACGATCGACAAACGAACAGCGCCATTACGTCTGGAATGTCGCCAACATTCAAGTTATACATTTTATTTAATAAATTAGGATCGTCTAAGATGGTGGCGAATTTCTAAACAATTCAAATATGATATAGAGGCCTACGTTATGACGGAAACAAGGCCTCGAAGATGTTCGGACGACGTCCGATCGACAAACGAACAGAGCCATTACGTCCAGAACGTCGTCAACATTCAGGATATACATTTTATTTAATAAATTTGGATCATTTGAGATAGTGTCGTAAATTTCAAAGGCGGTCTAAATATGATGCGAAGGCACGCGTATCACGAAAATTTGCCTCTACGGAGACGACATGACATCCGATTGGCAAACGGATGGAGCCATTGTGTTCGGAACGTCGTCGTCATTAAGAGTCTACATTTTATTTGATCAAATTGGATCGTTTGATATGATGCCAAAAATTTTAAAGGCAATTTAAATATTATGTGAAGGTGCACATATCAAGGAATTTTCCCTATTCCGAGACGACATGACGTCCGATCATGAAACAGACTATGTCATTGTGTTTGGAACGTCGTTGGCATTAGGAATATACATTTTATTTGATTAAATTGGATTGTTTGAGGTGGTGTCGCAATTTTCAAAGTCGATTCAAATATGTTGTGAAGATAAGCATTACAAGGAAATTAGCCTCGTCGGAGACCAAACAATATCGGATCGACAAACGGACAGTGCCATTACGTCTTGAATGATGTCAACCTCAGAAAACTGTATTTTTTATTCAATTTCAAGTATCCATAATGGTGGCACAAATCTCAAGGCAAAACACACATTTCGAGGGAATTAGGCCTCGTCACCACCCAAATGACGTATGATTGCAAAACAAACTCCGTCATTGTGTCCGAAACACCGTCAATACTATGAATGCACTACCAATTTGTCTAATGTCTATGTTCGACAAATTTGATACGCTAAACGAGATAATTAAACATACATTTCAAGGTGAAATGCACGCGAATCAAGGCATTTTCTTTTGAATTCATTGCAATTTTATATTAATAATAATATTAATGATAATATATTATTATTAATGTTAATATTAATTCAAAAGAAATAAAATCAGAGTAAGGGTCAAAGGAAATATCTAATCATATTTAATAGCCTACCTCGTATCAGTCAAAAATTGCTATGATCTCCCTATTTTCCGCTGAATTTGGCGTCTAAATCGCTGAAATCCCGCTGATGGTAGGTCATCTCGAGGGTTGGCTCTCATCATTAGATCAAAATGAAACGAGCGAAAGCTATTCTCTCGGTCCTTCTCTTCTCTCTATTGTTCACGCCAAACTCAAAAGCCAACTCCTCCCATCTGCTATAACCCCCTGAACTCCCACGTCAAAGCCGGGCTTCTTCGATCTTATACTTTCCTCATTAAATCCAACTCAGTAAACCAGCCTTCTAATCCAGGCAAGCCTCTCGAATCTTAATCCCCGACCTTGCTTTGCTCCGATCTCTACATGAACCTCCTCTCCGTTAGTGCTGTCAAGCCCTCTACTAGAAATCATCTCCAACTTCAGGTATTTGATCTAGTTCTACCAATCCACCAAAGAAAGCTACGAAAAAGAGGCCTTTGCCGTTAGTTCCCGCAAGCTGCAGTAGAAACCAGACTCTTCAAGCTCCTGGAAAGTGCAATTAACGTTCATGTAATGCTCTTATTCTAAACCGCACCTTTGCTCTTATATGAACAGAACCCCATCTCCTCTATTCTGAAGTCCAACAAAGCCACAACAACTGTCTTCCTCTCTTTTGTTTGACGCCAACAACAAACAAAGGAAGGTTCTCTTCTCTGGTTTCCCATTCCGCTCCACCTGAACCTCATGACCACAATGCCCTTCCATTTTGAGCTATTTATCTTGGCCTTCAATGGCAGCCGTTGCCTCATAAACTAAGAAGATCTCAAAGCTACAGACCATTGTTGCTGGTCTCGATCAGATCAAGTGAGGATGAGAAGTCCGGATTCATTAGTTTGGTCTCTCGCTGTTTGAGTGGGGAGGCCGAGCAAGTTAAGTGGAGTAAGATTCTGACTCCAACAGACAAGGTTTTAATGCCATATGAATCCTTGGCTATTCCACATAAAGATCTTGAAGCGATTAAGAAGATGCTGGACAAAATCTCTCAACAAGAAGTATGGATGCAATGTCCCTTTACTCTTGACGAACCCGTTCAATACCCATGATGACACATTGAAGATTGTTGAGAAATATACCAACTCAAACATTGAAATTCATACCTTCAACCCAAGCCAATATCCTCGCTTGGTAGCTGATGATTTTCTGCCTCTTCCAAGCAAAGGAGAAACAGGGAGGGATGGCTTGTACGCTCCAGTGCACGGTAATGTATTCCCATCATTGTTGAAAAGTGGAAAACTTGGGTTCTTGCTATCTCAGGGAAAGGAGTATGTCTTCATTACAAACTCAGATAACCTTGGTGCTATATTTGACATAAATATTTTAAATCATTTGATCAATAATAAGAATGATCTGCATTCTTGCAACATTGTTACTTATGCTTGTGGAAAGCATGACAAGATAAAAAAAAAAAAGCTCACAGAATATCTTCAGGCTTTAGGACTTAAGCCTAATATTGCTACCTATAATATGTTTGCTGCAAGTTATGTGGAAAATGCAAAGCTTGTTGAAGCCATTGATTTAGTCATCCACATGATAAAATGTGGATCCAGTCCAATTGGAATTACATGTAACTCAATAGTAGATGATTATTGTAAGCAGTAGAGAGAGAGAGAGAGAGAGAGAGAGAGAGCTTTCAAAACAATAAAAGAAATGGTTCTTTTCTCGATGCTTGCAACGGGCCGGCAAACCCCCAAGGCGCTCACATAGCGTTGAGGGTGGGAAACCGGTGCGATGCTTGCGACGATTTAAGGATGCATCTTCAATGCTAGCAACGAGCTGGCAAACCCCTGAGGCGCTCAAGTAGCGTTGTAGGGAGGGAAACCGGTGCGGCGCTTGCGGCGAAGGGGATAAAAAATAATGTGTTTTTATTTTTACTTTTTTATATAAGTACCCCCAAACGCCCACGTGGTGCAGAGGGGGGAAATCTGTGTTTTTCTAACATGTGTTTTCTTCTTATAACAAAAAAAAAAAAAAATCCTTAAACGCTCATGTAGCGGGCGGGGATAAAAAATAAAATATGCGACCGCGATGTCATTTTTGACACCTACCTGAAGCACTCACGTAGCGTCGAGGGGAAGGTTGCCTCTTCGTTTTTTTCCCTAAACAGGGGAGACGCCGGAAGGCTGCCGAAATTTTGTCTGAAAAAGACAAGGGCTTGAACATTTTTTTTGGACAACTGTGGACACATTTTTGGACAGCAGGGGACATAAAGTATGGACTAAAAAAAATGGCTTGAACAATTTGAATAAAAATTTGACCAAGTAAAGTGTAATAAGACTCATCATTGCAATAAAATGAGCTCAAATGAACATAAAATGATTATGACATTCGAACTCAAATGACTTGAATAATTGATAAAGGACTCAGACTTGGACAAATATTTGACATCATTTGGGCAGCAGGGGACATAAGAGAAATCATCTTAGACTCAAAAATGACTTGAAAATTTTGAATAAAAATTTGAATGAATAAAGTTAACAAAAATCATGATTGCAATAAATGGGACTCAAATGAATATTAAGTAATAATGACATTTGAAATTTATTGAAGTTGAATATAAGAACAATGTTGAATTGAACTTCATATAAGAGTGATAATTGCAATCAAACGATTAGTGATCAAAATGATGAATTTATAAGGGATTTGTGATCTCTACAAGCATTGAATGATAAGTAACAATCATAATCATTCAAATGAAGATCAAGTAAGCAATGGCAAGGGACCTAAGTGACAATAAATCAAATTTGAATGAATTTGAATATTAAGAGAAAGATAATTAGTGATGAGCCAATTTGTACTCAAAGCTTAATTTGGACTCAAATGTGATTTGAGCTAAATGACATTGAGCTCAAACTTGAGTTATAGTTTGAACTTGACATTGAACTCAAACTTCGGTTATAGTTTGAACTTGACATCGAACTCAAGCGGGGCTCAAATAATTTGAAAACTTGAGCTTGGACCAAATGAGGGGGAATTGAATATTCAAATTGAAACATATGAAGAATGACATAATGCTCCAAATAAAATTGTCATTTGTAAGATAACAAATTCTAAATCAAATGCAAAGGAAGATATATGAGACTTGTGAACCAAGGGATTATAAGTTTCACCCATTTACAACAAGCAAGCAAGTGAGACCTATAAATGACAAAAATTGAAAGGCATATGCGATAGATTGCAAATGAATTTTGAGGATGAAAATTCATTGTGCAAGTCATAGTTTATTCCCAAAGATATCAAAAGATTTATGACGCTCATCATGACATGTATAATAAATAGAACTGCAAGGCGAATAAATACAAATATAATGTGCTAGTACTCGTGTCATCAACAATGATTCAATGCAAGAAAATACATCAACGAAGATCTGCAACACATACGATCTCTTTACAAAGACAGATGTATGTGCCACATGCCACTGATGGGTAGATGTAAAAAGACTTCAGTAAATGCAGTATCCTGAAAATAAATACATCTACCTACCTACATGCATCAGTGGGGAATGTACTGAAAATATCAAAGACTACCATAAAATATATGAAGAATATGACAAGTGCAAGCTCCTACGATCTAATGCAGGAGATTAGTTAGTGCACTACAATCCACCTGCAAAAAGCAATGAGTAGTGCACGATAGTCTACCTGTACGAAGCAGCGAACAACTTAATTCAGAAGCTGCTACGCCATGCCACCGAATCTGTAACATTTGTACAAGCATACAGAAGGCGTCTACGAATACTTTCAAAGTACCCCCGCACAAGTGCACCATAGTTTGTATACACATAGGTACACTAAAAGGGGTAAATATAATCAAATACTTGCATGGGCCCCGACGAGCGTGTTATTGGTACACACGTGACGTCTAGGGATGCTGTGCGGGTGATTAAATTTGAACTCGATCCTCCTTAGCAGGTAAAAAGGAGTAGACATGGTACAATTACAAAATGCCCCCAAACACCAGCACGGGCCCCGACGAAGCGTGTTATAAGTATACACGTGATGTCTATGGATGCTGCGCGGGTCGGTATGTGAATTCATGATCGAACCCGATCCTTCTATATAGATCAATAGGAGTCGACAGGGTTCGAACCATTGAATAATATACGGTTGCGGCGACCGGTATATCTATCTTAATACATTCATATTAGGCCTTTAAGGCCTACAACAATGAGAATTCACTATCAAGGGCATAAAGCCTATGAAACCCGATCCATTTGTCGACCAGTAGACATAGTCAATAAGGTTCAATCCAGAAAATAGAAATGACCCCAAACACCCCGATGATGGCCGTGTTGAATGCAAATCTCAATCAGAGGGGTTCCCAAATATTTTTAAATGTCTCCAAAATATCCAAAATCCATAGCTCCACCTAAAATACCCATAAAAAAAATCTAAAAACTCCACAAAAATTCCAAATCTAAAAAATATTTAAAAAATGAAATCAATCCATCAACACACTTAAAGCAAAGCCCATCCACCCTCCTGCAATAGTCTGCCAGGGTGGACAAATTCAAATAATCTCTAGCTCACAAAGAGCCAAATGCCTAGTTGAAAATATCACTAGGATTCATTCTCAAACAATCTCTTGCTAGTAAGGACGTGGTACGTGTCCTCTAACCGGTAGTTTCGCCGCCAAATGGCACTACAGGTAAACGGTTATGACCCGGGACCCTCTAAACCGAGTGGTTTTGCCGCCAAATGGCACCATAAAATACCGGTTATGGCCATCACTGTTACGTTTATTATTGGCATCAAATCCTTGAGATATGAATCAATAGGATATGATCGATAGGGCACAAAGCCCTCTGTAAGCTAAGGTGGATTCAAATTTGTCCCCTTAGACAAATATTCATCCCAGGTCTACAAGGTCCCCTTGGACGAAGCAACCCATGGCTTCCGACAAGGGTCCTTCTGTCAGGTTGGGTCGACTACCTCCTCTGACTAAGTAGACCAGGGACCACAATGGCCCGGGACGACGGAAACAATGGGATCTTGATCGGGCCCATCATCCATTCCCCCACCATCCGCTTTAAGTGAAAGATGGTGAAATTTCTATTTTAAATATTAAATCTTTCTAAATATCCAAACTTCCCAAATTTACAAATCCAAATCCAGTTCTCAGATTCCAAACCTATGCTGCTACTATATGCAGATAACACGTATACTCTACGTATCTAATTGACGACTAGCCTTAATCGAAAGTTCTCTCTCATTATTGGGAGGGGTAATTAATTATAGGGGCTTGCGCCTATAGGAAACTAGAACTCATATCATAAAGTCCTCACAAAATGAGGGCGATATCTCTGGGTAGTGTCTTATCTACAAATCCATTCTGCCTTCCAAAATTTACCTCGAAACTTATTCAGTTAACACTCCCTCGCTGAAATAAAAAGAAACGCTCGGCGGGGAGGCCGGGGATGAATTTTCGGAGCCCACAGCATGTTAATTAGCTTCCTCAGCTGTTTTACAATTTTTGGCACCCTCCTCTCGAATGGATTAAATTTAATATAGATGCATCTTTGTTGAGATCAAATAAAACTGGAGTTGGTGGAGTATTTAGAAACCATAAAGGTAATTTCTTGTTTGCATTTGGTTTTAATTGCTTGCATTGGGATATTGCACAAGTGGAGCTGTTAGCTATTCATTCCCTGAAGAAAGTGGTCCAGGATTGGATGGTTGAAGCAAAATGAATTATTATTGAAGGCGATAATTATAATATTATTAAGTTTCTTTAAAATTTTTTTGGTAAATCAAGTATTAAGAAAGAAAATATGGATTTGGAGGACTTACTTTTTTTAAAGGAATTTAATTATGTTTTATTTCAGTTTTCCAACATGAATTGTAATAAGTTAGTGGATTTTTGTGCTAACTTGGCTATTTTTAGTGATTTTATTAATTTGGGATGATATTAGTAGCAAAAATATTCCTCCTTTTATTTATTTGTTAAAGGACGGAGGAGATATATTTTCTATCATTGAGTAGGTTGTAATAGGTTTTTTATCTAATACAAGTTGCATTTTCTTTCAAAAAAAAAAAAAAAAAAAAAAAAAAAAAAAAAAAAAAAAAAAAAAAGGAAGAAGTCCTTATCCTCTATATACATATCAATGTATAAACCAAATAATAAGATTCAAAGATGTTAATGTTATTCTATTTGAGACTAATTTGCAATATCATATACATCTTAGCTTATATTAATTGAAGAAGGGGATGTATGGAAGAAATTTATGAGGCTGCGTCTATATATATTTTCTTTAAGAATTAAAATACATTAGAGTGATTGATCTAAGAGACTTTTGTTTTCCTCTTTGTGAATGTGTTCTTAATCAAAACTAGAGGCTTTAATATGTTTATTTAGTTACAGATGGAGAATAAATCAATTTCAAAATTACAAACATGCATGAAA
The DNA here is from genome assembly GCA_016618105.1 of Dendrobium huoshanense. Taxonomy (NCBI): domain Eukaryota; kingdom Viridiplantae; phylum Streptophyta; class Magnoliopsida; order Asparagales; family Orchidaceae; genus Dendrobium; species Dendrobium huoshanense. The sequence continues at coordinate 21,246,622 of CM028354.1, read as the reverse complement.
CATGATGAGCAATACCTAGTCATATCCATTAAAAAAAGCATAATGAAAACTCTTTTCATATGTTAAGTTTATATGATCATTTGAACAAATTCATGAGAAATTTTAGAATTAAAAAATGCCTTGAAAATAGCCTCACTATACTTATTAACCAAAATGAAAATATGATTATAATCAAGAGAAGCCCCATAGAATTTGAAATGAAGAGACGTGACTTGATGATGCTTGTAGATACCTCAATGTTAAGGTCAATTAGATGAAAATATAACAACCACCACAAGATCAATTCTATTTGCAAGTAAATCAATCTCTGATGTAGTAAAAGGAAAAATGATAGCCAATGTTATAATCCTAGAGGATCCTATGACAAATACAATTCAAGGACATCGATGTCTCCGAAAGATATAAAGAACATAAGAGAAACATTATAAAGAACTTAGTTCATTTCTTTGATTCCTTTCTACTCCGAACTTAGTTCATTTCTTTGATTCCCTTCTACTCCCAAAGAGGAGTCCTTATAACATTATAAGGACTCATAACAAAATATGACTTATTGGATTTATAATAACATCACACTATAATGCATGAAGTATAAAATTATTGCTAATCATTTAAATATTTGAGAAGCATGAAGCCTGATTGGCAAGCCTTTAGGATATTCAACATAAGGAAGACACATTGGGTGGTCTTCATGATCAGCTATCTCCAATTCATAATTGAGAATGATATGATGAAGAAAAATGGCCATCTCTAATTTTGCAAGATTTTCTCCTGGGGACATTCTTGCCCCACCACCAAATGGCATGAAAGCCTTTTTACTCTTTATACAATTTGGTTCCTTTGAAAAGAAAATTAGTGAAAATCATGAAAAAAGAAATTATTAATGATGATGCAAATGGATATTTCAATTTATTGAATATGCAAAGAGGTAATGATTCTCACCATCCATCTCCATGGATTAAATTGCATGGGATTATCATAAATTGAAGGATCTAAATGTAAAGCACGTATGTGGACAATTACAAGGTCACCTCGTGGAATAACAATACCTTCAAAAAAAAAGAAGAAGATTTTATTTTAGAAGATTTGAATCCTCGGCGTCTTTCACGATGTAATGAATATTTCCATGTAAATAATAATCTAATAAATTTGAGCTATAATCTCACTTTTTAAATAATGCAAGGGTCTGTTTTGGATAACTTTTTGGTTGCTTTGCTTTTCAGATAATAATTACAATTATGTTTGGTTATTACTTTTTTGTTGCTTGCTAACTATTTTTAAAAAAAAAATTGTGATGAAGAGTTATTTTTTGCAACCATAATTAAGAAGTTGTTTTCTCCACAACAACCTAGCTCACAACTAACTTTATAAAACGGCCCTAAGGTTTCTTTGTGGACAATTTTCTTATTGCCTTTTAAAGCGATATTTTTGTACAAAAATTTATTGGAAGCAATGAAAAAACAACTATAAAAAACTATCCCAAATGAAGCCTAAATAACAAATTTTAAATTGTGAGTTATAATACAACCTTTAGTATATAAAACTCAAAATTATAATAGTGTATGCATTATGTAATTTTATTAAGACATACCTTTATATTTGACATCTTCAATTGCCTTCTTGGGAATGAAAGGAGCAACATTGCTAAGTCGAAGTGTCTCATTAATAACCTTAATAAAGGTCATATTAATATATTGATTTTGTGTGAAGAATATACATGAAAAAATAGAAAACAATGGCTAGCTTCTTATATTTTCAAAATTATGATAAATAAAAAAGTAACAATAGCGCATAAAGATGAAGAATACTAATTTCAAAGTAGTATTTTATCTTTGTTGTCTTAATTTAGAACAAAATTAAAAGATTGACTTACAGACTTAGTGAACTCCATATTTCTGTAATCATCCCATGATAGTTTGAGCTCTAATTTTGACTTGGATTTCACAATTTGAAGATGCTCTTCCTGAACCATTTTGTCAATAATTCAGAAAAGAAAAGAGATTAAGGTTATGTTTGAGATAATTTTTTTATTACTTCTTAAAACAATTTAATAGTATAAAACTTAAAATTTGTATATACTAGAAAGCTGTTTTAAAAATCAGTAAGAAAGCCATCCAAAACAGAAACCTAAATATCATAACTTAATCCTTCATCTTTTTTCTCTTATAACACATCATAAGAGACTTCCTAATCAATATAATATGATTAGGAGCATTAACAAACTTCAATATTACCTGCAACCTTGTAACAACTTTCGGAGAATCTGCAAGGAGATACAACATGAATGCTATAGCCCTTGAAGTAGAATCATGTCCAGCAAAAAGCGAGCCAAAAATAAAGTCGTGAATAGCTTCTTCTGAGTACTCAGTTCTTTTCATAAGAAGCAAGTCAAGTAAATCATAATCATCTTCTCGTCCTTCGCCACCTTTAGACATTAAAGTAATCCTCTCTTCCATTATTTTCTTCACAATCTCTAAAACATTTCTTCTAGACTTCAAAAAAAGAATATGAATCTTGTCATGTACGTAGTAATAACTAAAACGAATAATTATGTCATGCACCGCTAAAATTTAAGTTATGTTCATGTATTATCAAAGTGAAGTAGTGAAAAATCTAATAAGATGCTTAAGGCTATCATTTAAGTCTCCTTTTGAATAGTTGAAAATTGTATTGATGGACAAATAATGTTTGCCGGGTCAACCCGAAAAACCTGTTTATTTTAAAAAATTTTAAATTCCCTGCTGTTTTCGGGTTTTCACTTTTCAGGAAGAAACGGATTCTCAAGCATAGGTTGTCACTTGTCAGTGCTTTCAAGTTGTCATCCAGCCCAAATCCATCATTACTTATTCTGCCTGTAATTTCCAAAAACCATCATTACTTGTAATTTCCCAAATCCATCATTACTTATTCTGCCCAAATCCATCCAGCCCAAATCCATCATTACTTATTCTTCCTGTCATCCAGCCCAAACGGGTTCTCGCACGCGGGGAGGTGGGCGAGGAGGACGGCGGTAGCTGCGAGGGGAGGAATTGGAATGGAAGGACGAGATTCTACTGGGAGTTTGATCTCTGCTTTTTGCGGATCAGGGATTCAGGGACTGATGAGTTCCTTAGAGCCGTGTCCGAAATTCTGCCCCGCGTGCCGTCGCCGAACCCCCGCCATCGCCGCTGACGCGCTGCCGAACCCTCGCGCGTCGCCCACTGCCGGGTCGCGGGTCGGGTCGGGTCAACCCGGCAACCCGGCCGGGTCGGGTCCGGGTTGAAATGTTCAACCCGTTTACAAAAACGGGTCGGGTTCGGGTTGACCCGTTTATATACGGGTCGGGTCGGGTTCGACCCGAACCCGACGGGTTGACCCGAATTGACACCCCTAGTCGTGAATAGCTTCTTCTGAGTACTCAGTTCTTTTCATAAGAAGCAAGTCAAGTAAATCATAATCATCTTCTCGTCCTTCGCCACCTTTAGACATTAAAGTAATCCTCTCTTCCATTATTTTCTTCACAATCTCTAAAACATTTCTTCTAGACTTCAAAAAAAGAATATGAATCTTGTCATGTACGTAGTAATAACTAAAACGAATAATTATGTCATGCACCGCTAAAATTTAAGTTATGTTCATGTATTATCAAAGTGAAGTAGTGAAAAATCTAATAAGATGCTTAAGGCTATCAGTTAAGTCTCCTTTTGAATAGTTGAAAAATGTATTGATGGACAAATAATGTCTTAGGCTTCATTTGGGACAATTTTCTTATTGCTTCTCAAAACAGCTTTCTAGTACAAAACTGCTTTAAGAAGCCACATTAAGGCTTCATTTGGGACAGCCTTTTTATTGCTTTCTAAAATGGAGTTTTAGTAAAAAATTAAAAAAATTGTACTAAAACAGAAAACAATAAAAAAGCCGTCCCAAACGAAGCCTAAGAAAGACATCCTAAACGAAACCTTAGCCTGATTTTAATCCTCTTTTGATTAGAACTTTGTGATAGTATCAATGTTCAGCTTATTCTCTATAATTTTTGCTGAAGTTAATATCTTTGATGTATTTTTCATAATAGTAATTTGTTGGCTTCTAAAGTTACCAAGCAAAAAGCATCCATGCATCCCATGCATTACATTCAAATAATTTCTGTGCGCGTGAGATCTCCACACTTTCAAAAGTTACTAAATTATCTCTTATGCTGTGAGTTTTCAAGCACGTCCAACATTACTACATTAGTAATGCTTATAACTTATGTGCTATACTAGTCGGTGAAAATGTTTACGTGTGATATCCATGAAAGTAAATAGTTCATTTTTCTGTGTGATGCTCAACTATATTTTCAATTAGTACGGAAAAAAATAAGAACATAGATCATAAAAGAAGACATTTCTAGCATATATCACACTCTCAGTAAGTACAATTAATATATATTTACTTGTATTACTTGTAGATATCATAATATATAGTTCAAAATTCTATAATATACACATAAATTACCTTAAGCGCCTTCCAATATTTCATTCCAGGGAAATTAATAGGAACAGAACAAAGTGCAGAGATAACATGTGAATAATCTCTGAGAAGCAACTCAATCCGGCAATCATCTTCTATGCTCAAGGTGCTCTTGGCTATTATTTTAAGGGAATACTGCAGTATCAAGTCACCAAAACATCAGATAATTACATAGTAATTTTATATTTTCTTACTAGACATCATAGGACTAAACTAGACAGAAAAATGATCCAAGTCTTTCACGGCAATTATTATTATTACAAAGAGAATAAATTAGACAAATGTTTTCATACATATATAATCCAAACTTCAATGTCATAACTTTGGGTGATCATAGGAGTACACGTTTTAGATATCTCGATTGAGTCTATTGTCTATAGTGACGATGGTGAAATAGATTGAAATATTATTAGTTGAATTCAAAATGGATGATTAAAGTGGAGGAATGCATCGGGCCTATTGGGTTATAGAAAAGTACTGCTCAAACTTAAGGGAAAATTCTATAAGATGGGGGTGAGATCTGCAATGTTTTATGGTGCAAAATATTGTCCATTAAAAGAGAAGCATATAATTAAGTTAAGTGTTGTAGAGATGAGAATGCTCAGTTGGATGAGTGACTTTATTCTTATAGATAGAATGTGAAACAAACATATATGTGAAGAGATTGGAATATCTCCGGTGGCTGATAAGTTTATTAGAGAGAATTACCTTAGATGGTTTGGTAGCATAAAACGTCGGCTTTCTAATGATCCGGTTAGGAGAATATATGTATTAAATTTGACATATGTTAAAAGAGGCAATGTAAACCTAAAAGACTTCATTAAAAAATATTAGAAATGACACTTTGTAATAGGCCAAAAATTGTGTTGCGATAGGCATATTTTTTGATAGTGATCTCAGAATAAATTTAATAATTTTTAAGCCAATTTTTATTTAATTGATAGCTACTTACGTTCTTAGTTGACTCTCTTTTTTATTATCATGGCTTTGAAAATCGAACAGCCGGTTCTACCTGTTTAATCGTGAACCTCTTAAAAAATCAGTCTAAGAACCACCTAGTTCAATTATAATATATTTAAACAATTTAATTTAATATATAACATTTTTTAAAATATTAAATTAACTTAAATATGATATATATTTCCAATTTTTTTTTTTAATATTATATACATTATTAAATACAAAGGTAACATGACAATGTGATTCATTCACCCCATGATGGCTCTTAACCAATGCATACAAGAAAAGGTATATAAACAACAAAACAAAAAGCTCCTAAGTGATATGGGACTAAATAACTTGTATTTTCTAGTTCCAACAATGTATGCATGATGGATACTTCTTCTATGAGAATTTGTTGGAAAAAAATTTACATAAAATATTCATATAAAAAATAATCATAATAATTTTCAAAATTCTTAAATATATAATAAAATAAAATTACTTATAATTTTTAAAATTCTAAAAATTTTCTCTAAATGTGAAATTAAATGATATTAAGAAGAATAAAAAATCTAAAAAAATAATATTATATGACTTTATAAATATAGTTTTATAATGTTAAATTTATATATAATTTATAAATGTTCAATTTTTTGTATATATTTATAAATAATTGTGTCATTATTATATTATTTAAATATAATAAATATTTATTACGTCATCCGGTTCGATCCCGGTTTGACCCCGGTCGAACCATTGAACCGCTAACATCTTCTTCTTCGGGTTAATTGACTAATCTAATTTTCAAAGCCTTGATTATTATTATTATTTTATTTTATCTTATTTTTTACCTTGGTTGACTCTTCTTTTGCGGAGATGATTGCGCCATCTCTCCAAGATCTCACAATGCCAGAAGCCAAATGATTCGCATCTTCTGAAAAAGTAGTCTTCAGCCTCTTCATGCTCAAGAAGTCAAAATAAGTGGATCTTAATCTCTTATGAGTTTCTCCAGCTGCAAATGCCAGTGATTCTCCACCAAAAATTCCTCGAAAAGTTGGCAGCAAAGGTGACGAGAATAATCTCACATCCTTGTTTTGCACGAATCGATTAAGCTCAGCATCAGCAGATACTATGGCGTCTCTTCCCAGCAAATTTGATGAGAATATTTTCCCATACCTATACTCAGAATCATTCTTATCATATATATATATACAATTTAAATGATAAAATGTTGTATAAAGTTTCTGATTATGTGTGACATTCTTTGCATGAAGTTGTAAACAAAGTTTCGTTTGGGATGACTTTTTACTGCTTCTTAAAATAGCTTTTAGTTTCAAAATTAATTTTTTATACTAAAAAACTACTATAAGAAGTAGTAAGAAAGGTGCCAAAAAGCCGCCGGTTTTATTCAAAACCGTCGGAAAATATGAGTAAACCGCCGGCGAAAACCGCCGGTAATGAGTAAATTTCCTGTAGTGCAGGAAGAAAGTCATCCTAAACGAGCCTAAAACTCCATTTGTGACGCTTGTAGCTTTTTATATAGATGTTTGTAAAGTTATTGAGGAGAAAAAGGCTTTTCCTAACACAAAAATATATTAAAAACAATGAAAATATAGCGGCTGAATAAGAATTGTTGTTACATTCTGAAAAACGAATCAATAAAAAAGCTGTTCTAAATGAAGCCTAAGCTTGTTATTAATTTAACCTTGAGATGTGATCTTCCATGAAACCTCCAATGGAGTTGGCGGGATGAGGCTTGAAAAAGGATAAGGTTTCTCCAATTAGAGGTACGCATCTGTTTCCAGGTGGGAAGACTTTGCAGGGATTTTGTTTTGAGGTAAACCATAAGATGACTGTTAATAAAGCTGTGAAAGAGAATAGAAGAAGAGCTGCTATGAATTCAACCATGTCTTGGTTGATGAAGAAGCAGATCTTAAACTACTCGATCGATCCCTTCCTTCAACGGTGAGCACGTCTGTTAATTTATAGGGTGCAGTACTAATGAGTTGCTGTTATAATATAAGTTGTAAAATGTTGCTCTCGATCTTTCCAAATAATAATAATAATAAATATTATTATTAAATTATAGATACTTTACAGTGGTGGATATAACGGTGGTGGATATATATTGTGTGTTTAATATCTTAGTTTTATATAAAAATTTAATATCTAGATATATAAAAGACATTTGACTTTTTTATTTTAAAATAAAAAAAGGGGAATAATCATATGGGGCTTGATTTTATTATAATACTTCATTATAAAACAAGAGTTCACTCTTAGGAATAATTGGAGAAGATGCCATTACATAATTACAATAAATTATCCATTTGGGGACAGCAAAAGTCAAATGATGAGGTGATGCATCATGTTAGTGAAGCACAATTAAATCCTCAAACGGAGTTACTTAAATATTATTATTTTGATTTTGTACTTGAATGAGATATCTTTATCCGTTGAACATTAAGATCTCACTATGTTGCACGAAACGGATACGGCGACACGAATATGACACGATACGAATACGAGACACGTTAATTCTTAAAAAAATAGAATACAGGTACGGTGGGGACACGACATTATAATGTATAAATCATACATAAAAATTAAGAAAGCAATCAAAGCATAATATTTTAAATGACAAAAAAAAAAGAAAGCAACATCTTGTAGTAATATCAAAATAAAAGTAAACATTAACTATCTAGTAATTTTTCTTTCCGTCCATACTCCTTTTGGTTGGCTCGAGCAAATTCTCAATGTTAGCCCACTCTTTGCATCAAATTTTTTTTTTTTTTTCAGATTTTCTTTTTTCATTTTTCAATAGGACACGCGTATCCGATACGCAGACAGATACGCGTGTCCTTTTGAAATTAAATATTATTTTAATTGGATATGACTTTGCCGTATCCGACATGTATCAGTGCTATATCAGATGTGTATCCGTGTTTGACACGTATTTGATACAACAAGTTTTCATAAATAAGTGTAACGGTGCAACATAGAGATCTCATTTATCTGTTCTTCCATGAAAACAAATATAAACTTATGATAATCAATATTTTAGAGAGATTCGATATTATTATGAAGAGTGAATGCTCCTTTCTAGTTATTATATTATTACAATTTTTTAGGTACATAGTGTATAAGATGTCTTTAAAAAACTTAAAATTACAATGAACACTAACTATTTTAGCCAAAGAAATCAAAGTAGAATGGGGAAACTCTTGAGTAAGGCTCTAAGCTTGATTTTTTAGGTCGCCAATTCCCACATTAATTACAAGTGGATCCTGATGAGGGGTATGAACTCCGTATAGATCAGTATCATCAAAAGTAATAGAGTGGTCAGCACGAGACTTCTTTGGCATTGGCTCATTACTAGCTGTAATTAAGACTTGATTGGGTACTGAGGGGCCCCCATTAATAGTTTCAATCTCTTCGACAATTTTAAATGTGATAGTTTAAATTTGATAATTATTCAATGGTTGACTTTGTTGCTGATTATGCCCATGTTTTAGATATAAGTGATAGTGAAATTCAAGTTGTTTGGTTAAAGTGGAGGAATACTAGCAGTACCACTCAAACTTTAAAAAAAAATTGACCAGCTTTATCCCAAATAGGTGCGTTTTGGATAAATTATCAAAGATATCCTTATCAGATTAGCCTCTCAATATCTTGCTTGAGTTGTCTACAAGCTTTAATCGTGTGTCCCTGACAATGGAAGAGTTTATAGTTTAGGTTACGATGAAAATGATAATATTGTTCTTGATTTCCTATATTGGGCTTCAAAGGATTTGACCACTTTACAACCTCAGAGTAGTTTAGTTTATTTTATGAACTGATCCCGGATGGCTATGAACACTGTGGATAGATATTTGTATAGGTTTGTAGGTATGGAAATTTAATTGGCCTGAGATACATTAAGCGGCATATACTTCTTCTCTTGATGATCGAGTATCTCGTTGTTGTTGTCAGGGTCAAACGACGCGAGGGGCAATTTATAGTTTCCTTGCTTCTTACCGACGCGAGCCAAACCGGCGCTGTTGTGATGAAACCCACATTTCCATGAAACATTTATCCTCGGTGCATTTTTACGTTTTCTAGTTATTTGCTCAAATTTCTTCTTATGAGCATTATTTATGGCCTCATTTGCCGAGATCTGGACCTCCACACAATGAATTAAGTCAGTATATGAATGGATTGTATCTCATATAAGTGATGAATAAAAAGGTCCAGGACGAAGTCCTCCAAAAAAAACTCCTCTTTAGCTGTTTAGGATCCACCCCTAGAATTTATCGAGCCTCAGTAGAAAATCTTTAAAAGTATTCTTTGAGGGACTCATTTTCTTTCTATCAAATTCTTGAGAAATGGGAAAATACTTTAACCATTCTTTGATTAGCAACAAATTGTTCAATGAATACTTTGGCCAATTTAACAAACTTGGAGGTAGTTCATAAGCGAGTAGAACCATGTTCGAGTATACCCTTTAAGGGTAGTAGGAAACACTTGATAGAGGAGCGCATATGAGGCTCTATGAACATTCATAATAATTCTATAGTGATCGTGTGCTCATAGGGGTTAGACATCCTATCATAAGAATCAATGCTCGGTAGTTTGAACCCTATAGGAATGAGGTGTTGAAGGATGTCTTTCATCAGTAGTGAGGTATCCTGGAAGTCCCACTAATGGAGAGATTATCTTCCACCCCTGATGATGAACTCTTCTCGGACCAATCACCTTAATTCATGGTGTAAGACATTGCGCGGGAGGTTAGTAATGCAAGGTTGGGCCACATCCTCAGGAATATTCAACGAAATGCGGACTAATTGACTGGGGCGAAAAGGATGGGTAGAGCTAGTGGTGTCGACAAGGTCAACGTCTTGTTGTGTTTTAGGATTACCCCTTGATTGAGGGATAGGGATGTCTGCCTGAACACGTTCGGGTTGAACACCTCTGGCCAGTGATGGATCTTGAGGAAGACGAACCATCTCCTGCTATGCTAGCATTGGTTGTCGGGCCCCTCACAGAAGTTGAAGGATCTCCTTATGATATTCCTCCATTTTGTAGAGGTGGTCTTCCATAGATGGTATTGATTTCCCTTCTCTAGTAGATTTTTTCCCACCATGGTGAAAATAGGCAGATATTTATCATCCCTGATTCAGGGATGATTCCTGGACAGGTGAGAGTTGGAGCGAGAGGCTATATGGTGGCGATTGCTATGCCTATTGGTCATTGAAGTAATTGTTAATATTGTGGAATTATCGTTCCCACAGACGACACCAAACTGTTGTTGGATATAATATACACGGTGATATAGTTATAATCCTACATCTTAGCATTGCACGGATATCCAACTCACACAAAGTGAACATAATATTTTTTATGTGGAAAATTTGGGAAAGGGAAAAAATAACGGGGCCTAGCCCAGTTGAAAATTATTCCACTAGAATTTAAGCAAAGTATAATCTTGATCATCCTTGAATATGATCAAATTACAAATGTCAACTGAAAGTTTTGCAAAAGTCTAGTGTCACTCGAACATCAGGTGGTAGTCCAACAACACTCCGAGGTCAGGCGGTGATCTGATAGTGGCACTTTAGCGTCAGGGAGCACTCCAGCTTTGAGTGGCACTTCGACGTCCTTTGATGGTCTGGTGGTGATTCGACAGAACTCCGACGTCCCTTTTTGGTCCGACGATGGTGCGACAGAACTCTGACGGTGGTGCGGCAAAACTCCAACGGTGGTCGAAGAGTAGTTAGGTGGCTGAATTTTTCTTCCTTCTCTTCCTTCTCTTCCTTCTTCTCTCTTAGCTTCCTCCTCACTTTCAAGAGGAAATGGGGTTCTAATTATAAAATTCTTGAGTAGCATGGCTTGTAAATAAGAGGAAGATTAAGGGTAAATTGTGAGTGGTTCGAATGGACAGCCGATCTTGATTTCTATGTTCATGTACTGTTCAATAGACCATTTAATTGTCTTAATGATATCAGAATTTGATGATCTTTAGCTTGTTGCATTTGTCTCGTCGAGTTGCTCGATTCAACTATAAGCATGTTACGATTGAAGACCGTTTGGTAACCCAAATTTTGGTTTGATCCTTCTAAAGTGCTTCTAGTCTTTGATTTGGACTCATTTGGGCTCGGATTGAGTCGATTTTGGTGTCATTGAGTTTGTGTTTTCAAGTAGTTCAAATCGACTAGAAGTTCGCTTAAATCGGAGTTTGTTTGGGCCCAGCTTTAATTTTGGAAGCTTTCAACTCATTTTTGCATCGAGATCCGTGCCTGATCAAGATAATTTTTTTAGGATATATGAAGTTGTTGACCTCTACATATGTAGCACGGTCAATGTAAGTAACGAAGGCGATGATCTATTATTGTTGGTAAATAAGACATCGCTCAGAATGAAGATCGCTGTGTCTGGACTAGGATGAAAGTATTCAAACTTTGTCCAATTATAAAATAGACTACATCGATGCATTCAAGATATCAAATTTACTAAATAGGAGCTAATCGTGCATAACTCGGTCGAAAATTATGATAAGCATGATTTTTGGCAAGCACGATGCTTGCGGAAATTACCCAAATGGCATCCAATTATTACACAGGCTACGTCGATGTACTTCGAATATCCAATTTATATAAAATGGACCCCTCACAGTTGAATTGAACAAAAACAATCAAAATAACATACTACAAGTAGAAGTTGCTCAACGTTGACAAAATATCACTCGTTTATAAAACAAACTTCGCCATCGACTCTAGAACATTGATAAAACTCAAAATTTATAATAATATTGTCTAAATCCCTACACCAGCGAAAATATAAAATTTAGCATGACTTACGAGGCGACCATGACATCTAAATTGAAACGCTCAATAAATAAAAATTGGCGAGTGGCAAATATGCATTAAAACAAACTTGATATTTTATAAACATATATATAAATTCATGTATTAAATAAATTTAAAAAATATTAATTACTATATTTAACTAATGGTTAACAGTTAAAATAATACTTAATATGCATATTATAATTAATTAACATATTAATTGATAGTTTATATTTTTAATTACCACTTAAAATTAATAGCTAATATTTATCAAATTCAAATCAATTAAGATATTAGTTAATATGTAAATATTAATAATTATCAAAAGAAAAGGAAGTAAAAGAGGTTATCTGTTATCCAAAAACCGAAAGCAATCACAAAGGAAAAGCAGAATATGTCTAAATTTATTCTTAAAATGCCACAGCCAGACAAAAACCAATAATTATTAAGGGCAAAGAATATTATTGCCACAGCACGACAAAAACCAACAAACGAACTTTCAGCAGCCAAAATAGTTTAATACGTATATCTATATCTTGCTACATTATTATATCACAGAAGGAGCCAACCAAGAATTAGAGAAACGCTTGTTGTTTCTCTCCCTAATTCCATTAGCGAAATTAATGTTTATCCTTGAAGTAAGTTATCCTGCAATCTAAATCAAAGAAGATGTGATTATTTTATTACTCTCTAAAGATTATATATAATTTTGCCAAACAACCTCCTCCAAATTTATATTTTTAATTACCACTACGAACAGCAGAAACCAAAGTAAAATTGAATAAGCTAATATTTATCAAATTCAAATCAATACGAGAATGAAAGGTTGTCAATAGCCACACCACAAATCTCTTTGTTAATTATCCATTCAACCAAGAACCACTTAAATAAAAGAGCAAGCAACTTTTCTGACACATTTTAAAAGTAATGTTCTTCAACCAGATTTTAGAAATCGCTGCAAATCGTGCCGCCATCGTAGTCCTCTTCCTCCTTCCATCTTCGTCTCGTTCGTCAGTTGTTGTTCTGAGGACCACAAATCAAATATAAGTAATATTTATCAAATCTTTGTTTTCCTCTCTCTCTCTCTCTCTCTCTCTCTCTCTCTCTCTCTCTCTCTCTCTCTCTTCCTGTTTTTGCTGTTTGCGGCTCGATGAGGGACTCCATATGCACGCTTTTCTCTAGCGTGGTGGGAGGGAACTCGGTGCGGCGCTTACAACGAGGCAGGCGAGCCTTGTGCGTGCTTTTCTTAGCACGGCAGGGTAAAAATATAAGTACTTGTACGCGTCTCAGTACCATCGGGGAAATAACTATACTTTCAAATATGTTTTTTTGAAGACCCATGCACGTCTTTCTATGGCGTGGAGGGATTGAAGATTTTGGACACTGTGTCATCCAACACCGCCCGTGCACGCTTTTTTCTAGAATACTCTTGAAATTTCCCCTACGCGGGGAAGATGTTGGGATGCTGACAAAATTTTTACTGAAACATACTTGAACAAAATAATTGGAGGGGTATCTTAAATATGAATTTAACAAAAAAATGGATGAGAAAAGTAAGAAAAATGCAAATATATACATATGCCGAACAAAAAAAAAAAACAAAAAATAAGATTGTTCCGGCATGTAACAGTGAGTATGGGCTTCTTGCAGCTCTTATTAAAATGATGATTTATCTTAAAAAAAAAAAAAATAGTAGCAGCCAACAAATGCTTTACTTAATAGAGGATGGAAATATTGATACATCATGGCTTTTGACTTTTTAGAAAGGAGAAGATAAATAAAGTAAGGTTTCATATAAAAAAAAAAGTGGAAGGATAAGTTATTAGCTAGAGAAGGCATGCTATATTCATATGATGAACTTCTTCTAATGCTTAATGTTGATGGAGCGACTAAGTTTACTAACGTAGAAAAAACTTGAATCTCAAGTATATACAATGGCTAAAAATAAAATAGATAGGTATATCTTGAGAGGCAGATTCTCGCTACTAGAAAGCAGTACATAAACTTCTAATGACAGATTTCCATCGTGTGGTTTTATTTACTACTCGTCCAAATATGTATGATATATAGGGTGGCCTCAAGTTGTTCACAAGGACACTTGCTGAGAAATTTTTTTAGAATATTCAATTGATGGGGTGATGTTTTGACATTGAAACTGTCTATTTATGCAAGTGTCTAAATATTTCGATGATCGAAGTATTAGTCAATTGGACTGAAATACCTATATCAAAAGTGTTGCTGACTAATATAATTCACATACTTGAAAGATTATATTGATTCTCTTAAGCTATGGACTTGGCGTGTAAAAAGAAAAAAACACTTAATCTCTGTCAACTTATACCATAGTAGATTATCATACGGAGAAAAAAATGATTATCAAATGTGAAGCATTAGCCGCCTCAAAGTTTTATGAAGAGCGATTTTGATATGTTATTTGTTTAATATCAAAGTTCTATCTTGAGAAGAATATAATTATTTAGATAAGTGCACAACCACTCCAATAAGTATGATCCAAATTTGAAAAATTCAAACACGACACCAGATCCGCAATACATTTACAAGCAAATATAAGGCATTTGTAAGCTCCCTAAAATAAAATTTTGTGCACATCTCAACGACAATGCATATAGCAGTCTTGGGAAGCAAGTGATTGTCCCGAGAAGAGTGCTATCGCCTTGAGAAGTGAGTCACCACCTCAAGAAGTGTGCATCTTAAACCTAAATTCAAGTATGATCCTCCTATTCAAATAGAATAGAGTTGACAAGACTTGAATACGATCGTGAAAAGTTCACTATTAAAAGCATAAAATTCGATACTAAACCCAATCTTCTATTAATGTGCAAACATAATTGACACGATTTAAATAATAAATATACAAGCTATTTTAATCCCTGATGATGATCGTGTTGAATGTTTATATCAACTGGAAGGGACTCTATATCATCAAATGCTTATGAAATGCAACTATTTGCAAATAGCTACAATAAATCCCCGATGATGGCCGTATTGAACGTTTATGTCAATTGGAGGGGATCAAATATTGAAAATATCCTCAAATTTCTACAAAATACAAATATTTTCAAATGCCAAAGTCACCCCGATGATGGCCGTGTTAAAAGTTAATCTCAACCAAAGGGGACCTCAAACATTTAAAATACCCTCAATTATTATTTAAAACTTAAAGCAAAAATACATCCAAAATACATCCATCATCGACAAATGTTTGTTAAGGATGATAAATTTCAGAATAACTTTAACTCACAAAGAGTCATTCTCAAATGATTTCCCGCCAGCGGAGACGTGGCATGTGCCCTCTGACCGGGTGGGTTTTTTACAAAATAGCTCCACTATATCACGGTTACAGTCAAAGCATGTATGTTCTCTAATGGTTAAAAGTTACTTGAGTAATGAATCATAGGGTGCACTCAATAAGGCATAAAGCTTTCTATTAGCTAATGTTGACTAAAATTTGTATCCTTAAATAAGCATCAACCCCAAGTCTACAAGGTACCCTTGGACGAAGCAACTCATGGCTATCGATAAGGATCCTTCTGTTAGGTTGGATCGACTACCTCCTATGACTAAGTAGACTAGGGATCATGATGGCCCGGGACGACGGAACCATGAGATTTTGATCGGGCTCATCATCATTCCCCTCACCATCCACTTTAATTATAAAAAATAATAAATTTATGAATCTAAAAAATTCACATGCTACAACTATATGCTAGTTATTTCGTGCATATTTAATGACTAGCCTTAATAAAAAATTCTCTCTCGTGATCGGGAGGGGTAATTAACCATACATGCTTGCGCCTATGGGAAACCTAGAACCAGATGATTAAGTCTTCACAAAAGGTGGGCAAAATCTCTGGGTAGTGCTTTATCCTAAAATTAATCTGCCTTCTGAATATTTGACCCGAAACATCGTTAGAACTCTTCTATGCAGGGGAGGCTGGGGTGCGAATTTTCAGAGCCCACACAAGTATATATACAAAATTCATTTCATTTCAATATTGGACATCAATTCAATGCTTCCATATAGATAAAAAAAAGAAGAAGAATAAAAGCAATGTGAAAGTTGAAGCCCAATATTCATGAACCAATTTAGAATATTAATTAGCAAAACTTACTTTCTAGAAAAGAGACAACATTGTAGATTAGAAATCTATAGTCTATATATATTAAATCTTAAAGACATTTGAAGCACTATACCCAAATGAAATAATTAAAAAATGCTTATTTAAGCATAAGCAGAACAGAAATTTTCAGAACTATTTTTCATCGGGTATCCCTCAAAATATGGCAAACAAACTTTTATGTTCTCTCAATAGAATATTCTATTATACCAGGGATTGATATTTACCTTCTTACCAAAAGCGCATCACCTTGACCTTCTTTTCCTTATCCAAAGTGATGTAGTCATGTTCTCCCTTGTTTAATTTGTTCAGCCACCATTGTAGCAGGTTGGGTAAGTCGAATCAGATTGGTCATAAGTTTGATCGGAACTAGATTGGTCAGCTGGGAGGGTTGGAGTTGACGGTAGGGTCATTGGTGGACTGGTCGTAGTCGAGCTTGGAGGTGGGTGACAATTTGTGTAGTCTATGGAGTCCGGGGAGAGGCACGAGAGGGAGAACTAGAGCTGGCTTTCGTGCACAAGATGGGGATGCCGAGAGGGAGAGGGCATTCAACCCCATTGCATGAAAACATAGAGGGAGAAGAGAGTAAAGCCATTACTCTCATCCTCCTTACTCCAACTACTGTTGGTGGAGGGAATCAGCAGCTCCCTTCCACCTTGCTTGGCCGAATAGAGAGTTGGAGAGGAGAGGTGGTGCGTGTGGCCTATAGAGTCGAGAGAGGGATAGACAAGCTTTAGTGAGAGCTGGAGGCATCAATGTGTTGTCTGACCCAAAAGTGACCCGACATTACTTGACCTGACAAACCAGGACCATTTTTTAAAATGGGTGAGACTTGAACCTGACCAGCCTTGGGTTCGGGTCAACCCCACATGACCCACCTAACACATCCTCATGCAGTTTCATAAGTACGACAGGCAGACAGGGCTTGCTGGCGGTGCGGAAAGAGCCATTCGATTCTTCTGGTGTTGTCCGTCCATCCCAAATAGAGCGTGAGAGGGAGAGCGGCTAGGGCTTTTGTGTTGGACTTTTTTGCCTGTGGCTTTGGTCATTATCGAATGTGTGTGTGTGTGTGTGTGTGTGTGTGAGAGAGAGAGAGAGAGAGAGAGAGAGAGAGAGAGAGAGAGAGAGAGAGAGAGAGAGAGAGAGAGAGAGAGAGAGAGAGAGAGGCATATCTCCTTCCTCAATAGTCTGCGTGCATCCAACCTAGCTAGCGTGAGTGGGAGAAGAGGCCATTCACCTCTGCCTGAGTGTATTCAAATTGTACCTGACCAAGCGGCATATAACTACAGGAAGCAATCTCATTTTTGCTCATGGAGTCCGATCGAGCAGGATAGCGAGTTGCGAGTGCAGCTAAGGCCAGATCGAACAGTGTGGTAGTGTTGCCGCATGGGTCGACACCAACAAGCGACTCGACCAGACACGTAAGGGCTAAGGGCATACTGGCAACGCCGCACTGGCCACTGGACAATCCAACAACTCGAGTCACTCAACTAGATGCGGTCATGACCAGCATTGCAGTTACTCGACCAGACACGGTCACTAGACGATGTGATATTCTCGAGTCAACCTAGGTTAGTTTCAAGTTTTCGGGTCAATTCGAACCTAATCCAATTTTGTAAGAGATGATGTTTCCTCAATTAGTGAATTTCTTTCAAATTTGATTTTCTTCCAAGGTCTGTCATTTTCTTTTTGTAAACCACTTACCTGAAGGCTCAACTTACCTTCTTTCTCTTTTGATTTGATTTCTTTGTTTGTATCTTGAGAAACTCAACATCTAAGTGCTTCAGACTATTCCTCAAAGCTTGAAGTTCTTCTTCCAATTTCATAATGATTGAAGTAGCCCGAGCCTCAAGTTCTGTATCTATCTGCTCCTTGAACGATTGGTAATTCTATAAGGATTGCTGCTTTACTAATTTTTTTGTTCTTGAATCTCATTTGGCCCATCCTCATCAGATAAATTTTCTGACCCTGGATCAAGGAATCCTGATCTTAAAGTAAACTTAATAACCCAATAAATCAAGGCCTCTCTCACAATTAAATTAACACAAAACTTGAAAAGCGATATTTTTTTCTCTCCAACATGAAATGGAAGCTCAGCTTAATTTTCCTTCTCTTTGGAGCTGGAGAAGAGTGGTGAGAATCTGACTGAGATTCCAAAATTATTTCATCATTCATTTTTTTATGTAATTTAATTATATATTCTTTTAATTAAATTTAGATTTTTTTTTATGATTAGATTCATATTTAAGAATCCCTTGTGTTCATTTTGTTCAGTGAAAGTTTCAGCAGTATCTCGATGTCTCGATCCTCAGTATAGTAGGGGAAATTTATTTAGGCCTGTCCACCACGTCAAAAAAGATGTGAGTAGGTAGTGTCGTAAGATATTGTGGCCGTGTATGGGAAGTTTGAGTGACGTGGCGTTGCTAGAGTGGGTTGGTGAAGAGTTTCCTGTTGGCTATGAGTGATCAGATATAGAGCAGTAGGGGAAAGCTGTAAGTGGTTGAAGATGTATGGAACTGGAGTTTGGTTTTAGCTAACTATAGGAGGTGTGGAGAGCTGCTGCTTGTTTGGTTTGATGGGATGAAAAAGGCAAAAATAGGAGAAATATGTTGAAGGAACTAATCCTATAGAAAAATGGAGAAAGCTACATAATACAAAGGTTAGAACTGTAGAACATTTTTCCTGTATCATCCTCCACACACATTTACATAAAATTAGCTCTATAAATCATATATATATATATATATATATATATATATATATATATATATATATATATATATATATATATATATATATATATATATATATATGTATATGTATAACATGTACATGTGTTATGTATCAATCTTATTATATGCATGTATCGATCGTATCATGCATCATGTTCATATCATGTCGTATCATATCACATATCACTTATGCAAGGATCATATTTATTTATTTTTAATATAAATGTCATATTTAATTATATCATATGCATATGTCATGTAATAATAATAATAGGCAAGATAGGACATTTGACATTTGTGATATTTTCTTATGTCAAGTCATGAAGAAGCTTCAAATCAAACAAGAATAAATCTCAATCATATTAGTCATATAAATAGGAATATATCTTATATCACATGTTACAAATCAAATGGCTTCATATAAAAGATTATACCTTATTGTACATCAGTGTATCATATCAAATCACCCATTCTCCTTATACATCTCTTTTAATGTCTCCTAGAATCACACAATAAATCTTATTTAAAGGAAAACTCATCAGCTCACCTTAATCAGCCAATGATTTTAAATCAGCCTTTCTTGTTTTTACACGTCATATCATATATTTCATAATAGCAGACATCATGTACACATCCAATGCATTTATCAAAGCATGTAAATCTATCTAGTGTATTCATTAGTATGCATGTATTATATAAAAATATATTTTATGTCAAATAAATAGTAATTTTTCCCATATATATCATGTATTTCATGTTCATATTTAGTACATTGACTCATAATTATTTAATACTTATTTTCACTCCGTTTATTTCAAATAAAATAACATATATGCAAAACCAACTTGTGAAATCTCAATATAAGTCTGTCCAAATGTTCAAGATGATGATTTACCTCACATAAAAGGTTACACGGTGGAAATATTCTATAATAGGAGATAATGTATTTTTATCAAAATTAGGAGAGAGAAAATAGGCAAAACTCACATTATTAAAACTAGAGATAGGGTTATGATTACCTATCACGATTATTGTAATCATTAAAACTAGAGCAAATAAATATTTAATAAATCCTCTCCTTCTCACTCCCTGCTTCTCTCATCATCTATTTTACCCGGCTATGCATGTAAATGGGGAGGGATGGTGAGCTGAGTGCTATGATATAAATGATTTTAGATATTTTATTTAAAAAAAAATTGGCGAACCAACACCGCGATGCTCAAATCCTCTGCGTCAATATGCTCCTTTAATTTTATGTAAATCTAAGAGACTAATGCCACAACGCCTAGTTCCAAGATTGATGTGCAGCTCATTCAAGAACTCTCTAATATAGAGGGTAGTGTCGTTGCCCTTGAAAGTATAACACTGCAACGCCCCCAACAAAATTTTAAGATTAGAGGAATTTCAATTTAATCATTAATCATTTAAATTTTAGGGTTAGAGGATCGTAGTCAACAGACGATGGTAAGATGGTCATAGTTAACCAATGATGGTCAAAGGACTATTATCGAGTGATGATATTCAGATGTCATAATCAAGCAACGGTGGTCTAAAGATCATAATTTGGTGATGATAATTAGAGATAGTCGGGCAATGCTGATCATACATTAGTATTTAGATGATGATTGTAGTTGGTGGTTATCATTAACGTCGACATCAAGCAGAGCTATGGAGTTCTTTTTAAATATCCAAGCTTTCTCATCATTTTAGTCTAACCTTCCTTCATGTTCATAATAATAGTATATTTATAATACTTTTAAAGTTGGTATTTTTATAACCAAAATTTTATTTCACTCCATCAAAAGTATCATATCAAGTCCTTTTATCATAGACCGTTTATTTAATATTTAAATACTGTTGAATGTCTTGATTTCTGTCCCCGACAGCTCTGCTAGGGTTTCGGCTTGTTTTGGCTGCGTTGGCTTCCCCTTTCCTTTCTCCGGCCTCCTGCCGGAATGGCTCTCCTTCCCGATGATTTTCCGCCTCTCAATGGTTCTTCCCTGCTTGGTGCCGCTCCGATCCACCCCCCTCTCTCTTATGCTAGCAACCTCGCTGCTTCCCCCTCCCCTCGTGAAGATTGGCCCATGACCTTTGTCAAGCCAGCTAAAAAGCTCTCTTTTGTTTCGAATGAGCTCAACGAAGGTAAATCGTTGTGGAATCTGTCCCTAGTTGGCTATTCCCTGGGTCCTCGCCCCTATTACGAAAGACTCTTGGCGTCGATGGAGAAAGTTTGGAAACTTAAAGGCTCCCTCTCTCTCCTTTCACTTGTGGATGAATTCTTCCTGTTGAAGTTCACGGCGGTTGTAGACTACGACATGGTGTGGTCGGGAGGTCCCTGGTTCCTACTCGGTAGACCCTTCATCTTGCAATGCTGGAACCCCAAATTCCAGCCAAAAAGAGACGAGTCTGCTTCGATTCCTTTGTGGATTAAGGTTCTTAACCTCCCCCTTGCTCTCTAGACTCCGGCAGGTATCTCGAAAATAGCCAGTTTTATTGGTGAACCTCTTTATGTTGATACACTAACTGCTAAAAGAACTAGACTTACTTTTGCGAGAATCTGTGTTAAAGTTGATAAAAACTCGAAACTTCCGGATGAAATACCGAGGGAAATTGATGGAGAGGATTTGAATCTTACGGTTGTGTATGACTGGAAACCTACTAAATGCGAGGGATGTGGTTCTCTTGTCCACCCTTTTGCTCTTTGCCCAAAAAATCCTGCCCCTAAGCCGTCCCTTCCTCCTAAACCAGCATTTAGGGGTAGAAGCTAAAGTCGAAACCCCTCCAAACCACCCAGGCCTCCTTCCAGTGGACAATCTTCTATCCCCTGTATTCCTCCTTCTAATCCACAGCAACCTCTCACGTCAACCACGAATGTCCATACAGAACTTCCGTCTTCCTCTGGAATGGCTGATACCCCGAAACTTCTTGACACTGAAAGTTCCCCTGTTAAGTGTTCTAATCAACCTCTGTCTGCTCCGCCTTTACCAACTTCTCCTCTTCCTAATCTCAACCTTCCACAGACAACATCAACGTCCTCCACGTTTCTCAGTAACCATGTTAATCTTTTGCCGCCTCATGTGATGCTTGCTAACAGCTTTGGCTCTTTACTTGTGGATGACCCTATTGAAGAGCCCATTTTGGTTGTAAATCCTGATGGGGACCCGTTATTGCTTGAGGAAATTTCATCCTCCTCAAATATTGCTAAAGCTCCTCCGACAACTCAGACAAATCTTAAAGGCTCCCCGGCTTCTTCATCTACATCTACCAAGGTTTCTACTCAATCTAAGTCCCCATCCAAGAAGGGGAAGTCCAAACCTAAGACGGCCAAGAAGGCCAAACCGCACAAATGACCATGTCCATGCCTCCTATTGCTGCTTGGAATGTCCGGGGATTTAACAATCCCATCAAAGTTAAGTATTGCAAGGATCTCATTGCCGTCCATAACATTAAACTGCTATGTATTCTGGAAGCTAAGATTAACCTCGCTTCTGTTTCTGACTCCTGGTTCTCTTTCTCTCACTCCTTGTTTGAGAATGAGAATCGTTGTGATAACTTTAACCATTCTACGCCGGGTAGAATTTGGGTTAAATGGGATGATGATCATGTGTCTTTCATTCCGTCCTTCTCGTCTTCGCAACTCATCCATGGGCTAGTTGGGGTTGGTTCTTTACCCCCTTTCTATATGTCTGTTGTTTATGCTGCCAATACTGTTGAAGAAAGGAAAGAGTTATGGAGAGATCTTCTCAACATTTCCTCTAATTTGAATAACCCATGGATCATTATGGGTGACTTCAACTGTTTTAGGTTTGATGGTGAAAAAGCTGGAGGTATTCCTTTGTCTAATGATAGATTGGGAGAACTTAATAATTTTGCTTTTAATGCTGGAGCAAGACCTTGCCTCTGTTGGGTTATTTTTCACTTGGTTTAATCAAAGATGTGAAGATCCTATTCACATCAAATTGGACAGAATGATGGTTAATTCTTCTTTCATGGACACCTTCCCAACAGTGTTTTATAAAGTAGACTCTTTCTCTGGTTCAGATCATGCTCCTCTCATCCTTAATGCCTCGCTTTTCAAGAAATCTGCCTCCAGGTTCATGTTCAAGGATTTTTGGACCAAGTTTGATGATTTTTGGGATTTAACTCTAAGAGCCTTTGATAGACCATTTAATGCTAGTCCAATTGCTATTTTTTATAACTATTTGAGATCTCTCAAGAATGATATTCGTGGAAATATTTGGAATTCTTCTAACTATATATCTAGCAGCTTTCTGGAGTTAAAAAATGCACATCTTACTTGTCTTTCTGACATTCAAAAGGATCCATTAAATGTTGATTTAAACACCCATCTGAAACATACTAGTGTCAAGTTGGCTCTTTTTCAATCTGCTTGGTCCTCTTAGATTTTGCAAAGGGCGAAAGCCTACTGGCTTTCTCAAGGAGGGACGATCTTGGTTTTCTGTATGCCAAGATTAAATCTAGGAAGAACAAAAATATGATTAAAGAGCTTTCTACTCCTTCTGGGGTAATTTCTTCTCATGATGACATGGCCAATGCTCTTATCAATCACTTTAAGAATCTTTTTAATGCTCCATCTCCTATTTTAGAAAATTCTCATTACCTTCCTGTTGGTAATTTGGTTCCTTCACATCTCTTGGAGGGTCTTGTGCAGGCTGTTTCGAATGAGGAGATAAAGAGAGTTGTATTTGATGGGGTTCCTTCTTCAGCACCTGGTCCGGATGGTTTCTTATTTGGCTTTTATCAAAAAACTTGGCATATTTCTGGTTTCATCTTATGCAGAGCTATTAAACACTTCTTCTCCACTGGCCAGATGCCTAGAGGTGCTAAAGCCACATCTATAATTCTTATTCCTAAGGGCTCTCATGCCAATTCCATCAATGATTTTCGGCCTATCTCCTTATGCAATGTGTTCTATAAAATTGTGGCCAAGATTTTAGAAAATAGGATGAAAAGCATTCTTCCCTTTATCATTCACAAAAGTCAAGCGGGTTTTATCGCCAAGAGATGTTCCACTGACAATATTATTCTTGCTTCGGAGTTGTTGAGGGAGTTCAAAGGTCATAAAAATTATTTTTGTGCTAAGCTTGACATTAAAAAAGCCTTCGACTCTGTCTCTCGTTCCTTTTTTATCAACATGCTCAAACAAAAAGGGTTCTCTACTCTTTTTATTTCTTGGATAAATGCTTGCATCTCTGATGTTTATTTTCCTATATGTTTGAATGGTTCTTTGGAGGGGTTCTTTAAATCATCTTCTGGACTGAGGCAAGGTTGCCCTCTTTCCCCTCTCTTATTCTGCATCGTTATGGATGGACTCTCCTCTTGTTTGGATTGCATGGATCACAATTCGTTTTTGGGGATGGAGTACAAGAATTTTAAGGCAAGCCACCTTATGTATGCTGATGATCATTTGGTTTTTGGTTTAGCCACGGTGGATAATGCTAGGTCCCTTAAGGAGGCTCTCACAAAATTTTCTATGGCTTCTGGTCTTGTCATAAATCCTTCAAAAAGCAGCATTATATTTTCTAAGAACTCCTTTGCGGCTCATCAAATCTCGAATATCCAGGGAATTTCTCAAATTGACTGCAACCTTACTTATTTGGGGATTCCTATATCCTCCCACAACCTCAAGTTTTCTCACTTCCAACCACTACTGAGTAGAATTTATATTCTACTTGAGGGTTGGAAAGTTAAATTTCTTTCTTTTGCAGGTCGATTTCAATATTTGAAATTCACTATTGCCAGCACCATTGCGTATTGGATAAGAGGAGCTATTATACCTAAAGCTTGTTGCAAATTCTTAGCTAGAATCTGTTCTAAATTTCTTTTCTTTGGGAATACTTTAGATAAAAAAAATGCATCTTATCTCTTGGAGATCGGTTACTATGCCTAAATGCAAAGGTGGTCTTGGGCTGTCATCCTTTGATTCTCTCTATCACAATATGGCCTGCTCCTTTATTTTTAGAATGTATAATCAGGGCTCCTTAATTGGCTTGTGGTATAGGGTGAAGTATGAATCCCCTTGGAAACATTCCCCTATTACTGCATCTAAATTCTGGAAGTTGTTTTGCAAAACTGCTGTTGCTATTAAACATGTAGTTTCTCTTTCGGTACATCATAACAGCAATCTCTCGTTCCTATGGGACCCCTGGTGCAACAATGGCTATGTGGCTGAACTGACTGATTCTATTAGAATCTCTCACCTTTGGGTTGGGGATTTTATCTCGTCTAACGGTTGGAATCTTCCGGATTATATTCCTGATTCAATTAAGAGCATTATTAGCAATTTGTTGATTGTTAGGGAGGGTCCTGTGTTGACTTGGAATTCTCGGATTGTTACATCTTGCCCATCCAACATGACCTTTTCTGAACTTTTTCACTCTAATTTAGAGGATGTGCCTTGGTTTAAGTTCATCTGGCATAAAGGGTATGCCTTGCGGTATGCCTCTTACTCGTGGATGGCTATTCAATGTAAACTTAAGATGGCGGACATTTTGAATTTGAGGGGTATTCCACTGAACCTGAATTGCTCGTTCTGTCTGGGCAATTTGGAGTCTCACTTGCATGTTTATTTTGAATGTGATTACTCCTTTTTACTACTCACTGCTGTTTGAATAGTTGCTATTTGAATGAGTTATATTTGTGCAACTTATGTAGTTTTGATGATTCCAAACATTATTGTTCAGATGTATAGTTATCTCCTAACAATTTTAGAAGATTTGCACTTGCTCTTGTGTGTACTAACATTTCAGGAAAATCAGACTCCAGACTACGAAAACTTCAAATCAAATTCAACATATGATATTTTGTTTATTTGAAGTTTGTCTTTTCTTTGAATTAATTTTGAAAGGGAGTGATTGTAATTGAGTGAATAAAATCTCACACACACAAATTAGGAGATCATGAAATTCAATATTGATCGTACAGGACGATATTTATCGTACTGGACGATCTGTCAGTTATCTCCTATAGAGCACTTGGAACGAATAGGAACTTGCTTTGAAAAATTTTTCTAAGTCCTATTCGTCCAGGACGAATTTTAATATCGTCCCAGACGATGGGTTCTCTGTAAAATTTTCGTCCAGACGAATTTTACCATCGTACGAGGCGACCAGTCCTCTGGAAAATTTTCGTCCAGACGAAAATAATTATCGTACCGGACGATCAGCTCTCTGGAAAATTTTCGTCCAGACGAAAGCAAATTATCGTCCGCGGCGATGGGCGCTCTGGAAATTTTTCATCCAGACGAAATAAAGAATTGTCCAGGACGATCGGCTCTCTGGAAAATTTTCGTCCAGACGAACACATTTTCGTCCAAACGATAAACCGACTTAGGACAGTTTTCAGCAGTTTCTAGAACCGACCTTGTAATAACCGTTCGTACTGGACGAACCAAGTTCGTACAGGACGATTAGCTGTACGAAGTCATTTCGTACACATATACAAATTGGGTTGTTTCAGATCGTTTAAGTAAAATCGTCCAGGACGATCCAGGATCGTACGGGACGATCCACTGCGTACAGAATTGGAAATTTGCAGTTTTTGGGCGGTTTTTCATGTCTTTTGTATAAATAGTCCAAATTAGACTGCCACCCAATCTTTTTGTCATTTGATCTTCGTGCCTATTGAGAGAATAGCCAAGGGGAGAGTGGAAGAGAGCATTCAAAGGAGGATTCCTACCATTGGAGCAAGAAGGATTCACTTGGATTGCTAAGGTAAGAATCTCTACTTGTGAAATTGGATTTCTTCACTCTTTTCTTTCTTCCTTCTAGATTCTTGTGAGAAGATCATTCAAGAAGGTCCGGTTCACTGCCGACACTTGGAGAGTGTGAACAGACGTGGGTTCTCTGCCTACACTAGGAGAGTGTAAAAGGAAGAAGGTTCTCTGCCTACACTTGGAGAGTGTGAACAGCCGTAGGGTTCTCTGCCCACACTAGGAGAGTGTGAAAGGACGACGGTTCTCTGCCCACACTAGGAGAGTGTGAAAGGACGACGGTTCTCTGCCAGCACTGTGGATTGTGTAAAAGGACGACGGTTCTCTGCCGCACCGGGGAGTGGTGAAAAGAGTGTTTTGTACAGGCTTCTCCGCCTTGCTGTGGGTGCTAAAGGAGAGTCACTTTGTGGTAATAGTGCAATACTCAGAGGGAGCCTCTGAGGAGTGGATGTAGGTCTGGTTATAGACCGAACCACTATAAATCTGGTGTCATTTACTTTATTGCTTTTACGTTTCCGCATTTTAAATTTCAGTTTTAACAACTCTGTGGTTGAAAAACATTTTTCTACAAACTTTAAAAGAAAATTTCATTTCGGTTCAACTTTAATTTTAAGAGGGTTTAAAATTTTTAAAACTACCAATTCACCCCCTCTTGGTAGCCGTGGGACATTTACTTAGGCTTAACAACCTAATTACTAGACTCAACAAGTGGTATCAGAGCATTGTTTCAAAATCATAAGTTTGAACTACTTTTTGATTAACGTAGATGGCTACATTTGGAAACCGAAACACACCTGAGGGTTACTCTATCACTAGACCTCCACTGTTTGACAATATTCCTTTTGATTTTTGGAAAACACGCATGTCTACTTTCTTACAGTCACTTGATTATCGCATGTGGATGTTAGTCCAGGAAGGTTACACAAAACCAACTAGATTAGTTGATGGAATTAGGGTAGATACACCCTATGCAGATTGGACTATAGAAGAACGTGACTTAGCACAATTAAATGCAAAATGTTTAAATAGTTTCTTTTGTGCTTTAAAATCTGAAGACTACATGCGAGTTTCTACTTGTAAAAGCGGAAAAGACATATGTGATAGACTTTGTATTACTTATGAAGGGACAAATGAGGTTAAGCAATCAAGACTCAATATCTTGTTACATGACTACGAATTATTTCGCATGAAACCTAATGAATCTATATCTGACATGTACACAAGATTCACTCAAATTGTCACCTCTTTGCATGCACTTGGTAGGGAATTAACTAATGCTGAAATGGTTAATAAGATTCTTCGTTGTTTACCTACTGCATACGATGCTAAAATTACTGCAATTACAGAGTCAAAAGATCTGAACATTTATTCTATTGACAATCTTCTTGGTTCACTCATTGCTTACGAGCAAGGAGTAAGTCAAAGAAAGATTGATGCAGGTGAACCAAGAAAGGACAAAAATATTGCACTAAATGTGGAAGAGTCAGAAAGTGAACACTCACAACCTGAGGATGAAGATGATATAGCACTGATGACTAGACAATTCAAAAGCTTTTTAAAGAGGAAGCAGAAGAGACGCCAGCAATGGAATAGAGGTAAGTATAACAGAAATGGCAAGGTTTCTAATGAAGTGATTTGTTATGAATGCAGGAAACCAGGTCATATAAAGACTGATTGTCCAAAACTCAAAGCCACTCCTAGCAAGGAGAAGGTAGAGGAGAAACCAATGGTAAAGAAGGGCAAGAAGAAGTTTCAAAAGGCTTTTTGGGCGGACTCAGCTTCAGACTCATCTGAGACTGAAAAAGAAGAAGAAGTCACCAACCTTTGCTTGATGGCAGATAAAGCTGAACAATCAGATCAAGAAGAGGAATACTCTCACACAAGACCTCGTGAGAGTATATGGTACCTGGACAGCGGATGTTCTAAGCACATGACTGGAGATACTGCTCAATTCATAACGCTGGAAGCCAGGAGTGGAGGCAAGGTTACACTTGGAGATAATACCACAAAGAAAGTGGTTGGATCAGGTATGATTGGAAATTTGAAAAACTTTTTCATAGATAATGTTTTATTAGTTGAAGGCTTAAAACATAATTTGCTTAGCATAAGTCAGCTATGTGATAAGGGCTATAATGTAAAATTTTTACCTACTAGCTGCATAATTAGCCTAAATGGGAAAATTGTTTTAAATGGAAAAAGGGTGAATAATGTCTACATGCTAGATTTAAATTGTATTCAATCTCCTACTGCTTTTTGTTTGAAAACTGTTTCTGATGAATCATGGCTTTGGCATAGGAGACTTTGTCATTCTAGTATGAAAAATCTTAGAAAAATTACCCAAAAGAATTTGGTGAGAGGAATACCTAAACTAGACTTTACTAAGGACCATCTGTGTGATGCATGTCAATTAGGAAAACAAGTGAAGTCCTCTTTTAAGTCCATTAAAGATCTTAGGACCAGTAAACCTTTAGAAATTCTACACATGGATCTTTTTGGACCAGTAAGCACTGTTAGTCTAGGAGGAAAGGTATATGGATTTGTTATAGTAGATGATTTTTCAAGATTCACCTGGGTTAAATTTCTTTTTCATAAGAGTGAATCATTTGAGGAATTCAGAAATTTTTCAACTTGGATACAAAGAAAACTAGGATGTGAAATAATTTCTATACAAAGTGATCATGGAGGAGAATTTGAAAATGATAGATTTGAAGATTTCTGTAAAGAAAAGGGGATTGATCACAATTTTTCTGCACCTAGAACTCCTCAACAAAATGGAGTTGTTGAAAGAAAGAACAGAACATTAATAGAAGCCGCCCGAGCAATGTTAGCAGAATACTCTCTTCCTAGATATTTTTGGGCTGAGGCGGTTAGCACTGCATGCTATGTTCTGAATAGGGTGAATGTGAGATCAAATTTGAATAAAACACCCTATGAGTTGCTAAAAGGAAGAACACCAAATTTGTCTCATTTGCATGTATTTGGTTGCAAGGTGTTCATACATAATAATGGAAAATCTGCCTTAGGAAAATTTGATCCAAAATCAGATGAAGGAATTTTTGTTGGATATTCAAGTGTTGGAAAATCTTATAGAGTATTCAACAAAAGAACTTTAGTCATTGAAGAAACCACACATGTTGTTTTTTATGAAAATGGAAATATGGAAGAGCCAAAAGTTGTTGAAGAAGAAATTGAAGAAAACTCCCAAAAGATTGATAGATTAAATTTGGAAGAAAATGTGGAAGAAAATTTAGAAAGAGAAGACCCTTTGCCTAGAGATTTGAGATTTTCTAAAAACCACCCAAATGAATTAATCATAGGTGAACCAAGTGAGGGTGTTAGAACTAGGCGTGGATTAAACAAGGAAGTCAATCATTCAGCCTTTATTTCAACTGTTGAACCCACTAACATTGATCAAGCACTTTCAGATGAATTTTGGATATTGGCCATGCAAGAAGAGTTGAATCAATTTGTAAGAAATAAAGTTTGGGAACTAACTACAAGGCCAAAAGATCAAAGTGTTGTTGAAACCAAGTGGGTGTTCAAGAATAAAATGAATGACTCAGGAGTAGTCATTAGAAATAAGGCTAGATTAGTAGCTAAGGGGTATAACCAAATTGAAGGAATTGATTTTGAGGAAACTTTTGCCCCTGTAGCTAGACTTGAAGCAATTAGGGTTTTACTAGCCTTTGCCTGCTTTAAAGGTTTTAAATTGTTTCAAATGGATGTCAAAAGTGCCTTTTTAAATGGAGTAATTGAAGAAGATGTTTTTGTAGAACAACCTCCAGGTTTTGAAAACTCTAAATTTCCAAATCATGTTTTCAAATTAAAAAAGGCATTATATGGATTGAAACAGGCACCTAGGGCTTGGTATGAGAGGTTAAGCACCTTCCTACTTGAAAGATCTTTTGAAAAAGGAAGTGTGGATACAACTCTCTTTTTAAGGAAAATTGGAAAGGATATACTTATTGTTCAAATTTATGTGGATGACATCATCTTTGGATCTTCAAATAAACATCTTTGTGATGATTTTTCTAAAACAATGAGTAGTGAATTTGAAATGAGTCTAATGGGAGATTTAAATTACTTTCTAGGATTTAGCATTAAGCAACTTGAGGAAGGTGCTTTTCTTAGTCAAACCAAATATATTAAGGACATCCTCAAAAAATATGAAATGGACAATGCTAAACCTGTTAGTACACCAATGAGTTCTTCAGTTAAGTTGGATAAAGACCTTAAGGGAAAATCTGTTGATCAAAAGAAATTTAGAGGGATAATTGGATCTTTACTTTACTTGACTGCTAGCCGACCAGATATAATGTTTAGTGTTTGCCTATGTGCTAGATTTCAATCAGATCCAAAAGAATCACATTTGACAGCAGTGAAAAGGATTTTAAGATATCTACTAGGAACTCAAAACTTAGGAATTTGGTATCCTAAGTTTAGCTCTTCATTTGAAATTATTGGTTACTCAGATTCTGACTTTGCAGGCTGTAGAGTGGATAGGAAAAGCACTTCTGGAACATGTCAATTCATTGGAAATTCATTAGTTTCATGGTCTAGTAGAAAACAAAATTCAGTGGCACTATCTACTGCAGAAGCAGAATATATTGCATTAGGAAGTTGTGTGGCACAAGTACTTTGGTTAAAACAACAGTTGATTGACTTAGGATTAACTATAGGCACTATTCCAATTTATTGTGACAATACTAGTGCAATTTGCATTTCCAAAAATCCTATTCAACATTCTAGAACCAAACACATTGATATAAGGCATCATTTCATAAGGGATCATGTATCCAAAGGAGAAATTGAACTCATACATGTTTCAACTGAAAATCAACTTGCAGACATTTTTACAAAACCTTTAGCCTTTGATACCTTCAGTACTTTAAGAACAAGGCTTGGTGTTATTGATTTGAATGCTTAACCAAAATGTCTTTGCAACATTGATACTTGTTGTGTTTTGTTTTTGTGATTTTGTGAATTTTGTGTGTTTTTGTATGAAATGTTTTTGGATTTATGATTTTTGTCTTATGTTTTCTGTGTTGTTGATTATTTTTGTTGATTTTGTTAAATTAAAAAATTTAAAATCAAAAATTTTTTTGGAGGCAATCGTCCAGGACGAAATATTTTCGTACGGGACGATGTGTTAAGAAACAGTTTGCGCGAATTTAAACCGTTTTGAGAGCAGTTTTTTTATTGGATCGTCTGTACGATCTGTGATCGTCCAGTACGAATTTTTTCTTTTTCTCAAACGTCGGGACGATTGAATGCAGCGGTTGAGTGGATAAGACAGTTTTTAATACGAACTTCGTCTGTACGAAATTTTTTTTCGTCTGTACGAACATGTGTCGATTCAGTGTAGGGGACGGTTTTCAAGAGTCATTAAAACGAAACGCTTTTCGATCGTCTGTACGAAATTTTTTCGTATGTACGATCGGTCAAGTCAAAAAGCCTGTACGAAGGGACGCATCGTAAGTTGTGTTGAATACTAAAAGCCGTTACATTTTGGACGAATTGGATCATCTGTACGAAATTACTTCGTCCAGACGAACGATAATTTTTCGTCCAGGACGAATATTTTCGTCCAGGACGAACGTATCGTTTTTCTTTAAATATGAAGGCTTTCAAACTTGACAATCACACTTTCAAACATCTTTTTCAATCCCTTTCTACATCAACTCAACTATGGCCTCCTCTAGCAAAAGACAAAAAGTTTTGGTGAAGAAACCTAACAGGAATGCCCCAGACAACTTCCTTTCCAAAGCAAATGAGGAATCTTTTCCTCGTTTTGCATCTGCAAAAATCACTCCGTCTCGCATTCTTATCCAAACGGAGTTGAAATTTCGGGTATTACATCTCTTCGCCTCAACCCAATTTCAGTTCATTCTTTCTCTTGTCCACCTCTACAATAAGCAAACCTACCATTACTTCCTAGCCAACATGAGTTTCAATTCTGATCACTCTATCATTAGTTCTTTTGTTTTTAAGAAAAAAGTTGAGATCACCAAGCACGATCTTGATGCATTTTTAAACTTAAGAACTGAAGGATATAGAGCCCACACCCTAATATCAGAAAACATCTTCCAATGGTTTGAAATCAATAGGGTGATTAGAGAGACAGGCGTAACCAATCATGTTGCTAGAGTAGCCGGTATGACCCAAGATGCCCGAATCATCCAGCATATCCTTAGATCCTCAATTATTCCTAAAGCTGGTGATAGGATTAACATTACTCCTCTCCTTTCTTGTCTAACTTTTTTAATCATGAAAAGACATCCTATTGATGAAGCCCAACTCATCCTAGATCATATCTATGGGCTTTCAGAAATAGGACATCCTGATCAGAAGAGGAAGAAGAACATTTCTTTAGGGCACTTGATTACTTATATTTTGGAGAAGAAGTACAATATAGTGCATCCTGATGAGGAATATGAAGAGCCAGTTTACTACAACGATGCATCATTCAGACTGCTCTTCAAGGAGGAAAAAGAAAAAGGAAAAGCACATGGCAGTGCTTCAGAAGAAGAAGAAGAAGAAGGAGTGCAAGGTTCTGCTTCTCAATCAGAATATCAGAATCTGATTGAGAGATTTGATAGACTAGAGACTCACATTGATCAAAGGTTTGATCAATTTGATGCTCATCTTACTCAGCAGCAACATGACATTGGTAATATTAGAGATGAAGTTCATGAAATAAATATCAATGTAATGTTGATGGCCTCCTACTTCAACCTCTTTGGCGGCATTCCTCCTCCTCCTCCTCCTCCAGAACAGTAGAAGTTTTTTTTTATATGTGTGTCTGTTGTATTTTTTTTTTGTTTGTTGTGTTGTTATGTTTTTATTTAAGTTCAATGTTTTTATGTAATTTTTTTTTATCAATGAAAGTTTGTTTGTTTTAAATTTGTTTTGAAATGTGGCTAATCTTTATGAATTTCATTAATATTGTTTTTAATCTACATTGTGCTTAAATTCGATTGTAATATGAGATTATCTATATTAGAAAATCTAGACTTTCTAAATTTATAATTTGTTTATAACTTGTTGTATTTAGAATTTTTAAATTCATGTCTATTCATTTAGACTACATAAAAGTTAATATTGTTATTACAATTTTGATGTTTTCTTATTTTGTATTTCTATGCTCAAATGATATTTATGCACCTAGAAATATTTGAAATCTTAGATTATAGATTTTGGAAAGAATTGGTCAAATTACTCTTGAACATTGTACAAATGTACAAAAATCAAAAGGGATTCGCAAAAATTTGCAAAGTGAAAAAGAGGCACAAAATAAGCCCAACCAAAGAAAAATGCACAAAAATGAGCTCCAAAACTTTGAAAAGATGTGCAAAGCACCACATGAGGTAATTCTCTTCTTTCCAAATTCGTTTAATCTCTTAATTCAAGTTGATCTACTGTTCATTTATATTCTATTGAACTTTGAAATATAGAATTTTTTTTACATCTCACTTGTAATGATTTTCAATAATCAAAATGTCTAAATCGAATCATGTCTTTGATAAATTCTTCTTACTTACAATGTTATATCATTTCATAAATTTTATGAATTTCTATGATTGACCTAATATCTTTAGTTTAAAATTGCATACCCTATGTCAAATCACAATTTAGATTAAATTTTAACAATGAATTTCATATTATTATTTACATTTCTTGTCTTTTTCTTCTTCACTTTTTGTTGTTGTCAAAAAGGGGGAGAAATTATTATGTTTGTGTTTGTGTTTTTGTGGTTTGTGTTTTCTGTGTTTTTGTGGTTTGTGTTTTCTGTTAAAATTTTTTGAAAAACAAAAATATTGTTCTTTAATGCCTCCTTATTTTAATGTACTCATAAATTCAGGGGGAGTTTAGGAGATAAGAGATTTGTTTTATCTTGAAACCATACTAATAATAATTGTTTTGTCATCATCAAAAAGGGGGAGATTGTTTGAATAGTTGCTATTTGAATGAGTTATATTTGTGCAACTTATGTAGTTTTGATGATTCCAAACATTATTGTTCAGATGTATAGTTATCTCCTAACAATTTTAGAAGATTTGCACTTGCTCTTGTGTGTACTAACATTTCAGGAAAATCAGACTCCAGACTACGAAAACTTCAAATCAAATTCAACATATGATATTTTGTTTATTTGAAGTTTGTCTTTTCTTTGAATTAATTTTGAAAGGGAGTGATTGTAATTGAGTGAATAAAATCTCACACACACAAATTAGGAGATCATGAAATTCAATACTGATCGTACAGGACGATATTTATCGTACTGGACGATCTGTCAGTTATCTCCTATAGAGCACTTGGAACGAATAAGAACTTGCTTTGAAAAATTTTTCTAAGTCCTATTCGTCCAGGACGAATTTTAATATCGTCCCGGACGATGGGTTCTCTGTAAAATTTTCGTCCAGACGAATTTTACCATCGTACGAGGCGACCAGTCCTCTGGAAAATTTTCGTCCAGACGAAAATAATTATCGTACCGGACGATCAGCTCTCTGGAAAATTTTCGTCCAGACGAAAGCAAATTATCGTCCGCGGCGATGGGCGCTCTGGAAATTTTTCGTCCAGACGAAATAAAGAATCGTCCAGGACGATCGGCTCTCTGGAAAATTTTCGTCCAGACGAACACATTTTCGTCCAAACGATAAACCGACTTAGGACAGTTTTCAGCAGTTTCTAGAACCGACCTTGTAATAACCGTTCGTACTGGACGAACCAAGTTCGTACAGGACGATCAGCTGTACGAAGTCATTTCGTACACATATACAAATTGGGTCGTTTCAGATCGTTTAAGTAAAATCGTCCAGGACGATCCAGGATCGTACGGGACGATCCACTGCGTACAGAATTGGAAATTTGCAGTTTTTGGGCGGTTTTTCATGTCTTTTGTATAAATAGTCCAAATTAGACTACCACCCAATCTTTTTGTCATTTGATCTTCGTGCCTATTGAGAGAATAGCCAAGGGGAGAGTGGAAGAGAGCATTCAAAGGAGGATTCCTACCATTGGAGCAAGAAGGCTTCACTTGGATTGCTAAGGTAAGAATCTCTACTTGTGAAATTGGATTTCTTCACTCTTTTCTTTCTTCCTTCTAGATTCTTGTGAGAAGATCATTCAAGAAGGTCCGGTTCACTGCCGACACTTGGAGAGTGTGAACAGACGTGGGTTCTCTGCCTACACTAGGAGAGTGTAAAAGGAAGAAGGTTCTCTGCCTACACTTGGAGAGTGTGAACAGCCGTAGGGTTCTCTGCCCACACTAGGAGAGTGTGAAAGGACGACGGTTCTCTGCCCACACTAGGAGAGTGTGAAAGGACGACGGTTCTCTGCCAGCACTGTGGATTGTGTAAAAGGACGACGGTTCTCTGCCGCACCGGGGAGTGGTGAAAAGAGTATTTTGTACAGGCTTCTCCGCCTTGCTGTGGGTGCTAAAGGAGAGTCACTTTGTGGTAATAGTGCAATACTCTGAGGAGTGGATGTAGGTCTGGTTATAGACCGAACCACTATAAATCTGGTGTCATTTACTTTATTGCTTTTACGTTTCCGCATTTTAAATTTCAGTTTTAACAACTCTGTGGTTGAAAAACATTTTTCTACAAACTTTAAAAGAAAATTTCATTTCGGTTCAACTTTAATTTTAAGAGGGTTTAAAATTTTTAAAACTACCAATTCACCCCCCTCTTGGTAGCCGTGGGACATTTACTTAGGCTTAACAACCTAATTACTAGACTCAACAACTGCCCTTTTCCCTGATTTGGTTAAATTTTACTTGAGGCCAAACCTGTTGCAAGTGTTTGATATCTTTGGGAGCTACCGTAACTTCACAAAGGTTGATAGAAATTTCTGTTACTTTGTTATGGCTGTTTTGGTGTATCATCTGTGGAGAGAAAGAAACAATAGGCGGTTTTCTTCTGTTTGGAGATCCCCTTCTGAGCTTAAAAATGTTATTATTCATGCCATTGAAGCTAAAGCTAGGAATTGGAGGCATTATGATTCACTTAAAAATCACTTTAAAGAAATTCTGGGTTGACTGGAGGTTTTCGCTAGCTGGACCTTTATCTGGAAGTTGGCTTTATATAATTCATTTATATTTTTGCTCCCCCACTGTTTCGCTCCTTACGCTGGATGCTACTGGGAGTTATTCTTGGGTTGAATTTTTGGAATTTCAAATCTGCTACTCAAATTTTTGGAGTTTTGATTGTGCATCCCTCAGACCCTACAAGATGCTACTTTGGTGGGATGACTGCAGATGCGGGACGATGATGTTTCAGATTTACATCTTCAATGCATCCTTGGATGGTCTTTCGGCAACCAGGACTGCATTTTCTAGGCACTGTGATGGCTGCCATTATCGGTTTTGGCTGGCAACTGGTGTCTTTCTCGGCTTTGATGGGTTATAGGCGGTTGCTTTCATGACTTAGGCTTTGATGCCTTTTGATGTAAATCTATTTTCCTGAGTCCCCTTCATCTGCAATTTTTCTTTTCTTTTGGGTGGTATAGTTTTTGCTTACTTGTAATTTTTCTTACTTGTAATCTTTGGTGATTAATATATGGGCTCTGCCCCAAATTTTTCCAAAAAAAAATATTTAAATACTTTAAAATTCGAATGATCTTAAATTAGCTAGATTCCACTCATCAAGCCACTCATTCTGACTATAAACAAGCCAAAAAAATGATATGTTTTATCCGCCAATTAACGTGGCATTTCAGATATATTTCCAATGCTTTTTTGAGCTCATTTAAATTCAGATCAAATCACCTTTTTATGTGACGAGTTTATCTTATCAAGTTACTTAATTTAACTATAAGCTTGCATAAATTGAACTTTCAGATTATTCTAATTCAATTCTTAGATTTTTCAATACAAATTATTGCATCAAAATTCATGCCGATCAAAGTGAATTTTCTTAAAGCATATTAAAATGATCTGCTACTGTGGTAATTATATCATTATTACAATGCAATAGACCTCTTAATGCTTCTTGTTGAAACTTATCAAATGGAAAGTAATAAACGCAGAGCAGAAGGAAGAAGACGATGAACAATAACTTGACTTCATTGACTTACTGATGTGTATTACAGGATGTTATATAGGTAATAAGTGTATAAGCTAATTACGAGAATAACCCGGTTAGTTACATAAAGTGTCTGACTCGGCAAGAGAACATGGAGACAATATCATAGGAGCAGAGTAAGTGACCGCAGAGCTTAGGCGGCGACATAGTGGGCTATTTCTTCTTTTCACCGTCCCTCAAGCTGACGGGAGGAATGACCAGAAGCTTGTGACGCAGCTCGAGCAATCTGCTATGTGGTTGGCTTGAATACATTCCCGAATGAAGTGATGGTCGATTTCAATGTGTTTGGTGTGGCATGGAAAATTGGATTGCAGGCTATGGACATTGCAGAAATGTTGTCACAAAACAACTTTGTTGGCTGTTGAGGAAGAAGAAAATCCTCACAAAGACGGCGAGTCCAGATAATGTCTGTTGCAGCCGCTGCCATGGAACGGTATTCAGCTTCAGTTGAAGACCTTGCAACTATTGTTTGCTTCTTAACCGACCATGTAAGGAGAGCTTTGCCTAAGTAAATACAATAGCCAGTGGTAGACTTACGATCGAACTGATCACCAGTCCAGTCAGAGTCTGAATACGCAGACTGGGTTAACTAGGTTTTGGGAAGAAACAGAGTATGAGTAATGGTGCCTTTCAGGTAATGTAGAACATGTTTGAGTAACTGAAAGTGAATAAGTAAGGGATTATGCATATGTTGGCAAAGTTTATTAACAGCAAATGCAGTGTCAAGACGAGTAGAGGTGAGGTATTGCAGTGATCCAACTAATTTACGAAAGAACTCGGGTTGAGCAAATGGCATTGTAAGATTGCTATATGTGGGAAGTTTGGATGGTAATGGTGTGAGTAAAGGTTTGCAGTTGGTCATGGAGGCTGTATGCAGCAGGTCAGTTATGTAAGATTGCTGAGAAAGATGATAGCCATCAGATTGTCTAATGAATTCAGTGCCAAGGAATTTAGACAACTGGCCTAGATTACGTGTCTGAAACCGCTGTGCAAGTCGATCACGCAAGGAGAAGATGTAGTGCTGATCACTGTCGGTGACAAGAATGTCATCAACATATACTAAAATGTATACGTGAAGATCGTCCGTATGAAGATGGAAGAACGAAGGGTCGGCTGCACTTACTGTAAAGTTTTGTGTTTTGGGATAAGTTGATAAGGTTGCAAACCAGAGGCGTGGGGCCTGTTTGAAGTCATATATGGCCTTGTGCAGCAAGCATACATGATCCGGGTAATGTGGATCTTCAAATCCTTGATGTTGATCCATGTAAATTATATCTGTTAAAGCACCATGAAGAAAAGCATTCATAACATCAAGTTGATGTATTTTCCAGCCATGATGAAGAGCAACTAGGAGAAGAAGGCGAATTGTTGTATGCTTGACCACTGGGCTAAAGGTCTCAAGATAATCAATGCCATAGGATTGCTTGAAACCTTGCGCATCCAATCGTGCTTTGTAGCGGGCGATGTCTCCATTGGCTAAGTGCTTCAATTTGTAGATCCATTTGCATCCTATTACTTGCTTGGTAGCTGGCCGTGGCACTAGAGACCAAGTTCCCTATGCTTGGAGAGCTATGAATTCAGTCGACATGGCTTGACGCCAATTTGAATCTTTGTTGGCGGTAGAGAAGCAAGTAGGTGTATGAACAGTGTGAGAGAGATCTAAGAGAATTCAGAGTTTTAGTATGCCGGTTTGAAATCTGGTAACCATGGGATGAGTGGATTTGTTTAGTGGTATAGTAGAGGAGGTAGAGGAAGTAGATATAGTAGGAGAGGAATGTGTGGGAGATGTGATGTTGTGAGAAGATGGAAGAGTGGGAGTAGTATTGATATTGTTGGAGGTTGTTTCAGAGGGAATGTAGCTGTGTTTGGTGGAGAAGGAAGAAAATCAGAAGTGATAGGAGAGGATGATGATGGTTGGGTAATGCTAGATTGATGAGTAATAGAAGGAAAGAAGGATTCATCAAACTGAATGTGTCGAGAGATTAGAATTTTGTTGGTGAAGGGATTATAACATTTGTAACCTTTGTAAGTTGTTGTGTAACCAAGAAAGAGGACTGAACGAGGAGCTAGTTTATGTTGAGCTGAAACCTTGTCCAAGGAAAACAACGACAGCCAAATGGATGGAGAATTGTGTAATCTGAAGGTACCTTGTAAAGCAACTGATATGGAGATGTTGATCCAGTATTGGGTGAAGGAAGATAATTTATTAGAAAAACTACAGTAGGAACAGCTGCAGACCAAAAGGACGATGGAAGACAAGCATCAAATAGAAGTGTTCTGGCTGTCTCTAAGATATGATGATTTTTTCGTTATGATACTCCATTATGTTGGGGAGTATAAGGACAAGAAAACTGATGGGTAATTCCAAGGGAACGAGTAAAAGCTTTGAAATGAGAGTTTGTGAATACAGTTCCACAATCGCTGCGTATTGTTCGAACAGAGGTTTTTAAGTTTTTTTTTATTGTATTGATGAAATTAATCAGAGAATTAGGAACTTCATTCTTTTGTTTTAACAGAGTAAGCAAAGTACATTTTGTATGATCATCAACAATAACAAGAAAATAGTGATAACCATCAGTAGAGAACATGGGGGAAGGACCCCAAACATCCACATGGATTAAGTCTAATGGATTAGAAGATACATGATCTGAAGGTGAAAAAGGTAGCCGGTGACTCTTTGATAGAGCACAAGCAATACATAGATAGTCTAAAGAAGAAATACATAACGAAGGAAAAGTTTTAGAAATAGCAGCCATGGTCTTTTGATTTGGGTGACCCAACCGCCGATGCCAGGATAAAGCTGAATGATTTGATGAAACAGTCATGGATGCCGCAACGATGGGAGGCTGGAATGGGATCGGATAGAGTCTGTTACGACATTGTCCGTGAAGAAGCGATTGTTTGGTCGTCAAATCCTTAATAGAAAAATCAGATTTGTCAAATTTGATAGAACAATTATTATCAGAAGTTAATTTAGAGATGGAGATAAGCCGGTGAGTGAGCTTAGGAACGTGAAAGAGATGTTTAAGGTGGAGCTTACGGGTAGGCGTTGGAAGAAGACAGTTACCTACATGTTGAATGGGTAACGACTATCCATTGCCCACAAGTACTTGATCTCTACCAGAATAAGACTGTGGATGCT
Source organism: Dendrobium huoshanense (assembly GCA_016618105.1). Taxonomy (NCBI): domain Eukaryota; kingdom Viridiplantae; phylum Streptophyta; class Magnoliopsida; order Asparagales; family Orchidaceae; genus Dendrobium; species Dendrobium huoshanense. The sequence goes on along the minus strand of CM028354.1, from coordinate 21,205,539 downwards.
GAATGGGAAGAGGATCAGGTGTGAGATGCGCAGATGCCCCGCTGTCTAAGTACCAAGGAGATGGTTCAGGATCTGCCATTAATGCAACTGAAGAGTTGGAGGTCGGAGCTGTGAAATTGAAGTTCCCCCAATGCCAACAGTTTATTGCTGAGTGACCTCGCTTCCCACAAATTTGGCATTCGCCTTCAAACCTGGAGGTTCGAGAAGGAGCTCTGTTGGTATTGTTGGAGTAAGTTCTACCGCGTCCTCGATTGGAGGAGAAACAACCACGAGAACGTCCACGAGTAGAGAACAGAGCAGTCTGGCCGTCTGAAGATTGAGAAACATTAGAGAAGGAGAGTTCACGAACAACATTTGTAGTTTGATGAACTTCCTCACTGCGAAGGAGTGAATACAGATCGTCCAAATGGATGGACTGAGGGAGCTACGAATTGTTGTTTTAAAGGATTGATATGAAGGTGGTAATCCATTTAAAATGTAATGTAAGATATCTTCATTATCAACTGTTCCTCTGGCAACTCGAATAATATCCACTATACTTTTAATGGACGCCAAGTAATATGTCATGGATTTGTTCTGCATAGAAAGAGAATGTAGCTCATTTTTGAGCTGGATAACTCGTGACCGGTTAGTAAAGAAGAAGCGATGCTCCAAGGTTTTCCAAATGGACGAAGAAGTTTCCAGGGTCAGTATGTAGGGAAGAATAGACGGCGAAATAGTAGAGAACAAGGCGACAGACAAGTTTTGGTCGATTAAAGACCAGGAAGAAAACTATGGGTTGAGAGTGAGCTGCCCATTGGCGATTAAAAGAAGTTTAGGCGGGCAAAGAATGTTCTCGTCTAAGTACCCAGAGAAGTGATTTGTAGCAAATAACTTGTAGATAGCAGAACGTCGTGTAGGATAGTTGTCTGGGAATAACTGAACGTTAATCACGTTCTTGATGTTTGTAAGTAGAAATTTGAGAGTATGAGGAATAACTACATCAATAGAAGCAGGGGTGACATCAGATGTCACGACGCCCGCAGGTGGTGTGCTTGGAGCAGAAGCTGAAGAATCTCCTATCTTCACTAGCGATGGGAGGAAGAGCCGTTAGGCATAGAGCTCTGATACCATGTTGAAACTCATCAAACGGAAAATAATAAACGTAGAGCAAAGGGAAGAAGACGATGAACAGTAACTTGACTTCATTGACTTACTGATGTGTATTACAGGATGTTATATAGGTAATAAGTGTATAAGCTAATTACGAGAATAACCCGGTTAGTTACATAAAGCGTCTGACTCGGCAGGAGAACATGGAGACAATATCAGAGGAGCAAAGTGACCACAGAGCTTAGGCGGCGACATAATGAGCTAGTTCTGCTTTCACTTCTAATGATGCCGGCCAAAGTAAGGACATACAAGATGAGGCCAAAGAAGACAATTAGTGGAGAAATTCAAGATTTTACTAAAATTAGATTTCCATTAGGGTGGAGATGATTCTAAATTGGATAAGTTTAGACAAGCACTAAATTAGTTTTCATGTTTCTATCAAATCAAATGGACCAAGGCTTCATTTGGGACTGCTTTCCGAAGATATTTTAAATAGCATTAAGAAAATTGTACCAAATGAAGCCTACATCAAGACTTGAAAGAGCACCGTGAATCATCCCACCATTTAAAAAAAAAAAAAACATGACCTTTCAGAGGTTTCTATACAACAGAGCTCTCACAAACTGATGCTTTTAGTAAAACTCTACTCTTCATGATTACTCTTATTTTGAACACCATGCTAAATATTTACAGATTGCAAGCAAATGAAACACCAAAGAATATTGTCAAAGAATCAGGATATTCTTCGGGCATGACTCGATCTATGCGAGGCGTGAGGTTTGTCTGTTGATCTTCTAGGGTTAGAACCTGCACTTTCAATAATGTCACTATTAAAATCTTTTATCAGTGGCAAATGTATACACCCAACCTTACTGGATTGGCTAAACTTTCCAATCTTTTGTTTTATACTTAAAAATTCAAGTTCCAGGTCTCTGACTTTAGCTTGTAGAAGCTCTACGTCTGTTCTCAGATGCTGCCTCTCCCTTATAACAGAAACAAAGCCATCCCTTTGTAGAATCTCTCCAGTAGATTCATTTACAGGGGAAGTAACATTGTTTTCATTGTCAAAATTGTGAAGGTAATTGGAAAGGGCAGAACGCAGCTGCATTTGCTCAAAAAAGAGAACTTGGAAAACCCTTCTGAGTGGCAGGCGTTCATTCTGCGTAGCGTGGGTGCAGGCATCAATGGAGAGCTTTGCCCAGTTTATAATGCTGCAGAGCTTCTCTCTTTCATCGTCTAGAAGCCAGGGGTGTTCCTGCAAGGGAATTCAGACAATTGGAAACCAATGCTTGGTGGAAAAATAAGAGTTACATTCAAGCATATAATAAGTACAAATATTGTGAGAAAGATTTCTTTTGGTCTATTTCAATATTTATTTTGGCTTTAACTTTTATTTTGTAATATGCAGATCTTATTTGGGAACCAAAGTAGTAGATTTTTTAACTAGTCAAATACAAGCAGCAAAAGACAAGTAGCTAGTAGAATTTTTAAATGGGCAAAAGAAGACACGACTTTACATGGAAAAAACAGATTAGCAATGCAAGAATAAACAACTTGGTAGAGTGTATCATAACAAAACTGGAAGTGATAAAATTGAAAATTATGTATGAGCATTAGTGTCCTTGTAAGTACAGATCTGTTCAAATTCAGCACATGTTGCACCTTTAGTCCAAATGATGCGAACAACGGATAGATAAAAAAAATGACGATAATATACTGTCAAATTGACATGATTTAAACAATCACCATTGGCCTTATCCCAACCATTTAGAGTTAGCATTCCTAACTCATATTCATTCCAGTACACTATTCCATAAAGTGTTTATTCTATTTTGTTTTCTTGCTGCATTAACTTCTAGGCATAATATCTCTGGTCAAACTATTTTTTTTAATCATCTCACAAATTCTATCTATAATATCAGGATTAATTATTCTGTGTGGACGTCAAACGTTGTATAGAGACCAACCAAAATGCGTCACGTCACCCCTTCGTTGTGTACCGCGGCTCGATACCGCTCAGTACAGCCGCTAGGTGCCGCTGATGTGGCTGCACCTGATTCGCCTCCGAACGTAGAGCTGCGTTCGGCCTCGACACAGAATAATTTCTCCAATATCAGAGTGTCACTTATCCTCCATTGTGTCCCTAAACCACATTTCACCATCTTATTTTCAATAGGACTTGTAAGCATCTCTTAACATTATCATCACATGCTCTCTCCATCACCATTTTATTATCCGATCTTAATATTCTTATTTGTGTAACACTCAATTTGCTTAACAACTTTTTTTGCAAAACGCTCACACATGTAAAGTATATGCGTCTAATTATAGTTCCTAAAACTTCCACTCGGTTCTGCCTCTGCTATTCAGGGTTTTAAATATAAGAGCTGGTCGGTTCAATTGAATCAGCCAATTAAACCGGCAATTATACTAACAAATTTTAATTTTATGTAAATTTTAATTTTATGTATCTTCAAAGTAACTAAACTTCATTTTTTTATCAATGCATAATGCATTTCATGATTTCATTCTTTTAAAAGAACTTTTCCAAATTAAAAAAATCTCATTTAATTATTTCTCGAAATACAACACTCATATTTAATAAAAATCCTATTATCATTATTACCATCACTTTTACTAATCAACCTATCTTATCAAAGTCGTTAGATCTTCTCTCTCTTGCATAAACTATTTTATATAACTCTTTTACTCAACCTTAGCACATAGATCTTTGCAAAACTTCTGAAACCTAAAATTATTGTATATCTCGATAATTCATTTTCCATATCAAAGCTAGATGATTCAACCAAATTAGCCAAAAACTTCCATGCTTATTCTGGAGCCAAAAAAACTAGCAATACTAAAAACTACCTAAAACAAAATTTCAACCTGAATCTGGAAGCTGCTGAATCAAGCCATTAGGATGCATGCAATTTATCCATAGCTTAACGAAGTAAGCACCAAAAACATTAGTTTAAGAAAAGGATACTAACCTTGAGGTATATATCCACTGCACTGTACACTCCATCATCCGATGTTCTCAAGGACTCAGGAAATGCCTCTACAAGAGACCACATCTTTTGAGCTTTCAAGTTCACATCAGGAGCAACCTCAGCGAGATAATTGTCAATTAATTTTGTTACATTATTTAAATTGTTAGAGGATGGTAAAATAGCAGGATCCGATAATGTTGGAGAGAAGGATGCAATATTCAACTTCTGAATAGATGAGAAATGTCGAATAATACGCTCAATGCAATCTGTGTCATACAGGTTATCAGATCCTGAAAAATTAGGAACTAGTAGACCATCAAGTGTTGCATATTCAAGTTGCGATCCTATTATCCTCTCCAAAGTCTCTTTGTGTGATTGCTCAATATCCAATAGGATCGAAAGGCGTAGGAGACCCAGCAAGAAACGACAGTAAGACTTCCCCTTCTTATTAGGAAGCAGCTCTATAATGCTTTCAGCTAACGCTTTTTGATCTACTGCAGCTGGCATCATGGATAAACTAGCAATGCTCCTTAATTTACCAACTTGCCCACCCTGCCATCGATCAAGACCAGGCAAATATTTTCTTGCATAATACATTAGTGCACCGGCTATATTTTCTGGTCTGATTCCACGTTTACTCATTGTTTCCATCAATTTCTTAAACATTGGATAGTTGAAACATGAAACATCTTCAAACCACCAATTAGATATTTTGCTTCTAATTCTAGCACCAGTATTTATTCCATTCCAGAGTATGCTACCTTCAGGACTTTGTAAACTTCCATACAGCAACATAGGCCATCCAAACAAACTGGGATCAGTACATGCCATCACTGAGAGAGCATCGAGACATTTGTGCACAACTGGAAGGTTTTCAGCTTTTGGAATAAATTTCTGACAGCCTTGAAGAGTCAATATACAATCTTCCCAGCTTCGCAGGATGGTTTTATGGATGAAACTTTGCACCATATTCAATAAATTGTCATTGTCATATTCCTCCGTCATTTCAAGATATTCAGCAGTGCAATACACCAATAAAGCGTTGTTTTGGGTAAGCTCCACTTGATCCCCATAACAAAATCTTGCCGCAATGCAGAATCCTTCAGGTCCTCCAGGACATCCCACTAATTCATACTGCATATTGTCTTTTGAGTCTTGTGCGTCTTCTACTAGACGTGCAATCTTCCCGCATTTGGAAATGAGAGGAAACTGAAAGTAAGAAAAAGCAATCATCATTCAAACAAAATGAAAATAATAAGCATGTAGGAAAATCTACTTATGTTCATTGTAAACAAATGGTTTTCATCTAAGAATGAACTGCTAACCATGAATTAGTAAGCATTTGACTGGGTAATCAATTTAATAGGTGGATAAAAAGCTCCCTTTACTTGTCAATCGCACTTCATGAAGTTTGGCTGTTCGGTGAAATCTGTTCCCCTTTGTTTTCCATTTCAAGGCAGCATGAACTGTGGTATTTTGATTCGAACCATGACAGCAAGGATGCACACAAACAAACCATTCCTTCACGACTGATATGAGAGAACTAAAACTCAACATGGCTCAAGGATTATCAATTGAAAGGATATTATTAGTGGGGGATTCAATGGATTAATAAAATGTAAGTTAACTTTATGCTGCAGTAATTTGTTAAGTTCTGAACAGGTGTCGTCTTTGCAATTGAGGAGTTGTTGAGATTGTTAGGAGCGAGGTCACTTGTCATGTTGTGCTTGTAGATATGATGTAATCATCACAAGAAAAGCGTAATATTGGTTGTAGACATTTTGAAAAAAAAAAACCTAATGAAAAATAACAGACCTCCTTTCTGTTCTCTATTCATAGCTTCTTTTCCACCGCCAATTGCTTCAAGTTATCGATATCCTGAAATCTGTCGCCTATCCCTAACGTTTGGTGCTCTCATTGACTCACTCTTCCCCACCCAACTGCTATCAATCAAGCCTGGCTGATGGCACTGGCTTGACCGTGAAGATAATTTAATGCATTTACACCATCGAAGAAAAAGTCGCTGAGCTGAAGGAAATCGTAAGGTAAGTACAACTACAACTACGATTCATTGTGCTGGAGGTAAAGCAAGATCAGTCTAGAACAGCACAAACCCACTCACCAGCACCGTCTACTGCAAACAACAGCATGAAGAATCTCATGGGAGATACTTTATCCAAAACTATGCGCATTACCACTCCAAGATATCCGGACGACAACCCAAAAACTTGGATAAAAAAATCTGAGCAATGTCACAGCTTTCACAAGCTCTTGGATGAAGGTAAGTTAATACTTCGTTCCATACAAATGGTCTAGCTAAAGAATGTTAACTTTGGTTAGAAAAAACAAAATGTTTATTCTCATAAAGTTGAGTTCTTGGCTGCTCTTCGCACATGCTTTAGATTCGCTATATATGGTGATATTTGAAAAGTACTTAACAAGCCAATGCACAATTCAATAGTAAGACACTATCAAAAATAATTATAGACATTACCAAACTAAATCATAGGCATCACCAATCTCTTCTTGCAAAGTTGGTTTGAAACCAGCAATCCAAAAATAAGTCTGAATACAACGACCCAACCCCTGGATCAAGCTATTGAACTAGCCAAGCTTATTAAAGATAAGCTCAGCTACAATAAAAATATTCCCATTTCGTCACTTACTACTACCACTGCTCCACATAATTCACCTCTCGTTCTCCTACTCACTACAACCAAAACTTGCATCAACCAAAAACAACAACATCAAGGCTTGATCCAACTACACGAGGTCGGGTACATGAATCTTTTTTTCTTCACTATGTCCTATTAAGAGTTAAATTCTCATTTAAATCTAATAAACAAAGATCATTTCTAATACTTACTGATGCAATCAAACAAACACAAGAATTGCAAATAAAGACTTCCTTTTTCCTTAAAACATAGACAAATATAAAACAATATAACAATACTATTTTAAATAAAGATACACCTTACAACTTCAAATAAAAAGGACAACAATACCTTACAATTTAAAATAAAAACACTACGCAACGACACCTTACAGTTTGTAAAAGTTTTGAGAAGAAAAATATATGTGGAATGGGAACCGTGGAAAGAAGAATAGATAGAAGACTGAGATGAAATAGAAGAAGTAAGGTAGAGAGCTCACATGCTAAAAACCCACAGTTTTCACATTCCAACAATTCATCACAAATCTCACCATAAACTCTCTTTCCAGCAGCAAAACAACAACAATTATAGGAGAAAAAGACTAAATGCCCTCATAAATATGCCACCCTAAGTAACCAATAGAAGCCCTCTTGAGAATATAAAACAATACTTAGGAAATAGTAAAGAGGGAGGGGAACGGTCAACAGCAGGGAACCAACGCCCAGGGAAAAGCAAAAGCGAAAATTTTCAAGAAAAGGGAACACCAAAATCTGCTTGGAAAAACAGCCAATATTGAATCTGAGTTCAACATGGGGAACAGACATCAACCAGCCAATTTTGGAAGACATGGGCCAAGCCCATTAAGAGAAGAACAACCAAGATTAAATGTACACATAGCCAATAAGGAAGAAAAGAAACATAAAGAAATTTTTTTAAAAAAATCTAGCTTTGTCTGCATCAACTCTCCCCTGGTAGAGAAATCTCATCCCCTGATGAGATAGCCTTAGAACTTCCAAGATGTTCCGATTGCACCTTTTCCATTTCCTGAATTAAAGAGACATACTTCCTTCGAATCATCTCCTTTTCTTGTTCAAACTCAGATTAAAATAGACACTTCCTATTTTCATAACTCTCTGCACATAAATACTACTGTTGTCATTGAATTTTGAGAAGTTCATTCTGAAAGAGTGGTACCCATTTTGTTGATGGAAATTTATCCTCTGAAATACAAGGAATAGTAGGCTGACTTTCAAAGACTGTAGGTTTAAATACCTCTTGAATTGGAGCTTCATATTACTGATTGTTTTGGTTGTCCTTTTTGTTTTCAAAACATAAAGGAAGACACACACATGACAACCTAGTCCTGATACCAAATTGATGCAATCAAATAAACACAAGGATTGCAAACAAATAATTCCTTTACTTAAAACATAGACAAACATAAAACAATATAACAATATTATTTTAAATAAAGACACACCTTACAACTTTAAATAAAAAGGACAAAAATACCTTACAATTTAAAATAAAAACACTACGCACCGACACCTTACAACTTGTAAAAGTTTTGAGAAGAAAAATACATATGAAATGGGAACCATTGAGAGAAGATTAGACAGAAAACCGAAACGAAATAGAAGAAATAAGGTATAGAGGATAGCTCGCAAGCTAAAAATCCTCAGGTTTCACATTCCAACAATTCATCACAAATCTCTCCATAAACTCTACTTCTAGTAGCAAAACAGCAACATTTATATGAGAAAAAGACCAAATGCCCTCATAAATATACCACCCTAAGTAATCAATAGAAGCCATCTTGAGAAGATAAAACAAGACTTAGGAAACAACGAGGGAGGGTAACGATCAGCAGCAGGGAAACAACGCCCAAAGCAAAGCAAAATTTTCAAGAAAAGGGAGCGCCGAAATCTGCTTGGAAAAACAGCCAATATTAAATCTGAATTCAGCATGGGGAACACACATCAACTAGCCAATTTTGGAAGACATGGGCCACGCCCATTAAGAGAAAAACAGTCCAAGATTACATGCCCACATAGTCAACAAGGAAGCAAGGAAACATAAAGAAAATTAAAAAAAAAAAATCTAGCTTTGCCTGAATCAATTCTCCCCTGGTGGAGAAATCTCATCCTCAGATGAGATTGTGTTAGACCGGTCCAACCGGATTGATGGGACTGGCTTACGGGAACAGAGGCAGACTTCTCCGCCTCCTGTACCCACCGAACACACGGACGACATGTGTTAGCTGTTTTAGGAAGGTTTTTTGAGAAAGTTTAGGAGGGAAATTGAATGTAGGGATTGTTTAGAGATTTTCTTTTGAATTGTATGCATTAAATAGTTTGTTTTCCTAGGGTTAGGGCATCTTGAATTTGGCAGAAATTTGAGATCTCTTATATTTAGGTTTTGTTTTTTTGTTTTAATAGCGTCTAGAGATTTGGGAGAGATCGATCCTCCTCTTGAATAGAGGATCAAGTGTATCTTGCTATTTTTTTGTTTCCCTTTCATCGAATAATACAAATTATCTACTATTTTCATGGTTTTGTGTGAATTTTTGTAGAGAATTCTCGCTGTTTTCCAAAGATTAATAGGAAATACTTGAGATCTACAAGTGTTTCCTATCAAATTGGTATCAGAGCTGCTTTTGGGACCTTTGGTAGACTATTTTGGTGAATTTAAGAGACTGTTTTTAAGATTTCAAAGAAGAAAGTAGCTGTTTGAAGGTCGAAGTTCAAATTTTTATTTCTATAAAAATCTAGGCATCAATGGCAGCCAAGAAAATGGATGTGTTGCAGGAACGCCTCTAAGTGGAGATTGGACAAATGAATCTGAAATTTCAAATCTCCAAACTCAAGTTTCATATTTAAAAAAAAAATGTTTCAGTCATCCATGATAAGTTCGATTCAAAATTTTCCATCATAGAGAAGATGTTGAAGAAAGTGTTCGAGGGCCAAACCAAAATATTGCCGTCGGAGGTGAGGGAAGGCGCCGACAACCACAGAAGTGGGGAAAATCCGTAGCCAATCAGACAATAGGAAGATCAAGAGGTAGAGATTTTGGAGGGAACAGAAAAAATGTCCCCCCTAGGACCTATTCCTAGGAAGGAGTCTATTAGAGAGTATGTGGAGAGACGTGAGGGGGTTGGGCATAAGTGGAGGGATGTTGAATTTGAAAGAAGAGGGGTTGAATTGGAAAGACGAGGACTTGATTATGATCGAAGGGGTGCTGAATTTGAAGGGAGGAAGTGGGTTTGTGATGAAAAATTTGGGTATGAACGTAGAAGGAATGATTGGGACACTTGGGGGGAACCACCACCTTGGGAAGGGGAAATTATGAAGGGAACAGAGGGAACGAACGCGATCTTAGGATGCAGAAACTGAAGATTCCTATCTTTGACGGAGAGGATGCATATGGGTGGATCTATATAGTGGAAATGCACTTTACTGTTAACAGGTTGACGGAGGAGGAGAAGCTGACGGCAAACGGGATGTGCTTGGAAGGGAAAGCTTTAGCATGGAGGTATACGAGGCGACCGATAAGGACTTAAAGGGAGTTTAAGGACTACCTGTTGAAACGTTTCCAAACCAGCATGGGAGGAGACTTCGACGAGCAGTTCTTCACTTTGATGTAGGAGGGGACAGTGATGGAGTACCGTGAGAAATTTGAGTACCTTGCCAGTCAATTGTATCGGCTTCCAGAGACTATATTGGAGGGGAACTTTATGAAAGGACTGAAACCAAATATTCGTGCATCAGTCAGTGTGATGAGACCTTGGGACTTGAGAGAGTCTATGGAGCTAGCTCAGTTGGTGGAGGATCAGCGACACCTAGAAAAAGGAGCAGGAGGCAGCAGCCCATGAGGCTCATATAGGATGACTACCACCTTTTTGGCAAGCAAGGAGTCAACATTGAGTACTCTTAGGGAGACTTCGAAAGAGAAGACTGTCGGAGGAACACCTAGGGACAACTTCAAGAAGTTCACAGAAACATGATTATAAGAGAAGAGGACGAAGGGGATCTATTTCAGATGTCACGAGAGGTATACGCCAGGGCATAGGTGTAAGGACTGAACTCTTCAGGTTCTTACCGTTTGTGATGAAGAAGGAATGGAGGAGGTGTCGTCTTTCCACCTTGCGGACAAGGTGGATCTTTGGAAGGGGAGTATTGTTAGACCAGTCCATCCGGTCTGACGGGATCGGCTTACGTGAACAGAAGCGGAATTCTCCGCCTCTTATACGCACTGAACACATGCACGGCGTGCGTGAGCTGTTTTAGGAAGGTTTTTTGATAAAGCTTAGGAGGTAAATTGAATGTAGGGGCTGTTTATAGATTTTCTTTTGAATTGTATGCATTAAATAGTTTGTTTTCCTAGGGTTAAGACATCTTGAATTTGGCTGAAATTTGAGATCTCTTAGATTTAGGTTTTTTTTTTGCTTTAGCGGCTTCTAGAGATTTGGGAGAGATCGATTCTCCTCTTGAATAAACGATCAATTGTATCTTGCTATTTTTCGTTTCCCTTTCATCAAATAATACAAATTATCTACTGTTTTGGTAATTTTGTGTGGGTTTTTTTAGAATTCTCGTTGTTTTCCAAAGATTGATAGGAACACTTAAGATCTACAAGTGTTTCCAATCAGATTGCCTTGGAACTTCCAAGATGTTTCGATTGCGATTTTTCCGTTTCCTGAATTAAAAAGTCATACTTCCTTCGGATCATCTCCTTTTCTTGTTCAACTCGCACTGGATTCCATTCCCACCAAGTTAAGACAAGCGTGTATAAGCAATTTTCCGGTGCGCCGCGAACACCGAATTCAAATTTTTTTTGAAGTTTAGAACTTATACCTTCACAGGGGACGTTGGCGATGTCAGCACGTGGATCGAGGTGAGAGAAGATCTATTTTCTTCTCTTTTTAAATAATTAATTATAATTAAAGTAAGTATTTATAATTATCATAATTAATTTTAATTAAACTTAACTAATCTTAATTAATTATGATTAATTATAATTAAATCTAATTAATTATTATATTATTAATTTAAATAGGATTTATGAAAATTTGTAAAGAGGTTTTCAGGATGAAGGATTTATACAAGATTTTAACTGTATTTAATAGAATTTATTCAGGATTTAAGCAGGATTTAGTTTAGCTTGTTTAAACAGCATGATTTATACTAAATCCCGTTAAATAGAATTTAGGAAATGGTTAATTCTCATAGCAGGTAAATCCACTGCCTTAATCTTTCTCCACTCGACGGGTTTACAGGATTTAGCTAAAGAGGCGCATGAAAGGAAGATGACTACCTTCACGGAGAGCAAGTTACTGTCGTTGCTTCCTATCCAACCAAAGAGAATGTCGTTGAAGGAGGTTAGGCTCCGGCTAGGGTAGGTTAGGGCTTCGGTTTGGCTTTAGAGATCGGAAGAGGGGTAGTGGCTCGGGTAGGTAGGGCTTCAGCTTGAAGAGGTCGGCTAAAGCTGGAAGAGACGTTAGCTTGGTGAGGTTTAGTCGCAGGTGTGTTTGATAGGGAAGGAGGTCGAATGCTTACAGTTTGTCAGGAAGAGATGGACAATTGAGGTGGATCAAGGTTTAAAATTAAGTGTCAATATTTGACACGACCTGAAAACCCGACCTGAACCCAACTCGAAAATTTCAGGTTCGGGTTGACCCGAACCTGAATTGGGTCGGGTTCGAGTTCGGGACTTCAACCCGTTTATAAAATCGGGTCAAGTTCGGGTTGACCCGAAAACCCGAAATTCTCTCTTACCTCGTGTCGCGTCCGTCTGACTCGCGTCCGTCACATCGCATTGGTCAATTCGCCTGTCAGCATTGTTGTGTCGCGTCCGTCAACTCGGTTTGTCCTTGCAGTGCCGCTGCTGCGCTAAACTGCCGAGATCGCGACAACGCCGACAAGGGCTGTGACTTGCGACCGAGCTGCCGCTGCAGCGGCTGCCGACCGGTCCGACCCGCACCGCACTACTGCCGTGCCGAACAGACGACGCGTCGACGCACGTGGAAGACCCGCCTGCCCTCGTGGACGATGCAGTGCCGTCGTGTTGCCGTGACGAACGGACGACGCGCGTGGTTTGTCCCTGCAGTGCCTCTACTGTCGCGTCGAGACTCCCATTTATCGTGTCAGCGGGTCAGGTCGGGTTGACCCGAACCCGAAGCGAGTCGGGTCCGGGTTTGAAAAATCGACCCTTTTACAAAAACGGGTCGAGTTCGGGTTGACCTGAACAGTTTCGGGTTCGACCCGAACCCGACCATTGACCCGAAATTGACACCCCTTTTTAAAATTGCAAAATTTGTTATTGAGGCATTTTTCTTTCGTGAGGCGAGGCGTAAGCCTCAAGGAGTTTTGAGGCGTAAGTCTCAAAATCCAAAAATCGCGGAAAGTAAAAATAAAGATTAAAAGTGATTTTTTATATAATATCAAAATAATATGTTAAATAATGATATATTAACTTTATATTGAACTATGAAGTAACAAATTGAAATACATATGAATCAAAAAATTGCACAAAGCGTAAAGTGGCAACTGATAAATTGCGTGAAATAGAATTGAAATCTAAATATTACAAAGGTAAAATAATTTGAAATATAAGAATTACGTAAAAGTATCTTATAACATCAAGTTCAACTCCAAATTTTTTCTTTCTCAATTCATCACTCATTCACATTTAATTCTTAAAAAAAACTGACATAATTGAAAAAGTTTTAGATATCATCTGCACTATCGTCACTGAATGGATCTTTATTTGAGCCGTCATCATAACAAATTAGTCTCTCCACTGCCTTATCTTGTGGAGTTCAATGCTTCTTAATATGTTTATTCTTCATTTATTTTAATCATCTTTCTCTTTTATAAATATTTATCATTAACATAAAGATGAGAATAATACTACAAAATTTTAAGAGAATGATGTGGTGGTGATTGTGTGCGGATTTCAAGTGATTCCCAAAGATGGCAATGATGGTGGTAAATACAACAAAGGCGGTGGACTGAAGGTCAAGGTGGTTGAGAGGAAGTTTTTGTGGCATTGGGGTGCATGAAGGTATATTTATTAGGGACTTTAGTTTATGATTTAGGTAAGTTTTAATAAAAATATATATAAATCGGGTGAGGCGTACGCCTCATGCCAGTAAGGCGAGGCGCGTGTCAAGGCGGGCCTCAACCAAGCTGAGGCGCAAGCCTCATAAAAAAGCTGGAAGCGTACGTCTCGAGGCATTTTTCACTAGAATTGCGCTGAGGCGAGCCTCATATTGCGCAATTTTAAATAATGAGGTGGATGGTAGCTTTAGATTGGAAGCTTGGAGATGACTACAATCGAAGATGGGGCAGAATCGGGAGTTGGATTAGGCCTCTTGCGACACTGAGATGTGGAAGAGACGTGAGTGGGGGTTCAGTCTGAAGGAAGTTGTTGAAGATCTCGTGCGTAGAAGAAGGCGAAGGGATTTTGTGCGAGAAAGGCAGAAATGTATGTCATCATTTCTTCCTCATTTTAACGACATGAGCTGGAGCAGAATCGAGGGAGGTACACCTGAACAGTCTGAAACGGCGCCGAATTGCAAAGTATGGGCAGATACTAGCAAGATATCAGGATTTCAACAGGGATTTGGGGGAGGTAATCATTTTTAGCCATTTTTTTCTTCTTTGTTTTGTTTTCTTTTGGCTGCTTGAGTAGAGTCAACAATAGAAAACCTTATACCAATAAACAAATAGAAAACCTATTATCAAAACAAGAATTGAGTCAAATAAGATATAAGAGTCGTGAACTTGAAATAATAATTAAGAGAATAAAACAAAGCATACTCAGGTGCCCAAATTAAAGCCCCATTCCTTTTACAACCACTAAAGAGAGAAGAAATAAGAATAGAAAAGGCACCGTAATAAACCACTTGTTTACACATAAAAGAGAGTTTTGGCTTGTTTTTCCATTGTGTTCCCCGCCCTCAACCTCAAAAATTTGAACCAAAGGCTAAACATAGGCTCCATAAGGCATTGGACTAAGCAAGATATGTAATTAAAAACCAGTACATCATCTACTCCCAGAGTCTTTCTATGTTGTTATTTAAATACTTTAAATATATGTCATTTACCCACTCAAAAAATGTTAGATGGTAACATACAGGCTACCTGCATATACCTGATTTCTCATGTATCCACATATATCCAAAGAAATTGCCACAATTTTATTTTTTCCCACCATGGAATGATAAATAAGAAGAGTTTGGGTTATACTAATTTCATCATGGGATGCGTGAGGCACATTCTCAATCACATATGAAGACTTGTTACACAAACCTTGTGAAGATGAAACAATATTCCCTCAACTTTGACAATAATATCACTTTGAAGGAGTGTACTGCAAAACCTGCTAGGCACAAGAAACCTAATTAATCACATTCTCAACTATTGCTACAACAAAATCAAACAGACAAATATGATAGTAAAACATAGTATAACTGTTCAAAATAATTCAACATGATGGATCAATATCTAGCTTAATGACACCATAATCATATGATCCAACACATACATGCTTATAAATAGCATATAAGCCACTCCTGCTAAACCAGTAGAAACTTAATCTAAAATAAAACCATATAGCGCCTTAACTAATAGATCCCATAGATTTTTCAACACCATTTCATTTGCATGCCATGATATTTGCAAGTTGTTGGGAATTAGGTGAGACCTGATTCAAATCACCTAGAATAAATAAATAAATGCAAAAAAACACCAATAATTTCACACAAGTTTGCCCAAGTAATGACTGCAACTTGTTGCTGCTACTCTAGATTTCACTATGATAACATTGATGGAATTTCACAAAGACATTCACAACCTGAATCTCTCAAATATGAAATCTAATGAAGGAACCCCGTTTATAATCAAAATCAGGATCAACCTACAATGAAATCCCCAAAATATCACTAATGAAATAACTCGCAAAGCACTTCTTTATAGGGTGTTAATTAGGCACCACAACTTAAAAAAATTGGCAAGAAATAACACAAGAAGAGTATTATCCAAGAACAAAATTCCCTTACTCCATCCCCAAATAATATTATTCTTATGCCATAGGATCAAATGGTCCATGATCACCATTGGTGGTGCATAGGCGAACCACAAAGGCTAGACTTGGGTTTAAATGAGAAGGCCACCTATGGAGCCCACACAAATAACTTATATGGGCCTATCAATTGCAAATTGTGACCGCTGAAACCACAAGTGCAAGCAAATTTGGCTTGGTTGCCATTCGAATGTAGAAAACATCATTTGATAAGTACTACATGGGATAGCTACCTTCAAGGAGTTGTCCATGATAACCAAGCACACCTTGGGGGATAGGTTCTACTAGCCTCATAGGTATTGTCCAGATTTTGGTAGGACCCCATTAATGCAAGGTTGAAACAAGATTGAATATGTTGAATAAATAATCGTCATAATGATAGATGAGGGAGGAACATGCAATTTTTACATATGTGGATGCTAAATTCCAGCATATGGGGAGATTTCTTTAGTGATAGTGGAGGCCATAATTAGGGTAAATATACACTACAAGCAGCCCGCTAATACAATGTAGTTTCCTTGAAATTCAACCAAAAAGATTAGCATTCATTCTGAAAAACAGTTTAGAGGACTTCTGGTATCAACTGGAACGCCAAAACTCCTTTCATTTAAAGATGGAAGCATCAGTAATCCAATGATGCATTCAACTATCTTAAAGGAAATAACAAATCCTTCAACAAGGAATTTGCTACTTCGACCGGCAATAATCTAAGCTTTATTTTCATCCTACCTTGCGATAAATTCTTTAGTGCCAACTTTTTTAACCAAATTGAACCTTCTTTCTCCCTCAAACTAAAAAGCTCATAAGAACAAACAAAGATCATGCCTTGATCGCTGAAAATAAACATTGATGTGTCAAACCCTATCTTTTAATTTTTCCCATACAAACCCGACAAGCATGGAGAGCGATTGTTCTGTCAACATAGTTACACTTTTATCCTCCCATAATTTCCAGGCCAAAAGAAGATCGCAGAAAGAGACAGTAAAATTATCCCGAAAGTGGAGGAAAGGACAGAAGGAGACTATACCACTCATTACCCCGGCGATAGAAACCAGCCCTTCCTCCACCTTCGCCGGCCTCCTCCGCCATCATCGATGTCAACAAATCCCAGTAAACAGAGAAAGAGAGGATGCTACGGTTTAGAAACTTCTTCTTAATCAGGCTGGGGCTTGTTTACTTGCTGTTATCTGCTGTTTGTAAAGTTGAATTAGCGCGCAAGCGGTGGTTGCAATGATGACGAAGAAGAAGGTTCGTATTGTAAGGAGAAAAAGCGACAACATGGGCCACCTTTTCTCACCTCCCAACCCTACCACTTTGATGACGCCAGCGCTCGAGCTTCGTCTGGCTCGGAACAGACTAAAGCGAGCGCGACAGCTACAAGTAGAAGTGAATTATATTTAAATAGATACTGGGAGAAGATGGTAACTACTATCTTGTTTTATATCATTATATTTAAGTTTCCTTCCTTTCGGACAGCTTTTTAATTATTTTTTAAACTAACTTTTTAATACAAAAAATTTCAGTACTAAAAAAATCATTCTATAAAGTAATAAAAAAAATTATCTCAAACAAAATTTTAGATTACAGATTAATTGAAAGTATGCTAATTTGAGCCATTCAAATTAACAAAAATAGATGAAAAGTGGAGGATGTTGCCGAATTTGTCATCGAGATGTAGGCATTGACAAGAGCAGCTCCACTACAACCTCCGTACAGAACAGCTAGCAGCCTTTAATAACTTTCTCTGCTTCCGCTAGTCATGTCGCCACCACCAGCCGCACTGCTACCTTACTTTAAGCTACCATAAGGACAACTTAGTCCTTTTACTTTCATGCTCAATTCTATTATATATATCTGCACTGTAGCTACATTACATACAATGAGAATGAATTGTTCTCTTGAGTCATTGCCTTCTTCCTCTGTTTTCTTTGTGCTTGTTTTAAATTCTTTCTCAGGTATGTGTGCAGCTATTTCAACATGGTATCAGAGACAAAAGCTTAACAACACTACATACAAATCTTGATGGGCGACTCATCCGTTTATGCTCCCTCCACTCCTCAGGCCACCCCACAAGCCTCTTCTCCACCTCTAGTGGCTACCCCCAACATGTCCATTCCTATTGCTCTCAAATTTCTTGTTTCTAACATTAAAAATGTTATCCCATTCAGCTTCTTCTGGACAACTACACTACTTGGCGTTCCGCCATTTTCAAACTCTTTGATGCCAATAGTTTTGTTGGTTACCTTGATGGCACTCTCCTCTGCCCTCCAAAGCATCTTCTATCTCCTTCAGGCCAGCTCACTCTCAATCCACAATTCTCCACATGGACATTAGTTGACCAAAACCTCTCTGTCGCCTTATTCTCCATCATCTCGCCTTCTATACTTTAGTATAATCTCAATCTTGATAACTGGACATCCATTTAGCAAACTCTTGAACTCCGCTTCTTCTCCACCAATCGCTCTCGAGTTATTCAACTCAAGAACGATTTGCACTCGGTTTCTATGCAAAACAAGGCAATGTCTGATTATCTGGCTACAGTTAAATTGTTGGTTGATAACATTTCTGCATATGGTGACTCCATGGATATCGAAGACGTTATTTTCTACATCTTAAACGGGCTTCCTCCCAGTTACAAGTTCTTCAAGACAGCCATTCGGACGAAACTCACTTCGATTCGTTTAGAGGATTTTTATGCTCTGCTATCCATTGAAGAAGTCAACCAAGCCACCGATGCTATCAAGGATCTTTCTCTCCATTCTGGTACCCCCCAAGCAGATCCTCAACTTGCTCTCGTCTCCAGTCGCAACCGCAGTAGAGGGCGAGCTTCTTATGCTTGTAGACGTGGACGCTTCCTTCAGTACAACATCCCCAATGATGCTTCCCATCTACCCCATCTCTCCATTGATTGCCAAATTTGTTGCAAACGAGGTCACACGGCTATACATTGTTGACACCATGGTAACTTCAATTACGCTCCACAACAATCTCCATCCAATGTCGCTCTACTTGCATATTCTAATACCTCTCCTTTGTATCTAGATAGCGGAGCTACCGCTCATCTAACACCAGATATGCATTCTCTTCACAATGTCGCACCCTACTCCGCAACGATCAAGTTCAACGATGAGCTACTGCTCATCTAACAGTGACGGATTAAATATAATATGAGGCCATCTGGGTGTAAATGAGTCAAATTAATTTTACCTAAGATGGATTATTTGGATAAAATACAGGATGCAAGACTTTGAATCCCTTAAGAGACAGAAAGCGATGAAAAAGGATAAAAGGGGAGGAGATGAAAAATTTCTTGCAATTGATATAACAGTCATAAGATATATATATATATATATATATATATATATATATATATATATATATATATATATATATATATATATATATATATATATATATATATATATATATATATATATATATATATATATATATATATATATATATATATATCACTATTTTAACAAATTTTTAGGCATATAAAAATAATAGAAAAATAAGTAGATTTTCACATACGACACAGAATAAAGAAAATCGAGTAAACATTCACATACGACTTTGATGACATGCGAGATATCTCAATGGAAATACATTTTTATCTTGTTGGTGCATTGCATCATCTTCCTTTTGGGATGAAGTGTTGGCTATGGAGCTATAAAAGAGAGGATCTTTATTAGTGAAGCCTCTTTAAGCTTGTGGTGGTAAATATATTAGTATAAAAAGTCAAAATATGATAAATTTTGTGAAGGCTGGATAATTGTTGGAATTTGTGACTAGTGAACATGGGCTTAAGGTATAATTTATTGTGGAGATAAGAGTTTGAATTAGAGAAGGATTGGGAGAGGAGAAAGGGGTCAAGAATTTATATTTTAGAGAGAAAAGATTGAGGTAAGACATATATATATAGTGTTTGTGGATGAGGAGGAACTCTTGGACTACTTGTGGGGGGTGGGGGGTGGGGGTGAGAGAGATCAATTGTACTCAAAATGATTAAGTCATAAGATACATTTAAATGTATGAATGAGATGGGGGAATGAAAAAACTTTAAGAAAACTTTTATATATTATAAAAGGTAAGAACAAGGTTAATGCTAAAGAGTTTATGATAATAAATGATAGATCTAATTTTAATAAAGCTCATTCTATAAACTAGTCATATTTTTTAAGAAAATACTAAGAATATCTTCTAGAGACAAAAGGCTTGTCGTAAGTGCTTGACTGAGGGTCACAAAAATGCCAAGTACTTTTTAGTCATATCCAATAAAAGGAAGTGTTAGTAAAATTTATAAAACTTAAGAGGAAGATGGCAATTGGATAAATGATACACATATAGTTAAATATTTGATTATTGAGTTCATGATAGAGAAAGATACTCTAATGCCAAATGATAGAGAATACATACATGTATTAAAATGAATGAATTAGTGAGGGGTACGATATATGTAAGTCATAAGGAAGTTATTGTAAAGGGTTAAGGTGAAAGAGAATTTGTGAAGGATAACTTTTAGTAGGGGTCAATAGGTTCTTGTGGGGCTTCGCTAGTTTAGATTTTTATCAAATAAAGAGCTTATAGGGATAAGTTATGGGACATAGGATGGAGTGATGACACATCTATGATATGTTTTGGATGTGGTGAGATAGTAATAATAAGAATTTGGGGTTCTAAAGTGTTCATAAAGTGTATATAGGTGGTGGAAATATAAAGGGATAGATATTATACTGTTTTGACAAAACTTATAAAGAAAAAGTATTAAAATGGGTGATGGGATTGAGTGAGGGACTATAGAATATGAGAGAGGAGGTAAACAAAACCAAAGTAATAAATATATAAAATAAAATACTAATATATTGGTAAATAAACTCTGCCTCTTTAATGGAAGGAGAAATGAGGGCCACCAAGCCAACCTAAAGGAAATAGCCACAAAGCCATTTCAGTGGTAGATAACTCTTCAAATTAATTTTAATTGATCGTAATCGAATATTCCATGTCATTCATATGCATATTTATAGCATTTGGTACGTTGTATTTATAAAGAAATAAAAAAATAAAATATTAAGGATAGGGGTGTCAATTTTTGACACGACCCGAAACCCGACCCAAAAAAATCTAGGTTCGGATTGACCCGGTTAGCAAACGGGTCGGATCAGGTTCGAATTTTTGACCCGTCGAGTTCGGGTTGACCCGAAAACCTGAAATCAATCCGCTAATGACCCGAAAGTCAAAATCTCGCGGACTCAGCCTGCTTCCGTGCTCTTGCGACTCCGCATGCACTCGCGTAGTCCCGCGAACTCTGCCCACTGTCGTGCGCTTGCTAGTCCGCCTCTGCCGCGCGCGACTTTGTTTGCACTTGTGCGATTCTGAGTCCCGAGACTATGTCCGCTGCTGCGCTCGACTCCGCTCGCTGCCTCACACGACTCCACCCGCACTCGCGCCTCGCGGTCCCGCGAACTTGCTAAATCCTGGTTGGGTTGGGTCAACCCAGTAAGTTGCGCGGGTCTGGTCCAGTTGAAATGTCTGACATGTTTGCAAATATGGGTCGGGTTCGGGTTGACCCGTTTAGATCCGGTCAACTCGGGTTCGACCCCAACCCGACCCATCGACCCGAATTGACACCCCTAATTATGGAGGGCTGGCTAAGGGGGTGCATATATATATGAATTCTACAAATTTTATTAATGCATATTGACCATTTAAATTTTATATTCATGTATCATGAATCCTAACTTCTATTCAACTATCTTGACACTTGAACTTTCATTAATGCATCTTTATTTAGCACTTAGGCTTCGTTTGGGACAGGTTTAGACCACTGGTTTTTCCTACTTTAAAAGATTTTTGTACTAAAATATAGCTTTACAAAATAATAAAAAAGTCATCCCAAATAAAACCTTAAACTTCTAATCGTACAATAAATGACTTTAACACTTTAGTTGGCTTAAATATTCACCTTCCATGATCATACAAGGCATGAATAATCAACTGGTTATTGGCTTTGAATGGTTGGCAAAAGTTGAGCTTATATGGCCATCCTTTGTACTACAAATAATATACAACTCAACACATCACCTATGAATGCAAAAATACCACTGCAATAACTCCTTTCATAATGAAAAAAAATCACAATAATATAATACAATATAACATCACAATTGATATATCATCAAAAAATTAACGAGTAAGAATCTTGACGTAAAATTAAGTTGGAAACTTTGAAAATTAAATCGAAAATCATCTAAACTTTGATATCAGCAAAGTTATAGTCGAACTGAACGTATTAAAAATACGAACCCTATGACACCAGATTCAACCCAACCTAAGCTTAAATTGGTCCAAATCAAAGACCCAAAGTACATTTGGAAGGTTCAATCTATAATTTGGATTACCAAATGTAACATGCTTATAGTTGAATAGAGCGGCTTGATGAGATGAATCCAACGAGCCCAAGATCGTCAAATTCTGATATCGTTAAGACATTCAAGGGATTCAACATTGGACGTCCATTCAAATCCCAATTTATCCTTGATCTTCCTCCTATTTATTGGTCATGCCACTCTTAGAAAATTATAAATAGATCCCTCATTTCCCATGATAGAGGACCAAACAAGAAGAGAAAAGAAGGATGTAAGAAAGGAAGAAGAGAAGAAAAGGAAGCAAGGAAGTAAGAAGAGAAGGAAGAGAAAGTAGAGAATGATGTGAGCTCTCTTGCCACCAGACTCCCCCTCGACCATCACCGGTTTCATTGATACGATAAAATATTATTTTCTTTTTCTACTTAATCTCTTGTATTCTTGTTAATAATTATTTATGTTTGAAACATTTTTTTTTTGTGTATAAAATATGATTAATTGATCATGAATTTTGAAATTTATTTAAATAGTTAAGTTCAATTTAAGTTATTTTTTCATAGCTTTTAAAAATATATATATAATAAAAAAAATTCAACTAAAATAACTAAATTATTTTACTCATAAAATAACTTCAAAGCCATTCACAAAGTGCTAAACCTTATTAGTTATTACTACAAATGTAATATGGATAAAACTAGTCCCTGTGAGAAATTATTTGGTGCGCACACCGGACGATCAGGAGATCAATATAAATGCATCACGTCACTCGGTACATAACAGTACCGAGTATCGGTACCAAGCAAAAAAATGACATGCGTTCTGATTTGTCTCTTAAATAGAATAATTTTTTGCTATGAGAAATCATATTATTAATTAGTCATGAATTTTGCTCGTATAAAATATGATTAATTAAAATATCTTCCTTATTAAGCGAGCAACAAACCAACCATCGTGTAAGAATTTTTTTTGGGAAAATTAGTGAATAATAAAAGTTATAAAAATTCAAAAGGTTGTAAGAAAAATTAGAAAAACTTACAACCCATGAAAAGAGAAAAAGAACAAGTCAGTCTAGAAAACTAGACAAAACTAACAAAACCACAACCAAACTAAAGCTACTAAACATAAAACATCTCAATAATACAAAAGAACTAATAACCCAAACACCAGAGACAACAACATAAGCAAAACAAATGCTACCATAACATATAATAAGGACAAGGTCCTCCATAGAGAGAAGTACCAGAATAAACAACAACCCTTCTCAAAGAAAATCCAACAGCAACTAGCATTTACAACAAGATCCACATAATGAATCCATCAAAAAATAAACCACAATCCTTCCTTCAAAAACAGAGAATCACCACATCCTCAGCATCAGCCAAAGCTCTTCACAAAAGGAGCAAGAAACTACCAGTAGCTTAAACAGAGAATCACCACATCCTCAATCCTGCCACCAAAAACCAAGCCCAAAGTATCTCCTCAACCTAAAAAAGAAAACATAAATGATAAACATAAACAAGCCATAAAAAATACCAACAAAATCTAAAAGGCTAGCAACCAAACCACCCAACAAGGGAAAGGCCTTCTGCAAAGGAAAGAACAAAAACAACCAGCATCTTCAACCACAGCCAAGAAATAAGCCCTTCTCAAAGAAGAGCCAACATCAGCTAGCTAGAACCATAGACTAAATCCAAAAGAGATAAATCATGATCCTACCAATTAAAACAAAGAAATGTCTCATCCTTAGAAGCATCTAAAGCCCTACAATAAAAGTGTAAAAAGACCAACAACAATAATAAGAGAAATAAACCAAACCCACGAATGAAAATTCACAAACCAGCCAACCAAGACCAAGGCCAGAAACTCCACAACCTGCCAACCCAAAAACTCGCCACAAAGAACTACCACAAACTAACAAAACAGAAAAAGAAGAACAATAAACTAAGCAAAACAAATAAAATAAAAACAAGCTATTAATGTCCTTGCTGATTAAGAATCAGTTGACAAAAATAGCAAAAAAATCAACCAAACATTAAACAAAGAAACTAGAAATCTCAGTAAAAGATTTCCAAACCAAAATATTAGCAAAAATTACCTATTGAATAAGCCCAGAGGCAAAATCTAAATTCCTGTAATTCCCAGAAAATCTCCCATTCCTTTCACGCCACAAAAAATACAAAGAACAACAAATAGTTAAAAAGTAAAAATATCTGATATTTCAAGAAACTTTAAGCTCAACAATAAAATCTAAGACTTGAAATAGATTATGTTTAAAAAAAAATTGATTAAGACTAAGAATAAAAGAAAGACAAGATAGAAAAAGAGAAATTACAATAAAAAATAAATGATTATGAGTTTCTAAAGCATAATTACAAAAAAAGAATAACATAAAGGAATATAAATATTCTTTTAGAAAAAAAATCAATAGTTTTAGGATTACTTAATAATGCCATCCAAGCATAACAAGAGTACCTTAAGGTATAATGCTTATGCCAAATTTAAGTATGCCAAAAGACTTTAGCATACCCATGAAAATAAGCTAGATAAAAAATCTTAAACTTAGGATGTAGCTCCCCCTCCCATTTAATACTAGAAATAGAAGAGTTTTGAGTACCAATGGAAACATTCAAATTCTGCAAGCAAGCAGGTAAAGACCATCTGCCACCCGTGATAACATCCATAATAGAAATATTACGCAAATGAGAATTAATATTAGGAACTAATTCTTGAATCGAAAGTCCATCCAACAAAGGACCAATAAAAAGATAAGTTGTTATCAGCAGTGATAATAAAAGATATTTTATCCTTAATGGACTGAACCAATTTACAAAGTCCTTTCCAGAAGCTATATGCCTTAGAAGAAGTGGTTTCCACAAAGAAATATAATTTTCTTTTACCCAATAAGACAAAAGGATTTTAGTATTTTAAATTCTCTAAATAAGAGAACAATTATAAGAAAAATAAAGAGCATTAAGATTCAAAATTAATTTCTAATACCCCATAACATTTAGGCATGCAAAAATCTTCCAAGCAATGATATGCATCTTCTTAGAATGTATATTGCCATGAAAAAGAAAATTAGAACAACTTTTCCTAATAAACTTATAACATAACTTAGGAATAATCATGCCTCTAATCTAATAAGCAATATAATTTGTAATAGAAAACTTAAGAAATTGCACTCTACCTGCTAAAAAAATAATTTTAGCTTTTGATCCATCCTGATAATAAATCAATAATATTTTGAAACAAAGGTTACAACTCAGCAGCACTTAGCCTTCTAATAGAAATAAGGAAACCCATATATTTAATATAATTATGAGTATAAGAAAATTTCAATACTTGACATATCCCATCTTTCTCCAAGGCATCTTAGAGAAGATAGACATACTTTTTTGCTTATTTACACATAGACTAGAACATTTAGAAAAGTAATCCAGAATATTTTGAATTGCGAAGCTTCTTGGCATTATAAACCGTGATCTTCCCAATAATAAATGAGAAATATGAGAATTTTATACTAGCCCTCAAAATGATCACAAAAAATTCGGTTATCTATCAAGTTTGAAAAAGCATCCATCACAATACAAAATAAGGACATAAAGGACACCTTTGACGCAAACCAAAAGAAGAGTTAAAGAACCCTTCTAAAGAACCATTAATAATGATAGAAAAATAAGTATCTTATATACAATCATTGATCCATCTAATAAATTTATCCGGAAAACTTTTTTTAGCCAATCTTTGTAACAAAAAAACTCTAGAAACCGTATCAAAGACTTTTTGAATATCCAATTTAGCACAAAAGTATTTAATTTTACTAAAATTAAAACTTCTCAAAATTTAAGAAGCTAATGAAGTATTATCAGCGGATATCCTATTTTTGATAAATCCTGATTGACTTGAAAGAATAATGATAGGTATAATAGATTGCATACAATTAGTCAAAATTTTATGCACAGTTTTGTAAAGAATATTACATAAAGATATATGTCTAAAATCAGAAACTTGAGAAGCATGAGAACATTTAGGAATAAGAGCAATAGCATAGCTTTAGCTGCTTTATTCATATAACCAATAAGAAATAATGTATAATTGCTTTACTGAAAGAAGGACCAATAATATCCCAAATATTTTGAAAAAACTCAAAAATGTAACAATCGGGCTCAGATGCAAATGAACTAGGAGCTGAAAAAAATCACTTTTTTAATTTCTTCCAAAGTCATAGGAGCAATAAGGCTAGAGATAGCAGCAAAAGAAATGAAGTTACCGATCGATATGTCAAAATTAAAAGTTAAAAAAAGGCTTAGAAGAATTTAAAATACTCTTATAATAATGAATAAAAGCATTTGCAATATCGTTAGGATTAGAGATTAATGCATCAGTAGAAAAAATTACTTTAATAAAATTATGATTATGCCTATAATGAATCTTAGAATAAAAAAATCACAAATCATCTATACCATTAGTCAACTATCTTACTTTAGATCTCTGAACAATCCAAAAATTATTGGTTATGTAAAGAAATCGTCGCCCCTATCTTCATGGCTGCCTCGTCTTCCAAGAATCCGGTAAACAACAAATGACCTCAAGTCTCGCCTGCTCGGTCGACCCGCTTCTGCAAGCGAATTACCAATACTTTCCTCCATCTCACCGCTGTCAAAAGCACCGGCGGCCATTCCACCGCCGCGAGGATCTCCGCAGGCTCCTTAACCAATCGAGAAACTGCCAGCAACTACTTCAAATCCACGCCCACATCATTCGCGGTGGCCTCGCCAGCGTAGATCATGCTGACACTTCTCTACTCTACCATCTTCTTCGTCTCTACTCCTCATTCTCCCGTCTTGACCTTGCTTCCCGTCTCTTCCGCCTTTTCCCCAATCCTTCAACCTTCGCTTTCAACCTTATGATCCGTGCACAAACCGCGGCCGGCGAACCCACCCGATCTCTCCTACTCTACAACCGCATGATCTTTTCCGGCGTATCTCCTGACAAGTTCACATTTCCCTTCGTCGTACGCTCGTGTACCGCCTGTTTTGATGCGGCAAAGGGTAAGGAGGTTCATGCATTCGCCATTAAGACCGGCTTCTGGCGCGACCCTTTCCTCCTGAACGCACTGATCAGCCTCTACTTCTCGTGCGGTGATGCGGCTGATGGGCTCAGGGTGTTTGAGAAAATGCGCGTGAGGAGCGTGGTGACCTGGACTGCACTGGTCTCAGGGCTCCTCGCATGCGGCGATATCGCTGCTGCGCGAGCTGCATTCGACGCTATGCCGGAGCGGAACGTGGTGAGTTGGACGGTCATGATCAACGGTTGTGCGAGAAATGGTCGGCCGGAGGAGGCGTTTGCTCTGTTCTGGAAGATGTTGAAGGAGAACCAGAAGCCGAATTCTTACACGATAGTCGGTTTGCTGATCGCCTGCTCGGAGCTGGGGAGTTTGAGTTTAGTTCGATGGGTCCATGACTTCGCCCGTAAGAATGGAATGCTCAAAAGAGGATTCTATATTGGCACCGCCTTGATAGACATTTATAGCAATTGTGGGAGCATTGGTGAAGCTCTCAAGGTGTTTGACGAAATGCCTGTGAGAAGCCTTGCTACTTGGAATTCGTTGATTACTAGCTTGGGCGTGCATGGACGTGGAAAGGAAGCACTTGAGCTATTCAGAGAGATGGAAAAGATGGATTTAATACCGGATGGGATTACTTTTGTTGGGGTGCTCTGTGCTTGCGCGAGGAGTGGAATGGTTGAGGAGGGATTAAAATTATATAAGATCATGAAGGAAGACTACAAGATAGAATCAGGAGTGAAGCACTACGAGTGTTTGGTTGAGCTTCTGAACAGTGCTTCTATACAGGGGAAGCCCGCTGAGCTTTCTTCTGAACTGAGCACTAGTGCTCAGCAAATGCTAGTTAACGCTTGCATAGCCTGCGGAGAAAATAAGGCAATGGATATTGACTAGTTTTCATCAATCGGTTGAAGTCAGCCAATAGAACGGGCGATATTTTTTTAGCCCATATGGATGAATGATGTCTTGAATGGGCGTTGGGATGAAGCTTTAAAAAAGTGAACTTTCTTCATTAGATACATATGTTATGTGCTAGAACATTCACGGCTGGATGAATATCTTAGCTTTACATAAAAGATTTAGGAAATACGCAGATAAGAGAAGGATGCAAGACTTGTAAGAGACATCAGGGTTTTTACATCAAAAATTCATGAAAGAGAAAAAATCATGGAATTTGTCCCCATCAAAATAATTCCATTAGTGCTTGCTATTGATTATAAATGATGTCCTTCATTGAGGGAAGACATTGATGCAATTTAAAGAGCATTTTATATATTTAAAGTTGGAAGAGTCTTGTGTGATGAAAGTTATTTTTAAGAGATTGTTTGCTTGTTTGTTTAGTCTTATTCATTTGAGAAGAGGAGACCATATATCACAAAGGCCAGCATAAATCCTAGTGCTGACATTGGGAGTCAGAGTTGGTGTTGATGTTTGGATTGGTCTTTTAAAATATGGATTTCATTGACATTACTAGTGATGGTAGTTGTTTAAATCACTAGGCATTGGTGTAGTCCGATGAAAATTGTCAGAAGACCATGTGACAGAGGATCGTAATTGGGTAACATAGGTTAGATGATCTTGATTAGCCAATGGAGATTGGAGGACTGTAATCAGGAGATGGTGGTCGAATGACCATAGTCTGCAGACGATGGTTGGAGGTTCGGTCCATAGGATCATATTGGGGTTAGAGTGGTCGAAGGATTATAATTAGGTGACGATGGTCGAGTGTCAAAGTTGAGCGACAGTGGTTGGAGGATAAAGTAAGATGATTGCAGTCAAAGGATTATAGTCGACCGATGGTAGTCAGGGGATCACAGTTGGGTGATGGCAGTCAGAGGACCATATTTAGGCGATGCCAGTCAGTGGACCATAATTAGGTGATGACAGTCGGAGGTAGTCAAGCGACGATGGTAAGAGTTTTGCTATTAGGTAATGAAGTTGGAAGGATTGTAGTCAGACAATCAAGGTTAGAGGATCATAGTTGGGAGAGTGGTCGAAGGATTGTAGTCAAGTGACGATGGTATGGGGATTGTAGTTGGGAGTTGGTGAATTATTGTCAGTGATGGTGGTTGGAGGGTCGTGACCAGGCAACAAAGGTTGAAGGAAAAAAAGTCGGGTGATGATAGTCAGAGGATAGTAGTTGCATAATGGTGGTTAGTGAATTGTATTTGGGCAATGGTGGTTGGCATAATCATACTCGAGCGATGGTGATCATCAGATCATAGTCTGTAGATCATTATATCTTTCTTATAAATCCAGTATTAATAGAAAGCAAGTTGAAAGTCTAGAGGGTATATTAATATGATGGGAGTATATAAACTGGAAGACATTGAAGAAAGAGCATATGGTATTACTACTAGATAGACTGAGATATTTTATATAATGGGGTACATATTGGATATGGTGTTGAATCCATTGAAATGTCTAAAGTGTAAACTAAAAGCCCTATGTTGTAGTATATATGACCCTATAGTGCCATTAAGATTACAAATATGTATGCAATATCTATTCCTATCAAGATTGAAGATTGTATGAAATTTACGAAAGCAATGAAAAAGAGGTTGCACTAGCCCTAGGTGGCCAATGACCTTAAAATCTACCCTAGGAACCCTTAACTTGTTCTTGAATCAACACAACACTTAGGTGCCTTCAAAAGTCTTAGCATAATAAGGGAAACTCATATGATTGCGATGGGTTATCAAACTGACTCATCTCAGGGATCTAAACAAATTGAAATGAATTATGTTAATATTTTTAAATTTAATGTTTAAAATGAATTTAATGGTATTAAAGAAGTTCAAAAATAAATACATATTTTTAATAAAATTTCAAAGATAGTAACAAAATGTTTTCAAAAGGCTTTGGCCTTATATATGGTCTAAAATAGTCAAATTAATTAAGGTGACATGGTTGAGTTTATTTTTTTCATTCATGAATAGTTATATGTTGTATGATTATGATATAAATATTTTTATTACTAGATAAACCATCACCCAATAAGATGATCAATTAGTCATGACCATATAGGATCCTTGGGCCTAGTTGACATAGTGAAGTATCCATGAATATGATAGATGAAAGAGCAGCTAGTGAAAGTAAAAAAGAACCCAAGCATTCTGTTACGTCAACAATAGCACCAATATGATATAGAGTTTACAATCTGTTTTAATGAGATAATAGAAATGCACCTGAAGGATCCACTGGTATAATGTTGAATCCTGTGCATTTAATTTTGAGTGATTTGTATTGCATATCATGTTGAATGATATATGATTGAATGACGTACATGAGTGTAATAATAGATTGATTGAACTAATGATTTTTTTGACACGGATGATGAGTTAGTGATTTATAGTTGTTTAGATTTTATCTATTGTAGAATTACTATCATATCAATTTATTTTTGAATCAAATTGATTTACTTAATAAATTGATTTGATTTTGAATTGGTTTGATTTTTTTTTATATTGACTCTGTTTTAGTATTCATTTACTTTGATATTGATAGTGGTAATGTCGAATGTGTGTTTTTTTTTCAAGGTGGATATAGTTTAATAACTTGAAATTTATGAAAATAGATTTTAAATAAAAATCTAAAAAAATTGGGTTGTAATGCTGTGATGCTATGTTACAAGCACTGTGGCTCCAGGAAAAGCTAGGAAAGCACTGTCGCAGAGCTAAATTTATTTATTGTATATTAACTCTGAAAGTGACATTCATCTTTGTGACGCCAAATTGGGAGCAATGTGGTGCTGGGTACTAAAAACTATTTTTTAAAATAGAAATTTCCCGCTCATCCATCCTCTCTCTTTCATGTTATTTAGCTTGTCATGTAAGGAAAGGAAGAGAGGATAAGAGGAAGAGACGAGAAGGACGAGAGTGAGAAGAAAGGGAAGATCATTTGGGTCATTCTTGTCTGTCAATTCTGTTCTAAGATTTCTTCTAATCATGGTAGTTAAGCCAAATCCTACCTTTATTTTCAATGATTTTGTATTTGATGAATCTAATCTCCCCCAAATTGATTAAAATTTATTTTCTCCTAATTTATCAAATTGAAACTTTTTCTATAAGATTGATATGATTTCTATGAGTATTTTGACTGTAATATTATTGAATTTCACCTAATAAATTATTAGTTATGATTTTATGAAGTTAATAAATAGTGTATAAATTTTCACGTGTTTCATTAATTAATTGTATTTTATGCAGTAGTTAATCCAAATCCTATCTTCATTTTCAATGGTTTTGTATTTGATGAATCTAATATCCCCCAAATTGATAAAAATTATTTTCTCCTAATTTATCAAACTTTTCAATTTGTAACTTTTTCTATATGATAGATATGATTTATATGAGTATTTTGATTGTAATATTATTGAATTTCAATTTATAAATTATTTGTTATGATTTTATGAAGTTAACAAATAATGTATAAATTTTTCTACGTTTCATTAATTAATTGTATTTTATGCAAGATATTGAATTTTCATAGAAAATAATATGGTTGATATAAGATAAATGTGGCCTTATTACAAGAAAGGATGGCTAGTTGTAAAATAATTTAGGTTGATTAGAGCAAGATACTGTCTAGGAGGGTGGCCAATAAACATTCCTTTAAGTTATGAGTTGTGATGCAATCGTAATACAATATATAATATTACAAGATACAAGATAAAGAGTCATAATGGGATAAGATATGCCGACATGCAGGAATAATGGCTCTTATAAGATATCCACTTGACGCATGACACTTGATACTAATACATGATATAGAAAAGCACCATGTAACAAGCTGGATGTTCTACCATACTATTCATAATTGTATTCATATTTGCATGTATTTATATGAGAGCATAAGAATTGATTGACATATATAATTGATATAAAACCGATATAACCAACATTAAGATTGATATAATATGACATAACATGTGACAAGAATATTGATAGACATTGATGGACATATTTATATAACATATTGATATGACATACTAATATGATACACTGATATGAGATATAACGATTAATAGAATCATATAATAAAATCATCAAAATGAATATAACTGATAGAAAATTGAGACTTATTTTATTATACAACACCTATTATTAATTCATATTTTTTTATTAATTCTCTTATAGATTGATGGACTTCTTTTGCTTATTGATATACTCTAATTTTAATAATTAAATTGGTTTATACTTATGATTGATATTGATTACATAAATTAATTTCTATTTATGTTTATTATATAATAATTTATATTGATTTGGATTGGACAATCGTATTGATTATGTTGTCTTACATTAAATACAGTGATAGGTTTTAATTGCTCACTAGATTTTATAAGCTCATTATATCATTTTGATTTCAAGTCTGAAAAAATATAAGGATCCTACAAAGTGAGGCTGATTAGTGTTTCTAAGTTTTATTTTATTCTATATTTTCTTTTATTCTTTTGAAGTTACGAGTTAAAAGATATATCAATGTATTTGAATGATCTCTTAACTATTACAAGTCATTCTTTAAAAGAATGAATATATAATTACATTTTGATGCATATGATTTATAGTAGCTTTCGTTGGAACTATTATATTAATAGATAATTAGTAGCTCTAATCATAATTAAGAAGATAAAAAGGTACAATTCTTTCAATTTAAATTATGGGCCATTACTCACTATCCCATCACATCCCTTGGTGGCTCGATTTACTACATTTCTTTCGTAGATAACTCCATCAATAAAGTATGAGCTTATATATATAATTTGAAAGTTTTTTTAAAATGAAATTGTAGTAAAATCAAATGTTCATGATCTAATAATGATTGAGGGTAAAATGCCATGGTATTCTCAAATTACTACATAATCAGGATTGTCAAGGAGATGATGACAGAAGGAATTTGTAGGAAAAAGGAAGATGATCTTAATGAAAGGGACAGCACATGGTTGCATGCAAGTTTGCTGAAGAAGTTATGGTTGTTGCAACAAGCATAATTGTATTTTGTATCAATCAAGGATCATTTCTAACTCTTAATTTTTAACCTTTTCAGGAAGCTTGGACTTGGAAGGGATGACTATATATCTCTAGTTGAACTTTTTGTAGAAACTATGGCAAAAAATGTGTCATTTCTTTCATGTTTAAGAGTTTTTTTTTTTCTTTCTAATGTGCATATTGATAAAATTATAGATACTCTCTTAAACAACAACAAATTATTGAATAAAATAGTAAACTCTTATAACCTCATATATACAAAGCCTTGAATTTCAACCCTCTTAGTTGGAAGCTTAAACTCCCAACCAACAGGCTAAGATGAGCTACATTCTTTTTGTGGTTCACTTGCCATATAACTTTTGCACTAATATATAATGCATCAGTTTGAAAGCCAATAATGATGAAGCATTTGGCAATCTCTGTTTGATGTTACAACAACCATGATTCAATAATTCTTACCAAAATAAGCCCATCAACACTAATGCAATAAGCTTTAATGTAAAATGTAGACTAAGGCTTCGTTTGAGACAATTTTGTTGTAGCTTCTTAAAGAAACTTTCTAGTATAAAAATTTTAATTTTTGTATTAAAAAACTACTTTAAGAAGCAACAAAAAAACCGTCCAAAACGAAGCCTAACTTTCATGAAAGAACATCTGAAAGTCCTACAAACTTATTCCAAGACCACAATTTATCTTTTTTCAAACAAGAGTTGAATAACTGACACAACAAATAAACTGCAGCTACCAAAACTCAAACAGACAAATGGGAAATAATTAGCTTAAAACCCAGTTGTGTGTTATAGACAAAACGAGCCAACAGAAGCATCCAAGATCAGCATAAGAACATCTAGCCATAAAGGAAATAAATCCAAAGACACAGATCAATCGCTTAACAAATTAGTTTGAAAGCTTTGACAAACATGGACAAGCATAGTTAACAGGCCACAAGAATCCAAGAACCCATCGTAAGTACTATCATTACTCGATAAACCCCTTCAACTCAATGAAATTAACTTGAGCAATGTAAGCACAAGCCAGTATAATGGCAACCAGCCTGTAATGCCTCAATCCAGCATAAAGATAATCGACCTGCAATGCTATAAGCCATCATAACTATAACATTCAATGGATGAATCCACATATATACCAACCTGAAATGCTTCAAACCAACAAATTCTTATAATGCAATGAAACAAAATACATGTAATATCAACCTAAAACATGTAAAAATACTTAGCATTACCAATTTAATGATTTTTTATAAGCTCAATGGCAACTAATGAATTCATCTAAATACATATTTTCAACATTTACAAATCAAAATAATGCATTGCAACAAAATGTCTACATGAAGGAATCCTTTGAAAATTCTCCAATAAATAATAGAATACAAAATAAGAAAATTCATGCTCCAGGTATATTGAAAAATAGGAAAAACCAGAATGGAAGGCTTTATAGCATAACCAAACATCCTAGAAACAAAAGAACCCAAAGAAGATTTGTTAAAACGAATGAAATTTTGAAGAACTTCAAAAGTGACTTAATAATATAAATAGAAGAAGCTGGAATATTATCAAGCAAATTATCAACATTCCATTTTTTATTCAAAAAAGCTCATGAACTTTAGTATCACAAAGAGCAAGGAAATTAAGAAGATTATCAATAGAATCAACCCTTATCAGATTATCTTGCCAAAAAGAACAAAGACATGCCTAATACCCCATTGGATAAATTCCTCTGCTTCCCATTCAATACCACAAAGACATGTTCAAATTAAACAATCACCTTTTTTATAAAATCAAGCTAAATAATGTTTATACAAACAATATTTAATGTGTATGAATTAAAACCACATGCCTCCTTTTTTTTTAATTCTACCATAAATTAATGAAAAATGTTTTAATTAAATCACATGATCTTTTAAACCTAAGACCACCTTCATTGACTCCACTATAATAATTAGTTCACAAAGCCCAATCAATTCTATTGTTGTGAGTTTGATGAGCCCCAAAGTGCTTATTAAAAAGTCTTTCAAGCCTATTAGACAGCAAAATCAATTCTTAGGCCATTACAATGTCATTCAAAATAATACGACCTTCACAAAACCATATTGGTTTTTAGAAGTTATGAAATCAAAAGGCCAATTTTAGAAGCCAAGGTTTTAGTGATAATTTTGTTGAAAATAATACCTAAGCTCATGGGCCAAATATCTTCCCACATCTTTAGCAATAAATCCAATTAAAATACTACTAAATAAGTTGTGTAATTGATATTATGCAATAGAAATACTCTATTGCTTTTTTAACATCTCTTTTATCACATCCCCTTGTTTTTAAAGATGCAACACAAAGAAGCCATCAGGACTTACCATAATATCACTATATACCTATAATAACATAATAGATTTCTTCAATAGAAGAAAGAGTAGCAAAAGAACATTATTTTCAATAGAAATAATAGTATGAATCTAATCCAGATGATTAATAGGAATAAAAGATTCAAAATTAGATGATACAGAAGAATTAAATGACTCTGTGATAGAATTAACAATAGAAACATCATCCTCCAACCATTCATCATTAAAAGATTTTATTCTGTGTATTCAGTAGCATTTTTTTTTCTTTTTTAACCAAATTGTAAAGTATTTAGTACTTCTATCACCTTTTAACATGGCTTATAATTGACTAGCAATTTTTAGCACAATCCTTTTTTGTTAGAGAATTCTCTTTTGGTGTTTTTAATTATTTTTATGCAACACATCCTTTCTATTTAAAGAATCTCAAGAAAGTTTTAAGTTATGGTATGTTCACACAACTGTTAGCTTAAGCTTTTTTTTCAATGTTGATAATAACTTGGGTAAAAGTAATCTCTTATAGAGTTCCTAATTAACATATAATTTTTTAATTTTTTCTTGTGAATAAATTATTACATAAAAAAAATTAAAAGATTACGTATGGTAATAATAACATTTCTTGTTAAAAAAAAAAAGTTTCAATGTATCTCAACTCTTTCTGTCTTGAAAAATCAGAATATCCCATTTTATCTTGGCTAATGTGTGCTTTTAAGCTCCTTCAACTTGATACTTGGGATCCATTGTCTCTAATATCAATATGATGGGAGGTTTATAGGATCTTGATCGTGAAGACAACAACTTGAAAGATATCTCCTCAGGTTGGTACTGGAAGGGTTATGTGAGTAAGGATTATAACGAGCCTTTAGGGTTTGGACAAATTTGATGCAGAAATTTCTATATTATCAAAGGATAAGCTTTTGTTAAAGAAAATGGTACATAATCTCATATTAAAGATTTGAGATATTAGAGAACAAGTGGTGCAGTTTTATAAGTTTTGAATTAGTGGTTAAGAAGTTTTGACATTTTTAATTTGTTTGCTCATAATAGAAAAGTATATCTCTATATTGAACTTTTGGCTAAGATATCTTTTTGTTATCAAGTAGTCGAATCCTTGAGAAGTCATGAGGGATATGGGGAAATCTGTAGGAGAGTTTTGAAAAGGTTAGGTATATCTTAGAATTGAGAGAGGCTACGATTTAAATTATGTAGAGAATAATATTATTTTGAAAAATAGGCAGAATATGAGTGAGAAAAGATGATTAAGGACTACTAAAACTCTGGCAAATCAATCACCAAGCATCACCAAAGGTAGAACAACTATCAAACCTTTTCACTTGAAATGCACACAAGCAAATGTTATTTTTTATTCCATGAATGTAAGAGTATAAACAAATATATACTTATAGGCTCTTTCTAAGCTTAGTTAATTTTGGAAAGTCTTAGGAGCAAATAAATTATTATTACATGAACTAATGATTTGTTCTGGTACAAAGGAAAAGAAAAGAAAAGAAATCAAATAAATTTGAAGCTTCTCTAAATGCAGGAGAAGTAGGTTATGCCAAAGAAATTAAGTGGAATTTGACAATGTGTAAATGTGAAGAGTGTCATCATCAAGACAAGGCAAGGCGTGAAGAGGAGTTTGTGATGAATGGGAATCAACATAGATGGATCCAACAGTGTGTGCAGGAGAATCAATGTTTATGATAATATGCCTCAAGCAAATCAATTTGAACTATGGTTCAAATGAGATTCCAACCTTGTTCGAACATAGGTTCAAACCTTATTTAAATTTTGAATTTGAATCAAGCTTGAATCTAGGATAAAATCATATTGGAATTCAAACATGTTGGAACAAATTTTACATGCATTAATTTCAAAAAATGATCTGCAAATAGAAGTGATTATCCATCACTGGATATGATCATCTCAATCGAAATGAATTTTTAGATATAATTTTTAAACAAATAAACAGTATATTTATTTCACTAATTAGTGTCTTAAAGTGTCATATGAAGTCAAAATTTCCTCATAATATGCAGTTAAAAAAAAAGGAGAAAAAAAAAACCTTTGTCTTGCACCGACTCTATATACAAAGATTTAGCACAAAATCATATGAAAAAAATATATATCAGTCCTATCAAGGTTTTCGGCATGCGATTAAAGGGCAAGAAAAGGTTCTGTTTGTATACAGATTCAACCTATGAAATGAAGGAAAAAAAAATTCAAGAAATGGTAGTTCTATATATCTGAAATTGTTCCCCGAGATTAACCAAAATAGAGAGACAGAAAAGAGATTGATCTCATCTTGACAAGGACTTAAGGCATGAAGATCTGGACGGCGCCTTCCTTCGAGCTATTGCAGATGGGACATATGTCAACCGTCTTTTCACATTCCAGGCACAAGCAAATATGGCGGCAAGGAAGAAGGAGAATGGACATTTCATACAACTGGCAAACCTTGCAAACCATCCGTGCGCGAACTTTCTCGCTGCTCTCCGGCTTCTCTTCCTCGATCTTTAAGCAGGACTGCTCGTCATTAGCAGGAAATGGCATCCCATCGGTATCGCCGTAACCCTCAACCTCCGGCGGAGGCGCCGTCTCCGCAGCGGTTGTCTGGATTAAAACTTGTTCGAGGGTTGCCTTGAGCCTGGTAACTAATGCCTCATTTTGACTGGCACGACTAACCAACATCTGGTTCTCGGAGCACAACTGGAAGATCTTTTCCTCCAGCTCAGAATTTCTCCGATTCACGTTCGCCAGCTCGGCATCCTTATCCAGGACCCGCTTCAACGCAATCTTCTCCAAGATAACAATAAGTGAACTAAAGTACCTCTTTTGCGTCTCCTCAATTCCCTTGCGAATCATATTTTTCTATTTCATAATTGAAACAACGAAAATTATAAAAAAAAAAATTTACAATCCAAGAACAGATTAGAATAATAAAGGTAAGAGGATTCAAATCTACATACGTAATGATTTAACAGAGTATCAATTTCGATGTTCTGATCTCTGATATGCGAAAGAAACTCCTGCGATAAAGAACAGCCAGGCTGCGAGGAAACCCCTCTTGGTGGGACGCTGCTGGTAC
The DNA here is from genome assembly GCA_016618105.1 of Dendrobium huoshanense. NCBI lineage: Eukaryota > Viridiplantae > Streptophyta > Magnoliopsida > Asparagales > Orchidaceae > Dendrobium > Dendrobium huoshanense. The sequence continues at coordinate 21,166,855 of CM028354.1, read as the reverse complement.
ACGCCCCAGTAGATTCGAACACCCGGATCCTCTGATCAATGGGCATAGGCAATCCAACCGTAGAGGTAACAGGCATAGCCGCAAACGCTAGATTAGGTAAAACGGTTTGCTGAGGTTGGTTTACTGCCGCAGCTGCCCTGAAAGACAAGGGAACATTCTGACTCCCTCTTCCAGAGCCAGAGACATTGTAAGCAGCCCGGGCAGTCGCCGTCGGCTGCTGATCGCCATTATTGATTTGAGCCTGCTGGCGCATCGAAGGAACAGAGTTTCCAGTCTGATGCTCATGATTCTGCCACATCCGAAGAACTTCAAGAACACAGCCTTCCTGAGTCCTGTCAATCTGATAACAGAAATAATAGGGAAAGATCCGAAGGGGATAAATAAATGTTGGAAGAAATGGAGGGAAGGAGCCTGACGAAGCGCTCTTCAAAAAGAAGAGGAAAACGGGGTTGGCGTTGAGGGGAGTGCGTACCTGGAGCGTAAATATGGGGAAACCACCATTTTATACAGGACGTGCGTTGTTTCAGTGAATCCGCGCACGCTCTGATTGCCTGAGATTTCGTTGGTCGTGGCGCCGAAGGAAGGTTATATCGGGCTATCGGTTAGCGATGGAGAAGGCATTGGAGTTCTGGTTTTGCTGTTGCGGTTCTAAATTTCAGGCGGGGGGATAATTCTAGAGAGGGGGGTAGGGCGTATTGACGTGAGAAGAGGAGGGGGACGGTACCGCTACGTGTGCCGAACGCCGATGGATTTGTATTCATTGTATCAGGGTAGGGGGAATAGGATTAGGGCTGATTAGTTAGTTAGTTAATAGATCCTCCCCCATTCCATACAAATCGCTATTTAATAGATAACTTATCACAATGCCCCAATTTAAATTAAATAGTTAGGCGAATTATAGCGTCCGGGTCACCGAATGTTCGGATATCCAATCTGGTGACGCCACGTCACCCAAATACACTGGGTCCCGGTGCATTTTGATGATGTGACGACACCGGATTGGTGTCCGGATTCGTCTGGACACCGAACGCAATAATTTGCCAAATAGTTGGTCTATTATATATTAACAATTTTTAGGGTTCTAAATGTTCTCTTTTAATTAGGTGAAATTTACCCTAATGTGTATGATATGATCATTAATAATATAATTCTAAATTTCTTAGTCATTTCATACTGCCAGTAAATTAGATATTTGAATATTCTAAAGCAAATATAATTTATTAGACGCGTGGAAGTAAACATCAATGTCTTGGTTTCCTATGCAAGGGCTTAAAGATATACATCACCGATAATAATAATGATATCAAAATATTCAATCAATGTATGATTGATATAAGAAATATAAAGAAAAAAACACATAAAATGGTTGTTAATAAATGATAGTGAGTGTAAATATGATACTATAACCATGGATGATTTAGAATATTTTAATGACATACTGGCACGTGTAGGTGGCCTGCCCATACACGTACTTATAAGTTTTATTTACTATGATATTGTGGTTATTTTTTCTTAAGTGGATGAAAATCATTATGAAGGAGGCGAACACAATATCCTATGATCTAATGGAAGGATTAAACCGCCTAAACCTATAATTAATAACTCAAACACCAACAGAGATATAATTTTCATATATATAACTACATCGAGTGCCTACTTTGCCTCTTACTTAGTCAAGCTGGTACTTTGAGCTGCACTGGGGCTGCAGTGACAACTGTAATTGACTTTCGCTAAACTCCTCTTGTTGATATTGTTGTTTGCCTTCCCCAAAGTCTACCTCAACTACGGTCGACGAAGCCTCATTGACTACTCTAGAAGGGGATGATTGTTGCCTCAAACTCTGACTACCCTTGGCTTCAAGCCTACTATCTAGCACTCTTTATAGACACTATGTCACATTGTGACCAGACTAGCCACACATGAAATACTAAACCGTATACAAAAAACACGGGCAGGTATGTTGTCTTTTGTATAACCCATAAACATGTGGGCTACTAATGGACATAGATCCTCCGTTCTCCCAGACACTGTAGATCCTCCCTTTTTAGAATCATCAATAGCTAACCTGAATTATTTCCACTGAATGTACTCCTAAAGGACTCTCTACCAAATATCTTTCTGCTAACTTCCCACCTCTGTTGGATGGATATCAGATCATTTACCATTAGTCTAGCTCTCTGCACGAGATCAAAGGATTCTTTGATGTGAAATGGAACCCATATGAAATGATAACACTTATCTTCAGAGGTGTTAACAAAGTGGAGAGCATAGCTTGCAAGAGATATGAACTCTACATCGTCTTGCAAAATAATTCCTTATGTATGCATATTTGATTGACCAAATAAAGTCAAATAAACATGGGCCCATGCTTAGTTTGATGGGCAAGGCAAGATGAAGGGGCTAGTTGTGGGTAGTTACACTCTATATCGTACATTAGAGTAGCTTGCTCCTCACTCTCTCCTTTATGTCCATTTTACATATAATGTTGTAACTATTTAAGTGCAATAGACTAAAGAAGAAATATTTATTATTGTGTTTGCAAAAATTGGAATTCCTTCCAAAAAGGGGAGGCTTGGGGGTCAACCTTCACTTGAAGTGGATTGATAATCTCTTCAACATTGCTACTTCGGTGAGTAGCAAGTGTATTTTCATTTGACTTTATTTATTTATTTTTTATCGTTGAACTATTTTATTATCATCTCCTCATTAGCTCATTTTCATTTCCTAACATTCAGCTAACAAAATCCCATCATATAACTCTTCCTAAAGATGTTAGTCAAAATTAGGTGAATCTTACTTAATTAGATTATAGCCCCTCAACCATCAAAGCTCTTTAAAATGTGATGAAAATCTCAAAAACAAAATTCTTAAGATATTTCTCTTACATTTCTAAGTATTTTAAAGTCCTAGAATGACCCCCAATTGAAACCCTAAAAGCCTAAGTGCCATTTCATATAATTCACAATAAATAAATAAATAAAAATCACAATAATTATAGCACCCATGCATATCACCTTCTCATTGCATGACACTTGAACACTACTCAATTTGAACCCTTCCCAAGACTTACTTATCATCTCTGACACATTTTAAAAGCCTTTTAGGGCCAAAAAATAGCAAGCCATCAAGGACTAAACTTTTGATGGCCACACCATTCATCAACCAAAAATCTATCATAATTTTCAAGTTCAAAAGATTGAATTTTCTCTAGAATAGCATTTTGAATTTGTCTAGCTCTACATATGGTCATTTTTATGATATTTACATAAAATAATATCATTGGAGCTTCTAGGCGTGGGCTTAGGGAGATTTATGAGTTTATGAGTGCTATTGGAAACTACGAAACACTACGGGAAAACACACAAATACCGTCAGATTTTCCGGCGGAAAATTATGGACGGTAGTAAGCGGCGCAGTTTCCGGCGGCTTTGTCCAACGTAAAGTTTGCGTCAAACTTTCCGGCGCAAAATCCGCCGTAACGTTACCGACGCATTTTCGGCCGGAACGTTCGACGCTATTGGGACGTCTGAACCATTTCCATCGCACGTTACGGCGGAACTATTACGGCGTATGTTACCGGCGGAAATTGCGCCGGCGAATTTAAACTCAACGAAATATAACCGACGGATGAGACGTCGGAAATTATACCGACGTCACTAATGCAATTACCGACGGAACGTCCGCCGGTAAAAGCCCTATTTCGCGACCCCGAACCCGTCTGGCCGTCATTTGTTTCCTTACATTCTCTCACTTCGACTGCTTCGCCCGTCGCCCTCCGTCGCCGTTCGTCGCTCGCCGTGGTTAGACATCGCCGACGGTCACCGGACTTCGCCGTCGACGGTCACCGGACTTCGGGTCGCGCGCATTTCCTGCCTAGTCGCGCCGAGCCTCCTTCCGAATCGCACTGCCTAGTCGCGCGCCGCCGAGGAGAACCGAAGGTTTGATTTTTGTTTTCAATTTTTTTTGCTATTTCGGTTGGATTACATATAGGATTAGCCTTAAGTTCATATCTTTTTGCTATAGTCATGATTTTTATCACTAGACATTTGCTAGAGGATAGTTTGGTGCATGCTTTTTGTTGATGATATTGTTCTTGTTGATAAGACTAGAGAGGGATTTGAAGGTAAACTTGAATTATGGAAATCAATATTAGTCCATATCTTTTTGCTTTAGTCATGATTGTTAGCACTAGACATTAGCTAGAGTATGTACCTTGGTGCATGCTTTTTGTTGATAATATTGTTCTTGTTGATAAGACTAGAGAGAGAGTTGAAGGTAAACTTGGATTATGGAGATCAACATTAGTCTATTTTTTTATGTTTTAGTCATGGTTGTTAGCACTAGATATTTGCTAGAGGATGTACCTTGGTGCATGCTTTTTGTTGATGGTATTGTTCTTGTTGATAAGACTAGAGGGAGTTGAAGGTAAAGTTGGATTATGGAGATCAACATTACTCCATATCTTTAGTGGTTAGTAGACCTAGTGAGGGTATTGTGACTTTGAGCGAACAATTCATTAATAAGTGTAACATAATTTTATGTTATGGATATTAGAAATATATAAATCCATTAAATTTTTACTCTTATTTATAGGTTATGGATATTAGAAATCAACGAAGTTGGATGTATAACCGATTATCTCAAAGTCGGAAGACATTAATTGATGAATTCATCAATGGGGTGAACTTTTTCATTCAGCAAGCGAAACAGCTGCCGATCTTTATATCTGAAGAAAAGTTTCGATGTCCATGTTCTAAACACAAAAATCTAGTGATCCTAGAACCAGATGACGTAACTGTTGATCTGTATCGCAGAGGATTCATGCCACGGTATTGGTATTGGACTTGTCATGGTGAGTATGAGCCACAATTTGATTATCAATGCGGTCCTTCTACAAGTAGTAATGTTGCTGAGGCTGAAAACATCCGTCCAAATCTTGAGGAATTAGTTCATGATGCAACTGGAATTTATGAAGAGTTACCGAATACGGAGGCACAGAATTTTTATGATTTATTGCATGCTGCACAGCAACCAATCTGGAAAGGGTGTACGACTCACTCAGAACTATCTATTGCTGTGAAGATGTTAAGCATCAAGGCTGAATATAATGTTGCTCGTGAATGTTTTAATCAATTCATTGGGCTGCTTAAGGAAACCAATCCGACAGATAATTTAATTCCTACAGATCTATATCGGACAAAGAAGTTAGTTTCGAAACTTGGTTTGACATGCACAAAGATAGATTGTTGTGTCAATGGATGCATGCTATACTTTAAAGCAGATATTGCAGAAACTGTATGTCGTCATTGCAATGCACCAAGATTTAAACCCAAATCTAGAAATAGAAGAAAGCAGAAGGATGTGTCTGTTAGTAAGATGTTCTACTTTCCAATAATTCCAAGACTACAACGGCTATATGCATCCATGAGATCTGCTGCATATATGAGATGGCATAATGATCGCATTCCACAAGAAGGTGTTATCACACATCCATCAGAAGCTGAGGCTTGGAAGCACTTTGATCGTACACATCCCACATTTGCGGCAGAACCAAGAAATGTCAGATTAAGTTTATGCGCAGATGGTTTTACTCCATTCAGTCAGTCGGCTACACCGTACTCATGTTGGCCTGTGATACTCACTTCTTACAATCTTCCTCCAGAGTTATGTATGACTACTCCTTATCTGTTTCTGTCACTTATAATTCCAGGGCCACATAATCCAAAATTAAAGATTGACATTTTCTTACAACCTCTGATTGATGATTTAAGTTTATTATGGGAAGAAGGAGTAAGTACATATGATATCTCCACCAAACAGAATTTTACACTAAGAGCAGCATTACTTTGGACAATTGGTGACTTTCCTGCATATGGTATGCTCTCAGGTTGGAACACTTCAGGCAAGTTAGCTTGTCCATATTGTTTGGAAAATACAAAATCATTCACTTTAAAGTATGGTAGGAAGAACAGTTGGTTCGATTGTCATCGAATGTTTTTGCCTCAAAGTCATCCTTTCAGGCGAAATAAAGAAGCTTTTACTAAAAATAAAATGGTGATGATTCCTCCTCCACCAAGATTCAGTAGTGAAGAAATTTTTGAAAGAGTAGAGTTCTTGCCCACCATAATGGAATCTCCAAGATTAGCTGAGTTCAGATTGCTGGAATATGGTGTCTACCATAATTGGACCAAGAAAAGTATTTTTTGGTCGTTGCCATATTGGAGAACAAACTTGATTAGACATAACTTGGATGTTATGCATATAGAGAAAAATGTTTTTGATAATATTCTCTATACAGTTATGGACATCAAAGAGAAATCAAAAGATAATATAAAAGCAAGGATGGACTTAAAGGAGATTTGTAGAAGGAAAGCTTTGGAATTGAAGGATGGTGGAGCGGGAAAATTCCTCAAACCAAAAGCTCCATTCACATTAACTTTAGAGCAAAAATGAGCAGTTTGTGAATGGGTGAAGACTCTACGAGTACCTGATGGATATTCTTCCAATCTAAGCCGGTGTGTTGACATAAGATCAGGGAGATTATTTGGATTGAAAAGTCATGATTGTCACATCTTCATGCAATGTCTACTATCCACTGCTTTCAGTTATCTGCCAGATCAGATTTTGAAGCCCTTGGTCGAGTTAAGTGTCTTCTTCAAAGATTTATGCTCTTCTAAATTAAATGTGGAAAATTTGATTCATATGGAGCAGCAAATTCTATTTATTTTGTGTCAACTTGAGAAAATATTTCCTCCAGGCTTTTTTGACTCTATGGAGCATCTACCTATTCATTTACCATATGAGGCTATGGTTGGTGGACCTGTTCAATATAGGTGGATGTATCCTTTTGAGAGATATTTAAATAAACTTAAGAAGACCGCTAAGAACAAAGCACGACCCGAAGGCTCTATCTGTGAATCATATTTAACATACGAGACTACTCAGTTTTGCTCGTATTATTTTGAAATAATATCTCAATCTGGTGAAAGTTCAACATCTCAGAATGTTGGTAAATCCTCTAATATATCTGTATTTAGTGGAATTGGGGAACCTTTAGGTGCTAGCACCGTGCGCTATTTGACTGATAAAGAGATGACAGTTATCACATTGTACATCTTGCTTAATTGTGATGAAGTTGAGCCGTATCTCGAGTAAGTATGATTTCATTTTGTTATATTTTTAGTTCTCTTTTAACTTTCTTCTAAACTCAAGATATGAATTTGTAGGAGGTTCATTGATGGTCTTAGTATATCAGAAGAAGGAGAAATCCAGAAGATAGTGGAAAAAGAATTCACAGCTTGGTTCAAAAATACGGTATATTTTGAATAATTATTCTTACTTAATGAGTTAATTATTTCTGCAATTAATATTAGTAACAATGACATCTTGTACATTTAAAGGTACACGCTGAAGACAGTTCCCAGTTTTCAAGGTTATCTGAGTTAGCTTGGGGACCAAATAGATTAGTAAAATGCTATCAAATATTTGAGGTAAATGGTTATAAATTTCAAACAAAAAATTTGTGTGAAGGTAGGAAGACAGAAAATTCAGGCGTATGTGTAAGAGGGAACACACATACAGGCGATGATTCTGAATACTACGGGGTATTACAAGAAATATTAGAGGTTGAATATCCCGGTATGAGGAATATTGTGTATCTCTTCAATTGTGAATGGTTTGATCCAGTACCAAATAGAGGCACGAAAGTTCATCCAATTTACGGTATAACAGAAGTAAAGCAGGCTAGGAGATATGTAAAGTTTGATCCTTTCATCATTGCTAGTCAAGCAACTCAAGTCTATTATGCTAACTATCCAAGCGGAATACGAGGCAAACAGGATTGGTTGGTAGTTATGAAGACTAAACCAAGGGGAGTAATTGAGAAAACCAGTACGATACCAACAGCACACCAAGAAGAGTTTATGTCTAATTTAAAAGATCTCCCAATCAATGTAGATGACCAAATCAGATTTAATGAGAGCGAGTTGCAGTTAGAGGAGGTAGATTTAAACATAGAGGAAAGTGATGATGAATCTGATTGTGCTAGGAGTGTATCATCTGATGAAAGTGAATCAACAAATGATGAGTTAACAACATAAGGTAAATTAAATTTATTTTTGCTACTGCACTGTTTTTTATTTTACTTCCCTGTATTTTGCTTTCATGTTTTTTATAACTACTGCACTCCGTTTTTTTTTACTTACATGTATTTTACTTCAGTCAAATTTTTTTAGCTACTGCACTGCGTTAATTTCCATTTTTGTTATAACTCATATTTCTAATATTTCTTTTTTATTTATATGCAGATGGCTTCAGGTGAGGAGCAGCCTAGTAGAGGGTTTATAAAAAATATTTTTAACAGGCGCACTAAGAAGACTACAATTGGACCACATAGGTCACTACATACTGAGGAGACCACCTCGGTTCAGCCTGCTACACAGTCTCAGCCTGCTACACAGCCTCAGCCTGCTACACAGCCTCAGCCTGCTACACAGCCTCAGCCTGCTTCACAGCCTCAGCCTGTTACACAGCTTTTACCCACTCCTGGAGCAAGTAGCCCGCAGTTCTACTCACCGGACCTTCGATTTCCTTCACCAGATCTTGGGCAGGCTACTCCTTTCTACCCATACTTCACACCCCCACCTTATGCTGGTGCCCCTCCTACTTATCCATTTCCACCATATGCTCCACCATACTATCCCCCACCACCCTATCAGCCTGCTGCAGCTGGACCTTCGACAGCAGCTGGACCTTCGACAGCTGCTGGACCTTCGACAGCAGCTGGACCTTCGACAGCAGCTGCAGCAGAGCAGCAGACAGATGGTAGAATGTTGATAGCACCTGAGGGTGACACGTACGTATGGTAACTTTTATTTAAACTAACTAATTGTTTTATCTTATATTTTATATTTGTTTTACATAACTTTTTTTTGTAGGTTCTATCCATCAAAACAACCAACACATAAAATACGGGACATCATACGGAGCAGGTTTGACGCTCCTTATATTTCTTGGAAGAAAGTCCCAAAAGAAGTCCGGGAGATGTGGTTTAGAGAGTTTGAGGTATTTCTGTTTTTTTTTGTTTTTATGTTAAATGATTTATTCTTTCTTACTTAAGGTTAATTGATTGTTTTTTATTGCAGAAAGAGTTTTGTTGGCTGCCCCAACACAATGACAGGATTAGAAAGAATTTTGAGAAGCGTGGCTCTACTCGGATGCGCGACATGTTCACAGATGTTAGAAAGGTTGGGAAGCGACCATTGTGGATTGGAGAGGAGATATGGGCTGAGTTGAATGCAGCTTGGGGCAGCGAAGAGTACACTAGGAGGAGGGATCAAAATCGACAGAACAGAGCTTCTGATGTTGGGGGCTTAGGTAGTGCACTTCATACAGGAGGCTCCGTTCCACATACTGAGCACAGGCGTCGTTTGGTAATGAATTTTAATTATTTTTTAAAATTATTTTTTTAATAATTAGTATTGATAAAACTCTCTTAATTGTAACAGAAAGCGTCACTTGGTAGAGAACCAACTCCTGTGGAATTGCATAGTCGCACTCATAAGCGACAGGAGGATCAACAATGGATTGATGAGAGAGCAAGGAAGGCCCATGTAAGTATATTTATAAATATTTGATATTTTATAAGTTTTAGTTTAATTATATATATACTTATATTCGATTTTCACAGGAGGAATATACACGGATTCGAGAGACTCGTGCCGCAGCAGGTGAGGGCTCTTCTGGCGGCTCTATGGAATATTCTGAGTATCGCATGTGGTCGCAGGCCGTCGGAGGAATGCAGCATGGTAGAGTATATGGCTTAGGTGCGCAAGCTCAGGCATACGAGGGGATGACCTCCTCTACTGCATCCAGCTTCGCATCCAGTTCGCATGAGTCCTTACAAGCTCAACAAATAGTTGCCCTTCAAGCTGAGCTAGAACAAGTAAGGAAATCACAAGTTGATTGGCAAGCTCAGCTGCAAGCACAGGTTCAAGCTCAGCTGGAAGCACAGGTGCAAGCACAGGTTCAAGCTCAGCTGCAAGCACAGGCGCAACACAATCAGTTGCTGGATGAAATGCGCAAGATGAGGGAGCAACTGAGTGGAAAAGACGTAGCTTCACCTGAGGAGGAGTCGACGGAGTTAGAGTAGTGTAATTTAGTTGAAATGAACTTTTATTTTTATGTGAACTTGTGTTATTAACTTGTGTTATTGGTTGTATTACTTTGAAAATGATGTTATCAGTTGATTTTTAGTACTAAACTGTTGTGAAACTGTTAAATTATTGTGAAGTTGTGAACTGCTTGCTTTTGGGAAAATTTGTATCTGTTAGAATTGATAGGTTTGCAGGTGTGGAAATGGGATTGTTGGCTGGGATGGTAATTTTTTTTTGTCAATGCTACAGGTTTCCGGCGGATTATGCGCCGGAAACTACGATACAACGAATGTATCGAGCGTCAGTACCGGCGAATATCCCGCCGTTAATTACCGGCGCAACAATTGCGTCGCAAATAAGCGTAGAATCTTGCTGGAGAAATTCCGACGCTTAATCCGCCGGTAATTAACGTCGTATACTGTGACGGTAAACACCGGCGCAATAAGCGCCGGAAGTTTCACGTTTTTCACGTCGGCAAACAAACCGTTTAATGCGCCGGTAATGCGTCGGAAACAACGCCGGAACTGGTTCCGGCGCGAAATATGCGTCGGAACAAATTTATCGATGCACTCAAAACCGGCGGAGATATATGCGCCGGTACATGCGCCGGAAAATACCGGTACCGTCGGAATTTACATCTGTTCCGGCGGATTCCGTCCGCCGGTAATAACAGGTTTTCTTGTAGTGAAAGGAGTTATATGAATAAAGTAGAAATGGATAAGCTTAACCTTAAATCAATGGAGAAATACCTAGACTCTTAATCTATAGATCAAAGTTCCTTAAGGTTTGAAGGAGTTTAAGTAGCACCAATATAAACACTAATGATGAGATCATAAACCAAGTCAATACGTTCAGATTTATATTTCAACATGCACAAATATTTATGAAAGTACACAACTAACCTCCCTTCCCTTCAAAATCAATGGCGAATAATTTAGATGCTTAATATTTGAGGTCATTTGATCGGTGGGTTGACCATAATAATGAAGAAAATGAAGTTTTTCAATGATTATTTGGTTTCAAGGCCATTCAACTTGCCTCATTTGGCTTGGTAAAATTTTATTATTTATGGAATCTTTAAACTTTATAATTTATTTATTTTTCCTTTCTTTTATATATATATATATATATATATATATATATATATATATATATATATATATATATATATATATATATATATATATATATATATATATATATAAAGCATCACATTGCTAAGAATATATTAATGTGGTTTCTTCTTAACAAAAAATTAAAATTTTGAGTTAAAAAAGTTTAATCATTAATTTGCTTAATCTAATTTTAATCCCATTACATTTAATTTTATCCTCACTAAAAGCTCAACACAATGATGAAGGCTACATCATTCGAATATGTCGATAATTAAGGAAATGCATTGTTGAAAGTTTTTAATCTATGGCACAATGAAAGAGATAGATAGAGATGAGAAAGAAACATTTTAATGATCAATGCAACTTTATATTACACAATTATTTTTTTTTATGTCAATTCAACTATCAAATTATTAAGATTTTTTTTGGGCATGTCAAGCAACTCGAATACTGCTTCTCGTGGGAGGCACAGATGCCCTCAAATTATTAAGATTTTTCTTTGTGGTGGAACAATGTACCAATGCTACAAATGATAAATACTAAATTATCCTAAACACATTTCTTTACAAAATGTTTGTGTTGGCAGAGAGAGAGAGAGAGAGAGAGAGAGAGAGAGAGAGAGAGAGAGAGAGAGAGAGAGAGAGAGAGAGAGAGAGAGAGAGAGAGAGAGAGAGAGAGAGAGAGAGAGAGAGAGAGAGAGAGAAGCATAATAAATTACATCAAAATTTTATATTAAACTTATCTAAAAGTAATTCTAATAAGGGGGTTTTACATGCATACCACTTTATTTTATACTATTTATATATCTAACACCTAATATTACAGTCTTATCACTCATATAAAATTTAAATATCAAATATATCACTCATATATTTCATTCTTACCACCCATATCATTCTATAAACTTTAATATTTCATTACATGCATCCATATTTATTCTATAGGTGGTAGACATATAATATTAAAGTTTTAGGTGCTAAATATGTAAATATCATGAAATAAAGTAGTATGTATGTAAATCCCCCCTTCTAATAAATAGAAATGTTTTCTCACTTTTTTTTTTGAATGATTTGAGATGAGATACCATCTTATGAACTTTGACCGAATTAGTAGGGTCATTTTTCAATAAAAATGTACAAAATGGTGAATGTGCCATCTATTGTATTTGCAACACTCCTTACTTTTTCGGAGATAAAATTTGAGACTCGTTTTCCTAAAATTTGAAGAGTTAAACTATTTCATGATATGATTATTTATCTCACTAACTATCATCTTTCTACATTAATTGCACTACCTCCTACTTTATGAATCATAGTAAGATGCTTCTTTATCCCTTCTATCTCTTGGTTGTGCCATAACATTCATTTAAATATTTAAATATATAGTAAGGGGAGTATAAGAAAAAAAATCTATTTCTATAAATCATTAAGCACATCTTTTATAGGAAAACAATACTCACTCCTTGAAAGCCAATGAATCCCTCGCCTTTTCCTCAGTAGCATATTTTATCAACAAATTATTATGGTCCTTCACTAAGCTAAAGTCTTCATATCAATAAATTATGGCACATCATTGAAAGAATAATGCCACCTTAGGATCAACAAGAGCATCATTAATAATCATATCAACTTATTCGCAAAAGTAAATACAATGATAACCATCAATAGAATCACAAATCTTTATATTATATCCAAAAAAATCAATTTTTATATCAACCATTAATTATTTAAGAACAACCTCATTGATGCTTATATTAAAAATTGCTCCTAGCTAGGGGTGTTATTTATGACACAGCTTGAAAATTAAACTCGGAAAATCCAGTTTTGAGTTGTCCCCTTTAACAAATGGTTCGGGTTTGGATTTTGATTTTTGACCCATTTGAAAAATCGGAGAGGGTCCGGGTCAACCCACTAACATGAAAATGACGAGCCCGCACTTACCGCTCACTGTTCACGCAATCCAGCTAGGCACTGCCAAACCTGCACCAACAACGCGTGCCCAGCTAGCCATTGCACTGTGTGCCCAGCTTGCACTTACATTGTGCATGTCCAGCCTGCTCTTGCACTACTTCCAGCACCACTTTTAGCTCGCTACCTGTGTCGAGTCAGCCGTGTCAAGTCGGATCAACTTGATTTGGAGCAAGTTGGGTTCGTGTTTAGATTTCTTACTAGTTTATTCAATTGGGTCGGATTCAAGTTGGATAAATCGAGGGTGGGTCGGTTTCAGGTTGGATCCAAACCCAACCCAAAAAACTCATTTTAACACCCCTACTCCTCGCCTCCTCTTTTCAATCCTCTATTCGCCAATTAGGCAATTATTATTTTCTTATTTGATGATTCTCCTAATAACAAGGGAGACCAAGAGACAAAATTATTGGGGTTGATCAAATAATCGTGAAGGCTTCCATCAGACATTCAAGGTTGACTAACATTGGATGTCAGGCAAGTATATGCATCGGTCAATGATTGATGTGGTTATCAGTTACATGGTGAAACCAAGCACTGCTCTAGAATTATCCAAATTTGAGAATTCTCTCCACCAAAAACCTCCCTAAATTTATAAAAGCTTTGCCTTTTCATAGATTTATAGAGGAAATTTTTTTAACTTTTCTTCCTAAATCAAGTCACTCCATTAAAAAGTCTAAGTTTATCCATTTTATCATTTGATTTTTTTTCTTCATATATTAGATCATTACTGATCTCAAAGTGGAAAAGCTTGTCTTGTTGAATTCATCTCATCATTATGTTCATCTTAACTATAACTATACAATATTGGAAAACATTTGGCCATTCAATTATACTTAAAAAAGTTATAACATTGTTTCAGAGTATTTGATTTGAGCTATTCTCGACTTGAATGAAAAAGTTATTTGTACCATTAGTTCGTCTCGTCAAATCATATTTTCTTAATTTTAAATTTGCAAAAATTGAAATTTGAATGACTATATAGTAGATGCTAAGATTGAATATTTGGATATCTAAAATTTACAATAAAATTTGTACCCGATGGAATAAATTTTACATAGCATCAAGGAAAAGCTTTATAATGAGATTATGGGAGAGAGAGGGTTAGCTTCTTGGCTTATTCATGTTCTTTAGTAAGTCGATGTTGATAGCTTTGAAAGGACAACTTTAGTTAATGGTTAGAATTCCTTAATAAGTAAATACTTTGGTCAATGAGAGAGAGAGAGAGAGAGAGAGAGAGAGAGAGAGAGAGAGAGAGAGAGAGAGAGAGAGAGAGAGAGAGAGAGAGAGAGAGAGAGAGAGAGAGAGAGAGAGAGAGAGAGAGGATCAAATATTGAAGAGGAATTCATATATAGTTTTAGGTTTTATTGTATCAAGGTTTGTATTAACTTGGTAACTGCATTTTATTTTTTTGGATATTTGAGCAATTAACGTAAATTTAAAAACACATCACATACACAATCTTTGAACCCAATACTTATTCGTTAATAGCCAAAGCCCCCAACCAACTGACCAAGGTGAGCTGCATATACCGACACTTTGTTAACTAAAGATAGAGAAGCAGAAATTACGTTGTTGTAAATGAAAAAGGAGAAAAAGGAGCAAGCTAGTACATAAATACAACTCTTAGTTTCACCTAGTAAAGCATGCAACACCAGGGCTCCACTCCTTCAATCCCTTATGATTAAAGAAGCTTATCTAGTAGTTCATATTGGATAGATATTTAGGAGAGCACATAGCCCTCGCTTTAGATGGATAAGGCTAGCATCACTAAAAGGGCAACTCACTTTCAACACACTGATAGCAGAAGATATAGGTTCAAAGAAGATGGTAGGGTAGCTTGGATACGAGTACAATTCTATTCACCCTTAGCTAAAGAGGTAAAACAAGAGTCAAGCAAAAGAAAAAAAAATGGGTAAAATAGTTATTGCAAACTAGTAGACAACTGCCAGAAAATTGAAGTAAATTGGACACTATAAGGATATTGCATTCTTGTGATCAATTTTGTGAAATTTCATGACCAATAATAATGGTTGGCAATTTGACTCGCTGTCCTAGTTTCTCATTTTGGTATTTTTCCCCTTGACTCTACAAATACATCTCCACTATTTTGCCATATTTTCTTCCTCCTTTCATCATTCACCTGCAGATTCATCGACCTCTCAGTAGGATTCGAACCCAAATGAAGTTTTGCTCTAGCTCCACCGCATGCAATTATTTGCTGCTCTCTTTCTTTATTGGCCAGAAATCAAGGTGGGAGCCACACACCCTTTAGCTTAGTGGGCACCACTGATCGTCCCATTTTTCATAGCCCAGCCAAAGTAAGATCCCAACTCTTGCTATCTCGGGCTCTCATTTCCTCTGAAACCTCGTTTAAGGTACACAAATTCGTTCAATATCAGAATGGGTTGATTATTTTTGTTTAATCATAATGTCTTCAATATAATTATGCTGCAAGTACTTACCAATTATGATTTAGTGGAATAGGAAGTTGGGGTTATGGTAGTTTTGATCAAGATAATCAAAGTTGAGTTCATAGTAGCTTGGTGGATATCAAGTCACAGTAGAATAACTGAAGAAACTTCTAGCGATCAAAATAATCAATTACTTTAACATGCTAATTTGCTGATGATGCACATCACATATGAGTGGATTATACAATTCTATAATTCTAGATGCAAAAGGTAGATTAATCAAGTCTATAGGTTTCTCAGGTTTAGGGTTTAAATCATAACCATAAAAAATGTTTAGTAGAAGTGGCAAGCCTAGGATAGGCTTTCGGCTGAAGACAGAGAAAGAACAGGAGAAAGGAAATCGATCTGAGAATAATATTTTTCATTCTAATGTTTACTGGTTACAAGGATGTATTTATAATAAGCCTAAGGTAAAGAAAGTACAATGTAAAACTAACGATACAGAAAGATTTAAAAGAAAGTATGCCATGTGGAGGAGTGGCTAACAGCCCCCCTCAAACTCATGCCTGGGTTGGAGCAGTGAGTTTGTTGGAAAGACGAGAGAATCTGTGATTTGGCAGAGCTTTGTTGAAGAGATCGGCTAGTTGATCTTCAATGCAGATGTGATGAACTGAGATATTGTTTTTCTTGATACAGTCTCGGATGAAATGGCAGTCGACGTCGATGTGCTTTGTCCTGGCATGGAATATTGGGTTGTTAGCAAGTGCTATTGCAGAGGTATTGTCGCAGTAGACTGTGGTTGGTTCCGATTGTGGAGTATGGAAATCTTCAAGAAGTTGGCTTAGCCACAGGATCTCCATTGTCTCCATGGCGAGTGCCCTATATTCTGCTTCGGTGGATGACCTTGCGATCGTATTTTGTTTCTTAACTTGCTAGGAGATTATGGAGGAGCCGAGAAAATTACAGTACCCGGAGATTGATTTCCGGTCTTGATTGTTGCTAGCCCAGTCGGCATCAACATACGCTTGGAGTGTCATGTTGGACTTGTTTAGAGGAATATCGAGTGCTCTGGAGCCTTGAATGTAGCGAAGAAGGCGTTTTAAGGAATCTTGATGAGTGTTGAGCAGGTGCTGCATGTGCTGACAGAGCTGTTGGACAGCGAACGGAATGTCCGTACGGGTAATTGTGAGGTATTGTAGAGCGCCAATAATCTGTCTGTATAGCTGCGGGTGAGCATACAGTTCGTTGGATTGAGGTGTGATCGTTGTCTTGCAAGATATCGACGTGGCAACTGGTTTAGATGTCTCCATTCCTGCCCGCTGAAGTATTGATTTGGCATATGTTTGTTGATGAAGAATCATACCGTTCGTGGTCAAAATAGCTTGTATGCCCAAAAACTAGGACAGATTTCCTAAATTTCGCATTTGAAAAGAAGCGTGTAGATTAGATAGTAATTTGTGTATTTCGGATGTGGAGTTACCTGTAAGCAGAATGTCGTCGACGTAGACAAGCATATACATGCGAATGTTACCAGATTTGAAGGTGAGTAGAGATAGATCGAAAGCGCTGATTATAAATCCATAGTCAATTAGGTGATTAGAGAGTGTGGCCTACCATTCCCTTGGTGATTGTTTTAATCCGTAGAGCGCTTTATTGAGTTTGCGGACGTGAGTTGGATGCGAGGTATCATGAAATTCGGGAGGTTGTGACATGTAGACGGTAGCAGAGAGCTTGCCGTGGAGAAAAGCGTTTGAGACGTCTAATTGATGGATAATCCAGTTGTGATGTAAAGCTATGTGGATGAGAACACGAATTGTGGGCATTTTAGCCACTGGGCTAAAAGTTTCGGTATAATCTATACTGTGCTCTTGATTGAATCCTTGTGCCACTAGTCAAGCCTTGTGCCGGGCGATGGAGCCATCTGATTTAAATTTTGTGCGGAAGATCCATTTGGATCCAAGTATGTTCATGGATGAATTTGGTGGGACAAGTTCCCAAGTACCCTGAGATTGAAGTGCTTGGAACTCTTGGGATATTGCATTGCGCCATTGTTCAGATTTGACAGCTTGGTTGCAGGTCTTGGGTTCGGAAGGCTGAAGTATATGGGTGAGATCAAAGATTTTCTTTGGTTTGGATATTCCTGTTTTGAGTCTAGAGAGCATCGGATGTGTTTGTTTTGTTGGCTGTTGATTATCGGTGAGGCTTTGTGTGTGAGTAGGGGAGGTGTGAATTGTAGCCGTGGTGGTTGAGTGATTGTGATCGGGAGGGTTGTCAGTAGCGATTGTGTGAGTAACTGGCGTGAGTGTGGGTGAGAGATATTGGTGTGATTGAATGTCTATGGAGATGTGAGATATGGAGGTTGGGAGGCTTGTGTGAGGTACCAGGAGTAGAGGTGGTAATGTGTGTGTTGAGCCTAGTGTACCAGTTTTCTGGAAGATGGAATCTGAACAAGGAAAAATGTTTTCAACAAAGATCACATTGCTGGAAATGTAGATTTTGTTTGTCCGAAGGTCTAGACATTTATAACCTTTTTGATTTTGAGGGTAGCCTATGAAGACACATGGGTAAGACATTGGGGATAGTTTATGGGTGGTGTAGGGCTTAAGCCAAGGATAACACAAGCATCCGATTACCTTAAGGTGCTTGTACTTTGGTTGCTTACCGTGAAGAATTTCATATGGAGATTTATTTTGAGTATTCGGCGATGGCATGCAATTTATGAGGTAATTTGTTGCAAGCAGAGTATCTGTCCAGAGGTACAGTGGTAGCGATCCTTGTATGAGCAGAGTTCTTGTTGTCTCAATTAAATGTCTGTGTTTGCGCTCGGCGACCCCGTTTTGGGATGGAGTGTGCGGGCAAGATGATTGATGAGTAATACCATTGGCTTTGCAGTAAGTATTGAAATCACGGTTAATATATTCGCCTCTGTTGTCTGTGCGAATTGTTTTTATCTTATGATTAAATTGTCGTTCAATTGATTTTTGAAATTCAAGAAACTTACTGAAAACCTCAGATTTATTAGTTATTGGATAGATCCAGGTAAACTTTAAAAAATCGTCGATGAAGGATACGTAGTAGCGGTATCCTTGAGCAGGTACGGTGGAGAAGGGTCCCCATACATCTGAGTGTACTATATAAAATAAATAATTAGTTACAGATTGAGAGATAGAAGTAGAGAAACGATGGCTTTTAGCCATTTTGCATAGGTTACAAAAGTGACCGATGGAGCATGAGTTAACAATGTTGTTCCGTTTGAAGATAGCTGCCAGCGTTTGAGACGATGGATGTCCGAGACGTCGGTGCCATAAATCTGGAATGTGTTGAACGGAAAGAAGAGCAAGGTGTTCACTGTTGTTGCCGGTTTGTTGTTTGAACTGAAGAGGATAGAGTCCATTAATAGATGGACCCGTGAGAAGATTGCAGTGGGTCTTCCGGTCCTTGATTTCATAGCCGTGCGGATAGAAGGTGATAAAGAAATCATTATCAGCTGTTAGTTGGTGAACCGATAGAAGACTGAAAGATAAATTTGGTACAAGATTAAGATGTGATAATTTGAGATTACCTGATGGGGTGGGGAGAAGGCCGGTGCCGGTGTTCTTGATTGGAACTTGCTGTCCATTGCCAAGTGTTACTTGACTGTTACCGTGATATGGTTGTGATTGCTGGACATACGCGGGTTCCGATGTGAGATGTGTTGTAGCTCCATTGTCAAGAAACCATTCTGACTGGTTTGGCGAGTTTGAGGATGTGAACAGAGCTGTTGGGGGATCGGAATTATACAGCTCATCGTGGCGATGCCAGCATTTTACTGCGGAGTGGCCTTGTTTACCGCAGATTTGGCAAGATATGGGTGATCGGTTTGATTTTGCCCCTCGGTTAGTGGACTGAGTATAAGAGGATCTTGTGTTGTTCCGGCCACGATTGTTTGATGCTCGGCCTCTTCCTCGTCCGCGATTTGCAGCAAGTGCAGTTTGAGGGTCGTTGAGACTGAGGCTGTGTAGTTCTTCTGTGGTTTCGTGGAGTAGATTGAGTTCCTCGCTGCATAATAGGGTGTAGAGTTCGTCAAGACTTACCGATCGAAGATTTGTGCGGATGGCGGTTTTGAATGCTTGGTATGTTGTTGGGAGACCATTGAGAGTGTAGTGGACAACATCTTCTACTTCCACAGGAGCGCCTGCTGCGGCGAGAGCATCGACTTTGGATTTGACGTCGAGTAGATACTGCGTCATTGATTTGTCTTTCATGTTGAGATAGTGAAGTTCGTTCTTGAGTTGTGAAATTCTTGATCGGGTTGACGATTGCAGTCGGCTATCAAGGATCTTCCATATTTCGCTGCAATGATCTGCTGAGAGAACGTAGGGAAGGATGGAGGGCGATATTACTGAGTATAAGGCGGTTGCTGGATTCTGATCTAGCAGAAGCCAGATAGTGTGACTCGGATTTGTGGTTTGAGATCCATCTCTTGAGGAGAGTATCGAAGGCGGACAAGAAATGGAGCCAGTCAAGAAGCCTTCAAAACTATTTGCTCTGAATAGTTTGATGACTTGGGATCTCCATAGAGCGTGATTTTCGGCTGTTAATGGTTGAGAGATGACGTTCTTGATGTTGCTCATCAAGAACTTGAGGGAGGATGTAATTTGTGGGGATGAAGGAATACCTTCGGCAGTGGAGGAATCCACCTGGGTGGATGTTGGGGTATCACCTGGAGTGGTCATCGGAGAAAGCAGGAAAGAAATGATAGAGATAGGTACCTAGACTTCTGATACCATGTAGAAGTGGCAAGCCTAGGATAGGCTTTCGGCTGAAGACAGAGAAAGAACAGGAGAAAGGAAATCTGAGAATAATATTTTTCATTCTAATGTTTACTGGTTACAAGGATGTATTTATAATAAGCCTAAGGTAAAGAAAGTACAATGTAAAACTAACGGTACAGAAAGATTTAAAAGAAAGTATGCCACGTGGAGGAGTGGCTAACAAAAGTTAAACCATTTGATAACTAATTTATTACTATTTTTTCTTTATTTGTTTAATAGAGAATATAAACTAATGATTCTGTAGGGATATATCATCATTTAGATGATGATGATGGCCATCTATTAGATGATTTTATTAGTGGAGTAGAGGAGTCCATTAATTTTTAGATCTCGCTAAGTTAAGATATCATTAAAGTTTCATTTGAGACAACTTTTTTACTGTGTCTTAAAGCAGCTTTTTTACTGCTACTTAAAGCAACTTTCTAGCACAAAAAATTAATTTTTTATAAAAAAAGCTGCTTTAAATAGTAAAACAGCAGCCCGAAACGAAGTCTGAGGCTTCGTTTGGGACAACCTTTTTACCACTTTTTAAAATAGCTTCCTAGTATACAAATTTAAACTTTTATACTAAGAAGCTATTTTAAAAAGTAGTAAGAAAGCCATCCCAAACAAAACTTAAATAAGTTCAAAAGCCAATGTCCTCAATGTAATAATAAGCATGTTCATACATGTGGACATGTGTCCAGTTCATCTGTTGCTATAGATTTGCGACTATAAAATTGTTATAGTGTTATTTGCAATTATTATTATAGGTTGTAAAGATTTATGTTAAGCTTATTAGTGACCAGTGCTACGATGAGAATATCGACCAGAAAAAGAAAAATTATCTATGAGAAATATGACAATTATTTTTCACAATGAGCGTGTATTTCTGCAGTGGTACATCAAGTATTGTATAAACTACTTTCAAACAATAAAAAAGTGATATCAAAGAGAAAAAATGCTGAAGTTCAATTAGCAAAGCGAAAATCTGCTTTCAGGCAGTAGTGAAGTGAATGATCAATCAAAATAATTTAACAACACTTTGGCTTCGTTTGTGACAGTCTTTTTACTACTTAAAGCAACTTTTTGATATAAAAATATTAATTTTATACGAAAAAAACTGCTTTAAGAAATAATAAGAAAGCCCTCTTAAATGAAGTCTTTGTTTGGAATGAATTTCTTATAACTTCTTAAAATAAATTTTTGATATTAAAAAATTATTTAAAAATAATAATAAAATAATTGTTCCAAACGAAACACGAAGCTTAAGTAAAAAAATTCTCTTCAACTTTTCTAGATCTTCAAATCTTTTTTTTTTTTGGGACATTTAGGCCATTTAAGGCAAACTCACACACACAATGCATACACATAGACTCGAATCATGGACCTCTTAGTTGGAAGCCTAAGCTCTCAACCAATAGGCCAAGGAGAATTGTGTATCTTCAAATCCTCAGTTCAATTGGCCAAAGAAAGGACAAAAATATAAACGGCAGCTGTCATATCAGATAACAAAGGACGTGATCCTTTGTAACAGCATGTGAGAGCAAGTGTTATAGTACTATAACACTAACACATTCACATGCATAATTGTTTGGGAATGCCTATTATCTTCGAAGGTAAGAACATTTCAGTATCATACTATCCCATTTATATTCTATAAATTTTTTTTAAAAAAAATTTATTCGAATCGATTTTGATCGAAACTGCTTTGAAATCTGCTATTTTGTACCAAGACAATTTATTGCAAAACATCATAAACTAGGATATGTAGTTAGTCGGATTATTAAAAAAAAATGAAGAACTTCAGTAATTTTAATGCTCATAATGTTAAATTGAAAATTGTTTGTGAATCACATCCTGTTAGATTCAAATTTATCTGTAGGTGATATATAACCCAAATAACAAGTTTGGCAAGATATTGCAAGGAAACAAAAGGGCGAAACCAGTGAACATGGACTGCTGATGAGAAACCAAACACTCTGTAAACAGTAAAAATATTATGAAGTCCACTTGGTTTTTTAACCCTTTATTTATAGGGATAATAAGGCTACAGACAAGTCTAATCCTAAAAGAATAGAGAATTAATATATGATTTAACATATACATATTGATACAATTACGTGGATTAGGCCAAAATACACACGTGAAAATTTATCTTTGATGTGGATTGGGATGCCTATGGTGGATGCCCTCAATGGGTAGCAAATCCTCGAAGGCAAGTGTCCTGGGAAAATCTCGGAAGCAAGTGCCTTGAACGAATCCTCCAGGATAAGCATCTTAATTAAGTTTATGAACTCAAGCTAATCGAACAAGTGATGAGTTATCTAGGAAGGTGTGGTTGTGAGATGGAGATGAATGTAATTGAGTCATGAACACAAGCTCTGTAGGCGTGCACCTTCTATAACTTGGACGGGAACATTTATAGAAGATGGATGGCCTTAGCTGGGGAGAACTATTGAAAGACCTGAGCCTTCATAAGGTGAGTATCTCTTCGAGTGAAGCTTATTGAGGTGAGTTCTTTGGTCAAACTTGCTTGATAAATGTGCGTCCTTGATCAAGCACCACAAGGGCTAGCTCCTACAATACATGTTTCATTGGGGGCAAATACTTGATGGTCCCTAACATTGCTCAAGTGAATGCACCACAAGGAAAAACTCATTCTATGCGAGCATGCCCCTCAACAAAGTTCCTTAGGGGTGAACTTATTTCGTATATACGAGTTACCTATATAGTCATGTATGAAAATACAATTAGTTCATAAATTTGTTTGCTCCCTTAAAGAGTGACTTATAAAAATATTTATGAAAGAAATCATTTAATATCTCAATCAAATGACAAAGAGAGAATAAATAGGTTTATTATCCTATTTTTACTATGGTCTCAAAGAGAACATTTTTATCAAAGATTCTCATAATGAGGTTAATTTGACCTCTATATTGCCTTTGGTTATAAACAGAGGTGAGGGGCATTGACAGAGCCACACTTCTTCATTTCTTTTGCTTTAACCTGGTTTGTTTAACTCACACGAGATGACTGAGTCAAGTTCCTTGAAATATGCCAACTGTTGATAATCGAAAACTACAGAAGGCCCTCATTCGCAAACGCAAAACAGTGGAGTTAGAGGATAAAAGTCTAGCCAGGTTATCAAGAAAAAGAAGAAGAAGGTGACAGCTAGGTTGAGTAAGGCAAAGGCAACTTCTTCTTAGAATTCTGATGACATGACTCAATTACTGAGAGCTCAACATACATATATATCTCTCTAAAATAAGCTAGAATCACCATTACACATACCGCCAACATGTGCCGTATTCGTTCAAGCATTTCATCGAACACATACAGTGCAGAACTCCAAAGCCACCAATATCAGATATCTCTGTCGCGGTGACACTCCGGCGGCACAGCAGGGTAACGGGAGCGATCAGAACAATAGTTATAAATGGTAAACTTCTGACGAACCCAGTAAAGTCGCCGGTACTGTAAGCCATCGAGGTCCTGAAACTCCTTTTGATCCCACCATCTCTTGCCTTGCGTGGCGCAGAACTTGGCTTCGGTTGAAGCCTCGCAGCCGTCGATATGGAAGCTTTGGTAGGCCGCAATGAAGGGGGCATTGGCCCAGTTGGTCTTCTCAAGGCCGCCTCTTGTCGCCCAGTCGTCCGCATTCCATAGGCTCGAGTAGATTTTCATGGGTTGGTTGAAGGGAAAGCGAACGCCGAGATCTTTGCTGTTCTTGAACACTCTTATTGGCACATCGTCCACAAAGAATCTGTTTCCGCAGGCACAATTTGTAAATATTTAGTTTGCAATGGTTCGAAATGCGTATCTAATATTTAATTCTTCATTTTTATTTATAAATATGAAAACTAAATATTAATATTAATTTATTAAATTAAGATACACTTAAAACATTAAAATGTTATATAAATAGTTAATATTTTAAATAAAAATATTTAAATAACTAAAAATCCAAAAATTTGTAACTTTTTACGGTAATTTACTTCACAAATGAATAAAGAAATAAAATTTTGTAAATAACACAAAATATTATTTTAGTCACGAGACCATTTAAGAAGACAAGATGCTTTGAAAAGAGTAAACTGTTAGCTTTTACAATGAGAGAGCAAATAAAAACAAAGAGAGCAGTTTTTATGTGATAGTAAATATAACATTTTAATTTTTAAATCAAATAAAAATATTATTACTATTAATTTAGATAAATAAAATAAAATTTTGATGTTTTATTATATATTTAAATATTATATTAATAATTAAAAAAAATTTAAAAGCTAGAATTACTAAATTTGATAATTCGGTTGAATAAATTTCTAAATAATTTTAGATATCTAATATTTGAATTTTTATATTTATTATACAACATTTAAATTTTAAAATCATATTAAAAATATAATTAATATTATTTTTAATAAAATTAAATATTTTTATGCATATATTGTAATTTGATTAAATTATTAAAATATTATATAAATAAATATTAAATATATAAATATATAAAATTGTGTGGTAGGTGTTTAAGAGCATCTTCAACTGAAAAACTTATTTTTAACTCCAAAATACAATAATACATCACTATGTTGTAACTTGTCTCCAAGTGAACTCTATTTTCTGATAACAAAAAGAAAATATTCATTTTTATCTCATATTAAAAATTTTAAAATAAATACCAATTTTTTGAATTAAAAAAAAAAACAGCGCCAATATTGACGTCCCAAGCAAATAGTGGAAGATTTGATGTTCAGCTGGAGCGACCGAACGACACCATATACATGTTTGACATTCGTTTGGAGATGCCCTAAGGCGCAACAAATTGTCATTCTCCAGTTTGTAGTGGTCGTGACAGTCCAACCGAACAACAAATTGAAAGTCATTCTCACATTTTGAATGGTATGACCTTAAATTCGGATGGAGAGTTACAATAACTACAAACAGAGAAGAGGCGAATGACATTTGGTTCGATTAGAGATGCCCTAACTAAAAATAAGAACAGAAGAACTGAGTATAAGAAAGCTTACACAATCTGGTACAAATTCCAGAGAATAGAGTAATAATGGTATCCTTTTGAAGGATCGAACCAGAGATAAATCCTCTGCTCTCTATCCCCCTTTCCTCCCGTAAACACATTAGTCTGTAGGATATAAGGCTGGCCACTCCTATTGCCCAAAAACTCAAAATCTATCTCATCATGCTCCGAGTTTTGTGAAGAAAGCTGCAATCAAAACAACAAAAATACCATCTGATTTCTCATCTAATCAAAACCAACTAATCCTACCTTATCCCACTTACATAAAATGCAGTCACAGTGCCCGCAGAATCTCCTGGAACCAATCTCATTCGCATACTGAAATGCCCAAAAAGGTAAGAACCCTTTGACTGAAAGCCCGTGCCTGATAAGCACCAGAAAACCAAAGAAATAACTTTCAGTGCTGAACAATCATTATTACCTTAGACCATCTGCAACGGAAAATCTCATTTTTCAATCTAAAATGTTCTGAAATTTAAAAATGCTGCTATTCATCTCCAATCGAACTCCATTTTATGAAGATAACGGTCTTTCACTTCTTTTGTTTGTTTCTTGATGAACAGTGCAACGTCAATATTGACGTCCCACTGTTCACCCGTAAGAAAATAGCGAAAGTTTTACTGTTCGGCTGGAACTCCGGGGCGACGGTATTCAAGGATTTGAAGTTTCGTTGGAGATGCTCTTAAAGGTTTAATGTACCTGTATACTTGTCCAAGTAGAGTTGAACTTCGTTGCCGCCATTGATATACTTGATGTGATCGCTAGCCCAAGTGGGCACATAATTGTTCTGAAACGGCACATCAATGGGTTTTCTTGGCTGGGCAGCCATGACTATTGCAGAATACAGAGAAAGAAAGAAGAGACACAGAGAGAAAGAAGAAGAGGCCATTGATCTCTGGCGCAGGGAAGGGAAGCTGAAGGGAAGAGAGGGAGTGCCGCGAATGGAATGGGACTATGGGAGGTAGATGGCAGGCTTTATGTAGTAGAGGACGGGAAAATTTTCAATAATTAAACTTTATGTGTCATCGAATTGTTAGATCAATTAAAATTCAAAAAAAAAATTTTTTTTTTGACAGATTTGGATTTGTACATTTACATATCGCTTTAATGAAATACATCTGAACAAAATCTCCATTTTTGATTAGATATTAGCTGTTCGGTGAATGAAATGATGCTTATAGGTACAGCTATATAATTGTGCCTGCTGTCTGTACAGCTAAAGATCAATTTTTTTCTTATTTTCTCTGCGGATACATTGATCTTCGCAGGCGTATGGGCCTTCCTGTTTAAAACTTTTTGGAGTTTAGTGCAGTAACAGTAAGGATATGGCTTTTTTAAAATTTGAATATTATAAATGAAAATAGTTTTAATAATAAATTATATGTGAGAAGTGCTGCGCTGGTCTTTTTCCAGCCAGTGATTCTAATGAGACAGACAAATTTGACGGAGACGGAGCATTTTCCGGCCATTGATTGCTCATTTCATGTGGAAAGTTTGGAAGAGAGGTCCCATCTCATGTGAATACTCTGTAGATTTTTGTTGATCAATTAATGTAAGTGATTTGTTATGAGTTGTCTTAGGAAAAGTTTTATGAAAATTATTTTAAATTTTGTGATTTTGTGATTTTGTATTGTTCAATTGTTTGTGAACAATTTAATTTATATTTTAAATAATATTTAATTATAGTTATTTAATTATTGTAAATATTTTTATTTTTTTGTTGGTATTTTATGCTAATTTAAAAATATTATGATATAATTTGAAGTTATGATGAAATTATAACAAAATAAAAAATAAAAATAAATTCTTAAGATGACATTTTCTTTAGATTTAGGTTTCATTTGGGATAGTTTTCTTACTGCTTCTTAAAACAGTTTTTTAGTATAAAAATTAAATTTTTATATTAAAAAATGATTTAAGAAACAGTAACAAAGCCGCCCCAAGCAAAACCTTAAGCTTCGTCTAGGACCTTTAAGGTCTGTTTGAGAGGGCTACAACTTTTATAAAATTGATTGTAAAACTATGGTGAAAAAAATAACTTTACTATTATGATTAAAGAAAATAACCTGTGATACTTAATTAAACTTTTAGGATTAAAATATTTAGAAAGCTATACCAAACAGATTCTTAGGATTGAAAAATCAAAGAAATAAATACAACATGAATAATAAAATTTAACTCTTGGGATTAAATTATAACAAAAATCATGAAATTTTGAACAATTTTATGACGAACATTGCTGGATTTTGTTTGCAAAAGCGTATTGCACCCATAAAATTTGAAGATAATTTCATGCAAAATAGCAAATTGCAAAAAGGGAGGAATGAAAACGCTACTTAATGGTCATTTTAAGGAAATCTGAACAGGTTCAAGGTGGAAAGCAGAAAAGGAGATTGATTGAGTTGTCAAAACATCTTTTGACAATTACTTGTAATATGTAATTAAAATTAATTTTGTTGGGTGCTAATTTTTATGCATATTTAAATTGAAAATCTTAAAATAAAAAAAGGATTATTTAAATTTATATTTTAGCAAATTTTTATTCAAATTAAATGCTTGATGCCATGAACCAGCCATCGAATGTGAAAATTGATTTGAGTTTTGATACGCCGTCCAAAAAATTATCTTGATCGGGCACGAATCTCGAGGCAAAAAGCATGTTGGAAACTTCAAAATTTAAATCCGATATCATCTGAATTCCGATTTCAGCGAGCTTACAGTCAAACTGAGCGTCTCGAAAATACGAACCCAACGACACCAAATTCGACTCAATCCGAGTCCAAATGAGTCCAAATCAAGGACCCGAAGCGCTGTTGGAAGCTTCATAACACTGTTTGAGTTACCAAACGGTCTCCGATTTTTACGAGCTTATACTCGAATCGAACGGCTCGACAAGACGAATCCAACGAGCCCAAGATCGATGAATTCCTACATCTCTAAGACCTTCAAATGTCCAACAAACGGTGCACAATCGTAGGATTCAAGATCAACCGTCCATTCAACCACTCCCAACTAACCCTTGATCCTCCACCTATTTACGGGCTATGCCATTCCCAAAATCTATAAATAGAGCCCTCTCTTCTCTTGAAAGAGGACCCCCCAGAGCTTAAGGAAAAAAGAGAGAGATCGGAGATCGCTCTTACTTCTTAGCCTCCTCGACCACCGCCGGAGTTTCGCCGGACCACCACCGGACCACCACTTAACGCCGTCACTCCGCCGAACCACCACCTGACGCCCTGTGCTCCACCGGACCACCGCGTAACGCCGTCACTCAGCCGAACCACCACCTGACGCCCTGTGCTCCACCGGACCACCGCCTAACGCCGTCACTCAGCCGAACCACCACCTGACGCCCTGTGCTCCACCGAACCACCGCCTAACGCCGTCACTCCGCCGGACCACCACCTGACGCCCTGTGCTCCACCGGATCATCACCTAACACCGTCGCTCTGCCGGATCATCACCTGTCGCTCTACGCTCTGCCAGTCTTTCACTTGAAGCTCTCATCTTTGTCAGGCCATCATTGAAGATTCTTACATTTGTCAGACCTTCATCTAAGGCCCGAAGTTTTTGCCGTATCATCATCTAAGGCCTGAAGTCCTGCCAGACCATTACTTGACACTCGGACTTCTATTGTACAATTGCTACTTGTAATATGATCGTCCTTAGAGACAAATCAGCCCATTGTAACCAACTCAAGTTCTAGTGAAATCTTTTCAACTAGCCTAGGCCCCGTGGTTTTTCCCCTTTCAAGGGTTTTCCACGTAAAAAATCTTGTGTTCTCTGTGTGTGAACTGAATATCCGTATAACGCTAAGACGAACAATTAAAACTCTATCGCCGCGTATATTCTAGTCCACAACAGTTTGGCACAATCCTGCTATCTTTGACAGGCTCAACCACGCCCATCAATTACCTTAAGTATCAAATACTTTGATATACGAAATGAGGATATTCCTCAGAAGGCCTCCCCCATCGAAGATCTTGTTTGTATCTCCCTATCTGATGAACATACTTCAAGGACTATACAGATCGGATCATTACTCTTGGAGGAAGAGAAGATAAAATATGTAGAATTCTTACAAAGAAATCAAGACATCTTTGCTTGGAGTCCGGCAGACATGCCCGGAATCAGCCCTGAAGTAATTATACACTCTCTCAATGCAAACCAAACATACAAACCAGTTATTCAAAAAAAGCGAAGTTTTGCACTGGAGCGCCAAGAAGCTATTGAGAAAGAAGTCGGCAAGTTCTTAGAGACTGAATTCATACGAGAAGTGCACTATCCCACATGGATGGCAAATGTGGTGATGGTAAAAAAGACTAATGGAGCTTTGGAGGATGTGTGTTGATTATACATACCTCAATAAGGCATGTCCGAAAGACTGCTTTCCACTCCCTCGAATTGACCAACTTGTTGATGCCACGTCCTGACATCAAATGCTGAGCTTCATGGATGCTTACTCGGGCTACAATCAAATAAGAATGAATCCTGTAGATGAGGAGACAACTGATTTTCAAACAAACAGAGGACTGTACTGTTACCAGGTTATGCCATTCGGATTGAAGAATGCAGGAGCCACATATCAGCGCCTCATGAATAAGATGTTTAAAGACCTTATAGGGCATACAATGGAGGTCTATGTAGATGATATGATGATGAAAAGTCTTGAAAAATCTCAGCATATTTCTAATTTGGAGCAATGTTTCTGTCTCCTTCGATTATACAACATGCGCCTCAACCCCTCCAAAAAATTTGGAGTAGCTTCGGGAAATTTTTTGGGTTTTATGGTTACCAACTGAGGAATTGAGGCCAATCCTGAGAAGATTAAGGCTCTAAGGGATATGGTGCCTCCCAGAAACATCAAAGATGTACAGAGATTAAATGGAAGAATTGAAGCACTCTCTCGCTTCTTAGCTCGCTCTGGAGATAGATATCTTCCCTTCTTCAAAATCCTTAGAGGTGCTCGTAGCTCAGGATTTCAATGGACTAATGAATGCTAGGAAGCCTTTGAGCAACTCAGAACCTATCTAGCCTCACCTCTGTTACTCTCAAAACTAGTTCCGGGAGAAAAATTATATTTGTACTTGGCTATTTCCACCCAGGCAATCAGTTCAGTCTTGGTCCGGAAAGAGAATGCTATACAATGACCTATATATTATGTCAGTAAGATCTTATCTGAAACAGAAGGACGATATCCCTCAGCAGATAAGACAACTTTGGCGTTAGTATACTCAGCCAGAAAACTTCGCCCTTATTTTCAAGCCCATACAATTGGAGTCGATACAAATTTGCCACTAAAAAATATTCTGCAAAAGCCAGAAGCCTCGGGCAGATTCATCAAGTGGTCTGTAGAACTAGGAGAGTTCGACATTCACTATCTTCCTAGGCCCGATATCAAATCACAAGCACTTGCAGATTTTGTGGTAGAATGCACCATCTCAATGTCTAACGATCAAACAAGCGCTTCTCCTTCTCCCCCGGGCTGGACGTTGTATGTTGATGGAGCCTCTGGAATTTCTGGCGCCGGGGCAGGAGTTCTGCTAATCTCTCCACAACAAGTTGCTCTCGAATACGGACTCCGATTCAAATTCCCTGCAACAAACAACATGGCAGAATACAAAGCTCTTATTGCCGGTCTGAGGCTGGCAATCAACTGTGAAGTGCAAAACCTGATAATCTACACTGATTCACAATTAATCGCCTCACAGGTGAAGGGCGAGTTTGACATCCACAACCCTCAACTGGCCCTATATTGTGATGAAGTAAAATTGCTCTTAGCTAGTATAAACAAATATGAGATCGTCCATATTCTACGAGAGCAAAACGCACGAGCAGACGCCCTCTCCAAACTAGCTACCTCCACAACCGGTGACACTTTCAAAAGAAAGTATATTGAAGAAATTCACTACCCGAGTATTCCAGGCCCATGGATAATACAATCAATAGATGAGTCGAGGGAGACATCCTGGATCGATCCCATTCTAACTTTCTTATAAAAAGGTGTTCTTCCTGAAGACCCGACAATAGCAGCACAACTTCGGAGGCAGGCAGCAAACTTTACTATTGTCAATGAAAAATTATACAAACGAGCCTTCTCAGGACCCTATCTCAAGTGCCTTCCTCCTTCAGAGTCAAATTATGCACTCCGAGAAGTACATTCAGGCATTTGTGGAGAACATCTGGGTGGAAGAGCGTTAGCCCAAAAAATCCTGAGACAAGGATTTTACTGGCCAACGATGAAACAGGACGCACTAGAGTTCGTGCAAAAATGTAATAGTTGCCAGCTACATGCCAACCTCACCCACCTTCCTGCCATAGAGATA
This sequence comes from Dendrobium huoshanense, assembly GCA_016618105.1. Taxonomy (NCBI): domain Eukaryota; kingdom Viridiplantae; phylum Streptophyta; class Magnoliopsida; order Asparagales; family Orchidaceae; genus Dendrobium; species Dendrobium huoshanense. The sequence goes on along the minus strand of CM028354.1, from coordinate 21,135,051 downwards.
TCAACATTACAGAGTCCCTGTCCTTTCGCCCAGTGGGGGATTGACATATTAGGACCCTTTCCTATAACCACGGGACAACAGAAATTCATCATCTTGGCTGTTGACTATTTCACAATGTGGGTAGAAGTAGAATCTCTGGCAAAGATCACTGAAGCAAATGCCAAACAATTCTTATGGTAGAATATAATGTGTCGCTTTGACATTCCAGCAAAAGTTATCACCGATAACGAAACACAGTTCACCGGAAGGGTCTTCACCACATTTTGTAAAGATCTCCACATTCAACTAGTGCACACGGCTGTAGCCCATCCTCAAACTAATGGACAAACAGAGGTCACTAATCGAACCATTCTGAGAGGATTGAAGACACGGCTGGATAAGGCTGGGGACAATGGGCTGACGAACTCCCAAACGTCCTTTGGGCCTATCGTACTACGGCAAGGAATCTAACAGGAGAAACACCATACAACCTCTGCTTTGGAACGGAGGCTATCACTCCCGTCGACATTGGAGTCCCAAGTCATAGTGTTCAAACTTTTGACTTCAACGCCAATGATGAAAAGCTCAGACATAACCTAGACCTTCTTCTAGAAGCAAGAGACAAGGCGATGCTTAAGGTTGCTGCCTATCACCAGAGAGTTGCCCAACATTATAACAGAAAAATAAAACCACGGCGTATATCAATTGGAGATCTTGTTCTACGCAGCATCGAGGCAGCAGGAAAAGGCCCTCAACGCAATAAACTCTCCCACATTTGGGAGGGTCCATACTTGGTAGCAGCTATGGTGAAGCCTGATACTTTCAAATTAAAGGATGTTGAAGGAAAGATGCTCCCTCGGACCTGGAATGTTGACAATCTCCGCAAGTATTATCCGTAGAGCACAATCGTGCTATTTATTTTATGTATTATGTCTTCAATATTGTGTGATTTTTATCTTCAGTAGTGAACATCATTTGACTCTTGCTTGTTTGTGGTGTTTGTAACTTTTTCAGCCCTAAGTTATATTAGGGAAGTATGTCTTTATTTGATATAGTAAAAATATATTCCTTCGTTGAGTTGAATTATCACATTCTTCAAGAAAAATCATATTGATATATTCACACAAATTGTGAATTTCAATCCTAAAATCCTTGATTTGAGAAGTACGAAATTTTTATTGCATCCCAATCGCAAGATGATCGACCTCAAAGAAGTCCGATCCGACCTCTTCCACACAGGTTAATGTCATCGAGCAGAGCTCTGGCAAACAACCTCGGATAGGTCCTACATCTTTGGTGGATTCTCCCGACCTCTTCCACACAGGTTAGCGTCATCGAGCAGAGCTCTGGCAAACAACCTCGGATAGGTCATACATTCTTGATGGATTCTCCCGACCTCTTCCTCACATGTTAACGTCATCGAGCTGAGCTCTGACAAATAACCTCAGATAGGTTCTACATCCTTGGTGGATTCTCCCGACCTCTTCCACACAGGATAACGTTATCGAGCAGAGCTCTGGCAAACAACCTCGGATAGGTTCTACATCCTTGGTGGATTCTCCCGACCTCTTACATACAGGTTAACGTCATCGAGCAGAGCTCTGGCAAACAACCTCGGATAGGTCCTACATCCTTGATGGATTCTCCCGACCTCTTCCTCACAGGTTAACGTCATCGAGCAAAGCTCTGACAAAACAACCTCGGATAGGTCTTACATCCTCGGTGGATTCTCTCAATCTCTTTCACAAAGATTAACGTCATCAAGTAAGGCTCTGACATAACAACCTCGGATAAATCTTATATCCTTAGAGAATTCTTCTTCATCCACACAAGTTGGAGCGCATTTATTAGAAGCCTCAAACAGGTCGAGTACCTTAAAAGAGCATAAAGAAAAATTTTCACTCAAGTTGAAATAATCTTCACTAATAAATATATCAGCAATTTACTACTAAATCAAAGAAGACATCACATGTCAACACAAACACCTAATACAAATGACAAAAAGGTACTAAGAAAGATAAAGTAATACAGCTGATAAAGATCTACTCTATCTCCACTATCTCATCACCAGCCTCCAAGGCAAAAGCCTTCTGCAACTCGCTCTCTATCTCGTCGCCATCAGAGTCTGAAGAAAAGTCATCTAAGGCCTGACTAGGTGTCAGCCCCTCAACCTCAACTCCGGTCTTCCGCTGCACCAGACGAACCCCCTTCAAGAAGCCTCTAATGAATCCTTCTTCAATGCACTGCTTCTCTAAAGCCTTCACCTCTACTTCATAAATGTGATCACGGGCCTCCTAGACATGATCCTGAATGATGATCTTGAAGGCTATAGACTTCTTGAAATCTTCAAGAACTCCCGAAGATTCAAGACTGGTCAGAACGGCTTCCTTTTCAGCAATAAGAGTCTGAGACCTCTTATTCTCAACTTCAAGCGCTGTTATCTTCTCTGCAGAGGATTTTTGATCTTTCAAGAGCTGGGCAATCGTTGATTGTACCTCCACTAGGTCGATCTGAAGCTGATCTTTCTGATGATTTTGGAGAGAAGCAGAATGCACCATATTTGCCAACTCAGTCCTGCACCCGCATAATTCTTCCTCCAACACCTTCACCTCTCTGGCCTTCAGAGCATACTTTCGCTTGAACTCTCCATGAAGGTACTTGACCCTCACAAATTCGTCATTCCAATGGTTCAAAGCTTCAGTAAGTTCGACCTCAAGCTCCGTACATCGCGACAACTGAAAGAAGAACGAAAAATATAATAGAAGTCATCCTAAAAAAAAAGGGTATCAGGAGAAGATCACGTACCAAATCACCAGCTTTGCGACGCCCAATGCACTGATGACTCAAAACATTCTCAGGAATATGAATTATGGAAGGAGAAGAGACAAGTGCAGCCTTGCTCGTCGCAACCCCCTCCAACTTTTTCTTCTTCGAAGCCTGGGGATCTTCACCTCTCGTTTGTCTCTTAGTTGCCGCCTTTGGAACTACAGCAGGTCGTTCGGGAATCTTGAAAGTCGGTTTTAACATCTTTGCATTTGATCTACCAGCGTGGACTGACATTAAACAGGAACTCTTCTTCTGTGTACTTATTCATATAACGAACCTCATATAAAAGATGCTCGACGTCAGGGACCTTGAGAAACCTCTTTATATCTTCCTCTCCAACATGCAAAGGGACAGACAGGTCCCTCAACTTACCCTGCTTTTCTCTTAGGCTCCATTCATTTTTCACAAAGAAAAATGCATTGGCCCAACTCTTTGCCGAATCCCGGGTCCTCATATCTAACCATTTGGATCTGAAAGTAATACGCCCCTGTGCATCGCTAGTAAATCTGCCCATCCGAGAAAGACGCTCAGGTGTCAAAATGGCCCCTCGATCCCTGAAAAGTGCAATCAACCCGATTGTCACCGACATGCCCCTGTATATAAATTGGGATATAGACACCCCACAATGCATCAAAATCTCGATCAGCTCATCAGGAAGTGGAAAGCGCAGCCCTGATAGCAAATGGGTCTCACAGATTGTCAAATATCCAGGAGGTGGGGCGTCAGCCCGATCGGATCTCTTAGGAGCCACTGTAACTACATCATTAGGAAAGTGAAACTTCTTATGAAGAATAATCAAAGAATCACTTGTAACGGTGGATGGAAGATCATCTGCCCTCGCTCCTTTGTCAGGCCTCCGCCTGCCATCAGGTGGGACGACAGGATTTCCCCTGACCGTAGAATCTCTAGAAGGAAAGTGGTCGCCCGACATTACTCCAGAATAAGAAAGCTCTTTCTCGCAAAGAGGGACCCTGCTATTAGACAATGGAATTGTCCAAGGGGCAGGGGAAGGCCTCTACTGAGAGAAGAGAGGAGAAGAGAAGGAGAAGAAAGCTCTTTCTCGCAAAGAGGGACCCTGCTATTAGACAATGGAATTGTCCAAGGGGCAGGGGAAGGCCTCTATTGAGAGAAGAGAGGAGAAAAGAAGGAAAAGAAAGCTCTTTCTCGCAAAGAGAGACCCTGCTATTGGACAATGGAATTGTCCAAGGGGCAGGGGAATGTCTCTACTGAGAGAAGAGTGGAGAAGGAGAAGGTGCAAGGATTAAGGCCCTATGAGGGGTCTATTTATAGGAAGAATGAAGAGTTTGAGGATTAAAAATAAAAAATAAAAATAAAAATCTCTCCCACTCTCCCACTCTCCCTCTCTCTCTCTCTCTCTCTCTCTCTCTCTCTCTCTCTCTCTCTCTCTCTCTCTCTCTCCATGACAAAAAAAAAAGTTATGGGTGGTTAAATAAACCGCCCATAAGTGGGCGGTTAAATGAACCGCCTTAGGAGGCGGTTAAGGGCCACCTTATGCACCCCTATTTCAAAAAAAAAAAAAAAAAAAAAAAAATGGCTGAAATCACTGTAGCACGGCGACACTGTAGCAAACGCTGGCGTGTACTGTAGCAACCGCAAGCGATATGTAGGGGGTGTACTGTAGCAGACGGTACTGTAGCAGACGGGTACTGTAGAAAATATTTGGTACTCGATTTTCATGCAGAAAAGTCCAAATCAAACGTTTTTGGAGTCCCCAAAAAAGTTTTTCGACGTTCTGGATCAAATTTTGTCACTTTCGGAGCTCAATGGGGCCTCTATGATAACGTTTGAGCAAATTTTTTATTTTGGAACTCAATTTTTTGCGATTCGATCAATATGAAAGGTCAACACATATATTTTTGAACTTCTAGAGCGTCAACGTCCGTAAATAGGGGGGCAACTGATACGCCGTCCAAAAAATTATCTTGATCGGGCATGAATCTTGAGGCAAAAAGCATGTTGGAAACTTCAAAATTTAAATCTGATATCATCTGAACTCTGATTTTAGCGAGCTTACAGTCAAACTGAGCGTCTCAAAACTACAAACCCAACGACACCAAATTCGACTCAATCCGAGTCCAAATGAGTCCAAATCAAGGACCCGAAGCGCTGTTGGAAGCTTCATAACACTATTTGAGTTACCAAACGGTCTCCAATTTTTACGAGCTTATACTCGAATCGAACGGCTCGACGAGACGAATCCAACGAGCCTAAGATCAATGAATTCCAACATCTCTAAGACCTTCAAATGTCCAACCAACGGTGCACGATCGTAGGATTCAAGATCAACCGTCCATTCAACCACTCCCAACTAACCCTTGATCCTCCACCTATTTACGGGCTATGCCATTCCCAAAATATATAAATAGAGCCCCCTCTTCTCTTGAAAGAGGACCCCCCGGAGCTTAAGGAAAAAAAGAGAGATCGAAGATCGCTCTTACTTCTTAGCCTCCTCGACCACCGCCAGAGTTTCGCCGGACCACCACCGGACCACCACTTAACGCCGTCACTCCGCCGAACCACCACCTGATGCCCTGTGCTCCACCGGACCACCGCGTAACGCTGTCACTCAGCCGAACCACCACCTGACGCCCTGTGCTCCACCGGACCACCGCCTAACGCCGTCACTCAGCCGAACCACCACCTGACGCCCTGTGCTCCACCGGACCACCGCCTAACGCCGTCACTCCGCCGGACCACCACCTAATGCCCTGTGCTCCACCGGATCATCACCTAACACCGTCGCTTCGCTGGATCATCACCTGTCGCTCTACGCTCTACCAGTCTTTCACTTGAAGCTCTCATCTTTGCCAGGCCATCATTGAAGATTTTCACATTTGCCAGACCTTCATCTAAGGCCCGAAGTTTCTGCCTTATCATCATCTAAGGCCTGAAGTCCTGCCAGACCATTACTTGACACTCGGACTTCTATTGTACAATTGCTACTTGTAATCTGATCGTCCTTAGAGACAAATCAGCCCATTGTAACCAACTCAAGTTCTAGTGAAATCTTTTCAACTAGGCTAGACCCTGTGGTTTTTCCCCTTTCAAGGGTTTTCCACGTAAAAAATCTTGTGTTCTCTGTGTGTGAACTGGATATCCGTATAACGCTAAGACGAATAATTAAAACTCTATCGCCGCGTATATTCTAGTCCACAACAAGTTTAAATGAGTCTAAATAAAGCATCTAAAGCATAGCCAAAATTTCTGGACGGTAACTAAAGATGTTGCATGTTTATAACCAAATCTAACGTATTAACGAGATGAATCCTTTAAGCTCAAGATTGTTTAAAGATGTTGAACCTGATGATATTTCAATAGAGGCGTGTAAATGCTTAGGAGATAAAGGAATTTATTGGCTTACTAAGTTTTTTAATATTATTTTAAAGACTAAAAAGATGTTAGACGAGTGTAGAATGAGTGTGTTGATTCATATTTTTAAGAATAAAAGTGATGCACAAGATTGTGCGAATTATAGAGGAAGTGACGGAGCCAGAATTTTGTATGTGCGGGGGAACAAAGTTATACTTTTTTTTATAATAGTTGTTATAAGAAGATAAATTTTACAATAATGAAAAAAATTATTGTCATGCTCATCTAAATTAATCTCAACACAAATTTATTTGAACTATATATTATCATGCTCATCTACTTCAATTATTCTTTTATAGAATATTTTTATATCACATTTAAATAAAAAATAAAATTAAAAATTATTTTATAATGAGTAATAAATATATAAAATTTTTGAATCTAATTAATATAAAAGTATATTTAAAATAAGTGAAACTTATAATAAGAATATTTTAAGCAACTTGATTTAAATTTAAATATTATAATAATTGTCTAGTGTAATTTATTGACATTAATTACATAAATTTTATATAAAATAGATATGTAGTCTTCAACATAATAAAAAAATTGATAGAATTTTTAATTTCCCAAAAAATATACTAATAATGTAGAGAAAAATGATTAAAATAGAGAAAAGATATAAATAAGATGAGAGAAATAATGTGAAATATATATATATATATATATATATATATATATATATATATATATATATATATATATATATATATATATATATATATATATATATATATAATTAAGATGATATTCCTCACACCAATAGAGAGAGAGAAAAATAATATAAATAGTAAAAAAAATGTTAGACAGAGAGAGAGAGAGAGGAGAGAGGAGAGAGGAGAGAGGTAGAAGAGAGAAAGAGAGAGAGAAGGAGAAAAGGAGAGAGATAGGGTGGGCCAAACAGTGGATCTATGAAGAAAAAAATGCAGATGCGACGTGGAGAGGAAAATTTGAGAGAAGGAAAAAAATAATATTTTAGGGGGGGAAGGCATGAGCCAACACACCCCCCCCCCCCCCCCCACACCAATCTGTCGTTGCATAGAGGAATTAAGTTAATGTGTCATACTTTAAAATTATGGGAGAGAGTTATTGAGCATAGGTTTCGGCGTGATATTAATGTTTCAAAATGAGCATATACGTGAAAAGGTTGGAGTAGATCCAGTAGAAGATAAGATTAGAGAGTGTCCCCTTAGCTGGTTTGGTAACCTAAAATGGCGGCCTTCCAATGATCAAGTTAGGAAAGTAAATGTATTAGATTTGACATATGTTAAAAAAGATAGAGATAGACCTAAAAAGACTTGGTTATAAAATATTAAAAACGACCTTTCTTTATTAGATTTAAATGATAATTTAACTTTTTAACAAGACACAATTGAGAAAAATGATTTATATAGCCGACCCCACATAGTGGGATAAAGGCTTGATGTTATTGTTGTTTTTATATTAAGATGCTTAAATTTTGAAAGACTATTTATCAAGGGGATCATTATGGAATGTTTGATAGGAAGAGTTGGATTTCAACTATAATTATAAAAAAATGTTAGTAAAAAAACTATAATAGAACTAGACTCTCTACATGAATCGGGGACTAAAGATAAAGTTTAAGCATAGAGCTTGACTTAAAATTAGAGAGAGATCAACTATTATGCCTCTATCATCTAACTTCCTCCATCAGACCACGACTCAACTGCCATATTCAGACCATTGTCCTTCCACCACCATTGAACCACTACCCAACCGCTTTCATTGAACCACCATCGATATACCACCACTAACATAACACTACCATCAACAACTACTGTATGATTACCATTAGATAGTCGTCGTTCGACCACTAGCATTGGACCACTATCGTATGATCACTATTGCTAGACGTCCATCCTCAAACCACTAATTATGTTCCTCGGAGTGTTGTTATATAATTACAGTGCTCCAAGTATCATCATCCAACTATAACCCTTCGACCACCATCAACATGTTATAATTGTTATATCTATGTTACTTAAAACATTTCTATTATCATTGCAAACTTCAAAACTCACAAAGGCCTTCCTCACTCACTAGTCCACCCACTATTGGCCCTCTTGGTGTTGGTAACTTTAAGTGTGCAACTTAACATTAGTGGGTTCCCTACCGAGCATTTATTTTTTACAATATATTTTAATAAGTATGTGTAACCATAAAATATATTTAAAATATATGTAAAAGTTCTTTCCAAATGTTGTCTATGCTCAACTGAGCTGCTAGTATGTGGGGCACTACCCATGCCCCCAACATCTGAAACTTTGTTGAGCCTATTCTGATCCCTCCTATTAAAATCTGGGCTGGCCTAAGTTCTAGTCAACTCATCCCACACATCCTCACCAATCAAAAGTGGTCTCTCATCTGACTTTCTAGCTAATATTTTAACAGCGACTGTTAAATTTAAGTTAGTAGTGCACCCATCCCAAATTGATTATTGAGCAGCACGTAATAATTCATAGAAGCCATGTGCTTCCCTATTTGTTGTCTCTTTTGTATATTGTTCGATATTGTAGTCCAATTGCATAATAAATCATATCTCCATTTGTCATAATATTTTCTTCCTCGACTATCTTGGAACTTATTGACAGACTGCATTGCGAATCTAAATGTGGCTCATGATCTCCATATGAAGTCTAGAATCAATGTTATGGCATAAATCGTCTGTGATATAAATCAATAGTAACCATATATGGTATATGTTACACTTTATTTTTATGTTTTGAACAATGAGAACGAAACTTCCCATCAATTATAAAAGAATGAATTTACATGACACTTAGATGAAAAAATGGACTCCCTTTTTATAAACTCATCTAATAACATCCTTTATCAAGACAACATTTGATTATACATCCAATTTCTTTAATTTCAAATATTTATATAAGATGTGATCTACAAAATTTTCTAACAAAATTAGTATGAAGACAAGATCTACAAATCATTTTCTCTTAGAGATGTGATATACAATCCCATTCATGTGTATATGATGGTTTCGTTCAAGCTCATTCGGTACTTTCTTACATGTCCTACTACATATTTAACTCATTTTAAAACATCTTTTCAATTACAGTTTAAAATTCATCTTAAATTTTTTTATTTTTGAGATGGTTATGTCTATTCATTTATTGGATAATCAACACGGTTGATGCTTTTTTTTTTAACACCTTCACTATCGCCCTATTTAGTTTGATGCAATTGGTTGATTGGGAATAAAAATGGAAAAGAAATTGTGATTTAAATTTTTTGATAAAATTAATCTCATATTTGCATAATCTAATCATTGCGTAAGCAAGAATAGTTTGAAGAAGAGGCAAATAAATGTGCTTACTACAAGTGAATAGAGGCTTAATTGATTGCGGCTAACAACTGAGGAATTCGTGAGTTCGACAATATAGGAATGGATCAGAGAACATAAAGTTGAATGCATCTAAGAACGACAAATGACAACGAACAGGACCAAGGCTGGAGTGTGTTTCCGTGAAAGGAAGGGAACACGGACTTCTGAAAGCTTGAACGGTGTTTCCGTGAAAGGAAGGGAGGAAATGGTGGAAATAGGGGCCTTTCGAGCAAACTTTTCAATTTATTTAAAACCCACAAAATTTTAAATTTCTACCATAAATTACATCAAAAACTCCAATTTGAGTACCAACAACTTTGTCTCCTGCGATTCCGGTAGACCATAGTTTGTCGAAAATAGTTAATTTTCCTATAGTAAATTAAAATTGTGTTCCAAATAAATTTTCTTGTATTTTTTCATAAATATAAAATTAATCTAGTTATCGTTGCATGAAATAATTTTTGATGGTAAACCATATAATATGATAATTTCTTGGAATAAAAGTTTAGCTATGTTGAAGGTGTAAATAATTTTTTAAACATGAACAGAAGTGCATTATTTTATATAATAACCCATCAATAAATAAAATTTAGGTTAAGCAATTTTGAACTTTGGTGAAGTAAATGGCATGCCCGATATCTCTATAGGTAGTTTTCTAAATTGATCATCCATAGCTTTAGGCTCAAGTGGAGTGTGCAACCTAACAATCAAGGTAAATTTTTGCATTATTTTGAAATTAATCAAATTGATATATGGTAAGGGCATCTCCAATCGAACGGCAAACACTTGTTTGTCGTTCTTGCTTTGCTCCAACCGATCGCCATTTTTGCTGCCATTTGATCGCGGATGAACAGTGCGACGCCAATATATCTGCGACATTTTTTTATCTCTACCGAACAGGTTGGGAAGAAAGGCGCGAAAGAAAACGACTCTTTTAGCTGCAAAATGGCGTTGGATTGGAGATGAAACACAGCATTTTTTGATTTCCCTGCATTTTGGAGTGAAAAATGACATTTTCGGTTGGAGATGGTCTAATAGATTTAGGAGGTTTGTTGATATGCAAGATATAGTACTTTTTTTTTTTAAATAATGAATGAGGGAAATATTAGAGGTAAAGGTTTTAGATGAGAGAAAGAAAATAAAAGAATATATATGTGTAATTAAAATGAAATTAAAGCTAAGAGAACTTTCAATAGGAGAGGGACTACTAGACCACTTATGTCCCAAACTCTCATTAGACAATTTAAAATTTTTTTATAGAGTTTTATAGTCTTAAAAGCACAAAGTTTAACAAAATATATTACAATATATGCAAAAACATCTTATATGAATTTTACAAAGCAATCAACCTTTCAAATAGTAACAAATGCACAAAGCATATAATGTTTAAATGATCATATAAATATAATTTTTATCTCTATTATCTAATTTCAATTCAAGATAAGACTTTTATTTATGTAGACACCCATTCTATTTCTATAGAAATTTTAGGTTATGATAGGTTCAAATAAAGATTAGGTTCGATCCTTTTTTGTTGTGGTAATAATATGAATAAAAGTAATTTTTATAGAGTTGCCAAATAATACATAATTTTATAATTTTTTTTCTTAATAAACTATCAAATAAAAAAATTTAGAGTTTTATGATAACAATAATAACATTTCCTGAAGAAAAAGGACTATTAAGAAGTTAGTCAAGAGTAATTATTACGTCCGGACATCGAACGCGTTCAAAGACCAAAAATCACGTGCCACGTCACCTGGAGCTCGGTACCGAACACTCAGTATTGCTCAGTATACGTCCAAATTTCCGGTTTTTTGTCCGGACGTAATAATTTTCCAAGCACTTGGGAGAATATGAGAGATGTGGAGGAATATTTTTGAGAATTTTGCAGGGTTTGGATGTATTTCGTTCTTGAGGGAAGCTTGGCTTGAAGTTATATAAAAGAGCTGAAAATTGTATTGGGAAAGAGGATGAATAAAGGTAAGAAAAGATAAATAAAGATTTACTAATGACTTCAGAGACCAGTAGAGTAGGTGTGAATCCTTTTCTTACATAATTTTTACAAACATAAACCATTTTTATTCATTGAATCCTAAAGTATAAAGTAAGGACTTATTTATATGTATTTTTCAAACCTAAACAACTTCGAAAAGCCTTATGAGCCAATACAATGCTATTATATAAAATGATGACTTGTCTTGATATAAAAAGAAATAATAAATATTTATACTTTCTAAAAAATATGAAAATTTAAATTGATCAAATAAGAATTGTGGTCCTGAAATCAAGTAATTTATGAAAATTTTACTGCGTTAAATTAAGCTTCTTAATTATTCTCTAATGATTTTATAGAGAGTTTAGGTCATCCATGAGCATGAATTTACCCACTGAAGAGATATTTAGTACAAAATTTTTAATTTTTGTATATTAAAAAGCTGCTTTAAGAAGCAGTAAGAAAACCGTCCCAAACGAAGCTTAAAACAAATCAGCATAACATTTTCATATTTTATCTACAACAGAACTATGAAAGAATAAGTGAGAAACTTGCTCAACCTATTGACAGCACAGCCGCTTAGAAGCCCAAGGAAAACCCTTCTGCTGTCAACGGCTCTCCACTGGGATGTAATCATTCCGTAGCCTCCAACAAATAAAGAACAAAGTTTTCAATCGCTTATGTAGATCTTCCAATACGAAGTTATTGAATTCTACACTGTGGGAACCGTTGAAATGAATTATATGAACATCGATCTCAGGTATATGAATAGTAGAAACTTTATGTATATCTAAATTTCCACCAAAGCTTAATTGAAAAGATTTTATTCTGATCTTTAAATCTTCAACACCAATACACCTTTCCAATGAATCTTTGGCTGATAATTACTGCTACCCATACAAAAATTTATTGAACAAACATTCAATTCTGATGGTAACATTTGCAGGAAATTGAATGGTTTGAAGTAAAATGAACAGACAGAGAGCATATAAGAGTGAGACTTCCACCGGGAGATAATGACTGATATTCCTAACCACTAATTTTTTTCTTCGATGTTACTAATCAAATCTTCATACATAAAGAAAAATCTTTTATCCTTCGCATACAGGAACTCTCAACTATAAAAAAGCTAAGTTCAGATTTAAAAAAACCTGTAACATTACCAATCAGTTTTCTTCAGCAAGCAGGCTTGTATTTAGAAACAATTTATCTATGTTTAGACTTGCTAATCTTCAGTCTTATGACAGAAAGTTTATCACCAGAATTCATAGAAAGGCTATTCTGAAACAATTGAATAAGACCTCTAAAGTCAATAAGGAGATTGTTGCGCTTAAAAGCATCCTGGAAAAACTCAATAGGTTTTAAGAAGGCCATAAAATTATTTGTATGGTTTTCACTGGTAGACAAAGCACAATTCATATACTAAGTTATGATTGCTTTCACTGTTGAACAAAAAAATATGTAATTCAAGGGCCATTGTGCATGTGGTTTGCTTGAAGCTAGTGCTTTAAATTCACTACCATAAAAATAGGGATATAGCAGCACAAATTTTGACTTCTCCCAGTGGTTATAACTGCAACAATTTTCTTTGTAGCGGTTTTAAAATCGCTGAACACCCGCTGTACGTAATTGCAATGCACTGCAACCATATTCCATAGCAGTTTGAGGACCGGCAGTGTAGATTTTGCGAAGTACTTGCTTTAGCAGCGGTTATAACATAATATCATCTCATAGACTGAAATGAAACAACAGTAACAATAGTTGCCTAATATCATATCATTATAGTTTTAAACCTAAACTAATCATGCAATAGCTTCCCCCTCTCCTTATCATTAAGAAATAGGTAAGACCTAATTCAAATCACCAAGTAAAAATAAAACAACAAGAAGATCAACACACAAAATAAATAAAAAACCTAATACAAATCTTACTCAATGTTTGCTTGGTTTCAAGAAGGAGAAGAAGAGAGCGGATTAAGATGTGAACGACAGAATGACGGCTGGAAGCAGCGGCGCCGGAGTTAGCGTCGTCTTTGGCGTCAGTGTTGGCGTCGTTGATGGTTGGGGGGGAGGCGGAAGGGAAGGAGGGTGGGTCACGCGTAGAGGAGATCGATCTAGAGGTCGGGATGATAGAGCTAGGGCTTATTTTCTTTCAATTCGCGCGTATAGATCGAATAGGTTGATTACGATTTAATAAAGCAAAGAAGAGATTTAAGACCGCTACGATATCCGATCTATGGCAACGGTTTTTATTTTGTTGCTAATAAATGTTGCGAAACCCTCACATTTTTAGTAATGAATGCTTGTTAAGATTATGGGGTAGTAAATCTCATTAATATGCTCTAAATAATTGGTACCAACAAAAAAAATTGATGCTTTATGAAGTCTTCGTTAATCTCTATGAATGATGATTTAGAGATGCCACATAAAAATGTATTTGGACATTAACTACTAAGTAATCATATTAAAAAATTTCTCAAACTGAGATAATGTTAAATTTATAGAGTAAAAAATTTCTCAAACTGAGATAATGTTAAATTTATAGAGTAAAAAATTTCTCTCAATAAATCATTACAAAATATGATTGATATTTATTACTTAATGCAAGTATTAGAACAATATTTTTGAAGATGTGGTTAAACATTTTGATTGGTTATGAGATCTTTTGTTGGGTTTAAGGGTACTTGGAATAAACTATATGTTTTCAAACTCATTGTTTGTTACAATCATAAATAAAGTCTTAGAATAAAGGTTTGTCATCCTACAACCATAAGCTAATAAAGAGAATAGGGAGAAAGGGAGAAGGTCAACTTACTAATAGAAAAGAGAAATAAAGAGAGGGGAAGAGAGAAGGGAGGAACTTTCAGGTACATGTAGGAGGGAGGTCACTTGCTTCCTTAAGAAGGTGTTGATGGCTATAGTTTCTTTAAAGAAGAAGCTTATGTCCATATCAGGGAGAAGCAAACATTTGCATTTCTGTAATTGAGAATGAAAGAGAGTAATCACAAAAAACATTTTTCTCATGCCCAACTCTTATCTTCACAATAAGTAGTTGCATTTTCTCTCAATTATCTACATAGAGATGGTTATATTTTTATCTTTATATTTAACTTTGATTTAAAATAATTGTTTGATATATTGCTCTTTTAAATTATAGTAAAATATTGATTTTTTTGCAACCCTGAATGTAGGAGAGTGTTATTAAGGTTTCGTTTGGGACGGCTTTTTTATTGCTTTTTAATGCAGTTTTTAGTAAAAAATTAAAATTAAATTTTTTTTTTACAAGAAAACCGTTTTAAGAAACAGTAAAAAAGCCACATCCCAAACGAAGCCTAAAATATGCACTCTTTTGTGTTGTGATCTTAGGTTTTCTTAATCATTTGTCTTCATTTGAGTTTTGCTCGAAATTTTATGACCATCCTAACACGTTGTCCGGCTCTATGCAGAGGGGAGAAAAACAAGCTACGGATTGAAAAATAATTATACTTTCTTATTATTGAAAAACAAAATTAACATCATAGAGAGATTGAAACAATAACCAAATTTGGACAAATTCCTAAATTTTCTCTCTTTGATCTTTTAAAATTTCAACCATGGCAAATGGCTATCTGAGTCACCCATAGTATAGTCTCTTCCATAGTAGCAGGAAAGGAGAACCAAAATTTCTCTGGATTTCTATGCTTTCCTGTAGGAGTATGAACCCCATTATGCAGACTGCTTTATTATAATACGTGGAGCTAAACAATTATTTCTATTCCATGTGGACAAATTAAAATTTCTCTTGATTTTAACAATTGCCATTGCCAAGTCCCAAGTCCTAGATGAGAAAAATGGAGGACTGCATTAGATAGTCGACAGTCAGCACAAAATTTATCGAGTAATCATGACATATGGCTCATAATGTTGGCCATTATATATAAGAGAAGCATAATATTAAGTTAAGTGTTGCAGAGATGAGGATGCTCAGGTGGATGAGTGATTTTACTCTTAGATATTGGATATGAAATGAGCATATACGTGAAAAGGTTGGAGTCGCTCTAGTAGTAGATAAGGTTAGAGAGAGTCGCCTTAGATGGTTTGGTCACATAAAACGTTAGTCTTCCGAGGACTCGGTTAGGAGAGTAAATGCGTTAGATTTAACCTATTTTAAGAAAGATAGAGATAGACCTCTAAAAACTTGGTTAGAAGATCTAAATGAGAATTTGACCCTTAACCATACACAATAGAGAAAAATGATATATGTACCTGATCCCATATAATAGAATAAAAGCTTGATGTTGTTGTTGCATGCAGACAAACCGACAATTTTACCTAACCAACAGTATGCACCTATTCAACACCTACAGAAGCCTAGATCTGCAAGTGTGAAAAAGCTAGCGTTAGCTGCAGAATATTACAATCAGCACTAATTAAAAGCTTAATTAAAAACCATATTTTTCTCTCTCTATTTAAATACTTCCATCGTAAAATGTCGGAGCTGTCTGCTATGCTGTCTTTAGCATCCCGATAAAACAGGATGGGAAACTTTAATTATCATATATCAATTTGCTTACTAAGAACACTAATTAACCATTTTTTATTTGAAAGGAAAGAATCATTAGTCTCTACTAATCAACCTTAACCAGTTATCATATGAGAAATAATTAAAGCGTCTTAAATGTTCAACCGAGAACTTCAACGAAGCATCCATCCCATGTGTGAAAAATTATTTTGTGCAAATACCGAACGGAGAGAACCATCCAAATTTGCTGCGATTTTACTGTCATTTACTGCGCCTTTAAAAAATGACAGTAAAAGGGAAGCAAATTTTCAATTATGAATGTGTTTTTACTGTCTTTTTACTGTGCTTTTGCAAATATTCAGTAAAAGCGCAACAAATATTGAATTATTTAATAAGTATTAAATATTTGACGCTCTTTTACTGCCCTTTTGCAAAAGCACAACAAATCCGAACGGTTCTCTCCGCACAAAATAATTAGTCCCCATATGCACCCAGCTTCCTCTTGTTCCTTTGCTCAAGTGCAGGCAAATGCCTAATCATAATTTCCTAAAATCATATATTAATAAGGAAATCACAAGCTTCATGGGGCCTCCCATGTGCTTTATAACTTGTTCTGCTGTTACTTTTCTTGGTCTAGAGTCTAATCAGATATCTCTGTAATACATTAACAAGATAATGACTATAGAAGTCAGAAATTTTGAAATCTCAAATGGAAATATTGTTTTATTCCACACGTTTTTGGTAGAAATTGATCACAAGTTCCATTAGTCCTACCTAACAATTAATCAATGGATATCGCCATTAATGTGAATGCCAAATTCTTGCTCAGCTGTCAGTTTTTGTCTAACATTTGCAGCTGAGTAGAGCTGTGGAACCAGATAAAAGAAGACTAATTTTGAATATAATCCTTGCATAGATCGAAAGCTTTTTTTTTTTGTTGAATAACTGAGGAAATTTTTGCTTTATCGACCGTTTGTTGGCCTATTGATTTTTTTGTTTGGGATGGCTGCCATTATGTGTAAAATTAATTGAAAATTGGTTGTGCACTGTTAAAAGGAAAAATATAGATTTTGAAAACAATTTCGAGCTATAATTTTTTTCCCTTCAATAAAAGTCAGAAATAATTCTTTCAAAAGGATTATGGCTTTGTTTGAGACAGTTTTTTTACTGTTTCTTAAATCAGCTTTCTATACAAAAAAATTTTGGCCATTATTTTTTTCCTACTTTCAACTAATTTTTGTGTTAGAAAGCTGCTTCAAAAAATAGTAAGAAAATTATCTCAAATGAAGTATAGGATGTACGAATATGAATATTACAGGTTAAAAATATAGCAGACATACATAAATTTGGCATGACATTTATAATTTATATATCTTCAAAATTAGGAATAATATATAGCTAATATGTCAAGACCATATGATAAAATATACATTGACTATACACCTGAGTTGATATGAAATTGATGTTCAAGTTTAGTAGAAAACATATTGTTTAAAGAAGATTTACATGTTTTTTTACATATTTTCAATAACATACTATATTTGATTGACTATGTTTAATCTTATTTAGCTGAAAATAGCTATGCATGGTACATGGATATTCACATATTTATTAGATAAGTTAGTTGAAACAAATAGGATTCACTAATTTAAAGGTTTGCATTTAATGATTAGTATTTTTCATAAATTTTTAATTAAGTTATTTAGGACATGTGTGTGTATTTTTTTAATTATTTGTTAATCAAACACATTTTAGTCATGTACGCCACATGATGGACATGTGTTAGATGTGTGTTCATGTCTAACACGTGTCAGACAATGCATGATGTTTTAATTCAATGTTGATCCATCATAGATGTGGAGTCTTAATTAGGCACCTTCAAGATGACAAAGATCAAGTTGGGGGTCGCATTTGAATTCCTTCTATATTAATTGGAGTCATTGCAGCATTAACAATATCTCTACAGGTAAATCGTCCAATACCGGTATAAATTTCTGGCAGAGTTGGCCAATTTTTGGCTATTTTTTAAATTTCCAGCGGTTAAAACCCCGCCAGATAAATCCTCCTAGGAAATTGAAACCGACAGTCTTTTTTTTGGCGGCTATAATGATCAGAAATTTCCGATGCCAAGACCGCTGAGAAAGCGCCGGAAATTACTAGCTCAAATACCGCAGGGAAACTGCCGGCACTTATCTGCGGTATTATCGACGGTCAAACCGTCGCTTTCTTTGGTGGCCAGACCACCGATTAGCCCATAATAGTATATGATGTCCCAAAAAATCAAACATCATTTTAGAATTATTTTATTTTTGGGGTAGAAATGAGAAACATTTTTATACTTAGCCTTCTTAAAAACTTCAAGTTATTTGTGATTGTCGAGAGTATTGGAAAAAAAGGTAGTATGTCAACTACATAAATAATAATTTATTATAAATATGAAATAAAAATAGTTTATTCTAATAGTCTTGGTGGTGTTCTCGCTTTTTAACAATACTCTTGATGATCACTTTGAACTCCTTGAAGTTCTTACTTGTTTAAATATAAAATTGAGTTAGCCATTTTTGCCCAAAATTGAAATTATTTCAAAGTAATGTTAGTTTTTTCACGACATCATATTTCTAATGCCATATTTCTTACCCCAAAAATTCTCATAAAAACACCAAGAAGAGTGTGGAATGAATTAATAATGAAATATTTGTTGAATGGTTTAGTGATTATGTATGATATTAAATGTATGTTTAATAACTAATTTATTAAAGAGATTATTATTTTATGGAAAAGATGTTAATTTGGTTTTTTTAAAATGATTTATGAGTTAGATCTTATTGGCAATTGACTATAATTAGAATTTAGGGATTTAGCTTGTGGCCCCAACTTAGGTTTCGTTTGTGAAAGTTTTCGTACTGTTTTTTAGAGCAGCTTTCTAGTACAAAAATTTTATTTTTTATACTAAAAAGGTGTTTTAAGAAACGGTAAAAAAGTTGTCCCAAACGAAGTCTTAGTTGACAAAAAATTACAAAATTTTTGTTAATTTTTTTAGATTTCATATGAAGAGATTTAGAGAAAATTAAGAACTCAAATTTTTTGGTGCATCTATCAAATGCCTCTCAATTTTTCTAGTAGAAGTGAAGATAATCCCATTATTAGAGATGACACAAACTATGGGGAATTAAAAGAAATTTCTTATTTAAAATATTTTGGGGTAGAAAAATTGTGATGCTTAAATATGATTGAGTATCAAATGACTGAGTTCACACAACTCTCTTTGGCCTATTGGTTGAGAGCTTAGACTTACAACTAAGAGGTCCAGGGTTCGAGTCTATGTGTATGCGTTGTGTGTGTGAGTTTGCCTTAAATGGCCTAAATGTCCCAAAAAAAAAAATGACTGAGTTCAAAAGCAACATGAGAATTATTTCACATTAGTGAATTTCTTTCAATCAAGTTTTAGGTAAAATATCCTCTTGAGAAAGGACATGATATGAAGACAAAAAACATGAACTTGAGTTTAGATGCATATACTATCCATTCTTATAAAAAAAAACTGATTATGTTGATTAGGTTCAAATAAAAATAATGAGGGAATTGTAAATAGAGCACTTAATTAGTGTTTGTTTAGAAATACTTCTTTATTTGATTAATTGATCACTTCATGTTGTTATTAGCCTAAAGTATTTTTATTTTGAATTGTTAATAAATTAGAAGATGATGTGTTTCTTTTGGCTTTATTGTCTCAAGAAATTAGTTTATAGCACTTGACTTTGGAAAATGAATATAAGCTAAAGACATTAGAACATTGGAATTCCTTTTTTTTTTAATTAATTGTAATTTATTTTTTATTTTTTATTTTTTTAGAACATTGGAATTCCTTAGTTATTCCTAGGGGTGGAATCAGGAAAAGCTCAGAGTGGACAATTGCCCACCCTGAAATATTTTTTTTTCTAAAAAATAAACATTTTAACTATTTTGCTCACATTTAATAAATTCCGTTGCCCAAATTCTATGGAAAAAATTCATTTTTGTTTTATAAATAATATTATACATTTCACAATCCTATTTTGCTCAATTTTTAAAAAAAGACTAATTTTGCTCATGATCATACCCACAAAGTTTTGTCTACTAACTTTTACAAAATAGTTGCATTCTAAGACAATTTCAATATGATTGATCATAAAACAATAATAAATCTTAAGATAATAAATTATAGCTTTACTTCCTTGCTTGATTGCATTTGAAAATATTACTTTGAATCCAAATTTGATGTGATAAGTTTTTTGTTTTAGGTAAAGTTGGAGGATTAACACATCAACAAATATAGTATCTTTTGGAAAGACATGTTACATCTTGTCAACCTGAGCCAAACTCTAGTAGTCAAAACAAAAATACATTTAAAAAATGCTGATACTCTTATTTATTTGCTTAGTTAAATTTGGATTTGTATGATTTTAAGGACATCACTAAAATGTTTATTTTAATAAAAATATTATTAGCAATAATTTTAGTTAGGGCAGAGATGTAAGGATTGGAAGATTGTGCCCTTTAAACTACACAAATTGGAGAATGATACCAAACTCTTTGTGATAACTTTTACCTAATTTTTAATTTCTATTGTTTCATCTTATATTTATATTTTGATATGTAATTTGATGTACAGAATTGTACACTTCAAATTTATTCTTCTTCTTCAGTATTGCTTCAGAGAAAGTGTCTGATACTGTTCTGATAACTTATATGGTACTGTTTCAGTTCATTTGAACTGGCCACTCAATTTTTTTCTAAAATGTATAATTGCAGGGTTAAAAAAATAAGGTCCTTGCTTAGTCCATGTAGTTTAAGGTTTTAATATTAAGGCTTCATTTGGGACAGCATCTTTCTTGCTTTCTGAAACGGCTTTCTACTAAAAAGCAGTTTTATAAAGTAGCAAAAAAGCTGTCCCAAACGAAACCTAAGTGTGGTTGGATTTGTATTATTTGAAGAGCTAAAAATCAAACATTTTCGTGAAATGAATCAGAAGATGCTTTGTTGTGACTGTTTTTATTAATTAAAAACATATGTTGATCCATTCCTCTCTTGATTACTGAAATGTTTGCCTATTTAGCTTATTTCAGCTGAGGACTGTAAACTATTTCACTTATATGCCTATTTGTGTGTACAACTTTTTGTTTTTGAAGTTCAATTTATTTATGAATTTCACCCAGAAATCCTCTAGTCATTTACAGGCTTATTATTTGGTGGTTTATTGAAATACATACTATACATGCATGAGTACAAATACTAACAACTATTGTACATGGAAAGAGCTTCTTCTACATTCTTTTTTGTATTGTAATTTATTCTTGATTTTTGGTAGCACAAATTAGATTTTTTTTTTTTGGATTTTTTTTTTTTGGTTTACTATTAAAAACATTTTTTCCCTCAAACATCAGCACCTCTTCATCATGTCAAACTCCTAAAACACTCAACTAGAATGAACAAAGGAATATAAATCATAAAGTTGACATTTTATTTGTTTTTTCAATAGAAAAAACTGAACTTATATAATTGCGATAAGTGTACACTAAATATGTGGGAGTAGTGTAATAGCCAAATTCCATGTTCAGAATTTTTTTTGTGAGTGGTTCTGCGCCGCGACACTAAGGGTTTACGGCGCCTCATCATTGAGCTCTCTGGGTTTTTAACAAAAAAAAGGGTTTTGAGTGAACGTTGTGGCGCCAAGTCTCATGTGGAGAGATTTTGGGAGAATCTGGAAGATTCCTTGGGAGCGCACACTATACAACAGGAAAATCACGTATTATTAACAGACTTTCTAGCGGAAAATTGTTTAGTTTCCGATGGATTTCCGGCAAAAAAAATTTTCCCTTGACTCAGCCCTCCCCCTCCCCTTATTTCACATTTATTGTCGGGGAAGGAACCAAGGAAGAGAAGAAGAAGAGGAGAGAGAAATAGAGAAAAGAGAGAGGAAGATCTTGAAGATTTTTTTATTTGTCGCTTCTGTTATAAAAAATATTATGATCATTATAAGTGAATATATTCTTACTCACATTTTTTATGATTTTGATTTCAATATTTTTAAAATTGATAAAATATATTTATTGAGCTTTCATAATGTAACTTTTTATATGTGATATATATGATCTTCATGAGTATTTTGACTGTAATATTATTTTAAATTTTACTAGGTAAATTTGAAGTAATGATTCTCTAAAGTAAGTACATAGCACACAAATTTTATAGATTTCTTTGCATTTCATGGATTATTGCAATTCATATATTATATTGATTTACATTTCATAGATGATACGACTAATATGAGAGAAATATGATATTGACATATAATCAAGGAAGACTAATGTTAATATTGCAATTAATATGGGCTAGCTCTTAAAATATAATATCATGTACAAAAGGGTAAGCACTACAAGAAATTTAGAAATTACCGGCGGTTAATGATTGATTTCTGGCGGTTTTGTAAAAAACTTATAAAACCGGCATCTTTCCAGCGGCACAAAAACCGATGGTAAAAACAGCATAGGAAATAATTTCCGGCGGTCATTTTCCTACAACTTTAATAACTGGCGGCTTTCTGGTGGCGGGGAGGGTCGGTTATTTCCGGCGGTGGTAACACCGGTGTACCGGCTGTCAAAACCGCCGGTAAAACCGGCGGCTTAACCGTCGGAGCATCATCTAGTAACCAGTCGCGACCATTGGTTAATCACCGGCGGATTACTGGCTGTCAGAACTACAGGAAGTACCAGTGGCTAAATCGTCGGCATCTCGCCGGATAACCGCCGACAAGCGTCTGTAAACAGTCGGTAATTACCGGCGGCTTTAGTGAAATTTCGTCGGCTTTAGAAAGCCGTATGATATCGAGTTTTCCAGCGGCCTAACCGCCGGTTGGCCGTTGGAAACCTATAGCATCTAAAAAAAAAAATTAATACAGCCTCCCCTCTAATTTACTAAATTTTATCCTAAAGTCTAAACCCGCACATAATATACAACAAAGCTCTAACAAATATGGGCAACACACCACTATAATCAATCACACCTATTATAAATTCTGCAATGTTCATCAAAACAAATAAACTCATCAAACAAAAGAAATAAATAAAGTCATTGATTTCACATAAAAAGTTCATCAAACCATATGTTTCAACCAAATAAGTTCATCAAACAAATAAGAGTACTAATCATCCTCTGTGTCCTCACTGTCTGGTGATGCATGTGGCTGCTCTTGCTATTTCTTCTTTTGATTTTCATCTCTATAGGATCGCATTTCTGCTTGCATCTCATTTTGAACCCTTCTCATCTCTTCTATCTCTCTCGTCAGCACTGTAACCCCCTGGCTTACACTTTCTTCAGATCCACTTGGATCATAAAATGCTGAGGTGTGAACTACCCTTATAAGCATAAACTTGTAAACCCAAGCCATATACCCTCCGCCTCTGCTATCCTCTAACAACATCTAACCATGTATGATACTCAGAATACTAGGTCGATCCTGAAGATGATCCCTCACCAGTAGACTGATAACTTTCCTAAGATCATACAAAATCATCCTGCGAGAATAAATCCATAAAATATATTAATATTAGAATGAGTTTTTTTATATTTAATTTATATTGCAAAACTCCAAAAAATTATACTCACATGAACTTTTTTAGCCTTTTTATCAACTCACTGATGGTTAGCTTGATATTGGTGAGTCATCGTATACAACTCCAGTGGTGTGGGCACCCGGCTAAGAAGTTCTTTTTGAAAATAAAAGATATATTTAAAATAATATATAAATATTTATTAAATTAATTTAAAGCTTTTACCAGTCTTCTTCTATGTTTTATATGAGGAACATATCCACCAGTATAAAGGGAGCTTCCTAAACCCCCACAATCGATGCTCTATTCTGCTTATTTTGCTGTCTTATTTTTGTGAACTTAGGGCTCGCCCAAGCTCTACTCAGATTTGCCCATACACCCTCTCTAATCCATATTGTATGCTGTCCAGACTTTCTAATATCTGTGAACATGTCCCTAAGATGGGTCGATCATCTTCTTTCAAAATTTATTTTGATCCTCGTGCTATTCTCAGGCAACTACCTAAAATCTTTATGTAAAAAAATATAGGCATAATAAATAATATTAATACAGATTAAATCAAATATTTTAATTCATATCAAATAAGTATACTTGAAATTCTCTAAATCATATATCTCTAACTTCCTTTGGGATATTCTTCAATGATACGTAAGGAGCATCATATTTACTCCTTATGATATCTCAAATCTTGTGGATAGGTGGCTTTGAAGGATTAAAGATGCATGTTAAATTTTTTCTCAATAACATATAAGATATCAAATTATAATAAACTTAACAAAATAAACTAAACTTATGTATCGCCCTCCGGCTCAATTTATTGACACATATCTTCTGCAGCTGCAGGATCCCCAACACCAATCTCTGCTAGTGTAGATGATCTACCATGTTTTGGCTGCATCAAATATGGGTAATAATATGGGGCATGTAAGGAGGGTAAGAGATGGTAGATGGAACAGTTTGTGATGCTGGTGGGGGACAATATTGATAGAATAGAGCTACATGTTCCTGATTTGGAGAGAGAAAATGAGGACTAGTCGACGGAGGAGGGAAGTACCCAGGAAAGGGTGATGGTATACCAACAACAGGTGGATATGACTGGCACTGACCCTGACCCTGCTCAGTACTGGGGGGCTGCTACTAGCTCTTGTGTGATGGTGGTGAATGGTATAACTGGTGGAACTGATCTCTGCCCCTTACTATCATCATACTGTATAGGTCTGCTAGGTCCAACAATTAACTTTTTCAAGAAAATTTTGAGGTGAAGGATCTACGAGGAGGATCGTCACCTGAAGTTATCTACATTAAAAAAATAGTAAATCATTGTAACATATAAAAAATATAAATAATGATAGAATTATAGAATACACAATAATAAATTATAAATATAAATAATTATAGAATACATAATAATGTAATAATTAATATTCAGAATAGATTTGACAAGAGATATTACAAAAATGATATGTTTAAAAAAAATAATTCTATAAGTACGAAAAATCCTCAAAAATATTACAAAAACTATAATTCTATAATTATAAAGTACAAAAACTATAATTCTAAATTACAAAAACTATTCAGAATTAAAAATATTTTCATTATTCTCCAAGGTATCTTTACTTTCGTCCTCATTCTCACTTGATGAGTTAGTTGAACTATTCACATCTTCTAACTACATTTCAATACTAGGGGTTATAGTTGACATCTCCTCAATTTCACTAGGCCCATAACTTGACATCTCATTCTCTTGATGTGCAGTTGCCACAACGTATTATTGATTAATTATCTTCCATGCTTTTATTTTATGACAGCTAGCCAATCTTATTTATCCTTATGACCACAAGAATATTTGTTGAAAAAAACTTAAACAACTTGATATGCTATCACAAATGGATCAAACTTCTCATATCTTCTACTATATTTTATGTCTACTAAACCATATGCAGGATAAACCATTATGCCTCTATTCTGTACTAGATCATACTAATGGCAGTTAAACAAGCATACAAAGTTCTCATATTTGCTAGGGTACTCCAGGTCAAGAACCTTATTCAGAATATTGTAATAATCACACTCATCTTCTTTATGAGTATTCCCTCTAACACATACTCTATAATTTTCAGTTTTTCTTCCTTCACTCTATGACTTGGTATGAAATCTGAACCCATTTACTATATATATTAGTCAAGTCTTTATTTTTCATATTGGGCCTCATGCTAGTGCTTGAAATATTTATCAAAATAATTATTATCAGGATTATGTACCTAAATTTTTTTTAAATGTTAGGATTTTTAGTATTAAATAAGTTGTAATCCAAATAAACATTTTAAAATTTATGAACTCACATAAGATATAAACCAAGCTGAAAATTCATTTGAAACAACTTGCTCAATATCCATAGAATCTGTCAGAGATAAATTGCTTACGAAATACCTAATGACAAATCATCCAAATAATACTTTAGTATTTTAAATAAACATTACTCATTATACATATTATAGATGAACTTACTCTAGGATTGGTTGAACTTCTTCATAGTTCAATAATAAATATAAATTAACTATTTTTATTTTTAAATAATTGAAAAATCTTTTAATACATTTTCTACTAGGCTTTTCATGACTTCTAAAGACTGATAGCGCAGTCTGTGATTATTTTTCTACATCAAAGTGCATATTACAACTAATCTTTGTTCTTATACTCCTTACATGGGGTTCAAAGTAGTAGAAGTAGAAGGGAGTGGTTTCTTGTGACAAATATTCTTTACAGATCGATCCTTATGGTCGTTCTTTCTTCTTAACATATTTTTTTAACTTGTTTAAATATCTATTAAATAATTATAATTATCAAGTTAATAAATTTATATTTTTAACTTGTTCAAAAATATTAAAAACTTAATAAAACATATTTTACCTCTGAAAAGGATATATCGAATAATATTGTACAGGTTCACTAACTCTAGCTTCATAAGATAGATGGACTAGAAGATGTTCAATAGAATAAAAAAATCCTGGGGCAATTTTCTTTTTAACTTGTATAGGATGATTGGTATCTTATACTCTCTCCATAAAGCATCTTCACTTAGTTTAGATGAACATAAGTTTTTGAAGAAAATGCTAAGCTCAATCAATATATTTGATATATAATATGGTAACATATATACTATGATTGGAAGGAGAATCTCTATAATTAGTTGACAATCATGACTTTTTAGTCTAATTAACATCGTAGATTTCAGGTCAACACATCAGTTTAAATTTATCCATAGTCATCAGACATTTTTAAACTTTTAAACCACTGACATATTGATCTTTTTTATTCTAAAGTGAAAGAGTAAGGTTCTTTGAGCTTAATTATTTTGCCATCGGTGGTTATTACTAACTTTAGATCTTTTCATCAGTAATATTCTTTAATGTCTATCATTGCTTTGACATTATTCTTTCTCTTACTTTTAACATCCATAATTGTATTAAAAATATTATCCAAAA
The DNA here is from genome assembly GCA_016618105.1 of Dendrobium huoshanense. Lineage (NCBI taxonomy): Eukaryota > Viridiplantae > Streptophyta > Magnoliopsida > Asparagales > Orchidaceae > Dendrobium > Dendrobium huoshanense. The sequence continues at coordinate 21,107,925 of CM028354.1, read as the reverse complement.
AATTCTTCATAATATACATAACATCTATATTATGTCTTATCAAATTAGTTCTCCAATATGGTAATGTCTAGAAATTTTTTTTAATCCAATTATGTTGAACACTATATCCTAAAAATTTAGACTCTGATAATATTAAAAAACTAATAATTATTAGAAACTCAGAAAGTCTCTGTAGTATATCATCACCACTTAATTTTTTTAGTGTGAAAGCTTAGATGTTTTAGTGTAGGTGGAGGAGGTGACCTCTCAACTCTATTTTTAACTAATGCTTCCTTATTCTTCCTAAACTGATGACCAGCAGGTAGGAACATATGATGACAATCAAACCAAGTATTTTTCCCTCTATATTTTAATGTGAAAGCTTTAGTATTCTTTATACAGTAAGGACAAGCTAATATTCCTACTGTACTCCAACCAGACAACATACCATAAGCTGAAAATTTGCTAATGGTCCAAAGCAATGCAGCTCGAAGAAGAAAGTTTTATTTTGTTGAGATGTCATATATGAGAATACATTCTTCCCATAATAACTTGAGATCATTAATTAACGGTTCCAAAAAATATCAATTTTTGCTTTTGGATTATATGATTTACATATTATAAGTGTTAAGAATATGTACGGAGTTGTCATAAACATCTCTAGTAAAAGGTTGTATGATGTTAATATAACTGGCTAATAAGAGTACAATATAGCTGCTTGACTATATGGGATAAAATCATTGGCACATAATCTCAATCTTATATTATGGGGTTCAGCAACAAATGAAGCATGCACTCGATCAAAATATTTCTATGCTTCAACATCTGATGGATGAGAAAAAAATACTACTATTTGCTAATTTCTTCTTTTGCCATCTCATATGGCCTGCTGAACTCATTGATGCATAGAGCCACTGAAGTCTTGGTATGATCGGTAAATAAAATAAACGGGAATATAGAACATCTTTCTATTGACGACGTTGTTTTTCTAAGTTTGGCTTAAACCTATGTGCATTGTAAGTGCGACAACAAACTTCTGTTGCATCATTCTTGTAGTATAACATACATCCATTGATACATCAATTAATTTTTATAGCAGTGAGACCCAACTTGGATACTAATTTCTTTATTCAGAAATCTAAGAGAGTTAAATTATCCATTAGATTAGTTTCCTTGAGAAGATTAATGAAGTCATTTAAATAATCACGAGGAATATTATGTTTAATTTTAATACTTAGTATTCTCACTACAATCGATAATTCTGAATGAGTTTTGCAGCCGTCTTAAATTAATTTTTGAGTTGTATGTTGTAATTCAAAGAATTTTTTAATTTCTACATTTGGTGGCTCTTCCACACTAGCCCTTAAATTAGGATCTGCTACATAAAAAATAAGTTCTTCATACGATCAAGTCATTTGATCTTCATCAAATATTTTAAAAGCTATGGATGGACTGGTATGCGTATCTTTGTGTGGCTCGTACTTTTCATGTGAGGTTCAAATCCAATAGTCTGGAATAAAACCCCTACAATATAAATCAACTTTCACATCATTAGGCTTGAGAAATGCTTGATTTTTTTGCTTCAAACATGAACATCTAAACATTTCTTCAAACTTAAAGGAAGATAGTTGAGATGCAACTTGAATGAAAGTCTCAACTCCCTGTATAAATTCACTTATCAATCTTCTTTGACCCAGTCACAATCTGTTATACATCTAATATCTCTCTTCTTGGATAGTCATTTAAACGTTGAAGCAAATATTTCCCTACATAGTTGTGAAATCAATTATTAGAAGATACACACCTTGAAAAAGTGTACATGCTTTACTTTCGAACAAGTGTACTTTACTTGAATTGGAATGCATTCACCAACCATCCAATAAATACAACAAGAAAATATAAATAATTTATGTGACAAAATAAAAAATTTGGCTAATGACTCGTATCCCATCTCTAAGAGTAAATCCACTATGCATTCCTCCACTTCAAGACCAACTTGAATTATATCTCATCTATTTCACCATCACTCTAAATAGTATGTTCAAGATATAAAAAATGTGTACTCTTATTAATACCTTAATCACCCAAAGTCACAATTCGTCCACCATATTTTTTATTACGTACTAAAATTACACTTTATAAATTCAATTTTATATATACTCAAACAAAAGTTTTTAGACTCTAAGGTTGACCTCCATAATTTATGTTTAGCTTCAACGCCCTATCTAGCCTTATCACCAAGAAGAATACATCAGCAAAAAGCATGCACCTGGTTACAACCTTTTCAAATGTCTAGTGAGAACATTCATGACTAAAATAAAAAAGATATGGACTTAAGTCTTATCTTTGATGTAATCTAATTGAAATAAGGAAATACTTGGTCAAAGTACCTTGCATTTGAACACACGTAATAGCTCCTACATACATAGCTATTGCAAATGAACTCGAAATGTTATCATTTGAACACAAGTAATCCCTCTATGTCCTTATCAACAAGAAGAATACATCAATAAAAAGCATACACCAGGTTACAACCTTTTTAAATGTCTAGTGAGAACATTCATGACTAAAATAAAAAAAGATATGGGCTTAAGGCTAATCTTTGATGTAATCCAATTGAAATAAGGAAATACTTGGTCAAACTACCTTGTATTTGAACACAAGTAATAGCTCCTACATATATATATCTATTGGAAATGCACTCAAAATCTTATCATTTGAACACAAGTAATCCCTTTCTAGCCTTATCAACAAGAAGAATACATCAACAAAAAGCATACACCAGGTTACAACCTTTTCAAATGTCTAGTGAAAACATTCATGACTAAAATAAAAAAGATATGGGATTAAGACTAATCTTTGATGTAATCCAATTGAAATAAGGAAATACTTAGTCAAAGATATAAAGTTGTACTAATTTTATTGCTCATATGATATGACATGATATGATACTATTCATTACCTGATTTTATAAGTTATATGCTCATATTAATATTGATTAAATGATTATATGCATATTATTTTCGTTGTCTTACATTGATTACAGTTGTAGGTTCTAGTAATCCACTGCTTTGTTAGCTCACTATGTAGTTTTTACATGATTTCAGGAAGGGGATAGGATCAAATAGAGTGGGACATATCAATTCCATGTTTTCTTTTATTTTTTACATTTTTTGTTTCTTCTTTTATGTTCAAGTATTTAAAGGATAAACTAATATAGTGATTGATCTCCTAGCTATTGTAAATGAATTTTGATATATATATATAATTTCTTTGCTGGCTTTTCTTTTATTTTGAATGGAAATTAGATGCTATGGCGAGTAATCAAGAGATGATTTTTTTTTTCAATTTAGGTCTTGAGGCTTTATAGTGAGCAACCGATAAGAATTAACCCAGAGAGGCACTAAACCAAGGTATGTCCGGCTTATATAAGAATCCATCTTAGAAAGATTCAACATACAAAAGCACTCGCTCGAGAAAAGCTTAACTAAGGAATCAAATGGCTTAGATAGTCTTAAGAGAGATACTCGACTTAGCAAATGTTGGCCCAAAGCAATCATCCCAGTAGAACTTGCCTCTTCAAGTTAATCATTTCAAAGGAGCGTGCCTCCACCAGAAGAGCACTGGCCTAATTACCAAGAAATGCTTACATATGTAGATTTATCTATAGTGAGTACTCTAACTTAGCAGACACCTTAATCTAAGAGGCCTTCATTGAAAACACTTGTTAAAGGAACTCATTGAAAGCACTCACTAGGATCAAAGTCAAGTTAGATATGACACTCGTCGAAGCACTCATTAGAGTTTATCTTGGTGGTCATCCATAGCTGCTTAGGTGTGGGTTTTCGATAAACCTAGACTAGGTCCATATATATTCCCTTAGGTATTTCCTGTCATCCTTAATAAAAAAAAAAAATCTTATGCATATATATTGGATAATATGATATCTTTCAAGTCTCTATCTATTGTTAACAATATAGTAGCCTCTTTGATCTTTTAGAAATGTGTTTCACCATTGCTGTTAACCTCTTATGAGGGTGATTTGGTGTTGATGCTCTTTGAAATTGTTATAGACAATTTAATTAGTAAATCCTTATATGAATTGATGTTGCCTTTGAGGTGGGTTCTCCATTTTATTACCAACATAACCTTTTCTCATCTTATATATATATATATATATATATATATATATATATATATATATATATATATATATATATATATATATATCGATTTGATAAATCTACCATCTTTATACTAGCTTCATTATTTGATAAATCTTTACACTCGTATGCTAATATAGTAACTCTCTTTAGGTCATGCAATGCCATACTATTGGTTAAGGACCTGGTGCATGCTTTATGAATTGGTTCAAATAGGTGTAGCTATAATCAAAGATTGATTACAAAGAAGTTTTCCAAGTATTATAACCATTATAAGCTATCTGGGCATGAGGTCACTTTATTTAGATGTGTCAAAAGCAATTGGACCATATATAATATCAATATAACAACAAAAAATATTTTGGCACCATTTGATCTCACACCTTTGAAGATTCCTATAAAAATGTTTGATTTTATGCCTTACTACTTCTTTATCTCTCCTAGTCAACTTCCTCCTCAAGGGTTAATCTAGTAGCTTTGCATATGTAAATATCCAATATGCTATTTTTAATGAGGAGATAAATATCATCTTTTATTTATAGTTGATATGTCATCATGAAATTATTTGATCAGGCACGAATCTCGGCGCAAAAATCAAGTTGGAAACTTCATAAATTAAATTTGGGAGCATTTGAACTTTGATTTCAGCGAGCTTATACTCAAACTGAGCGTCTTAGAAATACGAACCCAATGACACCAAATTCAACTCGATCGAAGCCCAAATGAGCCCAAATTAAGCACCCGAAGTGCTGTTGGAAAGCTTATACCACAATTTGAGTTACCAAACGGTCTTCCATTTCAACGAGCTTATAGTCGAATCGAGCGGCTCGATGAGACAAATCCAACAAGCCTAAGATCGCCAAATTCTGACATTACTAACATCTTAAAATGTCCAATGAACGGTGCACGATCGAAGGGATTCAATATCGGTCATCTATTCGAACCACTCCCGATTCGCCCATGATGTCTCACCTATTTACGAGCTATGCCACTCCAAAAAATCTATAAATAGACCCCTCATTTCACATGAATGGGGGGCCAAGCAAAGAGAAGAGAGTGAAGAAGAGAAGAGAAGAAGAGGAGAAGAAGGAGAATCAACTCCTCCTCGACCATTGCCGGAGTTCTTTCCACCACCTGAATACGTCAGAATTCTGTCGGATATTCGGGAGACGCCGGAATTCAGTAGAACTTTGTAACTTTGTTTCAAGAAATTGATTGTAATCTGATCGTCCTAACTTGTGGGACGAATAAGTCTTTGTACTTCAAACAAACACTAGTGGAATTACTTCAATTGGGCGTGACCCATTGGTTTTTCTCCTTTTCAGGGTTTTCCACGTAAAAATCCTGGTGTTCATTTCCTTTTCTGTTTGTGTGTTGAATATTCATACAATGCTTAGACGGAAATTTACAAACTCTACCGCCGCGTATATTCTATCCCGTAACAGTTTGGCACCGTCTGTGGGAATCGAACCGATGAGTTCAAGTATTGCTACAATGGTCAACAGACGTAGCATTCGCATAGTTGGAGATTCCCGCTCCAACTCCCACAAATCCAGAAATCAGTCTGTGAATCACAAATCCTTATGATTTAGGATAAATAATATATAAAAATATTGTTAGGGGCCTAGCATCGCAGCTCTACGACCTAGAACCACAATGCTACAGTGTTGCATGCTGAATCAAGAATTACGATAGAACAAAGCCTCTAATGCCATGGAAATAATTCTTGATACCACGGTGCTCAAAAGCCTAACGCCACAACTCCACCTAGCATAGTGTCAAAGCACTCCAATTCAAACATAAATTTAAATTTTGATTTTAAAGTATTTTAAATATTTTTGGATTATTACACGTATTTCCTTCATTCATCTTCTTGTTTTTTCATATCAAAAGTTGCTCTACTATCTTAGCTTGTTGGTCCTTGGAATTGTCAATAATGCTTGTGATATTATCAATTTTCAATTCTAATGATCAAGAATCTTTTCAATGATATTTATAACTTCAAATTTATCATTATTTCTTTTTGGTAGATTATATATGATAAGGACTCTAGAAAAATAATTGGAAACCAATTTCCCTTCATTCATGCAGAAAGCAACAACATGGCTTATTACCATCCTTTTCTTGTCCCTTATACAAAACTTATACTTCTCCCATGCTTAATGGATGAAGTAGCACTTCATATTTCTTTTTTTAAACAATCATCATTAAAAGATTGATAGAAGAGGGAGAGAGCATTCTTGTTTCTTTTTCTTAAGTTCCTTAAACTATACTCTTACATAAAGGATAGAGCTAACTCATCATTTAACTCATTAGAACAATTTTTCTACCATCCAAGGAGTGTATTCATCTTGATACTCCAGTTGTCATACATTCTTAATTGCATTGAGCATCAAGACTTGGATGGAAACCATACCTAGCTCCATTTGCCATCCCACTAGAAGAATTCCTTAATCTCTATTACTACTTTGTTTGGATGGGAAAGCTTTGACGACTACGCAAAGCTAAAGAGATAAAGAAGTTATATTTTGATAGAAGAAACTTTTTATTTTTATTTGTATTTCTCACTTAACTTATAATTATAAGACATCACATACTAGTGCCACCTCCATTAATATTATACCATCATATTTCAGTCTAATGACTACAATTAATTCTCCAGAAACTCATTAATAATTATTCTTATTTTTTCTTAGGATTACTCGAGAATATGTTTCTAGAATTCGATCTCTAAATATTATTTTTGAATATAAGTTCATCTTTAAACTCCCAATTTAAGCCTAAAATCAAATTTCACTTCTAACAACTTCTTCATTCAAAACAAGAAAAAAAAATGGCACACTAAATTATTTAAGGTTTTGTTTGGGATAACTTTTTTACTGCTTTTAAAATAATTTTTTAATAAAAATATTTCATGTTCAAGGAATATTTGTACTAAAAATTACTTTAATAAATAGTAAGAAAGCTGTCTCAAACGAAGCATGAGAAGCATAATTTAACAAAAATATCCAATCAAGTCATTGAAAAAGAATGGCAAAAATGTCTGAACGCACCATAATCACTTATGTTTTCACTCCCTAAATCAATTGGGAGAAATAATAGTGTTGATAAAACAAACAAACTAATATAAGCTAACATGTTTGAGCAGGTTTAGCTCACTAATGACTTGGATATCAAGCAATAGAACTTCGAAGTCAAATGGTAACTAACTCAGATATATTTGACAACTGACATGTGAAAATGGCTCCTCATTAATTTCCATAATTCCCACCTACTGAAGATAGCCATTTCATTGACAATCAATCAACCCATTTTATATTAAAGTTGCATTAACTAACATATATTTTGAAGCTTAATTCTTTCCATTAAGATTTGAGAAATTTTTTTGCATTTAAACATAATATAATGTTTTATTTTTTTTTATTGATCATGCCTATTATAAAAATTTCTTCATAATTTTTAATAAAGCACTCTCTCATCTTGACTTCATTGTCATAGCTTTCTTACTTCTTATTTTTTAAACCGCAATCATAATTTTTATTTTGTCACTATTTTTTTCATACTTTCAATAAAGTTTTATACTAGGAAATACTTTATAAAACTTCATTTAGAACAGCTTTCTTACTACTTTCAAAAACAGTTTCAATGAAAGCAATGAAATACTAATGATCAAAAGCTATCCGAAATGAAGCCTAAATAACTTTTAAAAAAGTTGTTTTTCTATACATCAGTTTTACAACCACTTTATAAAAAGCTACAACTGTCCCAAAAGTTGCCAAGTCATTTTATGCATTTAAAATCAATATTAAGAAACAAAATTTTATAAAATTTATTTTTTAATTAATATATATTTTTCTAAGACTTTATGAAAATACCATGCATACGTAAGATTTGCGTCTGCATGCAATACAAAAGCCATGACGTGAGCCCACTTCCCTAATTCTTATCTAATCCGTATATAATTACATTAAAAACTAATTATAGTTTCGCACTATAAGCAGTAATCAATTGGCTTATCGCTAAGTGCGTCATTAACCCTTAATTACTGCTTTAATTACGTGCAGAAAGTAGAACAGGACGAATTAGTAGTTAATATTTTACGAGAAAATCGTTCAATCAGATTAGAACGAGGTGCTTTTGAGCTTGGAAGGTATTTGTATATTTAAATATTAAACGAGGAATGACAGTGGAAAAGAAAGCTTCGCATGATATTTAACAACAGAGATATCGTGGATAATTTTTTAATGAAATTATTCGCTGGTCATAATGATAGGAGATAGATAGCTCATATTGGGCTATTAGTTGGAAGTATTGACTACTAATTAAGAGGTATTGAATTTGAATCTTAGTTATGTGATATAATGCTTTCTATCGCTTAAAAGGAAAAATTACACGTTCATAAAAGGGATCTAATGCTCTCTGTCCCACATAAGAGCAAACATACAAAAATACAATAAATTCTACGAGCCAAAGATCACATCTAAATACAATCAAAATAAAGCCTATAAAAAAACGAAAACTAAGGATGCCGGGAGCCATAACCCAAAAAAGGATCGCAAATATGTGAACTTTGAATAGGCCAGTGAATACTGCAAAATAATAGAGAACCTGCAAACAGGGGCGGAGCACGGATTTTTATTACGTGGGGGCACAAATCATTAAAGTAATTAAAAAATCCTCAACATTTTTCACCTGGGCTTGAGACCGGCATTAGCAAAATTTGTTTCTGCATGGCTTTGTTTGATTTGTGTATTGTTTTTCTCACATAACATTTTCCGTTTATCTGCTTCAATTTTTCTTTCGAATTATATATCCATATTAAATTGAATGAAAATAATACTAACAATTTGATCATAATTTGCAAAACTTAGCCATTATAAATTAGTTCAATAGAAATAAAAAACTAAAGAAGCATATCAATATAGAGTATACATGCAAATTAAATGATTTTTATATAAAAAAAATATAAGCATCTAAACCTTGAAATAAGTTTATTTACCGATCATCTACTTAATAAGTTTATTTACCTTAAATATATTCAATAATGTTATTTAAATATATATATATATATATATATATATATATATATATATATATATATATATATATATATATATATATATATATATATATATATATATATATATATATATATTAGCAATTTTTTAAATAATGTGTTTACTAACATTAAGAAATACCCTAAATAACATTATTTAAATAATATATTTATATAATATATTTAATAACTATTTTTTAATTTTTTTAACTCCCTCCTGCCCGCTTCTCTCTCTCGCTCACTCTCTCTCACTCTCTCTCCTCGTTTGGAGGTTTTATTCTCCCGCTACACCTCCGTGGCCACAGGAAAATAAAAAAGGAAAAAAACTGTGGGGTTTAGTCCCACACCGTATGAAGATTTTTAATTTTCTTATATATAAATAAATGCATATCCCACATGTTCGAACATGCTGAGAAGCTCGCGGATGGGTTGGGCTATGTTTTTTGTCTATGGAGGGAAGTGGTTTTTCGATATTTTTTAAATAATAAATATATATATTTTGTGAATTATGATCGGCTCGGATAGTTTATCGAGCCCAAATCTTGTCCATGCAAATGAGCTTGAACTCGAACAAACCAAAGCTGTTCGTTTGCAGCTCGAACTGGGAAGGATTGCTATTGGGATGAGGGCAATTTTTAAGACTAAGCATGATTAAAGCCTTAATTACGGGATTAAGCATTATTTTTTAAAAATTTAAAACTAGGCATAATCGCCCATCTAACGGGCGACTTACATTTAAGGTAAGTCGCCCGTTAGACAAGCGACTTTGCCCTCTTTAAAAAGTTAGGCCGAAGCCCTTCTCCCCTTTCCCGATCTGTTTGTCCTCGCCGATATCGTCGCCAGGGAAGCTGCCACCGCCGGATTTTGCCATTTTAGGTATGTTTTAGTGTATTTTTTTGTATAAATCTTATATATTTTTATTCCTCTCGGTAATAGAAGGTAAAATAAGGAAAAAAATGAAAATGCACCGTGTAAAAGTGTAGAATGAGGTGATTTTAGGTGATGAGCTATTATTTTGAAATTTAGGGTTTAAGGAGTAATTTAGGAAGTAATAGATACATATACTTGTCGCTAATGCACTTAAGATTTACTCGATTTGGCCAGATCTGTTGGTTAGTCGTGTGTTTGTGATCTTGCTTGTAATTGTAGGATAATTAACAAAATTATACTTGTATTATACATACCTTTTAAAAGAAACTTTCAGGAATAATTAATAGTGAATATTTATTTATGTAGATATCCATTTTTTTGTAGTAATAAAATATAAAAAAATTGAAAATAAATACAAACTTTGTGTTAACTTATTATTATTAATATATGACCATTTATAACATTTATATTTAACATTAATCTTTTGAAATGATAATATTTAACATCAAATTATATTTAATTATATATATATATATAGTTTAAATTATATTTAACATTATAGTTTAAATTATATTTAACATGTTATGATAATTGTTAGTTTCTATTGGTACATCTTATGAAATGTTAGGAAGATGACGTTTATGGTTTGAAATAAATATAATCTTTCAAATTTAAATGTAGGTTTTTAAAATGAGTGCAAGACCACCATCCTTTATGTTGTTATATGATGGAGAGTTATCATTAGATGCAAATTTTTCGCCAACATATATTGGTGGTCAGTGTCGGCCCCTACAAGTTCCATTCAACTCGAATTTGGAACAGTTGAAGGATCGAGTTCTCAGGGCTCTAAAGTTTGATCCCTCAAAGTTCACAGTGACCATTGTCGGTCGTTTTCCAGTGGGAAACCAATACATGGCCTCGAAACTTGAGGATGATGAAGGTTGTGGATTTGCTTTATCCTTAGCTGCGTCTGAAGTTTTGATACTATATGTGGAGGTTGAGGAAATTCAGAATGATATTAATTTGGATGAAGACCTATCGAGTAAAATTCGTGATTCAGTCGTAGTAGATCATGTACATGAGATGCATGATGCTGCGGGGATGGCCTTGACAATCCCAGTTACATATGTCGGGTATGTTAATTTTAAAGGAGATTTTGGTTTTTCTAAAGTAAAATCCTATTCAATATTATCTAACATTATATTAGTATAAATACAGATCCACACAAACTCCATACCATCAGAATTTGGCCGGTCCTTCAACACAATCCCATGGTACTTCTATTTTTGAAGTCAATGATATTGGATTGTCAGCTCCTATTATCAATGATGAAGGGTATGAGACAATGAGCAGTGGTTCAAGTGATGATGAGGATGAAGAGTTTGATGATATCCTCCATGATTTTACTGCAACTAATGTAGGTGTTCAGCCAAATACGAATGAAATTATTCGTGATTACTGTAGAAGGACTGCAAATACAGAAGAGGGCATGAAATGTAATAATGAATATGCTGAGATTCCTAAGACTACACGTCAATGGAATGCGGATGTTGCTAAGGATGGTAATAATGTTTTTAGCATCACAGATGATGAATTTATCATTCCGAATGAATTGGTAGAAAATATGTGTTTCCGGAGAAAATCAGAACTGCAATTCGCCTTGCACGGTTGGTCAATCATAAATAATGTTCAATTTGTCGTTGTGGCGTCGAACAAACAAAAATTTACAGTTGCTTGTGTACACCATGATACTAAGCCGATAAAGTGTCCTTGGCGTTTGCATGCCAGCTTAAGCAAGCGATTGGGTGGGGTATGGAAAATTGCTACCATAAAGGGTCCACATACCTGTACGAACCCTATTCTTCAAGCAGGTCACAGGCAATGTAATTCACAGTTCATTAGCTTCTTTATAATTCCAACTATAAGAAAACAAATGGATATAAAACCTAGAGAAATAATTGGAAGAGTTGAGGCAAAGTTTAACATTAAAGTTTCATATATGAAAGCATGGGATGCACGTCGGAAGCCTATTAAAGCAGTGTTTGGCAGTTGGGAAGAGTCCTACCGATCACTGAATTTGTTCATGGAAGGTATTGTTCAAGCTATGCCTGGAACTGTGTACAAAATCCAATCTTCAAGTTCAAATAGATTTCAAAGGCTTTTTTGGGCTTTCGGTCCATCTATTAGTGGTTGGAGGTTTTGCCGGCCTGTCCTTAGCATGGACGGAACGTTTCTTTTAGGTAAGTATAGGGGAACATTACTCATTGCAGTTGGGCTTGATGCGAATAACGGGCTATTCCCATTAGCTTTTGGAATTGTGGAGTCAGAGTGTAACGAATCTTGGATCTGGTTTATCACCATGTTACATGATTTACTCCCTGCTGTTGCAAGTAGAACTAATCTTTGCATCATATCTGATCGACATCCTGGGTTGGTGCGCGGATGTCGTGAAATCTTTCCTTATGCAGCACACCGTCACTGTCTTAGACACTTACGTGAAAACTTCAAGAAAGCTGTTCGCCAAGTAGGAGTATCTGATGTGGAATTTTTATGCCAGAAAATGTACGCAGCTGGGAATACTGATGATGCAGAATTATTCAATCAGAGCTTGTTAGATATAATAAGAATTAAGCCTGAACTGCATCAATGGTTAGTTGAAAGGGATGTTACGAAGTGGTCGTTGATATTTGATGGTGGATTCCGTTATGGAGTAATGACAACAAACGCCTAAGAAGCATTTAATGGAATTTTGAAAAGAGCTCGTGGGTTACCGGTGCAAGCACTTATTATTGCCATTTATTACAATATTGTTAGAATGTTTGTTCGTCGACTCGAGCTCATTCACACTGAAGAACAACAGAGTAATAATATTTATTCCCCACGAGTTCAAGCTAAATTAAGAAAACATGAAAACGATGCAAGAAGAATACCAGAGCCTACACGTATAAATATGCATGAGTTTCAAGTTTTTGATATGTCCTCAAGATCATACCGTGTGGACGTAACACCGGGTGGTAATAGTGTATTTAGTTGTGGGAAACCTGTTATTTATCACTTGCCATGTGCTCATGTCATAAGTTCAACTGCATCAGTAAGGATAAGTCACATGGAGTTTGTTTCTGAATATTACACAATGAAAAATTTAAAGATGACATACTTAGAAGAATTTCACACAATACCAGATAAGGAATACTGGCCAAATCATGATCCTGCTACTGGTTTGTTTCCCTTGAGCCCTCCAAACTTTAGAAGAAGGTCTGGCAGACCCAAGACTAATCGATACAGAAACACAATGGATGAACGAAGAACTCAAAGTACCAGATTGTGTAGTTACTGTCATATAGTTGGGCATAATAGAACAACCTGTCCATCCCGTCGTGCGAACCATGAGTGATATTTGTTTTCTGAACCTTTGTGTTGTAGTTTGTTTATGTTTAAGAGTGACTTTGTATTTTTGTTTTTGTTGCTAAATATATATTAATGTACTCCTATTTGCTTTCAATATGGTGATGAAAAAATGATTAAAAAATTCTATGCTTGCTTATTTATTTAGATGAGATAATTTGTTTTGTTCTGATTTGCAAGTTTATTCTTTATGCTTTCTTTGCCATTTATGTTGAATTATAGGTAATATGGCAGAAGCTCAACATGTACGTCGCAAACGTCAACCAAAAAAACCTATACCACAGGTTGATGAAGAACAGCAAAATATCATAATAGATATAAATCCCAGCATTGCCTCATTACGTGGGTCACATAGAGCAGCTCATCCGGATGAGGTATGATATGATTTAAAAAATTTTGATTTTCATTATTTCTATTTAAATGTACTAATTCCCTTATATCTTCTTGACATCTAGGGGACAGTTTTGGAAGCTGCCTCGCATCTGCTTATGGTTCATGAGTGGCCAATAAATTGTCCCAGATTTATGGAAGGCCTACGAGTCTTAGGATTGGACTCCGTTAGTCAGCTGCGATACATAAGGATGGATCACAATCTTCTCACAGCTTTGGTTGAGCGCTGGTCACGACAGACAAACTCATTTCACTTACCTGTAGGTGAGATGAGTATTACATTACAAGATGTTGCTCTGATATTGGGCCTTCAGATTGATGGGCCGGCATTGGTTGGGAACGCTGTTGTAGGGGCCGGTAGACGATGGGCTAGTTGACCGGATTACTGTGATGATCTATTAGGGCAGCATCCTGAGCGAGATGTTGTTTATCAAGATCCATTCAACCCACGAGTATCATCGAAGTTCAGGATGGGACAGGCACAGGCTCAGACTTGCCTACCTTTGAGATGGTTACGTTGGACATTCTATAGAGATTCCTACTTAGACTTGAACGAGATAGATTTTTGGCGGCATGTTCGTGCGTACATTCTCTTTCTGATGGGTACTTATCTAGTCCCGGACACCTCAGGTTGTGAGATTCATTTGAGGTTCTTACCTTTGTTGGAGGACTTGGGGTTGTTCAGCACATACTCTATAGGGGGAGCAGTACTAGCTCACTTATACCGGGAACTTGCTGAGGCTACTAAGCCTAAGAGGGCCAATATTGCAGGCTGCATTCACTTGCTTCAGATTTGGTGTTGGGAGCGACTTCATGTTGGACGGCCTGCACTTCATGTCCCACATCATGTCAATTTGGATGGACTTTCTGTTGGCTATAGGTAACCAAAAATAGAAATGACTAAAAATTATATATTTTCATTTCTAATTATAACAATATATAAATTTTTTGGGTTTTTTTTGTAGGTGGAATCAAGAATTCATAAGGCAGCTCCCAACAGGTACCCTCAGCAGCTACAGAGATGAGTTAGATGGACTTTTAGACAGCCAGGTTTGTATTCTTTTTATTAATATAGAAATTCCCTCTCAGTTCGCTGATATATAATTATTTGAATGGCTAGGTGATTTGGGAGCCGTACACCAGTGAAGTTCGCTCTCAGGTCGCTGATATATGCTTATCAGGAGAAGCTATCTGGTTGGCTCGTGTGCCTATGGTCTGTTGGACTCGGGTGGAGTGGCACCTCCCCGGTAGAGTTGTTAGACAGTTTGGGCTTATTCCGACCACGGAGGTTCAACCAATGGAGCTCAAATTTGCCCGAGTTGATGGGCGTGGTAAAGCTGATACAGATTGGATGGTGTACCACCTTCCTTACATTGGATTGTGGGAGGATAGACGAGCATATATCATTGAAGGAATTACTGTGGGACCTGATAGTGGACACTTCATTCATGAGTACTTACAGTGGTTCAGGTCCTGGGCGACATTATACATGTTGAAGCCACCAACAACACCACCGACTACATACTACCCCAGAGCACCTTCAGAGCGATATTTAGTACGTAATATCAATGTGTTATATACTTCATTTCTGAATAATTATAACATTATTGAAGTTTTATTTATTTTCCTTTCACTCAGCGTAATTTCTTCGTAGAGACAGAGAGGGCAATGTTACCTTTGGTTGGTTCAAATGACTACAGCAATGCCGATAGTGTTATTAAGAGAATTGCTGAGATGGCAGTGGATTTGCGTAGAGAGGTTCATATCCCTGATTACCTATACTCTGAGCATGGATATACAGGGTCTCTATACGAGTCCTTCAGTCCAATGATAGATGAGCCTCAGTCTACTGATGCAGGACCATCATCGTATCAAGATTTGGGACCTTCTCAGCCTTTCTTCACTCAGCCGACTCAGCAGACTACACCAGGCTGGTACCCACATGAGCATGTTCCAGACAGTACTCTAGCAGGCACAGTTGAGGCAGAGCAGGAGGGCGTCTTTGGGGTTGAGCAACATGTGTTACGTGACAGGCCTGTACGTCGACCATAGTAGTACACACCAGGCAGTGATGCTTTACCCCATAGAGGACGTAGGAGACGTTAGTTTATGATATGTTTTGATTATGTATTATGTAGACTTCTACTGATATTGCATTTGGTGATTAATGACTATGATTTTGCTTATATTTCTTTCAGTTTTCATATTACACACTTCAATAATTCAATTAAATATTAGCCTATTATTTTTTTTTTAAATGAAAGCTTAAAAAATTAGCTTGTTTGGAAGAATTTGTAGAAATAACTTGTTTTAGTTAATGAGTATTATATATGAATGTGCTTTATTGACCTTATAATAATTGAAGATCATATTCTTATGAGGTTTTTTTATAACAATATTTTGGAGCTAGCTTGAGTTAATATAAGGGCTTTTTCATTTCAAAATAATTAAGCCTAATATATTAGCATAGCATTATTTTATAGATAAATATTCATGATCTATTATAGCTTACTAAATTTATGATAAATATATGAATCCACATCATTGGACTTTAGTTTATTAAAACACTGCTTTGATTTTGCAATTTTAAGCCTAGAAAAGAAGGCAGATTCAAATGGGTAACTACTTGTTCTTCTTCATCTCAATTAATTAGTTAATTACAAACCAATATTCTGGATGGAGAATGTTGCTAGCTTCAACTACCTCCTTTATACTTGGTCTGTAAAGGTGTAGTTGAGTAAAAATGATTTTCATTTTTTTTCCTACAAGCAAGATCTGCTTACCATCAGCTGGCTCACTTCGTAGCTTTTTTTCCCTGTAACTAGTACCTGTTAAGGCAGGTGAATATATTGGTTGTTGTTTTAACTAGAGTTAAACTTCGCAGTGTTTGGTTGTTTGCTTAAAAAGGAAGTTTTAGTAGACTTATTTGTGTTTAGATTTGGGTTAGATATTGATGCCAAGGTTCATGATTGTATGGTAGAGGTCGGCGATGGAAGCAACTGGATTAGTATCATACTATACTCGCAAAATAGTCCATTATATGTTTATAGATAACATTTCACTAACAATTTGGTTGTTTGCTCTCTTGGCCATTTCTTTGTCTTTAATTTGCATGAAGATACTGATGCCAAGTTTCTGCATACCACAACTAGTAATGCCCAACATTCACTACTGTTATTAATTCTATTCTTAAATTCTTGATTCATGAACTTTGGGAGCGTCACTCTGAGGCCAAGTTTTTTGTTTTTTTTTGCTTGGCATGAGCTCTTAGGCCAAGTTATTTTTATGATAATTTTTTTTGGAAATTCTGGAACTCATACTTGGCTGTGTAAAGCATGGGAAATTCGTTGTCCCTCCCTTGTTTTGGCCGGAAATTATACTTAAAATTATTTGTTTTATGTTTTCAAAATAAATTTTCAATAGAAACTTTAATAATTAAAAAGTGATAAGAAAATAAAAGTATGTTTAAATTTTTAAAAAATGTTTACATAGTTTAAATAAATAAAATATTTATTTTTTATTAGTAAATTAAAAATTGTATCTTAATTTAAAAATTTTGAAATATTTAAATTAAATAAGACTTTTTTATATATTTAAGATTTAAGAAATTTGTAACATATTTATTATTAAAATACATATATATTTAATAATTAAAACAAAATATATAAAACTTTATAAGAAAATTTTATTAAAACTGATTGTTAAATTTAAAAGAAAATTTTAATTGTAGGAAATTTTTTTTATCTGTTATTAAATAATTTTTTTTTGAATTATTAAATATTAAAATAAATTATTAAAATTTTAATAGAAATGTTATAAGTAGACGTTGGATTTATCTGTAAAAAAAAATAATAGATGCACATGCTGCTTGAATTACTTAATGAGAACATTGGATTCCTCTGTTATGAGATGTCATTCAAAGCATTGGATTCTTATAGATGGCTATATCTAGTTGTACGTGATTGGACATATCATATAGCTGGCTATATCTAGTCCCATCAGATAGACTATAAAGTTGAAAGGTTCATTAATATGTTAATGTATATTTTGGCTGAACATGTTTACACTCTCCTATTTAAAGAGTACATACATAGCATATGAAGCATTTTTGTTAAGTCACTCAAAATGAGTTGGACATATATGGAGATGATGAAAGGAGTCCCCAACAAAGAAAGATTTGATGAAGAAAGTCGTAGGATTCATGCTTCTATAGCACGAGCCGGCGATACTCCATTAGAGCGAAAGACGAATGCAAATGAGATTTTTCGGTGTTGTCTCCACAAATGGTCAGAAGAAGAGGATGATAGGCTCTGGGCTATACATGCTGAGTTGATCGTGGTAAAACTTTTCAGGACACAAAATTTTTTAAATGCTGCAGGTTGGAAATCACTTGAAATTAGGTTCAGAGAGGTTAACGGTCATTTTGTTAGCCCTCACTTCTTACAGATGCGATACCACGAGCTGAAACGCCACCGAGACGAGGGTTATTCACCACCAGATATCGATTGTAGTCACCTTGATCATGAGCATGTCATTTTTTATCGTAGTTGGTGTTCGAGATATGACAAATTTATTAAAAATTTTTATAAAGATCGGATGAAGGAGGTAATACTTGATGGTCAACTGAGAGAGTTCTTCAAACTTGAGGATTGGCAGGACCTACAGTATGAGTTTGAGTGCAAGATGAGGTGTTGTCCAACACAGTCACAGCTACAATCACGTATGCATATGCTGCTTAGGAATTAGTACACCTGTAGCATCGCTTATTCGAGCCCATCTTTAATTTTTTCATGCCTGTCGTCCTTTTTATTTAGCAACAAGAGTGTCTTTTATTTTAATACGTTATGTTATCCTGTTTATATGGTTATCCCGTACTAAAATTTCACATTAATACAAAGAAATAGAATTCAACAAATATAAAAAACTAAAAAAATTTCAACAAGTTACACATAATTGCTTGGATTTATATATTAAAAAAAAAATGGATACTTCAACATTAATTAAAACAACTAACCTTATTGCTTCAACGGTTGCCTCAACTTCATACAGCAAAGCCTTACATTCCTTAACCCCTTTGTCTGGATGCTTCACGGGAATCACAAGCATATCACGGGCATCCATGCCAGGATTACTTAATGAGAACATTGGACCTACAGTATTTTTACTTCCTTCCTTTTTCATCAAATTCAATCGGGAATCCTGTTCACGCGGTTGATCCTTTTTATATTATTTTTTTTAATCCTATTCCTAATATAATTTTAAAATCTGATCCTATCAAAAATTTTCACTTAAATTTATTGGAAATTTCATGAGTTTCAAGTTTTTAGGCAAAGTACTCTTTCAACATAATACTACAATTTGATTGAATTTAACAATACAATCACACATAAATAATTTCATAAGATTACATTTTGATTGAAAACAAAATACGAGACAAAATTTATACTTCAAATTATAGATTTCTTCATAAATAAAATCTTATATATAAATTAATGATATATATATACATATATTGTACATTCAATGCAACAATTATTATGCGATCAAATAATTTATTTTTTTTAAAAAAAAATTACATAAGTCGCCCGACCAACGTGCGACTTACCATTCAATGCAACAATTATTATGTGATCAAATAATTCATTTTTTTTAAAAAAAATTACATAAGTCGCCCGACCAACGGGCGACTTACAAGTCGTCTATACAATAGACGACTTTTTTGTCAAGCGTAAATCGCCGAATGTAACGGCGATATGCCTACTTTTAAATTTTTTTTTAATTATGCTTATGTTCTTAATTAACTTAATAATGATGCTTAGACTGAAAATTTTCCCTTGGGATGATTGGATGAAAAACGTAAAATATTATTTGATTTATCCTATATTTAAAACATTATAAATAATACTAAGATATTCCTATCAAAAGAATTATATTTGAGAAGGTGATGAATTGGGGAAATTCCATGGAACTGTTGGAACGTTTATAAGAATTGATATTGTTTGGGTAGCTGCTTTCTATCTCATTTTTTGTTGGCTAGATCTTTGTTGGTGCTATCGAGAATCTACTGGTTGGCATGTCTATCGAGAATCTGTTGTTTGGCATGTCTGGACAATGATGAAGCTCCCTATGCTGTTCCCTTAGACGGTCTTCGGGCAACCAGGGAAGTGTTTCTGATGGTTTTTGGTATTTAATGTGAGTCCAGACATCATAAATAATACTAATTAAGATATTCCTATCAAAAGAATTATATTTGAGAAGGTGATGAATTGGGAAAATTCCATGGAAATTATATTTGAAGCTTGTTTTCAAGCTTAGGCCGGTTTTTGTTGGCCTTTTTTTGCTGTTATTTTTCTGTTATATGATGTAATTTTGCTGAACTTAATATACGGGCTATGCCCAAATTTTTCTCAAAAAAAAATACTAAGATATTCATACCGAAGTCAGTGGGCCGAAGTCAGTGGGGGCCCATGCCTCCAGGGGCCCCACGTTGCGTCCGCAAGTGCCTGCAAACAAGTGAAACAGGAAAAAAGCAATAGTAATACTGGAAAAATAAGGGCCAAAATAGAAGAGAAGAAAAAAACTGAAGCAGCCGTTGAGGATTCTGGATAAAGGGAAGACTAATATGATCTGCACAAGTAACCATTATTTGTCTTAATTGATCTAAATGTCCTCTAAAAAGTTATGATAGAGACATCAGCTTTGAATGGGTTGTTTAATGACCCATCATTTAAAAGAATAAGAACTTTATTGTGAATATAGAACACAAGTTCAATTTTTTCCTTCACAAATTCATCTTCTTCTGAATTCTTATTTCATGTCAGAGCAGCTTATCTCCAGTGATCGATCCTGTAGAAACTCAAGATTCAAGTTTCTTGAATCTTCAAGAGAAAGAAGAGAGAAGGAACATATAAGAGCACAAAAACAGATATGTAGAAAGAAGTAAAATATTATTGCTTGATCTCATTTACAGATATATGATCGTATATATAGATATGACAAACGTCCTACTGTACAGATGGCAACATGAGTAATTATATTATTTATTGATTTCCTGTTGCTCTAATAGGCCCCCGCAAACTGATGATCTGTCGATGGCCGTCAGTTTATTCCTGAGTTTATGGAAGCAATGAGTAGACATGGATTTAGTCAAGATATCCGTCGTTTGGTCTATGGTGCTAATCGGCAATATGCGGATAGTATTTTGGTGAATGTGATCTCTAATAAATATGTGGTCAATCTCAATATATTTCGTGCGTGCGTGAAATACTGGATTATTAGCTATAGCTATCGCTGATGTATTGTCATAGTATATGTCTGTAGACTGGGATTGATGAATGCCGAAATTAGTGAGAATTCGACGAAGCCAGATGATGTCCGTCCGCCGTGAGGGCGGCTAACGCCCGGTATTCGAACTCCGTAGATGATCGTGCCATGGTGTTCTTCTTCTTGACTGTCCAGGAGATGATGGTATCCCCAAGAAACGAGCAGTATCCGGAGGTAGATTTTCTTGAAATTGGATCACCCGCCCAGTCAGCATCTGAAAATGAAATGAGATGTAGATTAGACTTCGTAATAGGAATACCAAATTCTATCGTACCTTGGAGGTAGCGGAGCAGTCTTTTGAGCATGTAGATATGTTGAGGCAGTGGTTCGTGCATATGTTGCGATAGAAGATTAGCACTGTAAGCGATATCCAGTCGGGTTAGGATCAAATACTGTAGTGATCCCGTGATTCTTCTGTATGTATGGGGGTCGGAGAGCACTAGATCGGGCGAGAATTCTTGCGGTAATTTGGTGCACGTCGGGTTTGCCAATGGTTTGCATTCACTGAGTTTCGCCAGTTGAAGTATAGACTTCGTATAGCTTGGCTGCGAGAGGAAGTAAGCATTGTCTGTGCGAGAGATTTGAATGCCAAGGAACGAATGTACCTCACCGAGATGCTTCATTGTGAACTGGGTGTGTAGTAGTTGCACTACATGATGTAGAGCTTGTTGATCATTACCCATTAGGAGTATGTCATTGACATAGATTAAAAGAAATAGTTGAATGTTGTTCTTGCAGAAAATATAGAAAGATGGATCGGATGTGCTTTGGATAAATCCAATAGATTCCAGATGCAATGTGAAGGTATTGTACCATTGTCGTGGTGCTTGTTTAAGGTTGTAGATGGCTTTGTTAAGTAGACAGACATGGTCCGGATATGTGGTATCTTCAAACTCAATTGGTTGACACGTGTAGACCATTTCCGTGAGCGTACCGTGGAGAAAAGTGTTTGCAACATCAAGTTGATGTACCTTCCAATTATTGTGAAGAGCTACCGTTAGTACAATCCGGATTGTTGGTAATTTTGCAACAGGCCTGAACGTCTCTGTGTAGTCAAGCCTGGATTCCTGATTGTTGCCTTGGGCAACGAGTCGTGCTTTGTATCGGGCTATGGAACCATTCGCGTGAAGTTTAGTGTGATATGTCCATTTGCATCATACTGTTGTCTTGTCTTTCGGCCGTGGAACGAGACTCCATGTGCCTTGAGTTTGGAGTGCAAAGAATTCTGACGACATGGGTTCACGCCATTCTTTTTGTTTGTTGGCCTCGTGAAAAGATGAAGGAGCCTGATGAGGTGATGAAGCCGAGGTCTGGTGCAACAGATTGAGTCTGATCCTTGGTTTAAGAGACCCAGTTTCTACCTGGTTTGCATTGGATGGCCCTCAGGATGTAGGATGGGAATATCTTGCTCAATGTTGGTTTGCGGAGGAATTGTAGCAGAGATGGGCACTGGTGTAGAGTCTGGGAGTGGTTGCGGAGAAGGCAGCTTCAGAGTGTCCGACGAGGTGGTCTGATTGATTCTGGTATTCGGGATCGTGGCTATGGGAGTTAGGAATAGAGGTGATATGGCATGCGGTGAGTGGTTGTTTTTCGGATCAGTGTTGGCAAATATAAAGCATTGTTCCTCAAATCTGACGTTTCTTGATAGGATAATTTTATTTGTGCTTCTGTCTAAGCACTTGTAGCCCTTGAACTTGTGTGAGTAGCCCATAAAGACACATAATGTGGCTTTGGGTTGTAGTTTATTGCGAAATTCAGATGAGATGTATGGAAAACACACACAGCCAAATACTCTTAGCTCGGTATAATCGGATTTCCTGTGATAAAATAGTTCAAGGGGAGAAATTTTGTTAGTATTAGGAGAAGGCATACAATTTATAAGATAGGTGGCTGTAAGCATCGTGTCTGGCCAGTGGTGTAGGGAACCTAAGCCGTTGTCATCATTGCACGAGTTGTTTCAACAATGTGCCTGTGTTTTTATTCCGCAACACCATTTTGTTCAAGCGTGTATGGGCATGATATCTGATGAGATATGCCTTTTTGGGTGAGAAATTGAGAGAAAGCAGTGCTCTAATATTCGCCTCCTCCGTCTGTGCAAATGCATTTGATTCTTTGGGAGGTGACATTCTCAATATTCTTTTTAAAATATGAAAAAATACTAAAAACTTCCTATTTACATCTCATAGGGTAAAACCACATAAATCGTGGGTAGTCGTCTACAAATATAACATAATATAAATAGCCAGTGTTAGATGCAACGATGGCAGGACCCCATAAGTCCGTATGAATTAAAGCAAGAATAGATGTTTGTCTATTAGAAGAATGTTCAAATCCAATCTTGTGAGTCTTGGATGTGTTACAGGGATGACAGGGATCACTGTTATTATCTATGTTCAAGTGTTTATTACACGAAGCAATGGAAGCAAATGTTCGGTAGTTGGGGTGACCCAATCTTTGATGCCATTGTATGGATTTCTTAATGGACGAGCGGAGCACTGTCGGTCTTGTAGGATCAGCCGGAGATCGTAGCGGATAGAGGCCGTCACGGCAAGGTCCCCGAAGAATTTCTTGATGCGTCTGCATATCCTTAAACACAAAACCGCTTGGATCAAATGTAATGGATATATTGTTGTCTTTAGTCAATTGAGAAATAGACAATAAATTGTATTGAATAGCCGGTGTGTGAAAATTTTGAGATAGATTGAGCTTACGAGAGGGAGTCGGTAGCAAACCGCGACCAGAATTTTCAATGCTAATTGAACTCCTGTCGCTGACGACGATGTCGTCCGAGCCATGGTTTGGTGTTGAGATGGAAAGATTGTCTAGTGATCTGGTCATGTGCGAAGATGCACCGGAGTCGAGGTACCAATCGGTATGAGACGGGCTGGTATCCGCAAGTAGAGCTTTGGGTTGTGATTTTGCTGGTCTTGGTATGTATTGAAGGTTTGATTTGTGCCAACAGTCCGTCGCCATATGCCCTTTCTTGAGGCAGATTTGGCATAGCAGCGTGGCTGTGGAGGAGTTGTCTAGTGCTGAGTTAGAATTTGTCGGTGGGCGTGTTCTTGTTCGACGGCCGCGCCCCTTGTTGACGAACAGAGCGTGAGGGTTTTCCGCCGAGGAGACAAGTCGCGCATTGTCAGCCGCTATGTGAATTTCCTCACTGATTAGAAGTGAGTATATTTGATTGAGTCTGAGCGGAGTGACCATTGTTCGGATAGATGTTTTGAACGATTGGTAAGCCGGCGGTAGCCCATTAAGAATGTGAAGGATTATTTCTTCAGGATCAATCTGAGATCCGGCAGCCGCGATATGATCCGTGAGAATTTTTACCTCGTTTAAGTATTGCACCATGGAAGAGTTCTTGAGAGAGATGTGATAGGGCTCATTTTTGAGCTGGATCACTTTAGATCGGTTTGTGGATTGAAACTGTGTTTCAAGTGTTTGCCAGATTTCTGACGTGGAGTCAAGGTGCAGAACGTATGGTAGAATTGACGTCGAAATCGTGGAGCATATGCTTGATCTCATTTACAGATATACGATCATATATATAGATATGACAAACGTCCTACTGTATAGATGGCAACATGTGTAATTATATTATTTATTGATTTCCTGTTGCTCTAATAGATCCTACCTATTAAATTCATGACTAATGAAACTAACTTGTTGCTTTTCTAGCAACCCTCCTTCACTTGCCCAACTTTCACTCAAATTACTCCCAACAATCATGGCAAGCTAAACTACACCCTCTTCTTCAAGAGTACAATCTTATCGGTTATATTAATGGTGACAGTAACAACCCCCTCTCAGTAAAAATAAAGACAACTGTGAAATGACCAACACAAATCATGCCACTCTAGTCCAACAAGATCAACTGATCTTGCTTCATTCCATTATTTACTTCCTTATATGAACCACTAATGGCTTATACTGTCTACTTCTCATCGTCCTATAGTGCATGGCTTATACTGTCTACTTCTCATCGTCCTATAGTGCATGGGATCAACTCGTGAAAATTTGATTATTGAATTTCTTCAAACACTCATAAGTCTCGTCAATCAACTGGTCCTTGTTGTAGCTCCATTACAAGAAGAAAATCTCATTCCTCTACTTCTCTTACAAAGCTGGACTAGAATTCAAAGAAATTAGTGGAGCTAAACGTGCAAGAGAACAACCAATCTCATTTGAAGTTCTCCATGAAAAACTTATTGACTTTGAGGACTTTCTTAAATAGAACGAGCATGACAACATCCTTCCTTCTCCCTTCAATTATTATCAACACCACCACAAATAAAACTTCAATCAACAGAAAGCCAAGCACTTCAAAAAACATTCTAATCAAATATGCAATCTCAAGCCTCCCCAATCAACTAAAAGACATATGGCAAATTTAGGATGCAATTAGTTGGGTGTATATGGTTTAAACGAGGGAATGATATCATAACGCTCCAAGATCTAATGGAAGAATTTGAACTTATTTTTCTACAGTTCTAAGATTTTTTTTTTTCCAAATGAATATACACAGAGTCAGCTAATCATCAAGAATATTTGAAATAAGCATTCAGAGTATACAGATCATAACTTTTTCTTTCCTTTTTAAAATAATTAATTACATTAGTTCATATTACAATGTTTTTAACAACACTCAATTAAATATGGACCATACAATTCTAAACAAAATTCTAAATACCTCCTAAAGTTTGGCTTCCATGTTCTCTAACTAATTGGGCTTACTCAACAAGACCTTTATGTTTTCCTGAAATATAATAAACAATGAAATGAGTATAAATTCAGTAGGCCAACACTAATTACCTCATAACTAAATTTTAATTCATAACTAAATATAATTAAAACCAAATTATAAAAGTACTGTTTAACTTTTAAGTTCTAAGTATATTGATGTACACATGAATGCAGAATGCACTTGTAAATATACTCCTTATAACTCCAAGTCTTCCACTTCCCACATATTCAAGACAAGTGCATAGCAGAATCAAAACATAATAGAACTTCCAATACTTAACCAATTCAGATCAAGAATAGATTAATCGAATACATAATATTTTCATCTCGGCCCAAGCAGATAGTTTCAAAATGTCTTTCTTTTCAATTTACACAACAGAAAAATGACCTTCTTGTGGTAGAAAAATCTGTCGTAAAATAAGGAAAATATGTCGAAAATTCGATTTGCGGCGAATTTGCGACAGATTTCTTTCTATAGCAAAAAATAGCATCGCAAAATTATTTGCGACGGAAAAATATTATTTTGGGTTGATTTGAGGCAAAGTTGTTGTGGAATTTAAAAATGAAAAAAATAAAAAACCCAGAAATTTGAACCTAAATGGCTACCCGCTACCCTAGCCTAACTGCCTTCTTGACCAATTGTATCCTGGCTACCTAAGCCTAACCGCCTGCCCGCTCCCATAAGATCGCTACCCATGCCTGACTGGTTGCCTAACAGGACTGCCTGAGCCACATGACTTGCCCGGAATACAAACCTGCTCCTGTTACAAACAAACCCCCCCCCCCCCCATTCTCTACTCGCCCGCGAAGATAAAATACAACATAAAGCCTTTTTTATTTATATTATAACTTAGGATATGGCGGATTCACCGCAAATCCATTGTAAAAAAGCATCTAAAATTTTCATTGTAAATCTGTCACCATTTTCGACAAAAAAAAAAAAAAACCATCGTAAAGTTTGTGCAAATCTGTAACTTTGCTGTAGTGTTAAAAACTCTAGAATATCATAAAATGCATGATAATGCAAATGCAATTCATGTAATTAAGACTTTTAAAAGTATGTAGCATTACATATCTTGTATAGAAAAGCCCTACATTTTAGTGGCCAACTCAAAGTACTAAAAAATTTATCAAATTTTCAGTCAATGTATAAAATACAAAATTAGCAAACTTTATCAATTATATTGAAATTTAGAAATGCTTTTACTTTTTAGAATAAGAAAAATTCAAACAGAGCAAATCGAACAGTAAAATTTTACATTCTTATAGTCAAATGATCCAAAATAAAGAATAAAATAATATATTAAAATTTACGAAAAATACTTTTAAAATTATAATTTTTGTTATATATATATGCTTCAAAACTTAAATAAAAATAGGGTATGAGTTGCCTACCTTGAGCTCAACAATTTTCATAAATGTTCAAACAAATAAAAAACAGATTTTGGACTCCAAATCTCCCCTTTCTTCCTTCTACTTCCTTCCTTTCCTCTCCTTTCTTCCTCGGCAAGTAGCTGGTTGTTTTGGCTTGAGTTTGTGAATTTAGATATTTATTATTTTAAAATGCATTAATTTGACCTAACGCCACGGCACTACAACTTCCGACCCCACAACTTCACCTACAAAACTCCCAAACTTCCTAGAATCTATCGCCAACCTTATTGCAACACCATTGGGCCATAATGCTTGCGTCAAAACCTCCTTTTCCTCATTTTCCCATGAGTATAGTACTGGAGTGCAAACTCTCGAGGCTGTAGCGCTCTTGAGAAAGATCTTACTTCTGGTTTTCCACTTTCTTAGCCCACGTTTTCTAATTCTTATATACTCCATTGAACTAACTCATTTTCACAACTACTAAATCAGTTAAAAATTACAATTAAAAGGAGACAATTATTTGAATTTTAGATGACAAATATTATAGATATAGACACCCAAAGGCGCGAAGGAGGAACTATAATGATGATTGTTGTTTAGTAGTTGATATAGGAAGAAATTATCTACAATTGGAGAGGAATTAAGGTTGATTAAGTAAATGATGTCGAGGAGATCTTCGATCCATAAAAAACATGTTAAATTGACATTGAGAATGAAAGCACAAATTTTTTCTAAATTATGGTGATGCTTACACATGACCACTCTATTCTGTTTTGTAGTGGATATATCAGTGCATTGATAACCACTACCAAAAAATAGGGTTTTCGCAGCATAAAATTTCACTTTTCCCGGCGGTTATACCCGCTACAATTTAATTTGCAGCGGTTTGAAAACCGCTGCATAGACGCTGTTTTTTCCATCCGCTACAACGGCCTTCCGCGGCGGTTTTAAGACCGGCGGGGTAGCGTTTATTTCTAGCATTTTTTTGCAGCGGTTTTAACCGCTGCAACTGTACAGAATTCTGGCGGTTTTAACCGCGATAAAAGCTAGCGAAATCGAGCTGAAAACCGATTTGCGGCGGTTTTCTGAGATGTAGTGGCGGTTATAACCGCCACTAATGTCCAGAATTTTTTTTTTTAAATTGTGAAACCTTGCCGTTCACCCTACAGTACTACACCTGCAACAAATAACAAATAAATCACATCCTACACCTGCAGCAAACAACAAATAGACCACAAATCATGACATAGGGATTCTTTCATGGATCCAAATAGAATTTCATATACATATTCTAAGTCACAAATCATATCATCTCTAAATTTCTTATAGATAATGTGGTGTCTACATTCCCCTATTTAAAACATTATCTTTTCTTGAACTCAATATTTCATACCAAGCCCTAAAGGCTTGCTATAATCCATACAAGTAATAAAACAATTAGAAATCACAAAATGCCAAGTCAAATTCAAGAAAGATTAGTAGGGAACACTATTTCTTATATAACAAGGAAATGAGCACAAAATAACAATCTTACATTTCAAAATCAAAACAACAAAAGTTTGAAATTACATAAAATATCCACATCACCAAAAGAAATGAGCACAAAACAACAGCTCATCAGCAGACTGTCAGGCATCAGATAAATTGTCATTTCCACCCTGAAAATAATATAAAGAGAATGAATGAGATAATAATAATCAAGCAATTTACATTTAACTTAAAAAAAAAATTATACCATTTCTGATCCTCCATGGGGTGGATGATTCCTTTGAATTTCTTGCACAAACTGTCTCATCTCATCACGAAATGAGTCAAATTCTCTCGCCTGATTATCACGAAATGATATGAACTCCTCTCTAAGACTAGCTATCTGTTCAAAACTGCTGCCGCTACCACTACCTTCTTCATTTTTGCTTTGAGGAAAGAATCTAGTCGGTGTAACACCAAATCCCTGGGTACGAACTCTACCTGAATGTTCTGGTCCCATAACTATAGCAAAAACTCTCTCATTAGCTTCAATATTTCCTTCTTCAGGTGTAAGCCCTTCTTGGGCAAGAAGTTTGCATGCCTGCGTCTACAGTTCAAAAACATATAGTTAAATATATTGAAGAATGGATTTATAAAAAAATTGTAATAACTATATATATATATATATATATATATATATATATATATATATATATATATATATATATATATATATATATATATATATATATATATATATATATATATATATATATATATATATATATATATATATATATATATATATATATATACCCATCGCTGCATAGCGTCTTCAGATGACCATGTCCCATCTTTATGCATCCTATTAATTTTCCATAATTGTAATATGTCCGTAATAGACTACAAAAAAATATAATAACAATGTAAGTTTGAAAATAAAGTATTTAGTAGTTATAAATAAATGTTTAATTTTATACCGTTTCCTTTTGTCTTCGAACTGAACTCACACGACCCATTATGTGAGGACAAGTTTGTTTCTTGGCATTGGCAGAATTTTTCGCAGCCCTTTCCTGTAATACATGATAATGTTACATTCCAAATTTTAAAATATGTAAAAAAAAAAACTTAATCACAATATTTACCTGGTCCTCCGGCTTTGACCACTTGTTAACAAGTTGACACCATTGCAACTGATCTACTCCAGCTGGAACTGTCTCTAAAATTTCCTGAATTGGTCTACTGTCCCAATGCTCAGCCTTTAAGGTGGTTTTATAATTACGTCATTTAACACCAAGGGATTGAATAATCCAATGGCGCATATGACCAGGAAACTCAAATTTAGACTGCAATTACAAATATGATATGGTTAATAATATAAAACATAAAAAATTCAAATTTGCTATGAAATAAATATACCTCAACTTCAGCTAACATTTTTTTCTTATATGGCTCCATACTCTTATTTCTCCAATCAGGGAATGATATTGGAGCCAAAACAGGGTCTCTTGCAACAACACCAAGATATGTTCCTAGCAAAATCGACTCAGGTATGTTACAAGGGATGTTGTTTTCATTTACTTATATATGAATTCGTGTCCCTGGCGGCATGTTCTGTATATCAGCACATGTTGTTCTCCCCCTACGCCTTAAAGGATTTCCTTGCTCATCTACATAATTCAAAATAAGTTAATAAGTATGATAGGTCCTTGCTCATTTACATAATTCAATTAAAATAAAATTAATATTATAAAAAGAAAACCATACCTACGAGCCATACCCCCTCTTGTGGGGCTGGAGCTGCACCACAAAATGAATGTCGTGAAGCCTGTTGTGTCCCACTGCACTCAATCTCTTCTTGTGAATCTGGGTCTACTGGAGTACTAGCAGAAGGTATGATTGATTCAGTCTCCCTACTACTTTCACCTCTACTTGATCCTCCTCTACTTGATCCACCTCTGCAAACTACATTCTTTGCTTGTCTAAAACGACTACCTCTTGTCATTTCCTGCAATGAAAAAAAATTAGAAGTGTTTGTTATATATTGAATTGCATATAATCATTTATGAGAATAACATATAAATGTAGAACACAACAGTGTTGTTGGAAGAAAAAAACATATAAATGTAGAACAGCACTCAATCTCTTTTTTAAAGCAAATATAATTTTGAGCAATTTATAAAATCTTCACAAATTTCAAAGCAAATATAATTATAGAAATTCATGATAGCAGACCTCAAACTTAGAAATTTCAAGAAAAAAATCGTTGCTAATACCTTAGAAATTTTACAGCCATGAGCAGTTGTGAATAGAAATACTTGGAATGATCACATAAATTTGACAGCCATGATCACCAGTGAGCAGTTTTTTACCATTGCCTACATGAATTCTTTTTCTCCTTTCCTGTCCAAGTGAAATTTCTAGAATTGCATCTCAAAATGAATGGTTCAGTTAGTTCCTCAATAGATTTTGCAAAAAAGCATGCTCTTTGATACAGGTTTTGCTCAATAGATTTGACCAGGAAGTTAAATAGAATGGCTAAATTGGAAACATGCAAATTCCACAAACTGAAACTAAATCGAAGCATTTTTTTTTTGGCTAGTTATGAATGTAAAATTTAGGAGTAATTACCAAAATAACATCAAAATATTATGTAAACAAATGCTCATACAAAAAAAAAATCTAAGTACCTTATAATATAAAACTACAATCATCAAAATAATAGAAACCAGAAACCAAAATTCAAATAAAACGGTCGACAACCAACGGTAAAATGTCATAAAATACTCAAAAACAAAATAACAATATCAATATCATCATCATCCCTTCCATCTTCTATTCCATATATCTCTTCTTCTATAATCAATTAATGAAGGTCTATGGCACATCTGGTGATAAAGAAATATTACAATCAAATGCATCTCGTGGTTTAACTCTCACAACAAAATTCCAATTCAGATTTTTAGCATCTTCAATGTAGAATACAGGCTCCACTTGTGAAGAGAAAACAAAAGGATCATCCTGGATTTTCTGACCTGTATGAATAAGCCTTGAGAAGTTCACAAGTGTGTAACCAAATTCATCTTGTTTTATGCCTGTTGAACTTGTGTTTGCCCAATCACATTTGAATAATATCACCTTGAATATGTTAGAGTAATTTATTTCAATAATATCATTAATTTTTCCATAATAACTAAAATTTCCAATCTCTGTTGTATTAACAACACCAAAATTCTGGGTTTTTTTGCCTTCATCTCGTTCTTTAGTATAAAAAATATAACTATTAATGAGCAGACCCTTATATCTGTTTGCAATTTTGTTGGGGCCCTTAGCCAGTGCTTTGATTTCTTCTGAGATTTCCAAATCATTAGAACTTGAAACCTAACAAGAAATAAAAAAAATATATTTACTATGTCATGATACATTTAAAATTAAATAACAATGTAAGTTTGAAAATAGAGCGTACCGTATCACGCAACCACTCATGAAATATTTCATTAATAAGTCTCTCTAAATCTATATATGTTAGATGTGTATGCCCGCGTCGCTTTCTTCTCTCTTTATCTTTGAAAAGTTGTCTATAACTTTCAATATTATTACACGTGAAGTGCTACACCATATCAACATACAAACATATATTTATCATGAGATGAAAATAGAAACCAACATCTAAGGAGATATGATTTGGAGATAGTAGCTATCATCAAATATTGTGGATGATTATCTTGAATTTAACTCTTTAGAGAAGTGTTCTTTGTGACAATGAAAAAATTCTTTAGCATACGGGGCCATGAAGAGATTAATCAAAAGATTAAAGTCCAAGTTGATAGTTAGGAATTGAAAATGTGTAATTTTTATAATGTTTATAATATGTTTCTCTTATGAATAGTGTTAAAATTTTACTTTTTATTTTAATTTAAACTAATGAAAAGAATTTTGCTTGGTGGGTGTCACCATTCACACTTCTTTGGTGCGAGGAAAGTGTGTATTCCTATTTTTTATTCTCATGGAATAACCATCTTTTTTCATTCAAAGTATCATTCATTACAATATCCTTTTAATCATCTTCTCCACCATCCATCAAGTGCAAGAACTAGTTCTAGGATTTGTTTATAGTTTCATTGGGCTTCTACACATTCCAAACTAGACTCACCATTGTCTTTTTCCCATTGTATTTTACAACCCTAGAATCATCAATATCCATTTTTAGCCTCTATTGTAAGAAAAAAAAAACAAAATTATTTTGCACTTAGCTCATCTCCTATTTGGTTAGCCAAGACTAACAAGCTCCTAGACCATCACTCCAAGCTCCTCCATAACATCATCCATTTTTTTCCATATTATCTCCAAAAATGAATTAGTTCATCCCACGCATTCTCACCGGCCATCATCATCCAAATCACTCTGATAGTTTAAAACTTCTCTTATTTTTACCATACAAGTCTCCTATTAACGAGATTATCATTCTTTATAACGTACCATTCACACTAATCAAAATATCTAAGCTAGATCATGCCTTTTGAGATTTTCACTATCAAATTAAAAAAAAAAAATCCACATCTCATATAAGTTGCTCATGTTATTTTTATTATACACGTGATTTTTATTCAATGTTACGATGATAAATTCTTTCTATTTAAAAAAAAAAAACTCTATACATAATAAAAATTAAATATAAAACTAAAATAATTTTTGGATGCATCATATCCCAAATCAAAATAAAATTTTGAACATCTTGTTAGTCAGCAAAAAATTATTTTATTTAAATTTATATTAATTTTGTTACCCTTAGTTAAATTGAATTTGGTCATGATGACTGTAATTCCTTATCTTCGGCAGACCGACACACCAGGGCAAGTAAAGAAAGGGATGCCAAAGTCAATGGCTTAGCTTTGAATCGGCATCAATGATGGAGAAGAAGGGGAGAGATTCCAAGATGAGGAATTTGAATGCCATGCCGGTTTATGTCTTTGCCCTAGTCCACATTTTTTTTTGTCTGTTCCTAATGTTAAAGCCAAAAAACTAAACCAAAAATTTTTTTGGGTAAAATGAACGCTTAGCCTGAATGTGGTTTAATCTAAATGTGGTTTAACCATAAAACACATTCTTTAATTGTTTAAACATATGCTACATGGGCTCATAATAAAGCATTCAATAAAAGAACAATGATTTGAATCCTAAGTTGAGGCTTTGCATTTCATTTTTAAAAACCAACAAAACCTAAACCCTAAGGAATGCAAATGAAGAAAATGAAGAAAAACAATGAGAAGAAAAAGAGAAGAAGAGGATGAAGGGGAATAGACTCACAGTGATGAGGATCGAAGACACCGTCGGCCGGGATTCGCAAGAGGAGAGATTTTCGTCGCAGCTATCAGGTGCAGATTCGCTCCCGTCGCACGAGCAAGATAGAAGAGAGGAATTAGGGCTTTGGGTCACTTAAAGTTTCGGAGGGGCTTTGCCAGCGGTTTTAACCGGTGCAATTTGCACCGGTTTAAACCGATGCAAGCGGGTTCAATTTTCTGCATCAGGATGTGTCTTTCGCAGCGGTTTTAAGAACCGCTGCAAAAAAACACTGCGATATGTCCTGTTTTTTGGTAGTGAACAAATTATGAAGGTCATGAATATTTATTGAAGTGTTTGATTTAAACATTCCTCACCACTATCAATTCTTAAAATTTTAATTGGCTGTTTTAATTTATGTTATGTTGCTTGTTTAAAGCATACAAAGAGAGCATTGATATAAAATTTAAATTTCATAGGAGGCACCGAATATACACATGAGAATTCATATTTAAAATTCACCTATTATTTATAACCTTGTATAAAGAGGATTGGAGAGGGACTCCAAACATTAGAAACAAATGTGAAAATGTAATTTATGATAATTTCATAAGTTGTTACAATTCTTGATACTTTGGAAGAAATAGATAGTTCAGAAATAGATGTAGCTAAAGTATGCAAAGTGGAGGTGGCCAAGTGTCTTACACTCTGGTGTTAAAGGTTGGATTTCACTTTTGTAGAGATTAAAGCAGTTTGTTTAGATGGATAGATAATTATTTAGGGCATCTTGATGGGATATAACCCATTATGATAGGGAACATTGAATAAAGGAAGCTTAGTCAAGTGCTTGATATGATAATCATAAGCATCAAAAGAAATGGAATATATATTGTTATTAGTTAATTTTATGAATAGAGAGAAGATTATAGGCTAAATTAGGGAGGACTTAATTAAGGATCTAAAGAGGCTCCTTATTGGTTGGAGAGGGGAGTGGATCCTAAGGGAAAGGGAGTATGACACAATAGTCACCTATCAGTTGCTTATGTAAAGTTGGGAATTAAAGAGTTGGTTGAGATCATATGTGACTTGAGAAGAAGCACCTATATCAAATAACCAGTTAGCATTAAGATAACCAATAAAGAGAGCAGACTCATATATGAGGTAAAATGTGGCACCTATGTCAAATAACTAACCAGTATTATGAGGTCAAATAAAGCGAGCTGACTGAGTATGACAGATAATTTACAATATACTAACAAGACAACGCTAAATAACCTTTCTTCTAAAAATTTGATAAATGAGCTTTTGGAGTTAGGTTCGCCCCCTTCGGTTGTTTAAGGGTAGTGATGGCCCCACTACAGGAAATTTGTATATTACCGGCGGATTTTTTGGCGGCTTTCTGGCGGACTGCTTTCCGGCGGATTTTCTGGCAGATTTATGATGTATTATAATGGGATATTTCTGACATAATTTTTGTAGATTTTTCGACAGATTTTTCGACGTATTTTCAAAGGATTTGTTACCAGCGGACTTTCACGCGGATTTTAATAATTTATGAAAAAAATTATTTTTCATAATTTAAATAACTAATAATTTTATAGATCATTTTAATTAATTACTAATTTAATAATTTATTTTAATTAATTATTAACTTAATATCTTATTTAATTAATTATTAATTAAAAAACTTATCTTAATTATAATACATTTAATATTTTATTTTAATGTATTCTTAATTAAATAATTTTAAAAAATTATTAAATTACTAATTAATTAAATATTGTTTTAATAAATTATTTCTATTAAGTATTAACTTCATATCTTATTTATTAAGTTTCATACATATGATGTTATTTAAATATAAAATATATAATATATAAATACATTTTGCCCTGCAGCAAAGTGTAAGGCTTTGTGAAATCCTTTCAAGAGGTAGGGGGTTTGAAGCCAGGCTGGGACGCGCGCGAGCGGGATCAAACTGGCAGGCGTGTGGGCGGGATCGAGCAGGTAGGCGTGCTGGTGGGCTCAGGTTCGGGCTTACTGCGGCTCACGCGGGCGTGCCTAAGGGTTCGGGCTAAAAGCGGGGTTGCTTTGGACTAACTGGCGGGGTGGGCGGGAGATTTCGGGTTGTAGGTGGGGCGTTAGCTAGGAATGGACCTGCCGGGCAGTGCGCTTACATGGCCGGGTAGAGCGGCAGGCTGCTTGTGCTGCCATGGGCTGCAGGCTTTGCTATATAATTTTTTTATTATTTTGGTGGAATCCGCTGGACAATTTTTCGGCGGCAAAATTCCGCCGGAAAAATTTTCAGGCAAAATTTTTTTTGCCGTAATTTTTTTTCTGACGCTTGGTTATCCGGCAAAAAAAAATTTTCCGCCGGAAAATCATTAAATCTGCTGGAAAATGAAGATTTTTTGCTGGAAAAAAATGGTCTGTAATATGTGATTTTCCTGTAGTGTCCTTATTGGTAGGAGTGATGAATGGACAAATGCAGAAGGGTATGAGCAACCACATTTGTGGTCCTTAGAAGCAAAAAAATAATCGAGGGTGTGATGTGGTTGTATTGTTCGAGATCCAAGCAGTTTCAAGGGCCAAGTAGCTTTCTTCAACATAGATGAGGGAGTATGGACTATGGATCATTGAGACAGTGAGGCTGGAGATTCATGCAGATTGCCATCTTGACTGCTTGATAGTCAGGTGGTGGGTCATTAAGAGTGTGGAGGATGATATCTTTAAGATCAACGAAGACCCCTATGATAGTGTCAGTATCTACTCTTACCAACTCTAAGCATCTTCACCTACCATTTTTATTAAACTTTCATATGGAGATCAAGAATAGTTTGCAAAGTTGATTAATGAATAATAAAGCTTATTTTTAATAGGATATGTAAGCTTCGTTTGGGACGGCTTTCTTATTGCTTCGTAAAACAACTTGTTTGTACAAAAATTAAAATTTTTGTACTAAAAAAATGTTTTAAGAAACAGTAATAAAGCTGTCCCAAACAAGGCCTTAGGCTTCATTGGGAAAGCTTTCTTATTATTTTGCTTTTCATATCGTAACCACAATATTTGTTTATTATTATTCTAGGAAACTTCTTCTTATAGTCACTTTTAAAAAAGTAGCTTTCTTCATAGCAGTTTTATAATCACTTTTATAAAAAACAGTGGCCATCCGAAACAAATCTTTAAATGATAAACTACACACCCCTTCAAAATTTTCATCATTAATCTATCATTTTAAACAACAAATGGTTTCCTCTCTACAAGAACCCTAACATCATCATAACTATATATATAATATATATGTATAAACATGCCCAAAATTTCTTGAATCTTTTCTGTTAAGAAATCTTCTTTCAGGCAATGACGTCAAGAGCTAACGTACATCCCATGCAGCCCTCCATTGCCAGCGTATTTGTCTACCTTGCTGGTTATCTTTCCAAACCAAACCTAGCTTCTTGATGTATCTCTAACCAATCTTGTCTATTCTTCATTGACCAACTGAGACTTCAACGTGTCCATCAGTTTTCTTCTTTGTTAACAAAGATCCAACCCCTCTGAATCTCTGATTGACACCTCTTATTTGAATTTCATCAAAATTAAGCCGACATTATTCATGGAATCCATGATGAGTTTTTCCTCATCCATTAATGGCAGTGTGAGTAGGATACCAATATTGGACTTGGCACGAAAATCTGACATGAACTCAGCACAAAGTGGCGACGGCTACTTACGCAAATCGGGAAAGATAAAATATTAGATTAGGTTCGAGTCGGTATGAAAATAAATGTAAGTAATTATTTTTTTATTTGACTTGAAGTAAAATAAATACAGTGTAAAATCCAACTATGGTGCATGGTAGTCGTTGGCCATTGGGGCAGGCAATGGCAATGACAATGATTGATAATTTTTTCGATGCATTTGTATGTCAACCTAATTTAACGATTTTCGAATACGCTAAAATTGATCAGCTGGATGATGAATTTGAAATCATTTAAATTTTTTAAATTATTATTTTTTAAACGAGTTGTGAAATGCTCGACTCACCCAAATTTGAGCCTGATTAATTAATCAAATTTGAGCTCTGACTTGAGCTAATTTCTATGACTCATAAAAAAGCAAAGAAAATGAATATGATACAAACAAATATTATAATAAAATTACAAAAAAAGAGAGAAATTAGAATATAAATAATAAAATTTAAATTTAATATAAAAAATAAGAAATAATTTTAAATATTTCATTAGCTTTATACTTAAAACTCTTGAATTCTAATATATTTTAAATTATTATTTTTTAAATGAGTTGGCTCGCTTTCTAATGAGTCGAATCAAGCCTGACTGAAGCCAAACTCGTTAGCTCATCAAGCCATTCATCATGCAACCGACTCATAAGTTGACTTGACTCACTCACACCCATATACGGAGGCAATAGAATCCGCAAGTAATACACTTTTTTAATCAATTAATTAAGATTATGTCCCATCTTCTAGAACGAAATTAATTATTGGCAAGGAATTAGTATAAATATTATATTATTTATATTAAATTATCATATTTTGTTGATTATAACATCAGTATATTATAATAAACTTTTGAGAGTGTGGACATATGTAGCTCAAACGTATTGCATTCAGCTTTATATTCTAGAATTTCCTTTTCTTTCAGACAAAGGCTTTTAATTTCAATCTATCTCTATCAGTTAATTAGCTATCTTGCCTTCAAAATCAAAGCATTGCTATCGGTCGATATATATTTTAATTATTTTTATTTAACCGATTGAGAAAACAATTTGTGGTCTACCTTTTTAGGAATTTTAGGATTGGGAGTCATTTTCTCTTATTAATGGCTTTTCTTTCTTAATTAAAGGACTAAAATTCAATTGCTGTTTGATTTCAGAATTTCAAAATGGACATTCAGCATTTATGTTATATTGCTTGTGTGAAGCAGACAAAGAGAGCATTGACATAAAATTTAAATTTCATAGGAGAAACCGAATATAGACATGAGAATTCATATTTAAAATTCAGCTAGTATTTATAACCTTGTATAAAGAGGATTGGAGAGGGAATCCAAACATTAGAAACAAATTGGAAAGGTAACTTATTATATTTTGATAAGTGGTTACAATTTGTGATACTTTGGAAGAAATATATAGTTCAGAAATAATAGATGTAGGAAGCTTAATCTTCAAGTGATTGATATGATAATCACGAGCATAAGAAAATGGAATATATGTTATCATTGAATAATTTATGAATAGAGAGAAGATTATAGGCTAAATTAGGGACTTAATTAAGGATCTAAAGAGGCACCTTATTGGTTGGAGAGGGGAGTGGATCCTAAGGGATAGGGAGTGTGGACAAGTTCACAATAGTCACCTATCGGTTGCTTATTTAAAGTTGGAAATTAAAGGGTTGATTGACATCATATGTGACGTGACAAGAAGCACCTATATCAAATAACCAATTAGCATTAAGAGAACCAACAAATAGACCTAACTCATATATGAGGTAAAAAAGAGGCACTCATGTCGGATAACCAACCAGTCTTAGGACGACCAATAAAGAGAGCTAACTGAGTATTAATGATAATTTGCACTGTACTAACAAGTAAGCACAAAATAACCTCTCTTCTAGAAATTTGATAAATGAGCTCATGGAGTTAGGTTTGCCCCCCTGGGTTGTCTAAGGATAGTGATGGCCATATTGGTAGGAACGAAGGACGTTCAAGGGAAAAAGGGTATGAGCAACCACATTTGTGGCCCTTAGAAGTAACCAAATCAATAAAGGGTCTAGTGTGGTTGTATTGTTCGAGATTCAATCATTTTTAAGGGCCAAGTTGCTTTCTTCAACATAGATAAGGGAGTATGGATCATTTAGAATTTGAGCCTTGAGATTCATGAAGATTACCCTCTTGGCTGCTTGATAGTTAGGTGGTAGGCCATTAATAGTATAGAGTATGATATCTTTAAGATTAATGAAGACCCCTAGGATAGTGGTCGTATCCACTTTGGAATTAATTTTAAATAGATATTGTATCATGATAAGGTATTTCCTTGATTTTGTATGAAGATCATCATGAGTTGAATGGTTTTAGAACTACTTTGGATTATAGGAATTTGTTAATGGTGCTCTAGGTGCTCGATAAAGGTTCAAGTTTAAGGACATAGGGTAAATGGAGAGTGGAAGTGGTGACATAGAGGGCACAAGATAATATCTATTTAATAAAATGAAACATGTGATATTGTAGGTTGAGAATAAGTATGTTATGTTCATTTAGGAGGAATCTTGTTAGCTAGAAAGTAGTTGCACCGATAGGTTATCCTTCATACTTATTGGCTTTGAAGACTATGAGCACTTCAGACCTCCACTTTGATCAATTGTCTTTATTGACTTTGATGTTGATGACAATTTTCAAATCGGATATTAAAATTTTGAGTGAGGTTGGAATCAATGTGCTCCCCATTGTGGGAGTCTGGTTGCAATTTTGTTGGATATAAGAGGAACATGAAGGGTTCATTTTGAGAGAATTAATATAAACAATAAAAAAAAAAAGCCTTTAGGCAGTCACACTAATATGAAGAAATAAACGTTATGTAAGGAAAATGCAAGAACCTATTATTAGGTAGAGGTGTATAATAGTAAGTAATACGAAAATAAACATAATGAAGACAATAAAATTTATTATTTTTTCTCCAACTACAATAGTAAGTTAGCTGTTGATCTATAAATCATAGTATATAAAATTATGGCTAAGGAACAATGGAGATTAATGGAGGTGGTTTCCATTGAGCAATAATGATATTTAGAGATCAGATAGTGGTGGTTTGGAGTATAGATTTTTGGTTAGTTGTACATGTGGTCTATTGGTGTTATTAATTGCAAACATGCATTAGAGAAGACAAACTGCATCCTTATCCTCCAACATGATTAGTACACATCCCCTCATTTAATCATTATTAGTTAAAAAAAATTTTACTGTCCAATTTGCTAGAAAACTGCTTTTTATAGTTACATTCAAAATGTTAACCCAACTCAAGTGGTTCACCTCCATGTGATGGCTCTGCTCCACTATGACTGCATCATAACAAACTTCTTGCTATTATCGTAAATTGTCTGCCATGTGTTTACCGTCTCTTAGCTTTAGCTATACATCATTCACACTATATATATATATATATATATATATATATATATATATATGTGTGTGTGTGTGTGTGTGTGTGTGTGTGTGTGTGTGTGTGTGTGTGTTCTTATAGTGTATTTGGTGAACAGTTCATTACACTTAATACCAATTTATATCTGTTATTGTTGTTCGTCTTATTTCTTTTCTACAGGATGAGTTCTCATATGGTATCAGAGAAGTTCAGGTCCTAAATTCCTGCTTCCCTGTACTAGTCTCTAATCTCTTAAGACTTATGGCGAGCACCGAAGCTTCTTCCACTACAGCTATGGCTGCCTCCCCCACCACAGACCTTTATATTCCCCCTTAGTTTAAATTTTTAATGGCCAATGTTAAGTTTGTGCTTAATGTTCAGCTCGTCACCACCAACTACCCTATTTGGTGTTCCCAAGTTTTAAAACTCTTCGGTGCGAACGACTTCATCAGATATTTAGATGGTTCTTTTCATCAACCTTCTAAAAATCTACCTGATGATTCATTTGCTATCAATCCAGCCTACCTATCCTGGCACCTAATTAACCAAAATTTGGTTTTTTCCCTCTTCTCCTCTATTTAACAATCCTTAATAATGTATGTTCTTGATCTTCAAACAATTTACTGAGATTTGGTCTACCTTGGAATGCTGGCTACAAGAGATGAATCGCTCTTATATTCTCCATCTCAAAAACGAGTTGTATCAACTTAAAATGCATGCATGACAAATTGATGTTTCAGTACCTTTCAAACATTAAACAGAGGGTAGATGCCATCACAGTAGCTGCTTCACATATTGACCCTGTGGATGCCATACTCTATACACTCAATGGGTTTCCTATGGCGTATAATACCTTCAAGACATCCATTCGGACTCAACTTCAACCTATTAGCCTCGACGACCTGTATTCCCTGCTGTGTAGTGAAGAAGTTAATGACTCTACTAAGCAGTCTACTAAATAGAGTGCATATCCTTCATTCTCACTTGCTTCCTTCAACGATCACTCTCATGGTTCCGTGCATGACTTCTCATCACTCTTCTGTGATGGTCGTTCTCCTTCCAGAGGTGTGGTCGTCATCCTCTTTCATCAATCACTTGCTGAATTTGTGGTAAAAATGGTAATTTTGCCTTCTCCTCCTGGCATAGCGCCAACCTTACTTATCAAACATAGCAACATACCCTAGTAGCTTAAGAAGACAAAGATGCCACAGTGGATTGGTTTTTAGACTTTGACACACCGCACTACCGATGCTTCTTAGCTTCAAACAACCTAACCATATTTTGGGACATCTCAGGTTCAAGTCGGAGATGGAAATCATCTTCTTATAACTAACTCCTATAAAGGCATCCTACCTACGCCTACTCGTAAGCTACACTTACCTCATATACTTCATGTCCCGCAACTTACCCATAATCTCTTATCTGTCTCACATATTCTTCATGACAATGCTTGCTATATCTTATTTGATCGAAATGGTTTTACTCCTAAGGATTCCAAGATGCATCAAATCCTTCTTCAGGGAGCCGGTCACCATGGAATGTACCCCATTAATCTATCAAATGCATACAATTCCCATAAATCAACTACAAATCCCACAGTTCTCCTCACAACTCAATCCAGTTTCGCTACATGGCATAATCGTCTCAGTCATCCGTCAACTATTATCCATCAGAAGTTTTCTATTGTTCTCAGCTTCGCTCAACTTGTCAAGCCTTGACCTTACTGTGATTCCTGTGTTCATGTGAAATGTCTTCCATTCCTTTTATTTTAGCTTCATCTAAGTTTATTAAATGTCTAGAACTTATACATTTTGATGTATGGGGACCTTCCCCATTTTTATCAAATCAATGTTATAATCACTTCCAAACCCTTGATTATGACTCATTGAACATTAAAATACATTTTGGTGGACCCATTTTGACACTTAGTTGACTAGGGGTCAAAATGACTAAAATGCCCCTTAAGGGCAATTTTGGAGTTTTCATAAACTTAAATATAGCCTCTTCAAATCAAATCCCAGAACCTCTTCCAATGCATCCTAACCCCCATTAGGAATGCAATGGACTTAAGCCCTAACCTTGGTCAAGCTTGGTTGACCAGGTCAACACCTTTTGACCAAAATACCCCTATGGGGTTCAAATACCCATTTCAAACCAAATGAACTCCAAATCACTTGCAACCACTTACAGCAAGTTTCAAATATCAAACCAAACCTATCAGACCCAAACACAGACCCTGGGTCAACCTGATTGACCAAGTCAACCTAGGTTGACCAAACATGCCCTTAAGGGTCAAAATGGGCATTTTAATTGAATTGACCTCCCCGGAACTTGGGACCACCTCCAATGGTCCCTAAATATTATTTCAAACTTGTCCAGCCCAGACCTAGCCCCTGGGTTAACCTAGGTTGACCAGATCAATCATTAAACATTTTCTACTTTGAATCAATACCCAAATACTTTCAAACTTTATCAAAACTTTTTGATCACCATTTCTTAATTATTTGGATTTGATTGGACCCTTGACCCAGTCAAAAGTTAACTTGGTCAACTTAGCCAATTCTAATCCAATGAGACCCATTTGAATCAAATCATCCAACCTAGGCAAGTCAACACACTCAAGCTATCTAAACCCTCAAGTCATTTCCTTTGAATGGTTCAAAGCATATTCAATTTTTTTTAAGTCACATCTAGGTCAATTTGACCAAGTCATACCTTTGCAAATCTTGGTCAAATTTGTATGGTTATGCTCTAAGCACTCAAGCTCTTAGTGGGTTGCCTTAGGATCCTTCTAACCAGCTCATTAGGACTTCCTAGGTGCCACCTCATCTATTGTTGACCAGTTAACCGATCAACATAGTCAACAAATGTCTCAAAGGGGTTTAAATTCCCAAATGACATGGCATCTCCATGCCAACTCAACTCCAGCCATTTGGGGTCATTCTAGAACCTTCATAGAGGCATTTCCAGCCCTTGGATGCAGATCTAATGTCTCCCATTTGTTTCCATGTGGATAAAAGGCCAAAAGAGGCTTTCCACCTCATTATCTTTGTAAACATCCATGGCTTCTGCTCCCACCAACTCCCAGGGCATGTGGCAGCCATCTAGGAGCTAATCCAGTCAATCTTAGCCGTCTATCCTATATGGGGGTCATTTTGAATAGGGAAAACCCTATG
The DNA here is from genome assembly GCA_016618105.1 of Dendrobium huoshanense. NCBI lineage: Eukaryota > Viridiplantae > Streptophyta > Magnoliopsida > Asparagales > Orchidaceae > Dendrobium > Dendrobium huoshanense. The sequence continues at coordinate 21,063,544 of CM028354.1, read as the reverse complement.
AAATTGCTCTGATTCCCAGGCTAACACTCTCTCACCCATCCTGAGCTCTTCCAACCGAAATCTCTTTTCGTTCAAGCTCTCTTGAATCCCCTACCTATCTCCCCACTCAATCCCCGACAGTCAAAGTCATCACCGGAGAACTTTTGGCGAGCCCAACTCCAAATCTGTCCCAGGCTTATTCCAGTCGATCCGTGGCATCTCGGAGCTTGGATTCAATTGGGAACTTAATCGTGGACAGTCTACAAGCTTAGAGAATCCAAAAATGGTTCAATTTGTACATTAAATCGAGGTGAAAGATTAACCCTAGTTTAGGGCACTTAAGCTAAATAGATTTTGATTTAATGCATATTAGCATATAAATTTGATTCCCCTAAATTTCTATTCAACATTTTTTCTACATTTAAAATTTCATAAAAAATGAGTGTATCAAGCAAACGAGTCATTTTACATGATTAGGGCTTCGAGTTCAAACGTGCATGAAATGCATGTTTTCTGGGCCGTTGATTGCAAGATCAACGGCCCAGATCAAGCCATTCCACAGCCCGTTCAACCGTGTATTAACGGTTTGTCGGTTGATCTTCCATTAAGCTGAATCACAGCTATCGATTCATTTACAGCGGGTGATCGGGCGGTGCGCGGCAGTGGTTGACGTGGTTAAGTTAACCGCGTCCGCGTCGCTGCCCAATTATTGGCATTTAATGCCCATCGCCACCGTGTTTTAGCTGGCCGAACCAGGAGGCGCCACGTGGCGACCGCCACTGCTATTTAATTTAAAATGATTTAAATGTTCTGTTTAAATCATTTTATGTTCAAAAAATAGAAAATTAATTTGAAATAATAAAAAGTTATGTTTTATATAATAAAACTATCATAAAATTAATTACTGTATTTTGAAATTAATTTTAATTTAAAAGATTAGTTATATTTTATATTATATTTTAAAACTATTTAAAGTGTTAATTATTAATTATTTTAAGCTAACAAATTCTCTTTTATTAATTAATTTTTTTAAATAAAATTAGAGAATAAATTTTAACATTTGATTTCAAATTCAGTTTAATTTGATAAATACTCATATTTTAAAATAATTATCTAATAACTAGATATTAAAGTATTTAACTAATATCTAATTAAAATTAAGTAAATATATAGACATATACCTATATATATATATATATATATATATATATATATATATATATATATATATATATATATATATATATATATATATATATATATATATATATATATATATATATATATATATATATATATTTCAAAATTTACATTAAATTATTTTAACTAACTTAAAATTTTAGAAAATAGTTAATGTTTAATTAAATTTAATTTAGATATTATTTTAAATATTAATTAATTTTGAATTATTTAAATTCATTTAATTGTTTCAAAACTTTAAAAATTTCAAACAAATTCAGTTTAAATAATAATAAAAAAATAACATATGAAATTTTTCAGAAAATTGAGAACTCTAATTTAAAATTATTTTCAAGATTCAAAACTTGATTTATTTTGATTAATTTGAATTATTTGAATACTTTAATATTTAATTAACATTTATTTGAGTATTATATTAATTATTTTAAAAGTAAAAAAAAAACTATTTTCAATAACTTAAAATTTTAATAGATTTCTCTGTCCCTTAAATTTTTTTTTAAATATTATATTTAATTTTATATATATATATATATATATATATATATATATATATATATATATATATATATATATATATATATATATGTATTAAAATCTATATGTATTTAAATCTTGCAAATTTTAGAAATCCCTTTGAAGTTTTAAGCATAGATTAAATGTTTGAATAGAAGTCATCGGGGAATGATTAGTGAGTGATTATATTCTAATCATTCACTAATCAAAATTAATTGCTTTAATTAATGTTAATTCTTGCATGCTTAGGTTGTGCACACACCACATAGTCTAAGGCTCTCCTAGATTTAGGGATTGATTGTGCTTATGTGTAATGTACACATGTTCTCCAAGGGTTAGTTAAAATATTGATTCAAACATATTAAATCTAATGACATCATTAAGGACAGTAATTAAGGACTCATTTAGAGGATTTAGAAAAATTCTAATAATTAGGATTTACAACCTTTTGACTAAAATTTAAACCACTTAAACTTAGTGATGCTCTCTGCCTTAAAAAAAATTTTCACTGGTTTTAGATATCATTAAGATCCTTAATCAATTTTCTTAAAATTAAACCTTTAATTAACCCTCAAAACTTTTAAAAATTTTAATAAATCAAATTTTAAAACAAAAATTACAAGTAAGACCTCTAACTGACCAGAATCAATCCTTTAATTAATAAACATTAAAACCAATTTAATCTGACGGCAAATCTAGTCTTAATTTAATTTTAAGTGAATTTGAATATTTAATCAATTTAAAAAATTAATAATAATTAAAAATTTTCAAAAATTCTCAAACACTTGGGAATCTCTCCTTAGGTAATTCTTGACCTTTGGAGCTGATTTCAAGGAGTTGGGGACCCATTTGGAGCAAAAACACAAAAAGCCCTTTAATTAAGCAATTTAAAAAATTCAATAAATATAAGAAACTTAAAAAAATCATAACGAATTTAAGAAAATTCCAAATCAATCAAACTCAATTGCATTAACCTCATAATAATGTCTAATATTTATTTAAAATATTAAAATTCCAGAAAATCATTAAATTTAAGAAAGTAAACTCTTGGTCAAACCTAAGTCAAATTTTAACTCACAACTTCAAACTTTCATAAGAAAATCTAAAAAATCAAATTTCACCGTACTTATAGTCTAACTGATTGTATTATGATTTAGTATTTTAATAAAATATTAATTTTCCATAAAACACTCTTAATCTAAAAGTCAATTTTTAACCCGTTAATTAAATGATTAAAATAATCCGAAAAATTCCAAAAATTTGATATGTAATTCTAAACTCCAAAAAATATTAAGTTAATTTTTAAAACACTTAACCAAACTTTTAAAACACAACAAATATCCTAAAGATGAAGTTTATTGGCTAGACTACTCCGGGTTACGGGGCTACGTGTTATAAGGAGGCTTTGTTCCTCGAGTCTGGTGGCACAACGTCACAAATGAATTCTGAGGGGTGTTAAACCTTAAAATAGATTAATTATTAATTATTTAACCATTTAAAATACCTAATTTAACTATATTAATCCGATTTATTGGCTGGACTACTCCAGGATGCGGGGCTACGTGTCCTAAGGAGGTTTTGTTCGCCACGAACCGATTAATAGCAAACTTAAATTAATCAAACTTTAAAAATCAACAACCAACCAAATTTTAATGAAATTAATTAATTTTAAATCCTAAGTCAAATCAAATCACTTATTATACCGGGTACCACTAGGTAACCCAGGCCTACGAGGCTATTAAATTAGCCCCAAAGAATATGAAATAAACTTCACGGGCTCGATGAGCAATAAAGGTGGTATTCATTAAACATTTTAAAATACATATTTAAAATTTTAAATCATTAATATTTAAACTTTGACTAAAAATTCCTTTAAGCCTTTCAACCAATCAAAACTACAAATAACTTGAACTACTTATCCTATATAGGACATATCAAAAACACACTGACTTACTCACACACTTTAGATGGTTTGCTAGGACAACCAATTCTAGTCTTAGGCTAGGCTAGTGTTTAATTTTCCACTGTGTCGGGTTTTCGAGCTTTCATTACATGCTGGTTACTAGCTTAGAATTGATGTGTTTATTTATTTACTTTTCTGCACTGTGTTGTGAGTAATTGAGCATTTTAAATTTAAAATATTAATTGCTTGGGATTGATTATAACTGCTTGAGATTGAATATTAACTACTTGGGATTATATATAATTGTTGATTATTAGAATAATCCTGGAGGATCGAGTCTAGAATTTTATCTTTTATAATGTAATTTGATTATATAATGGTTGTAATATATTCAAAGTGATTTAAGTTTGGGATATTAATATCTAACTTGAATTCCAAAGAGGAGAAGACATCCCTAAAGGGGAGAATCTTCTTCCTTTTGGAAGATCAAGTTAGGATACTTTTCAAATATCCAAAGAGGAAAGATAACACCCCGTTCAAGGGAGAGTTTCTTTTCATTTGGATATTTGAAACAGAAGAATCAAAATTCTCATGAGAAGACGAAGAAGTTGATAACGAGAATAATCCCAAATCTTAAAATCACTTAAGTCTTAGGACTAGAATCCGGGTTGTTGTTGGTGGTGCCCGGCCTCATTACTTTTTTTACAATTCTGGGATGTAATATTAAAAGGCACTTGCCTATGAAATTTCAATTTGAATAAATTAATTTATGTGATTTGTTTACTTGATTGCGCAGTAGAACAACCTACTTTTCTAATCTTTTTGCTTGCATGTCATATTTATTTTAGCCTGGAGTGCAATTGTACAAAAATTAAAGTTAAAATTTTTAAGATAAGATAGAAACTCTAAACGGTCTTAAGAATTAAGCTCAGACTACGAGGGTTTTTCATGCATCATATTGAATCTTCTCTACCTTGTTAGGCACCTCCCCACCAGCGGGTTCTGGTAGACCACCTAGCTTATGAGGGTGTCGTTCTGTCAAGGGGATGTTGTACAATCTATGGGAAAAAACATATTTTCTAAGCCAAAATTTTTAAACTACTTCATTTTTATTTATGCATTCAATTAAATCGATTAGCATGCATCGTATTAGTAATAAACTTAAAAGAGTTTAATATTTAATTGTATTTGCTTAGACACCAAATACTCAATATATGTTAAGGGGTCAATTAGGATCTGCTCTAGATGTCGACCCCAATTCATTAAAATATCGTAAACAACATCCCTACCACTCAACATTAAAAGACTGGACTCATAATTTTAAAGCACCTAGGTGGTTTAGCCGGCTCTCCAATCCAGGTAGGGGTAAGTCCATATTTGCACTGTATTAGTTAGGTTCGAGTCACTTTTTAGTACCAAATTTAGATTTAGGTTCTGAGGCAGGCTCGAGCTATAGGACCTTAACATCTGGGAATTGAATCCCAATTTTTTAATAAAATTGATCACTCAAACTTAAAATATCTTTTCAATCAAATTTAAGCTCAACACTTATGATAGGTTGGGGTGTTTTTGAAGTAATTTAGAATGTCAAAACACCTCCTACCCTTATTCCTTTGACTCCAAAAATAAGTGTTCAACATTGAATCATTCCTGTTTGAAAGTTCGGGTCCTTACCTCCTTTGACATCGAACTTTGAAAATCTTAAATGAAAATTTTACCGTTATTTTAATCGAGAGTATTCATAGGAAACTTTGGTTCCCTACGATGTAATTAACTACGAGGGCTTGCACTCGTAGGAGATTTAGAAATGCATACCATATTTAAAAAAAAAAAAATCAAAATTTCAAAATCTCAATTAATTACCTTAGGGAAAAATCAAATTCAACTGTCATTATCATCATTTTCAAACGATTGATAGTGATTGATATCTTCTATCTTCAAAAAGATATATCAATCATTATCATGGTTTTGATTATGAAATTAATGATTCTTTTATCCAGATTAATGTAATCAGAAACTCGATCGAATTTAATGTTGACCCTCTAGGGTCATATATGATTCTTACCTGAGTTTGACTATGATAATCAGAATGAATTTAAATTTTATAATTCGAACGCATTAGGGAATGATATGTTCACCTCCCGAGGTGATATATTATTCATAATGATGTGTTCAATTACAAAATTTTTAAAAAAATTTAATCACTCCCGAAGAAAAGTAATATTTTTTTAAAACCATAACATTTTTAAATCAAACACACCCCACCTCATATCTCTCCATACCAACGTCTATACAATCAAGCTCCTCCATAATATCATCTTCGAGTTTTTGGTTTCCTATGCTATCCGTGGATCCATTCCAACATCGCCACAAATTTCAACCATGCTCTTTATCTTGTGTTTTCCACTGCTACACCACTGATTCCAATGGCTACAAATGCTTTGATCCTGCCGCAAAGCGCAACTATATTTCTCGTCATGTAACTTTTGTTGAATCCTTATTTCCATTTAAGCAGATCACTACCAATATCCCATCTCCTGCATTATTCCCTACTTCTCCTCTCACGCTTGTGCCAGCTTCACTCACCAACTCTTCCTATTGTCCTTCTCCCTTCTCCAATATCAAACAAAATTTAAACCACCTTCAGCACTACATAACCCCATTCTATCCAACCTTTCATAATTCCTGCACCGCTATGAACCTACCTACATCCCCAATCTCTATTAATACTATCTCATCCCTCCCAATTTCACATAAACCTCCTAGACACCATATGCTCACTCGGTTTCAAATTAGTCATCTCAAGCCTAAAGTCATTCTTTACCTACATCACCAAGTCATACCATCCTCACCATCTTCATTCTCTGAAGCAAATAAGCATGCAGTCTGGCCCTCTGCTATGTCCACCAAACTCCAAGCTCTTCAAAGTCAAGGTACTTGGTATCTTGTGCCACCATCTCAAGATCAAAATGTACTCGGGTGCAAGTGGCTTTACAAGACTAAACTCAATCCAGATGGCTCAGTTGCACGCTACAAAGCTAGATTAGTTACTCAAGGATTCAAACATGAGTATGGACTTGACTACAAAGACACATTTAGCCCGGTTGCAAAATTCCCCACCATCAGACTTCTTCTTATTATTGTCGCCCACTTCCAATGGCCTGTGTTACATTTCAACATCTATAATGTGTTTATGCATTGAAAACTTGCTTAAATGGTTCATATGAAGCAACCCCAAGGTTTTATTGATCTATAATTTCCCTCCCACATTTGAAAATTGCATAAGTCCATCTACAGACTCAAACAATCCCCTCGATAGTGGTTTTCTACCTTTTCCTCACATCTTTATAATATGGGTTTCTTACAAGCAAAGCTGGTCCCTCCTTCATGATATTTCATAAAGGCCACATTCTATCTACCTACTCGTGTATGTGGATAATGTGCTCTTTACAAGAAATAGATAATATGAAATTGACAAACTTCTTACAAATTTGAACTCTCGTTTTTGCATGAGAAACTGGGTCCTGTCTAATAATTCTTGGTAATCCACATTCATACTACTCCTCAAGGCATGAGACTAAATCAATCAAGATATATTACTGATATGCTCACCAAATATGGAATGCTCCAATGTAAACCAGGTCTTGTAGCCCACTTCCCTCTAAACTTCACACTTCTAGCCTCAGATACACCATTTCCACAACCTGAACACTACTGCCAATTAGTTGACTCTTTACAATATCTCACCATTACTAGGCTCGACATCACCTTTTTTGTTAATCATTTATGTCAACATATGCACAACCCATCAAATAATCACTTTTAGTTATTAAAAAGGGTGCTCTGATATCTGCAAGGGACACTAACTACGAGCTTCCACTTCGAAAGTCACCTCTACAGCTCTTCGCCTATATTAATTCATATTGGGCCACTGATTCTTTGGACAGACATTCCGTCACCTGATTATGTACTTTCCTTGGTGATACATTACTATCTTGGTCAGTTAAAAAGAAACCCACCGTTGCCCGTTCATCAACTGAACCTGAATACAGAGCGTTGGCAACTATTGCAAGCGAAATTATGTGGCTAAGACAACTTCTTGCATACTTTCACATCTCATCCGACACTCCCATTTCAGTGTATTGTGACAATACCTCCGCAATTGCCTTTATTAATAACCCTATTTTTCATGCTCGTACAAAGCATATTGAAGTGGTTTATCATTTTATGCAGGATTGCATTAAGGCAAATCGTATTATCGTTTATCATATTGCTTCGCAAGACCAACCGACGGACCTCTTTACATAGCCCTTACCTGCTACTCAATTCACTGACTTAAGAAGCAAGCTAACAATCAACCTTAATTGCTACCTTGAGGGGGGTTGTTAACCCAACTCAAGTGGTTCACCTCCATATGATGGCTCTGCTCCACTACTGACTGCAGCATAACAAACTTCCCACTATTAACGCAGATTGTCTGCCATGTGTTTATCGTCTCCTAGCTTTAGCCATACATCATTCACACTATATTTATGTGTGCTTATAGCTGTATTTGGTGAACAATGCATTACACTTAATACCATTTTATATATGTTATTGTTGTTCTTCATATTTGTTTTCTACATGATGAGTTCTCACACAAAAAAAGTAGCTTTCTTAAATAACAGCTTTATAACCACCTTTATAAAAAGCGGCAGCCATCCCAAACAGATCTTTGAGTGATATACTACATACCCCTTCAAAAATTTCATCATTAATCTATCATTTTAATCAACAAATGGTTTCCTATCTACAAGAATCCTAACATATATAAAATATATGTATGAATATGTCCAAAATTTCTATAATCTTTTTCTGTTAAGCAATCTTCTTTCAGGCAATGACGTCAAGAGTAAACTTTCCCATGCAGCCCTCCATTGCCAGCGTATTTTTCTAACTTTCTGGTTATCTTTCCAAACCAAACCTAGCTTCTTAATTTATCTCCAACCAATCTTGTCTATTCTTCATCGACCAACTGAGACTTCAACGTGCCCATCAGTTTTCTTCTTTGTTGACAAAGAACCAACCTCTCTTATTGACACCTCTTATTTGAATTCCATCAAAATTAAGCCGAAATCATTCATGGAATCCTTGATGAATTCTTCCTCATCAATTAATGGAAGCGTCGAGTAGGATACCAATATTGGACTTGACACGAAAATCTGACACGAACTTAGCACAAAGTGGCGGCGACTGCTTACGCAATTTGGAAAAGATAATGTATTAGATTAGGCTCGAGTCAATATGTAAATAAATGCAAGTAATTATTTTTTTATTTGACTTGAAGAAAAATAAATATAGTATAAAATCTAACTATGGTGGTAGTCGGTGGACATCGGATCAGGCAATGGCGACAACAATGATAGAGGATTTTCCAATGCATTTGAATTGAAGATCAACCCAATTTAACGATTTTTGAATACACTAAAATTGAGCTAGATGCCTAGATGGTGAATTTGAAATCATTCAAAATTTTTTGTTGTACATTCTTTTACTTCAAGACAAATACCAAGTAGTGGAGAAAATGAGTTGTGACGAACTCGACTGACCCTAATTTGAGCATGATTAATAAATCAAGTTTGAGCTCTGACTTAGACTTTATTTCTATGACTCCCTTATAAAAAGCAAAGAAAATAAATATGTTTGAAATAAATATTATAATAAAATTATGAAAAAAGAGAAATTAGAAGATAAATAACAAAGATTCATTTGATATAAAAAATAAGAAATAATTTTAAATATTTTATTAGCTTTATACTTAAAACTCTTGAATTCAAATATAGTTTAAACTAATATTTTTTAAATGAGTTGGCTCGCACGCTAGCTAATGAGTTGAATCAAGGCTTACTGAAGCCTAACTCGTTAGCTCATCAAGCAATCGACTCAACAGTTGACTTGACTCATTCACACACCCATATACCGAGGCAATAGAATCCGCAAGTAATTAATCCACTTTTTTAATCAATTAATTAAGATTATGTCCCATCTTCTAGTTGGAAATTAATTATTGGCAAGGAATTAGTATAAATATTATATTATTTATATTAAATTACCATATTTTGTTGATTATAACATCAGTAGCTCAAAATATATTGTTTTCAGCTTAATATTCTAGAATTGACTTTTTTTTTCAAACAAAGGCTTTTAATTTCAATCTATCTTTATCAGTTAATTAGCTATCTTGCCTTCAAAATCAAAGCATTGCTATCGGTCGATATATATTTTAATTATTTTTATTTAACCGATTGAGAAAACAATTTGTGGTCTCCCTTTTTAGGAATTTTAGGATTGGGAGTCATTTTCTCTTATTAATGGCTTTTCTTTCTTAATTAAAGGACTAAAATTTAATTGCTGTTTGATTTCAGAATTTCAAAATGGACAGTCTGCCTTTGTTTGGAGCCGTTTAAAAGCTCCTTTTTTAGCCATGGTTTCAAAAAATGATTTTTCACAAATAGTTTTTTAAAGGAAAAAAAGCTTGAAATAACCATTAAAAATTTTGTCTTTTAAATATAGTAATTTTTATTAAGTATTTTTCTTATCACAAAAGCTATGGGAAAGTTGCTTCAAACAAAGGATTTGTTTGAAGAAAAATTATTATGTGCGGACACAGGACAGTATTTGAATGTCAAACAGAATGTGTCACGTCACTTTTTGGCTCGGTACCGCTCGATATCAGATGATGTGGCGCTTTCTGATTGGCCTCCGGACCGTCCGGTGTCCGCACAGAATAATTCTTCTTGTTTGAGATAGCTTTTGGCTACTCTTTTTCATATTTTTAAGAAATTCTTTGTGATAGAAAGTTGTTGTAGAAAGCAGTTAAAAAAATTATCTCAAATAAAGCCAAAAAAGCCTCAAATTACGAAAGTTTAGAAAATGCCTTTTTATCCTTTTTTCTATTTTTATTTATTATTATATAGTTTAATATGAAAAATTATAGTTGATATCTTAAAAATAAACTATTTTTATTTGTAATAATATCATATAATTTAATTTATGTTGTGGTGGCCTCCGTCATCATCGGTAGAGCGATTGTGGCTGCTGCGAGTCCTATGTGATAAGTATTTTTAAAATTATCTAATACTTCTCAAAATTAATTTAAGTGTTTTTAAAAGTAATTTGATTTGTTTTTAGAAATAACAAATAAAAATGATTAAAAATATCAAAAAATAATTTTCAAAATAGAAAAAAAAAGATTCTTAAGGGTAAGACACCCAACCTTTCCCACCTCCATATTTAACTGTAAGGTTTTCATTCTAAATAATGGGAAGTCACACATAGAAAAATTTAATCCTAAATCTGATGAAGGAGTATTTTTAGGATATTCGAGTGTGGGGAAATCCTTTAGGGTTTAGGGTGTTTAATAAGAGGACATTGGTGGTGGAGGAGACTACTCATGTAGTGTCTGATAAATTTGATCCTAAGAAGTCTAGAGTTGATGATGAAGATGATGTTGAAGAGATTACTCAAGGAATTGATAATTTAGAGAAGAGGGTAGAGTCTCAAAATACTAAAGGAGTAGGTGAGATTACACAAGGAGAAGATAATGCAAATCTAAAGGGAAGGGTTGAACCTACACACACTTTGCCAAGAGATTAGAGATATTCTATGAGTCATTCTAAAGAATTTATCTTAGGAGACCCTTTTGAAGGTGTTAGAACTAGGTATGGACTTATGAAGGAAGTAAACCACTCTGCCTTTATCTCAATGACTGAACCCACCAACATTAATCAAGCCTTGTCTGATGAGTTTTGGATCTTAGCCATGTAAGAGAAATTAAACTAATTTGTTAGGAATGATGTTTGTGTGCTTGTAGAAAGACCAAAGGGATAAAGTGTAGTTAGAACCAAATGGGGCTTTAAGAATAAGATGAATGATTCTAGTATGGTGATTAGGAATAAGGCGAGATTAGTGGCTAAGGGGTACAACCAAATAAAAAAAATATATTTTGAGGAGACCTTTTCCCATGTAGCTAGATTGGAAGCCATTAGAGTGCTACTAGCCTTTGCATGTTATAAGGGATTCAATCTTTACCAAATGGATGTTAAGAATGCATTTTTAAATATTAGGGTAATAAAAGATGATGTGTTTGTAGAACAAACCATCGGTTTTGAGAGTTCTCAATTTTTAAATCATGTTTTCAAATTAAAAAAGACTTTATATGGATTAAAACAGGTACCAAGAGCTTGGTATGAGAGGATTATCACATTTTTACTAAAGAGGGAGTTTGTTAAGGGGAGCGTAGACACCACCCTTTTTATAAAGAAAGTACGAGATGAGTTACTCATTGTTTAGATCTATATTGATGATATACTTTTTGGATATTCTGATAAAAGTCTATGTAATAATTTTTTTAAAATAATGAGTAAGGAGTTTGATATGAGTATGATGGGAGAATTATCTTACTTTTTGGGGTTTAGCATAAGAAAATTGAATGATGAAACCTTTTCTAAAATAATCAATGTACATAAAGGACATCTTGAAGAAATATGAAATGGATAAAGCCAAGCCAATAAATACTCCCATGACTTCTAATATTCAATTGGATAAGGACTCAAATGAAAAATCTGTTGATCAAAAGAAGTGTAGAGGGATGATTGGATCTTTACTTTATTTGACTGCTAGCAGACCTGATATAATGTTTAGTATTTGTCTCTTTACTAGATTTTAAGCTGATCCTAAAGAATCCCACCTGACTGCAGTTAAGAGAATTTCTTAGATATCTTTTAGGGATCCAAAACTTAGGAATCTAGTATCATATGCACAACACTTCTTTTAAGATTATTGGATATTTTGATTATGATTTTGCAGGATATATGGTGGATAGAAAGAGCACTTATAGGACTTGCCAATTTATAGGATAGTCTTTAATCTCCTGGTCTAGTAGAAAATAAAACTATGTTGCACTTTTCACTACTGAAGCTGAGTACATTGCCTTAAGGAGTTGTGTAACCCAAGTATTTTGGTTGAAGCAACAAATTCTAGATTTAGGATTACCTATAGGCATAATTTCAATCCTTTATGACAACACTAGTGCCATTTGCATCTCTAAGAATCTTATCCAACATTCAAGGACCAAAGATATTGACATAAGACATCACTTTATTAGAGAACATGTGACCAAAGGAGACATTGAGTTACATCATGTGACAACTGATAATCGATTGGCTGACATCTTTACTAAACCACTAGTTTTTGACACTTTCAACATCTTAAGGACTAGATTGGACATAATTGACATAAATGAATGAACTTGATATTTATTGAATTCTGAATTTTCTATTTTATTGATTGTTGTTATTTTCTTTACTCTTTTTTTTTTATTGTTTCAGATTTGTTTGTTTTACATTTTACTTACTTTTATTTTTCGGGTTTTATTTCTATTATTATAGTTTTTTCTTATTTTCTTTGTGATCACTGCTGAAATGATATTTTATGCTGTATTTTTGTTTTTGAAAATTTGTGGTCAATGTTTTACATCTCTAAATCAGTTAAAGGGAGAAACATTATTGATTGTTTCCCTTCATCTAACCTTATTTAGTGATGTAATATTCTTTTCTAAACAAAAGTCTATCATAAATTAACAACTGGACTTTACGATTGAGATTTTTTCTATCTTGATACAGTAATCTATCTTATATATATAATGTTTAAAGTCTTTATATTACTTTCAAATTTTTCATAATCTTGTCATTGCATTTATCATATGAATTTGATTCTTTTTTGTGGTTTATTCTTCCTTATACTAGAGAGTAAGTTTTTCTCCTCTAATATCTGAAAGATAAACCCATGACTAAGAGTATTTAAGAGTTTTAAAAAGGGGACTAGCTTGCAAAAATGATAAGGGCACAAAATGAACCCCAAAATGAAGAAAAATTGAAAAAATGCGCAATGATCGCAAAAAAATGAAAGATACACAAAGTGTATAAAAAATCAAAAGATGCATAAAGTGCGCCAATCAATTGATAAGAGGTATAAAATAAGCCCACAAAAGGCAAGCTTTCGTTCTTCATTTTTCTCTTATATTCTGCTTCTGATTTTTTCTCCTCCTTTTTGTGATATCAATAAGGGGAATAGGGTTTGAGTTATTTTGTCATACTATTTTCACTTCTATTGATGTTTTATTTAGTTTTGATTATTTGATTATTTGTCATCATAAAAAATTAGGAGATTGTTATAAATCTGATTTAAGGAAATATAATTTTGATGATAGAAAATATTTCTGTTACTTTTATTTCTATACGACTACCTTGCCTACAAACGTTTCAGGTCCACAAGATCAAACTGCAAATCAAATCAGATCAAGATTAGGTAGATTAGGGCTGAGTCAGTTTGTAATATACGATAAGTGTCTTTTATATTTTGTTAAGTCCATTATAATAATGTGGGTCATGATGCTAAGTAACCTTGCACATACACACTTGGGAGAATTTTTTTTATTATTTTAGAGTTTTTTATTTTTGATCACATCATTCGGGATAATCCAAAAAATGGCCTGAACAATTAGTTAAAAATAGAAATCCTAATTAGGGCATCCTAATCAAGGCAGTCGCAACTAAGCGCATCGTTGTGGATGATATTAGCATCGACCAAGATGATAGAATCTAATCAGAAAAAATCAGTTGCCAGATCTATTTAGGCATCTTTTATTTTTGGATATTGTCCAAGATATCATTCTGGATAATGTAGTGTACTTATGCCTAAATTAATCTAGAAATTAAGGAAAGAAATTAAAGTTTGATTGCTTGACCATATTATCCTAGATGATCGTAGGATCATCCAGGATGATCAGTTCACAAACCTTAGTTATTTTTGGATGATAAAAAATAAGTCTAACTCCATTCAGGGTGATGCTCTGGATGATATGAACTGAATTGAATTAATCATCCGGGATGATCTTTAGATTGGCCTAGACGATCAAGTTATTTTTTCACTGTCCATCCATTCATTCAGGGTGATGTTTTGGATGATAATTATTTTTTTGTACTAATCAGCCCGGACGATCTAGTTATTTTTTCATCATCTAGACATCCATCTAGGATGATGGTCTAGATGATATTCATCGAGTTGAACTAATCGTACATGATGATATACTATCATCCTGAATGATATTTGACGATTAGTTACTAATTAGGGCTAATATAGAGTCCTTTTTTAAAAGATTTCTTATTTTCTCAAGTAAAGGTCTTTTGCTGTTATCCTGACTTGAGAGAACCAAGAGGAGAGGGAGAGAAAGGGAGAGAGAGAGAGAGTATCTTGTGAGGGGAGTTTGTGAGGGGTTTCACAAAGCTTGCTCTAAGCAAGGATCCGCATTATCTTCTTCGGTCATCATCTCTGGTTCCTTGGAGTTCTAGAGAGGTCTACTTCAATAACCGATCGAAGTTCTCTACCTGCTTCAGGAGGAAGCAAAAGGAATTGTGTTCTCTTCCTGCTTTAGGAGGAAGCAAAAGGTGTTAGGTTCTCTACCTCACCGGGGTTGGTGAAAAGGAGTTTTTGGCTTCTCTGCCTTGCTTTGGGGGCAAAAGGAGAGATACTGAGTTTAGTGCATATTTTGATTAAAAATATATAGTTTTGAAAATGTTTTAATTTTCTTTGGGAATATTTTTATATTTTGAATTTTAAAATTGAACGCGTCATTATGAACAGTATATCACCTTGGGAGATGATCATATCATTCCCTAATGGGTTCAAATTTCAGAATCTCAAATTTATCCGGATTATCGTAGTCAAACTCAAAGGGAGAATCACATTTGACCCCGGATGGTCAAAATGGAATTTAATCAATTATTTGACTACGCTAATTTGGATAAAAAGATCATTAATTTCATAATCAAAATCGCGATAGTAATTGATATATCAATCCGAGGAAAGAAATTATCAATCACTATTGATCGTTTGAAAATGATGAAAATGATCGTTGAATTTAAATTTCCCAAAGAGAATTAATTAGAGTTTTTGAAAAATTGGTTTTGAAAATCAATTCTGGGTTTCTAAATATCCTACGAGCGCAAGCCCTAATAGTTAATTACATCGTAGGAGAATTGGAATTCTCCTACAAAAACTCTCGATTAAAATAGCGGTAGAAATTTTATTTAGATTTTCAAAGCTGGATATCAAAGGAGATTAAGGGTTGAAATTTTCAATCGGAATTGGGTCAAATTTGAACATTTATTTCTGGAGTCGAAGGAAGAAGTGTAGGAGGTGTTTTGAGATTCTAAATTACTTCAGAAACATCCCAGCCTATCCTAAGTGTTGGGCTCGAATTTGATTGAAATAGATATTTAATTTGATTGGTCAATTTTATTAGAAAATTGGGATTCAATTTCCGGAGGGTGAGGTCTTATATTCAGAGCCAGCCTTGGAACCTAAGTCTAAATTGGGTACTAAAAAGTGACCCGAACCTAGCTAATGCAGTGCAAATCTGGACTTACCCCGGCCTGGATTAGGGAGCCAGCTAACCACCTAATCGATTTAAAATAAATGAATCCAGTCTTTTTATGAAAGAGTGGTAGGGACATTTTATTTAAAGTTTTGGAGAGTTGGGGCCGACATCTAGAGATTTTTCTAATTGACCCCTTTGACTTATACTGGGTGCAAAATGCTAAGAACTAATGTAATTAAAATTTTGACTCTTTTAAATCTGTTTCTAATGCAATGCATGCTAATTAATAACTCCAAATCAAATATGCTTGAAAGTTAAAAACAGGCTTAGAAAATAATTTTTTAAAAGACTGGACTTCCCCAGGTCCGGCACCTCGTCCTTATAGGTCATGTTTGAATAGTTGCTATTTGAATGATTTATATTTGTGCAACTTATGTAGTTTTGATGATTCTAAATATTATTGTTCAGATGTATAGTTATCTCCTAACAATTTTAGAAGATTTGCATTTGCTCTTGTGTGTACTAACATTTCAGGAAAATCAGACTCCAGACTACGAAAACTTCAAATCAAATTCAACATGAGATATTTTGTTTATTTGAAGTTTGTCTTTTCTTTGAATTAATTTTGAAAGGGAGTGATTGTAATTGAGTGAATAAAATCTCACACACACAAATAAGGAGATCTTAAAATTCTATACTGATCGTACAGGATGATATTTATCGTACTGGACGATCTATCAGTTATCTTCTATAGAGCACTTGGAACGAATAGGAACTTGCTTGAAAATTTTTTTCTAAGTCCTATTCGTCCAGGACGAATTTTATTATCGTCCCGGACGATGGGTTCTCTGTAAAATTTTCGTCCAGACGAATTTTATCATCGTACGAGGCGACCAGTCCTCTGGAAAATTTTCGTCCAGACGAAAATAAATATCGTACCGGACGATCAGCTCTCTGGAAAATTTTCGTCCAGACGAAAACAAATTATCGTCCGCGGCGATTGGTGCTCTGGAAAATTTTCGTCCAGACGAAATAAATAATCATTCAGGACGATCGGCTCTCTAGAAAATTTTCGTCCAGACGAACATATTTTCGTCCAAACGATGAACCGACTTAGAACAGTTTTCAGCAGTTTCTAGAACCGACCTTGTAATAACCGTTCGTACTGGACGAACCTAGTTCGTACAGGACGATCAGCTGTACGAAGTCATTTCGTACACATATACAAATTGGGTCGTTTCAGATCGTTTAAGTAAAATCGTCCAGGACGATCCAGGATCGTACAGGACGATCCACTGCGTACAGAATTGAAAACTTGCAGTTTTTGGGCGGTTTTTCATGTCTTTTGTATAAATAGTCCAAATTAGACTGCCACCCAATCTTTTTGTCATTTGATCTTCGTGCCTCTTGAGTGAATAGCCAAGGAGAGAGTGGAAGAGAGCATTCAAAGGAGGATTCCTACCACTGGAGCGAGAAGGCTTCACTTGGATTACTAAGGTAAGAGTCTCTACTTGTGAAATTGGATTTCTTCACTCTTTTCCTTCTTCCTTCTAGATTCTTATGAGAAGATCAGTCAAGGAGATCCGGTTCTCTGCCGACACTTGGAAAGTGTGAACAGACGAAGGGTTCTCTACCCACACTAGGAGAGTGTAAAAGGACAAAGGTTCTCTGCCTACACTTGGAGAGTGTGAACAGCCGTAGGGTTCTCTGCCCACACTAGGAGAGTGTAAAAGGATGACGGTTCTCTGCCAGCACTGTGGATTGTGTAAAAGGACGACGGTTCTCTGCCGCACCGGGTAGTGATGAAAAGAGTGTTTTGTACAGGCTTCTCCGCCTTGCTGTGGGTGCTAAAGGAGAGTCACTTTGTGGTATTAGTGCAATACTCAGAGGGTGCCTCTGAGGAGTGGATGTAGGTCTGGTTATAGACCGAACCACTATAAATCTGGTGTCATTTACTTTATTGCTTTTACGTTTCCGCACTTTAAATTTCAGTTTTAACAACTCTGTGGTTGAAAAACATTTTTCTACAAACTTTAAAAGAAAATTTTATTTCGGTTCAACTTTATCATTAAGAGGGTTTAAAATTTTTAAAACTACCAATTCACCCCCCTCTTGGTAGCCGTGGGACATTTACTTAGGCTTAACAACCTAATTACTGGACTCAACAGGTCAGACTATCCGGACTCTACCCGCAGGCGGGGAAGGGTCTAAAGCAAGGAGAGAAGAAGTGCAAAAATATGCATGCGACCCCGGGTTCGATCCTCGGCTAATTTCTTAAATTCGTTATCTTTCTATGTTGTTTAAACTCACTAGAATCTTGAACTTTAAGATTATGAGTATAAAAATTTTCACACCCTCATGAGTCTCACGAGTCCAGGCAAAAACAAAAGCGGCACCCAAATGCCAAAAAACTATGAAAAGCAGGTAATTCTATACGCAATCACATCAAACATCAATCAAATTAATTAAATTAATATTCAAATTGAAAGTCCATAGGCAAAGTTGTCTTGCTTATTACAAACCAGAGTCTGCTGAAAGTAAAGTGGCAGGGCACCACTCCCAACAACCCGGATTTCTAATCCTAGGACTCAAGTGACTTTGAGATTTGGGATTCTTCTTAGCGTCCATTTCTTTGTCTTCTCACGAACATCTTGATTCGTCGGTTCTGGATATCCAAATTAAAAGAAACCCACCCTTGAATGGGGTGTTATCTTTCCTCTTTAGATATTTGAAAAGCATCCAAACTTGATCTTCCAAATGGACGAAAACTCTCCCCTTTAGGGATGTCTTCTCCTCTTTGGAATTCAAGTTGGATCTAAACATCCCCAACTCAAATCACTTTAAATACAACTCAAATTATATCAAATTACATTAAGCAAAATTGAAAAATCTAGACTCGATCCTGAAGGGTTATCCTAATAACTAACAGTTATATAAATAATCCCAAGCAGTTAATATTTAATCTCAAACAAATATAATCAATCCCAAGCAGTTAATATTTGACATTTAAAATGCTCAATTACTCACAACACATAGTGTAGAAAAGTAAGTAAACAAACACATCAATTCTAAGCTAGCAACCAACATGCAATGAAAGCTCGAAAACCTAGCACACAGCGAAAAAGTAAACATCGGCCTATCCTAAAACTAGAGTTGGTTGTCCTAACAAACCATCTAAAGTGTGTGAGGTAGGCCGTGTGGTTTGGATATGTCCTATGGAGGGCAATTTGTTAAAGTTGTTTGAAGTTCTGGTTGGTTGAAAGGCTTAGGGAAAGATTTAAATTTGAGTTCAAGTATTAATGATTTAAGATTGATTTTAACTATTGGTTGATTGCCAATTTTAAGTTTGAATAAACATTTTTGGAGTTTTAGAGTGATTTTCGAGTTTTGGAAATCTTCTGGATTATTCTAATCACTTAATCAAGGGGTCAAAAATTGACTTTTCAATTATGAGCATTTTCTAGAAATTTAATATTTTATTAAAATACTAGACCTTAATACAATCAGTTAGACTATAAGTACGCTAAAATTGGATTTTTCTACAATTAGTTACAAATGTTTGAAGTTTTGACCCAAGTTTGACCAATTTGTTGACTTTTTGACTTTGACTAATTTTTGAAGGATTGAAATTTTTGATAAATACTAGACTTGATTTTGAGTTGAATGCAATTGAGTTTGGTCAATTTGGAGTTTTCTATAGTTAGTTATGATTTTCAAAGTTTGATGTATTTATTGAATTTATAAAATTATTTAATTAGAAGGGTTTTTTTTTTATTTTATTCCAAATGAATTCCAAACTCCTTGAAATCAACTCCAAAGGTTAGGAATGACCCAAGAAGAGATTATCAAGTGTTTGAGAATTTTTTGGAATTTTTAATTATTATTAATTATTTATTTTAATTAAATATTGGTTTTCAACTAAAATTAAATTAAGATTTTATTTGATGTCTGATCAAGGGGGTTTTACTTTTCATTGATTAAGGACATGATTATAGTCAGTTAGAGGTCTTGTTTGTATTTTTTGTATTTAAATTTGATTTATTATAATTTTTGAAAATTTTAAGGTCCTTAATGAGGCTGATTTTGATTTGCTTAATTTTCTAAGTTAATGACCTCCAAATTGGATGAAATTTGAACCTAAGGTGTAAAATGTCACTATGTTTATTGTGATTAAGTTTCATCCCTAGTGGATGTGTGTACAATGCCCTAGAAATTTTCTAAAATTACAATAAATTTTCCCTAGGTGTCTCTACTGTTCAAATTGGTTTGAAATTTAGTGTGTCTAACCATGGCATACATGCATCCACACCATAAAAATTTCGCATCAAAACACTGAGAACCTAAAGAGTTATGAATTTTCAAAATTTAGGGTCCAAAATGGACCCTTTACCTTGAAAATTCACATCACAGAAATCTATTAGGTATCTGACCCTAGAAAAATCAGTGAACATGCCTAAGATACCCAATAATCATCCACCAAAATTTGGGCTCCAATTGATCACTGGATTGTGAGAAATTTGCAAAAAATATAATTCAAACAAATAGAAATATCTCACAATTCAGAGACCAAATCAACATGATTTTAATTTTATTAAATACTACATGTAATTACCTTTCCAAAGAGCTCAAGAACGTCTAATTTGGTGAACAATTCGATTTTCTATGAATTTTGAAAGATTTGGGCATTTTTCTGAATTATTTTTGACCCTTTTGGTCAAATTGACCGCCGGCGCCAATCAGATTGGCGGCGCCCAATAGGATTGCACCACGTGGCGGGCTGGGGGCCCGCCACTTAACCACGTCGGACGGCCGATTCGGCCGTCCGATCAACCGCGGGTAGGATGGATGGTCCAGATTGTGCCACATCATCACCCGCAGTTTGAAACAGCACGGGTTCGAATCCAAGGGAAGATGCCGTGTTCAGGGAGGGGCCACGTGGCCGTTTCTGGGCCATCCGATCGAGCTAAAGGCGCGATAGGACGGTTCTGGTAGAACCAGAGTTGGAGATTTTTAAATGTCCATAACTTTCAAAATACTCAACGAAATTGCATGAAATTTAAACTGTAGCTAGAGGGAAACATAATCTAATAATGCCTGAAGTTTGGAGGCTCCATTCATTGTAGATTTGCTACAGTTTCAAATTAAAATTTAAACTTCAAATGAGAATAACTTACAATCCAACCATCAGAATTTTAACTTCTTGGGCTTGTTGGAAAGCGGATAAGATCTTCTTCAACTTTGTAGAAGACCTCAGGAGTTGGAGCTATCTGGATTGGAAGTTATTTGTGAATAACCCGATTCTCTCTCCATATTCCTCTCTCTTCACCAAACAAGCTTTGGAGGCTAGATTTTCATGGGGGAAGGCTTGGAGAAGGTTCTTTGAAGGTTTTGATGGCTGGGATAGCTCTTGGATGAGAGATGGATTGAATTAGAGAGACTTAAAGGGTTTTTTGCATGTATTAAGATATTTCCCTATTCAAGCCATCTTAGTGGATTTGGATGGTTGGGATTGACTGCATGAGCTCCTAGATGCATGCCATGTGGCCATGGAATTGATGGGATCAAGGGATCAAAGGATAAGAGGACATGAGGTGTAAAATCTCCTTTTTGCCCCTTTGAACACATGGCTTGATCAAGAGCCATTGGATTAGATCTAAGGGTTACAAAATGCTCTAGGGAGCTTCTAGAAGACCTAGGGAGCTTCTAGAAGAGGTCTTAACAACTGGATTAATTAGGGCTCTAGTGAATTAGCTTAAGGAATTAATTGGGTAAGGTTTAAAGTTCATTTGACCATGCATTGACCATTTGACCAGTCAATGGGTCAATGGGTGCTGATGTGGCCATGAAGAAATGTTGATTTGCTGGTTGATTGAGCCAACTTCAATGGGCTTGAGGTAGTTTGAGTTTACTTAAATATTTAAGTCTCCTAAAGCCCTTAAGAGGTTGTGTTAACTATGTTGACCAGTCAACCAGTCAATGAGGTGAATGATGTGGAGTAGGAGAATGTCATGGGTGGTGGTGAGGGCCATTCCAAAGTTTATGTAGATCATTTGGGTTAATAGGGCTTAATGGGCCCTTAATGGGCCCTAAAGCCCAAATTGTTTGACTTGGTCAACCAGCTAGTTCCAGGGTCTAGAAATGTGTTCAACAAATTTAAAATAACATTTTGAGTCTATTGGATGTGGTTCTATGATTTGGAAAGGTCAATTTGGTCAAAATGCCTATTTTGACCTTAAAGAGCCTATTTTGGTCAACCTAGGTTGACTTGGTCAACTAGGTTGACCCAGGGTCTAGAAATTGGCTCAATCAATTTGAAATGACATTTGGCGACCAATAGAAGTGGTTTCATGGCTCAAAGAGATCATTTGGGTCAAAACACCTGTTTGGACCCTTAAAGGGCCTCTTAGGTTAACTCAGTTAACTTGGTCAACCAGGTTGATCCAGGGCCTGATAATGGGTTCGACAGGTTGGGTTTGACATTTGAAACTTACTGGAGGTGGTTGCATTCAATTTGGAGCTCGTTTGATTCAAAACGACTATTCATACCCCAAAGGGGGTATTTTGGTCATTTTGACCTCATGACCACTAGGGGCTGAAATGAGTCCAAAAAAATGCAGTTTATTGTTCAATAGGTCTGGATTAATGGTCTGGAAATGACTAGAGGCTTTGGTAAAGGCTCTAAGGTCAGGATCTTCTTAATGGCAAGTCCAGTGGCATGGGCTATAAATATTTGAAGGTTTTACAACATTTGAATTTTGATTTAGCTTCTGGGGTTAGAGACCTCAAAATGAGCTCAAATTTGGAGGGTATCCTCTAGAGACATGTCCCATCAGTATGCAACTAACAGACCCTGAATCAGAGGTCATTAGGCTGGGTTTCAAAGTGTTTAAATTTTCACTCGAAAAGGCCTTTAGGACAAGACTTCTGGACTTTGGATTTGAGTCTGGATTTTAGAATTGATCTGGATTTTGAGTTTGATTGATTAAGTTTGAGTATCCAAATCATCTATAATCATTTGGGTGATCATTAATGACTGGATAGGATCAGAGCTAACTCACAAGTAGGATCAATACCTGAACTGGAGTTTGAGTTCTGAACTGGGTTGGATTTTAGATTTTCATTGAGGCTTGAATTGAATTTAGATCTGGATTGACTTGGGATCAGGATCGATCTGGAGTCTGGGTGAGTCCCCAGTGATCTCATACAAAAATGAGGTCAACAGTGCAATAACCATAGGAGAGGCTCCGGGGAGTGCACATATATATATATATATATATATATATATATATATATATATATATATATATATATATATATATATATATGTCAAGTTAATCGAACCACTATAAAATTTGGTGTGTTCTTTCTTAGTGTACTTCTGCATTTAATTTCCACACTCTAATTTTTGTAGTGATTGTTTGATTGTGTTTGTGGTTTTATTTGGAGAAAATTTGAATTACCAATTCACCCCCTTCTTGGTTAGCCTTGGGACTAGTTTATAATGGCTTAACAACCCTGTCAAACTCTCACAAGAGACTCAATCTGACCTATGGAACCCAAAGAAGGTGGTCTGGGGGCCTAGCTTGGTCAATTTGACTAGATCAATCATTTGACCCAAGTCTAGGTCAAAAATAGGGTCAACACCTCTTTTGAATTCAATTTTGGGTCTAAATATTCTAAACTCAAAGATTCTTTCAAAATTGTTAACTTGAAATAAATTATATTGACATAAAAATAAAATTCTAGACTCTCTTACATGGTTATCCTAATCATTTAAACATAAAAGAATCTCAATCAGTTATATAATAAAATTTAAATTACTCATACCAATTAAGCTTAGTTGTTGTCTTATTTATTTGGGGGCTAAGCAAGCTAAAGCACCTGTAGCATTTATAATGATTATTATTTATCAACCCAATTTTATTACCTTGCATGAGCAAGACCATCTGAAGAAAACTCAGTGAGCATCCAGATCATTCTTAACTTAAGGGTAACCTAATCGCCAATCACATCATCAATCCATAAAGTATATTAAAAGTAAATAAATATTAACATCAAATATTTCAATCACAACATGCAATGAAATCTCAAAAATTTGTCACACAATAGAAAATTAAACACTGACTTAGTCTAGATCTCATAGGCCTGAATTACCTAATAGCAATCGAGATTGATTAAGTTGATTTAGTTGGTGGAAAATCAAACAGTTTAATTAATCTTAATTAATTCTGTTAATTACTATTTTTAAATTTTTTTATATTTTCCATTAACAGGTTCGTGGCGCTGTTTCATCGGGCTCGAGGAACCAGGCCTCCTTAGGATACGTAGCCCCGCAGCCCTGAGTAGTCCATCCAAAAGACTTCTTGTTTGGAGTGGTTGTTGTGTATTAAAATTTCAGTTAAGAATTTTATTAATAAAAATGAAGTTTTCTGAAACTTTCATTAATTATTAAATTTGTTGAATTATTAGAGTTATTTTAATCGCATTAGTTAAGGATCATAAAGTTGAATTTTTAAATTATAGTTAATTTTGAAAGTTTTATATTTTTAATAAATATTTAATCTTATGAAGAGTAGTTAGGCTATTAGTTTTCTCAATTTGAAATTTTTTATAAAACGTTATGATTTTTTGAAGTTTGTGCTTAAATTTGAACTAATGTTAATTAGAGAGTTGATTTTTTTACTTTGACTATTTTTTGAAGGTTTGAAAATTTTATAAAATATAAGATTTTAATTTGATTTTAATTCCTTTGAATTTGATTGAGTAATTATTTGAATTTTCAAAATTATTTAATTAAGGGAGTTTTAATGATTTGCTTCAAATTAACTCCCAACTCCTTAAAATTAAGTCCAAAGGTTATGAATGGCCTAAAAAGATATTCCTAAGTGTTTGGGTATTTTTTGGAAAATTTATTTTTTTAATTAATAAAATTAATTAAATATAAATTTTTAATTAAAATTAAATTAATCTTAAATCTGATGTCAAATCAAAGGGGTTTTAATTTTCTTAAATTATGGTTTAAATTTTGGTCAATTTTAGGACTTATATATAATTTTTAGATTTAAATTTGATTTATTAGAATTTTTAAATGTTTTAAAACTTAATGAAGGGTTTAATGTTAAGTTAATTAGTTAAGGGACTTAATGATTTTTAAAATTACTTGAAAATTTTGTATTGGCTCGAGATGTCACTAAGTTTGAATGTTCTAAGGTCCAAGTCAATAGGAAGTGCATCCTAATTACTAAAATTAATATAAGTTATCTAAACATGTCCTTAATTATTATCTTTAAGGTGTCACTAGAGTTTATGGGCTCAAATCAATGTCTCAACTAACCCTTGATAATATGTATGATAAGCTCAACTAATTCCTAGATCTTAGAGAGCCTAAACTAAGTGTGAGTGTGTGCATCCTAAGCATTCAAATTGAGATTAAAACTTAATTAATTGAAAGTTTAATCAATTTACAATTAACAAAATAATTTATCATAGATTAATCATTGCCATGTTTAAGATTTCAAGGGTACACTCAAAGCCCCAAAAAGATTTAACATATATAATTTAAAATTTTTTAAAAAAATTTCATTAGAAAATAGCCCAAGTTCACAATTTTTAGAAAAATTAAGGTAATTTAAAATTAATTTTTAAAAATAATAAAAAAATTTAATAATTTGAAAATGTTTTGAAGTCTAGTTTCTAATTTTTTAAAATAATTTAAGTTAATATTTAATAAAATATTAATAAAATATTTAAAGGTTTAAAAAATGGGGTCTATTTAAAATGCATCTCAAATTATTTTAAAATTTAAAATATTTTAAAATAATAATCTAATTATTTTAGAAAATATTTTAAAATAAGATTTTAAATTTTAAAATATTTTCCATAAAATTTAAATAAATTTTAATTAAATTTTAAAATAATTGAATAATAGAATTATTTAAAATAAATTATTTTTTAAATTTAAAAATTACTTTTAAATTAAAATAATTAACTTCATAAAACTTTTATGGTATTAAATGATATTTTATGATTTAAATTGATTTTCTTATGAATTTTTAAAGTTTTAAGTAAATTAAGATACTTAAATTGATTTAAAATTAATTAATTTTTAAAATAATCCTTAAATTAAATTTCAAAAGATCTTAAATATTTTTTAGAATTTTAAAATTATTTAAACTAATTTTTTTCAATTTCATAATTTTTTTTAATTTTAATTTAATTAAATATTAGTTGAATAGTTAAATATTTAATCAATTAAAAACTACAAACTACTTAAAATATAAATATTCCTTGAATTAAATTTAATTTAAAATTAAAATTTTAAATAATTCTTTGAATTTTTTAAATATTTGAAAATAAAATTTAAAATATTTAAAAATTTTTAATTAATATTATTTAAATGTTAATTAGATATTAATATATTAAAATGATTTAAAATAATTAAATTAAAACATCTCAAATTGAATTAAACATTCAATTAAATTAAATTTTGAAAAAAAAATACTTTAAAATTTTCTTGAAATTTTAAAATAGAATTTTAATTTTTTTATAAAATATTTTAATCATTTCTGTAATTAAATTTTATTTTAAAATTTTAATATTTTATATTTAAAATAGCTTATAATATATTTAATATTTTAAAGCAATATTATTTTTAAATTAAAGTTATTAATTTTTTGAAAATTTTATATAAATTATTTTTTTTTGTTTTATATTCAACTTTCAATAATTATTTAAAGATTTCTAATTCTAAAATAATATTATATTAGTTTAAATTCATATTTTAGTCAAATCGATGGTGGGATGACATGTTGAGGCAGTGGGTACCCAAGCGATTTTCACTTAAACGAGTCAGCACCTCGCTGCGACCGTCCCGTCTCCATTGTTTGATATCAAAGGCTTGAATCAAGCCATATGGAAAAATAGATTGCAGTATGATTTCAATGGCTCAATCCTGAATGATACGACGAGATTTAAACCATTGATCAATAGATAAATGACTTAAATAAGATGCGGTTCATGTATGGCTAAACGGAAACCCTAGTCTAAGGAAATGGCTCATTCATGAGAAATACTTGATGAAATTAGATGAAATTTTAGACTTGGGCTTTAAACATGAAGAGTATTCATGGGGATACAAAAATATTGCTTAAACGCTCTTTTTGAAAAGCTAAATAACCTTAAGTGTTTATGCCTAGGGTTTATATTTTACCTCAAGTTAACAGACGGTTTGAACCGTTTAATGGCTTAAGTGTTTCTGCCTAGGGTTTACATTTATAAACTGTCCACGCTCCATTTTATAGAAAAAAGTGTAGTCTAAAAAGCTATGGATCGACCTCCACATGCCTTGGATGGTCTTTGCTATCGCTTCGCCAGAAAACTCACCGGCGACAAGATTGAATGATGAGATTTAATTATTAAGTGGAGATAGAGGCCAAGGGAGCTCGAATGAACAAGGTCCTAGGTCAGGGAGAGTTGGGGTTGCGCAGCTAGTATAGCTGATGGCTGGAAGGTTCGCAGAAAAGGTGGACTTCGGGCTTCAAAGAAAATCGTAAAGGAGGTTTCAGAAATAGCGATGGGAGCTTCGGTTTGGCACAGTCGAGCATGGAAAAAGTAAATGAATGAGAGCTTTGAATTTATTTTAACAACCCGAAAGAAGGCTCGACTGAGGCGAAGCACGCCTTGAAGGACATTTTTGGCACCGTTGCAGAGGGATGGGGCTACTGTAGCAAGCAACTATATATATAAGATCTGCGCAAAGATTTGGGCAGGATTTGAGGTAAGGTAATCATTTTGACAAAAAATTTATTTCCTCTTTTTTTTTTTTTTTTTTTTTTTTTTTGCAACAGAGGTCAATAGTATCATAAATCCTTTCAAGCTCAGAACAACTGGTGCTCTCATTGCTCCCTATGCAGCCAGATGTTGTCTTCTTTTTCACCTCTAATGTCAACCTCGGCGAGAAATTCCAACATCTATTTCAACATCGGTTTTTTTTTTAATCTCGCCAAAAGCACAAAAAAGGGCTATGCACCAAACTTAAATTTTCTACTGCTCATATCTCACATCTCACCACTCCCATAGATTTTGCATTGCCAACTTCAGACTACGCACCCAATCGCATGACACCCTCACCAACCTAGCAATGAATACACCCACTTCCACACCCAATCACGCCATTGCCAGATTAACAGTATTCAGGCCACTATTCATTAATCCATCATTTTCCACCAAACTGACGCAATCCTCAATACATCTCTCGCCTTGATTGCATGATTGCATCCATCCTTGATCCAAGAAAAAAATTGTTACGTCCGGTGTTCAGATTCGTCCGGACAATAATTCAGACATACCACATCACCCAGATACATCCGAGGCCCAGTGTATCCAGGTGATGTGGCATGCTAGATTGGTGTTCTGATGGTCCGGTCAACGGGCGTAATAATTCGCCCGATCCAAGACACAAGATTCACCCAAATCTTCCATATCATGCAAGCATTGTCTCAAGATTCCACAACAACCTTCCCTTCATCAGATGAAACACCTTTCTTCCATGTCTAACACAGATATAAGCTTTTGTTGCAACAACAATCATCGTTTACAAATTCTGACCATGTGACTATCGTGGGCGTGCTAGGACGTGGAAGCGGACATGCACTACAGGAAAATCACGCATTACCGGTATATTTTTCGGCAAAAAATTGTTAAGTTTCTGATGCATTTGAAAGTTTTCCAGTGGATTTACGGCAGAATAAATTTCATCGATAAAACGTGCATTAAAAAAATTTCCAACGAACAAATTTTTTGACGGTAAAAGCTGTCGGAATAACTAAAAAATTTAGTTAAAAATATTCTGTTCAGCTGCCCTCCAAGGTTGCTTGGCTGCCCCGGCCTGTAAGTTTGCTCGCGCTGCCCTGACCAGCCTGCCCGCAAACGAAGCCCCTGCCTGCCTGCGAACCCGGGATCTTTTGTTAGCCCGTCAAACACTAGTGTTATGTAAAAAGTATAATGTTATGAAATATTTAATATTTTAATAAGATAAGTAGAGAAAAAATTTAACAAAAATTAAAATAAGTTATTACTATTAATATTAAATTTGTTAATAAAATAGTAAGTTAAAATAAAACAGGTTACGGTTAATAATAATAATAATAATAATAATAATAATATTACAATTATTAATAGATAGATAATTTAAAATTATTAATATTAAAGTTATAAATAAATAATTAAACTAATTATTACTTTAGAAACTAAATTTTAATTATTTAAAATTATATTTAAATTTATAAATTAATAATTTTTTAAAATATGCTATGAAATTATTAATTAATGAAATTACAAATTTTTAAAATCCGTCGAAAAATCCGTAATAAAATCCTCCGGAAAGCCACTAGAAATCCACCAGAAAATCTTACTAAAATTTGGTCGGAAATTCGCGAAAATATCCGCCGGAAAAGAGTCTCTCGAAAATTTCACCTGTAATAGGAGATTTTGCTATAGTGACGACGGAGCTTGAACGAGCTGCTTGACGAGCGTTTCAATGGCGTAAGCCGAGCTCAAGCTCACTTTCTAGGCTCGACTCATGTTCGAGCTCGAGATTTGGCACTCGAGTCGAACTTGAGTTAGGTCTGACTCGAGCTCGACTGGACTCATTTGCACGCTTAATTTCCACCACCTCGAGCACCACCATCACTAGCAGTCATAATCCATCACTATCCATTGTCACTTCGATCTTCAACACAACTGCCATCACCGACCGCCGCCACCCATCATCAACCGATACCAACTCTATAGATCTCTACCATCACCACACCATCATCACCCGCCATCAACCACCACTATCGACCATTGCCGTCGACCGCCATCTTACCTCACCCTTGCTGTTACAATATTCCGCCATTGCCACCATATTTCACACTAAATTTAATTTATTTTAAATAAAAATAAAAATAAAAATAAAAATATCCTGAATTTATTTTTCATGTAACTAATTAACTAAACATCTTTATAATATTTAAAATGTGCTATTTTTATTTGATTACATTTTGTTCTGGAGCAAATAAACCGGTCTCTTAGTTTGAGCAATCCGTTTAGCCTCTCAACTAAATACTGTTTTTTTGTTGCATTTTAACCTAGTCGCTTCCCTTGAAATCCGGAGTCAAATAGACACATTCTAAATCTGGACATAATTAGTCTGTTTTCTTCGCTCACCACCCCTATAAACATCTTCAGCTTCATCATTGCATGCATCAACCAATATTTTATATGTTCCTTCATTTCTTCTCCTTCTACATTCCCCTGAAATGGAAAAAGGAATTAGAACTCTCTCTTCAGACTCGCTTTATATTGAGAAATTGCTGGAGGATATCACTCGATCGCCGGTGCAACCATCCCTTAATGTGATTCTCTATGAACGAATTCTCATTAGATGTTTATAAAGATTGTTTAAAGCCTGCTATTAGCATTTCTTTACGTCGACGTTTCACGACGTATTTTGTTTGTTTGTTAATTATCTAAAGCGTCGGAGGGATTAATTGCATGCAGCTTTATATATTTATTGCATTCTTTTGAAGGACCTGGTTCTCGCAAACAAACGATTTTTTTTTTTTTTTTTTTGATGAATTAGATTTAGGATTCGTTTGTGACAGCTTTTGATCATCTTATGCTAAAGAGTTTAGGAATTTAATATATATTTCACATTATTTAAATTATTTTTATCTGACTTTTACAAGTATCCAATCGATCTTAAGATCTCGAAATATAAGATATTAATGTATTTTAAGATTTATTATTTAAATCTGATCTCTTTTACTTCAGTTGGTTGGTTGATTAGTTTTGTGAATGGCATGGCTTATGATGAAAAAACTTCACTTTCCTGGCTCAGAAAACGACTTCCTGGATCAATTTGGAAGTGGGTTCACCACTTCACCTCCAAGTCATGTGGAACTGTTTCTAATAAAATGGGTAATATTTCTGAACAAATTAGCCATGTATCTAATATTCTTTAAAATATATGACGAAATAATCTCCTATATTTTATTAAACTTATTCTCTCTTTCTTTTATATTTATATATATATAAAATAAATTTTAACAAAATCTCATCCTTAGAAATATATTTTTTCAAATTACACTATAAATTTTCAAATTTTCAAAACAATGCCATTTAAGATTTAGTATTCATAAAATAAAATAGATGGTTGAAAACTTTTTGAGTTCCTTTCCCCCTATTTCTTTCTCTCTTAGTCCCTCGTCATTGTTTTCCTTTCTCTCTCTCTCTCGAAGGCTTGCTTAAACTCACTAACTCTACCACTTGCGTGCTCAAGACATCACATTGGCCTTAACTCTTCTCACTATTTTAAAAGCAACGTACGAAGTCCTTCATCTCCTCAACACCAAGTGGAGGAACGAACTCCTTAATTTGTTTCTTCGACACTAAATGACATCAGACGCCCCTTTATCTTTCCACACGAGAATGAACCAACAATCACCAGTTAATGATTGCAAGTTTAGGATATTACAATATTCTCCACATAAAAATGTCATCCTCAAATTTTACATATGACTTCTAATTATAGTATGTTACTATGAGACAAACAAAAGTTGTGAATCAAATTCTTAGCATTGGCCTTATTGACAATATTCAAATATTACCTTTGTTTCAGAAATCAGAAGATTGCATAAGATTAGATTTGGAAAAGATGTTGATCTTTGCTTTGCAACATATACAAAACTATAGAAAAAACACTTGGCTTATTGAAGCTTTTTTTTAAAATTTATTTTGTTGATGACAACAAATAGTATATAAATTAGTCTAATGATTTGGAGATATCTCACGGTTTAGATCTGTAGGTTTTTTTTACTAATCTTACATATTTTCTTGTTTTTTTCCCTGGCCAGGTGGTGCCCCCGCTTTTTATTGACTCCCAATTCATCTCTCGCCTCTCTCCTCTCTCCTCTATATTAACCATTCTTTTTTATTTATTTATCTCTGCATTACTAATTTTTTTAATTAAAATTTTTATCAAATTTTTTTAATTAAGATCTAGCTTTTTATATATTTATTGCTCGTTATGAAATATTTTTTAATTATGTTTTAAATTAAATTAGATATAAAAATATATTGTATAAGAATAGTTTAATAGATGAGCATGATAATATATAGTTCAAATAAATTTGTGTTGAATTTAATTTAGATTATTGTGGAGGAACGAACTCCTTAATTTGTTTCTTCGACACTAAATGACATCGACGCCTCTTTATCTATAATCAACTGATAACAATGGCTAGCTTATGCAATTTTATCTCAAAGGATTTATTTTATGGAGAGATTACTCTATAAATTTCATATAGAAATTCTTATACGATTCTCGATGGAACTCGCCTGCATGGCTCGCACATGTATAATTTGTATCAATATCCCTCAATATATTGTATATATGTGCCAAAAACTTTTTTACATCACACTTCCACAATAATTTTTGTCATTTTTAACTAATAATGTTCACTCATCACTTTCACATGGAGACCATTAATTAAATATAAGATTCATAATTATCATAAAAAGATAAAGCAAAATCTGAGCAATATCCACTGGACAAGACCTATTTGGATAATCATGCACTTTGGGCTTCAATACAACTACGCAAATGATGGTTAACTTGCTATCTAAATCCTCAACAGCATTTTTTATCTTAGATAGCTTAGAATATTGTTGCTTGTTTTCAGTTTATTGTTTGTAAGATTTCAATTTTCCTTAATTACATTGAGGATTAGGATTGGGGCTGTCTTTTAATTACATGCTAATATAATAATTTAGTGTTTTAAGGGTGGCTCATAAGTTGCATTCGTGATTAGAGAAGTTTCCCTTAGATAAAATTATCAGAAATAAAATAAAATAGAATGTATGAATTGTCCTAGTCTCAGAAAACACATGTAAGATATTGTCCTAATCTTCCCAACTAATTTGTTTCTGGAGTTTTAAAGATTTTTTTATTAATATTTTTGAACATCTTTATGATTTGAAGATTTAATTTTGATTGTAACAGGAGTGCTTATCCAATTCTTCAGAAGACAAAATGCCCAACTTTGATTACGAAGATAATTTGTTTAGAGAAGCTCGCTACTCACCAGCAAGAGTCTTCTCCTTAATGAACAATGTTGTTTGTTCTTCAGATGTTCCCATCACCGACTTGCCCAGCTATGACAATTCCTTCAACTTGGAACTAATATCCGCTCTTCTCAATCCTCAGCCTCCACCTGAACCGGAACCTAATAGCTTTCCATCACTTCCAGCTGCATCAATGGCTCCAATCCATCCTATGGATCAGCCCAATCCAATGATTTGTAATCCTACCTTCACATCTTACCCGCAAAACTCAGTAGTGAGCCAGCTTCCTTCAGATCCTTTGGGCTTGCCTGGATATATAGGCATGGAGCCATCAGCAATGCAGCACAGATCATTCATGGATGCTAATGGTGGAATTGGAGGGCAGCTTTATGCTCAAGGAATGAGAATGCCGACATGTGTAGCAAACGATGGTATGGGGATACATGCCAATGTTGGCATGCCAGTTAGGCCGATGGAGGCTGCAAAAGCCTGCAATCTAGGAGGAATCTACTCATATGAAGCTATGCCAAGACTGTACAGCCCCACAAACTTACAGGTATGCATATTTTATCATACATATTACCTAATAATGTCTCCTGCATGTAAACTATTTATTTTAAGATTTAAAGTTTTATACAATTATGAAATCTTATTATATTTGCTCAATTGATATCAAATTTAATTAAATTAATTAAATTATAATCGACACTAATTTGTAATTTATTAAGCTAAGTTAAATCTTTCTTTAATTTTACTAAAAATTCATGAATTTCTCTGAAGGTACTCGGGGATAACCAACATGCAAGGCCAATGTGTAACACCAGCACTGCTCCATTACAAATGCCTTCTGATATCCTAACAATGGATTACTCAAACTATAAAGTTAATCGAATATCAATGGAGGAAAGGAGGGAGCAGTTAGATAGGTTTTATAGGAAGAAGAAGAAGAGGAATTATAGCAAACAGATCAAGGTAACTGACAGATGCTTCAGACAAATGCGTTTCTTCTGCTGCTTATTTTGTAAATCACTGACATGAAACAAAAATATGGCAGTACACATGTAGGAAGATACTAGCTGATACCAGGCCTCGAGTTCGAGGTAGATTTGCAAAGATCAAAGAGTTTAGTGAGGTGGTGCCAATGCCTAGCTTTGCTTGAGATGAAGAGGTGAGCAATTTTAACGTTCTATCTTGTCTTGTTTTTCCTTTAATAAGATAATGTATGTGTTCAATTCAAATTTAAATAATGCTTCATTATCAACATGAATGCAATTCTGAAGTAGCAGATTTTTGAATATTTTCTTTGCTTACTTGCACTCGCAGATGGAGTTCATGAACAACGAAGATAGACTCCTAGAATCTTCAGACATTCTAGCTCACATTGCATCTTGGATATGATCTCTAGAAGCTCACAACCTGTTTTAGAGTTAGGTGTTCTGTACAAAAGCAATCTCCAAGTTTTGTAACTTTATTACTCTTATTCATCGGTGATCATGAAATGCGCGTTGTAAAGACACCAATGAATTAAGAGATTCTGCATAAATAAAATAAACTACACTTCTTTTTATGAATTTCTAGACAAGTTGTATGATTGACTTCAAGCTAACATCAATATTTTTTTTTCTGGGCTTAAACCTGTAATGGTTGTTTTATTGAAAGTTTCTGCTTGATATCGAAAAAGATGGGATAGTCTCAAATAGTAGGGTGATAATTATTGCGAGAATGTATTGATCATCAAATTTAAGCTCATAATGGTTGCCAAAAAATTACTAATGCTTGTTGAGGTTATCTACTTGCTGTTGAACTCTACTGGCAATCACGCTTAAAAAGTTATGAGATACACAGGAAACTCGAGTAAAAGGAAATATAAAATAGTTAAAATCTCAAATTATTCAAAAGTTGATTCACAATGAAACTATAATTTTTTTTGTTATTTCGGTTCAATTTGAGACTTTTATCTTACTATTTTTATAGCAAAAATTTTGTATACAATTTTAGGGAAAAAAGCAAAAAAAAAAAAAAAAAGATAAAAATTTATGCCAAACTAAACCTTCATTTCATTTATTAAACTTCCCTCCAATCCAAACAAATCTTTCGACTCACTTTCAGGGTTACGAAGGTATGAAAAAACTTAATAAAAATCAAACATATAATAGACCTCTGAGTCAAGGACTTCGGCCTATTATTTTCAAAAAGTAGGTTTCTTTCTCTGCAGTGTCGATAACAAAAATTCCAGTTAATAAAGCAATTACAAATACGCATCTGTAGTAGGAATAACTAAGAGGTCACTCTTTTAACTAAAAACTAATATTCCTTTTGTAGCCTCTTAGAGTATTCACGGTGATAGAGATTATAAAGTTTAACGTCTTAGCTCTGTACGAAGATCTAGCACGCAATCAGATAAAAGAGAGAGGGTGTAATATTCATAAGAGACACCAAGATTTTTACGTGGAAAACCTTAAAAATGGGGAAAAATCACTGGGCCTAGCCCAGTTTGATTGAATCCACTAGTATTTGCAGTTGATTATAAATGAGGCCCTATCTTGAGGGGAAGAAATGGCTTGATGTAGATTATTTGAAGTAGAATACAAGGTGGGAATACAGAGAATCACTATTGATGTGTTCGCTTGGTTAGAAGGCCATAGTCCTTGGGCGACATAAGTCAGAAGGATTGTGTTGGCGGGCGACGGAGGTCATAAAGACCATTGTCTGGTAATAGAGGTATGAAGGACCGTAGTCGGCAAACGATAGTGGTCAGAAAGACCGTTGTTGGAGCGCGACGGTGATCCAAAACCAATTAGAGGCTATGCAAAAGTTTGACTTTAGTGGGTGGTAGAGTAGAAATCCAGCGACGGGCAGCATGTCAATGTCTGGTAAAAATCTGGAAAAAAAAGTCTAGAGCAAGGAAGAAGTCCGATGTTGAGTAGAAATCCAGCGACGGGAAGAGGTCCGACGTCTGATAGAAATCTGAAGAAAGTCTGGAGTCAGTTAGAAATATGATGACAAGTGGAGGTTTGATGTCGGGTAGAAGTCTGACATCAGTCGGCGGCTAGGAGAAAGTATGACGGTGGTCGAGGAGGAATTCCGATGTCACTTGGTGGTCGGGAGGAACTCCGGCATCACTTGAAGGTCGGGCGAAACTCCAACGCCACATGGAGTTCAGGTGGAACTCCGGCAGTGGTCGAGGAGTCTCCTCCTCTTCTTCCTTCCCTTCTACCTCCTTCCTTATTTCTTGTGTCAGATGGCTGTCAGGTGAAAGTCCGGTGGTGGTCGAGGATGAGCATTTTCCTTCTCTTCCTTCTCATCTTCCTTCTCTTCTCTTCTTGATTCTCTTGCTCCGCTCCCCCTCTTTTAAGAGAATTTAGGGTCTATTTATATTTTTTTGAGAGTTACATGGTCGTAAATAGGTGGAAGATCAAGGGTGGATTGGGAGTGGTTTGAATGGACGGTCGATGTTGAATCTCTAGATCGTGGACCGTTTACTAGGCATTTGAAGGCTCTAATGATATTGGAATTTGACGATTATGGGCTCCTTGTATTCATCTTGTCGAGCTACTTGATTCGTCCATAAGCATGTCATGTTTGGAAACCATTTGTAATTCAAATTGTGGTTTGAACATTCTAATAGTGCTTCTGACTCTTGATTTGGACCGATTTGGGCTTGGATTGAGTCGAATTTGGTGTTGTTGAGTTCGTATTACTGAGACGCTCAGTTCGACTCTAAGTTTGCTGAAATCAGAGTTCAGATGATCCCAAAATTAATTTTTGAAGTTTCCACCTTGATTTTTCTTCGAGATTCATGCCCGATCAAGATAATTTTTTTGATGATATATCACCTTTCATAATTATCAGCTTATCAACAATATAGCGTTACATTTCACTTCATAAATACACAGAAGAAAATAACTATAGCCTCTGCAATATATTCAACTTCGCCACCTCTTCTACGGTATCAGACAAGAAATTCAAAGACACTGAGCTGCAGATGCTCAACACTATCACATCGCAATACAAGTTTCGAAACCATAAAAAGGAGGAAGCATCCTGCCTTTGGGCATTCCATCTAACGTGAACTTTAACACCACAGACATCCCCATATGTTTGTCTCCAGATCAACCATTCTTCAAACTTGTTCCCTGATCTCTCCCATAACTATAGATTTAAACAACAATCACAGTGTTTTGAAGCTTCTCCTAACAACCTAATCCAACTGAAGCCCGAGAAATACGTCCAAAACTATGAAAAGTTTCTTTGGGAGCTAGTGTCATTGTCATCTGCCTAGAAACTCTAGTTTCATCAGCTTTATGATAATCTGAATAAGTGTAATGGAAAGTAAATTAAGTCAATAGGTTATATTGGACATTCGGTGAATAGGTAATTATAAGGAGTTCTATCAGTTAGTAGTGTATGCTAGAGTGGGACATGTTAGGATCAATAGGGTTAATGCTAGAGTGGGTTATGGTTTTGTTAGTCTTGTATCTCCCTATATAACTCTTTTTGGAGTGTATTAGAGTATACAACAAAATGAATTAAACATTTTGTATGAGATAATTCTCTTTGTAACCCCTCTCAATCTTGTGTTTTCTTAGAGTCTAGCATCTACAAATTGACATGTATCATAGATCCTTTCAAGCTCACAACAATTGGAGCACTCATTGCTCCCTCTAAAACCATATGTTGTTTTATTTTTCACATACAACACCCACTTCCATACCCAACCACGCCATTGCCAGATAAATAATATTCGGGCCACCATTCATTAATCCATCATTGGCCACCAAACCGCCACAATCCTCAATATCCCGCCTCAACTGCATCCACCCCCAATCCAAGGCACAAGATTCACCCAAATCTCGTCGGATCTATGCCAAAAGTTACATATCATGCAAGCATTGTCTCAAGATTCCACAACGACCTTCCCATCACCTTTCTTCCATATCTAGCACCGATATAAGCTTTTGTTGCAACAATAATCATCGCTTCCAAATTCTCATCATGCGACTATCATAAGAACCATCACATCCAATACCTTCCTTCTAATCTAGGATTCACATGACTTCTGCCTCCATACCCATGTCTTTGTCCCTTCCAAAATGCTGCAAAGGTGTCAATGAAATTCCTCACAAAAGTACTAGATGAAATTGATGAAGCAACATGGTGTCGACACATCTCAACAAAATTGAACACAAATTTATTGAATTTTAGGTGATTTTAAATGACATCAACTAAAGATTAACTAGACTCAAAGTGCATTTTGAGCTAAACTAGACACCTCATATGGACAAAAGCTTCCCCACAAGTCAACTACACCAAACAATCAAGCATCAGTATGTGATTTTTTAGTTTGCTGGCAAATAACAAGCACTTGTTAAAGTTTCTTATGTGATTCAACCATACATTAACGCATCCTCTCCTAGTCCTTTGTAATGCATTCAGAACCTTAACAAATGACAAAGCACCTGCTCAAGCTCCTTGTGTGATTCAACCATACATCAATACATTAACTCCTACTCCGGCGGTCCACCCAATGATCCAAATATAAATCCTACTAAACTAATAAAATTTTTCTCAACTGCAGTTATTTATATATTATTACTAGCAGGTCCATGATGAACCCAATCGCAATACCACAAAATGACTAAAATGACCAAGAGTACGAATGTTTGCACTTCTCCCTTGCCCCCAACATATCAATAACTAGAAGTGTGGCTTCATGGTCGCTCGCAATATTTGCACCTACATTCCTTGACCTCAAATTTTTACATGGGTTCTTATAGGTATCTGAAAGGAAATTGAAAGCAGGGGTCAGAATGCAATGGGTATGATCGTACTATTTAATAGGACAAAACGGTCGCATATATGTACACTCAACGCTAGCAGACCAATAGAAGAGCATATAAAATTATTCATGAAAAATAACGGCTTTCGCCTACACACTTTGATGAATAATAATATATATAATTTGATAGTCATGAGATTTTCCCCATTCAATATATCAGCTCGAATGAGATTTATTTGATGAGGCTATTAGTTTTCCATGGGCGCAAGCCCTCGCAGTTCATTACATCTTAAGCCTTGATCTAAGAATACTCTTGATTAAGGATGCTATTTTATTCTCTTTTTAGTTTGGTGCATAGTGAGGTTCTAATCCAAAGGGGATAAACTCTTCTCTTCATCTTTAATTCATAGATTTAAATCAAGGTTATACAAAATATGCAAATGAATTTATCTAGTGTTATGTATTATGATGCCTGAAGCAAAAGCCTAAATAAAACCTTTATTCATTTATTTGAAAACATAAATACAATCCAGAGTCTGCAAGAAAGTAAGATGGTCAGACTCTAACACAACAAACTTTATTTTCTACATCTATGAAATATAGATTTAAATATATTTATTTAACATCTTCTAGCTTTAAGTCTTCTATAAGATTCCAAAAGAGAACACTCCCTAAGAGAGATGAGATTATCTTTTGGAGATCTATATGTATTTACATAAGCAAATATTTTTAAATCTTTACAACTCAATGATACTTTACAAGTCAATCTATATATACAATGAAAACACTTTACATTTACATTCGGATTTGCACATAGGGATATTCTAATTTACTATTTTTACTTTTACAAGTAAGCATAGATACATTCAAGTTTACCTTTTTTATAATAAAATAAAAGATAACATAAATGCATATGCATGTATAAATATAGTGTATGTGTATATAATTTAAAAGTATTATTTTGCACAAACAGAAAAGTAACCATGCATGTTATGACATCCTGGGTGTAGAAAGTAAATAAGCATACCAAAGGTATCTTTCAAGCAAAGGTACCTACATATACCAAACACACTACAGCCTTACCTAAGGCTTGATTTAGTTGCCCAAGCAAATAAATTCTAGTGTTGAAAAAAGCAATATCTTTGATATGTCCAAATAGGCTTGAAATTTAAGTTATTAAATTTAAGGTTCTTTGTTAGTTGTAGGTCAAGAGAGATTTTAATTTAAATTTAAGTTTTAATATTTTAGAATTCTATTAATTTAATTTTAGAGGATTTTATTTATTTTATGCTTTAAGTAACCATGTCAATTAGTGGCTTTAGAGTGTAAAAATTATTAACATAAGTCCTAAGACTCAAAACTGTAATGTTACCATTTCCCCAAAAAAGATAGGATTAGTTGCATAGAGTCCCTGCATTTAATTGAGTATTTTAGCCTATCAAATTCAATGAATTTAATTCAATTCAATGAATTTAATTCCATGCTTATAATGAGTGAAAATGAATTATTTACTATTTTCTATCAGATTTTCTGTCTACAAGACTTCGCGTTTATTAGCTTATTGGCTTTCAGACCCTATTGCAGAGTTTATTCTATTTTTCATTTACTAAAAATGATGTTTGTTTAAAAATGGAACAACTTAACAATTCATCTACTTAAAATTTAACAAAATGAAAAGTTACCTAATGTTTTTCATAAGTTTCATTTGGGGAAGATGGACTTCAAAGCACGGAATTTGAACAAAAATATTTGAGGAAATGGTTTTATCTCTTGCAGAAATCAGATATAACTGAGTGGAGAATTAGGATTCATGGAGCTCATCCCAAACAATTAAAAGAAATGAAGCTATTGATGTTGATGATCATTGCTTTCAAAACATTCAGTTTGGTGATTAGGTTCAACAACTTTGAGCCACAAGTTGTAATGTGGAAGCCATTCCCAAAAAAAATGAATATTTTGAAAAATAATGAACCAAAATGAAACTTTTGGTGGTGGACAGACCCGGCTAGTGAGGGGTAGATCCGACTGGTGGTGGACAAATCCGGCTGGCAAGGGGCAGATCCAGATGGTGGCATGTGGAGGAAGAGAAGGATATCGACAGTGAAGGAGAGATTTTGTCCCGACAAGCAGAGGGGATGGCATTCTTATGCATATGAGTGTGAGGTAGTAAATTGTGAGTTTGTTGGATGACCTTTTTTATGATTTTAGTTTATTTTAGTTATTAAATTTAGTAGAAAAACACCCTACAATTCTCTCTCATCGACACACGTCAAGTTGTGTCCGATTCTAACATGGATGGACTCTTTTGAATGGTCTGGATGATCTGAACGAGCTCGCACAATCCGTTGCGCAAAATAAGGTACGAATAAAAAGTTTTATGTAGGAAACAAATACGTGTAATAAAGACTCAAATGCATGAATTGATATAAAGCACTAATCAAATCAATACCAACTGGACCACATATATTTTCAAATATAATAAAGAATAGTATGTGATAAAAAATTAAGTTCCAAAGTCGACAATGAACGGAGGTAAAATATGTAAGTGATCGATGTCAAAAAAAGGTCAACAGTTCCTAACTTGAATTTATCATCTCTTGAGTAAGTTTAACCTTAAGATCAAGGTAAATTTTCAAGGGATAATAATATAGCCAATGTGTGTAATGAGATATAAATCAAGTCAATAGTTCAAGGTCAGTTTGCAATGGATAAAATACAATCAATATGTGTAATGAGTGCTAAATCAATTCAGTCATTCATTATGAGTAATAGATGCTTAATAAGTGATTATAACGTTTAAATGGGTTAGTAATTAACACTATAGTGGTTTATCTTAATGTCAATAGGTTAATTCTATAGCAATTTATGTTAGCGTTATTTTAAAGTGAATCTTGTGTCTCTATAGATATACCTCGTATTGGATATATTAGGGCATGCAATAAAATGAAGTAAAGCCCTTGTAAAGATTCTTCTCTTTTTCCCCTACTCAATCTTGTGTCTTCTTGAAGTTGCCACCGTCCTCAAATCAAAAGTTATCACAGATCCCTACAGGGTTGTTACATGCTACTTCTTTCTTAACATCATATGAAGCCTATGAAGAATGGAATCTAAGTAAATAAGAAGCTTCCTTTCTTGAGACCCTGCTAAGAACAAGATTTACAACCCATCTAACAATCACAAATGGTTTTTTTAGCAGAAAGAACAAAAAATTGATACTTATTTGTTAAAATACAGACTAATAAACAGTCAAGAGCAGTAGTACGAAATCGCAGAGTACAGCTACAGTCTTTGCAATATACTTCGCAATTTCACCTTTTCTAGCAGAATAGTGAAAGCAGTTCAGACACACTAACTTCTATTTGCTTAACTCCCGCAACATTACAATCACCAAAATCCAAACCCCTAAAACAAGGAAGTCTCTTCTCTATAGCAATTCTATCAAAATATGATCTTTTACACCGCAGGAAAACCCCACATTGCAAATCCCAAACTCTCCAAAACATATACCTATTTTGCCTCCAAACCCACCCATTCCTTCAAACCCGTTCCCAATCAGTCTCAAGGTAATCGCAGCCTTAAAAAGCAAACCTAAGGCATCCACACTTCTTCTAACAACACCATCCAGCTGAAGCCCGATAAACCCGTCCAATACGTTAAGTATATTCTTGGAAAACTTTTACCCGCTGTGAAGAAACCCTAATCCCATAGGCATATTAGCATAAGGAGGGTGGCGCGCGTACCACAAGAGATTAATGGCGGCAACGCAAGCTTTGAGCTTTCTGGCGGCGATAGGTGAGGGAGAGGGTCCCGCCACAACGTCGGTGGGAATTAGGTGCTGGGAGAACTTGAAGCCTTTAATCACCAATTTGGATGCGAAGAAGAGTGTGGAAAAAGAAGGTGAAGGTGATTTAACGTACTTGAAGGCACTTGTTTCTTGGATGACGCCATTGGCGAGCTTGATTGCGAGGGCGAGAGGACTATTAAGGTTCTGGATCAGAAAAAAATAGAAGCTGAAGGTAAAGCATAGAGCGAAGGGCGATGTAGTGAAAACTAGGGTTTGGCGGTCGGGGAGGGAGATGGCTACTTTTTTGTCTTCGAATGCCATTGATGCTTAAAGCAGACAAGCAGGCCTAAGAATCGGATAAATTATTACGCGCCGGAGTTCGGTAATGTTGAATCCAATAAAAACATCATATATTTTACTACATAATGTGTATATATTATATATAAATCATAAAATTATGTATATAATCTATATAAATTTATATACATATATATATATATATATATATATATATATATATATATATATATATATATATATATATATATATATTATACATTTTGTACACATTATGTACAAGATCATATATCACATTTTTATTGGAATCCAGATGCAATTTTACGTCTGAACTCCGTACGTAATAATTTCTCTAAAAAATTGGTCCAGAGAAATAACAAAGAAGTAGGACTAGATTTTTCCGGAGAAACAATTTTAAAATTTTATTTTAATTATTTTTATAATAAACCATTTATTTAAAATTAACCACAAATGACATATATAGTAGAGTTTGTTCCAATAGCCTTAATATAGAAGACTACATTATTAATACAACAGAGTGATTGTAACAACAAAAATTATAGCACTATAGGTTATAATAAGTTTAATTCAATATAGTGCAATTCAATAAATATAATGAAATATACATAGCACAATGAGGGTCATTCCAAAGCTATGGGATCCAAATTTGTATGTTGGTGACACCCTACATCTATTAGATTTACTAGGATAATAGAGTAGGAGAAAAAAGGGATGAGCAAGTAAAAAAAAGAGCGCTATGATTATGTTTCTCTCTTTGAATAATAAAAATGATATAAGTTCTCAAAAATATATTTTAACCCCATATTTAAAGGGCTAGGAAGGCTATATGAGAGGCTATACTTAATGAATGATAAAATAATACATGATCTAGCCACTATGGATATGTAAACATGGCACTAGGACACCTCCATTGGGTTCCTATAATGGGTGCCTTTGATGAGTGCTTCTAGCGAGTGCCTTCAAGGAGTATCCTCCACAAGTGCCTCTAGTGAATGCATGATATCAGTATCATTGACAAAAGAC
Organism: Dendrobium huoshanense; assembly: GCA_016618105.1. Taxonomy (NCBI): domain Eukaryota; kingdom Viridiplantae; phylum Streptophyta; class Magnoliopsida; order Asparagales; family Orchidaceae; genus Dendrobium; species Dendrobium huoshanense. Next base: position 21,019,521 of record CM028354.1, on the reverse strand, counting down.
CACATAGAATGAAATGTCACTTAGGCATATATAGTCGCTACTTCTCAATTAGGATATGTAAGCAACATATGCTTACTAGACATACTATCCTTTATTTGAGGCCAATTTTTTGAGGTGAGTGCCACAATCAGGTGAGTGAGGCAAGTACCTTAAAGATAGATCCCCACCTCATGGCTAGATCGATTGTGCCTTGGGCGATGTTGTCATGACCTCACCTACCCTCATATTCAAGCTCCACTAATCACCATTGGCCATTCCACCTCCCCTATTTGTGCTTGGCTTACTGTGGAAGAAGAGAGAGAGAGGAAGAGGAGAAAGGGAAGAGAGAAAAAGTCAAGTTTTGATAATTTTTGCCCGTTGCTTCAATTAGAAAAGTATGATGATTGTTGTAGGTAATCTGAATCTCACTCTGATTTTCAATAATTTTGAGTTTGATGAATTTAATCTCTCATAAAACGATAAAAATTATGTTTATAGCTATTGTAAATATATTTTGGAGAATTAAAATAGTGAAATATTTCAATGAGTATGATATTTAAGTGCTTTTACTGGATATATTGATTTATAATGATAATTTATATAAGCTCTAGTAGATGATTAGAAAAATAAATTAGATCATTCTTCTATTTTAGATCTTGAGTCTTGATAAATTTGTATCAGAGCATATGTATGGAGTTGAATTATAACTAGAGCTATAAAAATTAATTATGAGTAAGGTAGAAGTTGGGTAGTATAAATCTTTATCTTTGCATTATATTGATTGAATTTTATATGTATGTATGTTGAGTTTGTGTTTTAAACAATTTGAAAATAGAATTACATTAGTGGACAGATGGACCCTATTAATCAGGATACACATGATGGATGGAGTATGCTTACACAAGTAACGAGTGATGCCCAAAGTAAGCAAATTGGGCATAAGGAATAAGAAGAGGATGAACATCTACATATATTTCATAAGTTGAAGCCACCTTTATTTTAAGGAGTTGTAGAACCCCAGGTAGCTAAAGGCTGACTATTGATGATAAACAAATTAAATATCTAACATCATGCAATATCTAGAGGATACAAAAGTTCCACTAGAATTTTTTTGTTTGAAGGAGGAATTGAATTAAATATAGTACATAGAACAACTAGAATTTTTGAGGGGGCTAGGAGATTAACTGATATATCGATTAGTACCACAAAGAATTTAGGAGTTTTTAAAGTTAATGGGGATAGCGAGATTGGTTGAAAATGATTTTGTTATTTCTAAATTCAGACATGATATGTGTATGAAGAGATTGGGAGATGATATGAGCTAGATAGATAATAGTGAAAAGTGGAGTAAATTTTTACATAGTATGAAAGGATCTGAGTCAATTGTGGGCAGTGTACCGATGTGCTAAGATACATACTGAATAGTATTTTCTAATGACTGGACAATATTTTAGGTGTGGATAACAAGGACACTGGATGGTTGGTAGTCATAAACAATGACATAGACCAGACAAGGCTATAGAGAGAGAATTATTGGATCTATAGAATAAAATGATGGTTTCATGAACTGGACAAGTGAACGAGGAGTTACTGAAAGTCAAGGAAAGGATTATTGGATCCACCAAGACTGACATTAATATAAACCATAGTTTACTGTTTGATCAAGCATAATGATAGGGATATACCTGGAGATTATATTGGTATAATTTTAATCATATGCATTCAATTTTAATTTGCATTGCATGTTGAATGATTAACATATATACATGCATAAGTGTTTGATCGGACTTGTGATTGATGGAATGCAATGCATGATAGGTCAATGACCAGTACTATTTTGGAGGTTATTAAAGATATTTAAGTTGATTTATTGATTTTGACTCGTATTAATTTATTTTTATAAATTATAAATTAAATTTATTTTATTAATGTATTTTGTTATTTTTTGCTTGTGGGAATGTTGATGACGATATTTTTAAGGTTAGTAGATTGTAATAACCCAAAAAATATGAAAAGCATTTTAAAATGAAAATTTGAATTTCTTTTTAAACTAGAGCACTTTGATGATAAACTTGATAGCTTTGTGGCGCTAGGCTTGAGAGCACAATGACCCTATAAATCATCATCGTGGCATACATGCTCTATTATATAGTAATTCTAAATTCAATATACAATGATGAGGCACTGGGTCGAAGAACTATGATGCTTAAGGACAAGTCAAAGCACTATCAACCATTCTACACACTATAGGAAATTCGCTGAAATACCAGAGGTTTGACCACTGCTATTAATCGATTGTTTAACCATCAGTATTAAATGATGAACTGCAGGAACTTTTGGCAATCGCCGACAATTTTTTGACTGTTTACATGTGGTTTTGGATTCATTAATTTCGGGATGTTTGAGCCTCTAGAAAGTCTTGGAAAATTTTGCCACCGAAAATAGGTCGACGGCTTGTATTTCTAACATGGTTTATTCCAGTGGTTTAAAAACCTCCAAAAAAAACCTTCAAAAATTTTCCAAGTTGTTGTAAAATAGATCAAAACTGCTAGAAATAACTGCTGGTAATTGGAAATTTTCCTGTAGTGACCCCTTATTTGCACTTGGCTTGTCGTGGAAGAAGAGAGGATAAGGTAGAGGAAGAGGAGAGAGGGAAAAGAGAAAAAGCTAAATTTTAATCATTTTTGTTTGTTGCTTTAGTTAAAATATTCTTCCAATTATTATATGTAACACAAATCCCACTTTGATTTTTAATGATTTTGAGTTTGATGAATTAAATCTCTCTTAAATTGATAAAAATATATATTTTTTTCTTTTTTATCGCACTTTTACAGTGCAACTTTTCGTATATAATCTATAAGACTTTAATGGATATTTTGAATGTAATATTGAATTTCATTGGTTAAAATTGAAGTTATGATTTTTTGAATCTTCAAAGTAATATACATATCTTCCTGTATTATATAGGATTTAAGTATTTCATGTGTGAAACCCCTAAATTTTCTTATATGAAAATTTTGACCTAGAATAGTCAATAATTATTTCAGGAGTCATTATAAGTCCAAATCTTAAACCTTCTTCACCAAAACATTTATAATGTTGTGGTTTAGCTTTTATATTTTTTTATAATTTTTGAACATTATCGAAATTTCTTAAGAAATTAGTACCTGTCTATACTAGTGGGGTTTTAGGGACCGTTAGTTATCCGTTTTGCAAACCAATTTCACCAGCATTTTTTTAATAAAATAAGTTAATTTATGAATATTTTTTGTAATTTTTGAATTTAAAGATATAAAAGAAATTATATAAAATTAATATTTTAATATTAAATAATTAGAAAAAAAATTAATATTTTATTAAAAAATCCAAATATGCTATCATATCTTTTAATAAAACTTTATTTTTTTTCATTTTATCCCCAAATTGAGAATGGAATAAGGAATTATGAAGAAAAAGAGAAGTGAGTGAAAGAGAAATCTAAATTTTGGGCTACTTTAAACCATTTTTGTCCGTCGGTCGAGTTGGAAAACTTGTTCATCTCGAGGTAAGGCACATAATGCTCATCTCAATTTTAAAAAATGTTTAAGTTTTAGTGAATATTTCGATTAAATTTTTTTATCCATTAGCAAAAAATGTGGATAATTTTGTACAGATAAAATTTTCACCCCGTAATTTTTATATGTTATAGAGATTACGATTATGCACATTTTGAATATTTTTAAAAATTTTACGATGAAAGTTTTGAAGTTTGTGAGGTTTTATTGAATAGAAAATTACCTATATATTGAAAAACAGTATTGTAATACAATAAAAGTCTTTAAATATCATTTAATATAGTCCTTGGTAATTTAATAATTTTTCTCAAAATGCATAATTTTGCTTAATTGGATTTTCTATTATCTACCATTATACAACACTATGATATTTACATGCTTAATTACTCTTTAATTATTATAATGTGATGATATATGTACATATGTGAGTAAATTATATCTGTTGGGAGCCTTAAAGTGCTAGAAGCCTCTTAGATTCTATCTATGTCAGAGAATTATGGGGAGTTATAAGGGACAATAATTCTTTGAGATTCTATCTGAGATAGGGTTATGTGATATGTTCTGGTTCTATAAGCACAAATAAAAAGTGAGTCAAAATGGGTTAGAATCCTTTTAGGTTTCTATTTGGATCAAAAAAATATGATTTGAACCACTATGTGATATGAATTTCAATTTATTTATTTTTTTAGTATTGTTATTTAATAATTGCTATGTATTTATTACTTCTCTCAGTATGATAATTTATTTAATTATATTTAACTACTTTTAAATATTCAACAAAATATTTGATAAAAAAATATTTGAAAATTTGGATTGGTTTGTATTACTTGCTGAGTTGTTGTAGCTCACTGTAATTTTCTTTCTGGTTTTCAGGATCTGAGAAGGGAAAAGAGGTTGTGGACTAGCAGTTTAGGATTAAAATTGAGGTTATATGTATTTTATTATTTTGATTTTTTTACAATCATGGCTAGTTAAATTTTTAGTTATGTAGCTATTGCCTGTAGCCATGTACTATAGTGTGGATATTTATTTTGATGAAATGAAAGAAACTTTATAGATGAGTTTTTTAGTATTTAGATATTTTAGTAGCTCTATAGTTAATCATTTATTTTAATAAATATTGGCAAAAAAAATTAAAAAGATTCCAAAACTAGATCTTTGTATTTGTCTATCACAACTCAACACGATAAGACATAGCCTAATTTGGTTGGGTTGTGACAAGCTTTTGACATCATGTATGAAAGAGAGATGATAAAACTGATATAAGATAAATAATGTGGTATTTGAATGTATGAAAGAAAGCTTTCATTATGAACTCGATAATTGATACAAGATGACTGTTAAAATATAATACCATGTATAGGAGAGTTGATCAAGAGGCTTTCATTTAAAAATGATTTATAATGTTATCCTGGTTGTAGCCTATAACAGATAATTGATTATGCTGATGGACAAAAGATGATGACTTATGGTGATTTATTGAAAGTCATATGTAATAATAATGATAAAGATAATGATGATAAAATGATACAATGAATACATATGAAAGAATAAAAATATCATATTAAAGATAGATGTCATGCCTTGCTGAATCATATACATATGCATACATACATTCATTTATAGATAGATTAGCAAGGTGGTTGGACATATAACATTTGATTGGTTACATGTGCTAATTTATAAAAATAGATAAGACTGTTGACATTGGCACTTGTATGTTCATGATTTATAATATTGATTTATTGATTACCAATAAATTTATGCTCTCACACCTATTGTTGATTTATGGATTTAAGTGTGATGAACTTTATTTTTCTTTATTGATTATATTGAATCATATTAGTGAGGAATAACCATTGATGCTATTGAATGTTATTGATTCTATTAATTGAGATGATGATCATGTATACCAACTCCTTATATTTTATATTGAAAACTTTAGTGAGTTTTTGGTTGGGCTTTGTAAGCTCCCGATGTGATTTTATTGATTTTTCGATTAGTAAGAGGTCAGGACTCTATTGGGCTAGGTGGATTGGGATCTTCAAGTTCTTCTTTTATTTTGAATTTTTATTTTATTCTTTGGTAGTCAAAAGCTATTGATAGATTATGGATTGCTAATGATCTCCTGGCTATTGCAAATGTGTTTTGGAGAATGAATATAGTAAAATATTTTAATGAGTATTATATTTAATTTCTTTTACTAGAATTATAGATTTTTGTTAATGATTTATAAAAGCTTTGGCAGATGATCTAAGAGATAAATTAGACAATTCTTGCAATTTAGATCTTGGAGCATGATAACACCAAATAACTCATCAAGATGGATCATAACCAACTAAGAAATGGGAAAGCTTAAACCATGCTTTCACAATTTGCATTGAGTCGCCCAATTTAAATATAAAAATTTAATTTATAAAAATTAATTTATTAGAAAAATTTTAAATAATTATAAAAACTTAATTTTTTAAAAATATAAAATTGAAAAAAAAATATAAAATAAATATATTTGTTAAAAAAATTCAATGGAACCCTAAGATTATTTACTCTTTCCATTATATTAAGAACACAACTGATATATATTGGCTAAACTTTAAAATGTTTTAAATAACTTTGTATTGAAAATATATGAAAACAATGTTTTGAATTTATTGTGGTTCAGTGTCATCTTTTTTTCTTTTTTCTTTTTTTTTTTTTTTTGAACAAAGCAATTAAAAGGCATTTATTAACTAGGAAAACAGAATTACAAATGCTACCTTAAGGAGGTCTAAAAGCATCCTCCTTAAGGATATTAACAAAATCAACAAAAGAATTAAAATCTTGCTCTTGTCTCCAAATAAAGGAAGAAGAAAGAGCATGTTTTGCACAAAAATCTGCAGCCCTATTAAATTTCCTAGGCATAAAATTGACAATTACATGATTGAACTCCTTAATAAAAGAGAGATCAAAATCCAACGAGTTGCATGTCCATTTGCCGATTTGAACATTCTTATGAAGCCACTCCATATTTGATTTATTGTCTCCTTCAATGATGATGCTCATAGCACCTAATATATCTTCATTAAGCGCTATTTTTAACAAACTAATATATGCATTGGGCATAATTAAGAAATTTCTAACAGAAGATTTGATTCCTAATTAAATTTTATTTAATATTATTGAGCTAATAAAACAGAAAGTTATGTCATATTACATAAAATAAAAATATTAAAAATTGAAATTCTTGCTTTTTTTTTTTTTATACTCTCAAATACTTAAAAATAAACAACTCGTTAACTATTTTGAGATTTGTCTCAGAAAATATTTGTACTCGAACCACTTTTATCACACCTATTGCTGCTTTAAAATCAAGCTAAAATCACTATTAACAATTAGAATTTCGTTGTAATTTTTATAAGCTTGGGTGGTATTTTTACCCTCTAAAAACTGCTAGGTGTTTTAAAATCGCTGGAAGACCACTCTAGATATAGGTTGCATTTGGGATGGCTTTCTTTAGTGGTGTTAATATTTGATACGATTTGAAAATTCGATTCGAACTCGACTCAAAAATTTCGGGCTAGGATCAACCCGTTTTGCAAATGGGTCGGGTTCGGTTCAAGGATTCAACTTATTTGGAAAAACGAGTCAGGTTCTGGTTGACTCGAAACTCGAACTCAATCCTGGTTAACCTGCAAAAAATGTTGTCCCGTTTGCATTGTCGAGCCATGTGATGATGTCTCGTCGAGTGTCATCGTCAGCCGACCATTCGGTTTGTGCTAATGAGTCGCTAGCATGCCTGGCCAACGACTCGTCGAGTGTCGTCGAGTGCCCACTGATGAGCCACAGATGAAACCATAGGAGCTTTCTTACCACTTCTTAAAATAGCTTTTTAATACAAAATATTTTGAACTTGAAATTTTTGTATTAAAAAAATTGCTTTAAAAAACAGTAAGAAAGTTATTCCAAATAAAGGCTTCTTTTGGGACAATTTTTTTGTTGCTTTCTAAAACATCTTTCTAATATAAAAAATTTTTGAATTAAAAAATTTTATAATAGAAAACCGTTTTAAAAAGCAGCACGAAAATTGTCCCAAATGAAACCAAAGTCATAATCTATTGCAATGCCTTCTCAAAGTGGCTTTGCATCGTCGAGGCAAGATGTCAGAGTATCATTTTTTAGTGGTTTAAATTGCCACAAATATTATTAGCGTTTTAAACTGCCAAAATCCTAAAATGTTAGCAGTCAGCTAAACCGTCACAAATAGTCCATAACTATAGTAATTTAAACTGCCACTATATTGTAGTAGTTGCAACAGTTAATTAAGCCGTCCTGAAATTTCCATATTATTTTGCATCGGTTTAAAGAGTTGCAAGCATTGCAATGTACTTTGGATATGTGCTTTTGAAATCTAATATAGTTTAAAAATAATTGATTTTACAATATAGTTTTCAAGCATTGCAATGAATATAAAATAGTTTTCATAACAGTCACTTTGTTAATTACTTTATATCATTAGAATGAGTTTTTAATCTTAATATTTTATATAAAAACTTTCAATACTTATTATTATTATTATTATTATTTAAATTATAATAAAAGTTTTCATTTTTATATTTACTATTTTATATCAACCTTAAGAATTTATAAGCACAAATATCATAAAAGTTTGATATAAATATTTTTAGTTTTTAATCAAAGATAAATTAAATAAATATATAATTATAAATTTAAAAATTTCATATTATAATTTAAAAATCTTGATTGAAAAAACATTAAGACAGCCTCATATATATATATATATTGTTGCGGGCTAGAATATACGCGGCGGTAGAGTTAGAAAATTTTCGTTTGAGTATTGTACGAATATCTAGCACACACAAACAGAAGATAAAAGAACACCAGGATTTTCACGTGGAAAACCCTGAAAATGGAAAAATCATGGGGCTACGCCCAGTTGAAAAGTTCATCTAGTATATTTGAGATACAAGAAGCTGATTCATCCAACAAGTTAGGACGATCAGATTACAATGAGTTTCTTCTGAATTGAAATTCAGTTACAAAGTCGAACAACTAGAGTTCCGACATCAGTCGGGCGTCCGGCGGGATCCTGGCGTCGTTCTGACGACGGGAAGAATTCAGGCGATAGTCGAGGAGGAGCTGTTCTCTCCTCTCCTTCTCTTCTCTTCTTTTACTTGCTTGGGTCCCCTCTCATGAGAAATGAGGGCTCTATTTATAGATTTTATGGAGTTGCATAGTTCGTAAATAGGTGTGAGATCAGGGACAAATAGGGAGTTGTCAAATGGACGGTTGATGTTGAATCCTTGGATAGTGCACCGTTCATCAGACATTTAAAGGTCTTAGTGATGTCAGAATTCGGCAATTTTTGGCTCGTTGGATTCTTCTCATCGAGCCGTTCGATTCGACTATAAGCTCGTTAAAATCAAAGACCGTTTGGTAACTCAAATTGTGGTACGAGCTTTCCAACAGCGCTTCGGACAATTGATTTGGGCTTATTCGGATTGAGTTGAATTTGGTGTCGTTGGGTTCGTATTTTCGAGATGCTCAGTTTGACTATAAGCTTGTTGAAATCGGAGTTCAGGTGTTCTCGGATTTTTGAAGTTTCTGGTTCTATTTTTTGAGAATATATATATATATATATATATATATATATATATATATATATATATATATATATATATATATATATATATATATATATATATATAATTTAAGTTGTTATATTTATTAATATATAACGCTTTAAAATTTTAAAAGCATATTTTTGAAGCATTTTAAATATTAATATTTTGTAAATAAATATTAAAATTTTCATATTAATTATGCAAATACATAAAAATTAATTAATATCTATGTAAATGTTTTTTTCAACTTTCAAATTGCGGTTGAAAAATTAATGAATCCAACTAACACAACTGTATTCGTCCATCCGAAACTGCATATTGTAAATAAGAATCTTTAATGAAAGCTAGATGCATTAGAAGAAAAGGAAAGAAAGGAAAAGTCAAAGAGAAAAAGAATAAGCAAAATCTTCTCCAAGTCTCTTCTTTGGATCCTCCACCATACTTTAGCATCCTCTACGGTTACAAAATTAATTGCTTAATCATCCATTGTTGCATCATTCTGATGAGATATATAGGAGAGGACTGAGGATCACTCCTATTTGCAGCATTACAATATTCACATTATAGCTTCCTTATTAAGATTGTAATTTGGCAAGTCCTTGTGTATATCATTTGTCTATGCATTCAAAATAATCATGTTGACAAGTATCTTTTTCAAAGCTTCCTATAAATATAAGAAATTACACAATAAATTTTGAATTTTACATGCAATCCCTAAAATGATGACTTCTACTCCTTGGAAAAGATCATAGTCATGACCTCAGAATGATAGTAATGATCTAAATATAACCGAACTCCCACTTTTGATTTGGGAATTGCATGGTGTTCTTCACATTACTGTCGAAGTGCAGTCAATCCTACAGAGATTTGATTTGACATGATCATATGTTTATATTTCCTAATGACATTTTGATAAACATTCTCGTATAGTTTACAAAATTTGTTGATGAATTTTTTCTTATATTTTCATCATAAGTTAGGGTTTGGTACAATATCAAATAATAATAATATAAGGTAGACAAAATTTTCAAATGAACTCTTCATGAGCCTCCTTAGTATAAATAAGATTATGACATCTACAAAACTTTTTATTATCACATTCGAATGCCCATTAACTTTTATAAGAAGATAAAAAAGAAGGATTAATAAAAGAAGCTTCTTAATTTTTATGCATGTGAAGAAAATATTTGTCATAATTATTGTAGTTGCAAGATATAATAATATTCTTCATCACTATTGAGAAGGATCAACTTAGCTTAATTTTCAAATCATCTTCAACTTCCATGGAGGGGTCTTCGAAAGTTTGACTAGAGAATAGTCCTTTGATATTGGCTCCAATTTTGTAGAGTACCAATTGAGTCTCTTTTAAGAAGCCTCAAATGAAACTTCTTCAAGATGGTGATATTTCTATTCCTTTATCCCTACTTCAAAAATCTTCTCATAAGCTTCTTGGATATAGCTTTGGATGAATCAATACAATAGAGATTTTCTTAACCTATAACTTTGAGATGCAACCTCTACCCTAGCTTTAGTTTCAAATTAGTGGCCCCTTTTCCTTAAAGTTTTCTTCAACCTTTAAGAACTTAACTCAAGCCTTAGCTTCAGCATCTAGTTGGACAATTTCCTTTATGTGATGGTTGGTCATTTAGGCTTTTTTTTAGTTGGCTTTCTTTTCGCTTCTTAACTATTTTTTGTACTAAAAAGTTGCTTTAAAAAATAGTAAGAAAGTCATCCCAAATAAAGCCTTACTCTCTCTTTTCTATTCAATAAGGACTTTCTTCTTCAAATGCAGTATAAATCCTTATTTTTTAGTGAATCTTGCTCAACTCAAGTACAATTGATTTATTAATGTTTAGAATGGTGGGCATAATTGTCTTCTTAGTATGATAGCTCATATATATCAGTCTTATAAAATCATCATCTCTTTACTATCAAAATATAATCTTCTCATATAATCAATCTCCAAAAATTACATATAGAAATCAAAAGAGAAATAGATTCAATCTTTAACAATAACTAACATTTACATATATTAAAAATATATTTAAAAAAATAAACTAAAATAAAATAGAATTATGTGATAAGTGCATAAAAGAGTTGAGATATACTTATATTAGTGAATCATTTTTCAATAATATTGAGAACACCAAAAAAACTCACTCATTAATTTGATAACAACATTAAGTGCAGAAATCACTAGCCAGAAATAACTAAATATTTTTTTTTCTTTTTTTTCTTTTAATTTGTTGTATGTAAGACTCCCCAAATATTTGATTATGAAATAATTAAAGGATCAATTTTTTTCTTAACATCAAACTTTTTTGTTATAATTTATTTGGTGGCATTTCGTTTTTGGCATGTTTGATGAGTGGTAAGAGGTATATTGCTTATCTCCACTTTTATTTACTATAATAGCCTTCCCCTCATACTTCCACATCATTCCCTTAGCCTCCACATCTTAAAATTTATTTACAAATATAGAGGAGCTCTTCGCCAAAACTATATGCCATATATATAATTGAATGCCTCAAAATATAATATAATTTTACAACCAACTTCAAAATATACTCAACACACTAATACAACTATTCTAAGTGTTGTTGATCATCTTATCAAAGATCATCCACTCATATTGCCTTTAATGCATTCAAAACCTTTGCCCATAATAAATTCAAGTGAATGTGACCATCCATCTCAATGCTAAATCATCATAGATTGACCTCTAAAGTGACCACCATTTTGGTATCCTGCTTTCTCCTATGAATTGAATTAGATCACTATTTGGTACCAAAAGTTCTTTTTTTTTTTTTACTCATTCCTCATCTAATCATCCAATTACATGAATAAAACATTTAGTGAGATTCTAGTGTTGATAAGGATTTACAAAACATCATAGTTATTAATTATTTAGTTTATGAAAATAGTGTAACAATAGATATTACAAATGGAAGGAAATTTGCCGTTAGAATAAAGTTATCACATGCTTTGCTTCATATGGATTTTAAATTAACACATTCGATCATGACATTGATGATTTCGATGATATGTAGTTTTTTTTTATTATTATTATGCTGGTCAATTGGAGTGATCATCACTATGTTTGTCATCGTCCCTCAAAGTTATTTGTAAGAGGTGACATAAGGTTTAGAAGAAAGTACTTTAGGTTCCCTTCTTCTAATAGATTTTCCAACAATGCATTCAATACTGAAGAGTTGTTCGTATTGTGAATGTTCATGTTGTAATATGTGCACCTATAAGGACTATTGTAATTCTTTTTTTGTATGAGCGGAACTTGTTATTAGAATTAATCATTTCCTTAGATCACCATGAATATCTCATCCATCTTCATGTTGATGTCTACTATAAAACACTATACTCCTAAGGAGTCAATGAGACATAATTCCTCTCAACTCCCTTAGAGTCATAATGATTCGATCAGTTGCCAAGTCCTCTCATATTGAATACTTTAATACTTCTTTGGCTATAAGGTTAATATTAATAGTCATATTTAATTTTCATCGTCCAAATCATGACAAAAAACAATAGGTTGCATACTTTATATCTCTCACATAGTAGCTCATAAGAGGACTACTCAGTGGGTGATAAAAGACCTACTCATATATGCCCTTGAATCCTTTTGCTCACTCTGGTATCTCCTACCATATAACCTTTTTTTAACTATCATGAATGGTTGAAAAAAGCAAAATAAAAAGGCTTAGAGAGAATGCAATCATTATATCACATGGCTTGAAGTTCATAATCTAGAATGAACTTATTGTCATACCTTGGAATCTAATGGAAGAGTTAAGCCTAACCTAAGTACCTAAACCTAAAATTACATATACACTAGAGCATCTAAACATCCAGAATTATATAGAAATAAAAAGATACACAAAATTTTAACTCATATTTCTTCCAAAAAATAGTTACTTACAATAGTCTTGAAAAGTTATAAATTATAAAAATAAATAAATATGAGTGGACTGTAAAAATACACTACAACAAAATCACCTATTACCGGTGACATTTTTAGGCAAAAATTGATAATTGTCCGGCAGTTTTAGAATTTACCAATAGTTTTCCAATAGCAAAATTTCCAGCAAGAAAACCCATGTATGAAAATTTTTTTCGGCGGCGTTTTCTGGAGGTAAATAAATCTGGTGGCTAACCGGCGGAATTAGGCTGCTGGTATATATATATATATATATATATATATATATATATATATATATATATATATATATATATATATATATATATATATATATATATATATATATATATATATATATATATATATATATATATATATATATATATATATATATGTTTGCTCTACCCGACCACCAGAGATGGAGGTCCGCCCAGCTGCCTGGAGGGACTCCCGTGCTGCCCATTGCAGCTGTTCGCCTGCCCGCACGCCTACGCTGCACTGAGGGACTCCCGTGCTGCCTGCCCTGCTGCCCACTAGCTACAGCTGCAGGCCTTCATATGCTGCCCAGAGGCCTTTCAGCACTGCCCGCCTACCCACACATCTTCACGCGCGCCTACAGGCCAGGAGATTTGAACTCTGGTTGGGAAGAAATTTTGCTAACCCCCAACCACGTTGCTACGCAGAAAAAAATGTTTTAGATGTCAGTTTTTTATATTTATACCATATATTACGTACAATTAAAAATTAAATTAAATTCAAAAATTAATAATTAATTCAAAAATAAAAATTAATAATTAATTCAAAAATAAAAATTACTAATTACTAATTAATTTAAAATGAAAATTAATTAAAATAAACTAATATTTTTACAATTTAATTAAAACAAAATATTAAAATAATTAAAATAAACTATTAATATTACAATTTAATTAAAACAAAATATTAACTTATTAATTAATTAAAATACTTTTAAAATTACTAATTAATGAAAATAAAAATTTAAAATAATTTAAAATTTAAATAATAATTTTAAATTTAATTTTTTTTACTTAAATTAAGGAAATAATTAACTTAAATTAGTTAATATATTTTTAATCATTATTGTTAAATCATTTAAATATTTAAAATTTTAATCATTTTAGTTAAATTATTTTAAAACCACTAGAAATCTGGAATTGCCACCGGAAATGCCTTCGAAAAATTATGTTGGAAGTAAATAGTCAGAAATTTCCACTGGAAAAGTTGTCTCATTGTCTTCCGTTGGAAAGCCGCCAGGAAGCCGCTGAAAAATTGAACGCCGGAAAGCCGCAGGAAAATTCTGCCGGTAATAGGTAATTTTCCTGTAGTGATAATAATACCTTAGCTACACTATCTTATTATTGATTCCAATATGACCAACTCCTACTCAACTAGTTCTTTTCCCTTTTTCTGAAATAGTGGATACTTCATAGAGTGACCAATGAGATGCTCAGTAGGGCTATTCCAAAATCCTATCAGAGATTAATACTAATATTTGTAATTTTACAGGTGAATGATTTAGATAACTTTTATAATTGTAATAGAAACTAACATTAAAACATATAAAATATTAGCATTGGGTTACTCATATTTATTGTTTAAAATTATCAAAAGAATGATATATGCATAAATTAAATTTAAACAATCATAAAAAAATAATATTTCAGAACTTGTTATTTAAACTTGAACATTATAAACATTAAAAAATTCTTTCACATGTGTATTAGTTTATGCTCATTAATATGAATATCTTTTGAACTTGAACTTATTTCACTTAACATAATATGCAACACATGAACCATGATATGCACATGTCTTAATGTTTGCTTATAACTTAACTTTCACTTATTCCTCCCTTAGTTAGTCCAACTTCACAAGGCAAATGGAGCAGATTCATGCCTGATTTTTTTTTTAACTATTTCAATTAAAACTTCTTTGATCATCTCACTCATGCATTAAACAAATGGAGTCTGAAATAGAAACATAATATAGTAAAACAAAGAGGGTCCTTGTAATATTACTTTAGTACACCTTAACATATCTCAAATTAGAATATTGACCATGATATGATATGAACATAGAAAACTTGTATGTTTAACATGAAATTACAACATTTAACGTAAACATGCATAAATAACAATCTATACAACATTTTAAGAGGTAATACATGTATAATTTGCATACATATGTGATACTTTTCATTTAAAAAAGAATCATTTATAAGGAACCTAATGAATTGTATCCAAGATCAAAAATAACTTGTTCAACATAATATAATCAATAATTTGTACAGGAAAGTTTGACAAATGAAAATTGATTTCTTACCGTTAAAATGACCCGAATATAATATTATATAACATATTAGAAATCACATGATGAAAAGCTTCTTAAACTCTTTAAAATCACATTTTATCCCAAAAATTTTTGTACTTCTTAAACTCTATAATATATACAAATAACCTGATGGATGAATCTCACATTTTGGCCTCTAAAATTCCTTCTTCTTCTCTTCTTCTTCTTCTTCTTCTTCTTCTTCTTCTTCTCTCTCTCTCTCTCTCTCTCTCTCTCTCTCTCTCTCTCTCTCTCTCTCTCTCTCTCTCTCTCTCTCTCTCTCTCTCTCTCTCTCTCCCTTCTCCCGCCAATTCAAATGAGGGAAGGGTTTTGAAAATGGCTTTGGATATTTTTATATACTCAGTTCCATGGGGCTCCAACGTGCAACATCATGACCAAAATAGTTAATTGAGATTGGTTTTTGACTAAGGTGAATGAAAAATGAACTTTTATTTGGTCAGGTGAACGCACGCAACTCTACGTTCGGCCTCCAGTAGAATCGCGCCACGTGTTTTCATTATTTACGCGCGCCCCGACAACCCGACCCAAAATGGACCCAAGATAGCTCGGTATTGCTAGGTTTGGTCTGTTAAGAATAGAGTCAAGATTTGGTCTGTTAAGACCAAATTTACCAACTAAAGTGAACTGGAAGGGAGATGCCAGCTTAAGCACTTCATCATCAGACAAAAGAATGGCTGGAACCCCATTAAAAACCGTTTGTGACAAGTTAGGAAGGACATCACCTGAAGATGCACCACCTGAGAGTACATCCTTAAAAGATCGCGATCTGGAAGGAGAAATATCCCCTGCTTCAAGATTGAAAAAGCCTTTGTTCTTGATCGGTTCAGAACCAGCCGCCGAGCCCCAAGGGATGGGAGGCTGCGAAGCAGCCATCATATCTCTAGCCCGCGCAGGGCAAAGACTAGAGAAAGAACACAGCAAATCGATCGCATAGAAAACACTGGAAAAAGGAGGAAAAAAATAGGGCAAGAACGGACGGAGACGAAGGGAAGCAAGCGGAAACCCTAAATCGCCAGAGCGTCGGGTTTCAGCTCGTGACTGATGATTAAGGCCAACATAATCTTGCAACTCTTTGAGGATTCATGTAAGAGAATAAAGATAACGAAAGATGGGCTTCTAGGATGGTTTACTCAATTGAGAGAAGACTTAGCAGATGCTAAGCAATACAAGTTATTAAACAGGAAAAAAAATGAACATGAAAGATTAGGTGGTATATGGTTGTATAGCCTATGTCCACTATTGGGTTACAAGAAAGTGGCCTTGTTTGAGTACTTCTTTAAGTACATATGCATAGCTAGTTTCTTCCTCTTAGTTACAAACTTTCTTTCTCTTATACAATGGCTTAAATGTTATTTTGTATAAGAATATCAAAGTATAAATAACTATCTTGACAGTTTAGAAGATGTTATTGTAGTTGACATGTCTAACATTATACTGAGAATTGGCTCATGAAGTGGTGAAAGTAATACCATCGCATTGTGGATGAAGTGGCATGTGATTATCACAATCTTATCAAAAAGTGATTTCGAGGGGACATCATTTGATGCTTGTCTAGCAATTGATGGCGACAAAATTTGATAATTAAGCTGGATAAAGGGGAACATCGTAATTAAATTTTGAATCAATCAATATCTCTTGATTAGAGCAAACGATTTCATTCAGATTCCACTCCGAATAGCATAGATTCTTCCTAATTTCATTTGGCTTGCACCTCGATTTAGATAGCCCTTATAGAATGTGAGAAATGAGTCGCCTCAACAACACAGATTTAAAACTTTGGAAATTTTCTCATAACTCCCTTTAAAATATTGATTTTTTAATCATCCAAAGCACATTAACAATTTGCTTTTTTATTCCTACCTAAATTTATATTTTTCCAATTAATCATGCTTTATTTTCAAGTAAAATCTTATCCAAATCTATTTAAAATTCATCTTATTCCACACCTAACAAAATATATGTATATTTAATTAAAATTGAATTGACCCAAAAGAATAAGTAGATTTTTTCTAATTAAGAAATCATAGGTAGGTCTTTTCACAAATGAAGCTAAACTCTTAATTTACGTGCTTATTAATAGATTATCCCATTCCGTGTAATTAGTCTACTTTTTAATTTGTATCAAGTTGAATTTTAAGACCGTTAGATTAATTACTTTTAGATTGATATTAATTAATTTTTTATTTATCTCAAAAGTAATTTAATAAGAACCCATATTCAGATATTGTAATTTTTTTTAATTGATTTTGTATAAATAAAATAAATAAGTAACATAAATATCAGGCTTTATGAAACTTTTATTTGGTTTGGTGAACGTACGTAGAGCTACGTTCGGCCGGCACTCAGATCACAGGCACAAAACGAGAAATACCGAGCAAATACCGAGCAATACAAACAATAACAAAATACCGAGTAATACCGAGCAATACCGAGTTTTCCCAAAAAATACCGAGTTTTTTCTAGAAAAACTCGGTATTGCTCGGTATTACTCGGTATTTTGTCTTCACATAATGGTATTCCTCATTATTACCAAACAATACCTAGCAATACCGACCAAGCACCGAGGAAAAAACTCGGTATTTTTTGGGAAAACTCGGTATTGCTCGGTATTACTCGGTATTGATCTTTACAGAACGATATTCCTCGTTATTACCAAACAATACCTAACAATACCGACCAAATACCGAGCAAAAACTGAGTAACAATCCTCTGACCGAATGTAGATCGACCTACGTACGTAATAAAAGTTCGGCTTTATGGGATGATGGATGCCGTGAGAAGAACACCGTTGAAGAACAAGTTAGCGTCTGGGTAATAATATAACAAGGCTTTGTCTAAAAGATAATTAATGAGCTGTACGCAGTACTAAAAGCTTAGGTAATGGTACTCCTATTGTACTCTCACATATAGCCTACCATCACTTGGGAACTCCTACTAGTTCATGCAAGCGCAAGGGAAACACTCACTTTGATAGAATTTGGTCTTCCCAGATCATTAACCATCATTCAGGTCATCAAGCTACATTGATTTCGCCCAATCTAGCTATAGAGAGTGCACATCTTGGAGTTCAAGATTGGTCCTCCAGATTGGGCTGATTCTTAGCACAAGGTCATTGCCACACGAAGGAACTCGCTCCTCGTACTCAGAGAGCCACATGATGCATGCCCCTAAGGAGTCACCATTGCATCCAAAGAACCCGTCCCACATGCCTATCCCAAGGAATCACCCAAAATGCTCACCCATATATATATATATATATATATATATATATATATATATATATATATATATATATATATATATATAATGCTATGATGGCTGAGAGTCTCTAGTTCCCCGACGCTTGTCTGCTCCGCTAGGGCTTTTGCCCTAGCTTTTCCTTGGGCTTGGTTCTTGGGTTCTCCTCCGATGAACTTCTTTCTAGAGTCTCCAGGGAAGTTTTTCCTTGTCTTATTCCTTTCTTTTCTGCTTACTGTTGTATCTTTTACTCCTCTGGCCGTCCACGACCGGAATGGCTATCATACGCGTTTGTGACCCTGGCTTTTTGGATGGATCCTTTAAATCGCGTTCTTTTGTGGATGCCCTTTCTGGTTCTTCGAATTTTGTTCGTTTTCCTTAGCTCCAGCAGTGTTCTTGTCGTGGTTTGCCCTCTTTGTGGATTTCGGAGGAAGAAATTTTGGCTCTCTCTGTTCCATTTCAATTTGCTCTTGTTGGTTTTTTTCCTATGCGTCGTTCCTCACTGGATGCTATCAGAGTTTTTTTTTTTCAATTTGAAGCTGAATGCTAAATTTTATGTGACTGTTTTTTATTAGTCTCATATTCTAATTAAGCTTTCAAATGACTTGGATTATAGTAGAGTTTTTTGTCATATATCCTATTTGGTGAATAACTGCTTATTGAAACTCACTAAATGGTCGCCGCTTCTTGATGTCGGTGTTGAATCTCCGGTTATTCTAATATGGATTTCCTTTCCCAATCTGCAACCACATCTTTTTGCCCCTCGTATCCTCCATGCTTTGGATTATATGTTTGGTTGTCCCTTAAAAGTAGACAACTCAACTTCTGTCGGCTCCAGGTCATTTGTGGCGTGGGTCCTTGTGGTGCTAGACATTACAAAGGAGTTTCCTGATAAAATTTGGCTTGGTCCGGAGAATTCTGGGTATGTTCAAAGGGTTCAATTGGAGGATTTGCTTGCTTACTGTGTGTTATGCAAGCGACTTGGTCATTCTAGGGGTGAGTGTGGTAGCTCTCCTGCCACTTTGAATGTTCCTCAATCTCGTGTGAATGTGGTTTTTCCTGTTGCTAATGCGAAAAGTGATGCTATTAATTGTTAATTGGTTGTTGGTTGTTAATGAGGAGCGGATTGTGGAGGTTCCTTGTGACCTTCCTGTTTCTGATAATGCGGTTGGTGCTCTTCCTTTTGCATCTGATTCCCCTTTTAATGTTGTTATTCTTGTGTCCGATGATAATGATATTGAGCCCATTTCTGAGGGGGAGATGTAGCTATCCCTGAACCGCTAGCTGTTTCAGTTATGAAAAACGTTAGGGCTGTTTTTGGTGAATGTAAGGAATCTGGAAATTTAGTCAATGGGGGCTTGGTTTCCTTTAATGAGGGTGTCCCTCCCTCCTCTCTCCCTTCTCATTCTATTGGTGAGGGAGATGATGTTCTTTCTTATATGGTTTTTCTTGTGTCTGAGCCTGCTATTTCGTTGGGTGACCCTGCTGTGGTGAGGGGAGGGGATGTTTCTCCCTTATCTAATGCTGGTGTGGAGTCTTCTGAGGCTCTTGTTGTAGGTGATGCTTTAAGATGTGAGATTATTCCTAATGCTTTTGTGGATGTGCCAGTGAACTTAATCGAGCCCCAAGTGTTGGTGTATCATGTGTGAGATAATTCTGGGGTGAATGTGAGGTTTCATCTTGATTAGCTTCACTATTCGTCTGATTTTGAATCTGATTCTTCTTTGGAGTATTGTGGAGGTTCTGATCCTGGGCATGATTTTAAATTGGTTCATGACCTCCCGGTTCTCTCTATTGGATCTCGTGGGAGATCTCGTGGGAGGGGTAGACGGGGTAGGTAGTTTTCTTGGGTTTTTTTTGCCCTCTTCTTTGGCTGGATTTTTTGGTGATTCATTCGAGTTTTGTTGGTCGTCATTTCGCTGGGCTATGATGTGGCTGGGGCTCGTTTCTTCGTCGTCATGGCTAATGGCAACCTGTGGTGTTCGTCTCTTGCTCGGGTGGCTTGGCTGGTCGGTTGGCTTTATTTTATCGTGTTTATCTTCACCAAATTGGAGGGTCTGTGCTTGACTTCGAGGAAGCTGAGAGCCACGGCCAATAACTGAGCCATTCGGTTTGAGTTCTTATTATTTTTTCTCTCTTATTTTCTATCACTAGCTTCCTTGCCTCCTGTACTACTTTTTTTGGTTTAATATATATATATATATATATATATATATATATATATATATATATATATATATTGGTTAAAAAAAAGAATGCTATGATAACTTCTAATATCAACCTTTGATTTATTATAATTAATTAGATCAATATAAAATATCTTAATATTAAAATTATATGCACAATTTTTATGATGTTCAAAAATATTAATCTTTTGACACTATTGATAAGATGCATATTCCAAAAAAAGATTTAAGAACATAATAAAATGGAATGCAGTTTTAAGAAACGTAATATATTTAAAATATTTAAAATCATTTGAACGAGTATAAAATAATTATAGTTATTTTTTTTATTTGTCATGAAGTAAATTAAATACAATGTATAATAATCTAATGTTGGTGATGATATGTAGCCCACGGTGGCCAATGGAGGCTACTGAGAGGTATTGGGAAGCAACAACTAACAATGGTGACGGATGATGACTAAGACCGAGATGGTGTCAGGAAAGTGGCGAAGCTAGAAATTTTTTTTTTTTTGGTGGGGGCATCAATCTTACTTCTATATACATATATGTATATGTAGTTGCTGAGCAAGACCGAAAGATTAATAATTGCTTAAAATCAGAGATGATGTATGCTATATAGCAGTAAAAGGTAAATCTGTTGTTAACTTTTCTGTTGATTTCTAATCGGATAAGTACATCTCTAAGGCTTAAAAATTAAAATCAAACAAACAATTCCTAAGCTCCTCTTAAGATCATGTCACTTATTTCTATCAAATTTCAAAGACATTAATAATCATAAATAATAATTTAAATACAAATTAATAAGTATTAAAACGTGTATATTAAATATCAAAAACTTAAAAAATAGCTACATAAAAATAAAAAAAATATATTGAGATATAATATAAAAGATGTCGTTAGCTTAATAGCTCCATGTGTATGGCATGGAAAGAAAGCCCAGCATGGCGCGTGTGCTGGTCCATGCGTTACTATTGTTAAGATTCCAATACCGCAATACGTAGTGGAGCGGTCCACCCAACCTGGGCCGGAAAGATAAAATAAAGGGCGGTACCAATGACCTTACCCGCCGTGGAATTCAACCTAATGCAATTATTCGCCGGTCACTTTCCACGCATGACTTGCAATTCGTCCATTCAGCACTGAATATAATTATTAATTTCTTATTAGAACTATTTTATATTTATTAAATTTATTTTAAGATAAATTATATTTATATAATTAATCAATATCTATATTATTTTATTTTAATAATTTTGTTATTTATTATTATTAGTTTTTTGGAGTAGCTCCATCAGAAGATAAGATTAGAGAGAGTCGCCTTATATGGTTTGGTCACATAAATCGGCGGCCTTCCGATGACCCGATTAGGATAGTAGAGGTATTAGATTTGACTTATGTTAAGAAAGGTAGGGGTATACCTAAAAAAAAAAAACTGCCCAAAGCAGTTTTCACCAACCCAAATCCGGCCTTGGAAAAGTTTGTGGCGTGCTGTCTCCCTACTATTAGATGCTTTATTATTCAACCAAAAATCACAAGTAATATTCTAGTCTATATTTCTGATTATTTTTTATTTTTATAAGAGTATGTTTGGAACAACTGTAATATTTTATAAAGTTGATTATAAGATTATGAGTAAAATAATTTCGATATCATTTGACAGATTTCTTATTGTTTTGTAATACAGTTTTGAAGTGTAAAAATTTCTTGAACTAGAAATATTTGTACTAAAAAGCTGCTTCAAAAAACAATAAGAAAGCTATCTCAAACGAAATCTGAGTTTGATTATAAAAAATAATTTATCACCGGATAAAATTTTGAATTTAGGGACAAAACAACAAGAAATTCATAGTCAAATGAAAATTATGATTGTTGATTGAAAAGAAAAACACATTAAAAAAAACTGTCTCAAATAGATCCTAAGATTTCGTCAGGTAGTTTTGTGAATATTATATTTTACTTGAATGATATATATGAATAATGGCACACTGGAAATGATTTAGAGTTTCTTCACTCTTTCTTTTGGGTCTAGTATGACATGCATCTATTATAGCTCATTTGACATGACATGCATTCTGACATGAGCATACTGATAAATATACATACTAACATATTGTAAAGCCCCAATATCCAAATTGGAAGAATTAAATCTTTTATCTTTTCTTAATTATTTACCAAAGCTTCTAATTGTCTATTAATTTAATAATTCCAACAAAGCCACTACAATTTATACACATCCAAATGTAATTCTAAATTTATTCTTTGAAAATATGATTTACAATAGTCGGGAGATCACTTAATATATTGAGTTATCTTTCAGCTCCCGACTACAAAAAAAAAAATAAAAGAAAATACATGACAAAATAATTCATGTAAACACTGATCAACCTCACATGCAAGATCCTAACTTTTTTGAGACCTGAAATCAAAACCACATAATGAGGCTCTAAAGCCTAGCTGACAACCAAAACTATCAATGCTTTTAACTCAAGGTCTCAACAATCAATTTACATACGCATCTCAATCATAATAAAATTAGTAATCATCAATATAAATGATAAATAATATATGAAATCACTATACGAATCGATATGATCAATAAACTGAAAGCATTTCACTAAGTATAAGAATCCATTGGCTTATAAAAAAATTGGTAAAAGTCTATAAATTAATCATACGTTCTGCACAATAATACGAGCGCTAATTATTTTTTCAGTTAGATTTCTGTTATTGATTATATCATATGTTTCTATCAAATGATATGTTATGGGTATCTATCTATCATTATGACATACTAGTATTTATATAAATATATTTATCAATTTCTATCTGTATACATGTCACATTCTATGTCATGATGTATCCGTTTCAATGCTAATTTGATCAGTCATTTATTAATTTTATCTATCAATCAATTCATATGCTATCATGCAAATATAATCATGGGCATGATTATGAATAGCAAGCTATGACATCCATGTAGTTTCATGGTATTTTCATGTATCTTGTATTAGTATCTAGTTTGAGATGTTAGGTGGTTATCTTGTAATAGTCATCACTCAAGTCCATCAGCTTATCTTATCCCCTTATGACTTTTTATCTTGTATATTGTATCGGGATTATACCATAACTTATAATTTAAAGAAAAATATGTTGACCCACCCTCCTGTACAAGATACATTGCTAAACTAGCATGAATGATTTTACAACTAGTTAGTTGTTTTTGTAATACCACATTTATCTTGTATCAGTCGTATCGTTTTTTATGAAAACTCAATATCATGCATGACATACAATTAATCAATGAAATATAGAAAAATATATACTTTATTTATTTAATTCAGCAAATCATAACTATCAATTTACCTCGAGAAATTTAATAATATTACATTCAAAATACTCATAAAAATCATATATATCATCTACAAAAAAAATTATATTATGAAAATTTTGTAAATCATGAGAAAATACATTTTTATCAATTTGGAAATATTAAATTTACCAAATACAAAATCACTAAAAATAATGGTAAGATTTAGGTTGTTACGAAAAAAATAGTCTTAGAACAAAACGATGAAAAATGGCCCGAATGGCTTTCTCTCTCTCTTTTCTCTCTCTTCTCTCTCTCTCTCTCTCTCATACCCCTCTCTACCCAAATGGGCACATTCAATTTTGATCCAGTTCTTGTGGTTTTGGAAATCTTCTTTTTTCTCCCTTTGTTTCTTTTCTTATTTCAATTCTTTAGGTTGTTTTACAATCTTCGAAGTTGATGCCTCAGCTTTAGAATATTGTGATAATATTGGATCTTTTCAAATGAAGTATTTAGCATCCTCATAGAGTTTCAATTTATGGACTGCAAAGTGTTGGACAATGCCTAAGATTTGAATTTCATTCCCTTCTCTTAAATACTTAATACACTAGTGCATTGTGGAAGGAACTATGCCATACTCATGAATCCATGACCGACCTAAAAGAACTCTGAATGAGGTATCTACATCAATTACATGGATTTTAGCTTCAGTATAAAGCTCTATGTGATTATGAATAGCAAGCCAGGACATCCATCTAGTTACGTGGTATTTTCTCGCATCTTGTATTAGTATCAAGTGTGAGGTGGTGGCTATCTTGTAAGAGTCATCACTCATATCCATTGGCTTAACTTATCCTCTTATGACTTTCTATCTTGTATCGTGATTATACCACTACCTATAATTTAAAGAAAAATATGTTGACCCACCCACCTGTACAAGATACCATGTTCCAACTAGCATGAATCATTTTATAACTAGTTAGGTGTTCTTGTAATATCACATTTATCTTATATGAGTCATACCATTTTTTATGAAAATTCAATATCATGCATGACATATAATTAATCAATGAAATATAGAAAAATATATACACTATTTATTTAATTCAGCAAATCATAACAATCAATTTACATGGTGAAGTTTAATAATATTACATTCAAATTGCTCATTAAAATCATATCTATAATTTACAAAAAGTTATATTACGAAAATTTGTAAATCGTGAGAAAATACATTTTTATCCATTTGGAAAATTTAAATTTACCAAATACAAAATCACTTAAAATAATGGTAAGATTTAGGTTACCTGCTACGAAAAAAATAGTCTCAGAACAAAATGATAAAAAATGGCCTAAATGTCTCTCTCTCTCTCTCTCTCTCTCTCTCTCTCTCTCTCTCTCTCTCTCTCTCTTACCCCTCTCTTCTCTTCCTCTCTTCTTCCTTACCCGACAACCCAAATGAAATGTAGAGGAGGTGATGGTGTTAGTGATGAAATGGGGATTTATATAATAAAAATTATTTTTCAGTGACTTTCCTTTTGCTCCCATAATAAGACAAAGAAGCCTGTACAGACGCTATTTTACCTCCCCGGTGTGGTAGAGAATCGTGACTCTTTTACAGGAAATGAACCTCAACTCTATTTTCAACCTCCTGTTGATGGTTAGAGAACCACAACTCTATTTTCACCCTTCTGGTGTTGGTCAGAGAACCACAACTCTAATTTCATCCTCCTGGTAATGATTAAAAAACCACGATCTTATAGAATAACTTCTTCTCCAAAGTCACAGAGAATCCAAGTAAACACTTGTAAATATTAGGCAAGATTTTTACTTGAAGCAACCTTGTAAATTCCCTTACAACTTCTCCCTCACAAAATCTCCCTCTCTTCTCTCACAAAGCACTCATTCTTTTCGCCCTAAAAGCTCTTTCTCCTAAAGTCTCAACAGGCAAATATTTTATGATAAGAGTATTAGAAAAGCTTAAGTAGTGGGTTTAAAAAAATCCTAATTTTCAAGAGATCTATCTTCTGCTCAAATAATATGATACACATATCATACAATATGATTAGTGTAATCCAGACTCATCCAGCAAGATCGTTCAGATGAACTGTTCAACTTTTATACATTTTTGTATAGTACAATCATAACATCATATGATATAAACTACAAAAATTCTTTTTATTCATTTGGGCTGATCCTTCGGATGGCCAACCTCGTACATGGGCTATCGTTAAAGACTGTGGACATCATATGATATGATTAGTATAAAAATCATGGATTTCATTTGATAAAATATCTAAGATGACCAATTTCATACATGGGTAATCGTATAGTATGAACTACATCATATAGTACAATTGGTCATAATAATTATCCATGATTTGATTGCTTGTATCGGGAGATTAATTAAGAAAGATTTTAATTATGGTATAAAGAATAAACCAAATTGTATGTTATGATCAACATATAATTAGTATCTTCCTTAACCTCTAATAATTAAGATTTTGACAGAGCATAACAGATCGTACAATATGAATTAAAATCATACATTATGAAATAAAATTGTATAGTACAAAGATAAAATCATATAGTACAAATTTCTTAAAAACAAAACTCTCTAAAAAATATTTTTATATCTCCCCATATATGTGTGCAAGGTTACTCAGCAATGATATCCACTCAACTACATAATATAATAGAAGAAAGGAAAAAATACATTATAAAATAAAATTTAATTATAACCTTAGTCTATCCAGTCTTGAGCTGATCATAATGACAAGTGATCACTTGAGTCATTTCCTGAAATATTACTACTTACAAAAATTAAACAAAATATCACATAAATAAGATAAAATAGTATCAGACACAATAATATTTGTTATCATCAAAATCATAATGCTTAAATTAGGATTGCAATAATTATTTATATAGTCCTGACACTTTTGCAATTATTATTATCGATACTAATTTAGTACTGATATTTGTTACTATTCTAACATAGTGACTATAGTTGACTTATTATGTAAATGATTTATTTATTTAGTAATTGATATTATAGATCGATTGATTGATTAACTGGAGTTTTATGATTAAATATTGACAAACTAATTATGATGAGTGGTATATTATAGACCTATTAATGAGTGGTACATAATATATATATATATATATATATATATATATATATATATATATATATATATATATATATATATATATATATATATATATATATATATACCTCTTAAGATTTAAAGCATATTATTTTCTTTTACCTTGTATTGATTTCAGTTATAAAATTTTGGTTATTTGTTGGGCTATATGTTCATTACATTATTTTATATATTTTCAGGAAAGGATAAGAATCCTTCAAAAATTAAGAAACCAAAAAGCTCTAGCTAAATGGCTAAAATGAAAAATAGAGGCAAATCTTCCACTATAATCTCGAGGCTTAACATTGACATACATGATATATAAGATAAATGAGACTACTATATGACACATATGATGAATGATACTGATATATATTATATACACATGATATATGATACATAAGAGGCTAACTGTTAGCTATGCAAATGTAGAGCTTAGTGGCTTAGCTTACACATAATATTGAGTTCTTTAAAGATAGTTTAATTTGCTAATATGCAAGTCTTATTTAACATAAGTGCACGTGTTATATCAAGTAATATACTGATGAGAAAAGTCTTGATGCCACGAAAAAAATTAAAAATTTCTTAGGTTCACTTTTCTACCAAACTATTAAATTTATCTAGCCTGATAATTTGAAGTGTGTGGTGCATAATAAGTTAAAAAGTTTCAAATGTGATACGTCACCAAAAATAGTCTTGATCAAGCACGAATCTCGAGGCAAAATCAAGTTGAAAACTTCAAAAATTAAATCGGAGACCATTTGAATTCCGATTTCAGTAAACTTACAGTCAAACTGAGCGTCTCGGAAACACGAACCCAACGACATCAAATTCAACCCAATCCGAGCCCAAATGGATCCAAATCAAGGACCCGAAGCGCTGTTGGAAGATTCAAATCATAATTTGAGTTACCAAACGGTCTTTAATTTTAACGAGCTTGTACTCAAATCAAAAGGCTCGACGAGACGAATCTAACGAGCCCAAGATCACTAAATTCTGACATCACTAAGGCCTTCAAATGTCCAACGAACGGTGCACAATCATGGGATTCAATATCGGCCATCCATTCAGCCACTCCCTATTTGCCCCTGATCTCACACCTATTTACAAGCTATGCCACTCCAGAAAATCTATAAATAGACCCCTCCCTCCTCATGAAAGGGGGAAGAAGCCAAGAGAGAAGAAGGAAGAGAAGGAAGAAAGCTCCTGCCGCCTAGCTCCTCCTCGACCACCGCCAGAGTGCTGCCGCACCACCGCCGTAGTCTTGCCGCACCACCGCCGGACCACCAAGGGCCGCCGGAGTGCTGCCGCACCACCGTCGTAGTCTTGCCGCACCATCGCCGGACCACCAAGGGCCGCAGGAGTGCTGCCGCACCACCGTCGTAGTCTTGCCGCACCACAGCCGGACCACCAAGGGACGCCGGAGTGCTGCCGCACCACCGCCATAGTCTTGCCGCACCACCGCCGGAGTACTGCCGCAACACCGCCGTAGTTCTACCACACCACCGACGGACCACCAAGAGACGCCGAAGTGCCATCCGAAGCAGAAGTATCCCCTGACACTAAAGTGCCACTACCGATCCACCGCCTGACACCGGAGTGTTGCTGGACCACCACTTGACAGTGGAGTGACGTTGGACTTTTGTAAAATACTCAGTTTATATCTGTAATCTGATCGTCTTCAAGGACGAGTCAGATCATTGTATTTTCCTCAAATTTTAGTAGAATCATCTTCAACTGGGCTAGGCCCCGTGGTTTTTTCCCTTTCCCGGGTTTTTCCACGTAAAAAATATTGTGTTCTTTGTGTGTGAGCTGGATATCCGTGCAACGCTAAGACGTAGAATCATAACTCTATCGCCGCGTATATTTTAGCCCGCAACAAAATGCAAAAGGTAAATTCATTAATTTTTAAAAGTTTTGATTCTATGATATTTAAAAATGCATTATTGCATTAGATTGGTTTTTTACCTGTTATTGATGTGGATTGAATCATAACTACATGTCGTCTCTTTTAAGCTTGTCGGAGTATTAGTTCGACGATAGCAGCCTAGCGAAAATGGTCGGGCGAAGGTCCAACAATGGATGCCAGGCATTGGAGGTTTGACAATGACCGTTGGCCTGCAACAATCGAGAAATGAAGGGTTTACTGGCGATTATGCCCATGTGGAGCTATGAGATATCTCAAACCTTTAAGCTCTTTTGAATCTTTGGCTCATGGTTCCCATCATGTAGAGAGTGGAGACCTATTTATAAATTTTTGGGAGTTTCATGTCCCATAAATATAAAAAAAAATCTAGAGTACTCTATTGGATGAACCATATTGATTCTCTCAATCATAGATTGTCTATTTAGCATTTAAGTCATTAATGATGTTGTAATTAAGCAATATTGGGCATGTTGGATTCAACTTGTTGAGTCATTCGATTCAACTATAAGCATGAAAAATTTGAAGATCAATTGGTCATTCGATTAATGCCCTGATATTTTAAAATGTGATTTAGACCCCTAATTTGGGCCCATTCATGCTCAAATTGGACTATATATTTGGTTTCGTTGGATTCGTCTAATTAAGACGTTCAGTTCGATTACATGTTTGGTATAATTAGTTTTCGAATGGCAATAAATTGAATATAGAAGTTTTCAATAAAAAAATGCCTCGCGATTCTTTCCAGATCAAGACGATCTTTGGTGATGCATCATCCATTTTTTTTATTCCTCTCACCTCTTTATTTTTATTATGTTAGACATAATATTCTTCATCTTGTTAATGTCATGCTTCACGATAATCACACATTTTAGAATGTTTAATTGGAATTGTCTTTAAATTAAATCACACGAAACTATATTGAAAATGTTGAGTAAAAAAACAACGAAAAAGATAAATAATGAATAATTCTAGGTAAGAAACTCTGAGATTCCAATAAAATAGGCTTGAGTACATAATTGCATTTTATTGACAAATTATCCAAAATTGTGTAAACTAAGCTCACACCTCAACCCCTTATTTATACATTTGCAATGGAGCTTGAGCATTAAGAATTGACTACATACATAGTTATACAAAACATAAGATAAAAAATTCATTAGTTGTATATATCGATCGAAAAGGTTGAACTTGATGAAATTGTCTTTCAAGCTCTTAAGAAGTTATTGTCATTGCATATATTGGTAATTGAATAGTCAAATAGCTGATTAATAATTTTGATAGCAAATCATTTTTCTTTATGTCGTCACCAGGAACGACTTTATAAATAGCAATCATTATGACCGACTAATAGGCTACACTCGTCAGACTAGAACCAATTCTAAGATTATCTAGTCACTCGCTTGAGGTGACTTATATTATAAATTGACAAATTTCTTTTGAGTTGAATCTGAATAAATCGAATTAACTTTACTTGAACCAGACTTAATTTAGTTTAAATCGAACCGCTTATCTTGAATCACATATTTTATACATTTGAATTTACAAATGCTTATCAACATATATAGCTTGTTAATTGAAATAGTATTGTGATTTGCTCCATAATAATTGAATCAAATATAAGAAAACAAAATTTAATCGGCCTCAATGTCCTTAAAAGAAGTAAGATTATTACAAAAACTAAAAGCCCGTAAAAGGAAAAGAATAACAAAAATAAAAACTAAAGTCGCCTAAATTCCTACGCGCTCTCCTGGTCAAATAACGACGGCAATTTGCAAATTTTCACAATCCCTCACATGCGATGCAATGTACATTAGATCTCGGCGTTACGGCCGTCAGACCACCACAATTCCACTCAACTCCTCTTTTTCTACTCTCCTTCCAGAACCTCAACAGCGAACCGCTCCCCTACCCGGAAGGCGTCCCTGGTCAAAAAGCTCATTTTTTTTATACTATCTCACTATATAATTCACACCAACTCCCCTCCCTTCCCCAGAGCATATCGGCAATAACCAGCTCATCTTCACCTTCCCCGAACGGCTTATACTCACCAAATGAAGAGATTGGGCGGCTCGGAAGACGGATACCACTCCGACATGGTGGAGACGGAGAGTGTCGGCAGCGACCGAGTGGCCTATAGCGGACCGTTGAGCGGACCGCTTAACCGGAAGGGGGGAAAGAAGAGCGCGCGGTTCAACATACCGGAGTCGACGATAGCGGGGACTTCCGCGGCGGACGACGACGCGTATGTGGAAATCACGCTCGACGTGCGCGACGACTCGGTGGCGGTGCACAGCGTGAAGGCGGCGGCGGGGGGCGAGATCGAAGACCCGGAGGTAACGCTGCTCGCGCGGACACTGGAGAAGAAATCTTCCTCGCTGGGCTCGTCGGTCATCCGGTCGGCTTCGTCGAGGTTCCGCCAGGTTTCGCAGGAGTTGAAGCGGCTCGCGTCGCTGACGAAGCGGACCGGACCGGGGAGAATCGACCGGTCTAAGTCAGCGGCAGCGCAAGCGCTCAAGGGGCTTAAGTTCATTACGAAGACGGCCGGTGGCGCGGCTGGGTGGCCGGCCGTGGAGAAGAGGTTCGATGAGCTTGCTGTGGATGGAAAGCTGTCGCGGTCTCTGTTCGGACAGTGCATAGGTATGGCTAGCTTCTTCCTTTTCAGCTTGTAATGAAGAAATAAATAATGGCAGTGATCGAAACTAAGAATGTTACTAATTGGTTCAGGAATGAAGGATTCCAAGGAATTTGCAGGGGAGCTATTCGACGCTTTGGCTAGGAGAAGAAACATCGTCGGAGATTCGATTACAAAGGCTGAACTTTGGGAGTTTTGGGAACAGATCTCCGATCAGAGCTTTGACTCTCGGCTGCAAACCTTCTTTGACATGTAAATTAACGATCTTTTTACTCGCGCATTTCCTTAACCAAACAAACGCTTAGATTTTTTTTTTAATCTAAGGAGATATTTCTTCATTGATAAATTCAAAATTTTTATTTAGAGATTAGCGCTTTGAAATGCCATTTGGAATTGTTTCAGGGTGGACAAAAATGCTGATGGCAGGATAACCGAAGGGGAAGTCAAAGAGGTGAGAAAATATAAGCTTGATTTGTTGGGAAATATTTAGCTTATTGATTGGAGGTTTCAAAATTATTATTTTTTAATTGTTTTTAAAGAGAAAATTTAAAAAAAAATATATATATATTGAAAATTTATTTTTCAAATATAAAGTTTTTTTTTTTTTTACAAATTATTTTTCCTGATATAAAATCAGTCAAAAAAATTCAAAATGAAATCTTAATGATAAATTTTTAATTTTCCACATTTATTAACACTACTTAATCTAAACATTAGTATCTGTTAAACAAATAATAAAAAAAAATTACAAATTTAAATTAAACGGAGCTTAAAATATTATATCATTTATTTTCCTATAAAGTTACAAAAAAGAAATGCATTAATGAAACCACTCTAAACTTAACGTATTTATCATTTCTCTTAAGAGTTTTTGCAATTAGGAAAAGTATTAATTAATTTTAACCAAATTACCCATTCCTCCTTCATTTATGAGCAGATCATCACCCTAAGCGCATCAGCCAACAAACTCTCAGTGATCCAGGACCAGGCCGAAGAATACGCCCGGATGATCATGGAAGAACTAGACCCCAGTAATCTCGGATACATCGAGGTACACACAATTTTCTAATCCCTTAATTTCAACGCAATTGCACATCAAAATGCTCTATTATGTGAAATTAAAAGAAGCTAAACTCTTAAATATTGGCGTATTTTTTATGTAATGATTGAAATTTCATTAAGAAATTCCAATGTTAGTCATGCTCGTGCTAGAGAAATTCTGGAATTGGGAGGATAAAAATATGAAGCCATTAAGTCGAAATAGTTAATACCTCATTATTTAAGAATTTGAGCTGTTAAATACTGCTTTTTATTGAGTTTGAGCTGTTAGAGCATCTCTAACCGAAAACCCAATTTTCCACTTCAAAATATAGCAAAACTCCAAAATGTGGTAATTCTGCTCCAACCGAACTCCATTTCTCTCATAACCGTTTTTCTCCATTTCGCTGGCAAATCCCGTTGACACATAAAAATTTAGCGGGTGAACAATGTGACTCCAATATTGACGTCGCACTGTTCACCCACGATGCAATAGCGGCAAAATTGCTGCTCAGTTGGAGCGACGGAATAACGAGAAACAGTTGTTTGGCGTTCCATTTTAGATGCCCTTTTTTTTTTTTGGGAAATAAATACCGCTCTTGATATTACAATCAATGGCTTCTTCATCAGATTTACAATCTGGAAACCCTTCTATTACAAGCACCAAACCAATCGGTGCGTGTCGGAACAACCAACAGCCGGAATCTAAGCCAGTTGCTCAGCCAGAAGCTAAAGCCGACGCTGGAACCCAACCCCCTCCGCCGCTACTACCAGAGCGTCAAATACTTCGTCCAAGACAACTGGAAGCGAATATGGGTGATTTCCCTCTGGCTGGCCATCTGCGCCGCCCTCTTCGCCTGGAAATTCGTCCAATACCGCCGCCGCGCCGTCTACCACGTCATGGGCTACTGTGTGTGCGCCGCCAAAGGCGCTGCAGAAACTCTCAAGTTCAACATGGCGATCATCCTCCTCCCCGTTTGCCGCAACACCATCACTTGGCTTCGCAACAAGACCAAGCTGGGCGGCGTCGTCCCCTTCGACGATAATCTCAATTTCCACAAAGTGATTGCGGTGGCCATAGTTCTGGGCGTCGGGACGCACGCCATTACGCATCTGACCTGCGACTTTCCGCGGCTTCTGCACGCCAGCGACGAGGCGTACGTGCCGATGAAGCCTTATTTTGGAGACACGAGGCCGAACAACTACTGGTGGTTCGTCAAGGGGACGGAAGGATGGACGGGGATTGTGATGGTTGTGCTCATGGCGATCGCCTTCACATTGGCGACGCCGTGGTTCCGCCGCGGTCGGTTAAGCCTTCCCGGGCCGCTTAAGCGGCTGACCGGCTTCAACGCGTTCTGGTACTCGCATCATTTGTTCGTCGTCGTCTACATCCTCCTTATCATACATGGCATCTTCCTCTACCTCAGCAAGGAATGGTACCACAAGACGGTATGTAGATACAGACACATATTGTTATTATAAGACAGATTTTTATTTTTAATTATGAGCTTCATAAACTGGCCGGGCTTGTGGTTATATACAGACATGGATGTACCTGGCTGTTCCAGTGATACTCTACGGGACAGAGAGGCTGATAAGGCTGTTTCGATCGAGCATCAGAGCCGTTAGAATTTTGAAGATTGCGGTGTACCCGGGCAACGTGCTGGCGCTTCATGTATCGAAGCCTCAAGGATTTAGGTACCGGAGCGGCCAGTATATTTTTGTCAACTGTGCTGCTGTCTCCCCCTTTGAATGGTAATTCATTTTAACATTGTAGGCGTATAAAAATAATTAAAAAATCATCATAAATAAAACATTTCATTTGGGATGACTTCATTAGGAAGCAATATTTTAGCATAAAATTAAATTTTTTATATTAAAAAACTGCTTTAAAAAATAGCAAAAAAGACGTCCTAAATTAAAGAGAATTAACAATATCAAATATTTATCCTATAAAAATCTCTTTTTTTTCCGACCTGGGTTCGATGTAGAGTCAAATTCTCATTATTTTTTCTCAATTAAGTCTAAATAATGAAAATTGATTTTTTTTGTTTGAATTGAATTGAATAGGCATCCATTTTCGATCACTTCGGCGCCACAGGACGATTATGTTAGTGTTCATATTCGGACTCTGGGGGACTGGACCAGGCAGCTAAAGGTGGTATTTTCCGAGGTGAGTGAGGATCCGAGCCCACGCCAATTTATTGTGGTATCACAGGCGTTAATGAATACTGATGGGTTGCTTTCTATTGCTGAATCGGTCGAATTAGGTGTGTCAAAGGCCAACTGATGGCAAAAGTGGACTTCTTCGAGCTGAATACGACGACATGGACGACCGGAGCCCCAACCAAAGGTAATAAATTTTATATTCCAAATCTTTACCATCTAAGAGATCCTTTTATTCAATTTATTTTAGGATTACTACTATATATATATATATATATATATATATATATATATATATATATATATATATATATATATATATATATATATATATATATATATATATATATATATATATATATATATATATATATATATATATATATATATAGCTGATCTCACAATAAATTCAATAGCTTTTTAGCCCATCCTAATATAGACTTCATTGAGATAGCTTTCATATTACTTAATAAAACAACTTTTTAGTATAAGATTTTTTTTTAATAAGAAAGTTTAATATCAAAAAAATGCTTTAGAAAGCAATAAAAAAGTTGTCACAAACAAATTCATAAATTATATTAGAAATATCCTGATACAACTCTCTCACCTCCTGATTCATTCTGAGGCGAATTCGGACGTGCCACGTTATCCGGAGCCAATTGCATCCAGGTGACATAACGTGTCCAGATTCGCCTCCGGATTGTCCCGACGCCGCACATAATAATATCTCCTCACTTGGGCTTTGTTTGGGACATATTTCTTATCGCTTCTTAAATTGGCTTTCTAATAGAAAAATATTAATTTTTGTACTAAAATTTTACTTTAAGAAGCAATAAAAAAAGCTGCCATACGAAACCTTATTATTAAAAAAATTTGATATTAGGATATCTTGATATAATTTATATTAAAATAAGTTTTGTATTGCACAGATTTTAAAGTAAATTCAATATATTTTTTTTGAGAGTAGAATGTTGTATATCTTGATGATGAACATATTATATATGGCTTATAATACAGCTTACCGAAGGTGTTGATAGATGGACCATACGGTGCGCCAGCGCAAGATTACAAGAAATACGACGTAGTTTTGCTGGTCGGACTGGGCATCGGGGCCACGCCCTTCATCAGCGTCGTCAAAGACATCGTTAATAATATGAAGATGGTGGAAGCAGAGGGGGTCGCCGACGACATCGAGGCCGGACAAAACGTCTCGTCTGGGCGGACCTTTAGGACCCGACGAGCGTATTTCTATTGGGTGACTCGCGAGCAGGGGTCGTTCGAGTGGTTCAGGGGAGTGATGAATGAGGTGGCGGAGACGGACAAGAAAGGAGTGATCGAGCTGCATAACTACTGCACGAGCGTGTACGAGGAAGGCGACGCTCGCTCTGCGCTTATCGCCATGCTCCAGTCGCTCAATCATGCTAAAAATGGCGTCGATGTGGTCTCGGGGACTCGCGTGAAGTCCCATTTCGCTCGCCCTAATTGGCGCAATGTGTTCAAGCGCATCGCACTCAATCACCGAGGGCAACGTATTGGTACGCCTTTATTCTTCCTTGCCTCTTTTTTTTTTTTTGATATTCTTGCTTAATATTTATCTTAAAAAGAATTGAATTAAAAAAAATTAGCACGATTTAAAATTTGATCTGTTTTGGAGCATGTGATATATTTAATTTTGAATTATCCAAATGTTTATCTATAAGCGCGATAAGAGATAAGATAAATTATTCAAATATATATTTTGCTAAATTAAAAATGTTAAAGATGTATACTAATTATGTCGAAATCTAAATAAAAATATATGGCATTATAAAAATGTCCAAAGCTACCTATCCTTCATTTTTGTCGATACACAATATATTATTCAAAACGTGTGGTTTATGATTTGTTTGGGAATTAGTGAAGTTTTTTTTATTAAGATGATTGTGAAGATGATATGCTAAAAAATTCATTTTTAGAAGTAGTAAAAAAATTGATGTGTATATTATAAGCATGTTCTTTAAAAAAAAATCAAATAACTATTTTTTAAAAAAATTATGATGAAAAATTATTATTTTTTAAATATTTTTCTAATAATTTTATAATTATCTTTATAAAAAATTAATCATTTTAAATAGATTATTTATCTTTTCCTATCAACTTTAAAAAAAAAAAAAACATTTGTGACATTTTATGTCTCAACATTTGAATTATTACAAGAAAAAGGTATTGTCATCTTTCAGTACGATATGTTCCCCTTTCCTCATTTCTTCTCACATGCATTACTATTAGAATTTCTTTTTATAAAAAACTCTAACTATTTGAATCATTGGTGTCATAATTTTATCATAAAAGCAACTAAAATTAGATTATAGCCATATTTCTTTTCTCTTAAATCCCATTTTCAAAAAAAATAATTACTTTTTAATTAAACATTCGCAAAAAAATTTATGCCAAAATTTTAAAATTCATTTTGGACATTTAGGTTTCATTTACAACGTCTTTTTTACTTCTTCTCAAAATAAAATTTTAATAAAAAATAAAAATTTATATATCAAAAAATTGTTCTAAAAAACAGTAAAAAAATGGTCACAATGAACTCTTAGATTTCATTTGAGATTACTTTCTTATTTTTCTTTTAAATGATAAAAAATTGTGTACTAAAAATTTATTTTCAAAATTATCAAATAAAAATTTAATCAAATAATATAAACTCACAGATTTACTCAAATTTTAGATTTTTTTTTATGATCAAAACTCTTAATTAATACATAAATCTTTTAACTCCACAAAGTTCTTTTACTCTTCATTTATGATGTGATGCTTACCTTTAATTCATGAAATCGCGGTGCCTTTTAGAGCTCATACAAGTGGGACCCATTTATTCGCACTTCTCTGCCTAAGTGGGACCCATTTATTCGCACTTCCCTGCCTAAGTGGGACCCACATGTACCTAAACATCGCTGACAAGAGGTGGTGGATGGGATCGTGGAAGAGAGAAATTCTGAGTGCTTGTACGTTAGGTGTTGACTTTATTCCAAATTATCTATTAACGAATATTTTGACTTATCATTTTTAGCGCGTGCCAGCTAGCTTAGCTTAGTGAATATTTTTTCAGATACAACTCTCTTTGACCTATTAGTTGGGAGCTTAGGCTTTCAAATTATGAGGTCTAAGATTCGAGTCTATGTGTATGCGTTGTGTGTATGAATTTGTCTTAATTGATCTAAATATCCCAAATATATATATATATATATATTTTCAGAAATTATTATAATCATAATTTTATTTAATATTTTTTCTTGTTATATTTTCAATAATTTGTAAAACAAATTGTGATAAAAAATAACTATTTTTTTATAATCATAATAACGAAATTGTTTTTTTAAATAATTTAATTTTATAAAATATGGTACAAATAGACTCAAATTTATATTTTTGTTTGCATTTTTTAAATGATATAATATTTATTATTATTTTTTTTTAAAAGCTAAATAAGGCAATTTTTCTTTTGCAGGAGTATTCTACTGCGGAGCTGCAACCCTTACGAAGGAGCTTCGGCAACTGTCGCTGGATTTTTCGCACAGGACGAACACGAAGTTCGATTTCCACAAGGAGAACTTCTAATCTTCACCTTCCATTCTTCATTTATTACATGATCTACACCGTCTATACTCAACGTATATATATATATATATATTAATGGATCCATTCGAGAAGGCATTGGATCCTTAGATTTTTTTTTTAAGAATGATTAGTACCGAAATATGAAATTAATGTAGGTAGGATTCGATTGCAAATTTTGTCCATAATTTTTTCATTAGTTAAATTAATTAACTCTCATAATTAATTAATTAAAGATTGGTCTTTTCCTTAGCCTCTTGCAAAGCTTGCTAATAAAATGTAATCTCAAATAGATTTTTGTTCTTTATTTGTTATATTTGGAAATTACTTTTTTGTAATGGGAGCAAAATAAGTTAAATATTTTATATATAATTAAGTGAGATCATCATTGTAAAATGAGAACATCAAAATTTATGTAAATATTTTAGTTTAAATAAGATTTCATTTGGGATGACTTTTTTATTGTTTCATAAAGTATAAAAAATAAGGTTTTGATTTGAGACTTTTTTTATTGTTTTTAATTAAAGCAGCTTCTTATTATAAAATTTTTTATTTTCGTACTTAAAGAGCTACTTTAAAAAACAGAAAAAGCTGCCCCGAATAGAGAATAAAATTTGTGGTAGAAAATTGCTTTAAGAAGCAGTAAGTAAGTTGTATTAAATGAAGCCTAAATCTATAACCACGAATGCATAGATATAGAATAACAATCTAACAAGAAGATATTAGTCTTGAAAAAGAAAGTGGAGTAATGTAAAGAAGAAGATGATGTTGTTGCTCCAATTATTCTCTTAACCCGTTATTGCCAACGACAATCTTAAGTGAGAATCAAGATTCTAGAGTCGATCTAAATTAATTAAATTTGAATGAAGTTTGATTGATTTAATCTTACAAAGTCAATACCCTCATAATGGTGTGATCAATACCCAAATAAGTTCTTCAGTATCACTGAGTATTAGGTTTCATTTGGGACAGCTTTCTTATTGCATTCTAAAATAGGTTTCAAGTAAGAAATATTATTGAATTTAAAATTTTTGTACTAAAAAGCTCCTTTAAAAAGCTATATAAAAGTTGTCAAAAAAAAAAAAAAAACCTTAATTAAATATTTGGATCGATTGTTCTTGTGATTGAATAGCTTTCAAGTAGCCAATTAGTGTCTCTGATAGATTAGATATGACCATCCTACAAAAAAATTAAAGCTTTATAAAATATACAATTATTTCATTGCTATTGTCAAAATGTACTTTGTATCGAAACTTAATGTAAGAAAATAACTCTCATGGTCCCTTAATTGAAACCTCTTTTCTTAATCATTAAAAAAATGAATACTAGCATGTAAAAACTCCTATTGGTTTAAATTGTTTATGAAAGGATTTTAATTATATTAATATTTCAAGAGGTGAATGTTTTTTATTACCTATTAATGATATTAAATTGCATTTATAAGGAGTGAGAATCATGAATATTTTAGTATAAAGTTTACACCCTTGGCTGATTGAAAATTGCTCAGTGTTGCACCTTTCGGTAAGATTATGCCTCTTGTTATTTTCTTTGGTATGAAAAAAACAATATTACTTCTATGACTAAAGAAGATTTACAAATTTAACATTAGTTGTTTCATTGAAAAGGAAATTCTTTTGATGTAAAAGAATGCTTCCATATTAATGATAAAGTCTAATCATAGAATAATCATGCTACTATTTGTAAAAATTTAACACTTTAAACCTTGTACTTGTATAAATTTGCATAGGCATCATACATTATAGATATAAGACAATGAATAAAAGAAAAAAAAATTTAAAAATAAAAACATGAAATGCCATAAATTGGTATACTCTTCCTATTATTTCCTTTCAAGTATAGCCATGGGCAGTTACAATCTTGTAGGCTTATGATGCTTTACTTCCGTCAAATGACTACTTGGCATATTTCTAGAAATTTAAGTTTCGTTTGGGACAATTTTTTTCCTACTTTTTAAAGTAGCTTTTTAGTATAAAAATTAAATTTTTATACTAGAAAGCTGCTTTAAGAACCAGTAAAAAAATCGTCCCAAACGAAGCCTTAGTTATCTTCCTTTGTATACCACACTATTGGAATAACAATTCACATCTTAAAATTTTCAAATTTAATTTAGAATTATAAACATATATAGATACTATATTTTATCTTAGAAAAACACCATTATTAACATTAAAAACTCTCATCTTTTTTCCTAATCTCTCTTATTCAATAAATTTGTTGAATTCATCATCTTATTTCTATCTTTTTATGGGTTCTTGTTTTGTAGGTTGAATAATCATTTGGTTCAATAACAGTAATATTTTTTTATCTTTTGACTTCATCCCTTATAGTTGCAATTTT
Source organism: Dendrobium huoshanense (assembly GCA_016618105.1). NCBI lineage: Eukaryota > Viridiplantae > Streptophyta > Magnoliopsida > Asparagales > Orchidaceae > Dendrobium > Dendrobium huoshanense. The sequence goes on along the minus strand of CM028354.1, from coordinate 20,978,458 downwards.
ATCTATTCCCTTGTTAAATGAGGTTCCATGGTATTGGACATCTTGCAGTAATGATATATCTTCATTCAAAACATTAATAGAGACTTTTTGCTTCACTTGAATGATTTTGAATGTCTGGATCATAGTCCTTGATTAACTCTAAACACTTTATTTTTTTCTTAAAGCTTTTTATGTCATATGAATATGTATTATAAAAAAAATGTAATAGATAAACACCTAACATTTGATACTATACAAATAGTTTTCATATATTTATTATAATGGTTAAAATAGGTAGTGATAAATAATTGGTTGGATGATTTTTCACAAGATTCTTTAAATGTGTACATACATACATACATGCATGTGTCGCCGCTCTATTAGGTTACAACATAACAAGTTTCGAAGATATTTGGATCAACCTTTTCCCTTGTTTCTCTCATGCAAATTTGATTTCAAAGCTACTTTAAATCAACGAAAAGCTTGTCTAAGACTTCGACCAAATCTTATTTTTTTATTTTAAAATTTGGTGGCTAGTAAACTTGCAATCATATGCAAACCATATCTATCATAATTACCACCACATATATGTTGTTCTATTAATGGGAAAGAAATCAATAGTTGTAAGAAATCACTTCTTCTTTTCCTTCATTCAATTAAGTGTAGTAGTGAATGTCTAAGAAATGATTGGTGAAGTGATTAGAAGTTGGTAGTTTTCTTCATTAGTGGATATAGAGTAACTTCTTTGTTTGTTATTTGAAAAATAATTTGAATGGCCAGAGGTGCTGTTTGGCAATCAAAGATCCTAATAAAAAATTAACAACTAATACAGATGATGGTGACTACTAAGGTGGTCCAATATAAGAGGCAATGGGCTTTCCTCTATCTTTGATAAATATAGCCAATGAAGGAATCATTTTTAAAGTTTGGAATGAGAGAGAGAGAGAGAGAGAGAGAGAGAGAGAGAGAGAGAGAGAGAGAGAGAGAGAGAGAGAGAGAGAGAGAGAGAGAGAGAGTATAATAGAGAGAGAAAGAGGGTGAAGAATATTAATGAGATAAAAGTAAGGAATATTTTTATATCATATTTTTTTATCTTTATATTAGTTGACATTATCTATGTGTGCTAAATCATGGAGATAAGCAAATCTCGCAAACTTGTTATAAACTTTTTTATTATAACCAAATGCATTGTTTATAACACACACAAAGATAATACCTTGTACTAAATGCCAATCATCAAGATATTGTGAGCAACTATTAAATCTATTGCTAGTGATTCAAGATATATAATAAGAGATAAAATTTGTATTAAGTGGGAGCATCTACAATTCAAATGGGCATTAAAAGAAAATTACTACAGTAATATGATGAAGTCATAGAGTAAAATAAAAGTTATGGTAAAGGTTGTAATGTATACTATGGATGGATTAAAGCATTATGATGTCTTTACCTTAATGTTAATTGATTGGTGTACCATATAAAAATGATTCTATCTTTTAGGTTGGCATATCAAAAATTAATCTCTAGTTGGAAGATGTCATGATTTAAGGAAGCTCAATTTTCTCATATTTTTATCTTGTAAGTTTATTTTCACTTTTCACAATGGGATTAGTGTAGAAGTCATCATCAGAAGTAAGATAGCTCTACTAGGGTTTCACTCTACTTTTTCCTTCGCATTGCCTGTCCGCTCTCCGATGGGGCTGGCTCTCTTCTCGCTTCCAGGGAAGTGTTTCTACTCCTTTCCCCCTTTTTGTTAGTTGATTTTTTATTTTGGTGGTATTTTTCTTCCTCCGACGTGTGCCGGATGGCGCCGAAGCTCTCCGACCCTAGTTTTTTAGGGGGTTCGCCTTCGTCTTGATCTTTTTTAGAAGTTCTCTCGGGTCCTTCTCTTGGCAACAATATTCCTGAACTTAAGGTTTCTTCATTTCGCGGTTTACCTTCTCTTTGGATTTCGGATGAAGAAATTAAGGCGTTGGCAGTTCCTTTTCAATTCTCTTTAGTTGGTTTCTTCCCTACTAAACATCCGTCTCTAGATTCAATTCATAAATTTTTTTTCAATCTCAAGCTCATTGGAGATGTTTCGGTTACCTTGATGGATTCGTCTCATGTCCTTATTAAACTTGCTAATGACATAGATTACTGTCACATTTTCTGCCATAGATCATATCTGGTTTTTAATTGTTATATGAAACTTACCAAGTGGTCTCCTCATGTTGATGTCGGGGTTAAGTCACCGGTGATCCCGATATGGGTTTCTTTTTCTCTTCTGCGGCCTCATCTTTTTTCCCCACGTATTCTACATGGCTTGACCTCTCTCTTTGGAAAGCTATTAAAAATTGATATTGCCACTTCTTTGGGGTCTAGACCGTCTTTAGCTCGTGTTTTAGTTGAGCTGGATATCACTAAATCCTATCCTGATCAGATTTGGTTAGGTTCAGAGAAGCTTGGTTATGTCCAGCAAGTTGTGATGGATGTTTTCCCTAATTTTTGTGTTTCCTGTCGTTGTATCGATCATGTTGTGGGAGAGTGCCGTCCTAAAATTTCTGCCTTGGATTCGGTTGTCTTGCCCCAAACTGTTGAACCTCCTGTTGTGGTTTATCCCAAACCTGTTGTGCCTGTTATTGTGAATTTTGTTTTGTCTGCGAACTAGGTTTAGATTGTAACATTGGTTTTATTGAGGATAATGTTTCTGTTGTGACTCCTACTATTGAGTGAAGGTCGGATACTCTTTGTGTTCCGCATGTGGTTCCTTTTCCTTGTGTTGATACGATTTTACCATCTATGGATGTTGCTGGTAATACACAGAATATTGTTCATGTAGTTGATCCCATTTTGAACGGTGTGTCTCGAATTAATTTGGTTGTTGTTGCTGATTTCCCTTTGCTGAATTGACTAATATTTTGGATGAGCGGGTTTGTGTTTTTGAGCTAGTGGTGGCATTTGTTGCCCCTATTATGGTGAGGGTAGGGGATCCTATGTTGATGCAGACTGGTTGTGTGAATCTTAATGGTGATGTTGAGGGTGTTAATAATGTTTCTTCTCCTGTTTTTAATATTGCTGTGGAGTCTTCTCAGAATACTGGTAGTCGGGATTTGGTTGCAGGTGGTATTAATGCTAAGGAAGGAATGGTGGTTTGTTCTAATTCCTTTGTCGATGTGCCAATGAACTTGATTGAGCCACAAGCTTTGGTTTACCATGTGGGAGATAATTCCGGGTTGGATGTGAGGACTCATCTTGATTGGCTGCGGTGTACGTCTGAATTTGAATTCGATTCTGATTCCTCTTCGGAGTATTGTGGAGATTCTGATCCTGGTCATGATTCGAAATTGGTTCGTTATAGACCTATTATTTCAATCGCCTCTCGTGGTAGATTTCATGGGAGGTGCATAAGAGGTAGACAGTCCTCTTTTTTATTGTGCTTGCTTCCCCTTTGCTTTCTGTGGATGATTTTTTGGTGTTTATTTCATTTTTGGGGGACGTGGGTTGATTGGGTAATGATGTGGCTAGGGCTCGTTTCTTCGTCGTCATGCTGGTGGAAACCTTTTGGTGATGCTTTCTTGCTCGATTGGATGGTTATCTTAGCATCTTTCTTCGCCAAATTGGATGGTCCGTGCGTGGTTTCGGGGAAGCTGGGAGCCTCGGCTGATAACTGAACCCGCTGATTATCTTCACTTTGTATTTTTTCTTCTGCTTTTTTGGTTTTCTGCCTCTTGTACTTCCTTTTTTGGCTTAATATATTTTTGGTTTAAAAAAGAAAAAGTTTATTTTCACTCTTTTTTTAATCTATGAAAAAATTAAATAAGATTCAGATCAAATATGTTATTGATTTCGAAGTTTGGTGGATAAAAAACTCATGTTTCTATTCACGACTAATTATTTTTATCTTCCAATATATTCTTCTCTATAGAACTAAAATAAAAGCAATAGTTCAAAATCATCATTCATTATTCTCCTTCATGTAGCCAATGTAAAAACCCATGTTAAAAAACTAGTTGGTGGATTGCTCCAAAAATATTTGTTTTTTCTTGTTTAGTGCCATATTGAGGGTTAGTTTTTTGGATGGATAAGTAACAACCATTGAAAGGGGGAAAGCGACATTAATTGGAATGCCTTATCAAGAAAAAAATTTGGTGAATACTATAGAGGGTGACAATTGATGAGGTTGTCCTACATAAGATATGGAAGGTTTTTCTTTATCTTTAGTGAGCTTAGTCGGTGTAGGAATCATATTTAGATTTGAAGAGGGAATAAAATAGAAATAGATTGGGGAAAAAATATCTGTGAGAAAAATAATTAAGAATAGAGAATTTTATCTTTGGACTAAGAGATATATGTCTCTATATGCAATTATAATTGTAAATAAATATCAAATAACTATATAAACACTCTTATGTCATTTTCCTAGTGTTCATGCAATTTTTTTCTCCATTTTCTTGATAGTCACAGCTCTTGAGTACATGCTTTTTCTCAAAACAAATCATGATCACTTACGTAATGCATTTCTATAAATAAATGTCATAATTGGCTAATTTTATTACACTCCATGGACTGCTCTAATTTATTAATCAAATACTTGAAAAAATATAAATTATATAATTGAGGTACCTTGATGATATCCATGGACATGTACCTTTGGAAACTATACTAATGATATAGCCTTCTTGTCGTGAATTATGAAGATAGTGTTGTATGTAGCAAGATTCCTATGAACACTATTGAATTTGTTTAATAAATAAAATTTTGAGCTAATGCATAAGTACATAACTTCTATTCTTGCAGTGTAATCATATTTTGATTATTGAAACATCATTAGAAAATTCATCAATCAAGTATAAATCTTTTTGGCAGGTTGTGATCTTCTGAGCATAATATGTTCACAACTTATTGGTGTGTGATGTTTCTTTGAATATAACATATTCACCAATCAATCCTAGCATGTGGTGCAGTACTGGTGATCCTAACATATTTTCCACTTCTTAGTTTGTCGGGTTCCTTCGAAAAGAGCATGTCTATTAATCCTTCTCAGGATACGGTGCTCCTGTGAGCATAACATTCTCCCAACTTCATAGTGTGTGATATTCAGTTGAACACAACATATTCACCAAAAAAATTTCATATTGTGTAGTGATCCTATGAACGTAACATATTCACAACTTCTTAATGACTGGTGTTCCTTCGAATACATGTTCACCAACCCCTCCTAATGTGAGGTGCTCCTATGAGCATAACATGTTTTCCACTTGGTAGTGTGTGGTTCTCTTTTGAGCATACCATGCTCACGAACTCCTTCCCAACATGTAACATGATTGAAATTCCAACTCTTTATTCTTTATCTTTCCATTTCAATATGATCAAACGAATATTGAATTATCATTCCTCACTACTTTGATTTGTTTAAATGGAGATTGGAAATATTCTACTATTCTCCTTTCATTTCAATGGTTCAATCAGATAAGGAAGACATTTGACTACTATCAGCATGTTCATTATGTCATTTTAATTCAATTGGATTTACATTGAGCTTTTCCACATCACAATTTTTATAAAGTTGGGTGAAATTTTATCTACTTTATGATTGTGCCCAACTAGTTTGACCTAATCAAACATATATCTTTTTTTGGTTGGTTACTTAGTCATGAGGAGACCAATAAACAAAATTTCATGTTCTATTTATAGCAAGTTAATTTTTCTTAGATGGTAGAAAGGTTAACACAAACATACGAAGTTCTCTCATTATTCATCACATCTTTTGGAGGTCTCTTAATTGACCTCATTTTTAGCACATACCTCATGGGACTCATTCATTCGCTTCGTAGGATAGTCCTTCATTGACTATGATAGATGTTGGCTTTGAGAGTTATCAATTGACTCAAATTTATGATTTTTTTGTGCAACCACATGTCAAGATAGGTTGAATCATTTGTGATGACCCTAATTCATCTCAATTCTCGGATAGTCCAATTTCTATTTTGTACATTGCAATATTATTTTTTATTATATGTGGGAGCACGTGTGACAAGTGTGACTACTATATGCCAAAATTTTTACATGGTTCCATGCACGTTGTTATATTTATGTGAAACATTTGTCCATCCAAAAATCTTTGATCAGGGCTTATTCTCACAAAATGGACTCAATAAACAAATCCCACATTCAAATCTAATTTCATTTGATGTGTATTGAGGGATTGAATATATTACTATTTAAATTTTATTTTATTAGATATATAATTAAATTATATGACATATATATTGGCTAGAATATTTGTAACTATAAACTAGAAAAATCTTTCATCTTAGCATTGCACGAGTATCGAGCTCACAAATAGAGAGAAAAGAAACGTCAGAATTTTATACGTGGAAAACAAAGAAGGGAAAAATCACGAGGCCATGCTCAATTGAAATGAATCCACTAGGGTCTGAGTAAATTACAAATAATTGATTATTCGTTGAAGTTGAGGATGATCAGAATACAATAGTCAACGGCCATGTTGGATTATAACGACAAACAGGGATTAGATGAAAGTCCAACCACAATCAGTAGCTGAGCATAAATCTAGTTTTTAGTTGTTGGCTGGGTGGAAGTATGATGATAGCTAGTGGTTGGGTTGAAGTTCGGTAAAATTCAGATGATTGTCGGTGGTCGGGCAGTGGTCGAGGAGGAGCTTAGGGCAAGAGAACTCTAATTTCTCTTTCTTTTCTCTCTTCCTTCTCTTCATTTTTTGGTCCTCCTTCAATGAAATATGAGAGGTCTATTTATAATTTTTTGGGAGTGGCATTGCCATAAAATAGGAAAAAGATCATGGACATCTTGGGAGTGTTTTAAATGGATTGGTTATATCAAATCCCTTGATCATGGACAGTTTATTGACTATTTGAGTATCTTAATGATATTAGAATTTAGAGATCATGGGCTCATTAGTTTTATCTTGTCGACCCACTTGATTAGATTATAAGCATTTCATGTTTGGAAATTGTTTGGTTGTCTAATTTATGCTTTGAACCTTCTAAATGTGCTTCAGATCTTCAATTTGCATGCATTGGGGCTCGGATTAGGTTAAATTTGATGTCGTTGGATTTTTTTTTTAAATGTTAAATTTGATTTTAAGTTGCTGAAGTCAGAGTTTGGATGGTCCCAAATTTAATTTTGAAAGTTTTCAAGTTAAATTTGTCTCAAAATTTGTACCCATTCAAGATTAATTTTGGATGATATATCAATTGCTCCCCTATTTTTAGATGTCAAAGCTCCAAAAGTCTAAAAATATGTGTTACAACTTCTAAGAAATTTTTTACGTAGTTCAAAACTTGAGGATAATTGAATTATGAGTGTAGAGCTCTTAATTAACTTCAAAATTGTCAAAATTAAGAATGTAATATCAAAAACCAGTTCTGGGGACCTCACAAACGTCCAAATTGGACTATTCAGCAAAAGATAGGGCTCAAAAACTATTAGTGGCCGAACTGGTATACCAGCCACCTGGCTAGTCGGCGGCAGAGGTGGGCCCGCACTTGACCAATGGTCGAAAAGGATGCACTCCTTTGCGGGGTGCGATTTTGTTGTTTTGGGTGGCCAGTTATAACCAGCTGTGTAACTTTTTTTTTCTATGGGCAGTATTATATCCACCAACAAGCCATTTTTAAAATATTTTTTTTATTTTTATATATATTTTTATTTTTCATAATATATTTTTTTAATAAAATTTTTTTAAGAATATACGTAGGAATATTTTAATGTCTCGAAAATATTCTTTGAATATTCTCATAATATTCTTTGAATATTCTAAAAAATTCTTTGAATATTCTTAGAATATTTTTATTCTTGGAGAATATTCCTTCTCCCCTTTTACCTATATATACATCCCCTAGAGGTAGGGGAAGATTGCACTATTTCTTCTTCTCTTCTCCTCCTCTAGTCTTCTTATAGTAGAGTCCTTCCATTCTCGCGAATAGGTGATATCCTCTATCAAGTACAAGTGGCCCTCTTTGTCTAAAAAGAACTTTCTCTTCCTTCTATCTTCTTCCTTTTTAGATTTCTTATAACATTAAAGGCTTTCCACTATATGGAATATGTAACATTCCCTATCAAGCTTCAATGTCCCTGTTTGTGTAGAAGAAGTAGCCATTACCTTTCTTTTTCTTCTCTTATAAATTTCTTCTAATATTAAAGGTATTCTACTATCTGAGATAGAAGGCATCCCCTATCAAGTTTCAGTGTCCCTCTTGTATAAGGAGTCACGATGAGAATTTTTTTTTTCATCCTTAAACTATCCATGATAGAAGAAGGTTATCCATATCCTATATGAGAGAATGGTCTAAAAATATATGGTGGTAATAGTGCCCTAGAGGTGAACAAGTGATTATCAGCATATGAGGAAATTTTTTATAATAATTGAGCAGAAGTTCGATGATGGCTGGAAGCCAGGTAGAAGTTTGACAGCGATCGAGGGTAAGTCTAATGATAGTTGGAAGTCAGGCGATGAGCTGAAGGAGATAATTAGAGGATGTGCTACTAATTGTAGTTGAAGGAGGGGTTGATTATCATTGATATGAGGTGAAGGGCTAATGGTGTACATTAGATAGAGGGTAAATGTCACACCCTAGTTTGGCTCACCCTCTAACAATAAAACTGGAGTATAATAGAGAAGGAAAGAAATCTATTTAGACTCTCCTAATACTTCAACATATCAAACTCTACACTTAATAAAAGGAAGCACGTAATGTACCTCAAGTAACATCAAATATAAACAATATAAATATAAAGCTCTACTAAAATGTTTAAACTTTACGTACATACCCAAAAGTCTTTGTACATTTACACTTGAACTTATATGTACACCCAAAAAATATGTACATCAAAAGAAAGATAGTCACCACTTTAGTGCCCTACAGGCTCTTTCCCCTTTCCTGCAGTACAACAACAGCTAATGAGCTATGACCAAATGAAATACACAAGCAATGTATAAGAAATAATAACAACATTGTTAACCATTAATTTAAAATGTAAATTACATACCGGTCATAAGAGATGCATAATTACTTTTCATCTTTTTCATTATTCAACATCTTTAAGCAATTCATATGATGGTTATAAGCTTCTGCACCCTTTCAGCTTTCCAATTCAAGGTTGGGCCATATTCCCAATTTTTAGAATTAAATATGCTCTCTCATTCAAGGTTGGATCTTAATTCTCAACTTCTAGAACTGAGAGTGTATGCTTACCTCGTCAGGTCATTTGCATTTATTGGTGCGGGTTTATTCCCCATATATGCCTTAAATCATTTTATACTCTTTTTCATTCATGTCCATTTTCATAATCATATCAACAATTCACATATATGAATAAGTGACATAAATTGAAATAATGTTATCATAAATATAAATATATGCATTTGCTAATGTATAAAATTTTATTATTTTATATGCATCGTTTGGTATCTCACCTCGTTTTCCAAGACAGTTGGGTAAACTGGTTCACCTAAAGTATTCCGATTTCTTTTCCTTTGATATATACCCTAAAACATAACTTTCTTCATTCCAATAAATGCATACAAATAAATAGCTAAAATAAAGTAAACAATATGAAATCTAACAAACTTTACCTCAATCAAGTTCTTCTCATTCAATCTAACTTCTTTTCTCTCCAAAATTCTTTATTCACTTCTCCTTTCCTTCTTTGATGCCCACTTTCTTAATTCTATTTCTTGTTGAATTCAATTAAAATAGTTAATTGAAATCAGTTATATTATTTAATTGTAATGACTTTAGCAGTAATAGTGTTTAATTTAAGAAAGCACATCTCATTTTATCATCACAATTTCTATCTTCTATTAACATTGAAATCTTTCACATATCAACAAATACTCTCATTTATTTCACAAATACAAATATCTACACACATTAGATCCAATAAATATTGAGTTTTGCAACTATTAAAGTCTACTAATTTGAAAATTCTAAGATTACATGTGATTTCTTTAACAACGCACTTCATCCCTTGCCCTCCAGCTCCGTATTTTTCCTCTGTTGGCTGCTCTCTGCATAGCAGCTAGTTAACTTCCAGGGAAATGACGTGAAAGGGGATGTGTGTAAGGAGTGAGAATGAATTTCTCTAATTGTTTCCCACTAAGTTATAATGATAGTTCCACTAAGTAATATAAAATTCATTCCTAATTCCACTAATTCACTCATATTGATCACAGCCGTTGATTTCCTGCATCAGGAAATCAAACCATTGCATGCATAGCTTAATGGCATGGCTACAATAAAAAGAATATGTAAAGTAATGATTGAATGCCTAGCTATATGTCGTAGCTACAACCCTAGCTACAGTGATAGGAATATATAAATGACTAATTGCTAGTTATAAAATTAAAGTACCTTAAATTAATTAACTATTAGTGACATAAGATCTAATTAGCATAATAATTCACACATACTTTCTCAAAATGTTCAAATGAACCATATAATTTTTAATGAAACTAAATAAAAATTTAGAGGGATTTTTTTTGACGATTTTTGAGTTGTTTAGTATCAAAATCTAGTATTCTTTTGGGTTCTTACATATAACTCAAATTCTTCTGTAGCTCAATTTCATCATGTGAAATTCTTTGATGGGCATCTGTAACCCATTTCCTTAGCAGTGATACATGAAAAACGTTATGTATGTCTAACATGTCAACTGGAAGAACAAGTCTATAAGCAACATTTTCAATTCTTTCAACAATTTCAAAAGGTCCAATAAACCTAAGACTCAATTTGCCTCCCTTACAAAATCTAGTTGTACCCTTCATAGGTTTAACCTTCAAAAATACAAAGTCACCCACTTCAAACTCTACTGCTCTGTGCTTGGGATCATAATACTTTTACTGGTGGTCTTGAGCAGCTTTTAATCTATCTTTAATTAATCTGATTTTCTCTGTAGCTTGCTCCACCAGTCCTGGGCCCATTAACTGTCTTTCTCCTATCTCAATCCAAATTAAGGGGGTTCTACACTTTTTACCATAAAGTGTTGCATATGGTGCCATTTGTATACTTGATTGGTAACTATTGTTGTAGGAAAATTCTATCAATGGTATGTGATCTTCCCAGCTACCTTTGAAATCCAAAACATATAATCTCAATAAATCCTCCAATACTTGAATGGTTCTTTCAGATTGACCATTAGTCTGAAGATGAAATCTGTACATAAATGCAAATTTGTACCCAAGCTTTCATGAATGCTCTTCCACAATCTCTAAGTAAATTGACCATCTCTATCTGAGATAATGACTTTTATAATACCATGTAATCTGACAAGTTCTTTTACATATAGACGTGCCATTTTTCTACTAAATCAGTTTTCTTGATAGTTAAAAAGTGAGCTAATTTTGTTAGTATATTATTGACCTCATTTTTGCATGAGGTCACTAGGGCCAATCCATACCTTAGGATCTACCTAGATCTTAGAAATCCAAGCCAAAATTCAATGCTAAAAGGCTAAGTCCTAAAAGCCTTTTTAGTGAATTTTCAAACACTTCAAAATCTAACCAAAAGACCTCTGATTTAGATTCTATCACTTACAAAATGATAAGACATGTCTCTAGAGGTAACCCTCCAAATTGGAGCCCATTCTGAGGTCTCTAACCCCAGAAATTGAATTGAAATCCAAAGGTTGTAAAAACTTTAAATATTTACAGCTTATGCCACTAGACTTGCCCCCAGTGAATTTTGACCTTGAAGCTTTATACAAAGCCTCCAATCACTTCCAGACACTTGATTACCACCTATTGAATATTAAAATACACTTTGGTGGACCCTCTTTGACCCCCAGTTTACCAGGGGTCAAAATCACCAAGATGCCCCTTAAGGGTAAAAACAGACATTTTTGACCAAATTGACTTTCCAGACCTTGGAATCACTTCCAATAGGATCAAAATATCATAAAAAATTGGTTGAGCCTGATTCCAGCTCCTGGGTCAACCTGGTTGACCAAGTCAACCTAGGTTGACCTAATAAACCTTGAGGGTTCAAAGGCGTTATTCTAACCCATTTGATTAAATCCAACCTTTCCAACCAACTCAAATCCACTCCTTCCATGCCATATAGACAGCCATTTGACTATCGGCCAGTCAATATGGTCAACAAATCAAATGAGTGGATCAAATGTGGTCAAATTCTCCCTTGAACATCTTTCAAGTTTCAATCTCACTATATGAATGCCTTGAGATCCATCTAATCAGCTCCTCAATCTCCACCCATGCCACCTCAGCTGCCATGTGGCATGTAGACCAATTAACTTGTCAAACCAAGGGATTAGAGTGGTCAAAATTGGTCAAAGCACCATTTAAATTTAATATACTCTTTCCTAACCCTCTCCAACTGTTGGAACAGTCTTAAGAACATTTTAAGAGATCTCTCTAGCCCTTAGATCAAGATCATAAGGCTCCTATCATTCCATGTGTCCAAATTGGGACCAAGGGGCCTTTCCACCTCATGTGTCCTCTTGTCCTTTGATCCTCCAGCTCTCAATTACTCCCTGGATAGGTGGAATGCATCTAGGAGCTTCCCCAACTAATCCCAGCCATTCATTTGGCCAGGGGGACGTTTGAATAGGGTGTAAACCCTCATTTGAACCATCATTCTAACCTAGCCCTTCCCTCACCTCTCAAGCCTCCTTTAGATCAACTGACATTTCATTTGAGCTCTCAAAACATCCCTTCACGCATCTCAAACTTAATATGGCCGGGTCAAGCTCACCGGCGGCCATATTCCGGCGAGCTTAAGCTAAGGTCCATTCAAGGCTTGAATCGATCGATCCGGGCATCCCCAAGCTTTGAGGTCTTCTAAAAAATGTAGTGTGGACAGCCTACAAATGCAACATGTCCATAAATGGTTCAATCCATCCATTAAATCGAGGTAAAAGCTTAACCCTAGCTTAGGGAACCTAGACTAAATAGCTTTCGATTTAATGCATTTTAGGAAATAAAATTATATTCCCATGATTTATGTTCACTTAAGTAATCTAGGTTTAAATTTTCATTAATTTTTGTCAATCCGATCGCGTGAATGAGTCGATTTTCCAGCTAAGGGTTTGCGGGTTCCTGAGCTCGGTGGTGAAATCAAGACCGTCTATCTTCTCTATTTATCTCGGACGGTCAAGATTTCAGATAATTCGATCGGTGCTGATCTCTTGTAACCGCGGGATGATCAGATACGATCTCGATCGTCCATTTGGACCGCGGGATCTAATGTCGATCGTTTGATTTTGCTCAATCAGGCGAACCGCGGGATCATATGATGACCATTAGATCTGCTCTTTATTAGATCCGACGGCTGATCTTTGTTGCCAACGTGGTTAAGTAATTAACCTCGCGTTGACGTGTGGTTGATCCAGAGGCTGGCGCGTGATGAATGCGGCGCGTCAACGCCGCCGCCATCCGAGTGATCCAGCCAAAGGAATCATGCCATCTGTCCCCAACCTCCAAATCAATAAGAATTAATTTTATTAATTCTAAATACTCTTTTTAAAACAAGAAAATCTTTAAAAAAATTTAAAATTTTATTTTAAGTAATAAAAATATATAATATATTAAATATTTATAAAACTAAATAATTTAATTTAAATTAACACTAATTTAAAATATTAATTATATTTTATATTAAATTTTAAAATTATTTTAAAGTGTTACATTAATTATTAATTATCTTAAATTAACAATATTAATTAATTAATTTTGTTTTAAAATAATTTTAAACAAAATCAGAAAATTTATAATTTAAGTATCCTGAAATTTAAGCTTAATTTATAATATCTAACATATTTTAGATGATTTGATTTATTTAATATGACACTTTATACTTAATTAATATTTAATTAAATTAAATTGAATTAATCTTGATATTTTGGATAAATAATCTTAAATCATTTTAAATTTTCTAGAAAATAATTAGGACTTAAATAAATTCATTTTAAATATTATTTTAAACATTAATTAATTTTATGTTAACTTTTAATATCTTAATTAATTTAAAACTTCAAAAATTTAAAGAATATTCAAACAAAATAAAACAAATTCGTATAATATACCAAAAAATTTTGAAATTCAAAATACTCTAATTCAAAATTAATTTTTAAATTTAAAACTTAATCTATTTAAAATAATTTAAATTGCTTGAGTATTTTGATATTTAATTGATATTTAATTAAATATAAAATTAAATATTTTCAAAAAATTAAAAATTTATTTTCAAATTATTTTAAATAATCAGAGGATCTCTCATTGATATTTTAAAATAATTTTGATAATATTTTTAATTATCTTATTTTAAAAACATATATTTATATATATAGGTTTATCTTTATATATTTACATATATAAATTTAGTTTAAAATCTATTTTAAAATTATATGAATTTAAATCTTTAACTTTGAGAGATCCTTTTGAAATTTTAAGTCTTGATTGAGTTTGAATGAATAGAATTAATGGGGATGATTCGTGAATAATCATTTCTTGATTGTTCATTAATCTTATCTTTAATTACATTGTCTTAAGTCTAATCTTTGCATGCTTAGGTTATGCACCCACCACTTAGATTTAGGCTCTCCTTTGGTGTGATTGCATATTGTTTATTTCAAGCCCAAGGGTTAGTTAAGACATTGATTCAAACCTATTAAACCTAGTGTTATTAAGAACAAAAATTAAGGATTTTGATTCGAAAACTTAGAAAATTCATTGTGATTAGGATATATCTCACATGAAATTGAAATTTAAAAACTTCAAACATAGTGACATTTTCAGCCCTTAGAAACATTTTCTCTGATTTTAGGAATAATTAAAATATTTAATAAATTAATTCAATAATTAAGCCTTTAAACCTTCCAAAAAATATAATAAATTTATTTTAAACCCAAAAATTACAAGTAAGATCTCTAACTGACCAGAATTTAACCCTTAATCAATGAAAAATAGAACCAACTTAATTTAACATCAAATCTGGTCTTAATTTAATTTTAAGTGAAAGTTAATATTTAATTGATTTAATTAATTATTAATAAGTAAAAATTCCAAAAAAAATTCAAAAACACTTGGGAATCTCTCCTTAGGTCATTCCTAACCTTTGGAGTTGATTTCATGGAGTTGGGAATTCATTTGGAGCAAAACCACAAAAAGTCCCTCTAATTAAGTAATTTCAATAATTTAATAAATACAAGAAACTTCAAAATTTCATAACTAATTCAAAAAAAAAAATCCAAATCAGTCAAACTCAATTGCATTCAACTCATAATAATGTCTAATATTTATTAAAATTGTCAAAACTCCAAAAAACCATTAAATTTGAAAAAGTCAACTTTTGGTCAAACTTTAGTTAGAGATCAAGTCAAAACTTCAAACCCACATAACTAATTATAGAAAAATCCAATTTCAGCGTATTTATAGTCTAACTGATCATATTAAGGTCTAGTATTTTAATAAAATATTAAATTTCTTGAATTTAACCTGAATTAAAAAGTCCATTTCTAACCCCTTAATTAAGTGATTAAAATAATCCAAAAGATTCCTAAAATTTGAAAATTATTTTAAAACTCTAGAAATTTCTAATTAACTTTAAAACCAGCAATAAAAAAATGTTAATTAAAATTCATTAACTCTTAAATATTAATTAACTTACGTCACTTAATCATATCGGGTACCACTGATAACCCAGGCCTACAAGACTATTAAGTTAGCCCCAAGGAAGGTGAAATAAACTTCACGGCCTCAGTGAGAAACAAATGTGGTATCCAACAAATAATCAAATAAATTTTAAAATCAAATTCATAGCTTTAATATTTAAACTTTAAACAAAAATTCCCTTAAGCCTTTCAACCAATCAAACTTCAAATAACTTTAACTAATAATCCTATTTATGACATATCCAAATCACACAGCGTTATACACACACTTTAAATGATTAGCTAGGACAACCAACTCTAGTTTTAGGCTAAGTTGGTGTTTACTTTTCTGCTGTGTGCTAGGTTTTCGAGTTTTCACTGCATGTTGTTTGCTAGCGTAGAATTGATATGTTTGTTTTATTTCTTGCATTATGTGATTGATTGTACGTTAGATTTACCCCTAGGTTAGGGATGATTTATACTGATTCAATCTTATTCAGGTGATCATGCTCATACAGGGCAATGAAATTAAAGGGGGCAATAAATTTAAAAAAAATTATATTATCATGTTTTGCATAGGTACTTGCTATTCTTAAGACCCCTTTTAAATTAAAAGAGCATGGCAAAGTGTGGCTAAAATTATGCATTTCAATTTTCAAATAATAACTGCTTGGGATTATATATAACTATTGATTATTAGGATAATCTTGCAGGATCGAGTCTAGATTTTTCTTTTAAATTCAAATGTAATTTGATTATGTCATGGTTGTAATTATTTAAAGTGTTTCCAACTTGAATTCCAAAAAGGAGAAGACATTCCTAAATGGGAGAATCTTCGTCCTTTTGGAAGATCAAGTTAGGATACTCTTCAAATATCCAAAGAGGAAAGATAAAACCCCGTTCAAGGGGGAGTTTCTTTTCATTTGGATATCCGGAACTGACAAATCAAGATGTTCATGAGAAGACGAAGAAGTGGATAACGTAAAGAATCCCAAATCTCAAAATCACTTAAGTCTTAGGATTAGAAATCCAGGTTGTTGTTAGTGGTGCTCGGCCACTTTGCTTTTTCTATAAATTCTGAGATGTAATATTATAAGGCACTTGCTTATGGACTTTCAATTTGAATAATTAATTTAGTTGATTTGTTTACTTGATTGCGCATTAGAAATACATATTTTTCTAGTCTTTTTACTTGCATGCCGTATTTGATTTGACCTGGAGTATGATTGTAGGCTCATAAGGATCGGTCTAAAATTTTTCTACTTTAATTAAATTTTAAATTTTTAAGATAAGATAGAAACTCTAAACGGTCTTAAGAAGTAAGCTCGGACTCGCCGAGGGTTTTTCATGCAACATACTTTACCTTCTCTACCTTGTTAGGCACCTCCCCGCCTACGGATTCTAGCAGACCACTTGGCCTATGAGGGTGCCGATCTGTCAAGGGGATGTTGTGCAATCTCTAAAGAAAAATCTATTTTCTAAGCCAAACAATTTTTAAACTACTTCATACTGATTCATGCATTTAATCGAGTAGACTAGCATGCATCACATTAGTAACAAATTAAATCAAGTCTAAAATTTTAATTACATCTATTTAGATATTAAATACCCAACATATATCAAAGGGGCCAATTAGGATCCGCTCTAGATGTCGGCTCCGCTCTCCTCAAATTTAATCTAATTAACGTCCCTATCACTCTACATTAATTGACCGGATACATGTTTTTAAAACACTTAGGTGGTTTAGCTGGCTCCTCAATCCAGGTCGGGGTAAGTCCAGATTTGCACTGCATTAGCTAGGTTCGGGTCACTTTCCAGTACCCAATTTAGACTTAGGATCTAAGGCAAGCTAGGGCTATAAGACCTCAACCTCTGAGAATTGAATTCCAACCTTATAATAAAATTGACCATTCAAACCAAATATCTCTTTCAATCAAATTCAAGCCCAACATTTAGGATAAGCTGGGGCACTTCTGAATTGTTTCAAAATCCCAGGTGTCTCCTACCTTTCTTCCTTTGACTCCAGAATAAGTGCTCAACTTTGAATAAATCCCATTTGAAAGTCCAACCCTTACCTCATTTGACATCAATCTTTGAATTCTTAAATAAAATTCATACCACTATTTTAATCGAGAGTATTAGAAGGAAATTCTGATTTTCTACGATGTAATTAACTACGAGGGCTTGCGCTCGTAGGAGATTTAGAAACCCATACCTGATTTTCAAAAATTAATCTTTTCAAAACCTTCAATTAATTATCTTTAGGAAATTCAAAATTAAACAATCGTTGTCTCCATTTTCAAATGATCAATAGTGATTGATAATTTCTTTCCTCGGAGAGATATATCAATTTTTATTATAATTTTGATTATGAAAGTAACGATTTCTTTTCCGAATTATTATAGTTAAATAATTGATTGAACATCATTTTGATTTTCAAGATCATATGTTATCTCTATTGAGTTTGACTATCATAATCCGGATAAATTTAAAATTCTAAAATTTGAACCCATTAGGAAACGATATGTTTGCCTCCCGAGGCGATATAATATTCATAATGACGTGTTCAATTTTAAAATTCTAAAAATAAAATATTTTACAAAGAAAATTAATAATTTTCATAATATTATTTTTTCAATTAAACATATATCAATAATCACCCAAATATTGTCATGTCCTTATTTAGATCAGGAAAATCCCATGACAAAATTCATTGCAATTTCTTCCTTTCCACTCGGGGATAGATAGTGATTACAGTAATCCACTAGGTCTTTGATGTTCAGCTTTTATAATTTGACATGCTTCACATGTAGCTACATATTCAGCATCATCTTTCTTCATTCTCGACCACCAAAATATTACTTTCAAGTCTTTATACATCTTAGTACCGCCTGGAATAATTGTATAGCTAGAATGATGAGCTTCTTGCAAAATTTCTCTTCTCAACTCCGGATCACTGGGTACCCACAAATGGGATTTATGCCTAATGATTCCATCAACATCAATAGAAAAATTGGGTCTTTTCCTTGATTGGATCTGCTCTATCAATTTTGAAGATTCACTACTAAGCACTTGAACTTCTTTGATACAATCTGTTAAAGTGGTCTTTATGGTCATTTGATGTAAATATTCCACATTTTGTAAGTTTCTAATTTCCAATTGTAAATTTTCCATTTCCTTGATCAATTGAACCTTCTGAGTAAACATCCAGTTCATCATCCCTGAAGAGTTGCGACTTAAAGCATCAGCCACAATATTAGCTTTTCCTTGATAATATTGGATATCCAAATCATAATCTTTAATGAGTTCCAACCATCTTCTTTGTCGCAAGTTTAATTATTTCTGCGAAAATATGTATTTTAGACTCTGGTGATCAGTGAAAATTTCACATCTTACTCCATATAGATAATATCTCTAAATCTTCAAAGCAAATACCACTGCAGCCAACTTCAGTCATGAGTGGGATAATTTCTTTCATGCTCTTCAACTAACCAGATGCATAAGCAATCACCTTTCTATTCTATATTAGAACACATCCCAAGCCCTTCAAAGAAGCATCACTATAAATCTGAAATCCTTCTATTCCTGAGGGAAGTGTAAATACTGGGGTTGTCATCAGATGCTCTTTCAATGCCTAAAAGCTTTCTCACATTCAGTTGTCCATTCAAATTTTAACTCCTTCCTTATTAGTTTGGACAAAGGCATAGTAATATATGAAAATCCTTTGACAAATCCTCTGTAATATCCTGCTAGTCTAAGAAAAGTATGAGCCTCTATAACATTCTTTAATGTTGGCCATTCCATAATTGCTATTACTTTCTGAGGGTCTATAGAAATCCCTGCACCACTGATAATATGCCCCAAGAAGAAAATATTTTTTAGCCAAAATTCACATTTTGAATATTTTGCATACAACCGATTTTTCTGCAGTGTCTCCAAAACTATCCTTAATTTTTCAACATGCTCCTCATCAGTCTTCGAGTATATTAGAATGTCATCAATGAAAATAATCACAAACTTATCTATGTAGTCTTTGAAAATTTGATTCATCGTATCCATAAATACGGCAGGAGCATTTGTCAACCCAAAAGGCATAACTCTAAACTCAAAGTGACCAAACCTGGTCCCAAAAGCCGTCTTACTGGCATCTGCTTCTTTAACTCTCACTTAATGATATCCTGATCTTAAATCAATTCTGGAAAATACCGTGGCACCGGCTAACTGATCAAACAAGTCATCTATGCGGGGTAGTGGATATTTGTTCTTGATTTTCACTTTGTTCAGATCTCTATAATCAATGCACATTCTCATGGATCCGTCTTTCTTCTTAAAAACAAGTATAGGTGCACTCCAAGGGGAATGACTAGTCCTAATAAATCCCTTATCCGTCAATTCTTGTAATTGAGTTTTTAACTCATGCAATTCCTTTTGGGCCATTCTATAAGGAGATTTGTAAATTTTTTATGTTCATAGTTGTAATTCTATACCAAATTCAACTTCTCTTTTAGGTGGTAATCCAAGTAACTCTTTAGGAAATACATCTAAAAATTCAGAGACAACTGGAACATTTTGTAATGCCTGAACATCTTTATTTAAGACCTCCATTTTGGCTAAGAATACTAACTCACCCCTCCTTAAATATTTACCCATCTTCATTGCACTAATAAGAGAGCATGTTGCATTCTTCTCACCGGGGAAATAAAAAGTCTTCACATTTGGTAAATTAAATTTTATTCTTTTCTTCCAACAATCAATTATGGGCTATAGCCGGAAAAACACCGCCGGCAATGGTTTCCGACGCCAATTTTTTCGGTGGCTTGACAACCGTCGAAAAGCCGGTAAAACTAGGTAAACCACTGGTAATAGCTGAATTTCCTGTAGTGTATGTTAAAAATTTATAACTATGAATATTCAAATTTATAAGTCATATCCTATTAGCAGACAAACTATACCCTGTCGGCATCATAACACACAAAGTAGGAGTAAAACATGCTGTCTCAATCGATAAATTAGAGCAAAATTCTTCAGAAATGAATGAATGAGAAGCTCTAGAATAAAAAAGAACTTAGCCAAACTTATTAGAATTCAAAAGTATACCTGTCACCACCTCCTCTGAATCTTTAGCCTCTTGGGGTGTAATAGCAAACACTCTAGCCTTCACAAGTTGATTGTCTTTAACATCTAATGCTTCTCCTTTAAGCTGAGCTGGTGGTCTTCCTTATACTGTTGGCCTTCCTTGAAATTGAGTTTTTCTTGTTTGATTGCCTTCCAGATATCTCTTATATTGTGTTTGTTCCTGATACCCCTGATATCACTGTGGCCTGGCATTGAATCTTCTCTCTTGAGGGCAGTCTACCTTGCGATGACCTAACTCATCACATATGAAACTTCAACCAAATCCCACTAAGCACTGACCAAAATGTTGCTTCCCACACTACTCACACAATGATTTTTCAAGCTGATTCTATTTTTGCTTATCCTCCATTTTACCTTTTATTTCTAAATCGATCATCCCTTTCTAATATCTTCCTTTTACTTATTGGTTGTTGCTCTAGACAATGCTTAGAAAAATTAAGCTCATTTTCAATTCTCCTGGCTCTCTCCACTAAGACTGAGAATTCATTTATATCAAAAGGAGCCAATGCAAGTTGTAGCTGATCCCTCAGTCCTCTAAAAAATCAATGATACTTCTCCTCCTGGTTGTTGATATAGTGTAGCTCATATCGAGACAAAGATATGAACTCAGCTTCATATTGCATAATTGTCTTGGAACCCTGAGTTAGATTGAAGAATTTGTCTTCTAAAGCTAATCTGGCTAAAGGAGGAATGAACCAGTCTTTGAAAACCTTCACAAAATCATCCCACTGTATGCTAGTAATAGGCATATGTCCAAATTTTTCTCTATGCTGTGCTTGCCACCATCTTTTTGCTTCTCCTTTTAGAAAAAATGTAGCCAATGGTACCTTTCTGTTTTCAGAACATATCCGACCATCTAAAATCTTCCCAATCTTTAACAACCAGTCATCTGCCACTGTTGGATCACTTGCATCTTTAAATATTGGCAGTTTAAAAGTTTGAAATAATTTTAAATGTCGATCCACTTCACTATCACTTTCAGATCTGGATCCACCGCTAGTAGAAGATTTCTCCATAGATGTCATTTTATCTACCACTTGTGAGATCAAATGAATAATATCGTGAAGTTCCTTAGACTTAATTTCCTCATTCATTCTTGTTTATGTATCAGGCCTAGATGACTGACCAGTCATTCTTTATGGCAACTCCTTAGACATAATTATTTGTATGCATAGAAATAATTCATGTAATATATGCTCATAGTAATAAATATAATCATTTTAAAAGTAGTAAATAGGCATATTATATAGGTATATTTATCCTGAACATGAATGCATGCATAGTTCTATTCACCCTTAATTCAACCTATAGCTATGTATACACCATATTCATTATCTCATCCTACTTTATTATCTAAATCCAATCATGCTTTCATTTTATTTTAATTTAGGCCCTGATACCAATTTCTGTCACACCCTAGTTTGGCTCACCCTCTAACAATCAAATTGGAGTATAATACAGAAGGAAAGAAATCTATTTAAACTCTCCCAATACTTCAACATATCAAACTCCACACTTAATAAAAAGGAAGCATGTAATGTACCTCAAGTAACATCAAATATAAACAATGTAAATACAGAGCTCTATTAAAACATTTTAAACTTTACTTACATACCCAAAAGTCTTTATACAACTTACACTTGAATCTCTATATACACCCAAAAAGTATGTACATCAAAAGAAAGATAGTCATCCCTTTAGTGCCCTACGGGCTCCTTCCCCTTTCCTGCAATACAACAACTGTTAATGAGCTATGACCCAATGAAATACACAAGAAATGTATAAGAAATAATAACAACATTGCTAACCATTAATTTAAAAAATAAATTACATACTGGTCATAAGAGATGTATAATTACTTTCCATCTTATTCATTGTTCAATATCTTTAAGCAAGTAATATGATGGTTATAAGCTTCTACACTATTTCATCTTTCCAATTCAAGGTTGGGTCTAGATTCCCAACTTTTAGAATTAAAGATGCTCTCTCATTCAAGGTTGGGTCTTAATTTCAACTTCTAGAATTGAGAGTGTATGCTTACCTCGTCAGTTCTTTTGCATTTACTGGTGCAGGCTTATTTCCCATATATTCCTTAAATCACTTTATACTCTCTTTCATTCATGTCCATTTTCATAATCATATCAACAATTCACATATATGAATAAGTGACATAAATTGAAATAATGCTATCATAAATATAACAGATATGCATTTGCTAATGTATAAAATTTTATTATTTTATATGCATCATTTGGTATCTCACCTCATCTTCCAGGACAGTAGGGTAAACTAGTTCACCTAAAGTATTCTGATTTCTTTTCCTTTGATATACAACCTAAAACATAACTTTATTCATTCCAATAAATGTATACATATAAACAAATAAAATAAATTAAACAATATGAAATCTTACAAACTTTATCTCAATCAAGTTCCTTCTCATTAATCTAACTTCTTTTCTCTCCAAAATTCTTTCTTAACTTCTCCTTTCCTTCTTTGATGCCCACTTTCTTAATTCTATTTCTTGCTGATTTCAATTAAAATAGTCAATTGAAATCAGTTATATTATTTAATTGCAATGACTTTAGCAGTAATAGTGTTTAATTTAAGAAAGCACATCTCATTTTAGCATCACAATTTCTATCTTCTGTTAACATTGAAATCTTTCACATATCAACAAATACTCTTATTGATTCCACAATTACAAATATCTACACACATTAGATCCAACAAATATTGAGCTTAGAAACTATTAAAGTATATTAATTTTGAAATTCTAAGATTACTTGTGATTTCCTTAACAACCCACTTCAGCCCTGGCCCTCCAGCTCCCCATTTTTCCTTTGTCAGCTGCTCTCGGCATAGCAGCCGGTTAACTTCCAGGGAAATGAGGTGAAAGGGGATGTATGGAAGGAGTGAGAATGAATTGCTCTAATTGTTTCCCACTAAGTTATAATGATAGTTCCACTAAGTAATATAAAATTCATTCCTAACTCCACTAATTCACTCTGATTTGATCACAGCCGTTGATTTCCTGCATCAGGAAATCAGACCATTGCATGCATAGCTTAATGTCATGGCTATAGTAAAAAGAATATGTAAAGTAATGATTGAATGTCAGCTATCATAGCTACAACCCTAGCTACAGTGATAGGAATAGATAAATGACTAATTGCTAGTAATAAAATTAAAGTACCTTAAATTAATTAACTGTTAGTGACATAAGATCTAATTAGCTTAATAATTCACACATACTTTATCAAAATGTTCAAATGAATCGTATAATTTTTAATGAAACTAAATAAAAATTTAGAGGGAGTTTTTTTTTCCTACATTATTTTGAACATTTCGGGTATTATAGTCAATGATGATGGATATCTTTATGGTGGGGATCAAACATTATATTGACTAGAATAATCTAATCCATATTCATGTTGCCAATCAAGTTGAGGTCAGTGATTTGCAAGAAGGTTTTTGATTACCTTGACTTATTATAGTGCTCGAGATGATTATTGATGTAATTTTAATTTTATCTTCTTGTGAAAATGAATGTACACTTGAACATGATGTAAAATTTTGCCATAGAAATCTAATGACATTGTATATGGCTTTTGATGTTTGCTTTTGAAATAATGAATAACTTTGAATTGTGAACTTGCCCACCTCCCCACTCCCCCCCTAACCAGCTTCTTTTTATGTATTTTTTTTAAGGCTTTTAGCTTTATATATTTTTTATGTACATCTGTCTTTTGAGGATTTTAGTCTTCTAAGATCTTTTGTGTACCTATGCCTTTTGAGTCTTTTATCTTTCTAAGCTCTTCTATGTACTTGTGTCTTTTGAGGTTTTAAGCCTTCTAAGGTCTTTTGTATAGATGTGCCTTTTGAGGCTTTTAATCTTATAAAATCTTTGAATAAGTTTGAATAAGTGATGACCCTATCAACCACTTACTCTCATGAAATATTTCTAGTAAAGACCCTATCCACTATTACTTTCCTTAGAGGCTACCTAATGGGTGAGCCTACCTTGGGGTTATGAGTGGAGATCTTATCTTCCATCTACCCTCATGGGATCTTTCTAATAAAGACCTTGTTCATTTCTAGCTTCCCTTTGAGGCTATCTCATGGGAGAGCTTCTCTTGAGTTATTATCACATACAACATTATTTATATAAAGTTTCATTAATAAAACTTGCTTGAAAGATACATAATTTGAAAATTATAAAGAGTTTGAATTCTTTGAGTAATTTCCAACATATGGATACTCTTAATCAATAATACCAACAATTTCTTTAACAATATTCTTCTGATCTCCTTTACTTTCTGGTTGATGACCAATAAGTTGCTTTTGTAAGTAATGACATAAATGTCCTTCGTGAATATGACGTTCAATCTCATCCTTCAACAAGAAGAATTTTTTAGTTGAATGTCCCTTTGTCTGATGAAAGTTATAGTATTTAGCCTGATCTTCATCCATTAGATTTCTTATGGGCTTTAACCACTTGAGAAGTTCAAAAATTTTGAATCACCATCAGAATGTTAGCCCTTGATGTATTTAGAGTGTAATTAGATGATCTTAGATGAATTTGATGAGACTCATTTTTTACATATCTTACCTTGTTTGTCATATAGGTTAATTAAATATATATATATATATATATACATATATTGTTCGAAGCATGATTGTTCAAATTTCTTTTGATGATCAGCGATGGCCTCATCTGTCAAGATCTACATCTCCAACTGATAAATTAGATTAGCATATGAGTTAATTGTCTCGCATAAGCGTCCAGTAAAAAGGGCCAAATTGACGCTCTCTGAGAAAAACTCCACTTAATAACACAATATCTATACTTGAAATTTGTCAAGCCTCGATGTAGAATTTTTTAAAGTATTCCTTAAGTGACTCTCCTTCGTTCCAAAGAATACTAGAGATGTGGGAGAATCTTTAATAATTCTTCAATTTGCAATAAATTGCTCGACAAATAATTTGACCAACTTGACAGACATAAGAATAGTTCCAACCAAAAATGAATAGAATCACGTAAGAGCTTGACCTTTGAGAGTAGAAAAATGAAAGTTCGATGGGGATGTTAAGCCCTTATGAACTTATTCCCAAAGCTAATTAAGAGAGGTGATTTGGAAAAGAAGAATCTTTTAAACAAAGACAAAAACCTAAACCAAAATCACCACAAAAAGTGCGGAAAAAAAATAAATGCGGAAGCGATAATAAGAAAAGAACACACCGGATTTATAGTGGTTCGGTCAAACCTTGACCTACATCCACTCCTTGGAGGCACCCTCCAAGTATTGCACTAACACAAAGTGACTCTCCTTTAGCCCCCACAGCTAGGCGGAGAAGCCCTTACAAAATCACTTCCACCTCTCCCGGTGCGGCGGAGTTGCCGTGTCTTTTGACACCAAAGAGACTTCTTCTTTGGTGAACTTACCTCGAGACAAGCCTTGAATCCGATGGTACTAAGGTGCGAGTTCGCCGGAGCAACCGTGTGGAACCCCCTCCACACTCCCTTGAGTCCCCCCTCACAGGATCTTCTCCCTCTCTCAAACTCCACCCTTTCCTCTCTCCCTTTCAAGCTTTCTCTTCAAGTTTCCCCCACAAGAACGAAGCTACAATGGCTGCCAAAGACACTTACAAAGTGCCTTGTCATAGCTTAAATAGAGGCTCTCAAAACGAGCTCATTAATGCAAGTTGCCGACATTATCGTCCAGGACGATAGCCAAATCGTCCTGGCCGATTAGCACAAATATGAGGAAAATCGTCCTGAAAATCGCCCTGAAATGAAGCTGGACGATGTCTAATCGTCCCGGACGATCTTGCGATCGGCCTGGACGAAATCCCCATTAATTGCTTTCCAAAACTGCATGAGAAATTTTGGAAAAATTGACCTGGATCGGCCAGGCCGATATTTTATAGTCCAGGCCGATAACCAGGACGATATCCAAAAATAAGATTTTCCTAAGTAGATATGGCGGCAGATTCTTGCTGAATTGAGCTGATCGTCCTGGCCGATACAAAATCGTCCAGGACGATGTGTTTTGCAAACAGACGGCTGCTTTAATGAGAATGCCCTAATTAGGATTTCTACTTTTGTCAGATCGTCCAGGACGATATAAATATCATCCCGGACGATGTTACCAAAAATAAAAATATTTTAGGGCACAACAGAAAATCTTCCAAGTTACAAATCATCAGATACCACACCAAATACAACAGACTCAAGAAAGAAAAAAGATTACAAACTGACACAGACCTAGTCTACCCAATCTTGAGCTGGTTCTAGATTACAATCTGATCGTGTGAACCTGAAACGTTAGCACATAAGGCAATCGTAGAGAAATAAGGAATGTTTGTTATCATCAAAATCATAGATTCGCAACAATCTCCCCCTTTTTGATGATGGCAAAACATTTCAATTTGAATTTTCATAAAAGTAAATCCTCCTAATCTCCCCCTCACTAGAATAAATCCTTTTAACAAAAATAGGGGAGATGAAAATATTTTTGTTGTTTTAAAATTTTTGAAAAGAAAAAAGATACAACGTTCTCCCCCTTTGACATTATCAAAAAGAGAGGAGGCACAAACAAAAAACAAAACGGAAAAAAAACATTCCCTGATCAAGTGAAAAAACAAATGTTCTTAAAATGAGAAAGTTACCTCTGGGTTTTAATCAAAAAACTTAGTAGAATTGGATTGACAACACATAGCCCAGTAAAGGTTAGAAAATCAAGAATTGATAATCCAAACTCAAGTTCTTTAAAAAGGCTCAAAAACTTTTTAATTCAATATCTAAATCAAGGAATAAATTAGAGAAAGAAACAGTAATTTTTCAAAACTCCTTTCATAAAATATATCTAATAGAAGATTAATGCAGGATTTGTTGAATCATGAGTCAAGATTTTCAAACTCAAGCATCGAAAAATCAAGGGTTTTCTTAAGCTTTAAGAAGTATAAGAATGGTAAGCATTAAAATTTAGTGGGCTCATTTTATGCCTCTTGACAATTGGTTGGCGCACTGCGCATCTTTTGATACACTTTGTGTATTCTATATTTTTCAATTTTGGCGCTTTGCGCTTCTTTTATTTTTGGCATCATTGGCCAATTTTTTTTTTTTTTGATTATGCTACCTTTCTGAAATCTTAAATACAAAAAGTAAACCCATACTATTGATAAAGAGAATTTCTTGATTAAGAAAATTTTGAATTAGATTCAACAACTTGCAAAAGATTCCTATGCGATAAATAAAATATAGGGAGATAAAAAATTTAGTTTCAAAAACCAATTTAAAAGATGAAAAAGATTTTAAATCAAAAGTAGAAAAACCTCTTTTAGGAAACAGAGATTGAAAGTCAAAAACATGAGTTTCCTTCCTTTGATTGTTTTTAGAGCAGTCAATCACAACTTACTAAAGATTTCAAGAAAAATTAGGAAGTAAATTTTTCATTTCTAGAAAAGTGAATGTGTGTGTAGATCAGAGAAAAATTTTTACGAGAAAAAAAAAATTTCAAAGAATAAACAAAACAAAAAACGAAAAAAAAATAAAAAAGAAAAAACAAAAACACAACAAAAAGAAACACAAAAACACAACACAAAAAAAAAATACGAAAGGCACTTAACCATTATCTCTCTCCTGGTCCGATGCTTCAGAGACCAGATCTGCCCATGAGATTTTTTGCCTTTCATTATTTCCCCAGTTTAAATTTAACTTCGTCTTACCCTTTTCTTTTGCAGGGAGAATTCTTAAGTTAGGGCACTCATTTTTCATATGTCCAGGTTTCCTGCATCTAAAACAAATAACGTCAGAGGAAATATGGACATCCTTACCACTTTTACCTTTCTTCCACTTTTGCTTATGCATTGGTGAGCTTTGTGATTTGCTTGACAATTCATTGCTATCGTCACCAACTAAGCTTCCTTTTTCCGTATCTTCGGCTTTTAGAACGATCGTCTCACCTGCATCCAAAAGTCTTTGACTCAACCCTTGCTCGTAGGCAATGAGTGAGCCAATCAAATTATCAATAAAATAATCATTCAAATCTTTAGACTCACAAATAGCAACAACTTTAGAATCAAATTTATCCAGTAGACATCGAAGAATTTTGTTAACTTTTTCAAAATTTGAAAAATCTTTTCCTAAAGCATGCAATGATGTAGTAATTTGAATGAACCTTGTATACATGTCTAAAATCGTTTCAAAAGGTTTCATAGAAAACATTTCAAAATCATGCATTAAAATATTCAACTTGAATTGTTTGATTTCACTAGTGCCTTCGTATATGGTGTGCAATTTATCCCAAACTTCCTTGCCGGTAGTGCACGTGGAGATTAACATAAAATCATCAAAACTTAAAGCACAGAAAAAACAGTTTAAAGACTTTGCATTTAATTGAGCATCCATTCGTTCATCCCTATTCCATTGATTAAAAGGAATATCAGTTTTAATTCCATTAACAATACGTGATGGTGATGAATAACCAGTTAAAATCATATGCCACATACGAAAATCAATCGATTGCAAATAAGTAGACATGCGAATTTTCCAAAAATCAAATGTAATATTTTCAAACAATGGTGGTCTAGTGATTGAATATCCTTCCGCAAAAGTACGATTAGCCATGGATCAAAATTCAAAAGCTTTTAAAAACTTATTTTATGAAAACGGCTCTGATACCACTTGAAAGTTCGATGGGGATGTTAAGCCCTTATGAACTTATTCCCAAAGCTAATTAAGAGAGGTGATTTGGAAAAGAAGAATCTTTTAAACAAAGACAAAAACCTAAACCAAAATCACCACAAAAAGTGCGGAAGAAAAATAAATGCGGAAGCGATAATAAGAAAAGAACACACCGGATTTATAGTGGTTCGGTCAAACCTTGACCTACATCCACTCCTTGGAGGCACCCTCCAAGTATTGCACTAACACAAAGTGACTCTCCTTTAGCCCCCACAGCTAGGCGGAGAAGCCCTTACAAAATCACTTCCACCTCTCCCGGTGCGGCGGAGTTGCCGGGTCCTTTGACACCAAAGAGACTTCTTCTTTGGTGAACTTACCTCGAGACAAGCCTTGAATCCGATGGTACTAAGGTGCGAGTTCGCCGGAGCAACCGTGTGGAACCCCCTCCACACTCCCTTGAGTCCCCCCTCACAGGATCTTCTCCCTCTCTCAAACTCCACCCTTTCCTCTCTCCCTTTCAAGCTTTCTCTTCAAGTTTCCCCCACAAGAACGAAGCTACAATGGCTGCCAAAGACACTTACAAAGTGCCTTGTCATAGCTTAAATAGAGGCTCTCAAAACGAGCTCATTAATGCAAGTTGCCGACATTATCGTCCAGGACGATAGCCAAATCGTCCTGGCCGATTAGCACAAATATGAGGAAAATCGTCCTGAAAATCACCCTGAAATGAAGCTGGACGATGTCTAATCGTCCCGGACGATCTTGCGATCGGCCTGGACGAAATCCCCATTAATTGCTTTCCAAAACTGCATGAGAAATTTTGGAAAAATTGACCTGGATCGGCCAGGCCGATATTTTATAGTCCAGGCCGATAACCAGGACGATATCCAAAAATAAGATTTTCCTAAGTAGATATGGCGGCAGATTCTTGCTGAATTGAGCTGATCGTCCTGGCCGATACAAAATCGTCCAGGACGATGTGTTTTGCAAACAGACGGCTGCTTTAATGAGAATGCCCTAATTAGGATTTCTACTTTTGTCAGATCGTCCAGGACGATATAAATATCATCCCGGACGATGTTACCAAAAATAAAAATATTTTAGGGCACAACAGAAAATCTTCCAAGTTACAAATCATCAGATACCACACCAAATACAACAGACTCAAGAAAGAAAAAAGATTACAAACTGACACAGACCTAGTCTACCCAATCTTGAGCTGGTTCTAGATTACAATCTGATCGTGTGAACCTGAAACGTTAGCACATAAGGCAATCGTAGAGAAATAAGGAATGTTTGTTATCATCAAAATCATAGATTCGCAACAAAAAAAATATTTGGCATAGGAGCACATCTAAGGCTTGTTGAATATGCATGATTGTTCTATAGTGAACAACATACTCATAAGGGTAAGTCTATGGTGGGTAATTTGAAACCTGTAGAAATGGGGTGTTGAAGGATGGATTCAGATAGTGGTGAAGACTCCAGAAAATCTCGACTATAAAGGGGGTGTCTTCCACATCCTAAGGTGAATTATTCTTAGACCCATTATCGTATTTCATCGCACAGAGCATTGTGCAGGTTTTCAATAACATGTGGGTGGACCAAATTCTCTATATTGATTAGAGGATCTTGAGTTGGCTGACCAATCAGAGAGGGATGAGTGGAGCTCCATATATTAATGGGATTGATGTCTTTTTGTGAGTAGGATCGTACCCTTGATAGAGGGATTGAGATCTCTCCATGAGGATTTGTAGGCTAAATGTCCCTGGCAAGTGGTATATCTCGAGGGATATGGGTATCTTTTGCTTAAGTTAGAGCTAGTTGGAGGGTACCTCACAAGAGTTGAAAGATATCATTCTGAGTCTCCTCCATTTTTCGGTTGCGATCTTTTAAGGATGGTTATAATGTTCCTTCTCTAAGGGAATTTCTCCCACCATAGTAGAAAGAAGTAGATGCCTAGCATCCTTGATTCATTCCTGGATTTGTATGAGTTGAAGCAAGAAGCTCCAATGTTACGATTGCTACGCCTATTGACCATTAAAAATATTCAGTTATATATATAATAGTGAGATTATTTTTGCCACAAACAGCATCAAGCTGTTGTGGGTTAGATGTTCGCAGTGGTAAAGTAAGAAAATCTTTCATCATATCATTGCACGAGTATCCATATCACAAAAAGAGAGAAAATAAATACAATAATTTTTTACCTAGAAAAACTTGAAGGGAAAAACCACTGGGCCATGAACAAGGATTAGACAGAAGTCTGATGATGGTTGGTGATCGGGCATAAATCTGGCGTCAGTTGGTGGTCGGGCAAAAGTTCGACGATAGCTGGTGGTCAGGAGAAAGTCCGGCGATGATCGGGGTTGGGTAGTGGTCGTTGAGGAGTTTGGTGGTAAGAGAACTCTGATTTCTCTTTCTTCCCTCTCTTCTTTGCACCCCCCCCCCCCCCCCAATAGAAAAGGTGGGTCTATTTATAATTTTTTGGGAGTGGCATGACCAATAAATAAGAAAAAGATCATGGGCATGCTGTGAGTGTTTTGATTGGACGACCAATATCGACTCCCTTGATCATGAACTGTTTATTGAGTATTTGATGGTCTAAATGATATCAGAATTCATCCATCTTAGGCTCATTGTATTCGTTTCATTGAGCCGCTTGATTCGCCTATTAGCATGCCACGTCTGGAAATTGTTTGGTCCTCCAATTTATGGTTTGAACCTTCTAAATACACTACGGGTTTTCAATTTGGACCCATTTGGGCTCAGATTGGGCCGAATTTTATGTCCTTGGGTTTGTCTTTTCGAGATGTTCAATTTGAAGATAAGATTGTTGAAATTGGAGTTTCGATGGCCCTGAATTTATTTTTGGAAGTTTTCAACTTAAATTACCTTAAGATTAATTTGTGCCTGATCAAAGTTGATTTTTATGATATATATTGTTATTAATATATATATATATATATATATATTATAATTCTATAAATATTTAGTACTTAATCTCTTTTTTTTCTCTCAATAAACTGACATAAATTATTTTAAAAAGAAATTGAGTTGCTTCTAACTCCTGTTGCACTTTTATACAAGAGAGATTATTAGATGCGAAATCTGAATGAGAGAACCATCCAGATCTATTAATATACACAATAAAAATACAATTATTATGCCCACTATAACTTTTAGCGTGATACTACACGCTCAGAGGTAAGACTCCGCGAGTACTAATCTCTTTTTTTGGGAAATTTTGGGGCAAGAAGCCCATCTCATTGCTAAAAAGATTACAAGTAAGTAAAGTAATCAAAACTACAATCCAAAATCTCAAACAACAAAATGAGAAATTGGATTCTAAAGAAGAGTAAAAACAATTCTAAAGTGAAATGAAACAAAGACAGTTAGGCAGTAAGCCTAGGACTTAGAAAATGCTCAAATACTCGAAAGGGTCAAAATCACGTTTGGGTCTTGATATGAGCATAGCCCCTGGTTGCCCAGGGGGCCATCCAAGGGGCGGCTGAAACCGGTTCAGCGTTCATCATCGTCCTATCAAAAATTTCCTCAGCCTGGAGCGAATTGAACAACACCTCCTGAACAATGAAAAACCACCATCCAGGCAATTGAAAGAAAGACAGCTTGGATAAGTCCGGTGCCACAAAAACACCCCAGAAACCAATACCTTATAGTTTTACTGTTTCCATCTCAGATTGTTTAACAGCACCGCTTTCTTGATTTTAGCAATAATAGTGTATTTGCTGTCTATAATGCCACCAAATAATCTATCGTTTCTTGCTCTCCAAATAAAATAAATCGAGGCAGCAGCCATAAGAAGATAGTGGTTTTTGGTCTTAGCAATGAAACCTTGCTCACAAATGCTATCAAAAACCTGGTGAAAATTTGGCCTCATGAAAAGATTTTGCATCCAGGGGAAAAGAGCACTGGCAATATCAAAACTATTGCTGCATTCATAGAATAAGTGGGTAATAGACTCCCTATCAATGTGACAAAAATAGCAGGTATTTGGAACCGAAATACCCCGAACAGCAAGAACATATGCTATTTTTAAACCCCCATTAAACATCATCTAAGCATAAACCGAGAAACGAAGAGCATTGTGCTTATGCCAAATGTACTTATGCCAAGTAACCACATTCAGATTTTCAAAAAACTGAGAATTGAAGTCATTAAAAGTGGGATTTTGCTTGTTGTTCCAGAGGTGGTTCTCGGTATAAGAATCAATAGGAACAGAATGAATGATAGCGGCCATTTGGTTATCCAAACAATTAGGGAGGTTCCAGTTATCAGCTAAGATGAGCTGGGAGACAGTACAGTCAAAAATTGAGGAAAAATTGGAAGCGTTGTTCGTGCTCATCAAGTAGTCTGCCACAGAAATCCCCCTGCACCAAGGGTCCCAAAAGAAAGACAGTTTGCTGGAAGCATTTACAGAGAGGGTAAGACTACTTTTAATCTCATTAGCTTTAGCACATAAAA
This sequence comes from Dendrobium huoshanense, assembly GCA_016618105.1. Lineage (NCBI taxonomy): Eukaryota > Viridiplantae > Streptophyta > Magnoliopsida > Asparagales > Orchidaceae > Dendrobium > Dendrobium huoshanense. The sequence continues at coordinate 20,944,539 of CM028354.1, read as the reverse complement.
AGTCCCAATAATGAGAGTTGTTTTTGGTCTTAGGCTTCCAAAGCGATTGATAATTAGCTCTCCACCAGGAAAAGAGAAGGGATTCAGCGTTTAAGAAACTCCAAATGATAGAACAAGCATAGCTGTGCTTAAGAGAATTGATAGAAGGAATGCCCAGACCCCCATATATTTTGGGGCAGCAAGTTTTACTCCAAGAAACAGTAACAAGTTTCCTCTCTTGAAGGTTGCCAAAAAAAGTAAATCTAGAACATAGCATAGAAATTTGCTTACAGCAACCTTTGGGGATGATAGAGCCACGAATCCAGTATGCCAAGGTGTTAGAGATAGTGAATTTAATAAACTGCACACGCCCAACCAAAGATAGCATTTTAGCTTTCCAACCCTCTAACTGAGAAGTAATTCTTTGAATTAAAGGATTAAAGTCACTAAGTCTCAGTTTCCTATAGAAAATAGGTAAACCCAAGTACTTAATGGGCGCAATGGATTGCTGAATATTAAGGATATTACAGATGTCATCAGTAGCCGGAGTGTTCTTAGAGAGCAGAATAGAGCTTTTAAGAGGATTCACATTAAGACCGGTGGCAGAAGCAAAATCTTTCAGAATGGAATTAATAGTGTAGGCATTCCTCGTAGTGGCCTTGCAAAACACTAAAAGATCATCAGCAAACATAAGGTGTGAGACCTCACACCTACCAGCTTTCATAGCTTGAAGGGAGTTGCTAGCAGTAGCACATTCGAAAATAGAGGACAAATCATCCATGATGATAGAAAAAAGGTAGGGTGATAGAGGGCATCCTTGCCTGATACCCTAAGTGGAGTTAAAATAGCCTTCAAGCACCCCATTAATGCAAATAGAGAAGTGTACATTGGAGGTGCAAGCTTTGATCCAAGAGATAAACAAGCTAGGAAAGCCTTTATCTTCTAATCTTTTGTAAAGAAAATCTCTGCACACCATGTCAAATGCTTTAGTAATGTCAAACTTGGCACATAAATATTTGTGGTTGGCCTTAAGGTTAAAACGACCAAGGATATCAGTAGCCAAAATGATATGATCAGAAATGATTCTCTTGTGTATGAAACCACCTTGGCTAGGGTGGATAATATGCGGCATAACCAACTTCATTCTATTTGCAATGATCTTTGCAATGATTTTGTAAATGACATTGCACAGGGCAATGGGTCTGTAGTCTTTGACATTGGTAGCATGTGTTTGCTTAGGGATGAGGGCAATAGTAGTTGCTTTAATCTGATTAGGCATGAAACCAGTAGTAAAGAAAGAAGTGACAGCTCTACAAAGATGATGTTGTAAGACATTCCAAGTGGATCTGTAAAAATCGAAAGTGAAGCCATCGGGGCCAGGGGCTGTGTTAGAATTGCCAGAAAAAACAATGTTTTTAATCTCCTCCATAGTAATCGGAGCAATGAGTGAAGAAGTGAGATGGGTTGGAATCAGGCTCCCAGCAGGAATGTCAAATGCCAAATGGTTGGAAGCTGGAGTATTGAAGAGATTCTTGTAGTGATTAATAAAGACGTTGGCAATGTTAGCATGCTTGGTATAGGTACCCTGATCATTAGTGGTAGCCTTGATCCTGTTGTAGTTTTTGGTGATGTTTATTTTGGAATAGAGAAACTTCAAATCATCTTCGCCGTGAGTAAGTCATTTAATCTTGGCTCTTTGAATAATCCATCTAGAGAGTGCATCTTGGTAAAAAGCAAGGTTTGAATTAATTTGATTGAGTTTACCATTCAAAGTAGGATCAAGAGGGTTGCTTTGAATTTGGGATATAACAGAATGCTGAAGATCTTTGAGATTATCAATGTCTCTTTGGATCTGGTTAGCATTGGTCCAGCTTTTGTGATTCATAGCATTCTTAAGGGTTTTGAGCTTAAATTTGAAGGAGCTTAGAGGACTACCCTCATTGGGGAGAGAGAAAACCTCAAAACGGCAAGCCCAAAATTCCGGAAACTTGGTACATTAGTTTTTGTATAAGAAGCGGTGGCCACGTTTGTTATCAGAAGAGCAAACTAAGATGAGAGGGGAGTGATCAGAGCAATCCGGGTCCACAATTTTGTAGAAAGAGCTGGGGAAACAGTAGAGCCAATTGTCATTAACTAGAACACGGTCTAGTTTAATATGAATTGGATTTTGAGGCTACTGATTATGCCAAGTGAAGTAGTGCCCAACAGAGAAAAGATCATGAATCCCTGCATTAAATACCATATTATTGAAATCTCCCATCTTAGAAACAGTCAAAGGAGTGCCCCCAGTTTTTTCTCCCAGCTCACGGCAGCTATTGAAGTCCCCCAAAACAGCCCAAGGGGTATTGATAGAGCCAGCCAAATGTTGAATATCATTCCAGAGAGATTGCCTCTCTGTATAAGAGTTACTAGCATAAACGACAGTGACAGTACATGCAGCATTAGCATTAGAGGTAATAGTGCCATGGATGAGTTGGTTAGTCACCAAAAGAGGGCTAAAGTTTAAAGCGCCCTTGTTCCACTTAACCCAGATACGGCCCGGATTGGAAACCTGAAAATTGTCACAATTACCTTCAATAGGGAAAATTTGATGATTGGCCATAAACCAATCATTATGGAGGTTATTAAGGGTTATTTTAGCTTCAAGGATGAAGAGGAGATCAAGATTGTGGGTTTGGACAAGATTTTTGCAGCTTTTGACTTTGACAGGGTTGTTAAACCCGCGTATATTCCATGCTGCAAGGTTGGGAAAGGTCATTGGGCTTTGTTGTTTGGGGTAGAGGCTTTTTTTCCAGTCTTGCCTTTAGTTTGTTTTTGATTTTGGTTGATTGTAAGTTGGGCTTTTGGGGTATTGGATGCGGAGTTTCTTGAGTCATTTGAGGTTGTAGGAATATTAGGTTGATGGTAGCGGGGGGACGTATGAGGTGGACTGTTGTGGTTGAGGATGCGATTTGCATTTTCAGTATTGGCGTTGGCCATGTTACTGAGCATTGGGGCTTGTGTTGAACTTTGAGGTTGGAGCTCATCAAATTTATCAAGGTCGATTAAAGTTTGGAATTTATTGGCTGTGTTTATGGGAGGGGGGTCTTTAGGTTTGTATGATGGTTCGGGGTTATCCTGCACTTCACCAGAAGGTGAATTCAGGTTAGGGAGAATTGGGCCAACAGTGTTGTTGCTAGTGAGGATTTGAGTGGGTATGAGAGTGGTGACCGAGCTGTTCACCTTGAGGGGCTGTGTGGGTTTGGGTATAGTGAGTCTGGGCGGAGAAGAGGGTCTAGGTTTCCGACTGGAACTCCGTCCCCTTGGCTGGGTGTTAACAGTAGTTTTCAAAATGGGGTCTTTAGGGCAGAGTGTGGGAGGGTGCATAATAGAACCGTATTGTGAGCAATGTTCAGGTTTCCAATCGTAGGCCACACGAAGCGGAGTGACTTTTCCATCAACAGAGTAGAAGATTTCTTCAGGTAAAGGGGAAGAGCTAGTAACTTGCACACATACACGCGCGAATGTGAGACAGGTTTTTGCCGTTGTAAGAGCATCTACGGCAATAGGGATACCAATGCAACTAGCAAGTTTAGAGATACCTTCCGATGTCCAAAGAGAAAGCAGCAAGTTTAAGATTTTAACCCAGAGAGGTATGGAAGGGAATTCCTCGCGCTTGGGAACGAATTTTGGACTCCATTTCTGCAAAATGAACGGCTTCCCAAAGAAAAACCAGGGGCCCCCCTGTCCAAGCATGCTCGTAGTCTTCAAGGGCGGTAAACTTAAGCAAAAAGAATTCATCGTCCATGGTGAGAAGGGAAAGTTTTCCTTTGAGCTGCCATGCCTTTTTGATCGTCGCTAGCAGTGCTTCGTAAAAAGGACGCTTCTCGATGGAGTAGCCTACCAGCGATAAGGCCCATTCTGGAGCTCCAGCAACAAATTGGTATGTGGTGAAGTTGGCGGTAAAGTTGCTGGTGGGGACGAAGGAGAGCGAGTGGGAAAAATTTGTGGAAATTTGAGGCGTGGTGGTGAGGAGGTTCTTCCAGAGGGGGAGAACAGAAGAGCGTGAGGACGACGAAGTAGCGGGAGATGGAAGCGGCGGGAAAACAGCTGCAGCCATAGGGGAAAAGGCCCCCTGGCCGGAGAGGGCGGCGCAAAGGAAGCAAACTAGGGTTTAGAAGGAAACCCTAGAGGAGCCTCTTTTGAGCGGCCAAACTCAATCCAATCCGGCTTTGTAAATGGGCATTTACCGTACTAATCTCTCCATATGCAAATCAATACATCAAAAGGACACACAACTCTCCTTGGCCTATTGGTTGAGAGCTTAGGCTTTCAACTAAGAGGTCCAAGATTCGAGTCCATGTGTATGCGCTGCGTGTATGAGTTTGCCTTAAATGGCCTAAATGTCCAAAAAAAAAAAAAAAAAAAAACATCAAAAGGACAGGACATCTTCTCGTAGAGCCCAACAGCGCTTTTCCTTTCTTCACGCTTGAATGGTCAAGTTCGGTTTCTTTTTTTCACACTGCCACCTTCCTGGGACGCAGGCAGCCAACCGAGCATCCTTTTCTGCTTCTCGCGTCTGGATGCCGCCGCTGCCGCTCGCTGTTGCTGACGACGAGCCGCCGAGCGCGTCACTACCTTACCCACGCGTCCAGCTACCCGCCAACGCCTCCAGGCCGGAACACCCTTGCAAGCCAGCCAAACTCGCCGATCGCTGCCGTCCAACCGGACCTCCGCTAAGTATACGCTCATTTCAAATAAATTCTGATATAAATTTATTAAATGTTCAAATATTTTGAAGTGAATCATTATGTAAGTCATGGTGGATTTCAAACTAATTTGCTTGTGATGATTTCAATCTTACATCCATGCAAAACTTGCATGATTGCATGTGTTTTAATAACGTTTTTTTTTTTATCTGTTTTTGCTTCATGTAACTTCCCTTCGTATGCTCTGCATGTTAACTATTCAATGAAATGCCGCAAAAAAAAAAAAAAATGGTTTAAGGGTTTTGTTTGAATCAAAACTGTGTCAAAAAATTTCCATGAGTTTCTTTAACATACATTTCACTAAACTGATTGGAAAAACAAAATGAAACTAAACTTTAGCCTCCGATTTTGATAGGATAAAATGCTTCAATCTTTACTTTTTATAAAAAATATTGATCAAGTATTTTGGTATAGATACCTTGTGTTGTCGTGATTTGAGCTCAAGTTATTGGGTAGCGTGTTTCACCAAATAAATATTTAAAGGCATGCAAAAATCATGATTTGGGAGATATTTAAAATTGTTTTGAATATGTTTTACTCTTTGATTTTATGAATCTTACCCCCTCCAATCCACTTTGTGACCTCATACGTGTGAGAGGAAAGTTGGCCTTCTTGATCATACACAAATCTATCTCATTCAAGCAACTTGATTTTTTATGAGGCATTTTATACTATTCATACGTCATTCCAGGTGTCTTCGATCCTCAGTGCATGAATCACATCGATATCTTATATTAGTTTTATAACAAAGCATTTCATACAATTTACTTAAATGCGTGCAGGAAAGTAAGCCATTTCCGGCGGAGAAATCCGTAGCAAATCAAGCTAAATTTGTTGCAGAAGAATACATTCCGATGCTAAAAGTCATGTCGGATAAATATTTACATCACAAATAGTTCGTAGCAAATATTTTGCGACGGATTTACAACTGATTTACGTCGAAATTAAACTCTAAAAAATGACGTGTTCATTTTAACAAGCTTTCACTAATTTTGCTGAAAATTAAGATGGATTTGCGGTAGAAATACCACCGCAATTTCGGCATTCTTACGACTTCTGGTCCGTCACAATTTTGTGACTGAATTAGCGGTAGAAAATGCCGTCGCAAATTGCAGCTGAATTTTGCCGCAAATCCGTCGTAATTTGCGACAGAATTTTCTGCATCAATGTACGATACAATTTCAGCGTTTCATTGTTTGTGGTGAAATTTCCGCCGCAAATGTGCTGAAAACCTGCATCATAAACAAAAAAAAAGCACATAATATCAATTGTTCAACTTTTCAACAATCACAATCCAATTAGTTTAAAAGTAGTTAATAATGCTAAAAGTAGTAGTTAATAATGTTAATATTTATGTACGTAAACACTACTAAAATAAACATATTGCACAAATTGTTCTACAATCACAACCCAACTACTTTATGAAGCAGCTTTTTAGTGGAAAAATTTCACATTCAAAAATTTGTTTGTACTATAAAAAAATGTTTCTTAAAGCAATAAGAAAGCTATCTCATACGGATGCTAAGGCTATGTCTTGTGATGGAGGAGATATATGAATAATATTTTTGGAAGATTAACAATAATTATTGTTCTATGGTGTTCTTTCTCTTAGGAGTTGTGCCTTGTGATGATTCTTCAATGATCTCCCTCTCTATATCAATATTTATACTAAAAACTTACTTTAAAGAGTAGAAAGAAAACTATCCTAAATGAAGCCTAAATCTAGCATGTCAGACCAATTAAGATTGATATTAGCTTAGGTGATCTATGTTGGTGGAATTGGTTACGTAACATTTCAAATGGTAAAATTGAATATATTGGCTTATAGATATATATCAATATCATAACACCAAACTAATGTGATCCAATCAAAATTATTAGGGTTAAAATAACATGTACATCTTTTAGATAATTTATTGTGGAAAAATAGGTTTGGATGAAAATAACGGCCATATCTCACCAATTTTATATTAAGTTGCTATCTTCGAAAATAAATAGTGTTACAAAGGACTGTGTAAAATGAAGTTCTATGAATAAGCTAACAACTATGGGAAATTTGAACCGGAGAACATCTGGAATGGATGAAGAAGCTCGCAAAATTAAGGAAGAAAGATCGATACCTTCACAATGACCAAGCTCCTGTCGTGTAACACCCCACAGTACCCCTTAACAGTAAGGTAGAGAGTAACAAGAATAAACATACATTTCCATCACTAAACATCTCATTATGATTTAATTACATTAATACTTCATATAAACTTCATCTAATACAATAAAGGAACATGTACCAATTCCCAAGTTTCATCCAAAATCTAGTACAGAGCCACTAAGGAAAACTAAATAATTTTAAATTAATACATGTTTAATTTGCTTTCATACCTTGAAAATTAAACTCACATGATAAAGTTCCAAGAGAAGTGCTATGGAGAGTTCTTGAAAAGAAAGGAGTCAATAATGCTTATATTCAAATCATTAAAGATATGTATGCAGGAGCTATTACTTATGTTCAAACACAAGGTGGATTGACCAAGTATTTCCCTATTTCGGTTGGGTTACATCAAGGATCAGCCTTAAGCCCATATCTTTTTGCTTTAGTCATGGATGTTCTCACTAGACATTTGCAAGAGGATGTACCTTGGTGTATGCTTTTTGCTGATGATATTCTTCTTGTTGATAAGACTAGAGAGAGTTGAAGGTAAACTTGAATTATGGAGGTCAACCTTAGAGTCTAAAGGTTTTCGCTTGAGTAGATCTAAAACGGAATATATGGAGTGTAATTTTAGTAGTAATAGACCTAGTGAGAGGATTGTGACTTTGGGCGATCAAGTCATTAATAAGAGTACACGTTTTAGATATCTTGGATCTATTGTTCAGAGTGATGGTGAAATAGATGGGGATATTATCAGCAGAATTCAAGTTGGATGGTTGAAGTGGAGGAATGCATCGGGCTTGTTATGTGATAGAAATGTACCCCTCAAACTTAAGGGAAAATTCTATAAGATGGTAGTGAGGCCGGCAATGCTTTATGGTGCCGAATGTTGGCCTTTAAAAGAGAAGCATAATACTAAGTTAAGTGTGACAGAGATGAGGATGCTCAGGTGGATAAGTGGCTTTACCCTTAGAGATAGGATACGAAATGAGCATATACGTGAAAAGGTTGGAGTAGCTCCAGTAGAAGATAAGATTAGAGAAAGTCGCGTTAGATGGTTTGGTCACATAAAACGGCGGCCTTGCGATGACCCAGTTAGGAGAGTAGAGGTATTAGATTTGACTTATGTTAAGAAAGGTAGGGGTAGACCTAAAAAGACTTGGTTAGAAAATATTAGGAATGACCTTTCTTTATTAGATTTAAACGAGAATTTTACTTTTAATAGGACACAATGGAGAAAAAGGATTCATGTAGCCGACCCCACGTAGTGGGATAAAGGCTTAATGTTGTTGTTATTGTAGTTGTTGAACAAAAGATAACATAACATGAAAAGAAGAAATACTTGCATAAATTAACTTGCATCAATCTTCTCTTTTCCCTTTCCTGTAACAACAACCAGAAGAAAGTTCCGGTGAGCTGTGAGGCTCAGCAAGTAATGCAGGATTAATTATCAATTAAAATAGTATAACATGAATAATTACAACATTGAAAATTATTATTGAAACATTACAAGTCTTGATCAATATTATGCTTTTCTATCTTTTGAATCTTTGTTGAATATAAATTTTATGTGAAAAATTTGGCTATATTTTCATAACATTATTCAATGGAGCCCAGGTAAACTTGGCATCTATGTTGCACCGATACACCTATTTATGAAGGCGTGTTGTATCCAATACACCGATACACGGATACGTCTCCGATACTCCACTGATACGTGTCGGATATGCTAAAGCCGTATCCAATTAAAATACTATTTAATTTCAAAAGGACACGCATATCCGATACGCGTGTCCGTTGAAAAACAAAAAGAAATCCGAAAAAAAAGACGTGTCTTATTTACTTCCACAGTTGCGAGCAAGATTCTCTCATTTTCGAGAAGGATTTGAGTCTCTTGATGATATGAAAATATTAAAATTTACTAATCTTTCACTTGATCAGCATGAATTAAAAGCTATGATATTTATTGAAGATGATATAGAAGTTCAAAGACAAACCAATGAAGAAGATAATTATATAATTCCCTCTATTTAATAGTTGAAACTTCAAGTGCTAGATAATTTATGTTTATGCTTTTGTTGTTTTACTAGACATTTAATGCTTGCTTATATTTTGATATTATAAGCTACAAGGCTACAAATGATGTTGTTGTCATTTTTTTTTTATAATTTCAAATATTATGCTTTGTTTGTTTTCTTAATTTTATGTATGATTTATAAATTATAATGTCGTGTCCGCGTCGTACCCGTATCCTGTATTTTTAAGAATTGGCGTGTCTTGTATCTGTATTGTGTCGTATCCGTATCGGTGCAACATAGCCTGGCATTATCGCCACTGACTTACATATAGGTTCCTTTGCCTCTTTTGGGGTCCCTTTTGCCCCACCTACTTTGTAGGTTTCATAATTCTTTGGGGTCTCTTTTGCCCTTGGGATCCCTTTGCCCCTTTTGTAACACCCCACAATACCCCTTAATAGTAAGGTAGAGTGTAACAAGAATAAACATACATTTTCATCACTAAATATCTCATTATGATTTAATTGCATTAAGACTTCATATAAAAGATTATATAAACATTATCTAATACAATAAAGGAAGCATGTACCAATTCCCAAGTTTCATCCAAAATCTAGTACATAGCCACTAAGGAAAACCAAATAATTTTAAATTTATACATGTCTAATTTGCTTTCATACCTTGAAAATTAAACTCACTAACAAAAGGTAACCTAACATGAAAAGAAGAAATACTTGCATAAATTAGCTTGCATCAATCTTCTCTTTTCCCTTTCCTGTAATAACAGCCAGAAGAAAGTTCCGGTGAGCTATGAGGCTCAGCAAGTAATGCAGGATTAATTAGCAATTAAAATAGTATAATATGAATAATTACAACATTGAAAATTATTATTGAAACATTACAAGTCTTGATCAATATTATGCTTTGCTATCTTTTGAATCTTTGTTAAATATAAATTTTATGTGAAAGATTTTGCTATATTTTCTTAACATTATTTAATGGAGCCCAGGTAAACTTGGCATTATCGCCATTAAATTACATAGAGATCCATTTTGCCTCTTTTGGGGTCCCTTTTGCCCCACCTGCTATGCAGGTTTCATAATTCTTTGGGGTCCCTTTTGCCCCACTTATCATGTAGTTCTGATACGAGAACCCTTTTGTCCCAACTATAATGATAAGGTATATATTATTCATAGCCAAACTTTACATTAATTTAGTATTCAACATTCTTTCATAATTCATATCATATCAGTCTTCATTATCATTCATGACATATCTTGTGTAAGGCTATATACATAAGTTTTTCAAGAAAGATCACCTTAGAAAACTTTCCAATGACCTTACAAGACATTGACATGAAATTATATCATAACAAAGATATAAACATCATGTCATATTTAAAGGTGTGAAGAAAACATTCTAAATCAAAACAAATGAAAAATATCTTATAAGTTTATTTAAACATTAATCTTTGCTTTACTTACTTTCTTGCTAAATGGCCTCTCCTAATTCTACACCACGTAATCTTCTCCTTTGATAAACTATATCAAAACTTTCTTTCTGCATAAATATGATGGATCCTAAAATATAATATTTATATATGCTTTAGGAACTATTATCACTATGAAAATCTGCTATATAACTATAAACATTATCATACAAACAATTTGCTTACTTGCTTGGTCTTCTCTCAATTTCTTCTTTCCCTTCCTCTTCCTCTATTCAACTTCTTCTTCACTTTTGTTATTTCTCTATCACTGCTATTTCTCGACTCTCTTATAATTCCACTGTCAAAAACCCATAACTCAAATCATTAAGAAAATACTTTACAGTAATCAAAATTAAGCTTCTTAACCCTATGGAATTCCATTTACTTACATTGCCTTGTACAAGTCACACCAAAATCACTGTTCCGTCAAATGACTTCCAATTAAAAACTTCATCATACAATTCTAAATTAATCACATAAAAATCTTGGTTAGTGATCTCTAATTAGTTAATTAAAATTTGATCATTTACCTTACCTGTAGTTGCTTTTCCTGCTCCAATGTTACTATAGAAATTCTCTTACAATGCCAGGTTCCTAAATCCAGAATTCCACTGAACCAAAGCCGCTGCTTGCAACAGGAGACTTGCGATCCTTGCTACAGGTATTCTCTTTGCCTATTGCTACCGGAAAACTGTGAATTTCCTTCACAAATCAGCGGTAAATGCTACAGTCCCGGGAGAGTGAAGTTCCGAACTCTCCCTGGAATGAATGGCTTTCCCCGAATGCTTCCACAGGAGAAATTTTGGTCGCAAATCTGTCAACATTTTCGTCGCAAAGCCGCTGCAAATCCTTCGTATGAAATTTCCGTCGCAAATCTGTCAACATTTTCTACAAAAAACTTTCTTCCACAAGCTGCTAACTTTCCTGTTGTGATTTTACCTGTGAAGATTACTGCATTAGTGTTTCAAGTTTCTAGCTGTTTGCTTAAATGCTTTCTTTGTATTGCTTGTGAGGGACATATTTACATGTATAACTACTTGTGCTTTTCAGTCTTTCTCTTTGTTCATTTTGTTGTGTGCACATTACTTTAAGATTATCATTTTATTGTACATCCATATATAAGCCTAGTAGGGTGAGATTTTGGATGCGCTATGGGTAGAGTGGCCCCTCTTTGATACCTAACAACTTTTATATACGTGATTTGGACCATTAGCAATCCAAATCAACACTCTACAAACCTTTTAGGTCCAATTAAGTCCCGGTATTGGGCCACCTATTTATGTCATATCATGACACTCAACTCTATGAATATGGGTTCTTGGACACTTAGTAGTTTTTAGGATCTTCTTAAAAGTGTAAAAGAATATTAAATGCTATTAGACCCCTTTTGTGAAACTTATAAAAATTCATAAAAATCTTGAGTTTTAATTGGTATTTGGCTTAAGCATTATGTCTCTTTGACCCGTTTTGATCGCAGCCCCCCTTTATGGGCCTTAAATGACTTAATGTTTTCCCATTAGTCTAACTTTAGATGGCTCTAGACCTTAGCAAGTGGTTTGCCTTCGATAATCTTATACATACTTGAGTTGTTTGATAACTTTCCTATATGGCCTAGCCTTCTGCTCAAATGATTTAAGTAGACTAGGGACCTTCCTATAAGCTAGTTTTAGTGATTCTAGAGTATCTTATAGGAGTCTTATTATATTTTGACTCTTGCTTTATTTGACGCACCATAGAAGATTCAATAGTCTCTTATTCCCTAAGGCTAACTAGTGGAGAAACTTAGATAGTTTTAGATGGTCATAATCCATCTAGTGACTCTCTTCCTTTTAGAGTCTCTGAATAGATTCTAAGTGGGCTAAGCTTGATCACAAGATCTTGTTAGTTGACTCTAGCCTTAACTTAATCTAGTTTTGGTGGCCCAGATATCTCCATAGTTGGCTTGAGTTTCCCCTAGATTATTATCTTGCCTTGAGTAGTCTTGGAAGATTCTAGAGTTTTCTAGTAACAAGACTAGTTTTAGGCTAACCCTTTTGATTTTAAGAAAGTTACGACCCACCTCAAGGTGGGCCAGGGTTCATTCTCTCTCTCTTAAAAATCATAAAGCTTTAGAGATAGGAAACCTAGGAGTTCGGAATTTGATTAGGCCTAACATGCATCTTTGAACCCTCTACACTCGTACCTCTATCTTAGAAGTTGAGAGTGAATCTCTTACACCTCTCTCAGTACCTTTCACAATGTCCTTGCTTTAAATCAAGATTCAAGCATTGGAGATGAGTTATCTCATCTTCTTGTTCTTTCCACTTTCTTAGAACCTTTTACACAAAAATTGTCTCAGTTTTCTTTCTTATTTATATATTTTAAGACTTGTGATTAGGGGTGTCAATTTGACACGACACGAAAACCCGACCCGGAAATTTCGGGTTAGACCCGACCCATTTTCAAAAAAGGTCGGGTTTGGGTTCCCGGATTTGACCCGTTTGAAAAATGAGTTGAGTTCGGGTTGACCTGAATGGTTGTCGGGTCAACCCAAAAACCCGTTTAAACTATCTGCCTGGCTGTCCGTGTACCTTCCCTAGCTTGCCCGCCCCCTGCCCGGCTGCCCTTGGAGCTGCCTGACCCTGCCTGCCCCCTGCCCACACCCTGCCCGTGCCTTGCCAACACGCTACCCCGCGAACGAGGCTGCTCGCGCACCCAGGCACCCGCGTGACTGCCCGCGCACCCAGGCTGCTGCCCGAATGCCCTGGCCGTGCGCCCGCATTGCTGTCCGCGCTCCACCCACCTACGCGGTCTCGTCAACCTGCTCGCGTCTGCATCCGAGTATGAGCCCACGTCCGAGTCTGAGCCCGCCTTCCCGTGTTTGGTCGGGTCAACCCACCGGGTCGGGTCCAGGTTTGGATTTCCAACCCGTTTTCCTACTCGGTTCGGATTAGAGTCTACCCGTTTGAACCCAAGTCAGCTCCGAGTTCAACCCGAACCCGACCCATGACCCGAAATTGACACCCCTACTTGTGTTGATATAGCCCACACCCATGATGACCAATGCTCATCACTCTTGTTCTTTTTATAATCCTTAATTGTGAAACTTTTAAATTATAAAAGATATAATAAATAGATATGAATGTTTAATGATTTAAAAATAAATATCTTATGATTCATAATTTAAATATTATCTATTGAAACCTATAAGTCGAACATCCCATATGTGATTAGATTAATACCCTCAGAAGCTTAGCCCACACTAGATGATGAGAAAAGAACATTGTTTAGGCAAGGCTAAGGTGCAGTTGGGATTTTTCTTTTTATGCATATATTTTGATGTGATGCAATGATTTGATATGATATTTTTGCTTATTTATTTTATTTTCTTTTGGGGCGCTATTATGGGCACTTTCCCTTAAGTATTTAGAATAGATATATTTTATTTGCAATGATAATGTGCAGAAGGGCTGATTAAATTAATTAAAGAAATAGCTTATTTTCTTGTAAGTGTTGTTATAATAAGCTTAAGCCCTGAATAGGTATGACCTACAAAGGCTAAATATAGCTTGACATTAATCTGTGCCAAGTCTTGTGTGAGTATTATTTTTTTTTTGTTATTATACTAACATTTATTTTATTCTGGTGGCTTTTATATTTTTCATTTTCATTATATACTTTTTAGTCTAGGAAAATTATGTGGGTTATTTCTGAAGTCATGGGGTTAAATGATGGTCCATATGGAGTCATTCAGGATCACACATGCCATTCTTTATATAGTTTCTAACTTGTGTTATATTTATGATAGATCCCAACTACCTATTTTTCATTTTTCTAGATTGTATTGTAGAATCCAGCTGTCTTTTAGGCCATTATTTATTCTCTTAGTGATTGTTTACTTGCCGACCCCACGTAGTGGGATAAAAGCTTGTTGTACCCTTTCCTATATATCACACATACCTTATCCTAAAATTGCATTCATATTGGACGTTAATTATGATTTTATATCATTAATAGGGTTTGGTTGGTCATCCCTTTTAGGTAGGATTGTAAGACCATGTCTTGGGCATTCTTAACTAGGCGTGTAAATAAATTGAGCCTAGCACGAGTCACCCCTAGTTTGAGCTTGAACTTGATTAATTAATCAAATTCAAAATTGAATTTAATCTTATAAGTTTAAGTTAGCTCATTATTATGAAAGAGAGAAAATGATTATGATTTAAAATTTTATTATAATAAAATAATAAAAAGAATATGAAATTAGAGGAGAAATAATAAAAAATTACTTGATATTTGGAATTGTAGTACATATTTTAAATATTTTTCAAAACTTTATACTTAAATGTCTAAATGCTAATAAATTTAAAGTATATTTTACATTGATATTTTTTTAACGTGCTTGCTCGTTAGCTATCAATAACAAGTCAAGCAAGCTCAAATTTAGCTCTTTAGCTCATCAAGCTCAACTCATGAGCCATTCATCGAGTTAAGCACTAGCTAGCTCGTGAGCTGACTTGACTCACTTAGACCCCTAATCATAAACCATGATGAGTTTCAAGTCATGATTTCCATTGCTGTGTCTACGTTCAATTTTGGTCATTTGGCTAAACTTTGCCAGTCCATTTAGTACCCCTTAGATTTAGGGTAGAGATTTTCATTGACCTTATAGCATTTAAGCAGATCTATTTATAAGTAATCGGTGTCATTATTAGATCAATTACAGTTTAATGTTCACCTAGAAGAAGGAAAGAAACATTTTACCAACTAACATTATTTGAATTATAATTCTTTGAAGCTTAATGGGACGCTGTTAGTAATTTTGAATTATAATTATGAGAAAGATTATTACAAAAGTTAATTAGTGATCACTTTTCTAATAAAAATAATTTCTAAATTCATTCAATTTTATCGGCATCTAAATTATCATTACTAGAAGTTTCAAGGTTCAATTCATCAAAAGTAACATGAATTGCGTCTATTTTTATAGTTTTTGTTAAGCATTCTAACAGTTTTGCTTTTTCCTAAGCAACATACAAAAATCCCCTTATCTGATTTATTATCCAGTTTTTCCATATGTTTCTATCCACTTTTCAATCTGAAGTGTTTGCAGCCAAAATACACAAATAAAACAAAATTTAATATCTCACCCCTCTCAAGTTCATAAGGTTTCTTTAATATTACATTAAATATCTGCATGATTAATTATACAATAAAGCATTCATCCCTTTCTTCCAACAGTACAAAGCTTCAATGGTATTTCTTCATTTGTCTTGAGAAACCTCTATCATATACCTAACGCCTCTGCTTGTGTACCTAAAAAGGAAAATCTTAAAAAAAAAAAAATAGAATTTCTAACTTTGTGTACCTAAAAAGGACAGACAAGTTCTAGTGCAAGAACGAGATTCAACAGATCACATGGCCAATGATATCCACACCGTCCACCTGTAATAGAAAAAATAGCCGCACACATGTGTACACAAGCACTATAAATAAAGATGTACATCTGGTAAATATTAAAGAGAGAGTAATGAGTTAGCAGATGCATTAATATACTGTATCTTTTCCACTAGATAATTTCCTTCTTTGTCATTTCTTTATGGTATCAGAGACCATCCTCTACTCAAATCAGCAATTCATCGATAGATCCACCAGCAGATTCCTGCACAATACCTGCATCCTTGAAATTTTTAATCATAGTACCCACCCAATTATCAAATGACAATTACCCCATATGGAGATCCCAAGTAACCAAATTACTCAGAGCAAATGGATTTGCTACTTTCATAGACCCAACAATTTCCCCACCACCCCGTCTCCTGCAAACATCAGATGGCTTAACCATCACAAATCCCAAATACACAGAATGGGTTCTGATTGATCAGAACCTAGCAGCAGCCCTTTGTTCCACCATAACCCTAACTATCCTACCATACATCCTTCACCTGGACTTATCTGCAGCCATCTGGACAACTGTTGAAAGACGATTACAATCGTCTAATAGGTCAAGAGTTATTTAACTCAAAATTGAATTACATGTCTCAATGAAGCAACACACTATGGCCGAATATTTAAACGAAATGAAGACCTTGGTATATAAAATAGCAGCAGCAGGCACTACCATTAATAAAGAGATCATAATACTCTACACACTAAATGGTTTAACACCAACCTACCAGTCATTCAAAAGCACTATCTGCACCATGGTGCAGCCCCTTAGTCTAGGTGATCTATATGCATTTTCGATTAGTGAAGAAATCAATCTTTACGTTGAAGCAGCCAGACAATATAACCTTCCAGACCAAAACACAGCATTATACTCAACGAGAGGCAGAGGACGAAGAGGCATAGGCCGCTTGACAGCACATAATGTTCATCCCAACACCCAACCAGCACCACTGTGTCAAATCTGCAATAAGAAGGGACATTCAACCACAACTTATTGGCACAGATTCAACATAAATTACACTCCTCCACCACAAAAACTCAATATAGCTCTCATTGCCACCAATGACAACCCCAATCCAGATTGGTATTTAGATTCTGGTACAACATCTCACCTTACCAATGATATCAACAGTCTTACACTTTGTGACCCAATACCATACAATGGAATAGACAACATACTGATTGGAGATGGTAGCACACTACCTATAGCTCACACTGGAGCTAGACTTCTACCAACCCCTAATTGTAAGCTTCAAGTACCTCAACTTCTTCATATCCCAACATTATCTCACAATCTCCTTTATATTTATCATCTAACCAAAGACAATAACATTACCATTTCATTTGATGCTTCTGGTTTTACTGTCAAGGATATCAAGACAAACAAAACCTTACTACAGTGCTCAGGCCGTAATGGGCTCTATCTAAACTTAGCTTCCCCACGCATCCCTTAATAATCTGCCTTCTCAGCCATAAACAATCACTAAGCTGCAACTGTATGGCATAACATACTTGGACACCCCCACACCCGAACCATGACAACCATCTCCAACACCAACAAACAGCTCAACATACCTATCTTCTCTGCTTTATGTTCAACATGTAAGGTCTCTAAAGGCCATAAACTAAAATTTCCAATTTCTAGTTCCTGCTCTAAAATGCCATTAGAAATTGTTCAATCAGATGTATGGGGTCCATCCCCAATCACCTCACATCAGGAGTTTCAATATTATGTCATTTTTATAGATGACTTTTCCTATTTTGTATGGATTTTCCCCATGACATGTAAATCAGAGGTGCCATTAATTTTCATCACATTTCACACTATGATTGAAAAACAAATACCATACAAAATTAAACAATTTCGATTAAATGGGGGAACACAATATATAAACAGAACCTTACAAGCATATCTACAAAAACATGACATTATTCATCAGAATTCATGTCCTACACCCCGGAACAAAATGGCATTACTGAAAGAAAGCACCGACACCTCATTGAAATAATAAGAACCTTATTAAACATAACATTTGCACCTTACTCATACTAGCCATACGCAATAATAACTGCAGCTTACTTAATCATCAGGCTTCCATTCCATACGAACCACAATAAATCTCCATTACAACTCTTATACAATAAAACCCCTGACTATTCCATCATAAGAACTTTCAAATGTGCTTGCTTCTCGTGGATTCCTCCACACAATAGACACAAATTAGCTCCCAGAGCTACCTCATGCATTTTTTTGGGATACTCTAAATCTCACAAAGGGTACAAATGCCTCTAAACCCAACCACCAACCACCAACCACCAACCACATAACCATTTCAAGACATGTAACATTTCATGAGACCACATTTCCATTTTGCCAAGCCACAATAACATCAACACCCCAAACCATCCCCCCATCCAACTCTTTGCTTCTCACACCACAACCCAACCCGATACCTTACCATCCACACATATTACTCTTGAACCACAAAACACTACTCCCACAAATCCTTCACCAGAAACCTCTACCTCAACATCACCCTCACCAACTCCTTACCCACCAATACCACCACCACCACCACTATCCACTCACCCAATGATAAAAAGGTTTAAAACAGGATCCCTCAAACCAAGGAAATCCTAAATCTACTGTATAAGCATTCCCAAACTCAAAATAACCCACCTCAAGACCCAACCACATATTAAGAGGCATCCAAACATCAACACTGGAGACAAGCAATGGCCATATAGTTTCTTGCATTACAACAACAAGCAACATGGACTCTGGTTCCACCCCCAACAAACACCCCCATTCTTGGTTGCAAATGGACATACAAAAACAAATTCCACTCCAATGGATCTATAGCCAGATACAAAGCACGACTAGTAGCTCAGGGACACAAACAACAATATGGGATCAACTACCTGGAAAGTTTTAGTCCAGTAGACAAATTCCCAACCATTCAGATATTACTTACAACTGCTTTTAACAGAAATTGGAAAGTCCACCAGTTAGACGTAGCTAATGCCTTCTTACATGGCAAATTGACAGACAATATATACATGAGACAACCCCAAGGATATGAGGACACTCAACATCCGAACCACGTTTGCCTTCTTCACAAGGCGATCTAGGGACTTAAACAGGCCTCCAGACAATGGTTCACAACCTTCTCAACATTTCTATAACAAATAGGCTTCCACCCGAGCAAAGCAGACCCATCCTTACTCATACTCTCCCAAGATGACTCCTAGGTGTATTTACTCACATACATCGATGACATCTTACTCACATGTAACAACAAATCTCTCATCTCCAACATCATATTAAAACTGCATAAAACATTTTCTATGAAACATTTAGGCATAGCCAATATTTTCTTGGCATCAACATCACAACTCATGACTAGAGCTGTCAACATTTGACCCGACCCGAAAATTTTGGGTTTGGGTCAACCCGAACCCGAACCGGGTCAGGTTCGGGTTAGAGATTTCGACCCGTTTGTAAAACGGGTTGGGTTCGGGTTGACCCGGCGGGTTGTTGGGTCGACCCGAAAACCTGTTTAATTTAAAAAAATTCAGATTTCCCGCCCACGCATGCTGCCCAACCCGCTGCCCGCTGTGCCCACGAGGCCACGACGACACGCGGCCACGCCCCACCCGCGTACGCCGTCCTTCCACTCCGCCCGCACGCAGCCACGCCTCGCCCGCGCACGCGACCACGCCTGCCCGCGCAACTGCGCAAGCCCTCGCTTATGCCCGCCGTCCGCCAGCCGTCCGCCGGCAAAACCCAAATTTCGAGTCGGGTCGGGTCAACCTGGCAACCCACCGGGTCGAGTACGGGTTCGGATTTCTGACCCGTTATTATACCCGGGTCGGGTTAGGGTCGACCCGTTTGAACCCGGGTCAGTTTTTGGGTTCGACCCGAACCCGACCCGTGACCCAAAATTGACACCCCTACTCATGACCAATCCTTATTTCTCTCTCAAGCTCATTATGCCATATCTATTCTCAACACAGCAAGACTCAACCTTTGCAAACCACTATCCAACCCCTCATGCACAAAACCCCCACAAAACATACCACTTAATCCCATTCTCAACAATCCCCACACATACAGACAACTCACAGGCTCTTTATAATATCTCACCATCACAAGACTAGACATCGCCTACCATCTGAACCTACTTTTCCAACACATGCATAAACCACAACCATATCATGCATACCTCCTTAAAAGGTTACTCAGGTACATCAAAATCACGATCGACTATGGCATACCAATTTCCTCTAGACCACTTCAACTTCACTCATACTCGGACGCAGACTAGTCGAGCAACACCGACACTAGGAAATCCACATCAGGATACTGCTCATTTCTTGGCAACACTGATCTCATGGAGCATCAAGAAACAACATATTATTGCAAGATTATCCACGGAGGCAGAATACAGAGCCTTGACCGCGACTATCACAAACATCATATGGCTATGCCAGTTACTACAAGACTTCAAAGTACCCATCTTGCACCCGACGGATCTCCACTGTGACAACAAGTCAATCATAGCACTAGTCAACAATCATGTCTTCCATGCAAGGACGAAACAAATAGAAATTGACCATCACTTCATTCAACACTACATCTACTTGAACATCATATGAGTTCTACCGATTAGCACCTAGGATCAGACCGCCAACATCCTCACAAAGCACCTCTCCACAATGCTCTTCCTTCTGCTTCATGCCATACTGAAGGTTCATAGAGATTCTTCAGCTTGAGGGGGGATAAAAAGGACAGACGAGTTCCGCCACAAGAATGAGACTCAACAGATCACATGGCTAGTGATGTCCACACTGTCCACCTGTAATGGATGAAATAAATTACAGTCGCACACATGTTTACAGAAGCAATATAAATAAATAAGTACATCAGACAATAAGTAAAGAGCGAGTAATGAGTTAGCAGATGCATTAATATACTGCAGCTTTTCCACTAGATAATTACCTTCTTTGTCGTTTCTTTAGTACCCAACTATCATCAAGAATATTATAAAAATTTGACGAAACATGAGAATATGTACTTTTCGATAACAATACATAAATTGAATATTCATTTTGCCTATAATTACAACATATTGATACATGACCAAATATATCATAAAAATTGCATATTTCATTTATTTTGGCATATTGTTTTGATCTTTTATTGATGAATTTGGTCTACATGTGATATTCAAAGTGTCCTATCATATGCAATGGAAGTGTTAGATTCCTATAGTTTAGGTAGGATAAGGTTTTGTTGACCACACCTACATTTTTTATAACTATTGTACTTATTGTTTTTAAATTTTTGCATTGAATTGATTTATGAATTAGATTCTTGTTTGAGACTTAAATCTATGTGGGCTCCAAAAATTCGGCCTCTACCTCCGCCCGCTGTGATTTTCTTCGGGGGGGTTTTAATTGATTAAGTTCCATAGTAAATTTTGGAAGACAGATGGGTTTGTAGATAAGACACTACCCAGATATTTCGCCCTCATTTTGCGATGACTTTATGATCTGAGTTCTAGTTTCCTATAAACGCAAGCCTCTATAGCTAATTACCCCTCCCGATAATGAGAGAGAACTTTCGATTAAGACTAGTCATCAATGAGATATGTTATATATATAGATATGTAGTATCATGCATATAGTAGCAGCATGGGCAAAGGATATTTGGAAATGGTTGAAAGTTTGGAAATTTGGGTAGAGATATTTAAGAAGTTTAATATTTAAAGTAGAAATTTTACCATCTTGCACTTAAAGTGGATGGTGGGGGAATGGATGATAGACCCGATCAAGATCACATGGTTCCGTCGTCCCAGACCATTGTGGTCCCTGGTCTACTTAGTCCGAGGAGGTAGTCGACCCAACCTGATAGAAGGAACCTTGTTAGCAGCCATAGGTTGCTTTGTCCATGGGTACCTTGTAGACCTGGGGTAAATGTTTGTCTAAGGGGACAATTTTGAATCCAACTTAGCTAACAGAGAGTTTTGATCATATCCTATTGATTCATATCTCAAAGATTTGATGCCACTAAGGAACGTATTTGTTCTGGCCATAATTGATATTTCGTGGTGCCATTTAGCAGCAAGACCACTCGGTTCAGAGGGCCCCCGAGTCATAACAGTTTATCCTACGGTGCTATTTGGTGGCAAAACCGCCTATTAGGATACGTACCACATCCTTATTGGCAGGAGAATGTTTGAAAATGGATCCTAGTGATATTTTCGACTAGACATTTAGCTCTATGCGAGCTGAAGTTATATTTGAATTTGTTCACCTCAGCAAACTGTTGTGAAGGGTGGATGGATTTTGCTTTAAGTGTTTTAATGGATTTATTTCAGTTTTAAATATTCAGATTTTTAGGATTTTTGGAGATTTTTGGATCTTCGAGTATTTGGAGGGGCATTTGAAAATATTTGAAATTAATATCTCTGGTTCATATTTGCATTCAGCACGGCCATCATCGGGGTGTTTGGGGTCATTTCCATTTGATTAAACTTTTTCAACCCTATCAACTTGCCGATAGGGGCTCAGGTTTCATATGCTTTGTGGCTTTGTTTGTGAATTTTCTTTATTGAAGGCCTTGAAAGCCTAATATGAATGCATAAAATAAATATCTCGGTCAACCTTGTGACCGTATATTTATTTGATGGTTCAAGCCGTGTCGACTCCTATCTACTCATATAAAAGGATCGGGCTCGGACTTGAATTCACTTATTAACCCACACAGCATCTCTAGACATCATGTGTGTACTAATAATAAGCTCGACGGGGCCCATGCTAGTTTAGTGATTGTATACCCCCCCTTTAGTGTACCTATATGCATACAGATTACAGTGCATGTGCGAGGGGGTATTTTGAAAATATTTTTAAATGCCTGCTGTCTGCTTGTATGAATGTTGCGGATCCGGTGGCATTTTGTAGCAGCTTCTGAATAGAGTTGTTCGCTGCTTTATACAGGTAGACTGTCGTGCACTACTTATCGCTTTCTGCAAGTGGATTGTAATGCACTAACAAATCTCCTACTTTTTTGCTCGTAGATACTTGCATTCACTGTATTCTTTGTACATTTAATTGTGATTTTGTTCCTTACAGCATATCCACTATTGCTGTAGGTAGATGTAATCATTTGCAGATTGAGATTGACTATAGGATACTGCATTTATTGAAGTCTTTCTGTATCTACCTGTAGGTGGTATGTTACATATACATCTTTATTCATAGAGGACTTGTATATATTGCAGATCTTTTCATTTTTTTCTTATTGATAACATCATAGATGTATATCCATGTTCACCCTTTCATCAGTATTTGTAGCCAGTACATATTCTTCAGTGCAACTCCTTTGTTTGTATTGGTGGGAGCTTCTTCATACTTAACCCGTGTTGTTTGTGTCCGCTTACAGAAGTTTGAGATATTGTTGCATTCATTCTAGCTCTTTCTTGTATGTGTTGATTGGTGGATCACTACATTTGTATGTCGATCATTGCCGCTTGCAAATGATATGTTGTTGCATTCACCAATATTCTCTTCATGCATATTAGCTAGCGGGTTATCATGCTCCTCCTACACTATTTTTTCAGTGCCTATAGGAAGTTGTAGCTTTCATTTGCTAGCTAAATAATGTTGGTTGACGAGGTGTCATAATACTCACTACATTTCAACTCCCTTCTCCTGCAGAGAATTCGCGCTTTTGCTAAATACCTTATTAGCAAGGATGTCTTTACGGTCACCACGAACTTACTATCATCATTTGCAAGAGCTCAGTGCATTTATATACATCTAAGTGGTATCGTCTGTTTGTAGACTATTAAATTTGCTACACATCATAGAAGATCAATGCATTTTCTTGTATATCAACCTTTATTGTTTGCGGGGAATTATATATTGTTGTTCATTTGAATGTCCTCCAAAAGTTCCTTGCGCATTCTGTTGTCATTAAATTTCTAAGTTCAAGCTCTTTATGCTTGTAGGGAATAGGATTGTATGCTTTCCATGAATAAGTTGTAGCATTGAATAGACTGTTGCACTACAAGCTCTTTTTACTATCATCTACAATCATTCTCAAGTCTCTTTGTAATTTGCTTGAAGGTGAATTTTCATGTGTATAATAAGTCCATGTTCTTACTTATTCACATTATGTTCATTAGAAACCATTTGAGTTTGAATTCTTTGCTTGATTTTCATTCATTTATTGTCCAAATCAAGGTCCCATGTGGTCTAGTTCAAAGCATAAGCTCAAGTCCAAAACATATTCAAATAAAGTTCAGGCTCAATATGAGCCTCTTCTGTTTGAGTCCCCTGTTGTCCTTGTAAGTTCAATTTCATATCCAAATTGTTCAAGTCATGATTGCTTAAGTTTTTTTTTTAATCAAGTCCAAAGCTTGTTCAAGTTAAGTCAAGAGTGTAAGTTCAATTTGTTCAAATTCTGCCCAAGTCCAATCGTTTTGGTCCAAATTTCGGCAGCCTCCCAGCGTCTCCCCCATTTAGGGGAAAAACCAAGAGGCAACCCTCCCCTCGTCACTACTTGAGCGCTTCAAGTAGGTGTCAAATGACACCGTGGTTGCATTTTATTTTAAATCCATACCCGCTACATGAGCGTTTAAGGGTTTCAATCACATTTTAAAAAGAGCACAATTTTTCCCCCCTATACACTACCTGAGCGTTTGGAGGTACTTATTTTTTGTCCCCCTTGTACTACATGAGAACTCCTAGGATTACCCGCCTCGTTGCGAGAGTCATACCGGTTTCCCTACCTACTACGCTACGTGAGGGATTCGGCTAAGGGAGTGGGGAGATAGAGATGCTTGCGGGAGGTAGAGATAGGGTATGGGTAAGAAGAGCTCTCCTTCTCTCAGCTTATGTGGCTTGCGATTGGAGTGGAGGAAGCTCTGGACAGAGAGATCGGAAGGCTTCGGCTGCAAATGGGTAGGTGCTCCCTCCCTCTCTCTCTCTCTCTCTCTCTCTCTCTCTCTCTCTCTCTCTCTCTCTCTCTCTCTCTGTGGACTAAACGGATCGGAAGCAGCGACGAGATGGAGAAGGAGATTGGAAGTCGAGGTCGAAGGCTTGCTGGAGATGTCGAATCTACTGGCTATGGCTCAAGAGTCGGGCTTGGAGCTTTGGTTTGCGATCACAATGGATCGGACAGCGATGGAGGGAGGAGACGAGATCTGGAGGAGTTCGGCTATTGCTTGGACCGGATAGGGCTTGTGACACGAACTCGAACAACCAGCGAATGGAAGAAGAAGACCCGAAGGCTTTGTTTCGTTCGCGTTTTAAAGGCCAAGGCAGAGGTGGGATTTTGAGATTCTGCAAAGGATTTACGGGATTTGATCACTTCGACGCCGAATTAAGCGGGATTTGCTGCAGGATTTATGGAAGTTCTTGGCAGATACGATGTAAGTGATATTTCTATGGATTTTCTGTGATTTTTATTGGGATATGAGTTGGGTTTTCGCTTCTTATCCAGTGGTCAAAAATCTATAATTTCTTTTAATTGTCGGCCTAAAATAAAATAAAAAAATGTTTTATGAGATACTTCTCAACATTTATTTTGAGTCTTTCATTAGACCATTACTTTTCCTCATTATACATAAGTTTATAACAATACGTTGTTCCATCCTATTGTTAACCAATACACAGAGAACAAAAATGAAAAGGAAGAAGAAAATCTAACGTGCATACCTCATGTCCAATGGATCCAGAAAGTTGGCTTAAATCCCGCTGAGCCTCTGCCGAAACGGCGCCGTTCGTATGTCATTCCCGGGATTTCAGCTCAAATCCCGCAACGACGACCTCGATCGCAGCTCTTTCGCGTCGTTAAATACCAGGCAGATGGAGCATTCAGTCGCTGCTTGCTCGCACGAGGCTCTCGACTTCCATTCTCTCCTCTATCTCCCTCCTCCGAGCTCCGACCTCCAAAGCCACGATCAAACTCCCAATCCTAAGCTTCGATCTCTACCCATCTGCCTTCCAAAATTTACCTCGGAACTTACTCGTTAAAACTCCCTCGCCGAATAAGAAAAGCGAGCGGAGGCCGGGGCCGAATTTTCGGAGCCCACAGATTTCTGGCGACTCCGCTGGGGATTGGTTTCTCTTTCCATCTTTGGCTAGTCGTCTCAGTGCTATAGTAGCAATTATTTCAAATCGTACTCAAGATTTTGAGTCTTTCAAAATGATCGTTTAATGATTCAAAACTCTGAATTTTCTAAAATGATCATTCAGCAAATTTATATGCATTTGGCGGTTTTTAAAATTTATATTATTTTAACTGCTTGCTAATGTTATTTTCTCTTATTTTTGTGTTCTGTGTAAGTCTCTGCATTTTGAAAGTGCGGGGTGATGTATCAGAATCTGATTACTAACCATTGCCTCTCATTTATGCAGATGGATCTACAGAACACGCCGATGACTGTCCAACTGGGACAAGGAGCCATGATTCAGCTGGCGAATGCTATTATTGAGACCGGAAATGCCGGAGCTACCATCCAGTTTGGTAGCGTGGACTTCCCGGCGATTGCTGCAATGAATGCCGCCATTCCTGTGAATGGTATGAATTTTGGAAAGTCTGCCAGAAGACTCAATGCTGATGAAGCTGTCACCCGTCGTGTGCATCTGCCAGCACAACGACTTATTGCTGAAAATTCTCGTGGGAGAATTTCTGTATTCGAGAGGCTATCACAGCCTGAAATCCCAGCCACCAAGAGGATTGTAGCTGACGGAAGAATCTCAGTGGTGACTGCCAACACCACTACTTTGCCGACCAGGTTATCTGCGCCTGGAGAGTACAATGCTGAAGCCTCCTCATCTAGAGGGAGGCCTACGAGAAGACAAAGGAGAAAGATGAACGCTGAACTCCGAGCTCAGCAACAACAACTCCCTGTTCACCCTTCTAATCTATCGGCCCAAGTGCCTGAAGCCAATGTTCCTACCCGGAACAAATTTTCTGATTTAAAATGGGTGAAAAGGAATAGCTCCACTGGTGAGCTGAAGAAATCTTTCTGGGAGCAACGACACGAGGTCTCAGCCCCTCCAAAGAGAAAGGAACCTGAAACTCTCTCAGCCCGGGTCTATTGGGTCCTGAAGACTGTAAAGGAGAAAGGTCTGAAAAAGAAAAAGTTCCAACGACCTTTGATGATCGAGGCCAGGAGAACCCCGCCAAGGGAACACTCATCCGTGGTGGCGAAAAGAAGAGAAAGACAATACATTCCACGCGGTGAACATCGGGGTGTGACACCTGAACCATATGTTCAGGGATCCACTGCTGAAAGGTCCCGGTGGAAAGGAAAACAAGTATGGAGGCCAAAGCCTCGGAGAAATGAAAAGGAAGATAGAAGAGAAAAGAGGACTAATCTGGGCGTGACATCCGATAAGGCTTCTCGGAGATCCGCCCCCATCTACAAAAAACGTCAGGAGCGGGCCCCTAAAAGGACCCATAATGACATTCCTCCAAACGGTAGACACCTTGGAGAATCCTCCAGGGGATCCCGTCGTCCTCCATCCCCTCCAAAGGAAGAGACTAATTTTGATCGCAGCCCACTGATCGAAGAAGTCCCTGTGCCTAATTAGGAGCCGGAAATCCAATGGCGTCGCCGCTCGGAGATCCGAGTACTGGAGGAAGATATAGATGATCAAAATCTAGAGGAAGAAGAATTCCTTGAAGGGGAAGAAAATATTGGAGAACATTGATGAATTTATGGAGAAAAATTTAGAAGAAAATATTGATGAATTTCTAGAGGAAAATTTAGAATAAGAAATTCAAGAAACAAATGACACTCTGGATATGGAAGTTGTCTATATGGTGACACATATAGACATCGATGATGGTGCCAATTATGATGACGATGAAGATGAAGAGCGGTGGCAACCGCCACCCCGGCGAGTATACCGTCGTCGTCGTAGAGAAGGGTCCACCACTGACAGAAGTCGTCATTCTCAAGAAGAAGAAGAAGTGGAGGAAGTAGATGAAAACCCTTCTAAAGCCGAGAACGTCACACTCGCTGAAATGCGACGACAAATGAGGCGACAGATGAGGGCCAAAGATAGGGAAATCACTCAGTTAAATGAGAAGATGACTGAGATGATGACTCAAATGGGGGCGATGATGCAGATGATGCAGAGAAATGCTACTATTGGCGCCATGCCTAATCCTCCTGCTGACCCTCCGAACTTCCAAGTGCCACAAGGTTCAAGAGTACAGGGAGCTCCTGAAGGTGGTCGCGAAGCCCATAATATCGTTCGTCAGCCCACTCCGCAGAATATTGCAAGTACTTCCGAGCCTATGACAGCTGCACAGTTGGAAGGAATCATCACAGAAAAGATCAGGGCTATTATAGCCGTCGATCAAGCAGAAAAGTTGGTGGGCAAAGGTCGTCCGTACCCAGCTGAGTACGACCAAGTACCATACCCGAAAGGGTATTCGGTCCCAAAGTTCAACACTTTCAACGGTAATAACAACCCCAGGCAGCACCTGGCACAGTTTAAAGCCACCTGTGGGAATACAGGAGGAAATGACGCCCTACTCTTCCGACAATTCGTCAGCAGTTTGACAGCAACTGCTTTCGAATGGTATGCTGAATTGCCGAATGATTCTGTGAAGACCTTCGCAGAATTGGAAAATATGTTTGTAAAAAGATTCGCTAGTGCAACTGAG
Source organism: Dendrobium huoshanense (assembly GCA_016618105.1). Lineage (NCBI taxonomy): Eukaryota > Viridiplantae > Streptophyta > Magnoliopsida > Asparagales > Orchidaceae > Dendrobium > Dendrobium huoshanense. The sequence continues at coordinate 20,916,041 of CM028354.1, read as the reverse complement.
AAGATCACAATCGCTGACCTCGCTCTGGATAAGAGAAAAAGAGAAGAATCAGTGACTAAATACATCACTCGCTGGCGAAATTTGAGCATGAAATATGAGCAGCAGTTAGAAGAAGAGCATGCCGTACAGTTGTTAATGGGCAACATTGATGACAAGATGCAACCCTTCCTGTGTATGGCTACAATCAACACATTTCAAGACTTGCTCGATAAAGTGGCCAAATTTGAGAAATTGAATTTGTCCAGATCAGAAAATCACGCTGATAAGCCCAAGAAGGCTAAGGCCCCGGGTGCTAGAAGGGGTGAGGCCGACTCTACATTCTTCTCTAGAGCTGATAGAGAAAAACAAGTGATTTACAATGTAGACAAGGGCAAGCAGCCGATGCAATATCAAGAAAAGCCCAAACAGGCCTACAATCCCAACCCCCAACCGAAGCTGATTTTAGGGGGAAATGATAAGCCGCGAACTTATCAAGCTGGAGGCCAGAGACATGCAATAGGAACTGGTGATAGAACGTTCCAATCCCTGAAAGAAAAAATGAATAAAGAATATTCATTCAAGAGGGAGAGTGTCGCCAAATTATTTCGACAAGTGTTGAAATCGGGTCTAGAACTGCCTGAATGCAAGAGACCCGAAGAGTCGAAGCACACTGGTGACCCAAATTATTGCCCATATCATCGGGTGCTCAGCCATCCTATTGAAGATTGCTACATCTTCAAGGATTGACTTGAAAGAAAATATCAGAAGGGAGAGATCACATTGTCCGACAATGTATTGTCTCACCCTAAAAAGGAATCAGCTCGGGTAGTCACGTCCTCTTCTGTACCCCTGGTTGAAGAAAGAAGAAAAGAAAAGAAGCTAATTCAAGAAGAACGGTGGGAGACTGCGGTCTCTAAGAAAACTGTGAAAATGTTGAAGCAACTTGAAGGAATTTCAAGTGTAAAGTGGAAGTCTCCTATTGAGCCAATGATAGGTTTGAAGGCACTGCCGGTGATACGACTTTCTACTTCAAAACAGTTTTCTAATCAAATTGGTTCTTCAAAGACCGAAAAGAAGAAATCATCCAAGAAGAAGACTAAATTGAAGAAGCCCAAGGAGAAAATGACTGTAACTCAGAGAGTTATCAACGGTTTGGACGAGTACTACCAGACTGTGAGGCGACCTATCAAGCTTGCTGACTTCATGGCAGAGCTCAAAATTGATGAGAATTCTCTTCCCAAAGATGATGAGAATTCTCTTCCCAAAGAAGTATGTCGGGTCATCTCAGTGGCGCCGAATACCTCGACAGAAGAAGAATGTACGGAAGAAGTACCCTCTGAATCCTGTATGATGGTTTTGCCAATGGATTACAGTTCGGAGGAGGATTTGTATTTTCCAGAGGAAGACGAATCAGACCCTAGCATAGCGTCTCGGATGGGACATGTAAACTTGGGTGGTGATTCTGAATCAACAAACGAGTCCCTAGACGCGATAATGGCTGATTCTGAAGAAAATGCTCCATCAGATGACTCTGAACCGGAGGAGATTGCTCAAGTGCAGTTAAGAAGCGGCAAGATACTACCGCCTCCACCGAAGAAAGGGGTCTCTAATAAAGATAAAGAAAAAGAAATAGTTGTCAACGATGATATTATCTTTGAAAATCCTAAGAAAAATAAGACTCCAACCAATGGGATATATTATAATATCTTATCCCATCTAAGAAAAATTCCAGCACAGCTCAGCATATACGATGCTTTGGTGATGTCTAAAGACCTTCGGGAGACTCTGATTCAGGCTCTCAAAGATCCCGAAAGATACGAGACGTATTTTGCTGAACGTAATTTGACTGAGGTTCTACAAGCTCGTAATGAGCCATTTATTACTTTCTCCGAAGAGGATATGATGCTCGGAACTGCAGACCATAATCGTCCTCTGTATGTTATTGCAGAGAGCGATAAACTGATCATCAGTCGAATCTTAATCGATCCTGGATCCTCCGTGAATCTGATAAGCTTGAAAGCACTGAGATCCCTCTACCTTGATGTGGAACACCTCGGGCCAGATAAATTGATGGTGCATGGTTTCAACGAGAAAGGGCAGAAAACCCTTGGATCATTCATGCTCCCTCTTGTATTTGGAGAGCTCCATACAGAAGCTAAATTCCATGTGATTGATGCGGATACTTCATTCAAGGCGCTACTAGGTCGTCCTTGGTTGCATGAATATGGCATTGTCCCGTCAACATTACACCAGTGTATGAAATATCTCAAAGATGGAGAAGAATTCAGGATCTCTGGTGATATTCAGCCCTTCACAGTTCATGAAGCAACAGTCTATGAAGATGCACGATATTTCATGCCAAAGAAACAAAAGTCTTTGAGCTCCCTCGAAGCTAAAGCATCAAATTCAAAGAGTATAAAGCGACCTGAACTGGAGGGTAGGAAAAAGCAGGTGGGGAGAAAGAAGGCAGTACCGACTCTTCCCAAAGCGCCGACCATTCCAAAGGAAAAGAAGCATATACCTCATCTGGGAAGTGACACAGATGAAGATGATGTTACTCCTGCTAAATCTCGAAAAGTATGCCAGTCCACAGATGAATGGAGTAGGCAGGTCGAATTTTCAAATGATGATTATGACTACGACTCTATTTATATGAACACGGTGTAGAATGTGTTCTCTAGAAGAATAGACAGTCTATCAATTTCAGATAGTGTGCTCGTAGTCACGCGTGTTCCCTTACAACATTTCAAAGAAATTATTCCGCGCGAGGTGCATAAAGTTGAAGAACTCGCCACTCTCTATCTGCCTCCCCGTAAAAATGGGACCGAGCCAGGGAATGTGTTATATTCCATGGGAGTTCGTGAAGAGGAGAATCATGATTGGGATTACATGATCCTCGACTCCGAGGAGTTATTTCCTACGAGGCTACCCAGATTCAATACCAAGAATATTCAAAGAATGCTACAAAAGCAAATCAATATTCCTACTACCAAACGACAGCTTCGTACAAGTTTGGGCCTCTGGTATGGGAGGAGTCCGCGTTCGTTACGGCAGAAGGATACAGACGCATATAAAGGTATTGGATTCATCAAAAGAAAATTCCTCCGGAAGGAAACTTGCCGGGCAATCACATGCATGGAAATTGAATCCGATGATGGTGATGCTGAAGAGACATACGAGGCTGAGGATTATGATGAGCAGCCCGTAGAAGCCGAGCCTGCACCAGAAGAGCTTGAAGATGGTGGACAGGCAGCCACTATGGATGAACTAAAAGAAGTCAACTTGGGGACTGAGGAGGATCCTCGCCCAACCTTCATTAGTTCTCTCCTACCCGAAGAACAAATAGAAGAAATAAAAGAGTTCCTCTGTGAATTCAGGGACTGCTTTGCCTGGACATATGCTGAGATGCCTGGCTTATCCCCTGATGTAGCGGTTCACAGATTAGCAATCAAACCGGATGTAGCACCCGTCAAGCAAGCTCCAAGGAGAATGAGATTGGAGATTGAAGAACAAGTGATAGCTGAAACAAAGAAATTAATAGAGGCAGGCTTCATCCGAGAAGAAAAGTATGCCAATTGGATTGCCAATATCGTCCCAGTGAAGAAGAAGAACGGGCAAATTCGTGTCTGTATTGACTTTAGGGACCTCAACAAAGCGTGTCCAAAAGATGATTTTCTACTTCCTGTATCCGAACTCCTGGTGGACAATACGTCCAACTACGCATGTTCTCCTTTATGGATGGATCGTCAGGATACAATCAAATCAAAATGGCGCCCGAAGATGAAAAGCATACATCGTTTAGTACGCCTATCGGGATTTTCTGCTACACAGTCATGCCCTTCGACCTGAAGAACGCTGGTGCCACCTACCAGCGGGCGATGACTCACATATTTGATGATTTGATACATCAGAAGGTCGAATGCTATGTAGATGACCTTGTTGTTAAAAGTCTTGGTCGAAATGATCACTTAAAAGATCTCAGAATCTTATTTGAGAGAATTAGAATGTTTGATCTGAAGATGAATCCTCTCAAATGTGCTTTTAGGGTTTCCTCTGGCAAATTCCTGGGGTATGTTGTTCGTCATCGAGGAATAGAAATCGACCCCAACAAAATTAAAGCAATAACGGAGATGCCACCACCAAAGAACCTTCGACAGCTTCGCTCGCTGCAAGGACAACTGGCTTTCATTCGAAGATTCATATCAAATCTATCGGGTAGGTGCCAGCCATTTTCTAAGCTATTGAAGAAAGATGTCCGTTTCAAATGGGACGCAGAATGCCAGGAAGCATTTGATAGTATCAAGAAATACCTGTTGAATCCGCCCATTATAGCAGCGCCAATTCCGGGGAAGCCTCTTATACTGTATACAGTAGCACTAGAAGAGTCCCTCGGAGCACTATTGGCCCAGAATAATGAAGAAGGCAAAGAAAATGCGCTCTACTACATTAGTCGAAGGTTGACTGGAGCAGAAAGCCGTTATTCCCCAATTGAAAAGCATTGTTTGGCGCTGATTTTTGCAGTTCAGAAACTCCGCCACTATATGCTATCCCATAAAATCACACTGATATCAAAGATCGATCCGCTGAAGTTCTTGATGACAAGACCAGCGTTGACAGGTCGTCTAGCCAGGTGGGCAGTATTGTTATTGCAGTTTGAAATCACATACATGCCACAAAAGGCAGTGAAAGGTCAAGCATTGGCAGATTTTATTGCTGCACACCCAATCCCGGCTGACTCTCCACTCAACGATGATTTGCCCGATGAGCAAATGATGCAGGTCGAGGAAAATGAAAAGCTATCATTTTGGGAGATGTACTTTGACGGTGCATCATCGATTAGACCTGTCCGACCCCCAAATATGGCAAGAGCCCGAGCCGGCATTGGTCTCATTTTCGTAGCACCCGAGGGAGGCATAATAAGGTTTTCATTCAGTTTGACTGAACCTCGAACCAACAATGAAGCCGAGTACGAAGCTCTATTATCTGGGCTGGAGATTGCGATCGATGTCAGAATCCAACATCTCCAGATCTTTGGTGATTCTCAACTTGTAATAAATCAAGTACTTGGAATCTATAAGGTTGATAAAAGTCGAATTGCCCCACTATCACCGGCGAGCCCTCGAGCTTCTGAAGCAAATACCAAATGTTGAAATGACTCGCGTTCCTCGAGGACAAAATGCTAAAGCAGATTGTCTGGCCAAATTAGCCAAAGAAATGGCGAACATCAACGAGGAGAGGCCTATATTCATCAGAGTTTAGACTCGTAGGGTCTTGGAGCCCGCTCTATTACAATTCCCGAGGGCAGAAGGAATTCCAGATTTAAGTCAGCAGGATGAAACTTCAGTTGACCCTCAACCTCTCCATCAGATCATTATGGAAAACTATCCGGAAGGATATCATACGGCCAAGAGACATAAAGCTAGTCAAGCTTCAGAATCGTGGTGGCATTGTTTATATATTAAAGTTGAAAATGATTGGAGACAGCCATTCATTGACTACTTCAAGGAAAACAAACTCCCGATAGAAAAGTCTATGGCCGCACAAATTCGTAAAAGGGCGTTGCGATACGCATTTTGTTAATGATACGCTATACAGGCGAGCTTTTGATCAAATGTGGCTAAGGTGCCTAGGGACCAAGGAAGCTGATAAAGTGGTATCAGAAGTCCACGAAGGGCTTTGTGGAGCACATCAGTCAGGTCCCAAGATGGCTGCCAAAATCAAGAGAATGGGATATTATTGGCCAACTATGGTGAGGGATTGTATCGACCACTCTAAGAGGTGCCATGAATGTCAAATCCACGGTGATGTTATACATCAACCGCCAAATCCTCTGCATCCAACAGTAGCATCCTGGCCATTTGAATGCTGGGGCACCGACATAATTGGGCCAATAGATCCACCATCTTCAACGGGACACCGCTTTATTCTAGCAGCGACGGACTACTTTTCCAAGTGGGCAGAAGCGGCTCCATTCAGAGAGGTCACATCCGAACATGTGATCAACGTTTTCACACACAATGTCGTCTACAGATTCGGTGTGCCACGCCGCATAATCTCAGACAATGGTACTGCATTCAAAAGTACAAAAATCTATAAGTTCGTTGATCGGCACAAAATAGATTGGCGATATTCATCCATATACAATCCAAGGGGCAAATGGATTGGCGGAAGCCTTCAACAAGACGCTGGTGAAATTGTTGAAGAAGATTCTCACCAAGAACAAAAGAGAGTGGCATACGAAGATGGCAGAAGCTCTATGGGCCTATCGCACAATCTACAAGACGCCAACCAAAGCCACTCCTTATTCATTGGTGTTCGGTGTTGAAGCCGTATTACCATTAGAGATTGAACTACCGTCACTCCGGATAGCAATTCAGAATGATCTCACTCAAGAGCAAAATGTCCGTCTCAGAATGGAAGAGCTTGATGCACTCGATGAACTCAGGTTACAAGCTCAACAAAACTTGGAAATCTACCGAGGAAGAATGGCAAAATCATTCGATCGTATGGTGCGTCCTCGATCATTTCAAGAAGGAGAGTTGGTCATGGTGCTGAGAAGACCAATCATCCCACACAGAAAAATTGGTGGCAAATTCGTATCCAATTGGGAAGGTCCTTTCGTCATCGAGAAGGTGTACCAAGGAGGAGCATATCAGTTGATCGATCTGAACGGTCAGAGGCCTATGCTACCTATCAACGGTCGACATTTAAAGAAATATCATGCATAAAAAATTCTATGTTGAATGTATTTTATGATGACCAAAATTTTATGTGCATACTTATCAATGTATGCTTACATTTTGAAATTCTCTTGTATAGCAAGAAGGCATTTCAAAATCCCCCATCAGACTGGGGGCATTTTAAATATTTATTTGGGTCGACATCGTGCTGCGTGTCAAGATCCCCAAATAAATATTTAAAATCTCAAAGATACAAAGCCTATCCAAAATGTCCCTGTGAGACATGGGCATTTTAAATATTCATTTGGATCGACATCGCGCTACACGCCGGAATCCCCAAATGAATATTTAAAATCTTAAAATTTCAAATCTATTCCATTCTGAAATGTCTCTACAAGACAGGGGGCATTTTAAATATTTATTCGGGTCGACATCGCGCTGCATGCCAAGATCCCCGAATAAATGTTTAAAATTATCAATCCATATATTCTTTTGTGCTAAAGAATACAAAGATTTCTTTTTCAAAGTATATGCAGGTGATCTTTCAAAAGATAGAGACAATTCCTTCTACAACAAACCAAGACTCAAAAGTCAAGAAAGAGACTTTTGTGGCTACACACTCCTACAAAATTGAGCCGAAGAAGCTTAAGTCTTTCGACAGCCTGAGCTTAAGGTTCGAATGGGTGTAAGGTCGGATCCAACAAGCCCAAATATGGCCGGATTGCTGGCAGCTCCGTCTACTCAACAAGCCATAAGAAAGGCCGTAGTAGCGGAACCCCCACTTCGTCAACCCGTCAGTAGGGACTGTAGAAAGTACAAAATATAAATTGACTCGACCAGTTCAAGTGATCGTAGTCTATAAAATTCTCCTAAATGACTGGAGAATCAAAAGTTCCAGTGGAAGGATGAGTCTCAAGCAACTACCAAATGTTCGTAGGCTCCAAAATCTAAAACCACAAAGATGGCTCCAAATCAACCAACTTCAGTTGAAATCAGCATTGGGAAGCGCATTCCCATAGCTCAAGTCTGAAGCCTGAATGGGTGTAAGAGGTCGGATCCAACAAGCCCAATATGGCCGGATCGTTGGCAGCTCCATCTACTCACAAGCCATAAAAAAGGCCGTAGTAGAGGAACCCCCATTTCAGCAACCAGAAGGACAAAGGGCTATCAAATTCTAGCTCTCCGATCTGATGAACTCAAGTGATTCAGATTAAAGTCTTCTAAAGTGTTAAGGATCAAGATACTACCTACGTTCGGTACTATCATCTGAATCCAGAACCTGCAAATCCTTCAAAAAAATCCGTAAAGCACAAAGCGAGGATCGAAGGAATTTTTCTTCAACAAGTCCGTCAAAGCACAAAGCAAAGGACCGAAGAAAATTATCCCAAAGTTCACACAAAGCTCAAGGCCGAACTAAGTGGATTCTGTCATCAACAAGTCCATTATGCCAAGCTCAGGACCGATGACTTTTCGCCATCGACCTAATACAACAAACGTGATCCACAGGGTCAATCAGCTTACAACAAACGTGATTCGCTCTAGTCGCGTACCACATTTGTTGGGGGATTTTGTTAACCAATACACAGAGAACAAAAATGAAAAGGAAGAGGAAATCTAACGTGCATACCTCATGTCCAATGGATCCAGAAAGTTGGCTTAAATCCGCTGAGCCTCTGCCGAAACGGCGCCGTTCGTATTTTTCCCGGGATTTCAGCTCAAATCCCGCAACGACGACCTCGATCGCAGCTCTTTCGCGTCGTTAAATACCAGGCAGATGGAGCATTCAGTCGCTGCTTGCTTGCACGAGGCTCTCGACTTCCATTCTCTCCTCTATCTCCCTCCTCCGAGCTCCGACCTCCAAAGCCACGATCAAACTCCCAATCCTAAGCTCCGATCTCCACCCATCTGCCTTCCAAAATTTACCTCGGAACTTACTCGTTAAAACTCCCTCGCCGAATAAGAAAAGCTAGCGGAGGCCGGGGCCGAATTTTCGGAGCCCACACCTATAATTTTTATAAAATTGTGTTAGATAGCCGCAAAGTATTTACCTATTACTCATGACATTGAAGATTTGTAGTTCTACCAGATTTCTCAGTTAAATAACACTTGTTGTAATCATCAATACAAAGTTGAGCAATTGCTAGCTTAAATTCTTCATGACAATCACTTTCAAAATTTGAATCGAAACTCATTTTTTCTTGCCATATAAACGTAAGGTGAATAGCAAAAATTTTGATACCAATAATGATAATAGTTTAAATAGCATCAGCCAAAATAGCTAAAAACGGGTTATAGCATCAGAAGCTGTTACACATACCAAAAATTTGATCCATTGATCTGTGTCAGGATGAATGAATTCCCAAGTTACTGTAAGAAGTCACCAGTTATCAACTGTCATGAATAAATACTACAATGCTGGATATATATAACCGATGGATATGAATATATATTATGAAAATTTTTAAAAGAAAATGAAGGATTTCCTTTAAAAGGATGCCATAACTAAGACACTACCTAGTGCATGCTTCTAAAATGATTTGGCTTCAGGGTTTCATAACCGTAACAATTTACCATGAACTCTTCATATCCATGCTTTTAGAATCAATATAATTTGGCTTCAAGAAAAGTTTGCAGTTTAGAGCAGATAACGGTTGAAACAATATGTGCAGAATTATAAAAAAAATTGTTTCGTTTATGACTTTATATAATTTAAAAACTAAAACTAGAAGATTTGATTAGCTTTAATGATACTGAGTAGCTAGGAAAAATTGCATCCAACAAAACACTAACTTAAACAACCATTCTGAAAAGCACTGAACTTACTCCATCATTTTAGAGTAATAATACAACCTTTGCTTCTGCATTGCATTCATTCATATAAAAAAATATTTACATCCATAATGAATCTTCTTAAAACTTCTACAATTCCTTCGATTAGCTCACACATCATTTAAATCTTCCATCAAATTAAAAAAAAATCATCCTTTCAATCAACAATGATCTAGATGATCCATATATACTTGATTGAGATGGCATCTCATTTTCAAACTTTTCCATTATATCTACCCTTCTTTTCAAACTTTCGCTTAATGGATATTGGTGGTATCCAAAATTTTTGTCTTTTTAGCATACTTTGAAAGAAACTTTTCGTTAAATGTAACCTCCACATACTGACCATAGACTTTATTTCCCTTTCCCTAATCTCTTCTTCAGTGTCCACAGAGGTTTTGGCGAATGATGTTTATGATTACTTTTTGTAGTGGTATCACCATTAAATATGACAGAGACATATATTGGGCATCCTTTCCATATAAAATATCTTTGCACTTCTGTTAACCTATTTATTGCTAATTACTATTAATATTTATGACTTCTAAATATGAGTTAGACATAATATATCATCAAATAAGTACCCTACATAACTTGGATCAAACATCTTATGAAGCAATCACTTGACCTGTGGTGACAATATAATTGATTTTGATTTCCTTCAGCAAATTCAGTAAGTCCCTCCAACGGGTTCTAAGAGCTTTCTTTAATCCTGTTCTTAATTTATCTTTCTTACAGATATTTTTTTGCTGCTGCTTGAAGAACTTGTATAATATGTGACTATTTTGTTGGTCTACAAGTAGTGATTTGTTTATTTTCATTAATGGCCTCATTTTTCTTAAGTTGTATTAAAATTTGCATATCTTTTCTATTATACTGCCTTTGCACTTTCCTCAATTATATCACTATTGTCCATAATCTAACGATAGATGATTAAATTAGTTTAGATGATATGGGGAAGTGTATTTGTATTAGTAACTATCTATCTTATCTTAATAAAATATAGGGGAAAAAATTATTCTTTCGTCAAAACAGCACACATAAGAAGTGCAAGTGAAATCAAACTGCTTTTGAACAGTAGCAGAAGCTGACAAGCACAATAAGAATTGGTTCCATTTTCACTACAAACTAATTTATAATAACAAATCCAAAAGAAGTCACCTCACTTTATTAAGAAAACAAGATAAGACCATTAATGATCACAAGCTGGTAGTGAGAGCCCCTAAAGCAGGTTTAGGATAGCTTGTGTTGAGGATTCCTATGATTTTGAGCATTATTAACAAAAATAGAGAAAAATATCTGCTAACCACTTGTAACTTACTAGTGAAACTGCAACTAGGAGTCCTTTATGCCGTAGGAATTTTCGTGATGGGATTTACCAAGTATATGAGAAATGCTTTCAGCATAATTTTGAAGCCATCAGGGTTGTAGCGGCAGATTAAAGGCGGTAAAGGCCCAAATCTCTTGTTTGTGCAGGGTAGCATCAGAAGTTATACTCCTTATTAAATCTACTAATATGTTTAATCCACCCATTCACTCAAAATACTTGAAGCATCATACTTCTATACAAATTTTTCCATAGAAAGCTGTTCCTAGTTAACTTTGATATTTTTGCATAATAAGCTGTTGGTATCGAAAAAGTCAATGAAGCATCATTTGGTCAAATTTCTGATCTAATACCTAAAATCAGCTTAAATGCAAGTTGTGGCATGTATCAGCATTTCCTCAATAATTCGAAGAAGAATAAATTGAAGTTTGGCGTTAGGAAGAAGAGAATCAAACATTTGAGGGGACAAATATTTATGAATATTGAGTGCTTATAGTCAAAATGAGAGACTCGCTTTCAATAAGTTTAAGATAATTAAATTCAAATATCATTTAGAAACCCTAAGTCTAAAAAATATTCTATAATTAAGGAAGATCAAAACATATTATCTAGTAAGATGTTCTTATTTTTAACTGACGAAGGGCTTTACTTCTACACATTTACGGAGACCCTTGTGTGGACCAAGGAGGATTCTAGAGCTCTATTTGCTAGCATATGACACCCATCATAACCGATAAAACTAATATCTATCACCAACACTAATGGCAATATCCTTCATCACACTAACACTCACCATGGTCAACAACCTTAATGCCTATCATAGCCATAAGTTTTGTTGCTATAGATGAAGTGTTTAACGTCCTAGCTTTGTATGAAGATTCAATATAGACAGATAAGAGAGAGGGATGCAACAATCTTAAGAGATTATATTTTTTACATGAAAAATTCAGGAGAGGGAAAAACAACAAGGCTTGACCCAGTTAAAATGATTCCCCTAGTGTTTATCATTGATTACAAATTATGCCCTTCATCAAGGGATGTTGCCTAAATGCAACAAATATACATCATATATAGAAAATTATATGAGTAAAGTTGGAAGAATCTAATGATATGAGAGTTGTTATGAAGAAAACATTGGCGTTTTTATTTAGCCAGTAGGACCGTACGTAGTTGGGTAGCGAATGTTAGGGACTATAGCCGGGTGACTGAGGTTAGAGGGACCATAGTTGGTGAGCAGTGGAGGCCAAAAGGATCATAGGTGTCTAGTAACGGAGGTTGGAATGATCGTAGTCGGGCGATAATGGTTGAATAGATCATGGTCGGCAAGCGACAGAGGTCAGATGAATCGTAGTCGGTGTGCATTCGAGGTCAAAGATATTTTTATCGTGTGATAGTTGTTGGAGAAACCGTAGTCAGGCAACAGAGCTTAGAGGGACCGTAGTTAGGCAATAGAGGTCGAAGGGTCTGTTGTCTAGCTATGGAGGTTGGAGGGAATGTAGTTAGCGGACGACAGAGGTCAGAAGGATCGTAGTCGGTGGACAACGGAGGTCGAAGAGATCATTGACGTGCAACACTGTTCAAAGAGACTGTAGTGTCACGCCCAAAAATCTTAATTCGGAAGAATTACATCTTTTTTTAATCTCTCAACATCAATAAGAGCTCACAAATTTCATTTCATTAATATATATATCGTGAAACATAAATACATTTCTATTAAGCAAATATTTACAACCTATTTGAAGCCCAAAATAACATATACAATATCCATGATACTCAATCAACAACAACCCATCATTGAGAATATAACATGAGTACAAAAAGAACGACCAACATATATAGAAGGAAACTCTTACCAACAAATCCAAATTATCCTCACTCCCTTGGTCGCTTACCCCTACCTAAAAATATGTAAAAATCACATAATGAGCTATTAAACCCAACAAACTACCAATATCTATAACTAAAATCAGTGTCTATATCATATATCGTATTCATATCAGTACAATATCAATCTGGTAACATATCAATCCTAGATATCATTCAATCAATTATTTAGTATTGTATCAAAGCAGAGCATAATGTTTTCATCATAGAGTTCATATAGCATCAGAATAGAGCAAAGCATATCATATATCATGTATATCACATACAAAATCATTGTATACCCACTATCAATCATATCCATCACAGTCTCATTTGTCTTGTCCATCATCAATCAAACAATACTATTGATATCATTCAATTAGGTAATCAATCATCATTCTTATCTGTCATCGATCTCACATATCTTATATGTAATCTATGATATCAATCATCTATCATCTATAAATCAATCACTATGAATAGTCGCCACTCTTTTCCTTTCAGCATAATTTATTAAATCAATTACTAGCTAACATCCCCTATTTATTTTAAAGAAAGTTCGTCGACCCGCCCTCCTGTATAGGGTAACATGCACACACATTTCATATGTATATATTATGCCCTAAAATGCATGCTATGCCAAATGAGGAATAACCATTTGAAAAAAAAAATTATCATATGCATGTCGTATCTCAATTCAAGATTTAATGCATTAGCACATGATCATCTTATAATTAATATTTCCTTATTCATTTCATTTAAATATTGTATAAGTCAAACTACCTGATGATACTTCAATATAAGCCAGCCAAAACATTCATAATGATGATATATAACCCATATTAAAAATTACTTGGTGAAAATTCACCATAACATTTTTTTTAAGTTCACTAGAACATGAGATATCACATTTCTATAAATTTTGGGGGAGAGAAATCATACTGAACTTTGAATCATTGAAAACAGATGCAGAGTAAAGGTCACTTACTACGATCATATTAGTTTTTATAACATTGCTGATGGATGAAGAAGCCCTAAAAGACATTCTATCTCCTCTCTCTCATTTGCTCTCTCCCTTCTTTTCTCTTCTCCTTTATTTCCTTCCCGGCCAAGGCAAATAAAATGAGGGGGTATGGCTTGGTTAATAGATATTTATGATAAAATATATAAAAATATGTTTTAGTGCCTAGCGCCTTGATCTCCAAGCATTAGTGTCACTGCTCTACATACCACCTTGAAAGGTATTGTAGAACAAAGCCTTCAGCATCGTAGCGATGCTTTACAGTGTCGTTATGATCGCAAGCACAGCGCTGCAGTGCTCTCCTTAAAAAAATTTCATATTTTTATTTTAAATATTTTCCAAATTTTAGTTATAGTTAATATTAGCCCCTAATGAGCTTATAGTTAACATTTTCCAACTCATTTCATATAAAATGCCATATAAGTCAAACTACTAGGTGAAAATTCAATATAAGCTGGTCAAAACATTATAATGATGATATCTACCACATATTAAAAGTTACACTATAAATGTTTGCTAAAATAAGATATATCATATTTCTATCAATTTCATGAGAGAGAGAATATACTAAACTTAGAATCATTGAAAACAAGTGAAGAGTAGAGGCCACTTACTACGATCAGAATAATTTTTGTGACAGATAAAGAAGTCATGAAAGACCTTCTCTCTCTTCTCTCTTTCCTCTCTCTCCCTTCTCTTCTACTTCTCCTTACTTTTCTGATCGACCAAGAAAATCAAAATGAGGGGGTATAACTTGGTTAAGGGATATTCATTTTAAATATATAAAAATACTTTTTAGTGTTTGGCACCGTAGTGTTGTTGCACTAATATCAGCCCTAGAGGTACTGTAGAACAGAGCCTTCAGTGCCACAATGATGCTTCTCTAGCACGTTCTAGTGCTTCTACGCTCTCAAGCACTATGCCACAACGCCCCTATTCAGAAATTTCCATATTTTTTCATTTTAAAATATTTTCCAAATTTCAGGTCATTACACGAAGTTGTCGGGCAACAGTGGTCGAAGGGACTGTAGTCATGTTACGGAGGTTGAAGGGACTATAGTCGAGCGATGGAGGTCTGTTAGATCATATTTGGACAATGGAGGTCAAAGGAACCATAGTCGGACAACAAAGGTTAGCGGTCATAGTCGGGCAATTGAGGTTGTATGGATCATAGTTAGTGAGTGATGAAGACCAGAGGGATCATAGTCGGTTGGTGATGCTTGTCAGAGTGACCATGTTGGACAACAAAGGTTGAAATGACCATTGTTGGGAAACATAGGTCAAAGGTACTGCCATCGATGAGTGATGTAGATTGAAGGGATTGTAGTCTACGGGCAACGGAGGTTGAAGAGATCATTATTGTGCAACGTTAGTTGAAGGAACCATAGTCGGTGGACAACTATGGTTGGAGGGACTATTGTTAGGTGATAGAGTTCTAAGGACCATAGTATGGATATGAAGGTCAAAGGATTAGTCAGAGAGCAAAAAAGGCTAAAAGGACCATAATTGACTAGCGATAGAGGTCGGAGGGACCATAGTAGGGTGATAGAGGTCAAAGCAATCGTTGTCGCACAAAGGAGGTTGGAGTGACCTTAGTTGCGAGTGATGGAGGTTAAAGGAACTATAGTTGACAAATGATGGAGGTCGGAGGGACTATTGTCGACCAATGGTTGTTAGAGAAGCCATAGTCAACAGTCAACTATGGTCAGAGGGACCATAGCAGACTACTTTGTTCAAAGGGATTATTTTCAGGTGATAGAGGTCAGAGGGACTGTAGTTGGGCTATGAAGGTTGCATGGACTGTAGTCTGGTAAAAGATGTTTGTGAGACTATAGTGGTTGGGCGATAGAACTCTAGGGACCGTAGTTGGGTGATAGAGGTTAGAGTGGAGACTCGATGGTGGTTGCTGGATGGAGGTCTGACGGTGACATCCTGGTTGAGGTCTAGCAGAGGCAGCTAAATGGATGTCCGATGGAGATCGGCTGGTGAAAGTCCTATGGACGGCCACTAGTAGGTGAGAGTTTACCAACGATGGTGCTTCAGGATTCATGCCTTAGAGTTCTCTTGAATCTCTAGCCCAAGATCCAAGCATCGCCCCTCGTGTAAATATGAAGAAGATATAAGCGTCCCCCACCCCCTTCAAAAAAAAGAAATTCTCCCTCATGTGAAGAGTGAGGGTCTGTTTATAGATTTTTTGGAGTGACATAACCTATAAATATGATGAAGTTCCATAGCAATTTTGGAGTGCTCAATCGAATGGCCCCCATTTATGCCCTCGACCATAGAGCATTTGTTTAGCTTTTTAGTATTTTAATGATGTTAGACTTAGGTGATTATAGGCCTGTTGGATTTGTCTCATCAAGCTGCTCGAATCGAGTATAAGCATGCAATATTTGGATATTATTTGGTCATCCAATTAGTATTTTGGAGCTTCTAATATACTTCTTGCAATTGCTTTGGATCCATTTGGGCTTTGATTGGATTGATTTTAGTGTCGTTGGGTTTTTCTCCTCGGGATGTTTAGTTTGATTATAAGTATGCTGAGATCAGAGTTTGGATGGCCCCAAATTTAATTCTGTAAGTTACTAACTTGAATATGCCTTAAGTGCGTCTGATCAAGGAAATTTTTGGTGATGCATCAAGGTTGATGCTCATAATTAGTAAGGTTAAAGCCCTCCATCAATACCAAAATCAATGCCCTCAATTATATTCAAGGCTAATGCTTCGCAATTATAATAAGGTTGACGTCCACTATTGAAACTAGGGTTCTCAATAAATAACTCGACTTGATAACCAACATTGACCCGACCAAAAATTTTGTATTATATTTGACTCATTTAAAAAGGGGTTGGGTTCAAATTGGAAATCAAATCCATCGAATTAACATATCAGGTTTGGGTTTTCTACAAATTAGATTATGACCCAATTTTGACCCAGCACTTAGTAATAATTTTCTTTGCAAATATTAAATATGATTCATTTGTTGCATTTCAAACATCAACCATTTTTGTTGATGTCAAAATGTAGCAAATGTATTAAAATCTATTGTCAAATGCATATTTAAATTTTTTCCATGGTAGTTTCTAATGTCTAATTTAGCATGTCATTATAACTTTTTGTGTAGTAGATAATTTATGGAAAATTATTTTTTCCTCTTAAATTCTTTTACTTATTGGAATGTTCTTCTTACTTTTAATCAAATAAACGTAATTCTAGAGTTGTTAAGTTATAGTTTTCTTAAAAATCTAAACAGGTAATTAGGTTGGGTTTGGATTATCCTGATTGCTGGCAGGTTACAGTTTGGGTTCACTTTTTTAGCCATTTGTTAAATGGGTCATGTCTAATCGATTGGGTTCAAATCGAGTCAATTTCAAGTTGGACCTAAACTCAACATGCTAACCTCTTTTGACACCCTTAATCGACACTAACGTTAATGGCTATGGACCTCCAAAAGGGTACTGCTGTGTGGGGGATGGAGTGTAAAGGGTATACGACCGCATCATCCCGAAGGACGAGACTATTGCAGGGCTTCGCGCTCTTCACAAGCGGTCCAATGGAAGGGAAGATTAGATCGCACATACAATTAACCATTGAGGATAATAGCTCTTGCCAATGCACCCCGATGGGTAATAATATGCATGATCTGATCGAAACAACGGATTTCCCCCACCCGATACATCAGTTTGAGTGGGGTTTATTTGATGGTAGAATTCGGTTTCCTACAATTACATCTCATGCCTGAGCCTGAGAAGACTCTCGATTAAGGACTCTACATTATTCTCTCAAATGGGATTGTCACGTAGGGAGGAGACTAGGAAGTCCTACTCAAAGGGAAAGATAGGCTCAACTGGGCATAGTTAACATACACGGCTCACATTAACACGCGGAGGGAGTAAGGTAGTGAGAATAAACTTGAGAAAAAGAAAGTAATGCACTCAAAATATACATGAGAGAAGGATGAAAGTTACGTCATCCATGTGACACTGATAGACATGATTTATAGCCTCTGAAGAATAGGGGACTTACCCACCGATGAGGCATACTACGAGACACTGAATGTAGTAGCCTTGAACCCTAAATCTAGATTGGGTTTAGTGTTCTACACAACACTAACACCCGTGTCCTATCTAATGCATTCTGGTCTTATATCCTTCCTAAAAAGGAAAGTCAGCTAACCCCCTAAACGTATAATATCCATACTATCTAGTCTCTATGAAAGATGGGTGGTAGGCTGAGTTTTTGGAAGTAAGGCCGACGTCTAGAGAGTTTCCTAATTGACCTTAGACTTATGTAAGGTGAATGCTATTAGAGCTAATGTAATTAAATTTTTGATTTAGTTGATTTCTAATATAATGCATGCTAGTTAAATGTCTCCAAACCAAGTATGCATGAAATTTAAAAAGGCTTAAAAATATTTTTTTTTTAGAAAAGCTAAACTTCCCCAGATTCAACACCTCATCCTCATAGGTCAGATTATTTGAATTATACCCGCATGTAGGGAAGTATCTTATAGAAGGAGAGAGAAAATACATTAATTTGCATGCAACCCTAGATAATTTCGATTATTCCCTAGATCGTTAAGTTTCTATATTATTTAATTCTTAAAATATTAAATTTTAGTTACAAATAGAAAAAGTTTTTGTCCTTAGAGAGCCTAACCAAATTAGGTCATACACTTGCAAGAAAGAAACATATGGAAAACAAGCAAGTTCTACTGCACAATTAAAGTAAACAAGTCAATATAAATAAAACCACAATAAAAAAATTCCAAAGTCCATGGCAAGTGTCATATATAGTTCAACCCAGGGTATGTAGAAAAGTAATGGTGTTCAGGCCCCACCAACAACAATTTGGATTTTAATCTTATTGAATGACGTAAGTTTTAAAGCCAAGATATTTTGTCTTCAATATCTTTATATGGATCGTCTTCCTCCGATCATCATCCTTCTGATCGACTTCTTTCAGTCTTCATAAGATTTATCCTCTAGAAGGGTACCCAAATGAATAAGAAATTCCCTATAAAGGGTCTTTCTTTTTCTCTTTGGGTATTGTGTGTTTGAAATGCCTCACTTTTGAAGACTTTCACAACTCGATACTTTTACAAATTACATTAAAAAGAGAAAAATCTAGACTCTCTTTCATGATTATCCTAATAGAAAATTCCAAGCAGTTAATATGCAACAACCTAAGTAGTTATATATGAAAAGTAAAGTCCTCATTGTCAATCACATTTGGCCATGCTCTTTTAATTTAAAGGAGGACTTAGCAATTTCTGAAGCATCTGCATAAAATATCATTAGTTTTAAAGCTTAATTATTTCTTGCCCCATTTAATCAATACAATGTATGAGCATGACCACCTACATAAGATTAAATTAATATAAATTGTATATAGCCTAGGGGTAGATCTAACACATAATCAATCACATCACAGATAAAAGAAGTATAGTAATAAAATAAATAATCATAGTAAGTTAAATCAACCAACACATGTGCCACATGCAAGAGCGCCATATCACAGAAATAGAAAAGAAAATCACTGGCCTAACCTAGAGCTAGAAGCGGTACCCTAACAAATAATTCTATGTGTGTGTAGAAGGCTGTGTGGCTTTGGATAGGTCCTATGTTAGGTATATAGTTCAAATTGCTTCGGACCCTATTTAATGAACTATATATGATTGACCGGAGAGTTGACTTTTTTATTTAGGTTGGCTTTTGGAAAGCTAATGTTTTTATTAAATACTAAATTTTAATTAGAGTTGTATGTCTTTTATTTTTTCCAATTTGGATTTTTTTGAAATTAGTTATGATTTTTCAAAGTTTAGGTAATTAATGAATTATTAAAAATTGTTTAATATAGGGCATTTTGGGGGTTTTGATCCAAATCAGCTCTAAACTGCTTAGAATCAACCCCAAAGGTTAGAAATGACCTAAAGAGATGTTCCCAAGTATTTTGGGAGAATTTGGAATTTTTAATAATTTTTAATTATTTAATTTAATCAAAGATGCAATTTTTGGTCAAAATTAAATTAAGGTTTAGGTTGAAGATCAATTAAGAAGATTTTAATTTTCTCATATTGAGGCTTGAATTCTGAAGAATTTTATATATTATAAATACTTTTTGGATTTAATTTGAATTTAGTAGAATTTTTTGAAGTTATAGGGGCTTAATGAAAGTTTAAATTAGGGTTTGTTAATTAAGTGGTTTAAAGACTCCTAAAAATTCCTAAAAAATTCTAGGAGATTTAAGATGTCACTAAGTTTAAATGTGTTAAGTTTCATGTCCATCGATTCTAGCTCCTACAATTTTTTTAAGTTCGCTAGATGTATCTTTAATTTTGTCCTTAGAGTGTTGCTACATTAAGTATGTTTGAATCAAATATTTAAGACTAACCCTTGGGCTAATATAAGGGAAATGCAGCAAAACAAAACACAACATGTATTTAAATCTATGAGGGCCTAAGCTAAGTGATCGTGTATCCTGTACATGCAAAAGATAACTAAATAATTAATTAAGTATGATTAACAAAGTGATTAGCGAATGATTGAAACTCAATCATCCACTAATCCAACCCCCCCCCGATTACTATCCACATGCATAGCCTATGTTTAAAATTCCATAAATTTGATCCCTCAAAATTAGGGGAAATATATATATATATATATATATATATATATATATATATATATATATATATATATATATATATATATATATATATATATATATATAGAGGTTTAAAAATAATATAATCAAAAAAATAATTTCAAGTTCATATTTATGAGAGATCCATTAGTCACCAGAGCGAGGCTTCAAAATAATTAATATACTATTTATTTAAATAATATTTAAGTAGTTAAAATAATTAAATAATAAATAAATAATTCATAAAAAATAGGTTCTCAAATTTGAAAATAATTTTAAATTAAAATACATAATTTTTTAAAAAATATGAGATATTATACATAATTTTATGATTTAAAATGAATTAATGAAGTTTAAAAGTATTTAACAAGTATTTTTAAATAATTCAAAATAATAAATATTTAAAAATAATTATTAAATTAGATTAAATTAAATATTAAAGTTTCCATAATTTAAAATAATTTAATAAAAATATGTTTTTATAAATTTTATAAAATAATTAAATTTTAAATTAATTAATTACGAATTAAGTAACTTAGCTATTGAATTAATAAACTTATTAAAGATTACTTAAAATAATAATATTAAAAATAATTTTTAAAATTAAATAATCAACAAAAGTTTTTTTTATTTTTAAAGATAAAAAAAGAGTATTTATTATTATTATTTAAAATTAATTAATAAATATTAATGATAATTAAATGTTTAAAGATTTAAATAGTTAAAATTATTTAAATAATAATAAATATGCCACAAATAATTTTAATTTTAAGTTAATTTATTTTAAAACAATTATATAATTATTTAAAATATTTAAATGGAAAGTATTTAATTTTGATAAAAATATTAAATATAATATTAATTTAATACTAATTAAATACATAAAATATAATTAATTAAATAATTTAAATATATATAAGATATTTAAAAATAATTTTAATTTTAAATTAAAGAGGATAGAAATTTGATATATAATACAAATTTTGGGTTTAAAAATAATTTTAAATTAATTTTCAAAGTTTTCTTATTTAAAAAAAAACATTTAAAATAAGTTTTAAAGTATTTTAGATATATAACCAACGGCGGTGGGAGGCACGTAGCAGCTCTAGGTTCACTCCGTAGTTCTAGGCAAACAGTGGCAATGGTTGCGCCGCCGTGCAAACATTGACAATGATTGCAGGGAAAACCGCACAGCACTTAACCACATTGGTAAAGGATCTCCGTCGTCTTATCTCTCGCTATTTGGAATGAACGGTCTAGATCGATCCTAATGGATAGCGAAGCCACGGGACCGAACCCTGCGGTCGATCCGAACTGCAAAACTACTAGATATTCACCGTTGATTGCGAGATTAATGGTCCGGATCACCTCCCAACAGATGAAGTCGTAACTCAAAACCCTAAAATGTTTTTTTGCTTCATTCTCACTATTGGGTGAACCAAATTGGATGAAATTTTAAACACAAGGCCTATAAATGAAGAGCATTCATGGGGAAGTGATTTCGTGTTCTAAAATGCGATGTGTAAAAAGTTATATTAATCTAAGTGTTCTAGTCTAGGGTTTCAAATTTACCTTAATCCAATGTATGGATTCAAAAGATCTCGATAAGGTTGAGCTTGTAGACTGTCCTCATATAATTTCCTAGTTGAAATCGAGTTTTGATACACCTTGGATCTATAAGAAATCACCTTGGGAGGATTTTGACTCAAGCTCATTGGAATCCCGTCGCCGGCGATGTTTAACCGGAGGGAATTAACTTGGGAAGATGGGGTGGAGTTAGGAGAGCTCTCAAAAGAAAGTTTTCGGGCTAAGGAGGCTTGGAGAGGGATAGATTGCAAAAGTCCCTCTAAAAGAACCCTAATTCATCTTTTTTAAAGTCTAATGCTCATGAGGGACAGCCTAGATTGAATCTCTAGTGAATTAAGAGGGAAAAGAATCTTAATTAGCCGTGGTTTGAATTGAGAGCTCATTAGGCAATGGTTAAATACATTAAATATGATTAATTTGATCTAAATAGGTCAAATTGACCAAGGGAGATTTGGGTTGACCAAGTCAATGGTTAACCTAGTCAACCTAGTCAATTAAATCCAAAGGGGTGGGGTTTGAGCTCAAGATGGCTTTGAATTGGATTTGAATTGAATGAGGCTCCATAAGGCTTAATGGGTCAACCTGGGTTGACCTGGTAAACCAGTTGACTCGAGGCTTAGGTTTGAGCTCAACATGGTAGGTCTGACCCATGGAACCCCAGGGAGGTCTTGGATTGAGACAAGGAGGGTTGGAATGGATTTGAAATCAAATGGAGAGCATTTGGGTCAATTGGGTCAACCTGGGTTGACCTAGTCAACCAAGCTGACCCAGGGCCTGGGTCTAGACTTAACACACTAGGCTTGACCTGCTGAACTCAAGGGAAGTGGTCTTGTGGTATGACTTGGTCAATCTGACCAAGTCAACTCCCCTTGACCCAGGTAGAGGAGAAAATAAGGTGAACAATGGCGTCATCGGAATAACTTGAAGCGGTGCAGGTTGAACAGAACTGATTCAACCAACGTGGTTCTCATCATCTCATGACCTATTAAGCTGATTCATGTCTTTAAAATAAGAATAGAGATTTAGGGCATGCTTTGTGTGTGAGAGAGAGGGAGAGTTGCAACAAAAAGGAGAGTGAGGAAATGTTGGGCGTAGCTTGTGAGCGGGAAATCACGTTAACGTCTTATGTATCATCTTTTGTTGGAAGATAGTTGAGTGGCGATGCCCGGTAGATTTGAAGTTCAATGGCATGGCCAACCGGATTACTTCGGCTATCCAACAAGTCGTAGGAGGAGGTGAGCTCTATAGATCCTCCAACGGTAGCAGTCCCTCTGTTCGCTCTAGTCATCAATCACCATAATAAATTAGTGGCATTTGACTTCGTCAACTTTTTTGTTGTATTTATTAATAATTTAAATTCAATATTAGCTTATAATGTGTAATAATCAAATCTATAACCTAAAAGAGTTTAATATATAATAACAATTGTGTTTGTGTGTGTATTATTTATATATTTATTTTAAACTAATTCTATAGCTACTATTAGTAGTAATTTATATTAAGGGAAAACCAATTTTCATTATTTAGCTAAAGCTATTTTATGTATCGAGAAAATTGGTTACATATGTATATTTGTATTATAGTGTTAACATTTAAACAAACTGTTATGAAAATATTAAATCATGGTAAAAGATATTTTATGAGAGATATTAAAGAAAGCATTTATATTTGAGAATTTAGTTATGATGAATAAATTAGGTTTAGGGTCCATGGTAGAATCATTGATTTAAAAAATGCATTTAATTGATTGTTGTTGTTATTTAATATAGTGATGTGTGATGTGTGATGTATTGAATATACGATTAATCTAGACTTGTGAATTTAGGGTCTGTTAAGTACTGTGTGTTAGAATGGGAAGAGCTTCATCATGATTGGAATTCTCTATTGCTTATGGTAGGTGATTCTTCATTGAGTAAGAGATAAGCGTATATTTCCTTCTTACGGGTCTTGCTCTTGCTACTCATTGTATGTGAATAATGTGTATGGTAAGATGTGATAATTCTTTCTCAGCATCACATGTTATCATTTTAACATAATCTGATAGTTTGTGTTGCCATGTTTATTGTTGCGTAATTTTCTGAACAATTCATGTATTTCTTCTTGATTGCTCTTAATAACCATTGTATATACAAATCATAAATTTTGCAATACATATAACCAACCTTAATTATATTATAATCTTTGGTAAGCACTATTACTGAAATACAATATGTATATAATACAAGCTTGTGCGTTTAATTCTTGTAAATGCCGGTATTTTGACCCTATTGGATATTGGCTAGCCGGGATCGATAGAACCCAAGAGTGTCAACTCTATAGGAAATCACTGGATTTCCTTAGGATTGGTGTTTACCTTTCCCAGAAAGGTACTATAGTAAATTGATTATAAATGTTTACATATTGATATACAAAGGAAATAAATGACTAATGCATTATTGGTGGATGTATAAATATCAAATGCTTGTAAGTGAATGTGTTTGAATTTGAATACAATGCTTATTAGTTGAAAGAAATAAAAATTTTTGAGTTCTGTTGGCCTTCATAAATGAAGTATGTATATTCAAAAATCTCATATCATTTGCATTGTTTTTATTTATTTTTTTAATTATATTTATGCCAGTGAATTGTTGTTTATGTTTTACTTAGTGGGGTTTCAACTACTGAGTTTTTTTCTTGCAAACTCACATCTATTAATTCATGGTTTCAAGTTTGAGTTTGGGTTACTTCTATGGAGTTTTTAGTTTCAAGCATCACGTTCATCTGTGATAGACAATTGAGGTTAGAGTTATTTAATTGATTTAATTGCGTAATAAAAATTTTATTTATATTTGGTGGACATTTAGTATGCGTTTGAATTTAGATGCTATGAAGATTTATTGGTGGATACAAATTATTGAAGTTTTATATTTCCATTGCTTTGAAATTATTTTATAGATTTTGCTCTAATCACACCCTACCATTAGGTTATTGTGATTTCTTCCAAGCCCGATGATGGGGTGTGACAGTCATCACCAACAAGGTGATCACCCATCATCGTAAATAACATCAATGCTGGCTAACCCCAACAAGTTTAATACACATAATCTACACCAATAAAGACACTCACTATTGACATCAATGAAAAAGCACATCATCTCCATTAGAGTCGATGATCATCACCATCAACAATCTCGATGCTTATTATTGTGGGCTCTAAAAATTTGTGCCTCGGCCTCCCCTTTTTAGGAGAGTTTTAGCGATGTTCCGAGTCAAATTCTAGGAAGGCAGATGAGTTTGTAGATAAGACACTACCCAGAGATTTCATCCTCATTTTGTGAGCACTTTATAAACTAGTTCTAGGTTTCCCATAGGCACAAACACCTATGGTTAATTACCCCTCTCAATCATGAGAGAGAACTTTTGATTAAGGCAGTCATTAAATAGGTACGAAATACCTAGCATATAGTAGTGGCAAGTGAAATTTTTTTAGATTTATAAATTTATTATTTTTATACTTAAATCGGATGGTGGGGGGACTGATGATGAACCTGATCAAGATCTTATGGTTCCGTCATCCCAAACCATCGTGGTCCCTAGTCTACTTAGTCAGAAGAGATAGTCGACCCAAGTTGACAGAAGGATCCTTGTCAGTAGCCATGGGTTGCTTCGTCCAAGGGTACCTTGTAACTTGGGGTGAATGCTTGATTAAGGAGACAAATTTTAGTCAACCTTAGCTAACAGAAAGCTTTATGCCTTATTGAGTGCACCTTATGATTCATTACTCAAGGGACTTTTAACCATTGGAGAACATACGGGCTTTGACCATAACCGTGATATAGTGATGCTATTTTTACTGCAAAACCACCCAGTCAGAGGGCACATGCCACATCCCCGTTGGCGATAAATCATTTGAGAATAAATCATAGTGATATATTCAATTAGACATTTTGCTCTTTGTGAGCTGAAGTTATTCTGAAATTTATCATCCTTAACAAATGTTTACGGATGATGGATGGATTTTTGCTTTAAGTTTTAAATAATAAATTTCATTTGAATATTTTAAAATTTATTAAAATTTTGTTCCAAACATAATATAATTTTAAAATTTCGGGGTATTTTAAATGTTTGAGATCCCCTTCAATATAGATTATCTTTCAATACGTCCATCCTTGGGGTGAATTTGGAGTCATTTGCAAATTTTTGTATTTTGTAGAAATTTGATGGCATTTGGAATAGTTGATCCCCTCCGGTTGATATAAACAGTCAACACGACCATCATCTTTGTTTTTACAGTATACTCTATAAATAGCCATGTAATCACTGATGTAATAGATCAATGAATTAAGAGTGAAATTCAGAAAGAATTACATCGCACCTTAGTTCAATTCTCATTTGAACACCTTCTGCTTATTCCTCCACATAACTCACCATCACCCAGAAAAGCTCAAACGCCCAGAAAAGCTCAAACAATCTCATCTCCCATCGCAAACTCATCAAATAAACCAACACCACAAAGAATCATCTCCCTAGAAATTACTCAAAACCAGACAACTACCTCCTCTCAAACTACATCTCCCCAAATACATACCCAGCAAACACAAACAGACTCATACATTATACCAGCTGCTCCACCCACACAAATTCATCATCCCATGATTACCAGATCTCAAACAGGTAATCTGAAACCAAAACAAATTCTCAATCTACTTCATTAACTCAACCCATCCACAGATCCAACTTCATTCACCACAGCCTACAAATCAGTACACTAGAGAAAAGCAATGTCAGACAAGTTCATGGATCTACAACAACAAGGTACGTGGTCATTGGTACCACCTCCAACTGATCAACTAATTTTAGGCAGTCGGTGGACATTCAAAACCAAAAGACACGCAGATGGATCAATAATCAGATACAAAGCAAGTTTCGTGGCTCAGGGACACACTCAAGAATACAGCATAAACTATGAAGAAAATTTTAGCCCGGTAGCTACAATGCCAACTATAAGAGCTCTCACAGCTCTTGCAGTTCATCATAAGTGGAAAATTCATCAACTAGACATCTCAAATGCATTTCTGCATGGACAATTAAATGATATAGTTTATATGCAGCAGCCTCCAAGTTTCAAAGACTCATAGGATCTCATTTAGTTTGCAAACTGAACAAATTAATTTACGGCTTAAAGTAATCGCCTCAGCAATGGTACTCCACATTCTCCAAACACCTAACAGCCTTAGGATTCATCCACAGTTCTGCTGACCCATCACTATTATGTCATAAAACAGAACAGACACACATATCTTTTGGTATACGTAGATGACATACTCATTACTGGAAACAACCCCACATACATCCGACATTTACTACAATAGCTACACACCAAGTTTCAACTCAAAGAGTTGGGACCCATCTCAACATTCCTTGGCATCCAATTCGTACAAAATGAAAAAGGATACATACGGCATCAACAACCATACATTCTCAAACTCCTAAATGAAGCAGGCATGATTAACTGTAAGCCCATATCAACTCCACTTCCAACAAAACCTATATTAGAAACCACCTCAAAACCTCTCCCAAAACCAACAAAATACTGAAGATTAGCTGGATCTCTACAATATATTACCCTTACCAGACCAAACATTGCTTTTGTCATAAATCAAATTTGTCAGCACATGCAAACACCTACAGAGACACATCTTTTAATGATCAAGCGGGTTCTACGATACCTCAAAGGAACTAGTAATATGGGCATCAAAATCTTTTGCTCGGACCTGAATCTCAAAGCATATTCAGATGCAGACTGGGGAGCAGATCAAACAGACAGGAGATCAATTTTAGGCTACTGCTTCTTTTTCGGTACATCACCAGTTCTCTGGAAAGCTAAAAAACAAAAAACTGTGGCAAGATCCTCGACGGAAGCAGAGTACAGAGCTTCGGCTACAGCATCATCGAAGGTTATTTGGTTAAGACAACTGTTACAGGATTTAGATATTTCAACTACTACACACTCAAATACTCTGCGACAACACATCGGCGATATCCATAGCCAACAACCCCATCCTCCGAGCAAGAACGAAACACATCAAAATAGATCTTCATTTTATTCGTGATCACATAGTTTATAAAGATCTCACCATACAACACATCTAAACAGTAGATCATATCGCATATATACTCACAAAGAATCTATCGGGACCAAGATTTCATCTTTTACGAGACAAACTTCAGCTTCAATCAACAGAAGCTCAAGTTTGAGGGAGTGTAACAGCCCATGTGCAAAACAAGATCAGAACCGAGCTGGAAGAAGCAAGAAGAGCTGCAAAACAGAGCACTCTCAGCCACATTTATTTATCAATTTACAGCCACATGTTACACGTCAGCTATGTACAGCAAACTCTATAAAAAGCCATGTAATCACTGATGTAATAGATCAATGAATTAAGAGTGAAATTCAGAAAGAATTACAGCGTACCTTAGTTCAATTCTCAATTGAACTTCCTTCTAGAATTTAAAATTCAGAAAGAATTACAGCGTTCCTTAGTTCAATTCTCATCATCGGGTATTAAATAGCATGTATATTATGCTTCTAAAATTTAATATGCATGCTTCTAGATGTGGTGAATTGCTTCTCAAGACTGTAGCACTCTTCTTGGGGCAGTTGCTTGTTTCCCAAGGCTGCTACAAACATCTTAGAGGTGTCTACACCCTGCTCGGTGCATCATATTAAAATTTAGAAAATTATTTTTGAATGCATGAAGGGGTATTAAACGCATTCTGCCCGCTTGTAAAAGTGGTGCAGATCCGGTGGCGTTGATTTTAAAGATTTTTCAATAATGTGCTTTTCAAAGCAGCAAAATGAACTTTAGCGTGCTTATCAAAGTGATTGCTCGCTTATCGAGATGACTATGAGCTTATCGAGGTGATTGCAATCTATGTGATTAAAAACTTATCGATGAATGATATACAACTCATAGTAATATATTTATTGCAATCATGGCACACATGTTGAAACAATAATATGCATCTCGATGTTGATGCACACTTATCAAGGTAGCATCAATCTTTGAAATAACATGTTTGTCAAAGTAATGCCTCATTTTCAATATACTTTGAGGTTTTCAAATGGTGGCATGTTGTTTCGAAGTAATAGCTCACTATGTTAAGAAATGTGCATTTTGAATTTAATTTAAAATGACTTCAATTTAATTGGGATTCAATCAAACTTATCCTTTTAATAAATGACCCTTTTTTTATGATTGAATTCAATTTAATATTGACTTCAATACACCAGCAATCAGATTTTTTTTTTTTATTTAGATCAAAGTTGTTGGAAACACAAATCCACATATTATGATCAAATTTTTCTGTCCCTTCATCTTTATAAAAATGTAACCAGAAAATTTTCAGATTCCACCATGACCAATATGCAACTCGGAGAAGTGTTTACATACAAAATAATTTGATATTCTGTAACATGAAATCTGTTGGAAACACAAACCAACATGTTATGATAAAATTTGTTTGTCACCCTCTTTATAAACATGTTGCTGGAGAATTTTCTCATACCACAATGATTCAATAAGCATAAAAGAGAAATGTTGTCATTCAAAAATAATTTGATATTCATTTGATCGATTGATTTTATTTTTATATTAATAATTCAACTCAAGCTCAAACATTCTTCAAATTTTATTTAATTTGAGTTCAATAAATCTTCAAAAATTATTTAATTTGAGTAAAAAAAAACTCTCAAATTTATTTTATTTCAGCTTGAGAAATATCAAATTATTTTATTCAGGCTATTGTTCGTCAAAATTTTGGCAGTATCCCGACATCTTCCCCGTGTAGGGGAAAATTTCAGGAGTCTGGGCCTTCCCTTCGACGCTATATGAGCGCTTCCAGTAGGTGTCGGATGACACTGCGGCGATACTTCTTCAATCCCCGTCATGCTACGTGAGCACTTTGAGATTTACCCGCCTCGTCGCAAGCGTTGCACCGGTTTCCCTCCCTACTACGCTACGTGAGCGCGTAGGCGTAGGGGGTTCTCTGGCTCACCGCAAGCGTCGAGAACGGGATTTGAGATTTTAGAGTTTGGCAAACATTATACCTTGACGAGCGAGGTGCATGACGACGAGATTTGTGGCAAGGCAGAAAAGGATTTTTTTGTTATATTTATTTTCTGAATGTTTTTTATATAGAAATATATTTATAAATTTATATACTTATATAGAGAGAGGAAAACAAAAAGTAGAAAGAGAAATAGTTACTGTTTGGTGAGATTT
Organism: Dendrobium huoshanense; assembly: GCA_016618105.1. Lineage (NCBI taxonomy): Eukaryota > Viridiplantae > Streptophyta > Magnoliopsida > Asparagales > Orchidaceae > Dendrobium > Dendrobium huoshanense. Next base: position 20,885,846 of record CM028354.1, on the reverse strand, counting down.
GAATGGGAGTTGAAGCGAATGACTTCTGTTGGAGGTTATTGGGATGACTAAATTAAATTTTTATTTTTATTTTTATCTTGTATTCAGCGGTGGGATGCATGAAAGCCAACACCTAAGTAGAAGAAATTGGTCTTTGCTGTAGCAGAAGACACATTGCTTTAGAGGTGGCATAATGAAGAACCATAACTAATAGAATTACCATAACATAATGTAGTAGGATATATAGATATATATACTTATTAAACTATACAGATCTTAATTTAAGAAGAAATTTAAACATAATCTAACATATAATAATTATTTGTATTGATGTATCTATTAATATTTTAACTATTAAATATCAATTAATATATATGTACATATAATTATTATATTTTAACTCTTAATTATTAGTTAAATATAGAAATTTATATTTACAAAATTTATTTAATACATCATTTATTTTATACATATACAACGTCGACTATTTTTTAATGTCTATTCATCACTTGTTAATTTTTTTAATTTTGTTTATATGTTTCAATTAATTTACATATCGTCATCACCTCATTTGCCGTCAAATTTTATATTTTTACTCGTGCAAATATCCAAATAATATTGCAGTCATTTCTCGGTGTTTTCGATGTTCTTGATGCATTGGTGAAGACTGTTTCACAAACAAATAACATTTTGATAATGTCGAGCTAGCAACATTTCTCTTGTAGTCTGTCGAGCAACGTCGAGGTGTCCCTTCCTGATTAACTTTAATATTATGAACACATTGATGCAACCCATTTAAAGGTCAGAGAATATTTTGGGTAATTTTTGCTAATGTCGTACTCACTAACAAAGTGTTGTTTGATCAAGTTGCATACGAACAACTTTTATTTGCTATATTTGATGTCCTGAATGCATCGATATGATCCATTTTGTAATCGGACAAAGTTTTAATCAATTCATTATGATCGAGACACTCTGATCTTCGTTATGAACTATGTCTTATTTACCAACAATAATTGATCATCATATATGTTGCTTGTATTGATCGTGCTACATATGTAGAGGTCAACAATTATTACTAACAAACTTGATACCTCCCTTAACACCATTGACAGTTTCTGTCCCGAGCGAGGATGGTGCACATCAACATCAACTACATTGATGCCTACCCGCAGTTGTCCACAACCCCGCCACACATTATCATTGACAATCCAAATGCCCACCTTTGCCAACCTGATTAATATTCATCACTGACACCATACAGACGCCTTCTTTAATGGATCTAGAGTTGAGGCATTGTGGGCATTGAACACACTGTCCCACTTACTTGAGTTTGTCCATTAAAGTTTCGTTTGGGATAATTTTCTTGATGCTTCTTAAAGCAGTTTTTTAGTACAAAAATTAAATTTCTTATACTAGAAAGCTGCTTCAAGAACCAACGAGAAAGTCGTTCCAAACGAAGCCTAAGTTGCTCGACTGAGGCTTCATTTGGAACAACTTTCTTACTGATTTATAAAGCAGCTTTTTAATAACAAATTTTTTTAATCTTAACTTTTCTAGAAAGCTGTTTTAGAAAGTAATGAAAAAGTTGTTCCAAACAAAACTTAAGTGACTAACAAGCTTTTTTTCATGCGCGGAACTACAATGGAGGCAATGGAAGCCCATGCTTCATTAACCAGGCCTAGAAATTTTATTTGGTTAACTTTTTATTTTATAGAACTCTAAACGATACCTCTACCCCATTGACGGACCTTTGCAACGCTGCAGACTTGCAGAGCCACTAATATGCAAGCCATTGTGAATCCTAGTCACAGGCCACCGTTCAACGCTCTTTTATTAAATCTCCATACTATTTGTGAACAGGAAAGAGTGATTTCTTCTTCATATCATTTTACTGGACCTATTCATTTTTATTGATCATTGTGCTTCTGGAATTGGTAAGCTGCAGTGCTTAGCTTTTGGCACTTGAAAATTTGAACATTTACTCATAATCTTTTGTTTATTTTTCATAGAGAAAATGATTAGAAATGTCTCTTAGCTCTTTATGAAAGACTAAAATGATCCAAAATTATATTAAAAGATCATTTGGTCCCTAAAATCTTTTAAAAATGATTCAAAATTGTCTTATAGTTGAACTATTTTGATTCCTTTTTAAGGAGTTGACGAACCAAAATGATCCATTAATATAGTTGGGGATTATTTTAATCTTTAATAAAGAGTAAAGAGACAATTTTATCTTGTTCTGTTGACCTTTTTCTTGCTGAATTTATTAAGAAAATCATTTTCATGTATTTGGATGAAGGCCTGGAAGTTTGATTTATAAATTTTGGTAACATGCAACTACATGAAATGCGCCTTAATAGATTATGCATGAATTTGTCAGGTATTAAGATATTTCTGTCACTATATTGTAGTTATCTTAGGAGACATTTTGTTACAAGTAGTATTCAACTCAATTATGACTTAGGCTTCAATTGGGATGGCTTTTTTTCGCATTCTAAAACAGTTTTTCTAGTACAAAAATTTTTTTAATTTGAAATTTTTGTACTAGAAATCCGTTTTAAAAAGCAGTACGAAAGCTGTACCAAACGAAGCCTTAGTTAATCATGTAAATCAAGATTTAAGTTTCGTTTTGGACAGCTTTCTTACTGCTTCTTAAAGAAGCTTTTTAGTACAAAAATTAAGGTTTCGTTTGAGACGGCTTTCTTACTGTATTTTAAAGCAGCTTTTTAGTACAAAACAAAGCCTTAATAAATTTTGCGAGGTCTAAAACCTTAAAAAAATTGTTTGGCTAAGACAACTATAAAATCTTGATAAATCTTGTTAATTCTTAAATGGTGGCCGTAAGCTTAAATAAAAATCTTGATTATTTATTTTAAGAATATAAGTTTTTCACTAGTATTTATCTTTTTATATATATATATATTAAACTCTACGTAAATAAATAAAAGCCTCAATATTGGTTCTAATCTCAGATAAAAAAAGTTGAGGATATTCTTAAAATCTTTTGCTTGCACCCCATTAAAGGAAGGTTTTTGGTTCCCCTCTTGCTCTATATCAATTTAATTTTATGACTCATAATCAAGATATTTATAAAAATAAAGATAAAAAGAGCTAGAAAATAGATGGAGTTACTATGAATAGGTAGGGACTAAAGCCTCAAATAGACCACCAAAGAATTTATTGACTTTTAATTGAATTTAAGATAATAAATTTTGATCTTCTTATAATCCTCCAACTTAAATAAAAAAAAAAAGAGAGGAGATTTCTTGGGGCCCTCATCATCATAAATAGCCCTGAAGCTTGTCGTTGCCAATAAGATTGATACATATCATGGATTTCAATGTTAATGTCAACTATCGCCATATAGGTGAACTCTGATACTCACCAATAATGATAACACCTATCATCACAAATCATTACCAACAATGTTAGCACGCTTTGTAAATGACAAAACTAATACGTTCATAGCCAGCAAAGTTCGAGCCTACTATCACCAATCAATACCAAGGCTGAAGTGTACATTCATAATTCTTAATTCTTCCATAAGGAGCATGTTTGAGCTAACCACAAATTCTATTTTAGAGACAACTCTGATGCCTCAAGGCTCTTATATCAGCGATAAAAGCCATCTTTCATAATTCATGTTCACTATATTGTATTAACTTCTTCAATGATGAGAAAGTACACACTTTATAACATATAACTCATTCTAGTGGAATCATATAAATTATGTCAAGCTCCATAATTTTTCTACTAAAAAAAAAACACTCATGTATTTTATAAGTTATTCTCAACCTATTTGATCTATATGCACATAATTTTTATTCCATACTAACATGATAAACTCTCATTCTACACTAGCATTCCAACACACAATCATAATCATTTTGAAGACAATTTATTAACATTTAAAGGTATATATGCCCATAAAAATTAATTTTAATACAAAACACTAAATAAAAAGATTAAAACTATAAAATATTAAAATATTTTCAGCATCATAAAAAAATTATATAGCTCACCTTGATCTATTGGTTGGAACCTTTGGTTACCAATCAAGAGGTCTTGGGCTATGTCATGTGTGTGTGAGTTTGACTTAATTGATCCAAATGTCATCAAAAAAGTATCATAAAAATTAGAAAAATAACTAAACCTTTTTAATAAAATCACATGCCATGATTTTAAAATGATCAATATATATATATATATATATATATATATATATATATATATATATATATATATATATATATATATATATATATATATATATATATATATATATATATTTTGTTTGCCGGGATATTTAGGCCTATTAAGATAAACTCATCCACCCATCACATATGCAATATTTGGACCCAACCTCTTAGTTGGTAGCCAAAATTCTTAACCACCAGATCAAGATGAGCTTCGTAAAACATTTCATATTCATACATCAATTATTTCAACTACCAAAGGGAGCATAGCTGGTTGAAGATCTATCATGCGTCTTCATATAATTTTATTATTAAAGACAGGACCATTGGAATCTCCAATGGTGAAGAGGAAGTCAATTGTCAAAATTAATGCATCCTCATTATCTTCTTGGCAGATTTTCCACATGCTTTTTTTCTGGGCCTTTCATTTTAATGGTGTATGTCACAACCATATGTTAAAAAATATCCTATCTATATAAAAAGTATATGTTATACAAAAATATCATAAAACTTTTATGTGTGTTTTAAGACATTTTTTATATAAAATTAATTTTTTATTAAAATATTTATATTTATTCACCAATTTCAAATATAGGATTGAAATTATATGATTTTTTTAAACATTAAAATTAATAGTATATATAATTTCAAATTTTTCTAAGATGATTTGATAATGAATAAAAAATATAAAAATTTACTTGAAAGATGAATAATTTAGGTTTATGTGGTGATAATTTGAGTGAATTGAATATATTTGTTATTGATGATGTTTAGAGGGTTTTTATTAGCTTTGATTTTATTTATTTATTTGAAACAAGTCATAAGATTCTAATAATAGAAAATAAAATGCAAGATAAATTGTGGTAAATTTAAAAAAAAAATTGAAAAGAAAGCATAGAGGCCATACAAATGAAACTTTAAACATGATAAAATTGAACCAAATAATTCTTATTCTATTCCTACTTATAAGCTAACAATAATAATGGTGATTACTCTAAAGATCTTCATTATTTCATGAAGTTATCAATTTCTTTGCTTGATAAATAGTCATTTTTAGCATCATTTGATTTATTTGACTTCTACTACCAAATAAGGGAAAAACACTAACATTCAATAATAATTTTGAATGACTATTAGAATTATAGCAAACCGCGCACATTAAAGGAGAAGGCCAATAAAGTGTTAAAATCATTAATGATAAATTTTCTTCTAAAATTGTACATTGGAGAAAAATTTAGCATTTAGAATTTTTTTCTTGGAAAAATGCATTTGAGAGTTTAAATCATGTTGTTAGAATTCTCAAATTGTATATACCTATGTGTCTCTCCGTGTGCATGCTTATATTTTCTTTGAATGTACTATGCTTTCTCGTGTGCTTATCACCTGTCCCAAAAAGGACTTCTTGATTGTGCAAGTTTATAACCCTTTGAGAATGGCTTCCAATGAATGATGGAAACAAGCATAATAAAGAACTATTTATGGAGGTTATCTTTAATCATCCATGCTCTATGATTAGTTGTTTTAAATCATCAAAAGGTTATGATACATTCTATGTTTATCAACATCTTTCTATCTTTCTCTTGGGTAAAAATATTGATGTTTTAATATTATAATATCACTCATCAAATCTCTCTTTGGAGCTTATGCTTTTAATAATAGTCAATGGTAGTGGCATACTTAACATATGTTGACACTATCCAACTAAAATAATATCACTCATCAAATCTCTCTTTGAATGTATTAAAATAATAGCATTATCTTCCATACTTATACATTTTTAAATTATTTTGTTCATACATCATATTGCTATCATCCTGCATCATGCTTTGGATATGACCAGCCAATGATGAGAAACCTATCCAACTAAGCCTAAAATCTATCTTGACATGTGGATGATGATTTTAATGAGTCATAAAAAATGAGGTGTTATAATTTTTCCTATTCGTAAAACTCTATTTATGAGCAATTTAAAGTGATTCTGAAACAAATTAGCGTTCATTTTCTTTTTCTTTTATTCTTAAATGACTTTGTTACTCCATTAATGGTTTATAAGGATGGAGAAACTTGGAGTTAGAAGCTTCAAAGAAATCCTCCCTACTAAGAGAAAAGGTGGAAAATTTAAAAGTAGTGATGGTAGTGGAAAAAGGAAGTGGTAGTGACAATGATGGTGATGGAAGTAGCATTGGCTATAATGATAAACATTATGATAGTACTATTAGTAAAAAGGATATGATGTATGTGTTGATAGAGGAGGTCATTGTGGGCTCATAATTAAAACACTTATATTATTCATCCATTTTCCATAAAAAACTATTATAATTTTACAAATGATAGCTTTCCATAGTTCTTAGCTAATTAGGGGAAGATAATGTTGGAAACCATTTACTAAGTGTTAAGTTAAAAAATTATATTAGTTTATGTTAGAAACTTTGTTTAAAAGTGAGCTCACTTTGAATTTTGGTGTTATAAATATTCAGATGGGTGGAATATATGCATGTAAAGAAGTTGGGGGATGCGACACAGCAACTCGGAGCGCCAAAATGCTTAAGGTCAAATCTGGAGACAAAATATAGACTGCAGTGTCACAGTGTTGAATTCGAGCACCAAAGCACTATGACAAATAAAAATAAGTTTAAATTGAAAGTTTAGTGATGCAACATTGCTATTTTTTAACACCACAACAATATGAGCGCCATAGTGCAAGTATTTCGAGTGACATAATGTTGTGGAGAAGAATTAGATATAGAAAGAAAGTCTCTGAAGCACATAATCGTCCAAGCACTACTGTACTGTCTGAGCATTGCGATGAATAATCGTGAGAGCACCGCAGTAGAGCAGTTACTTCAGTTAAGAATAAGCGATATGTCGAATCACAATTAATGTTGTGGTTCTGATCTATTTGAGCACCTCAATGTTAGTTCAACTCAAGATTGTCACAGTGCCAGAACCTCAAGCATTGTGGCACTATGGGTAATTATAGAGATAATAGTATAAAAAGAGGGCCAAATTTTTTTGTGTTGTTATAGCTATGTTGCTTTAATTTTCTTTTTGTACTTCAGTATAAAAGAGAGTGGAAGACAGGGAATGTGCAATGAGAGCAGGATCATCTTTAGTGGAGTAAAAATTATAATCAGTGCACGAAGAATCCTGGTTCTATCTTTCTCACCTTCATTTCTTGTACTCTTTGTTTTATTTATGAATGAAATCTATGTTTTTATTTCTATTGCAATGAATTTTAGCAGCTAGATCTTCTATTCTGGATTCATGGTATGATATGGTGAAAAATGCATGATGTAGAATAAGTTTAAGTGTAAATTAGAATAACGTAGTTGTTTCATGTTTGCTCAAAATTTAATTTATTTGTGGATTGGCCATTCACAATGTTAATATCTAATGTGATATAAGGCCATGATAGAGGCATAGTGGAACAAATAGAGTAGCATGGATAAATTTTTTTAAAATATATACATATCTATTTCAGGAATTTTAGGATCTCTATCGATATAATTATCTTGCAATGAAGAAGTGATTCATATAGATTAATAATTCATTCACTAGGATTCCAACAAACATAATAGAGACCAGAAATCATTTATGCTCTGAACCACAACTAAATTTTTTAGACCAATCTACATCACCCATATTCATCTGATTAATCATAAATTCATAAGGTTATTATTAATGGGGAAAGTTTAAAAAATGATATATTTTATTTTCATAGAATTTTCAAACTTAAGTCAATAACAAGACAAATAGTTTGGTAAAAAGAATCAGGAATTAGCTCATTAAAATTAGTTGATAACTCCCTATGGGAATGATAACCCTCTCATTTATCATATTACTTGAATGACATGTACATTTGCATGGCACTGTATGCAAACACTAGATTTAAAAGATAAGAGCCAACCTCTAAATCATAGGTGTTTAGAGTCGAGTGAATAAGTATTTTGAAACCTAATAGTAACTATTATGACTAAAAATTTTGATAATTGGATCATAATTATATTAGAGAGTCTAATCCTTAGCCACTAATGATTTAAAAACATGGTGTCCTCTCCTAAGATACTAATGAGTCATTGGATAAAGGAGGGGTCCTTTGACACATGTCATTTGTTAGATCAAGTCATAGTGGAAATATTTCCCACCCTTGTTTAGTGGGTCTAACTTAAGATGATAAAGCTAGAGACATGCTATTCCTTTAGTGAATTGAGTATCTAAGAGGAAGTTATCAACATTTAAGATTTTTATGAGATGCTAACACATATGTACTCATCTAATCAACCTTTATGACCCAGGGGTTAGTTGAAATGGACTTTGCTAAAATGAAGGAGTCAATGTAAGAAAGCCTTTTAAATGAAAGTTTTTTTATTAAAAAATATTATATTATTATTTTTATAGTGTTATATTTATATTGAACATAATAAAGTGCAATCATATGAGCACTTTTGATTGGCAATGGCCCACACATTCCAAGTAAAACATGATATGAGGCCAATACCTCAGATCTTACTTCTTGTAAATATGAAATTACTTGGCTAAAAAAATTCATAAAAGGAATTAATCCACCCAAAATAGGATTCATTAGTATGAGTGAAAGAGAATTTGAGAGGAACTAGAGAGGAGAATATATATATATATATATCAAATATTTTTTCCTATATGAGGGAGCTTCATTCTATGTAATATTAAAAGGGCGATGCTTGATACCAGGTTTGTTAGCCATGGCATATCAATTCCCAAAAGGCTCAATTGAATTCAAGAGTAATCTGGTAGGCTTGACACAAACAACAAAGAAACTTTGGTGATAAACAACTTATTGTACGTATCATCAAGGTTTTAAATACTCCCTTTCATTCTAATATGATTTATGTCACTAATAGAAGTGATTATTACTAATAAATCTCATAAAGTCATCACAAATTTAGGGAGAAAAAAGGTCATAATGCAAAGGACTTTCAAAGTTCACCATGTCACACTCATGCCCTTTAGCTTCTATATAAGTTCCCTCAAATACCTAATAGAAGCTTGACATGCATGAAAAATCTTTTGACTTTCACTTCCCTGCTTTATATACTCTTCTTCTCCATTAAAGCAAACTTCACTCTCAATGGAAAAAAGTCCCAATAATGAACTTTCATTCACCAAAAACTTTTTTTATCATCGATTATACATAAGAACATAACAACTTCTTAATGAAAAACAACTTTATCTAGGATTATTACGAATCTGATTTCAGGGAATATAATTTTGATGATAGCAAATATTTCTATTTTTCTGCAACTACCTTGCCTATTAATATTTCAGGTCCACAAGATCGAGTGCAGCTCAACCAGCTCAAGATTGGGTAGACTAGGATTGAGTCACTTTGTAATCTTTTTCCTCTTCTTGAGTAAATTGTATCAATGTGGGTCATGTTGCAAAGTAACCTTGCACACACACACTTGAGGGAAATTTTTTGATTGTTTTAGAGTTCTTTGTTTGTGATCACATCATCCTGGATGATCTAAACATCATCCTGGACGATCTTTTAATAATGGAAACCCTAATTAGGACATCCTGGTTAAGGCAGCCATTATTAAGCACATCATCCCGGACGATATTATCATCATCCTGGATGATAAGCTCAAATAAAAAAGAATCAGCCGCCAAATCTGTTTAGGCCAGATCTATTTAGGTATGTTTATTTTTGAATACTATCCAGAACATCATCCTAGACGATGCAGCATAATTATGCCTAAATTAATCTAATAATTAAGAAAAGAAATTAAGGTTTGATTGCTCAATCATATCATCTTGGACGATCATAGGATCGTCTAGGATGATTAGTTAATAAAACCTTAATTCTTTCTGGATGATCGAACATCGACCTGGTTCTATTCAGGGTGATGTTCTGGACGATCTGTGTTGTTTTGAACTAATCATCCCGGACGATCAGGAGATCGTCCTAGATGATCAAGTTACTTTTTCATCATCCAGAATCACATCTAAGGCGATAGTTTGGATGATATTCAATGAATTATATTAATCGGACAAGATGATATACTATCATCCTGGATGATATGAACAAATTTCCTTTTGATCGTTCCAAATCGTCCTGGCTGATTGATCTAAATTTATACTTATCATATAGGACGATCTTAAGATCATCCTGGATGATAATGTCAATTTGCTATAATTAAGAGCTATTCTGAAGCTCTTCTATTTAAGAACACTTATTTATTCAATGAGTGCATCCTTTGCTGCTATATTGACTTGAGAGAGCCTAGAGGAGAGGGAAAGAAAGGAAGAGAGAGAGAGGATCTTGTGAGGGGGAGTTTGTGAGGGATTTCACAAAGGTTGCTCCAAACAAGGATCCGAGTCGTCTTCTCCAGTTGTCGTCCCTGGCTCCTTGGGGGTTAAAGAGAGGTCTACTTTAACAACTGATCGAGGTTCTCTTCCTACTTCAGGAGGAAGCGAAAGGAGTTGGGTTCTCTACCTACTTCAGGAGGAAGAAAAAGGAGTCAGGTTCTCTGACCCACCGGTATCGGTGGAAAGGAGGTTTGTAAAGGCTTCTTCGCCTTATTGTGGGAGCAAAAGGAGAGTCACTGAGTTTAGTGCAATAATTGGAGGGCGCCTCTAAGGAGTGGATGTATGTCAAGTTGATCGAACCACTATAAATTTCTATGTTTCTTTATTACTTATTTTTCCACATTTAATTTTTGCACTTTGGTTTTCATTTTGGTGAATTTTTATTTGGTTTGAGTTTAAGTTTTGATCAAGAAATTTTTAAAATACCAATTCACCCCCCTCTTGGTTAGCCTTGGGCTAGTTCATAAGGACTTAATATCCCTAACGAACTTTCAAGTGGTATCAGAGTGGGATTCATAAAATCGAGTTTTTGAAAACTTTTGAATTTTGATCCTTGACTAACTCCGATAATCATAATACTGTGGAAGGGTATTCTATTACCCAACCACCTTTATTTGATAATATTCCTTTTGATTTTTGAAAAACTCGTATTTCTACATTTTTACAATCAATTGACTATCGTATGTGGATGCTTGTTAAACAAGGTTATACACCTCCGACAAGTAAAAATAATGGCATTACTACTCGACTTCTTTTTACTGAATGGGACTCTTGATGATAGGGATTTAGCTCAACTCAATGCAAAATGCTTAAACTATTTTTTGTGTGCTTTAAAATCTAAAGATTACATGTGTGTTTCAACTTGTGTTACTGATAAAGAAATTTGGGATAAATTGTGTATCACTTATGAAGGAACCAATGAAGTTAAACAATCTAGGTTGAATATTCTTTTGCATGACTATAAACTTTTTCTTATAAAATCTAATGAATCGATTTCTGACATGTAAGAAAAAGAAGGAGAAAATTGTGGCGTTGAAGGCCAATGGCACAGACACTGACTCTTCCAGGTCTGAAAGCAATGATATTGCCTTAATCATGAGGAAATTTAAAAGCTTTCTAAGGAAGAAGCATATGAAACATCAAAAGTGGAATAAAGGTAAGGGTAATAAAAATTTTAAGAGTTCTAATGATACTATCTATTTTGAATGTAGGAAGCCAGGACACGTTAAAGCTGATTGTCCTATACTTAAGGCTCATCCTAGCAAGGAGAAGGGTGAGGAGAAACCCAAGTTCAGAAAGGACAAGGATAAGAAGTAGTTCCAAAAGGCGTTATGGGCGGATTCTGCATCTAAATCCTCTGAGACTGAAGCTGAAGAGGAGACTACAAACTTGTGCTTGATGGAGGATGATCATCTTGTTTAGTCGGACCAAGAAGAGGTATGTGAACTAACCTACAAATAATTACTTAAAATTTCTGAACAAATTCATGCATCATATATGAAACTTAAGAAATTACATGCTAGTTTGAAATTGGAGTTTTTAAATTTACAAAAAGAGCATGAAATTTTACTTAAAGATCATTCTACAATCGATAGCAATCACATGATATTACTTGATGAGTTTGATGCATTAAACAAAAAACATTTGAATTATTCGATGCACATGATTCCTTGAAGTCATCACATGCTAAGTTAGAAAAAAGTTTAAGAAATTAGAAAATCTCAAAGCATTTGAAAATAATAAACCAATATTGCATGCATCACATAACTTTAAAAGGAAGCATCACCACCCGAGTAAATTAGTAAATTATTTTCCTAATGTTAGATGTTTTTATGTGACATGTTAGGACACATCTCACACACTTGCACTATTTATCATAGTACACATTGGATGTGGAGACCCAAATTACATAATTCACAGCATAACATACATGCATTGAATTCTACTTTTCGTAAGAAGGGACCAAAACTTATTTGGGTTCCTAAATATGATGTTTAATGATTTTGTAGGCATGCTCTCTCAAAAAGCCTCATGAGAGCATGTGGTACCTGGACAACGGATGCTCATGACATATGACTGGAGATGCTAACCAATTTGCTTCATTGAAGGCCAGGGCTGGAGGCAAGGTTACTCTTGGAGACAACACTACCAAAAAAGTGGTGGGTGCAGGTATAATCAAAAACTCCAAGAATCTTTTGATTGAAAATGTTTTTCTTGTAAATGGACTGAAACAAAACTTGCTTAGCATTAGTCAGCTTTGCGATAAGGGCTTCATCATAAAATTCTTGGCAAATACTTGCATTATCAGCTTAAATAACAACATTATTTTGCAAGAAAAGTGGATCAACATTATTTACAAGCTTGAATTAAATAATATTGAATGTGCTATTTCATTTTGCTTAAAAATTACTACTGATGATTCATGGTTGTGGCACAATAGGTTATGTCATGCCAGTATGAAAACCCTTAGGCGAGTGACCCAAAAAAAACCTAATTAGAGGTGTCCGCAAGCTTAAGTTCACCAAAGACCACCTTTGTGATGTCTGCCAACTATGGAAACAAGTCCAATCCTCATTACACTCTATTAAATACATTAGCACCTCTAGACCTTTAGAAGTCCTTCACATGGATTTGTTTGGACCCATTAGTACTGTCAATTTAGGGAGAAAAGTCTATGGTTTTGTGATTGCTGATGACTACTCGAGGTTTACTTGGATTAGAGAATGAGTCTTTTGATGAGTTTAGAACCTTCTTCACTTAGATTTAAAAAAGCTAGGCTGTGAGATCTTGACTATCCATAGTGACCATGGGGGAGAGTTTGAAAATGAGAGATTTAGATACTTCTATGAGGATAAGGGGATTAGTCACAACTTCTCAGCTCCTAGGACCTCTCAGCAGAACATGGTAGCTAAAAGGAAGAACCGAACCTTAGTTGAAGCAGCTATAGCCAAACTTGCTGAGTACTCATTTCCAAAGTACATTTAGGCTAAAGCAATAAACACGGCTTGTTATGTATTGAATAGGGTGATGTTAGAGCCAAACTTGATAAGACACCCTATGAGATCCTTAAGGGTAGGACACCCAATCATTCCCACCTCCATGTCTTTGGCTGTAAGATTTTCATTCTTAACAATGGGAAGTCACACTTAGGAAAATTTGACCCAAAATCTGATGGAGTGTTCTTAGGATATTCAAGTGTGGGGAAATATTTTAGGGTGTTTAATAAGAGGATATTGGTGGTGGAGGAGACTACTCATGTAGTGTTTGATAAATATGATCCTAAAAGGTCTAGAGTTGAGGATGAAGATGAAGTTGGAGAGATTGCCCAAGGAGTTGAAAATTTGGAGAAGATGGTAGAGCCCCAAAACACTGAAGGAGTAGGTAAGATTATCCAAGGAGTAGAAAATATAGATCTGGAGGAAAGGATTGAACTTATAAATACCTTGCCTAGAGATTAAAGATACTCTTTGAGTCACCCTAAAGAACTGATCATAGGAGACCCTTCTGAAGGTGTTAGGACTAGGCATGGACTAAGGAAGGAAGTGAACCACTCTACATTTATCTCAATGATTGAATCTACCAACATCAATCAAGCCATATCTGATGAGTTTTGGATCTTAGCCATGCAAGAGGAGTTAAACCAATTTGTTAAGAATGATGTTTGGGAGCTAGAAGAAAGACCAAAGGGACAAAGTGTAGTTGGAACTAAATGGGTCTTTAAGAATAAGATGAATGCGTTATGGTTAGGAATAAGGAAAGATTGGTGGCTAAGGGGTACAACCAAATAGAAAGAAATAATTTTGAGGAGACCTTTGCCCCTGTACCTAGATTGAAAGCCATTAGAGTGCTACTAGTCTTTGCCTGTTATAAGGGAATTAAGCTTTTCCAAATGGATGTTAAGAGTACATTTTTAAATGGGATAATAAAAGAGGATATGTTTGTAGAGCACCCCTCAAGTTTTAAGAGTTCTCAATTTTCAAATCATGTTTTTAAATTAAAAAAAGGCCTATATGGATTAAAGCAGGCACCTAGAGCTTAGTATGAGAGGCTTAGCACATTCTTACTAGAGAGGGAGTTTGTTAAGGGGAGCGTAGACACCACCCTTTTTTTAAGGAGAGTAAGAGATGAATTACTCATTGCTCAGATCTATGTCGATGATATACTTTTTGGGTCTTCTGATAAAAGACTATGTGATGATTTTTCTAAAATAATAAGTAAGGAATTTGAGATGAGTATGATGGGAGAGTTATCCTACTTTTTGGGATTTAGCATAAGATAATTGGACGATAGAACATTTCTAAATCAATCAAAGTACATAAAGGATATCTTCAAGAAATATGAAATGGATAAAGCCAAGCCAATTAATACTCTCATGACTTCCAGTGATAAATTGGATAAGAACCCAAATGAAAAATATGTTGATAAAAAAAGTACATATGGATGATTGGATTTTTACTTTACCTGACTGCTAGCTGACCTGATATAATATTTAGTATTTATCTTTGTGCTAGATTTTAAGCTGATTCTAAAGAATCTCACCTGACTGCAGTTAAGAGAATTCTAATATATCTCTTAGGGACCCAAAACTTAAGAATCTGATATCCTAGGCACAACACTTCTTTCGAGATTATTAGATATTCTGATTTTAATTTTACGGGATATAAGGTGGATAGAAAGAGTACTTCTGGGACTTGTCAATTCATAAGACAATTTTTAGTCTCCTGGTCTAGCAAAAAATAAACTCTATTACACTTTCCACTGCTGATGCTGAATACATTGCTTTAGGGAGTTGTGTGGCCCATGTTCTTTGGTTGAAATAATAAATTCTAGATTTAGGATTACCTGTAGGCACAATCTCAATCCTTTGTGACAATACTAGTGCCATCTATATTTTTAATAATCCTATCAAACATTCAAGAACTAAGCATATTGACATAATACATCTATTTATTAAAGATCGTGTAACCAAAGGAGACATTGAGTTACACCATGTGGCAACTGAAAATCAACTGGCTGACATCTTTACTAAATCACTGGCCTTCGACATATTCAACACTTTAAGAACAAGATTGGGTGTGATTGACATAAATGCATGAACTTGATTTTTACTGATTTCTGAATTTTACTTTTTTTTTTTATTTTGTTGCTAAATTTTTGAATTTTACTTATCATTTGTTGTCTTCTTTTTCTTTCTTTGTTTATTTTTTATAATTCACTTCTATTATTTTAATTTTTTCATATGTTTTATTTTTTTTCTCTTTTAATCACTGCTTAATTGATATCTTGTGCCGTGTTTATATTTTTGAAAATTTATAGTCAATATTTGACATCCCCAAATCAGTTAAAGGGAAAAATATTGTTGATTATTTTCCCTTCCTCTAACTTCTTTTAGTGGTATAATTTTATTTTCTAAACAAAAATTTATTTCAAATTAACCACTGGACTTTATGATTGAGATCTTTTTAATCTTACTACAGTAATATATCTTATATATATAATATTAAAAAAAGACGGTTTTCCCTGCGAGAAGTCCGAGCTAGGGCTAACAGGATCAGTTTTTCTACCATTTTTTAGATTTTGATGATGTTAACTCATTGATTCTTATAAATTTTTAATTCAATCACATGAAGAATTTATCATATTCGGGCTTTAATTAAAAAAAAACTTTTCTTTCGATGTTTTTAGTGTCTTTTTCATATTTTATTTTTATTTTTTCAGTTGATTTTCATATTTTTTAGTCTTCTTTGATCATCTCCATCCTTCACCCACCACCACCACCTTCAGATGATCAGGGGCCATCTTTCTTTTAGTTTATTTTTGTGATGTCATATTTTTAGGTTGATGTAGTTTACTTCTATTTTATTTTTCTTTCATCCTCCTTTTTGTGATGTCAAAATGGGGAGTAGCTGTACTGTTCTAGCTTGTACTGTGTTATTTTTTAATAAAAGTTAAATTTCTAGTTTCACACTATTGATTTGCTTTGCTTTGACCAGCTTTAATTACTTTTGTGTTTGCCATTATCAAAAAGGGGAAGATTATTACGAATCTGATTTCAGGGAATATGATTTTAATGATAGCAAATATTTTTATTTTTCTATGACTGCCTTGCCTACTAATATTTCAGGTCCATAAGATCGCGTGCAGCTCAAGATTGAGCAGACTAGGACTAAGTCACTTTGTAATATTTTTCCTGTTCTTGAGTCAATTATATCAATGTGAGTCATATTGCAAAGTAACCTTATACGCACACACTTGAGAGAAAAATTCTAATTGTTTTAGAGTTCTCTATTTTTGATCACATCATCCTGGACGATCCAAACATCGTCCTAGATGATGAGTTAAAAATAGAAACCCTAATTAGGGCACCTTGATTAAGCCGCCATCATTAAACACATCATCCTGGACGATGTTATAATCATCTTGGACGATAGGCTCAAATAAGAAAGAATCAGCCACCATATATGTTTAGGTATGTTTTTTTTTGACATCGTCGTATACGATGCAGTATAATTATGCCTAAATTAATCTGGTAATCAAGAAAAGTAATTAAGGTTTGATTGTTCGATTATATCATCCTAGACGATCACAGGATCGTCTAGTACGATCAGTTAACAAAACCTTAATTCTTCCTAGATGATCGAACATCGGCCTGGTTCTATTTAGGGCGATGTTCTGAAAGATCTATGATGTTTTGAACTAATCATCCCTGATGATCGCGAGATCATCCTAGACGATCAAGTTACTTTTTCATCATCCTGGCGATGGTCTAGAAGATATTTAATGAATTGTACTAATCGTACATGACTATATACTATCGTCTTAGATAATATGAATAAATTTCATTCTGATCGTCCCGGCTGATTGAGCTAAGTTTGTATTGATCGTACAGGACGATCTTCAGATCATTTTAGACGATAATGTCGGTTTGTTGCAATTAAGAGCTATTCCGAAACTCTTCTATTTTAGACCACTTATTTACTCAAGGAGTGCATCCTTTGTTGTTGTCTTGACCTGAGAGAGCTTAGAGGAGAGGGAGAGAAAGGGAGGGAGAGAGAGAGAGAGAGAGAGAGAGAGAGAGAGAGAGAGAGAGAGAGAGAGAGGATCTTATGAGGAAAAGTTTGTGAGGGATTTCATAAGGTTGCTACAATAAAGGATCCGAGTCATCTTCTTCGGTTGTCGTCGCTAATTCCTTGGGGGTTCGAGAGAGGTCTACTTCAGTAACTGATTGAGATT
This sequence comes from Dendrobium huoshanense, assembly GCA_016618105.1. Classification (NCBI taxonomy): domain Eukaryota; kingdom Viridiplantae; phylum Streptophyta; class Magnoliopsida; order Asparagales; family Orchidaceae; genus Dendrobium; species Dendrobium huoshanense. The sequence goes on along the minus strand of CM028354.1, from coordinate 20,868,087 downwards.
CTTTACCTGCTTCAGGAGGAAGTAAAAGGAATTGGGTTCTCTGCCTGCTTCAAGAGGAAGCAAAAGAAGTCGGGTTCTCTACTCCACCGATAACGGTGGAAAGGAGATTTCTAAAGACTTCTCTGCCTTACTATTGAAGCAAAAAGAGAGTCATTGAGTTTAGTGCTATACTCGGAGGGCGCCTCCGGGGAGTGGACATAGGTCAAGTTGACTGAACCACTATAAATTTATGTGTTCCTCTATTACTGCTTTTTCCGCATTTAATTTCTGCACTTTGGTTTTCTTTGTGATGAATTTTGGTTTGGTTTGAGTTTAAGTTTTGATCGATTTTTTTTTTAAATATCAATTCACCCCCCCCCCACCCCCCCTGGTTAGCCTTGGGCTAGTTCATAAGGGCTTAACATCTCTAACAAACTTTTAGGATGCATGCTAGTCTCAATCTTTAATTAAGCTAAATAATGAGTTAATTGATCAAGGGTTGAACTTCTACCCAACACAAATCACCCATGGCCTATACTAACTATTTTTTCAAGAAGATTAAATTTCTCTAAGGATTTTCATCATATCCCTATGCATATTACTCCACTTTTTTATAGTCGATATTAACTCTCTTTGAGGTGTTTAATTTGGGAGTCATCATTATGAAGCTACTTGATATCTTCCATTTTTAGTCATTAGTATGATTGCTTTATCTTAGATGCTACCACCTTAATATTTAAATACCCGAGAATTATAATAGTATGTTAAGAATTAAAGAGACCAATATTTATTTATTTTATTAGATTAGGGTAGCTTATTTGACCATCCTAAGTAATCCATCACATAGGTAAGATTTGGTCCTTTCCTGGCTCACTAGAGGGCCTCACCACTTTTATAAAGGTGTAGTCTATATGGTCTAAAGGACTCCTTGCATCAAGTAATATCCTAGTATGTATGATTAAGAGAATATATGAAAGATAACCTCTCCCTAAGAGAACTATGTCAATAAGAAGCTAAGTGTATTGACTCTTATTCTTATTGAACACATTGTTAAGATAGTTTTTGATCCATCTAATGAAGGAAAGGAAGATGAAAAGGAAGAGAAACATACAACAATGGCCTTTCATTCTTCAAGTATAAAATCATACATGGGTTAGTGTGCTCCTTACACTATAACCCTAATGGCATCATGGAGGCCCTTCATGGCATTTGGCCTAAAGGTGTTGTAAATGATGATAGGAAGTTTCAATATAATGAATATGATTAGAAGAATAATTAGGTGGAGAAAAGGATAAATGAGTGTAATAAAGCCCTATCTTAGGAAGAAGAGGAGCTTACTATAATGCATGAGCCATGTCAAAGGCCATAGGGGGAGAAGGAGAGATTCTAATGGTAGGACGATTAAATGTTATATAGTTAGTCCTCAAAAAGAGTTAAAGAATATGAGGGTTACCCAAATAGAAGCTAAGCATACCAAGACATTTTAAGAGAATTTGTCATGTAAAATACTGCCCCAGTCTTTTAAGTTAGTCTTTATAAAGTGATCATATCCTAGATCTAGTTTATTGCTTTGTTCCATAATCTTATTAATATTATTTTTGCAAGGTTTAATGTTATTTTTCATGAAATATAGCATTATTACTAGATCTTCTTAATAGTCTTTGAGTCCTTCCACTTTGAAGACTACCTTGATGAAGTTGATGAAGAATAGAAGACTCATTTGCTAAGATATTAAAATGTAAATATAGAGGATGAATCATATTGGTAGAGGAAGAGATGATAAAATGAGAAGATATTAAACTTTGATTAATTTTCTTAAAATTTGTCACTATATTATAAGCATTATATAGTAGGTTAAAGCATGTGTTTGGCATAGAACTTAGTTAAAGAGGGATTATTCTATTTTGCTTGGATGTTAGATATTAATGATGCGGTTAACATCTAAAGCTTAATTGGGACTATAAAGGATGATAGTTGATCCAACTGCTAGTAGCAGTAAGTGATGATATGGTTGTCATTATTACCTCCACTCTAGTTAATAACACATTTTGAATAGTCATCTTATCTTTAAACTTTTGGAAGAGGGTAGTGGATAGGGTTTTGGTAATGACATCAAGGGTTTTATCTAGAGAGTTAATTCATTTAATTGAACTTTCTTGCACAAAAATTACACTATATATTTATATTAACATATGGTTTAAATTTATGTGCATGGATATGAGATGAATGAGCAAAAGATTCATGCCTTTTTCCATGAGCTCTATCAAATGAAGTATACACATATGATTTCAAATATATATCCAATTTAACTTTCAGCAAAGTAGTTTTTTCTTTTTATTTTTTGAACATACTTAGATTAATCTAATACAGGTTTATTTTTACTTTTTAGTTCATCATATTCAATTTTTATAGTTGTTGCGGGCTAGTATATTCACGAAGGAAGAGAGTGAAATTTTCATCCTATTGATGAATAGATATCAATCACAAAAATTGATATTTGGAGAGAGAGCGAAAAAATATCAGAATTTTTAATGTGCAAAATTAAGAAAAAGAAAAACCATTTGGCCTCGCCCTGGTGAAAGAATTTCATTATATTTGTATGAATTAAGGAGGTTGGCCCATCTCTTAACTTAGAGGAAGTTAAATTACATTTATGGGAACTCAAGAGTTTGTAAAGACCTTGTTCAGATGATGGAGGTCAAAATTCAAGTGACAATGACTGGGAGAAGGTCCAGCAAAGGTTGGTTTCCATACAAAAGTTCTACGGTAGATAGCGATCAAATTGAGGCCAGACAGTAATCGACGGCTAAGCGGTGGTTTGACAATGGTCGAGCAGAAGTTTGACAGTGGTTGGCGGCATTTGGCGGTCAGGCGGAGGTCCTTTGGTGGTTGGTGGTCGAGCGATGGTCCACATCTAAGCGAAGGTTCGATGGCATCAGGAAAACGTTTGGCGATGGTCCAGCAGAGGTTCAACAATGGTCAAGCTACTGAGCGATGGTTTGGTTGGCCGATAGAAGTTCTCCTACGTTGGTGCTTGGGTGGAGGCATAGATCTTTGAAGCCTTAAAACTCTCTTTAATCATCGAATAAAGGTCCCCTTCATATAGAGAGTTGGGATATATTTATAGATTTTTGAAGCGGCACACCCTATAAAAATACACCCTGTAAATATGGATAAGATTTAGGCCAGGTTTGGAGTGCGCATCAATCAGATTGCCTATAAAGATTCCCTTGATGATAAAATATTTTTCAAGCATTTATATGCCTTAATGATGTCAGAATTGAGTGATCTTGGGCTAATTGGATTTGTATTGTCAAGCCACTTGATAGGAATATAAGCATGCCAAATTTAATATTACTTGGTCATCCAACTAATGTTTTAAACCATACAAATATTCTTCAGCCCCTTGATTTGGACCCATTTTGACTCGGATTGGACAGATTTTAGTGTCGTTTGGTTTATTTAATTAAGATGTTTGATTTGACTATATTTTTTTTGAAATTAAAGTTTGGATGGCCCCAAATTTAACTTTGGAAGTTTCTAACTTGGATATGACTCGAGATTTGTGCCCGATCAAGGTAATATTCGATGGTGTATCAATAGTAAGTAGAAGCATATCTAAATTATTTTGCTATCTTTCTAATATTTATTATTTTCTTTTAACTTTTTACATTCACATACTAATTCATTAAAAACATCATCTAATTCATTATAAGAAATTTTCACATATCTCAAGAGAGTCAAAAGGACAATCTCCATTTGTCATAAGACATAACTTCAGCTTGTCATCTGAAGTATCATAACTTGATTCTTTTGATGATAGATTTGCCCATAAGATATGCTTTTTCTTTTTTAGGTACTTTTTCTCCTTCATGTCCTTTCTTCTTTTCAAACTCCTTTTCTTTCTTTTTATTTTTATTTAAGAGATCTAAGCATTCTTCTCTTATATGTCTAGGCTTGTTATAGTGGTATCACATAATGCTTTCATTCACAAAAAACTTTTTTTGTATGAATTTTATGAATCTTTAATTTTTATTACTTTGATTTTTTGTTTTGAGAATATTTTCAAGTCTTCTTGAAAGTATAGCAATTTCATCATTATCAGCTTCAAAACTTGAAATAGTATCATCATTATCATCATCATCATCTACATGAAATGTTATAGTCCTCCCTTTTTATTTATTTTATACTCCATCATTTAGATCAATATAAGTACATGTTCATGTGCTATGAAGAGACCTAAAAGCTGATAAGGTGGACATGAACTCAACTAATAGAAGCTTCTTTTGCATCCCATTCTTTTGAAAGGCATCTTAAAATTTTATAAATCAAATTTCATTTTTTATATTTCCTTTCTAAATAATGCAATGTCTTGATTATTTTCATAAATATTATATACATGTTAGAAATTGATTCATTTGAAAATGTACAAAATAATTCATATTTATGAACTAATCTATTGAGATGAGTACTATTTGCCTTGCTTGTACCTTCGTAGGTGACAAATTAATTTGTAATGGACTGACAAATGAAATTTGTTCATAATGATTTCTTTAAGAATATTTGAAAAGATATTTTGCTATTAAAAATAAAATTTATGCAATGTAATGATAATGAAGATTTCAAGATCACTATATGTATTCACTATATGAGAGAGAGAGAGAGAGAGAAAGAAAGAGAGAGAAATAGAGAGAGAGAGAGATAGAGTTTGAGGGAATTTGAACTGGTTATTTGAAAAATTCAAATGCATGATTAATTGTAATCAACAAAATTCAGTCAAGGTGTTTTTTGGAATGATTTCAAAATTGTATTAATGATGAAATCAATCTAATTAACATATTAAATCAATGGAGTTAAATTGATTGAAATCTATGAAAGAAGGGTGTGGCCAAGGAGTTTTTGAAAGATTGGAATCTAGGCTTTTCATTTAAATATGAATCCATTAAAATATGGTAGCACAAGTATGAAGATTTAAATGAAATAAATACATATAACAAAAAATAATTTTAAGGTGGCCAGCCATACCATGGGAATGCGATACAATATATAATTTTTGATATTTTCCCAACCTTTTGAATTTTAAATTTTGAATAAAAAAAGAAATTAAGTAAGACAAATATTTAATTAAAATATTTTGAATATTCATATGAAAATATTTAAAGCAAAATTAGGCCAACCTTAATTTGTAAATAAAGAAAATAATAAAATAATATTGGAGAAGGAAAGGAATAATAAAAAGGATAGAAAAAGAATAATCAAAAGTTTGAAAAAAAAAAAAATAATTTCAACATATGCTATAAAACTTTCTAATAAATTTAGGTATGAATAAATATTGATAAGTAACAATAAACCTTAACTCCTAGCCATTTCCCCTTTTTTCATACCTTCTTGAGAAGTTAGAGGAGAGGAAAAGGGGGGGAGGAGAGAGAGAAGAGAGAGGAAGGTGCTCGTGGCATTTTCATCTATCGGTCCTGTTACAAAATTCTTTTGATTGTAGTAGGTAACCTAAATCGTATCTTACCCAAATCATATATTTTTTTTTGTGATTTGTGTTTTATTAATTGAATCTCTCATAAATTAATAAAAATATATTTTATTTCAAATTATAAACTTTTATCATATAACTTTTGTATATGATAGGCATGATTTTTAGGGCATTTTTATTGTAATAGTGTGATGGCCAGGAGCGGTGGAAAATTAACCAGTGGTTTTGGTGTACCATATCCGTCGGAAATACTAGCGAAAAAACTTCCTGAATTTACCACCTTAAAAGATGATGGTTTCTCAAATTTTGCGCTGGATACCACCAGAAAATGCGCCTAAAAAATTTCCGGCGAAAAGCTTACATGCACCATTATATATTTTCTGACACTTGAATTACCGTCGCAACAATTTTCTCCAGTATCACTGGAAATAAGGATTTTTCAGCAGATTTCTAGTGTTACCAGCGGATTTTGTCTCCCGGTAACAGCTCATTTTCATGTATTGAGGACCCATTTGATCAAGATGTGAAGTATAAACAAAGTGCAGTTGTGACTCCAATGTCTTTTGATAGTATGTTACAACTTGCTAGCATGGATGTCGTGATTGTAAGTAACACTAGAGTAGACAATTAGGGATTAAGGACAATGATGAAGAAAAGTACCTACATATGTTTCATAAGTTGAATCCACAATTATTTAAGGGAGCTGTAGAACCACAGATAGCAGAGGATAGACTAGTGGTATCGATAGAGAAAATATTTGATAGTATGCAATATCATGAGAACAAAGAAGTGTCGCTAATTGTATTTTTATTTGAAGAAGAAATAGAGAGATGGTGGATAGGAGAGTAGCGAGAGATATTCAAGGGAAAGGTGAGTGTAGTGATTACTTGGACAGAGTTTATTATTATTTTTAGGAACTGGTTTGTACCTTCATCAACTTAGCAATAAATCCTAGAGGCTTTTATGAGATCAAAGCAGAGAGAAAAGGCAGTGATACAATATAAAACAGAATTTACCACATTAGCCATTTATGTCCCGTAACAATAGAAGAGAAATGTAATAAGTTTTGAGAGAATTAAAGGATGATATAGGAGTTTTCGAAATTAGGTTAGATAGGAAGGATATGAGTAAAAAGAAGGCGGCTGAAGACTTGAGAACAAAAAAATAAGAGAATTCTAGAAAAAAAGATGAAAGTGATAGAAGAAGTACTCGAGTTTTTTAGATGTGGAAAAACATACTGGCTAGTGTTTCTTGATCACTAGGTAGTGCTTTAGATATAGATAATGAGGACATCAAATAGTCAATTGCCATAACAGAGATAGAGAGGACTTATATCTAGGGTAGGGCAGCTTAGACATGCTTATAAATAGAGGATGGTTGGTTTTGGGATGAATAGTAAAGTGTCACTGAGTAGAATTAAAACATCCAGAAATACGATAGATGGGAGAGGTGTGAGTTATAGTATGAGAAAGCCTACTCATTCTACCAAGATAGCACTAGTATGACTGAGAGTCTACATTTTGATATAGCAAAAGAATTGAGAGTTGGCGACACCTCAACATTGAGATGTTGAGTTTTAGACAAATAAATGGACTTGAGTGAGCGCAACGGCCCCTGGACGGCTCTGTCGCTCCACTGGGGCTTAGCTGAGAATATTCTGGGGGAATATGGAATATTCTATGGGAGTACAATGACACTGGGAAAGCGAGCATCATGGCGTAAGGTCAGAATAGTGCTTTTTAAAATAATAAAATATCTCAATCCATTTCATTAACCCCTTAGCCCAAACTATTTCTCCTATTTTGTATGCCTTTATAGGGATGTTAGAGGAGAAGGGAGAAAGAGGGGGAAAGAGAGAGAGAGAGAAGAGAGAGGAAGGTGCTTAGAACATTTTCATCAAACAGTCCTATTACAAAATTTCTATTAATTGTGGTAGATAATCTGAATCCTACATTTATTTTAAGTGATTTTGTAATTTATGAATTTAATATCCCACAAATTGATAAAACATATTTTTTCTTAATTTATCAAACTTTTTTTGTATAACTTTTGTATATGATAAGAATAATTTTTATGGGCATTTGGCTACAATATTATTGAATTTCACCAGGTAAATTGATAGTTATGATTTTAAAAGTAATAAATAGTGTATAGATTTCCCTCATTTCATAGATTATTGTCTCATACTGGATATTGAATTACATAGAAAAAATGATATGACTGGTATATAATAAAATGTGGCATTTTCATATCAGCAAGAAATATTGGCTATGAACACTATGGGTGTCAAAATCTGACCCGACTCGAAACCCAACCCGAACCCAACCCACAAAATTTTGGATTTAAGTCAACCCGTTTGCTATACAGGTCGAATCCATGTTCAAGATTTTGACCCATTTCTATAATCGGGTCAGGTTCAGATTGATCCGGCAACCCAAAATTAACCCGGATTTGACCCGCGTTGCATCTGCACATGGGATTTATCTTCCAACTTAATTATCTCCTACATTAGCCAAAAATGCATAAGCTATTCTCATAATCATGTGTTTGAGAATAATCGAATTGTACATGTGTTCTTGTCGAAAAATATCACCAATTTTGATAATAATAAAAATAATACTACTTGGATTTCAAATGCACAAATTTTAATTAGAACCCTTCATCAGAACACAAATGAACAGATCGATAAAACTCCTCTCACAAATTTATCCAATAAATATCTTTCCAAAAAAGAAAAACTGACCTGAAACGCCAACATCATAACTAAACATGAGGCCGTCGCGTGGCCGCCATGATGCATGATATGATGACGATGGGAGTAATCTTTGCTTCAAACTTCATCCCCGTCGGAGTCGACACTGTGAAAACTGTTGGAATTATTTCAAACCAAACGTTGCATCGTTTAATCTTAATTTTATTTTCTCTTTATTTCTGGTTTTTTCGGACAGTTTTTAAAACCGTTTTTTGCTGTGTTTTAAATGGTAATCCCGTGAAAGTGTAAAAAAGCAGGATTGCTCTCTCTGTTTCATTTTTTGTCCCCGTAAAGACAGTGAAGAAAAAGTTTGTTTTGAGTTTTTTCCTTTCAAAGTTTTGTTCTGTTTTTGCTTCCATCATTGGTATCAGAGCCACGGTTGGAGAATGGCAGCGAGTTCAAGCAGTAATAATTTGCAACCTCAGTTGCCCAAGTTCACGGGGAAGAACTACAATCAATGGAGTATTCAAATGCGGGTGTTGTATCAATCTCAAGAGTTGTGGGAGATTGTAGAGAACGGTTTTCAGGAGCCCGAAGTTGAGAGAGATTTGAATCAGAGACTTCTTCAAGAGTTGAAAGAAAATCGGAAGAAGGATCGGAAGGCCCTTTTCTTCATCTATCAAGCGGTAGATGAAATTATTTTTGAGCGGATCTCTACGGCGAAGACCGCGAAGGAGGCTTGGGATACACTACATGTTTCTTACAAAGGAGATGACAAAGTAAAAATGGTACGTTTACAAACCCTACGAAGCCAATTTGATATGTTGAAGATGAAGGAGTCGGAAAGTGTGGAAGAATATTTCAATCGGGTAATTGTCATTGTTAACCAATTGAAATTGAATGGAGAACTTGTAGAAGATAAAAGAGTCATTGAGAAGATTTTGCGAAGTTTGACAAGAAAATTTGAAGCCACGGTGGTAGCCATAGAAGAAGCGAAGAACATAGAGCAAATGTCTATTGAAGGTTTGCTTGGATCTCTACAATCCCATGAATTAAGAATGAAGCAATATGATTCGACACCACTTGAGGAAGCATTCCAAACTCAAGTGGCATTGCGTGGGAATTTCAAAGGTGGCCGTGGAAGAGGTTTTGGCAGAGGAAGAGGCTCTTTTGGTAGAGGAAGAGGCTCTTATGGTACTCGTGGAAGAGGTCGTGCTGGTAGAGGAGAATCTACACAAAGTGATGGAGGTGAAGTTCAAGGTGGAACTCATGGTGATGGAGAAGGTGCACGTGGTCGTGGACATGGTTTCAGAGGAAGAGGAAGAAGCAACCTTGCCAATATCAAATGTCACTTTTGCAAAAGGTATGGGCACACTTATCGTTATTGTTGGAAGAGGCAGGAGAGTGAAGAGGCAAATGCAGATTTGGTGCAAGAAAAGGAAGTGGAGAAAAGTGAAGACACAATGTTTCTTACACATAGTAAGGAATATGGTGATTCAGGAGATGTATGGTTTATTGACAGTGGTTGTAGTAATCACATGACTGGCAATAGAAGATTGTTTGTTACTTTGGATAACTCAATCCAAAGTGAAGTACGTACGGAAGATGACAACAAACTATTTGTGGAAGGAAAAGGTGACATTTTGGTGCAAACAAGGAAGGGAGAAAAGAAGATATCAGATGTCTTCTATGTTCCAAATCTTAAGCATAATTTGCTTAGTGTTGGACAACTAAATCAAAAAGGTTATGTGTTGATGTTTTTTCTTGACACTTGTACCATTAAAGACAAGCATGGATTTTTGGTAGCCAAGGTGAAGGTGACTCCAAATAAAATGTATCCCATGAAGATGATTTGCAGCTTGAATGGTTGTTTGAAAACTTCCATTGAGAATCATTCAAGATTATGGCATTGCAGATTTGGTCACTTGAGTTCCAAGACACTTTCTTATATGAGCCAGAAGAATATAGTTGATGGGCTTCCACATATTGAAGTTCAAGACAATATCTGTGAAGCATGTGTTGCAGGAAAGCAAAGCAGAGCACCATTTTCAGTTGGAAAATCATGGAGAGCCTTGAAGCCATTGGAGCTTATTCATTCAGATTTATGTGGACCGATGCACACTACTTCTATTGGAGGTAATTATTATTTTCTCACATTTATTGATGATTATAGCAGAAAAGTCTGGGTATATTTTCTGAAAGAGAAGTCACAAGTATTTGAATACTTAAAAATATTCAAAGCACTTGTGGAGAAGGAGAGTGGCCACTTTATTAAGATGTTGAGGAGTGATAGAGGTGGAGAGTATGTTAGTCATGAGATGCAAAATTATTTGAAGGAGAATGGGATACGCCATCAGTTAACAACTAGATACACACCACAACAAAATGGGGTAGCAGAGAGGTTGAATAGAACCATTATGGGATTGGCTAGGAGTATGTTGAAGGAGAGGCAAGTGCCCAATTTGCTTTGGGCTGAAGCTGTGTCTTGTGCTGTGTACTTATTGAATAGGGTGACATCAAAAAGTACTCCATCTCAAACCCCTTTTGAAATTTGGAGTGGTCATAAGCCTGTTGTTGATCACTTGAGAGTTTTTGGGAGCATTTCTTATGTTCATGTACCTGATCAAAAGAGAAGGAAGTTGGATGAAAAATCTGAAAAGTGTGTGTTTGTAGGATACAGTGAAAGGTCCAAAGCCTATAAACTGTATAATCCTACAACGAAGAAAGTGGTAGTGAGCAGGGATGTGAGATTTGAGGAGAGCTTATCTTGGGATTGGCTTGAAAATGGCAACAAGGAAGATGTCACAGTTGGGGGAAATTCAGAAAAAATTATTGATGATGTAGAGCAACAAAGACCACCACACATTACAGTGAGATTGGGAGAATCATCTAGTAGTGGTATTGAAAAGGTGAAGACAAGAAGCTTGCATGAGATATATGACACCACAAATTATAATGAGGAGTTATCTCAATTTGCTTTCTATGTAGATGAAGAGCCCTTAACTTTTAATGAAGCAGTTGCAGATAAGAGATGGATTGATGCCATGAAAGAGGAGATTGATGCTATTGAGAGAAATGACACATGGAGTTTGACCTCACTTCCTAAAGGTCAAAAATCCATTGGTGTCAAGTGGGTGTACAAATTGAAGAAAAATGTTGAAGGAGGTGTAAACAAATTCAAGGCTAGACTTGTAGTCAAAGGGTACAAGCAGAAGCAAGGAGTAGATTATGAAGAAGTTTTTGCACCGGTTGCCAGATTTGATACAATCAGATTAATTTTCTCTATTGCTGCTATGAATAGATGGAAGATTCATCAATTAGATGTGAAGTCGGCTTTCTTAAATGGTGTTTTGGAGGAAGAAGTTTATGTAGATCAACCTGAAGGTTTTATTGTGAAGGGAAAAGAGCATATGGTATATAGTTTGAAAAAGGCTTTGTATGGCTTGAAGCAAGCCCCGAGGGCTTGGAATTTATGCATTGATAAGCATTTTGGAGAAGAAGGGTTCACTAAATGCCCTTATGAACATGGTGTGTATATGAAGACAGACTCAAATGGCAACAGGTTGATTATATGCTTATATGTGGATGATTTGCTTATAACAGGTGATGATGAGAAGATGATTGCAGACTTTAAATCAACTATGTTCAGAAGATTTGATATGACAGATGTTGGCCTCATGTCATTATTTTTGGGTATAGAAGTTCATCAGAAAGATGATGGCATTTGGATATGTCAAAAGAGGTATGCTAAAGAGTTGCTTGAGAAGTTCAGGATGAATAATTGCAATAGTGTGTCTACACCAATGCAAACTGGAGTTCATTTCACAAAAGAAGGAGAAGGAAATTTGGTTGATCCGACATTGTACAAAAGTTTGATTGGGAGCCTTAGATACTTGACAGTGACGAGACCAGATATTGTGTATAGTGTGGGCATCTTGAGCAGATTCATGGAGAATCCAAGGGAGTCTCATTGGCTTGCAGCAAAGAGGATTCTTAGATATATCAGTGGCACAGTTGAGTTTGGGCTTCATTATCAGTGCAGTGGAGACATGAAGTTACTTGGATATTGTGACAGTGATTGGGCAAATGATCATGAGGAAAGAAAGAGCACAAGTGGATATGTGTTTTATGTTGGTGATACAGTCTTCACTTGGAGCACACAGAAGCAGAAAGTTGTGGCATTATCTACATGTGAGGCAGAGTATATAGCAGCGGCGGCAGCGGCTTGTGAAGCAATGTGGTTGAAGAATTTGCTGAAGGAATTTTTTGGAGAGATTGATGAAGCTACAACAATTTATGTGGACAACAAGTCGGCGATCGCATTGGCAAAAAATCCAGTACAACATGGCAGGAGCAAGCACATTGATGTCCGTTATCATTTCATCAGAGATGCAGTAAAGATGGGTCACATTAGCTTGGAGTACTGCAGTACAGAGGATCAGGTAGCTGATTTGTTCACCAAAGCATTGCCGACACCGAGGTTCCTAAAGCTATTGAAGATGCTTGGGATGAAGAAAATTTTGGTTTGAGGGGGAGATTGTTGGAATTATTTCAAACCAAACGTTGCATCGTTTAATCTTAATTTTATTTTCTCTTTATTTCTGGTTTTTTCGGACAGTTTTTAAAACCGTTTTTTGCTGTGTTTTAAATGGTAATCCCGTGAAAGTGTAAAAAAGCAGGATTGCTCTCTCTGTTTTGTTTTTTGTCCCCGTAAAGACAGTGAAGAAAAAGTTTGTTTTGAGTTTTTTCCTTTCAAAGTTTTGTTCTGTTTTTGCTTCCATCAAAAACTCCTTCCAGCATTGTTGTCGGAGAAGGGAAGCTTCTAATCAAGTCTAATTAATGAGCTGAGCTTCTGAATGGAGAATCTAATGATCCAGCTTCTCCATGATGGAGAATCTAATGAGCTGAACTGCATTGGGTTCAGGTTGGGAAATGTGACCCAAATCCCAAAATCAAGTCGGGTTCGGGTCGGGTCAAAATCTGTATGTTCAATGTTAGGTTGGACCCGAACCCGATTTGTGGACATGATTTAACACGCCTAGTGAGCACAATAAATAATATAAGTTGGTTGTTAAAATGATAATAACTTGTACGTAAGGGTGGGCAAATGAGTTTTTCTTAAAATAAATATTTGTGATATAATCCTAGATCTTATCCTATAACAGATTGATTGATTACACCGATGGGTAGAGAGTGATGACTCTTTATTGAATTATTGAAAGACTTTTGTTAAATTAAATGATTAATATAAATAATTGAAAGATTTGATTGACAGATAATAACTGAATTATATGATAGATGAATTACATATGGAAAGATGAAAATACCACATAAAAACTAGATGTTCTGCTTTGATGCATAAATTCATATAATATTGATGTATGCATTAACATGCATACATGAAAGCATATGGAGATTGATAAATACAAAGTTACATATATGAATGATATGATAATACACTTATAGAGATGGTAGTGATTGAATATACCCATTCAGTATTTACAAGTGATCACAAAAGTGATATAAGCATGAAGCATTTGTGATTCATATACATCATACAATGAAGATAGCTGATAGCATTGTATTTGATATTGTATTGATTATCTTGACATATTTATCTTTCCAGTTCCTAATCATATTGATTTATATCACAAGTGACAGATTATTATATCACTAGTGACAGATTATTATTCATATTGATAGCTACCAATTTTATATTGATTTAAATAAGCATTTTATTTTTTTAATTTTTATTGTCGAGACTTTCCAGCGCATCCGGCGACGGTAACTTCCCGACGTCCCATGCGCCGGTGATAACGTCGAAAATTAGCAGCATTTCATTATTACCGGCGCACTTTACTGGCGCAATTACCGGCGGATAATACGTCGGCTATTTTAAACTCAACGACATGGAACCGATGAAACAAGCACCGAAAAACGTTCCGGCATCCAGGACGCCGGAAAATCCTCCGCCGGAAGCCCTATTTTCGAACACGCCCCATCTGGCTGCTCATTTCATTCTGTCATTTCTCTCGCATCTCTGGTCTCTCTCTCGTCGCCCCAGCGTCGCCCACCCTAGATCGTGGTCGCCGAGCTTTGCAGACGTTCACGGGACGTCGCGGACGATCACCGCCTTCGTCGCCGGCGAAAGGAGACCGGTTTCGCAAAATTCATAAATCTTACTTTGATAAATAAAATAGTGAAAAATTTTAACGTATAGAAATTGGGGGTTCTTTTCTTTTATTTTAATGGAAGTTAGAGGCTCTTGTAGGTTAATTAAGAGATATAATATGTAATTATTCTAATTTATATTTTGCGTTGTTACACATGATTTTAACAAAACACACTTAAAAAGGAAGTAATAATATGGTAATTATTTTCCCAGATGTGCCTAATGGAGAGGTTAAAGCACTATTATATGAATATTTAGTTTTAGCTATAAAGTACAACTAAGTCATTTTATTAAAAAAGATGTATGAGAATTAGTACTTAGATTAATTGATCTAATAAATTTGTATTTAAAAATGAGTTAAATTGCTCTATCTTAGTCAATAAAAATAAAGGAAGACTAGTTGTTAAAGGATTCAATCCAATAAAAGAGATTAATTTTGTGGAACATTTTGCACCAAATACATATCTTGAACTTACCATATTACTTTACCTTTGCATTCCCAAATTATTGCAAATGGATACAAATAGTGGTTTCCTAAATGGAGTAGTAGGAAAGGATGTGTATGTTGAGCTATCACTTGGTTTTGAAAGCTCTACATAACCTGACCATGTATTTTATATATTTGAAACAAGCCCTTAGGGAATGATATGATAAGCTAAGTATATTTTTGTTAAAGAAAGAATTCATTAGGTTGATTTTGACACTATATTGTTCTTTAAGAATCAAGTTCTAATGGTTTGATCGTAGAAGTCTATATTGATGATATAATGTTTAGATCTATAAATGATAAATTGTGTCAAAAATTCTCTTGAATGATGAATAAAAAAAAATTTAATGGCTGATGGGCGATAACATATATTTTAAGATTTTAAGTGAAACATGAAAAAATAAAGGCATTTCTATATCATACCAAATACATAAGTGGGCACATTATTTAAATTGACATGAAATAACACAAAAGTACAAATAACTCTATTAGTAAAAAAATATAACTAAGGAAAGATCAAAGCGAAAAATATATAAATATAAGGCTACATTGAGTCAAGACTTGATCACTATTATATTTTACTGCAAGTTGACACACTATTATGTTTAGTGTATGTTTCAAACAAATCCAAAAGAATCTTCAATGATGGTAGTAAAACATATTTTATTATATACTTAATTGATACTCTTAATATAAGAATATTGCATCCTAGGAATAATACAATAATCAACTTTATTGATTAAACTGATTTTGATTTGCTAGGAGCAAATTTGATAAGAAGAGTATGTCTAGCATATGTTGATTCATAAATTGTAGAATTTAGATACATTATTCATTATTGATTTAGACTAAATAATATTTGGTAGTTATGTTACCGAGGTAATAACTTTTTTATTTTAAGATTGTAGTTGATTGGATACCTATCATGTGTGATAATAAGTGCTATCCATATATAAAAGAAATCTACTGGAACTCTCTAGAATTAGGAGTACTTATATTCACCATCACTTTATCTAAGGCCATGTGTCGAAAATGATGTAGAGAAGTAGCTTATCAATATAGAAAATTTGTTGGTGGATATAATACAATTTGGCAATATTCAAACAATAGTTGCATAGTCATTGAAGAGCTCATGTCGAATTGATCAATCATATATATAATAACTATTACACTATAATCGATCAATGGTTAACTTAACAATTTCTAGACATTAGGATGATTAATAAAAGTATATTCCCTATGTTGCATGATCCTGATAACAATTGGAATGTCTATAAATATACTCAAATATCATTTAATCATAGACACCTTCCTCTCAAATCTTTCTAAGCCCTTTCAGTGATTTACATGTCACTACCAAAAACTCAGGTTCTCGCAGCACAAATTTTGACTTTTTCCGGCAATTTTACCCGCCATTAATATTTTCGCAGCAGTTTTATGACCGTTGGATGTCCGCCGTGATTACAATGCGCTGCAAAGACATTCAGTGGCAGTTTTAGGATCGACGGGGTAGAACAAACAACTGCAAATTATAGCGGTGGCTATAACCGCTGTAATGTTACAGAAATAAAGCGGTTATAACCGCTATGCGTTTAAATAAAATCAATGATATACAGGTTTGTGGCGGTCATAACTGCCACCGTTTTGCATGGTTGTGGCCGTTATAACTGCCACAACCTTCCAGAATTTTTTTTAAAGCGAATTTATTTCATTCATCTACATTTGCATGAAAACATATGTACATATGCATAAACAGTCTTCTACAAAATAAGCTGTAACACATAATTTGACAAAAGTGACTTTCAATATCCCAACAAAACAGTCTTATGCTAAAACCTCCTCACAGGCACCTTTGTATTCAAAATTTTATGATGCATTCGATAGCCCAACAAAACCTTCCAAAAAATTCAACAATCAGAAATCTAAAAGACGATTAATCCACAACCTAAATTAGAAAAATGGCTAAGATCATCAAGTAGAATTCAATTGTCTGGTTCATTATTCATCAAAATCTTTGATAGTTACAACATGCAACATTATTGAAAAGAAAAATTAGTATAATGGAGTAAAAACAAAGTTTGGAATAAGCACAATTCTAATCATATGGAACCAATAAGAAAACTCAACCAAATTATTTTAGAATAATGAAGTGACTGTCAGGTTCATTGCTATCTAAATGGTTATTTTGATAACAATACCTTCCCAAAGAAGTAGTGAAAGAGCATAAAAAGTCAGCAAAATTAAATGCTCCATCCATGGCCATGACATAATTATGAAACCTTTCAAACAAACTGCGCAACATAATTTGATATGATAACATCAAATTTTTACAAACAAAATATTGTATAACAATTAGAAAAATCTTCATGAAAGCACTTACATTCTATTTAAGCAAAAGCATCTAATAATGAAAGCACTTACATACTACTGTTGTTACCAGAATTCTCCTCAAAGATAAAACAAGATAAAAGGATGCCATGCAAACAAATCAAATGTTCAAAGTGAAACGCTAACTAAAGTCTCCAGCTGACTTGCTTTAGGAATAGTGGAAATCCCGAGTACAAACATTACAAGAACCATTGTACAAATCAAAATCATAACAACATCAGTTAAAAAATATATAAAATATCCAGTATAGTCCATACAACTCAAAACATCAGAATAAATACTACAGCTTATCAGCAGAAGAAATATAAGCTTGCAGAAGACTATCATGCATTGGATGAATCGTCATTGCCACCCTGAAAATAATATGAAATTAATGAGATATTAATAATCAAGAAATATACAATTATCATTAACTTACTATTTTTTATACCATTTTAGATCCTCCATGTGATGGTTGATTCATTTGAAAATGTTGCACAAATTATCGCATATCATCATGAAATGCGCCGAACTCCTCTCGTAAACATGTTATTTGACCAAAGTTACTACTACTTCCACCACTTGCTTCATTTGTACTTGGAGGAAAGTATCAAGTTGGAGTAACACCAAATCCTTGTGTACAAACTTGCCCTGAGTGTTCTGGACCCATTACTATGCTAAAAACTCTCTCATTAGCTTTAATATTTCCCTCTTCAGGTGTCAACCCTTCCTCGGTTAGAAGATTACATGTTTGTGTCTATATTACAATTACATATAATTAAATAAGTTGAAAAACTAATTATAAAAAAAAATTAGAATCACTATTTAAATTTACCCATCATTGCATAGCCTCTTCAGATGACCAAGTTCCATCTTTATGCATTTTGTTGATTTTCCATAATTGTAATCTATCCTTAATAGACTATAAAAAATTATAATAAAAAATGTAAGTTTGTAAATGAAGCATTTAATTATTATAATTAAACATTTAAATTCATATCATTTCCTTCTATCTCCGAATTGAGCTCACACAACCCATTATGTGAGGACAAGTTTGCTTTTTGGCATTCACAGAATTTTTGGCAGCCCTTTCCTGTGACACATGATAATATTAAGTTGTCACTTTTAAAATATTTTAACAAAAATGCTTAATCTTAATATTTACCTGATCCTCTAGCTTGACTATTGGTTAAAAAGTTGACACCATTGCATTTGATCTACTCCAATTGGAACAGCCTCCAAAATTTTCTCAATTAGTTTACTGTCCCGATGCTCAGCCTTTAAAGTGGCTTTATAATTATGCCATTTAATACCATGTGATTAAAAAATCCAATGGCGTATATGATCGGGAAACTCAAATTTTGACTGAATTTGAAAATTTGATATGGTTAATGATATAAAACTGAAAAAAAAATGAAATTTAGAGTGAAATATATATACCTCAACTTCAGCCAACATCTTTGTCTTTAAGGGCTCCATACCCTTATTGTTCCAATCAGGAAAGTCCATTGGAGCCAAAACAGTATCTCTTACGACAACCCCAAGATATGCTCCTAGCAAAATCGACTCAGGGATGTTACAAAGTATGTTATTTTCATTTACCTCTATATGAATTCGAGTCCCTTGATAGGATTCCCTTACACACATGTTGTTCACCCCCTATGCTTGATAGGATTCCCTTACACATCTACACAATTAAAAAAAATGAATAAGCATGAATATCATAATATTTTTGAAATAAAATAAATGTCATTAAAAAAATACCTATGAGCCATACACCCTCTTTAGGTGTTGGAGCTGCGTCACAAAATGAATGTCTTGCAGTCTCGTGGGTCATACTGTTATCAAGCTCATCTTGTGAATCTAGGTGTACTGGAGTAGAAGGGGTTTCAGTTTCCCTACTACTTTATCCTCTACTTGATGTTTCTCCACTTGATCCACCTTTGCATATTGCCTTCTTTGCTCGTCTGAAAAGACTACCTCCTGTCATTTCTTGCAAAGAAAAAAAATCAAATGTTTAGCATTAACAAAGAACAACAAATAAAAAATAATATACAAAGAGCAATATATATTAAGCAATTTACAAAGAATGAGAAACTTAGATACTTCAATGTGCTTACCCCAAATTACAAAGAACAATATACTGAAAAGAAAACATAACAATCCAATAAAATCAGAATTGTGTAGGCTCATACACTGAAAAGAAAAGAGTTAAATGCAAGTGAAGTTCTTTCGTTATAGTAGATGGATCATGGGGCATTGATCTTTCCATTTTACACAATGTCATTACAATATTATTTTGTAGCATATCCAACTCATTCGGATTAATAACCTTGGCATAAATTGACTTGAAAAATTTTGATATCTCCATAACAATATGTATAATTTCATCGGAAGAAGAACATGACCTCAAAGCAATTGGTAGAATTTCTTCAATAAGCACATGACAATCATGGCTTTTCAGGCCCATAATCTTACATTAAGTAACATTAACACACTTTGAAGGTGATAATTCAAATGTAATGAGGATTCTACATCACGCTTTGCTTGATGGCTTCAAGGGGATGGAAAACTTTGAGTTCTTTAAAGAATTTAATTATGTCATCTTTAAGTGTGTAGATAGAGGTAGCAACAAGTTAGCAGATATGTGTGCTAATCTTTCTCTTGTTAGTCATTTTATTTGGGAGGATTTGTGTTCAAATATGAAATCTCGTTCTTTCTATAGTTTGTTGAAGGAGGAATCTACATTGTAGTTTACTTTCTTTTCTAGTAATGCATTTATTGCTTTTTTCAAAAAAAAAAAAAGTAACATTAACACACCTTGAAATATTAGATGCATAACCTTTTGGCATTTTTAAATTTTTCAAAACTTCACATAACATCCACTTCTCTTTTTTTGACATTGTAAAGCAAGTTGGGGGAAAAAAATAAGAACCATCTTCAAGAATTTATGGATGCAGCTCACTCTTAATTCCAATGTCAACAAAATCTTATCGTGCTTGCAAATTATCTTTAGATTTCTCAAGATCAAGTAAAGTACCAATGAAATTATAACATTTTTTTTTTATATGCATAACATCAAGATTGTGTGGTAGTAAATTAAACTCCCAATAAGGTAGCACAAACAAATTGATTTTTTCTTTCAAATATGATGTTCACTCAGGTCTACATTATGCCCTCTTTTCAAGATTTTAGATTTTCCCAACGGAAACTGAATATTCTGTCATTGTTGTAAAATGTTTGTACCAGTATTCCTTCTAGTGTTTTATGGATCTCCTCTGTGTTATCAAAGTACTGTTTCTATCAATGAAATAAGTGATTCTCTGGTAGCCAACAACGATGACCCATATATGAGAATTTCTTTCCTCTATATAACCATAAAGTCTCTATGTTTTCGGCACAACAAGGACAAGCAAATATGTCTTTTGTGCTCCAACCAGAAAGCATACCATAAGTTGAAAAATCATTAATCGTCCACATTAATGTCGCTCGCAAGTTAAAAGATTATTTGGATGCTGCATTGTAGGATATCACTCCATGCCAGAATTCATACAACTCATTTATTAATGGTTGGAGATAGACATCAATATTATTTCCTGGACTCTTTTCCCCTGGTATAATAGTAGACAGAATGAAAGACGTTTGTTTCATTGTAATCCAAGGAGGCATGTTGTATGGAACCAATAGTATGGGCCAAATGGTATATGTACTACTCATAATCTTAAATGGATTAAAACCATCACTTGATAATGCAAGACGAACATTACATGATATGAAAAAAAAATCAGGGTATCTAGAGTCAAAGGATTTTCAGGCTTCTCCATCAACTGGATGTCATAACAACCCATCTATATTTCTCTATTTGGCATTCCAAATCATCTCTTCAGTAGACTTTTTTGTTTTAAACAATCTTTGAAGCCTAGGAATCAATGGGAAGTATCGAATAACCTTGGCAGACTTCATTTGCTTTTTCTTTCCTCCAGCTGAACATTTTTTAGCACTTGCCCACCGTGAAGAACCACAAACATCGCATATCTCTTGATTGGATCTATCTTTTCAAAATAGGCAATACTCATTTGGACAAGCATCTATCTTTGTATATCCAAGATCGAACACTTTCATAATCTTCTTCACTTCATATGTATTCTTAGGTAGCAATGAACTATCAGGGAAAGCTTCAATTAATAACTCAATCAATTGATCAAAAGACTTTTTTGCAGACCAAGAGTGTAAGCACTTTAGGTGAAATAAATGTAAGATGAAGGATAACTTTATGAATGACTTACAGCCAGGGTATAATTCTGCTCCTACTTCCAGCAATAAATCATGATTTTTTTTCACCATCATTTGTCATATCTAAGTTGCTTCATTCTGTTCAATATCTAAATTGATATTGTCTGAATAGAATGTGTCCCTTAAAAATCCTTCTATATCATTTGGTCTTGGTTGATCTTCTTGAATTAGTACTACATTAACATTACCAGTATCACTAATCATTTCTGATCTTGTAACTTCAGCTACAAAAGCATGTTCATCTCCATGTCGATTTCAAACAATATATCCGGGGAAAAATCCTTTAGAGAGTGAATGCAACTTGACATTTTTTACATAATGAAAATACGTGTTAATGCATAATTTTCATGGACATAGAATTTTTTTTTGCTGAACTTTGACTTTGAGTTACAAATTTTAAAAAATTCTCAACACCTTCAATATAATCACTACTCCATTTCTGTTTTGATATCCAACTCTTATCCATCAAAACTGAGAAAATAATTACCCAATAGTTTCTGAGAAAAAAAAAACCTAATTATCTCATCTTAGCAAATTTTCCTATACATGTAATAGAAAATTATCTCTGTATATCTCTAGGAAACATGTTTGTACAGTTTAGTTGTTCAACATAAACATAGCATGAAAAAGAATAATAGGCACATGCAAAAATATACTGACATACATATTTGTCACACACACAATTGATCGTTGTTTTCAAATAATGTGTTTATATTAGTGGAAAATAAAAATCGTTGTTATAGATAGATGGTATATAGCAGTAGTATGAAAACTATTGCTAGCTAATGTTGTCTTTACATTCCTTTTTTAGTATTTACTACCTTTAAAGCACTCGAAAAACATCATCTTAGATATTGCTTAGCTCTTCATAACCTAACTTAATTATTTATATTTTTATTTAAGTGAACCACATTCTTACAATCTATATGTATAGGTTTGGTCAAGGCCAAATACTCACATAATGATAACCCTTGACACGTTTAAAGCAAGTAACATTGATACCTTAAAATGAGAGGTTCAAGTTGAAGCCTATCCTTTGGAATCATTGATCCCTTTAAAAATTAATGAAGCATAATGCAAGAGAACGTCTAGGTGCTACTTCTAAATAAAGTCAAAATTTTATTATGCAATTGTGATATAAGATATTACTTAATATGAACAACAACTTGTTGACCTCATTTTTGTATGAGGTCACTAAGGACCCCATCCAGACTCCAGATCAATCCTAACCCCAGATCAAACCTGACCATAAATCAGTTCAATCTCCAGACCAATCTAGACTCTAGGATCCTCCTAGAATACAAACCCTAGGATCTACTCTAGACCCTAGGATTCCTCCAGAAAAATCCAGACCTTAGGATCCATTCTAGATCCTAGGACCCTTCTAGACTCCAGACCCTAGGATCTACTCTAGACCCTAAGATTCTTCCAGACCAATCGAGATATTAGGATCTATTCTAGACCCTAAGACTCTCCTAGATCCAGACCCTATGATGTTCTTAGACCTTAGGAGCTGTCTAGACCTTAATTAAATTCAAACTTCAATCAAATCCAGACTTTAAACCCATTCAGATTTTAATCTCCAATTCAACCTTATATCCTACCTTTGATCTAGCTCTAAACCTATCCAATCATTTATAATCACCTAAATGATTAGAAATGACTTGGATAATTCAATGTTAATCATTCAGACTCAATATCCAATTCAAATCCAAAAATTCAAACTCAAACTCAAGGCCAAAGATCCAAGCCCTGAAAACCTCTTCCAGTGAATTTTCAAACATTTCAAAATCTAATCAAATGACCTCCGATTCAGAGTCCTTCAGTTTCATACTGAAGGGACATGTCTCTGGAGGCAACCCTCCAAATTTGAGCTCATTTTGAAGTCTATAACCTCAGAATCTAAATCAAAATCCAAAGGCTGTAAAACCTTCAAATATTTACGGCCTATGCCACTAGACCTGCCATCTAGTGGATTTTGACCTTGGAGCTTTCTACAAAGCCTCCAATCACCTCCACATACTTGATTAACACCTATTGAACATTAAACTGCATTTTGGTTGATCCATTTTGACCCCCAGTTGACCAGGGGTCAAAATGACCAAAATACCCCTATGAGATTCAAACATCGATTTCAAACCAAACGAACTCCAAATTACTTGAAACCACTTCCAGCAAGTTTCAAATATGAAACCAAACCTGTTCGACCCAAACCCAGACCCTGGGTCAACCTAGTTGACCAAGTCAACCTAAGTTGACCAAACAGGCCCTTAAGGGTCAAAACGGGCATTTTGACTGAATTGATCTCCCCAAACCTTGGGACCACCTCCAATGGTCTCCAAATGTCAATTCAAATTGATCAAACCTATTTTCAGACCCTGGACCCACTTGGTTGACCAAGTCAACCATGATTGACTCAAAGTCCCTTTAAGACCCTGAATGAGTTATTTCAACCCATTAAGCCTATCAAACTCATACCAAGCTCTTAAATCATTCATATCAATACTTTGAACTTCTCTAAGTGTATCATGAGTTGAGTCATAGTCACTTTGACCAAGTCAACATTTGCAGACTTGGTCAAAATGGCTCAAACTCCCTCTCATGCCTTTAAAACTCAAATCTTGATTATCAAACCCTCTCCAAACTTTCTCAACCAGCACTCAAGGGTTTCCCACATGCCACATCAGCTGGTTTGACAAGTTGACTGGTCAAACCAGTCAACAAGTCTTCAAAAGACCATTAAATGATTTAAATCATTGAATTAAATGCATTTCATTTAAATCCCACTTAATCCCTCTAATCCAATCCACTCCAGCAGCTCTAATCCAACTCTAGAAGCTTCTTAAGACCTATCACTGCCATTGAAACTTGATCAAAAGGCCCTCATTGCTCCACATGTCCAAATGGGGACCAAAACCCACTTTACACTTGGCATGTCCTTCATGTCCTTTGATCCCCTGCTCCTAACCACTCCAAGGACAGGTGTCTTGATCTTAGCAACCCTCTAAGTCAATCAGGGCCATTCAAACCAGTTGAGATCATTAGAATATGGCAAAACCCTAAGGTGAGCCCTCATTCTCATCTCAACACCCTCTCACTCAAACCTCTTTTCTCCCAGAGCTCCTCCAGCATTCAAACACTCTCTAAAATCCTCTCCACACCTTCCTCCAGCCCTTCCAGGCCTTTCCCCACCAGATCCTAACTCCCAAACATCAATGGGAGAAGAGAGATGTTTTTAGAGAGAGAATCAGTTATTGCACTCATAACTTCCAATCCAGGCAAATCCAGCTCTTGGAGTCTTCATCAAAGTTGAATAGGACATCTCCAGCTTTCCAACGAACCTAAGAAATTAAAAATCCATCGGCTAGATTGTAAGTTATTCCAGTTTTAAGTTTAAACTTTATTTTGAAACTGTAGCCAAAATACAATGTATGGAGCCTCCAAACTCCAGACATTGTAAGTTTAGGCTACCATCAATCTATGTTTCAATTTTCATCAAGTTTGGTTAAGTATTTTAGAAGATATAGGCATTTAAAAACCTGCAATTTCAGTAGATCAGGACCGTCCGATTGATCATCGGACGGTCCAGATCAGATCTGGAACCCGCGCGCCTCACCTGAGATTCAAACCCGGGTCTCCTGACCAGACCGCGCGGGTGACGTGGCGCCGTCTGGGCGCTCGGAACGGATCCCGTTTGATCCGATCGTGCGGCTGCCGTTCATGCCGACGTGGTTAAGTGACCACGCGGGATCACGCCACGTGTCAAGGCCGCGGCGCAGCGCCGCCGTCCAGCCAATCATTGCCAATTATTGGTTTGGCGGCGCCGGCGGCCCGATTTGACTAAAATGATTTTAAAAATCATTTAAATGTCCAAAAACTTCTAAAATTCATGGTAAATCAAATTTTTCACCAAAATTAGTGTTTTAGGGCTTGTTGGAAAGCTCTTGAGCTCCAGTTTTTATTGAAATCAAATTAAACATATTTTGATCACTGGTTTTTGAGAAATCTGGATTTATTTAAAATCCAATTTTCTCAATTTTCTTTCCATCCAGTGGTCAAATGATGTTAAAATTTTGGTGAAATAATTTAGGACATCTTAGGCATTATCTGTAATTTTCTAGGTCCAGATGTCCAATGGATTGCTGTGGGGGAAATTTACAAAGTATTGGGTCCATTTTGGACCCAAAACTTTCGAAATTCATAACTCTCCA
This sequence comes from Dendrobium huoshanense, assembly GCA_016618105.1. Lineage (NCBI taxonomy): Eukaryota > Viridiplantae > Streptophyta > Magnoliopsida > Asparagales > Orchidaceae > Dendrobium > Dendrobium huoshanense. The sequence continues at coordinate 20,842,401 of CM028354.1, read as the reverse complement.
AACTAGTATAATTAGGGTTCCTAATTTTTGTGGTGTGTTTGTGTATGTCTAAGGGTTAGATGAACAGAGATTTAGACTCAATTGAATACTAGTGCCACCTAGGAACAATAATTAAGGTCAAGGTCTAGTTAACTTAGAAAAATCCTAGGAAGTTCTACACACACCCAATAGGGGTGAAACTTGAGAACATTAAACCTAGTGACATTATAAACTCTATGTTAAAATTTCACCCAATTTGGAGCTCATTAAGTCAAAAAGTTAAACAAGTCAAAATTAACCCCTTAATTAAGCATTAAAATTTCCAAAAAAATGTAATAAATCATGTTTAAATCCAAAAAATATGTATAACACCTCTAACTGACCAGAATTCAATCCTTAACTCATGAAAATTAAAAGCTCCTTGATTTGACAGCAAATTGAACCTTAATTTAATTTTAAGAGAAATTGAATATTTAATTGATATAATTAATTAATAATTATTAAAAATTCCAAAAATTTTCCAAACACTTGGGAATCTCTCCTTAGGTCATTCATGACCTTTGGAGCTTATTTCAAGGAGTTTGGAGTTCATTTGGAACAAAATCATTAAAACCCCTTTAATTAAACAATTTTAATAATTCTAAAAAATACAAAACTTTGAAAAATCATAACTAACTCTAGAAAACTCCAAATTGACCAAACTCACTTGCATTAAACTCATAATATTTTCTAATATTTTTTAAAAATGTTAAAATCCCAGAAAATCATCAAATTCAAAAAGTCAACAAACCGGTCAACTATAGATAATAACTAGTTCAAAACTTCAAACCATCATAATAAAATGTAGAAAAATCTGATTTCAACGTACTTACTGTCTTACTGATCGTAGTAAGGTCTAGTATTTTAATAAAATGTTAACATTACAGAAAACACCCTTAATCAAAAAGTCAATTTTCAATCCCTTAATTAAATGATTAAAATATTCCAAAAATTCATAAAACTCAAAATCGCTCTAAAAATCCAGAAAATGTTAGTTTAATGCTTAAAACATTCAACAAACCTTTTAAAACACAACAACCATCCTAAAGATGAAGTTTATTGGCTGGATTACTCCGGGCTGCGGGGCTAAGTGTCCTAAGGAGGCTGATTCCTCGAGCCTGGTGGCACAACGCCACGAATGGATTCTAAGGGGTGTTAAATCTTAAAATAGATTAATCATTAATTATTTAAACTTTTAAAATCTCTAATTCAACTACATTAATTTGGTTTATCGGCTGGACTACTCCGGGCTGCGGGGCTAAGTGTCCTAAGGAGGCTGGTTCCTCGAGCCTGGTGGCACAACGCCACGAATCAATTAATGGCAAACTCAAATGAATCAAACTTTAAAAATCAGCAACCAAACACTTTTAATTAAAACTCATTAAATTTTCAAACCTTAATCGAATTAAATCACTTAATTATACTGGGTACCACTGGATAACCCAGGCCTACGAGGCTATTTACTTAGCCCCAAGGAAGTTGAAATAAATTTCATGGCCTCGGTGTGAAACAAAGGTGGTTTCCAACAAATAATTATTAATTAATTTTAAAATATTCAAAGCATTAATATTTAAACATTAATTAAATTTCCCTTAAGCCTTTCAACCAACCAGAACCTTAAACAACTTCAATCTAATGATCCTGCTTAGGACATATCAAAACCACACGACCTACTTCACACACTGTACATGGTTTGCTAGGACAACCAACTCTAGTTTTAGGCTAGGCCAGTGTTTACTTTCTCGCTGTGTGCCGGATTTTTTGAGTTTTCACTGCATGCTGTTTGCTAGTTTAGAAATGATTGATTGTTTATTTATTTACTGCAATTTATTGAGTACTTTAAATTTCAAATTTATTAATTACTTGAGATCAAATATTAACTGCTTGAGATCAAATATTAACTGCTTGAGGATTATATATAATTATTTATTATTAGGATAACCCTGCAGGATCGAGTCTAGATTTTTCAATTTTGATTAATGTAAATTTATTTTGATTTGTGTTGTAATTTCAAGTGATTTGAGATGGGGTAACATCCAATTTGGAATCCAAAGAGGAAGGGACATCCCTCAGGGGAGAGTCCCTATCCATTTGGAGCTCCAAATTAGGATGGTTTTGAAATATCCAAAGAGGAAAGATAACACCCCGATCAAGGGGGAGTTTCTTTTCATTTGGATATCTGGACCCGACGATCCAAGAATCAGCAGAAGGATGAAGAGGTGGATAACGAGAAAACCCATTCTCAAAGTCACTTGAGTCTTAGGATTAAAATCCGGGTTGTAGTCAGTGGTGCCCGGCCACTTTAATTTTCTACAAAATTCTGTGATGTAATAATAAGGGGCACTTGCCTACGAACATTCAATTTGATATATCTAATTTGATTGATTTATTTAAATTGATTGCGCATTAGAGATACCTGCTTTTCTAGTCTTTTTACCTGCATGCCGACTTTGGTTTGATCTGGAATCCGATTGTAGGCTCTTAAGAACTTAATAAAATCTTTCTACTTAAATCAAATTAAAAATATTTAAGACAACATAGAAACTCTAACGAATTTAAGAAGTAAGCCCGGGATCGCTGGGAGTCCTCATTTCATAGCATTCATTCAAATTCAATCTTTTAATCGAGTCGATTAGCATGCATCATATTAGCAACTAATTTAAAAAACCTTTAAATCCTTAATTGCATTTGCTTAAGCATCAAACCCAACATAAGTCAAAGGGGCCAATTAGGATTCGCTCTAGATGTCGGCCCCGCTCTCAAAAACTTTATTAAACAACGTTCCTACCACTCAACATGAAAAGACCGGACACATGATTTTAAATCATTTAGGTGGTTTAGCTGGCTCTCCAATCCAGGCCGGGGTAACTCCAGATTCGCATTACACTAGCTAGGTTCGGGGCACTAACTTTTAGTGCCCAATTTAGACTTAGGTTTTGAGGCTGGCTCAGGCCATAAGACCTCAACTTTCGGGAATCGAATCCCAAATTTCTAATAAAATTGACCATTAAACTAAACATTTCTTTCAATCAAATTCGAGCCCAACACATAGGATAGGCTGGGGTGTTTCTGAAGTGATTCAGAATCTTAAAAACACTCCCTACTCCTCTTCCTTTGACTCTGAAAATAACGGCTCAAACTTGAACCAATACCACTTGAAATTCCTACCATTTTCTTCCTTTGATGTCAAACTTTGAAAATCCAAAATGAAACTTATACCGCTATTTTAATCGAGAGTTTTTGTAGGAAATTCCGATTTCCTACGATGTAATTAACTACGAGGGCTTGCGCTCGTAGGAGATTTAGAAACCCAGAATTGATTTTCAAAATTAATTTTTCAAAACACTTAATTAATTCTCTTTGGGAAAATTCAGATTTCAACAATCGTTATCTCTATTTTCAAACGATCAATAGTGATTGATAACTTCTTTCCTCAGAGAGATATATCAATTCCTATTGTGATTTTGATCTTGAAATTAACGGTCTCTTATTCAGATTATTGTAGTTAAACAATTGATTGAACATAATTTTGATCTTTCGAGATCATATGTTGTCTTTCATGAGTTCAACTACGATAATTTGGATAACTTTAAAGCTTTGAAATTCGGACCAATTAGTGAATGATACTCTCTCTATTTGAGATAATATATCGTTCCTAATGTTGTGTTCTATTTCAAAGCTAAAATTTAAAAATTTAATATATTCCCAAAGAAAATTAATATATTTTCAAAACTATACATATATATATTTTTTTTCAATCAAAACACAACTCAAAATGCATATATCCTTGAGTTAAGATATCATGGTGAATGTTAGGTCATAAACCAAATCAAAATTTCTAGATCATTATTTTGATCATCTCTCATATCATAAGGGCTAATCAAGCATGATTTTAAAAATATCATGTTGACTGAGTAGCAACTTTACTAAATAATCAAGTATAATTTACAAATATTATGTAGAAAGAAGTGAGTTCTACTACAAATTTCAAAAGAAATTTCACCTAGGACCTAAAAGCTAAGATATAAGAAGACAATGACAGTAACTAGCATAAATCTCGCTTAAGGTGTTCTATTATGATAGAAAAGAAAAGACGACTTAGTTAGGCTGCATCAAAATCCCTAACTCTACTCCATTTTTGATAACATGCCTTCAGATTTATACTCTCAAGGAAATAAGTAATGGCATGTGTAAGAAAAACCTCCATGTCTTAATAATATCAATTGTATAATCAAACTCTAAATGAATCGAACAGCTTATGTGCAAGCATTTCAAATGAAAACAAAACCCTAGTTTAAGGGACAAACCGGCAAAGGTGCTTGATCGGGAAGAGCCGGACGCAAGCGGACGGAGTAGGGTTTGACGCAATTGACTCACTGGATCCGATCGAAGGCCACGATCGGGAAGAGGGAAAGCACGAGCAATTCCACGGAGGAGAACAATATCACAAAGGGGGATTTCACGAGAAGAGAGCGTTCGAGAAAGAAAAGAGGAGAACGTCCAACCAGCAATTAGACATAGGTTTATTGGTATTTGCACTAGTTAAAACCGATGCAAATAGCAACAGTTAAAATCGATGCTAAAAGCTCTTTTTGGCGGCGATTTTCAAACTACTTTTAACAAGAGATGCTAAAACATGAACTTTTTGGAAGTGTGTGTTCTCATTTGAAAAAAAAAAAAGAGTAAGAAGTTTCTATTATTCTTCCATTATGTTGCACGACCAAAAGTTTCAAACTGTAGATGATGTTATAACAAAATAGTGTTATAGAAGATCTTCCATTATTGACCCAAACTACTATTTCAAAATAGACTCACTTAATCTATGTTAACACAGCTTTTCATTTTCTTATTTCCATTATACATTGTTACTACTCAAAGTTAATCTTTGAATTCTTTTCCAATCATGATATTTATGTCAAACATGCACTTTTTATGATTTTGTAGGCAAGTTGAGAACGTTGATCAAAACTTACATGAATATCCACATATTTTTAACAGATGTATTTTTTAGCATGCGATCATATCCGGTCTAATTTATAATTAGACAAATTTAAATCAAGTTATATGAAGTTCACCCCTTACTCATAAGTAGTCATTAGTTCACAGTGATAAGGTATGCTCTTATTATTCAACACTAGCATTGAGATGATGTTATTATAAAGTTTGAGGATAAGATGAACATCACCATTTCTTTTGTTAATCATTTACTATTGCATGAGCATGCATAATTCAACATTATGAATGTGGTTATCCACCTTATAGAAAATCTCTCATATATTAACACCCGCAAAGTTAAGTGACGTCTAGATCTTGCTCATTGTCACACCATATCTTACATCCCATAAGTCAAGTTTAATTTGAGCTATCCTTACAAACTCAACCACATTCCTACTCTTTTTGTCGATCATTTATTCCACATATTTTTTATTTAGAAGAAGCGTGCCGCCCACATTGATGACGATGATGAAGTTTTTGTTACTACACCTCAATATCCTGATCAACTCATCAAGCTTATCAATATCTTTAGTGTGCTTGGATGGAACAATTTCTCACCTTAAATTTAAAATTAATGATCATGTCTCTCGAGAAAATAAAATGTGGCAATAGCAATAGCAATTGAAAAGCGAGAAGAAAACTAAGGCTTCATTTGGGAGGGCTTTCTTACTACTTCTTCAAGAAATTTTTTAGTTCAAAAATTTTAACGTTGACCCTAAAAAATTGCTTTAAAAAGAAGTAAGAAAGATGTTCCAAACGAAGCTTAAGTATGCTTTCACATTCAAATTCCTATAATGAGATACAATATATTACAACCACCTTATCCTTAGGAAATCCTTTATAGTGCATAGCTATGTATTGCTTGTTTTGTCCTATGTACACCCTCCTTTATGATAAGTTAAAAAGAATAGTTATATGACTTTGTGCTTTTATATATTTTGTGCTTATTAATTAATTGCCAAATTTCTTTCGGCCTGAATCAAGTTGCCAAACGGTCCGTTTTGGGCTTATAATAACATTATTTTGAATTTAAAAATAACTAAATTAAAAGTTGTGATAACTTAAAATAATCAGAGCATTTTTCCTACAAATATAATATGATTTTGTGGCTTGTGATCCATTTTTCAGATGTGAAAATATTATATTAAAAATAAAATATCATGAATAATATGAATTTGTCGGGCTTTCACGTGCTATTTTTCATTATTTTTGAAATAAAAATTAAAATTTTATATTTTTAAAAATAAAAAAATTGTTGACGTTTTGATATGATTCCTTAATGTCAGGAGGTTCTCTAACTCCTGGAATACTTCGGATTACCTTAAGACTGTTATCTCCTCAGCCATTCGTGCTAAAATTGGTAAATGGAAAGCTTATGATAAGTTGGTGGTTCGTTTTAAGGAATTGTTGGTGTAACTCCTTTTCTTGGCTGTTCTTGGATGATCGGGTATCCTCTGGCCCCTGCAATTACTGGAATTTTTGGACTTTCTGCATCTTCGGTGCTGATGTTGTTGGTTTTGCTGGTTCTTTCCAGTTTAGCCATTCTGTTTCGGACCCGATTTTAAAGCCTTTCCTGGACAATGATGAAGCTCCTGGATCCCTTGGATGGTCTACGGGCAACCAGGGATCATTGTATTCTTTTTGCCTCTCTTTTTTTTCTCTGAGTCCGGGATATGTTAGGCTTGGGAGCTCTTTTGGTGGAGTTGGTGCTTCTTGCTTCACTGTCAGCCTGGTGACTTCATCCTTTTGGCAATTTTTGGTGGTTGATGTTCTTTTTCTTCCTTTTCAGCAGCCTAAGCTGATAGTTTGTATTTCTTTTTGTTATGCAGCAATTAAGCTGATAGGTTTTGATTGACTGTTACTGTTTTGTTGTTGTAACAGTCAATTTCTTTATTGTATTCTTTTTGGTTCAATGCTATGGGCTTTGGCCCCTAATTTTCCCAAAAAAAAAATATGATTCCTCAGGTTTTTCACGTGGCTTTTACCTCTGATTTAGTTGTTAAATACAGCTATCCTGTAGGGGACAACATAGGCATTGAGTTATAGTCACGTGCTTATTTAACGTTGTTTACATGACAGTTAGGCGGATGTTTGGGAAGAACAGCTTCTACGCACCTATTTGAAAATTTCTCCACCAAAATGTTTTAACATTCAAAAGTAAAACTAAAATTATTTATTCTTTCAAATGTCATTAAAATTAATTATAAAAATTAGTATGCACTAAAAACCTTATAATAATAAAATATGTAATATCTTATTTTAATACAAAAGAAACAATCAAATCTTTTGCTTAAAAAAGACAAAAAGGAGAAAATAACAACGACATGAATCGATTGTAACAGTTAAGGGGTGTCAAAATCGGATCACGAGTTGGGTTCGGGTCGAACCCGACATGACCCGAATCGAAACAGGTCAACCCAAACCCTACTAGTTTAGGGAAACGGGTCAACCCGAATTGACCCGCCGACCCGTTTGTGCCTAAACAACAAGTTACAGGAAACCAACCCAGTATTTGAACACGCAGCAAAGGATTCAAGTATTCAACCCAGCATTTGAATATCATGTAACCAAGACAGTACAATAGAGAAATCAAGGCAACAACAAGGATTTTTTTTTTTTTTTTAACTTACAAATTATACAAAATATTAAATGAACAAATAAATTACACAAATAATTTCACAAATTACAAAACAAAAATTTGTTAATTACAATTTTAAAATATAATTTTGACTCTTTGAAGAACTAAGAACTCTGAAGACCAGAAGTCCTATGCCTGCCCTCATGGAGAGATACACTAACTACAAAAAATATAAACAATTAAATTGATATAATTATAAATCTATTAATTAGTTGAAAGCTTGAGTCATTAGCTCAGATTAACCCTCCAAATAATTCATCATATAATGAAATGTGAGTCAACAATACAATTTCTTACGGTTGCGGACTTGCGGTATTGCCATCCAAGGCGGCAATTTGTATTTTGTACTTAGTATCAGTTTGATTAGAGGATAATGCAAATGCCACCTGGTTGCAATAACTTTTTCCCCTAATTGACTTCACAATCAATTTAGAAGGGTACTCATCATTGCTACTCAACTTTTAATCCTTTCGGAACCAACCCAACATTTGAACGGATACCGCAAGTAACAGAAAACCAACCTAGGCAGCAAAGGATTCAAAAATGAATCCACGACATGCAGGTGAATCTATTATCAACCAAGACTGTAACCGAGGGTAACCAAGACAGCAACCTGGGTAAACCAAGTCAACAATTGGGGGAAACGAGGCCAGCATAGAAGAAAACAAATATTTTCCCCATAAATGACTTCACAATTAGTTTAGAAGAGTACTTATAATTGCAAATCAACTTTAAATCTTTCATAAATAACCTAATATTTGAAAAGATGCAGCAAGAAATAAGAAAGCCAACATAGCAGGCAACCTAGGCAAATCAAGTAATCAACCCAGGAAATAAATCCAGCAACCCAAGGAAACCAAGACAACAACCCAGGGAAGCCAACATAGCAGGAAAAACAATCAACCCGAATAGATGCAGCATGTAAAAGGAAAGCAAGACAATAACCTAGGTAACAAAGACAACATCACAGGGAAACCAAGACAACAACCCAGCAAACCAACCCAGGATCCAGGACAAACCAATTCGGCAAATGCTACCATATCATCATTTGATATAAATATATATATATGAATGATGATTTGGCATCCCACACAAACCAACTCAATAACCAAGACATCTGCCCAGAGAAACCAAGACATCTTCCCAGAGCAACCAAGACATCTGCCCAGAAAAACCAAGACAACATTCCAGGGCAAATCATCCCAACCAACCAACACATCATCCCAAGTCTACCATAAATTACATAAAATCAACCCAGCAACCTGGCCAGCAACCAGCACAGCAATTGGGCCACTCAAAACATCTTCCCAAGGAAACTAAGACATCAAATAAATCCAGAAAATCCACAATAACAACCAAAATAACATGGAATAAATATGGCAAAGTAGGAACAACTATGCATAACATCAACTTAAATATAAAAATAGCTAACCAATCTTTGATAACACCACTCAAAAAAAGTCATATTGTATATCGGATCTAGAATAATTGATATTGCCAAAAATATCACTAAATTCAAACCAGCATTTTGTATCTCGGATCTAGAATAACTCGACACATTGAAAGAGAAAATCATGCATAATGATAAAAGTAGTAAACAAGTCACAAAATTCAGCATGACCAAACTTATTATCAGACATAAACATTGAAGATTCAGTGTTGCTTTGTAAGATCAACTGTCCTATATCACGCATACTTCTTTTCTTATAATTTTCAAGGTGGCATCTAAGATTACCAGCTCCATTTTTTGCTATCACATAGATAAGTACTACCACATTTCTTACATTTACATTTTTGTTTTCCATCTTTTATATTAGGTAACATCTCATAATGGCCCCAAACAACTGAGGTCATCCTTTGCCATTTCTTAGTAACTATCGCCTCATTACATTGCTCGTTAGAGGGCTCTATAACTATTTCACAAGTATGGGCTTCTTCATTTTTATCAAAAGAAGAATTCTCATGAATGGTATTTGAATCCTCCATCTAACCAAAAAATTAGAATATATTACAACTTTATAATACTAATTCTAACTTATTTGTTAAATTTCTTTTTCAAAAAAAATACACATAACACATTGATACTTTAACTCGTTAAATTTTTTGCCAAATGCCAAAAAATAACTTCTCCAATATAACATGTATGACATAAAATGTATGATTCAGAAAAATAATCAAGAAATCTCTAAGACCAAAGCCAACCATCCTACACTAAAAAGAAGTATAACTTCAATACTTAAGGGGTTGATGGTATGTTGAACATAAACAGTATGATTGCCAAATACAAATATAACAACATGACTTCAATAATTAATATGTTGTTGAACAGCAACTGAGCATAACAACTAAGAGTTTAGGGGTGTCAACTAGGAGCATAATGCTATAACAGCAGTAACTGAACAGAAAAACCAACAGAAACTGAAGAGAAAACTAGAACATCAAGCTCGACTTGGCTCGTTTACACACCAACTACGATTGATAACAAAACAACAAGAATTGAATAGAATAACCAGCAGAAACTGAACAAAAAATAACTCTGAAAATAGATTTAACTGAACAACACCTCTTCAAATTTTTGGCCAAAAATAACCCCATACCAGAAAGCATGCTAATCCAGACATGCATGACAAACTTCACCAATTTTTCAAAAAAAAATTCATATAATATTCAAGATAACAACAATTTAGCAAGACAACAAGAAATCAGAAAAATCCTAACCCCAAAAATTTCTTACGAAACTTCGAAATATTTTGATCAAACATCAAGACCGCAAGACAAACCTCTTATATGCACCTATGCTCATATATCAAGCTTATAAAAGAAGAAAAAAAGAAAAAAGATAAGAGATATAAAGAACGAGAGATGTAAGTGTTCGTGTTGAGCCAAATGAGATGTGAAAGATGAACACCATGGACCAACAATATGCTAGAGAAGGAGAAGAGAGGAAACTGTCAACAGAGCGAGGAGATCTGAAGAGAAGAAACGGATCTTCAGAAACCTTGATGAAATAACGAACGAGAGGAGAGGAATAGGATGAAGCGGACGTGAAATTAATACGCTCAGATAGCCTGCGGAACCCTAACTTAATCCCATCATGTGAAATGAAAGTGCGGGTCAAAACGGGTCAGTTATCGAGTTAACCCGAACCCGATCCGAAAGTTCAAAAGGGTCTGTTTTATGATCCTGAACCCAACCCATTTTTTAAAAGTGTCGTGTCCAACCCAAAAAGTTTGGGTCGAGTTCAAGTCGGGTTTTCATGTCGTGTCAATTATTGACACCCCTGTACAAAAGTATAAACACAAACTTATACATCTGGAAGACCTTGATAAGGTTCTATATAGAAGGTCCATGTAGTCCATGAGCTAAAGAATTGATTGTTAAACTAGGCATTACCTTCAACAAGCTAATGCTTCCATTAGTCCTACTACTTCTATTGTTGAATGTTCCTCTTCTAGTTATCCTAAATGATATGGTAATCAATTTTTAATTTGAGGTTAGATAAATGATCATTCTAAGCATCTTAAGGGTAATTATTGGTAGCATAGGCTGAGTGAGCTTGGGATGGTGGTGGTGTTGTCGATGTAACCTCCTCCTCCCCCTACTCATCATCATCAATCATGATGACACCCTTTTTCATGCTAAAAAGAGTGTGAAAGGAATGCTTAGTAAAAGGAGCAAAAATATGATTAAGTGTTGATATATAAGTGATAATGCTTTTTGTCAAGAAAGTAAGATGTCAAATGGCTTAGGGCTTGGTTTGGCCGATGCTTGACTTTGTTGTTGCAAATGGAGTTAAGATTAAATTATATTGCAATACCATGTTCACAACATTAAATTGGTGCATGTCATTTAATAATAAGTGACTACATATAGGAGTGAAGTAATGTTAATGCGATCACCATGTTTAAGAATTTCAATATATAGAAACATGCATTATATAATATTTCTATTATGTATAAGGCCCCCCAATGACTGGGTGGTGATGGGATAATGAATTCTCATGTAGAAATTGATTTATAGTATATCAATTATAATTAGTAGTAGTTGCAATGGATTATGAATTCACACAATTATTAGAAATTTGAAGGAACTCATGCAGATTGTGACTGTTGATCTTGACTTGTTGGCTACACACTATATCTCATGATGGTGCACTCAATATTTATAATAAGATTGGCAAAAAACTCAATAAGGAGCTTGGATTGATAGGAGTGTGACAAGGGTAACAAGAAATTGAAGAGTAATTCCAACAAAGTCATAAAAAAAATAATATGAGAGTTTTCTTATAATACCAATTTGGAATCGATGATTTATGATATCCAGTTTCACTTATATATTGTAGCATCCTCATATATCCAAAATCTTGGATCGTTCTACTAATCAAAAGATAATACTTCTACACCTCGTGGTCTTTTGCTCAACAACTTGTAATGTTCTCTCACACAAGGGAATCAAGGAAATTTAAAAAGAATGAGTGAAGATAAGGGAGCTTCAATGTTTATTTATAGGTAAACAAAGTTATGTGGGATCAAACAAAATGATATTGATCATATAATATAATTAGTTGATTAATAGGATCGTCCCTATAAGTTCAAAAATAGCTTAGTTTAATTATGTTCTTTTGTATAATATGATACAAATCATATAATATCTATGATATTATTAGTAAAACATACTCATTATAGAATTAGACTATATGCCAATATAATCCCTAACTTCCTTCTAAGGGTGTAGCATATATTATTATAGTATTATGAATTGGTTGAAACTCAATCTAATATGTCATATGTGTTTTGAAAATTTAAAATTCCTAATCTACATGTCTTTGAATGCTTATGCATGCTTCTGAATGCATAAATTCTATTTTTGAGAGTGTCGCAAGGGTGTGTGGAAGTAAAAACTCTAAAAATATCCCTTGAAAGCACTATGGCTTTTATTTGGCGGCACTGCAGTTCTGAGCTCTCTATATTCTATAGGAAAATGGAGTCTTTGAGAATGCAGTAGCACTGCTTGGAGTGGCATTGCAATGCTAGGTCTTTCTTAGGGCATTATGATGCTAGTTGGTATTATTAAGGCATTGTGATATTTGTTTATTTGGGTTTTTAAGGGAGCGTTGTAGTGTTGGGTCCCTAAGTGCTATGGTGTTGGGTCTGTAAGCACTGCAGTAATAAGCAAAATACCTTAAAAAACGTTAAAATTCACTTAAAATAAAAAATGCAATTCATTTCACCCTATTAGTAGGTGGTGGATATAGAGAGAAAAGATTTTTAGAGAGAGAAAGTTTATTTAGGTTGCTCTGGATCATTTTCTATTATCGACCTAACTCTAGAATTTGTTTAAGCCAAGATCGGTTACATTTTATCTATTTCAATTTTAGTAATTCAATTGTTTTGAGATTTTCTAATGTTTTAATTAAAATTTTGATGTAAAAAATGGATATATCATATCATCCATTTAATTTTCATAGTATAAATTTTGATATGTTATAATTATCATTATTTTACACATACTAAAATTTTAATTATAAATTTTCATAGTGTAATTTTCAAAAAAATGTTGTAATAGTAATCTAAAAATATATTTTAACACCTGTAAATAGCATTGTAATTGAAATTTGTTTCACTACAATGCTTATTATAGATTTATAGACTTTTTATTAATTTTCTTATAGATTGCTAAAAACCTTTTTTTTAGTGAGAATCTTATATTTATTGATCATATTATATTTTACTATTTATTGATATTGATTGCATAGATTATTTCTTATTCATATTGATAACTTATTGATTGATATTGATTAGAACTAGAGTAAGCATATTAAATCTTATGCCTTGCATTAAAAGCAATGGTAAGTTTTAATTATTTGTTAGAATTTGCAAGCTCATTATATGGTTCTTTTATGATTTCAGGTAAATTTAAGGAGTCCACTACTTGAGACTAGATAATGTTGATCATTTTTAGCTTTAGTTTACGTTCTCTGATTTTTATGTATTCTTTTATAACAAGTGGTAGTTATTGTATATATGCTTTTGAGTTTTGGAGCTTATAGAATAATATAAATATTGGTAATAACATTATTGTTATGGGTTAGAATATATGAGACGATAAGGTTAAAAAATTTTGTCTCAATATTATACAGATATCCAACACACAAACAGAATAAAAATAAAATACTAGAATTTTTATGTAGAAAACCTTTGAAAAGGGGAAAACCACGGGGTCACGCCTAGTTGAAATGATTCCACTAGTATTTGATTAGATTACAGGTGATCGATTCGTCCTTAAAATTAAGGATGATCAGATTATAATGGTCAACCGTCTGGTATAAATCTAGTTATAATGGAGGTCAGTTAGAAGTCCAACGTCAATTCATGACCGGGCAAAAATTTGGCATTAGTGGGCAGTCAGGCGGAAGTCCGACGTCATTTTTGGTCCTGTGGGAGTCCAGCAGTGGTCGAGCAGTCTGGTGGCAAGAGAACTCTCTTCATTCTCTTTCTTTGCATCCTTGCTTCCTTAATTGTGTTCCCCCTATCATGAGAAATAAGGGGTCTATTTATAATTTTTTGAGAGTGACATGATTATTAAATAGGATGAAGATCAAGGGTAAGTTAAGAGTGATTTGAATGGACGTCCAGTGTTGATTCCCTTGAATGTTGACCATTTATTGGACATTTGAATATCTTAATGATATTAACATTTGGCGATCTTAGGATCGTTGGATTTGTATCATCAAGATGCTCGGTTTGACTACAAACATGTCACATTTGGAAAGTGTTTGGTAATCCAAATTATAGTTTGAACCTTCTTGCTTCATGTTTAATATTTGGACTCATTTGGGCTCGAATTGAGTCATATTTGGTGTCAATGGGTTCATATTTTCAATACATTCAGTTCGACTATAAGTTTGCAAAAATTGGAGTTTCATATGATCTAAGATTTAATTTTGTAAGTTTCCAACACATATTTTCCTTGAGTATTGTTCTCGATCAAGATAATTTTTTCATGATATATCAGTTGCTTCCTATTTTTAGACGTTGAAGCTCCATAAGTCCGAAAATATGTGTTATAATTCATGGATAAATTTTGACCCGATTTGAAACTTGAAAATAATCCAACCTTGGGTGTATAGGTCCCAATTAGTATTAAAAGTGTCAAAATGGAGTCTAGAATGTTGAAAAAATATCCCGGGGACCTAAAAATGCCTTATTTGGACTATCCGGGCCAAAAAATGGGCAAGAAAATGAGGTGGAATGTGCTATAAGTTAGCTCTTCACTATTCCTCTACTCGCTACCAGTGCGCCGCTTGCCCACATATCAATGTGCCTCTGCCTGCTGCAGTCACACCTGCACGCACCTGTCTATGTTTTCCATCCTCAACGTGCACGCCTGCCCATGGTAACCACCTGCTGCCCACTCGGTTTGGCATGTGTTTGCTTGGTAGCAGTGCACGAATTGCTTAATTTTTTTTTTTTAACTTTTTTTCAATATATATATATATATATAATAAAAATAATAATATTATTATTAATTATTATTAATATATACTTATTATAATTTTTTTTAAATAATAAAAAAAAATCTAAAAAATTCAAAAAAATTATGAAAAAATTTTAAAAAAATTTAAAAAAGCTTCTAAAAGCTTCTTTCACTTTAATTTTCAAAATATTGTCCCCCCTTCTTCTATAAATACCCCCTTGGGGTAGAGGAAAAATACACTTCTTCTTATTCTTCTTTCTCTCTCTAACTTTCTTACAATTGAGCCATCTATTATTTTTTATAGATGGCATCCTTACCCAAATTCAATACCCCTATGGTGTGTAAAAGATAGAATTTTTAGTACTCCCCTTTCTTTATCCCTCATTTTTCTTCTTAATCTAAAGTCTTTCTATTATATTTTGATAGGTGACATCCCCTACCCAAATTCAGTGCCCTTCTTTAGTTGTAGAGGTTAAATGGGTAACTATATCTCCACCAAAATTTCTTTAGCCAAAGAAGATCATCTTGTTGCTCAATATGGAAGTCTAAAGAAGGCTTAAAAGGTGGCCAAAGCTGATGATGTCGCCTCCACCATAATCAGTGACTCCTTTATCATTTTTAAAAAGAAGTTTCACTTTCCCAATGATCTTGTGGTGAATGTGCCAGAAAGGTTAGATCATGCATGTTCTTCTCCTCCAGGATTTTTGGCTGTATATGAGTTCAATTTGGGAGCAGGGCTATAATTTCCACCACCCTCAGAGTTGATTAATATTTTAGCAATATGTCGAGTGTGTTTGTCTTAGCTTTCTTATAGAGCCATATTGATCATAATGTAATTGATCATATTTTAAGAGATCGTGGGGCGGTGTTATCTTCAGAGTATCTTTCTCGGATGGGTAGACTTAATAGTGATATGTTGGATTGTATCTCTTTTAGATCCAAGTTGATGTATATTCGCATTTAAGACCCATTGAAGAGCTAGGTTAGTGGATTCTTTTTTGTATAAAATGACTGTAATCTACTGGAGAAATGGAGAAAGGTGAAGGAGTTATCCATTCCCCTTCATGTTGGAGCATAAGATCTACTAAAGATGCTCAACCATTATGATGTTAACACTCTTTACTATGAGGTACGCTATTTGAGCAGATATATAGATGAAGAGTATTTGTTCAATATGGAACTATCTACTTAGGTAATGAGATATCATGCACATATGCTAAAGAAGTCGGCCAAGATCCCTGAGGTAGTTGTCCACACTTCAAAGATTCGTCCTAAAAGATTAGGGAATGAGAGTGATCCACACACATGTAAAAAGAAAAGGGTTGAGGAGATTTTGACAATTACTTGAAATGGTCACCATGTCTCTCCATCAATGTCACACATTCAAGAAGGTATTTTAAAACATTAATGTGTTGGACGTCGATGAGCTAAAGAATTGGTGAGTTTCCATTTTCTTTTTTGCTTTTCTTTTCACTTCGTTATAAGGCCACATCCCTTATAAACATTGTCTTAATGTTTTAGCTACTACAATGTATGGAGCTTTAAATTGAATTACCCAAGATCTTAAATGATTTGAACAATGAGTTTGTAAAGGTCAAGTATATTTAGGGAGAATACAAGAAGAAGTATGATAACAAAAATAAGGAGATAAAGGCAGAGGAGGATCTACTAGCAGAGTGCATAGAAGAATTAGCTACTATTGCAACTTTAACGCCTTTATAGAAGCAACAGATAGATTGTCTTTATATTAAGTTTGTGGATGCACCGGCGATGATCAATCAACATGTGAAAGACCAGCAAATCCTTGAGGAGAAGATAACAGCCATTGAAAATGAAAATAAGAGGCTCCAATTTATTGTCTGAGAAAGTAGCTAAGTCCAAAGAAAAATTTTCACCTTATAAAGTTATAGAAGAATTCATGAAGTATGTTGCCTTCAAGATAATAGTTCATGATCAAGTTTAAGAGGCTCGTGATCACATATATAATGCAGAGGTGAAGACCTTAGAGTTGTAGTGTATTGAGGAAGGCTTCATCAGGGGTTTTTTAAAAGGCACCCATCTAATACAGCATAAGACTAGAGCTAAGATTGAGGGGTTGACACATAGCCAAGCTGCTAGTGATTCTTCTTTAGATTTAGATAGTAATAAAATTGAGAGTGAGTTGTATAAGGTGTTTTCCCTTGAGGATGATGATGTTGAGATTTTATAGTGTTTTCTATTTTGGGTTATACCAATTTATATATTTTTGTTATGATTGTATGTATCAGTTGGTGTTGCCATATGATGTATGTAATTTGTTCACAGATATATTAAAATGTTATTGATGTTCTTTCTTTTCATTCTCATATGTATATGAAATTTACTTAATTCCATTTTAAATTGGGTGATGAGAAATATTATAGTGAGCTCTTTCAATTTTTAGCGAATTTGAGAAGCATACTCGAAGGATGTTTAACATATATGAGGTTGTTAGTCAAAGCCTTTACTTAATGATATTGACCTATATGGAAGATGTGGGATCAAATCCACCTAAGATTAATCTTTTAGTGATTGAGATATAAGACATCCTCATAAGACTTTTGTCTTATCTGAGGCTGTATGTCAAAATATTACTCAATGATGTTAACATATATGAAAGATGTAGGATCAAATCCCTATAAGATTGATCATCCAGTGATTGAGATATAATAAAGACTATGTATTTCTCAAATCATTAATTTAATGATTTAATTGAAATCCTCCTAGGAAGTTTGACTTATCCAAAGTTGTATGTCAAAGCACTAAGCGCTGCTCGATGACGTTAACCCATGTGAAAAAGGTCGAATTAAATCCCCTTGGGATTGATCATCCAGTGATTGAGAAATGATAAAGTTTATGTATTTCTCGAATCAAGGATTTCATGATTAGATTCATCATTTGTTTTTTATTGTCATTTTTATCCTTTTCAAAGAAGGAAAAAATATTAGAACTGAGATAACAATACATTCATATATTATGTATGATTCCCTAATATGATTTAGAGATGTAAGAGTTAAATCATACTCAACACATAAGAGATACATATAGAGATAATACGATATTTAACTTGAAAGAAAATACCATGGATATCACAGTGACACCATATCCAACATAGAAGAGATACATTATGACACAAAACTACTATTATTAACAAAAAGACTTAAATTGTATAGTCATTTAAGGGTGCTCTTTTGATATGGATATATAAGTGAGTTTTTTATATGAGAAGCTCTCTGAGGGATATCTTCATTTTGAAGATTGAAATCCTTGATGCTTAGGGTAACTGATGGGCGTGGTTGAGCCAGCTTAAGATAGCAGGATTGCGACACTTACTAGTCTCCTCGCACCATTTCGATACCAGTAAGGGTAAAAAAATTTAGGTTGGGGTGTGGAATAAAAGAGACAACTCCAAAGATCAACTAAAGGGGTCTTCCAAAGATAACATTATAAAATGACTCTAATTTTACCACAATAAATTAGATTGAGTGAGTAACTTATTGAAGAAATTCCTCGAGTACAAATTGGATGCTAATTGTCCCTTTTACTCATATGGATCGATTATCAAATTCATATAATGGACCTATCATGGGTTGAAGGTTTTATCTGGAGAGACCCATATTGAGAAAAGTAGAGTAGAATGAGACATCTATGGAACTCCCATTGTCTATCAAAATTTTTTTAACGTTGTAATATGGCTCACCTGTCCCCATATTAATTATGAGTGGAACTTAATAAGGATTTTTACTCCCTCCAAACTAGAATAATCAAAAGTGGTGGAATGATCAATATGAGACTTCTTTGGTGTTGGCTTTTTATCTACAACCAATAAGACTTAACTAGGCAATAAGGGCCCTCCTATAATGATTTTAATCTCACCAAGTATTTGATGATTATTCAATGCTTATCATAATTGTTATTGATTTTACCCCCTAGTGGGATGAGCCTCATCTCGAGTAGGTAGATTTTGAATAAACTATCAAAGATAGCCTTATCGGATAAGTCTTTCAATTTCATTCTTGAGTGGCTTATAGGTTTCAGTTGTGCACCCACAACTATAGTGAAAATAACATTATTAATCTTATTTTCCCATATTCAGCTTCAATGTATTAGGCCATTTAATATTTTCTTAATCTTGAATGGCTATCAGTACATTAGCTCAAGATGCATTGAGTGGTGTATACTCTTCCTCGTATTAAAACTCACATAGTGATAATGGAGGCCTAGGAATTAGGTTATTCTTCTCTTATCTTTTTTGCTGCAATAAAGAGTTATCCATTATAGGAGCATTTTTATGCTTTCTAGAAGGTTACTCAAATTGCTTCCAATAATCATTGATGGCTTCATCCATTTATATTTGTGCTTCAACTCGATGAACCAAGTCAGCATACAAGTGAATTTCATCTCACATAAGTGTTGAGTAAAAGGGATCAGGGCGGAGGGGTCTTAGAAAAACTCATCGTACAAATTTATGATCCACTCCTAAATTTTATCAAGCCTTAATGAATAATTATTAAGTGATTATCTTTCATTTTGATGAATACTAGAGAGGTGAGAAGAATCATTAGCAATTCTTTGATTTGTTATGGATTGTTCGATGAATACATTGGCCAATTTGATGAATGTGGGAATCATTTTGGATGGAAGTGAATAGAACCATGTTTAAGCTTGTCCTTTGAGGGTGGTTTGAAAACCTAATCTAAGGAGAGCATCTGAGGCTCGATGGATATACATGATAGTTCTATAATGATTGATATACTCATAGGGGTTGGATGTCCTAACGTAGGAATTGATGCTTGGTATTTTGAATCTTACAAGAATGGGGTGTTAAAGGATGGCTTCAGTTAGTGGTGATGACTTATGGAAATCTCATTGATGAAGAGACTGTCTTCTACCACCCACGGGGAATTATTCTTGGACTAATCATCGTAGTTCATCAATATGAACTACGATGTCCGGAGCTCAATAACGTGTAGTCGGGATAAGTCTTCGGGCATGTCCGGAGGAATGCGAGGTTGTCGACTTATACACGAAGGATGACTAGAACTTATTATGTCAGAATGTTCATTATCTTGATGTGATTGTGGATGCCTCCTTGGCAGAAGAGGAGAAATTTTGGACTGAATACCTTTGGTCAATGGTGGATCTTGAGGGAGAAGAATATCCTCTTGTTATACTAGCATTGGTTGCTAAGTCTCTTGCAGAAGTTGAAGGATCTCATTTTGAGATGCTATCATCTTTCATACATTTTATTCTAGAGAAGGTCCTAAAGTACCTTCTCCAGCAGCGTTTTAACCTCTAAGATAAAAAGAGGTAAATACTTGGTGTCCAAGATTCAATGACTAATTCATGGATTGATGGGTATTGGAGCGGAAGGCTCTAAAGAAATGATTGTTGTGACTATTGACCATTGAAGAAGTGCTTATGATAGTGTGATTATGTTCCCACAGACGATGCCAAACTATTATGGACTAGAGTATACAACGATAGAGTTAGAAATTTTTATCTCAGTGTTATACAAATATCCAACACACAAATAGAAGAAAAATGAAATACCAAAAATGTTTTTATGGAAAATCCTAAAAAAGGGGAAAACCATGGGGCCATGCCTAGTTGAAATGATTCCACTAGTATTTGATTATATTATAGGTGATTCATCCTTGAAATTGAGGATGGTTAGATTATAATGGTTAACCATTAGGTTGAAATCTAGTTACAACAGAGGTCAGATGGAAGTCTGGCGTTAGTCCTTGATCGGGAAAAAATATGGCATCAATCGGCGGTCGGGTAGAAATTTAGCTTTCGTCGGTGTTCAAGCGAAAGTCTGGTGTCCGTTTGTGGTCAGGCAGAAGTTTGGTAATGGTCGAGGAGACTGGTGGCAAGAGAACTCTCTTCCTTCTCTTCCTTACTTCCTTGCTTAGGTTCCCCCTATCATGGTAAATGAGGAGTCTATTTATAGTTTACTGAAAGTGGCATGACCAATAAATAGAAGGAATACCAAGAGTAAGTTGAGAGTGGTTATAATGGATGACCTATGTTAATTCCCTTCATCATGGAATGTTAACTAGACATTTGAATGTCTTAATGATATCATGATTTATCAATCTTGAGCTCGTTGGATTTGCATCATTGAGCCACTTTATTAAACTATAAAAATGTCATATTTGGAAAATGTTTGGTAATCCAAATTATGGTTTTAACATTCCAAATGTGCTTCGGGTCTTTGATTGAGGCTTATTTGGGTTCAGATTGAGTCGAATTTGGTGTCGTTGGGTTCATATTTTCAATACATTCATTTTTGTTGTAAGTTTGCTGAAATCAGAGTTTAGATGATCCCATATTTAATTTTGGAAGTTTCTTACTTGATTTTTCCTTGAGATTTAGCCCCGATCAAGATGATTTTTTGATGATATATCAATTATAATTATATTTTTCTTGCTATTTATTTATTTTATTTAATATAATTAATCAACTCTGGATGTCAAATTGATTTGGTTGTAAACAAATGAATATTAATTATTAACTGAAAGAAAAATTAATAGAATGAGTTGAAAAGATAATTATAAATTTGGACAATCATTGGCACAGTAGTGCAACCATGGGATGGCGATGGTAAGACATGTGACACTATGTGATTGATAACTTATCCATGTCATCAGCTATAATGGTCATTCATTTTGTGCTGTTTGGATGGACGGTTTAATTTATTAGACATGAATCTTAGCATCCTGCGACTTGGATTGGTCAAATCAGACTATCCATCCGACTAAATCTTGGCCATTTAAATGAAACATATGATCCATATTTTATCTTCTTCCATATAATAGATTTCAAAATGATTTTTATTTTGATTGTTGTGGATTATCTACTAAACCAAATTTAATGAATTCTGAGAGTTGGATATGACCAATTTTAAAAGTTATTTAAAACCAAATTTTAAGCTAGGGTTTGAAATATACCGTGAACAAGTGGATGAATGAAATGACTTGTTCTTGGGCTTGTTCTCTTCCTTGGAACTTGAGGAACAACTTCTTTGAAGGACCCACCCTTTTGAAAATGGATTGAAAGTTAGGATGTCTTGAAGGAAAATAACATTTATGTCACTTAGATTTCCTCTCCATCAAATGATTTAATGGCTATAATGTGTGGTGAAGGGAAGAGGAAGGCTTTAGGAGTGGACTGGAGGCAATATGAGCTTATGGAATTTTGGTTGGTGAGGTGTGTTATTATCATTCCAAAAAGAATAAGTGGTTATTTCAAACCCTAAGCTTCAAACCAAGGGTTAGGATTGTTTGGAGGTCTTCATTGGATGCTTGCCTTATGCTGTAAGATATTAGGTGGGCAGGCTTTAACCAGGAAAGGGAATCCTATATGGAAAGCCAATTTTGGCATTTTATGAAAAGGACACTTGGGTTAAGTTTGGGTTGAATCAATGGTTTGGTTTGGGTTTAAATGTCTCTATGAAGGTTCTAGAGTGGGGTTGGAATAGCTCAAAGGGATGTCATGGCTTGGAGACATGATATTTGACGCATTTGACCAAATTTGTTTGGGTATTTTTGAAAATATTAATTAATTTGACCACTTTTAACTGGTCAAACATAGTCAAGATAGCTAGGATAAACTATAGGGAGTCCCTAGGAGATGATTAAATTGAATGCATGGAATTTGATAAATTTGACCATTTTGACTAAGTTGACCATCAACATGAACAAAATAACTAACCCATACTTTAGATTCATTACACAAATGGGCATGAGCTTGAAAGCTTTGAAGGAATTGAGTTAGGAATTTGAAATTGAAAATTGGAATGTGAATGTCCTAAACAAAAATGAGATCAATATTTCATACTTGTTAAATATAGGGGAACCTTATTGACTATAGTTGGCAAGGATGTAAATAATGGTCTTTTCCCATAATAATTTAATCAAAATGCAACAAATCCTGGATATGGTTCCTTAGATCTATACATGAGCTACTGCCACGTGTTAGCAAAATATTCCAAAG
This sequence comes from Dendrobium huoshanense, assembly GCA_016618105.1. Classification (NCBI taxonomy): domain Eukaryota; kingdom Viridiplantae; phylum Streptophyta; class Magnoliopsida; order Asparagales; family Orchidaceae; genus Dendrobium; species Dendrobium huoshanense. Next base: position 20,819,255 of record CM028354.1, on the reverse strand, counting down.
TGCTGATAGACTGAGATGTAATACGCTGGACATTAACACATAATGGTGGATATTGATAGGGAGTCATGATGACCAATGCCTGAGGGTCCTTTTAATGGGGTATTAAAGTGGGCACATGATTTTTCTATTCAAGCATTATTATTATTATATACTACAACATCATTGGCATGTTTATGTGACGAGTATGGATGATTAACAAGGAAGAGCTTCAAAATAATAGCTTGTTTGCCCCTCACATACATGCAACACTAAGAAGAGTTGAGCAGGAGGTAAGGAGATTGCCACCACTAACTCAGATTAGCATGTATGAATTCCAAGTTTTTGACATAGTAGATGAAACAAACTACATGTGTACTTGTGTTCAAACATTTATTGATCATGCCCCTTGCGAGCATGTTATTAGCTGCATCACATTTTAAGAGAATCCATCTTGATTATGTTTCAAATCACTACAACATGAAAAATTATAAAATGATATATTTAAGTGAATTTTATAATATTTCAACATGATATATATTATGCCATGCAGGAAGCATAATAGGTGTCAGCCTCAAATTGAGGAGCCCAATCGTGCCCCACCATTAATGCATCCATCCTAGCATTGCATCCCTTCATGGTAGCAACAGAGCAACATATCCACAAAAGGTACCTTTTTTGGTTGAATTCCCTGCACTTGAACCCTTTCAATTATGCAATTATGTTAATATTATACTAACTTTTCTTCTCTCTTATATTTATGCATATACATAGTACATTGAGCGTCCCAGCATAGATATTGAGGAGTAGTATGACTTATGAGACAGATCAATTCGGCCACCTAAGCACTACACACATGGCACTAATGTTATACTATGTAGGACATAGTAGAAGAGTTATATTATGTTATGTCATAGTTATTATTATGTATTTTATCCGGAACATTTTATATTGTACATTATCATATATAATGTACTCTTGTTTAATATATTAACTTTAGTTGTTATTACATTTACAACTAGTTTGTGATTTTATTAAATGCATATTGATGGGTAAACATCAATTATAATGTGACAATAAATAAATATTCCTCTAAAAATAAATAATAAATAATTTCACTTTCATATGAAGCCAGGAATTCAATGTCACCAACACTAATCAATCTTTTATTACTAATGTAGATTCATTAAAAAAAAAACAAGGTATCCATTTAACTTGCGCATTACTATTGCACATATAATCATTCATTAAATATATGACTATATTTATATTTCAATTTATTAATTTATTTTTAAACAGTATGTATTTTAAAAATATTCCCCAAGTGACCCTCCCATGTTATATGATAAGACAAATAGTCACGTGAAAATGAGGCATTGGGCTCTTGGAATGAGATCTTTGGCAGTGTATAAGCACTTTAGCAATTAGGGTTCCTTGCATTCCCTAAGGGGTTCTTTCTCTTAGATTTTTTTCTTTGTTTAATGGATCTTGTGAAAGATTTCCTTTCGTTGTCTTTGGGTAAAGCCCTCTATTCCTCATCCTAAGTCTCGGTGAATAGTAACAAATCTTGGAATGGAGTGTTAACATCTCTTCAATCTTCTTCCACACCTTTTTCTATTTCTTTTGTTCAATCTTTGGATAATCTTGCCCATTTTTCTGAGGATGATGTTGCATCAGTGTTAGAAAAATGGAGGTTAACTTTAGTAGGTTATTCTTTGGGTAAGAGATCTTATTTTGAAGCATTAAGTGTTATAATGCTTAAAACATGGAAGTTGAAAGGAAATCTAACACTTCTTGCTTTAAGTGAAGGATTTTTCTTAATGAAGTTTTCATGTTCTAGAGATTTTAACATGGTTTGGTCTAAAGAGTCGTGTTTCTTTTTTTGTAAAACTTTTATATTGCAGTTGTGGTCGCTTTTTTTAGTCGAAGCTAGAGGAGTTTACCTTTATTCTAATCTGGATTAAAATTATGGATTTACCTTTAGTCTGTTAAATGCCGGAGGATATTTCTAGGATAACTAGTCTTGTGGGTGTCCCTATTTCTGTTGCTATTTTAATGGACGAGCAAAGGAGTCTTACCTTTACTAGGGTTTGTGTTCTTATTAATAAAGATTCACTCATTCCGGTGGAAGTGAATGTTTAAATTATTGGACATATTTGTTCTCAAAAAAGTATTTATGACTAGAAACCGTCTCTATGCTCAGGATGTGGTTCTTTTGTTCATTCTATCTCTCTTTGATCGTCTAAACCAAAGGATATGAAAGAGCAAAATCAAGATCAAGATAAAGATAATTTTGTTGTGGGTAATGATAGAGGGCGTAGTAGGATAAGAAAATGTATGAAGTCTTCTCGCTCTTCTAAATATGCTCAACCTCGTCATAATAAGGCTCTTCATTCTAATCAGAAGATTTCTAATATACAGGTTTGTTCTGATTCGATTCTTCAACAATATTTTAATATTATTTCTATGGTTCCTATAGATGTGACTAATTCGAGGAAAGGAATGTTATCTTCTGAAAAGCAGGATAAGATTTCTATACTGGGTAATGTCATTTTAGGTAAATAAGAAATTAATTCCTTTGGTATGAAAGAGGCTTTGTTGAATCTTAATTCTCCTTCAGAAGATCATTCTTCTGATTTATTAGAGCAACCTATTTTAATTTTGAATATTTCTAATAATGTTAGTTTTTTGAAGGATACTAATATGGCTAATAAGTTCTAGGCTTTGGATGGGCTGGAGGATCATATTATTGGATCTCAAGATAGTAATTTTGAAGATTCTTTAAAAAGAATCATATTGACATATTGAATGCTTCTGATAGAGTTCAATCTGTCTCTAAGGTTTATTTAGGTTCTGCAAAACTGATTAGAGCAAAAATTGCCAAAAAGGCAGTAATCACTTCAAATAAAAATTAATGTTTATACCTAATATTGCTTCTTGGAATGTTAGAGGTTTTCATAATTTGGATAGATTTGTTGCTTACAAAAAGCTTGTTTCTAAATATGATGTTGAGTCTTTTTGTATTCTTGAAGCAAATGTTAATTTGGATCAAGTTTTGGATCCTTGGTTTGTTACTAAACATAAATTTATTTTCTCATGAAGGGAATTGTCATAATTTTTCTAGCTCTTTACTTGGTAGAATTTGGTTAAAATGGGATGCTTCTCATATTAAATTTAATTGCATTACCTATTCTAATCAATTTATTCATGGTTCTGTTGTTGTTGATTCTTCTCTTACGATTTTTATTACTGTGATGTATGCTGCTAATTATGTTTTTGATCGAGTTTCCCTTTGGACTGATCTTCTTAGTTTAACTAAAAACATTTCTTCCCCTTGGATTATTTTAGGTGATTTTAATTTTTATAGTTTTTCTAATAAGAAATATGGTGTTTTTTTAGTTAATAATGATAAAGTGGAGGATTTCAATAACTTCATTTTAATGCTAGTCTTCAAGATCTTTCTTCGGTCGGATATTTTTTTACTTGGTATAATCAGCAAGTGGATTCCCCTATTCATATCAAATTAGATAGGGTTTTAGCCAATTGAAATCGTTTGAATTTTTTTGTTGATTCATTTTACCATATGGATAATCCTTTGTGTTATGATCATTCTCCTCTCATTGTTTATAATTATCATTTATATCCTATTAATAAGAGATTTCTTTTAAAGAATTATTGGTATAAAAAGCATGAATTTTGGGATCTTCTTATTGATTCTTTTTCTAAAGCTCTTGTTGGTAATCCTGTTAATGCTTTTTATGGTAAATTATGGTATCTTAAAAGTCAGATTAAAAGACAGGAATGGATTTCTTCTAATGTTGTTTTGAACAACATTGACTCTCTTCAAAAGCAATAAGAAGGTTTATTAATGAGTATTCAAGTTAATCCTCTTAATATTGATCTTAATTCAGCTCTTAAGAATGTTAATGTTTTGCTTAACTTTAATTTATCTTTATGGTCTTCTTGGATTCTGCAAAGAGCTAAAGCTTTGTGGTTATCTAATGGAGAGGATGACTTGGGTTTTTTATATTCTAAAATCAGGCATACACATAACATTAATAATATTAATGCCATTTATTCTTTTAATGGGGTTATTTCTGATCCCAAAGAGTTGGCTGAGGTTTTTGTTAATCATTTTAAGAAGTTATTCAATGCTTCTAAGTTGGATTTTTCTTCTGCTTTTTCCATTCTGGTTCAAAAGAAAATTCATTATGCTTGTTTGACAACTTTAGTGGCACCAATTTTTATGGAGGAAATTAAGAATGTAGTTTTCTTTGGCTCTACTTCTTCTACGCCAAGTCTGGATGATTTTACATTTGACTTCTTTAAGAAGAGTTGGGATATTGTTGGGCCTAATTTTTGTAATGTGGTATTTATTTCTTCAATATTGGGTATTTATCTCGAGTAGCTAATAGCAACGACTATTACTCTTATTCCTAAGAATGCTAATGCTTCTCAAGTTTCTAATTTTTGGCTAAATTCTCTTTGCAATATTTTCTATAAAACTATTGCTAAAATTGTAGCGTTAAGGATGAAGGATGTTATACCCATTATTATTCATAATAGTCAATATAGTTTCATTAAAAAGAGAATTTCTACAGATAATATTATTCTAGTTGCAGAATTATTAAGATGGTTTAATTGCCGAAAAAAAAAAAGAAAAGTTTTTTTTGTTCCAAATTGGATATTCAAAATGCCTTTGATTCAGTTTCTAGATATTTTCTTTTTAATATAATGGCTCAAAAAGGTTTTCTGCTAGTGTTTATTTCTTTGGTTAAAGGGTGCATTGATGATACTTTTTTCTCAATTGTGCTAAATGGGTCTCTTAATGGTTTCTTTAATTTTTTCTAGGTTTCATCAAGGTTGTATTCTTTCTCCTTATCTATTTTGTATTATTATGGATGTTTTTACTAATCTTCTTGAGGATAAGTTTCAAGTGGTTAATTTTGAGGGTATTATTGCTTGTGAGCATTCTATCTCTCATTTATTATACACAGATGATGCTCTTGTTTTTAAGAAAACTTCTATTTTGAATGATGAAAAGTTAAAAGTGATTCTTGAATATTTCCATATGGTTTCTGGGCTGCTGGTATATGAAGAGAAAAGCTCCATTATTTTTTCTAAAGGGTGTATTATTACTAAAGGTATTTGTTAGATTTAGGTATCCCTATTTCTCATAACACTTTTAAATACTTAGGTTTGTCGATTTCTCGCAAACAATTTTTAATTTATAATTTTTAGTCATTGATGAATAAAATTATTGATCTTCTTACTAGTTAGAAAGCTATGATTTTATCTTTTGCTGGTAGAGTTAAATATATTAACTTTATTATTTCTAACATTATTTCATATTGGATTAGAGGACTTTCGTTACCTAAAGCTTGTTTCAAATTATTTAAAAAAGCTTGCTCTAATTTTTTTTTTTTATGGGGAAGTTAATATTAGAAGGATTCATATGATTGCTTGGAAGGATTTTTGCAAGCCTAAAAGGTTTGGAGGTTTATGTATTCCTAATCTGAATGCTTTATGTTTTGCTTATGAGTGCTCTCTTATATGGCGCATTGTTAATAATATGAGGCCTCTTGCTATTTGGGTTAAATTTAAGTATAAATCTTGTTTGAAGGCCTTGCTCTCAAAAGAATTCAAAATTTTAAAAAGACCTTTGTGTTATTGCTAGGGATGTTAAAAGCAATCTCTTTTAATTTGGTTGTCAATTGTTCGTTATCTCTTTACTGTGATCCTTGGCATAATGAAAAAGCTCTTCAGGAAACTCTTTAGTCTTATGAGGTTACTTTACTCAATGATAAGAAAGTTGGGGAATAGATTATTAAGGATAATTGGGACATTCATATGTACATTCTGAAAGGTATTACTTCGGCTATTTCAAGCATTCTGATTCATAATCAGGTTACTTTTTATATTGCTTGGGATAAGGTGAACTATCCTATTTTAAAGAATTTTCATTCTATTTTTTTATTAACTTTAATAAGGTGGATTGGTTCAAATATGTTTGGCATAAGAGGTATGCTTTAAGGTTCTTTTGTTTTTCTTGGATGAATATATTAAATGGCTTGAAAACTTTGGAACTTTTAATTAAAAGGAATTTTATTGTGCCTAATAATTGTATCCTTTGTAATAAAGGGCCTGAATATCATAGACATTTATTCTTTGAATGTGATTTTTCTTTTAATATTATTTCTAATTTTGTCACTACAGGAAAACACGCGAATACCGTCGGATTTTACATTAATTCCGGCGTATTCCGTCCGCCGGTAATAACAGGTTTTCCTGTAGTGTGTGCATGGGTTAAACTTCTTTATGCTTAGACCTAATCTTATGAAAATTTTGAATTTATTTGGAATTCAAATTGAATTGCTGATGCTAAATATCTATTTCTTCTTTATACTTGCTACACTCTTTATTTTGTTTGGAAAGAAAGAAATTGTAGAAAGATGGAAAATAATTTCAGTAGCCAGGATTCTATTTGTAAGCATATCTGGTTTGTAGTTCAAGATAAAGTTTTTAATTGGGCTTATTTCCCCAAAATTCAACATATTATTATATAATGTGGCGAGTTTTGGATTTTTTGAACAATGATGTTTGGACACCTTCTATTTTTTTCTTATTTTGGATGGCTGGATTTGTCTACCAGATTATTCTAGAAGGTTGGGTCTAGCAACCAAAGATTTTTTGAGTTCTAAGAAATTTATGAAGGTTTATCCTATAGTTAAGTCCTTATTTTAGGGGCTTTCTGGGTTTTTTCTTTTCCTTTGGTTCTGTTTGATGGCTTTTTTTTTTGCAGGAGGCTTGGTTTGTTCATTGGGTGGCTCGAGTTGTGGCTGATTTGAAGAGTTACCTAGAGATTTTTCCTTGCTTTTTGGATAACTCAAGATGCAGCTGATTTGGAGGCTAGAGTTATTTTTTATTGTTTGTTATTGATTGGCTTGATTGATTCTTAATCATTAAATCTATAATGGATTGGAGGTTCTTTTGGTTCATGTATATGCTATTTAGAGTAGGTATTTGGGAGCTTTTTCTATCTTTATAATTGGATATTGTGTTGTTATTTTGGTGGTCCTTAGGCTGATTGCTTTCTTTGTTCTTTTTTCTTCTTTTTTGAGGACTGGGGATATTTTTTTGTGTTGTAAGTTTTCTTTATTTTCTTCTGATATGCACAATGCGTGGACTTCCTGGATTTCTCAACGTGCTAAATCTAATTGGCTTTCATCGGGTGAGGATGATTTGGGGTTCCTTTATGCCAGGATAAAGTCTAGGAAGAGTTTTAATTCTTTGAGAGAAATTACCACCCCTCAAGGCCATTTTTCTTCCCATCAGGATGTTGCTTCTGTTATTATCCAACACTTTAATAGTTTGTTCAATGCCCCTATTCATGTTAAGGCTGATAACTTCTCGCTTCCCTTGGGCCAAGGTATACCTATGAATATGATCAGTTTGTTGGTTGCCCCAATCACTAATGAAGAGATTAAGGATGCTATTTTTTATGTTAAAAAGAATTATTTGCCTGACCCTAATGGGTTCACTTTTGAATTTTATATGGTTACTTGGCAGCTGATTAGGATTCAAGTGTGTAATGTGGTTAAAAACTTCTTATCTATGGCCCACCTTTCTATTGGGGTAAAGGCCACAACCATCACTTTAATCCCCAAGTGCCCTCATGCTTCTAGCATTCGTGACTTTCATCCTATATCTCTTTGCAATATATTTTACAAAATTGTGACAAAGATTATTGCCAATAGACTGAAATTCGTTCTCCCTCATATTATACATGAAAGTAGTCTGGTTTTATCCATAAGAGATGATCTTCTGATAACATACTTTTGGTGGCTAAAGCCCTTAGAGATTTTAACTCTAAAGAGAGCTCTTTCTATGCTAAGCTTGATATTATGAAGGCGTTTGATTCGGTTTCTCATGTGTTTATCTTGAATAGATTGAAACAAAAAAGCTTTCTAGAGCAATTTATTAAATGGGTGCCCAGGTGTATTAATGATGTTCATTTCTCTATTTGCATCAATGGCTCTCTTGAGGGGTTCTTCAAATCCTCATCTGGTCTTAGACAAGGGTGCCCGTTATCTTCTTTATTATTTTCAATTTCCATGGATGGCCTTTCTTCCTGCTTGCAGCCGAATGCCCACTTTCCTCCTTTCTCTGGGTTATCTTGGAATGGTGCCTCCCTTAACCACTTATTATATGCTGATGACCTTCTTGTGTTTAGGGAGGCCTCTCCCCATATTACTTCTTACCTAAAGAACTCTTTCGAGCTTTTTGCTGAAACGTCTAGACTTCACATTAACCCCTATAAGAGCTCTATTATTTTCTCCAAAAATGCCTTTTCCAAATCTGATATCTCTGATATTCTTGGCATATCCAGTGTTGAATCCTTTCTTACTTACTTGGGGCTACCTATCTCTCATAGGAGACTCAGGTTTTCTCACTTCCAACCACCATTGAGTAGAATTTCTACTTTACTTGATGGTTGGAAAGTTAAGTTTTTCTCTTTTGCAGGTAGAATTCAGTTCCTGAAATTTACCATTTCCAATACTATTGCCTATTTGATCTATGGAACTATTATACCCAAGTCATGCCAAATAGCTATATCTTCATCTTTGCTCTATAATTTTTATTCCATGGCCGCATTTATGAGAATAAACTACACTTAATTGCTTGGAAGGACACTGCTAAGCCTAAATGCTTTGGAGGACTTGGCATTCCCTCTTTTGAGTCTCTTTACTATGCTTTTGCTTGTTCTTTCATTTGCCAGTTTTACAATGTTAATTATCTTGCTGGCTCTTGTTTTAGAGCCAAATATTGCTCTCCCTGGAAGCAGCTCCCTTCATTTTCCTCCATGGATTGGAAATTTATTCGTTCAGTTGCTCAGAATATTAAGTGCTGCATTTCTCTTGTCGTTTCTCCTCACTACAAATTCTCTATGATGTGGGACCCTTGCTGTAACTGGAAATCCTTAGCTGACCTAGGATTTTCTCTCAATTTGATTCATCAGGAGGTTAAACATTTCATTACTGATAATTGATGGATCCTTCCCCGCTCCTGGCATTACTCCTTCAAGGATGCCATTCTTGCGATACCTATTGTTGAGCAACCGGCTCTTGCATGGGAGGGCTCCAACAAACCTACTTTCAAAAATTTTACTCTTAAATTCTTCTCTAACCTTGATAAGGTTCACCGCATAAATACATTTGGCACAAAATTGCATGCTCTTAGATTTTCCTCCTTTTGCGTGGATGTCCATTTTGGAAAGGCTTAAATGTGCTGACATCCTCTTGGCGAGATCGATTGACATTTCTTTTACTTGTTTGTTTTGCTTGAATGCTCCTGAAAATCATAAACATTTATTTTTTGAGTGTGATTACGCTTTCTTTGTAATCACTACGGTCCTCCTTGTTTTGAAGTGCTTTCTCTTAAGGCCGAACATTTTGCAAACATTTGATTTCCTAGATGGTCTTCATCAGTTTCTTTGTTCGATAAAAAAATTTGCTTCCTTGCGGTCAATTGTTTTATCTATTTCTTATGGCGAGAAAAGAACAATTGGAGATTTGCTGGAGAACATGCCTCCCCTTCTACTATTGTCTTTGTTGTTAAACATGCTCTCAATCTTAAGACTTCTCATTGGAAACATAGGGAGAATTTACTTTGCAATTTTGAAAGGCTTCGGTAATCGCTGTTTTTATTTTGGTTGGCTGTCAGGTTTTGTGGTTGCCTGGAAGGTTTTATGTTGTTCTGGATGATGATGACTGTAGCCAGCTTATTGCTGTCATGTTTGAGCATTCGTTGGTTGATTTGCTGTTTCATTTCGGATTGGAGATTCTGGGCTGGCTTACTATAGAGGTCATCGTGCCATTCATCTTTTGACCTAGCTGGCCCTGTCGCAACCTAGGCCATCCAAATCCTTTAAATTCTGATGTGATCTCATTTGATCTGATGCTTTGGATGATGTTTCGGCTGGCTATACCCTGAGTCCTCTTTTTGGCCCAATCCCCCTCTCATTACGGTTTTTTAGTAATTTTGTTAGTGTTGGGTTTTCCTTTATGTCTGATTGCCTTTTGTCTGGATATTGGGATTTTGTTAATTGTTCTTTATGTAATTCTTTTTGTCATTAATATACAGACTTTGCTGAACAATTTCCCAAAAAGAAATAATTATAAGTTCTTGTATTGTAATTTTTATTTTTTAGAATAAAATTGGAAATATGTGCCCTTAATTAAAAAAAAAAAAAAAAAACTTGATAAGACGAGTCGGTCTCCCACTGAGTGTGGCGGAATCCATCCAATAGAGCGGCTTAACTTTTCCAACCAAAATTACTTTTCGTTATACAGTCCATCGTCGGCTTCTGTATTGAGATTCCTAGATTGCTCGCACAAAGCTTAAATAGAGGTCTACTAGCCTCTATTATCTGCTCACACTCTCAGCTCCTCTCTTCCTATCTTTGTCACCTCCATATTCGTTGCATGTCCAAGTTTGGTCCAACTTCAACCCCCCGATCCAACAACTGAAACCCTCAATCAAAGTGGAAGCAGACCGGCTGACGGTATCAAAATCGGCTCTTTCGCCCAAGCAGGATGCTCGCAGGTAGAACCGGAAAACCATCGTACTTCTTTTATCTACTTGATCTTTCAGTAAGTTGACTTGTAATCACTCGTCTTCTTCATTAACAGGATAGTTATCTTTAAATCATGTATGGTCATTGCTTTTTAAAAGTATCTTTAACTCGGTTTCTATACTTTTTCTCTCCTGAAATACTTATTATTAGCGTTAATCGGTTATTCAGTAACATACTTATCTGTAGTTCCGCAGTAAATTGTTGTTCTGCCTTGTTATAAGGTAAGTGGCTGGAAAGTTTTCTTAGAATCTGCGCTCAATATGTTCAGCTAGCAGTGTGCTTTGTGAATATAATATAATGATAGCCTTAACTTTTTGGTTTGTTGGGTTTAAGGCTTTTCTTCAATGCGTTGGCCTTGCTGCTTTACAATTATCACGTTTTTATTGTTGATAGGAATTATAATTCTGGCAGGTGAACATATATATATATATATATATATATATATATATATATATATATATATATATATATATATATATATATATATATATATATATATAAGATTAGTTATATTGAAATTCTTAGACATTGTATCCATCAATTGACATTGCTTGATATCCAGAGCAACCAAGCTAGGTTTGACTTGCCTTTGGCAGTTGGTGAACAGAGTTATGGAGAGGAACATTTACTGGCTCGTTATAGTACATGACCTTGTTCCTGTGTATCGGTTCTAATATGTTTTTTTTAAACAAGTGTGTTAGTCCTAAAAATTTTAATGACTTGATAAACAAATGTTGCAATCCCACCACTAGATCCATTACACTCTATGTATTTGGTTTTATATTTACACAAACAAAAATATTTAGACTCTAACGTTGACATCCATAATTTAAGTTCTTCAACTCCCTCTCTAGTCTTATGAACTAGATGAATATCATCAACATAAGCATACACCAAGGTATATCCTCTTGCAAATGTCTTGTAAGAACATCTACGAGTAAAGCAAAAAGATATGGGCTTTAAGCTAATCCTCGATGTAGTCTAACTGAAATAGGAAAATACTTGATCAAAACATCTTGTGTTTGAAAACAAGTAATAGCTTCTATATACATATCCTTATGACTTAAATATAAGCATTATTAATTCCATTCTTTTCTAGAATCTTACAGAGCACTTCTCTTGAAATTTTATCATATGCTTTCTCTAAATCAATAAATATCATATATATAGATCCTCCTTACTCTCTCTATACTTCTCCATCAAACCTCTCAACAAATGTGCTAAGGTCTACAGTCATCAGATGACCTTTCTAAAATAGTGTAAATGAATAAAATAAGAATAAAATATGAAACAGGGGAGAAAACCAATTTAAGTTTTCTTTATGATAAAATAATCAATCTGAATTTTATTATATCCATTCTTATAAGTGATGAAAATTTCGCTTTCTTCTTAAATAAGATATTAACAATTACAAAAGCATAAGCTAGAGCAAAATCTGATATGATCAGACCACCTTCATTAGTCGCTCCAAATCTATTGCCACCATGAATACTTTTAAAATCTTATATTATTCTAACAACATGTTCATTTAATCTCTTCCAATAAAAACTTTCTTCAATAGGTATACTTTGTATTAATTCTTCTAAGTCATTCCAAAGTTTTAATTTTAAACACATCTAAATCTGCTCAAAAAATATAAGCACTTATAATATTAATAATCTCAGCATCAACAACCATCTTTAAAGCTACAATTATATCTTCAATTCTATTAATTTTTAAACTATTATCTTTCAAACTCTTATTTATAATCACACATATACTATTTCTAGTATAACTCCTATATAAATATCATAGTTTAAATCATAAACTATCAATCATTTTAGCATTTTTTCCAACTCATTTAGTTTCCCTAACATTGTCATTGTCGGGTCCAAAGACATGGGTGACAAAAGTGGAGGGATATGTTAGGTAGTCAACAACCAACATAAACTTGTCGAACAATCATAGCATGAATCATTTAATACATTATGTTAATTGCATTTTCGATTCAATGTCGGGCCTTGAAAAAAGAGTAGAATTCACAACAAACTAGATGAATACATTTATAAGCACAAGGTGTGTACCAAAGAAAAAATCACAAGACCGAATTAGCGTTTTGCTTTCTTTTGAAGTGGAGGAATGCATCAGGCCTGTTGTGTGATAGAAAAGTACCCGTCAAACTTTTGGAAAAATTTAATAAGATGTGATGAGACCTGCAATGCTTTATGATGTAGAATGTTGGCCATTAAAAGAGAAGCATAAAATTAAATTAAGGCTTCATTTGGGACATTTTTCTTATTGCTTTCCAAAGAATTTTTCTAGTACAAAAATTTCTAGTTCAAGAAATTTTTATACTAAAAAGCTGCTTTAGAAATAAGTGAAAAAACTTTCCCAATTGAAGCCTAAGTGTTGTAGAGATGAGAATGCTTAGTTGGATGAGCGGTTTTGCATTTAGAGACAAAATACAAAATGGGTATATACGTGAAAAGGTTGGAGTAGCTCTAGTGGCAGATAAGATTAGGGAGAGTCTCCTTAAGATATTTTGGTCACATAAAATGTCAGCTTTTCGATGACTCACTTAGGAGAGCAGATGTATTAGATCAGACTTATGTTAAGAAATATAGAGGTAAACTTAAAAAGACTTGGTGAAAAAGTATTAGAAATGAATTTCTTTTATTAGATTTAAATGATAATTTGACTCTTAATAGGACACAATGAAGAAAAAAGATTCATGTAGTTGATATCGTAGTTGAATAAAGACTTAATGTTGTTGTTGTTGCATTGAATCACAAATATGTTATCTTTTTAGAAGAAACTGAACAACAGGCCACTTTAAACATCACATTACATGATACAAATAGAGTGGAGCTAGAAGTTCAACAATGATCTGAGCAAGCGGGTAAACTTGAAAAACACCTGCATAGAGTATTTAAAAGTTTTTAAATTACACCCAGTGAATTACTATCTTAGTTGTAATAGTAAGCCTATTGGTGTGGCATGCATGTGTCATGTGTAAGCAGAAGCATAGCATAATTGCATGTGGTGATGAGGAGGATTTCATTTTGAAGTTATCAACCAAACTAAGCTGTGTTTGAAGGTTAAAATAAGAGGTTTTTGGGGTCCATATAAGTTTGATATGTACAGTGAAGCTGAAGGAAGTTCATTTTCTACTGATAATGATACTAGGTTATGCAGATGGTTGAATTTAGGATTCTTTTGCTTTTCAAAAATATTTCCCTTTTGTCTATGTCTACTTAATATCTTCAATAATAAAGGTCATATTGTCATAGTGTGGGATTGAGAGTTACAAGAGAAAGTGGCGATGTGTGAACATAAGGCTATGCCGCCATGTATTAGCAATGTCCTGAACAAGAGCTAATAAGCTTATCATCCTTATTTATGGTTATAGATTTATTGAAAGAAAATTTTTCCTTTGAAGTTTGGGAGGTATGAATGACTGTCGGGCTTTTTTGCCTGCCTCTCCTCCATTTGCATAAGCATGAAAGCTCTTCCACAAACTGCAATCAGGCTTAACTTGACCAGCATCTGGGAATAGGTTTGAGACTAAATTCAAATCACTGAGACTAAACACATGGAAGAAAATAAAATGCACAAAAACTTAAAAGATTTTATGTAAATGCTCGCTCAATGATGACCATTCATCTTTCTGTTATAGTTACCCACATAATTGCAACGGAGAAGTTTTACAAGGGTCAATTACACAATTACACACTCTCTTTGCATTTTTTAATCTCTCATGTGTATTGAAACCCAAATAACAGTAATATTTTTATAATGAAAACATCAGCTAACCGAAATCACATTTGAAATCCCTAAAAACACTGAATGAAACAACTTGCAAATATTGTGTACTTTTCTGAGGCTATACCTCTAAATCTTTGGGAGGGCCTTCTCGCCCCCATTGAACCCCTACGATGATCTTATTGCAAGGATCAATCCATACTTGGTCTTTAGGAAAGGCATTTTCATTGTTGGGCATCAATTATGCTCCACATTTTAAATAACACTTCACATAATAGAATCTACTTCAACCAAGGTTATCCAAATCCAGGACTAGTCCATTAATAGTTGCTTTGCCTGCTGTGGCTTTCATACAAGGTTATGAATTTCTTACAGATTATCAAACATTTAATAAAATGAATGATTGCTAATATCCTTTGTAGAAACACACCCTTCTTGATGCATAAGTTTGTGCATTCCCCTAATTCATTTTGGATGTTTAGACTATAATTTTATAAACATCACTTGCATGGCATCAATTCATCATTTTGAATGATTTGAACTCTTCAATCTTTGTGATCAAATGATCACAAAACATGATTTTGCATGCTGCGGTTAATAAGTTGTGAATACGTTCAGCAGTTTAAACCTTTAATTTTGGTGCTTTGAATTCCAAAAGGTTAAAAACAAACATATTGGAATAATCATTCAATTCTCTTAATTTCAACATAGGTTATAGTTATAAGACTCCATGTGGATGGATGGATATTGTCTTAGGAAGATAAAGCATTTGTTCTCTCAAACTGAGTGCAAGCTTCTGTCTTTCAAATATAGTTTATGACTATATATTTTCTTCAACATTATTAAAAGGAGTTTGGAAATAAGATCTTAGACATTTATGTTACTTTGAACACGAATTTATCTCACCAATTTTTTCATTGATGGTGTAGCTAGGATTAATTTGTTTTCTTTTATTTTGTAATAGCTTTGTCATATTTAATTTTTGGATGTTATACCTTTGGATGGCTAGGCATCTCACAAATACGTAAAGCTTCAGTTTTCCTTCATAAAACCCAATTTCTAGATTATTATAAAGTCTTTACTTAATTTAAGATGGGCTACCTCAGACATTACTTCTTTAGTAAGCGTCTGTTTGTAATTCTCATTACATAGTCCTCTAGAGCAGATATAAGGACCGAGAAAGGATTTTTCTTTTGCATTTTAGAGCAAGAGTCACTGACTTCTTCCTTCTTTTCAGCTTCTCTTCGCTTAATGCTCTTCTATCTGTGTCTATAAAAGTGAGAGCTTGTTTTTATATTCAACACTAATCTGGAAGTTCCTGGTGTCAACTAGCACATGCTAAATTTCTTATATGGCACTATCCTAAGTTGATCTTGCATTCCGTGTTGGATCAATTAATATATTCCTCAACATTCCACCATATTATGGGGCTTAGTAAATATTCTCAAATGATTTTCAACCCTTCAAATATGATTTCATTTGCTCTGTTCTATTTTTTTTCTTTTCTTGTGATAAGTCTTTTGGGGGAGAACCATTGTGATTTTAACTGTTTTTAGGAATACATTTATATCAGAGATATGTTTAACTTCTTTTTAGCATGCTTGATGAAAAAATAGATCCATTTTTTGCTTTGAGTTGCTGGATTCTTACGGCTTAGTACATTTATACAGTATGGCGCATTAGGCTTAAGATTGCATGAGAAGTTCAAAAGTTTTTGCATACTCTTCCAACAATAAGATGATATTTATGCAATGGGTTAACCATGCATGTTCAATGCTTCTCTAGTTTTGGTTAATTTGAGCCAAATTTATGGAGAAGGATTCAATAGAAATCATGATGAAGATCAAGGAGAATGGGTAAATGAACGGTTTTATGCATGGCATTTGTGCAAAAAGCAATTACGTGAAGTAATAGTTGATACCACTTCTAGTAGTCAACTAGAAGGAATGCAGAAGGATGATCATTAGACTAACTACATATAGGTGGGAGTAGACTAATAATTATCTTGATGGTGATGATATATTAATTTTAGTAAGTAATGGTGTGATTTTCTTTTTATATGCTCTAGCATGATCATACCATCCCAAAAAAATGCTGAAATTCAGTTCATAATTAGTTTAAGTGCATGGTGTTAATGAATCACTAGTGTATTGTTTCCTTATGGTGTTAATAAATCACTACCATGTATTTTTGCCTTCTTTACTGGGTGTATTGACACCTTTGTTTCAGCAAGTTTATCAACAAATTGTTTCCATCCTTTAGGGTGCTTTCAGCTTTAAAAAGAGCATTTTTTAGGTGATTTAGGAACTTTTGATTAAAGAACAGCCTAATGGATTCTGCAAATGCTGCCTTATTAGCTCAAATTTGTTTTGAGATAAATTCCACCTTTTTTTTAGAAAACCAACTATGTTGAAATTACATCTTATTTTAGTTCTTTCTGTGGCATGTCCTTCTTCAATGAACAAATTAAGCATATTTTTTGTCGTTCTTTATTCAATAGAATATCATGGAACTTTCAGAAAGCTCTGCGTGAAGTTTGTATGTTTGAAGTAAGATTTATTCTCATGCTTCAAATTTCTTTGTCAATTACCTTTGTTGTTCAGTAAGATCTGATAAAAATGAACTTCATGATTTTGTTGTGTCGTTGTTCTCAAGATTTAACTCTCATACTTCAAATTCTTTGCTGATTACCAAGTTTAATATTGTCTGACAGAAACAGACTTCAATGAATGTCTGCTGTAACAGGTTCAAGTTTTGACTATAATAAATTGCGCCAGGAAGCTCAGATCCGATGGCTGAAACCTTCAGAAGTTTTCTTTATATTAAAAAACCATGAGCGATATCAAATTGAACAAGAAACTCCTGAAAAACCACTTAGTAATATTTCTGTCTCGTATATGGACATTTCTTCCTGTCTTGTACTCCTTTCTGCTAGTAGTGAAGATGTAAATATTGCCACTATTGTTTTTTACAGGTGGCTCTTTGTTCCTTTTCAACCGTAGGGTTCATAGGTTTTTCCGAAAGGATGGTCATGTGTGGAGGAAAAAGAGGGATGGTAGAGCAGTCGGTGAAGCTCATGAGCGCCTGAAGGTTTGTCCATGATTTTATTTATTGTTTTTTTTTCAAAGTTAAAGTAGAGGCCTCACCGACAGTAACAATTTGGCTGCATTGTTTTGACATGAAATGTCACGGGTTTGAAGTTGGAAAGCTTTTATGTGTTGGTAAGGCTATTTATACTAGAACCACAATAGACGTCCACTTATTTTATCAAAAGTAGCCGTATCATCCAGTATCATCGTTTGGAAACTGCTCGTTCTCTATTTCTTTAACAAAAAAGTACATGGGCCATTGAGTTGCCTGCAGTTTCATTGCTTTGATAAATACTTGGCATGCATACCGTATGCAGCATACTGATGCGGCTGGCATAGAATTATAGGATATTAAGTTAGTTTAAGGCTTCGTTTGGGACAGTTTTTTTATTGTTCTTAAAGCAACTTTTTAGTATAAAAATTTTAATTTTTAAACTAAAAAGCTGTTTTAAGAAGCAATAAAAAAGCCGTCTTAATGTCCTAATGTTGACTAATAAAAAAAATGCAATTGATGAAATGAATCAAAGAGCGAAATAAAAAAAGGGGTGAAGAGTTGCATGTCTTTCGATACCTGCCTCCAAGCCAGCCCCACCTTATGCATTTGCTGCCAAACGAAGCAATAGTTCGTTCAAAAATAAGGTAACCACCTGATCATTTCTTTAAAATAAATGGCAGAAACGATTAGAGGGAGGATTTTTCGAACTTCTTCTTCCCTTTCTCTCGATATCTCATACAATCCAACCTCCACGTCGGCCTCCGCTTGAACCAACTCGCCTCGATGCGCTAGTCGCCGCTAGGTCCGATCAAGCCTGAAGCCCTAGCGACCAAAGCCGTAGCCTCCTATTCGCGAACCACATACTCCACCGAAGCCACACCAGTCTATCGTCGGTCAGCTTCCATCCCGACATCCAAGTCGACGCCTTCATCTGACTGTGAAGCCCTAGCCGACAGAACTCATGCGATCAATCTATGAGTCCCACTCCCCTGTTCGGCCTCCTGTGAGTCGCCCAATCTTTCGCCTCCAACCAAGCCCGATGCCTCATATTCACCACACAAACATTATATTGGAAGCAAATGAGATAACCGGAGTGACTTGGTAGTTTTCAATCGTGAAGAATTCTATTTCCAGTCAAAGGGCCGGTGGAGTTGTGGGTGGCATGTGCAGTAAATGTCAGAAATCTGCAAGCTACATGTGCTCTACCTGTACAATTTTGCTCATGGAAACAAGTGAGAATGCTGATGAGGATAAGGATGGAGTAGATTTTAATGACTGTAGTTGTCTGGAGTACCTTTTTTTTAAGGACTACTGGACAGAGTGAAATGAAACAGTCGGCTTCTCCTAATGAGTCTCCACAAACTATTATGAAAGAATTAAGTGATTCATTTCTTTCGATGGATGTCACTTTTGGCAAAAGTTGGCAAAAGTGAGCCAGATAATAAATCTTTATCTGAGGAGCTAATATCACAATCTGATAGAAAGGATGCAGTTTGTAGACGATTGAAAGCTTTCAGAGGGAAAGATAGAATCTGTAGAGCAATCATGTAATTCAGAATTGATTGATCAGGTCCAACAAATCTCAGAATTAACAAAAGTTGAAGATACCAAGCCAACATCCGATGTCCTGAAAGAGGAACCTAGAACAAAAGATAGTGCAGCTTCTACCTTAGATGTTAATGTGGTGGCAGATTTTCAAGCATTTGTTTGGATAATTAAAATGATTCTTATCTAATTTAATAAATTATAATAAATAATAATTTCTAAAAGGTAATGAAGACCCGCACCATCGATCTTAGATCGGGCGGATGGTTTTAAAAAAAAATTGAAGACCTCGTGCCGTCGATCTTAGATCCGGGCGAGATGGTTCCAAGTCGAAGATCCTACGCCATTGACCTTAGGTCCGGGTAGGAAGAAATTATGGCAGATGCCGTTCCGATTTCTCCCTCGGTGGGAGGAGACGTCGGGAGGTTGCCGAAATTTCTTGGGAAGCTACAGAAATTTTTTGGAGTAATTATAGAGCAATTAAATTTGAATGTTTGATTAATCAATTAAAAAAATTTAATTAATCAAAATTAATTGAAATTAATTGATTGATTATTTTAATGAAAAATTCAAGAGCATTTGAAATCAGCAAGCTTTAAAATACGAGAGTTTTAAATTTTGAGAGTTTTAAAGTATGTTAGTTTTGAAAATTGAAATTAATATAATTAACTAAAAAATTTGATTTTTAGTTAATTGATTAATCAATTAAGCGTAAAAGAAAATGCAGGAAGAGAAAATAATGTTTCCAATAATCAGACATATACAAGCTCTCAACACAATTCTCACAAACCCTCCAATAACTTCAATTCAATACATCTCTCAAATCAATACAACTTTTAGAACCTCCATAGAATTTTCCAAAGATCCCTCTTGTATGAGCTCTTATAGCTAACTGTGGACTCTATCCTCTGCAACTGCAACTACTGACTACGAACACCTGCAAACAAACAAATGAAGAGTCAGTATATCATAAATAAATTGATTGAATGCTGATAAATCTAAGCTACTGCAGGTAGACAAAATACTGAAAAGCAAGAAAAACTAAGTAAAAAAAACTAGTAGAGCAACAGTGCTGAAAAAAAAAACGGGTAGAGTAGTGGACTACTGTAATAAGAAAAAGACTACGAGCACAGAACAACTAAAATACTAACTCAGTGTCAAAACCCCGAAGTGTCAAAATCACAAACTCAACCGACTCAAACAAGTTCAGAACAAATCTCCAAACAATCAAATTTAAACATTTGGGTAGCCTTGTTTATAAGAACTTGGTTATAAGATCCACTACCAGGCAACTTTCAAAGGAAAGCAGCAAGCCCGACTTTAAGGGAATGTTTTAGGTAAAATTGACCTAACCCCTAACCCCCAATTAAAACACTGGCCTCTTCTAATAGAAGCCATAAGTCCGACATTTGAGGGAAATGTTTAGGTAATAACACAACCCTAGACCCCACCCGGGCATCTTAGTCTATAAGGCTAGGTTGTAAGACCAATCACTCAGGTCACTTAGCTTACAGGGCTAGGTCGTAAGACCCATCATTAGACAACTTCTAAGGAGGCACTAAGACCCATCCAACTGAAATATTCGGGTTACCCTTAGTAGAGGTTGTAAGTCCCACTAATTGGGCCGCTTTCTAATAAAAGCCACAAATCCCTATCCAAATCTATTCACACGGACAACTCTTATTAAAAAATTAAGGCAAAAGCCTCAAGAAAAAATTTCATCTTTAAATAATATTTTGAAATATGCTAATTATGATTCCTATGTTGAAAGCATGTAGAATTTCTATTGTAGGATCTCCTACCCAAGTAATTAAAGACTTCAGGCATCCTAACATGTAGGGCTAGGTTGTAAGACCCACCAACGGGCCACTTCTAAGTGAAGTCGTAAGTCTCATGTGTTAGGGATACTTTTAAAATAAAGTACAACCCTAACGCTCCTACAAATAACCAAACAACTTCTAAGGAAACCACTGAATCTTCAAACCAACCTTCCAATCAAAATTTATGGGCATTTTAGTCTAAAAGGATTAAGTTATAAGACCCGCTTTTTAGGTTATTTCCTAAGAGAAGTAATAAGTCCTATCTAAATAATTAAAACCTATGGGCAGCCTCACTGTAGAGTTAGGTTGTAAGACCCATCCTTGGGCAACTCATAAATAGAGTAGTGAACTCCATTCCAAATCAAATTCCCGGGCTACTTTCTACGAAAGTCGTAAATCCCAACCCAAATCTAAATATCTATGCTACTTCCTAAAAAAGCCATAAGACCCGCTCTAAACCAAATTTCTGGGTTACTTCTAAATGAAGTCATAAATCTCAAACTAAAATAAATCTCTGGGTATTCTAATAAATGTAAACCCCAAACCCAAAAAAAAAAAAAAAAAAAAACTAAAGTCCACACTTAACCACCTCAGTCTACTCGGGATCCCTGAGAGGAGGCAACCCATGACTGCTAATCAAATTTCCTGGACACTACGATCAATGATTGTTAATGTTGGTAGACTAAAATCTACGGTATACCTGGGACGATAGAACCATGGGATCTTGATTAGGTTTTCCTCCACTTCTCCTACTATTGAGACTAAAATTATCTAAAATGTGTTCATCCTTAATCGAGAGTTCTCTCTTATGTAGTAAGAGGGATAATTAACTATGAGTGCTTGCACTCATAGTAAGTAAGGACCCCAGATCTTTAAATCCTGACACTACCCTCAGGGGAAATCTAGTTAACTACAATCTAACTTAAGGGAAATATAATCCTATAGCTGCAAAGCGGGATTCATGCATTCGTGCCATTTTTCTTGAGCCAACACCCAAACAAAGCCTAAGTTAGAACCAAGCCGTTTATAGGATCTGTTTTGAAGTTGAGGCTCCTCTAACATTATTCTGTTCTGTTATAGTCTGATAAAAATAGGTAAGGATTTGAAATATAGGATCTGTTTTGAAGTTGAGGCTCCTCTAACATTATTCTGTTCTGTTATAGTCTGATAAAAATAGGTAAGGATTTGAACCCGTTAAACTGCCTTGGCACGTTTTAGAATACTGGGTATATTTTGTTCTAACATTGGATGCTAGTTGATAGGATACCGCTTGCAGCTGCAAAAGCATTTAGGTTGCAAGTAATGTCATTGAACGTATCCTAAAAGTAGAGTTACTGCTAGATGGCATGCTATCATAATATTATAAAGTTTTAATGAACTGCCTGAGTCAGGTGGTAAGATGTTTATCACTGTTGACCTTGTGCTATGGTTGGGTTCTTAGTCATCTCAATGGGAGCTCCAAGAGAACAAGAAGCTATAATTTATTTAGTAAATCATTTTATTTCAGCCTGATATACTCTGACACATATTTCCCTTTACTAAAAGTTTATTGTGAATCTGAGCAATGACCATGTCTATTTTATAATTAATAATTCAATAAAGAAAGTTTGTGGTGGCTTATACGTAATTTCCATATTTTCAAATCGTTGATCAGTGTGGGCTCCGAAAATTCGGCCCCGGCCTCTGATCGCTCTTTTGCTTTTTATTCGGCCAGGGAGTTTTAATGAACTAAGTTCCGGGGTAAATTTTAGAAGGCAGATGGGTTTGTAGATAAGACATTACCCAGAGATTTCGCCCTCATTTTGTGAGTACTTTATAATCTGAGTTCTGGTTTCATATAGGTGCAAGCCCCTATAGTTAATTATCCCTCCCGATAACGAGAGAGAACTTTCGATTAAGGCTAGTCGTCAATCAGATACGTAGAAATACGTGTTATCTGGCATATAGTAGTAGCATGGGTATTTAGAATTTGAGATTTTGTTGAAAATTTAAAGATTTGATATTTAAAATTAGAGAATATCACTATCTTGCACTTAAAGCGGATTGTGGGGGAATGGATGATAGACCCGATCAAGATCCCATGGTTCCGTCACCCTGGGCCATCGTGGTCCCTGGTCTACTTAGTCAGAGGAGGTAGTCAACCCAATCTGATAGAAAGATCCTTGTTGGCAGCCATGGGTTGCTTCGTCCAAGGGGACCTTGTAGACCTGGGATGAATGTTTTTCTAAGGGGACAAATTTGAATCCACCTTAGCTAACAGAGGGCTTTGTGCCCTATCGATCATATCATATTGATTCATATCTCAATGATTTGATGTCAATAAGGATCGTATTGACTCTGGACATAATCGGTATTTAGTGGTGCCATTTGGCGGCAAAACCACTCCGTTCAGAGGGCACCGGGTCATAACCGCTATCCTGTGGTGTCATTTGGCAGCAAAACTGTCGGTTAGAGGACAAGTATCACGTCCTTACTGGCAGGAGATTGTTTGAGAATGGATTCTAGTGATATTTTCGACCAGGCATTAGCTCTATATGAGCTGAAGTTATATTTGAATTTGTCCACCCCAACAAACTATTGCGGAGGGTGTATGGATTAAGCTTTTAGTGATTTGATGGATTATTTCAATTTTAAATATATGAAATTTGGAATGATTTTGGATTGATTTCTTGGACTTTGTGGAGTTTTGGATTTCAGGAGTATTTGGGATGACATTTTGGATTATTTAGAATGGGCCCCTCCGGTTGAGATTTTCTGTCAACACGGCCATCATTGGGGTGAAGGGGGGTCATTTCCATTTAAAGCTTGAACCTTGTCGACCCTATCAATCTGCCAATAGGGGATCAGGTTTCATAGGATTTGTGCCTTAATTAGTGAATTCTCATTGTTATAGGCCTTGAAGGCCTAATATGAATGTGTTAAGACAAATATACCGGCCGCTACAACTGCATATTTGTTTGATGGTTCGAACCTTGTCGACTCCTATTAATCCGCATAGAAGGATCAAGTTCGAATTTGAGTTCACTTATTGACCCGCACAACATCCCTAGACATCACGTGTGTACTAATAACACGCTCGTCGGGGCCCATGCGGGTGTTTGGGGGTATTTTATGATTATTTATTGAACCTTGTTGACTCCTACTTTCTTAGGAGGATCGGGTTGAAATTTATTGACCCGCGTAGCATCCATAGACGTCACGTGTGTACCAATAACACGCTCGTTGGGGCCCATGTGGGTGTTTGATTTTACTTGCCCCTTTCGTGTAGCTGTGTGTATACAAACTATGGTGCACATGCGGGGGTATTTTGAAATATTTGTAAAACGTCTTCTGTCCGCTTGCATGAATATTGCGGATCCGGTGGCGTGACGTCATAGGTTCACTATTAATGCTTGTAGGCAGGTAGATATCTTCATTCACATATTGAAATCGACTACAGGATACTGCATTCACTGAAGTTTTTTTGTATCTACCACAAATGATATGTTGTTCCTATATATGTATTCATGAAGAGCCAGTATATATTGTAGATTTTTTTACATTTTCTTGCAGATATCGAGTTGAATATATAACAGGCCTCATTCAGTAGCTTGTGAGTATTTATATTTGCTGTAGTCACTTTGCACTATGCTTGTGGACAATGCATTGGGTGCCAATGGTCTCCCATAGCAGCTTGCAGGATTTGGTATTTGTCGTAGTTCTTTTGTATTTTGCATGTGAATACCACGCTTGGCGTACAATAGATCTTCTACGATAACTCGTAGGAGCCTACATCCACTGCATATCTTTCATCTTTGCCTGCAGTGAATCAATGTATTTCATAACCATTGATTGTTTATTGATTGCAAATATGTTATATCATTTGTTATTCGTGTTGATTGTCATCGTTGCACGTTTGTATGTTTGATGCAATTGGTGTATTAGCTTGTGCGTATTTCAATTCTTCTGGCAACTGTTGCATGTATCCTCAAGACACTACAAGCTTCTGTCAAATTCATTATTGTTTATAGAAGATTTACACTTTTGTTGGAAGAGCTTTCATGGGTCAACT
The DNA here is from genome assembly GCA_016618105.1 of Dendrobium huoshanense. Classification (NCBI taxonomy): domain Eukaryota; kingdom Viridiplantae; phylum Streptophyta; class Magnoliopsida; order Asparagales; family Orchidaceae; genus Dendrobium; species Dendrobium huoshanense. The sequence goes on along the minus strand of CM028354.1, from coordinate 20,794,402 downwards.
ACTACTTTCATTGGAGTTCTTATACGATAATCATTCAATTGAGGTGATGATTCATATTGATTGTTGCTTGGGGATGAATCATGTTTACAAATCAGTTATCATGCTCCTAGGGCCCTCATATAGTGACTTTGTCAGTCCCGATCAGAATGTTGTGACTTCTGAACTGAGAGAAAGGGAGGCTGTCGAAGGCGTCAGTTAGGGAAAATTGAGGAGGTCTTGGCTTGAAGAGGTAAGGAGGGCTCTCTCTCTCTCTGGTTCAAAGAGATTGGGAGATGCGTCGGGTTGGAGGCGACGGGAGCTTTGGGTTCATGAGATCTAGGTGTCGGCTATGAGGGATTCGGGAAATTGGAGTTGGGCATGGAAGAGGTTTGTGGGTTCTAGAGTTTTGACGTTGGCTTGAGCTTCGGCAGAAGGGGTTCGATCGAGAGGGAGGAAGAGAAGCGGGGGTCTCGTGTGTGGAAGAGAGGTATCGGGAGAGCAAGCAGTCAAAGACTTCATTCGGTTGGGTATTTAACGACACAGATGAACCTCCTCGAGCGGGGATTGAACAGGAATCGCGGTATACGATTTAAACGGCACCGAATCAGTGCCTTCAGCAAGATTCGCTGATCCGATGGGTTTGAGGTATGTATGAAGGATTTTTTTTTTTTTTGCTCTTTCTCCATAGGTTAACAATCAGTCAATGAATTCTTGGGATTTACGTGTGATTTGTTTGTTATTTTTTATTGCAATTATTGGCATTATTTTGTTAATTTCATATTGGCATTACCTGATTTCCTAATGAACAAACCTTGTTGCATTACACTAAAATATCCAGGTTGGAAATGTTGATGCTCTCAATTGTTACTATGCTCATGGGGAGCTAAATCCTTGTTTTCAGAGACGGAGCTATTGGATGCTGGATCCGTAAGTTTATACATGTTTGAATCTTCCATTCATGTTTTTTTATTTGTTAGAATCTTCTTGTTTAGGAGTCCTAAGTTCATGATTTCGTTTGTATTCACTTGTCCTGATGGCAAGACACTTTGCTGTTTGGAACTATATGAATTATTCCATATGCTTGATTTTATCAGTATCCACATGAATATTGTGCGTTAAATGCGAATAAAAAAAATAAGAGAAGCTGCTTTTGTTTTGAAATCAAAGGGGCATGATCAAAAGCTGGATAAAAGTTAGGCTTATGGCTTCTTTTGTTTGATATTCATATCTGGTTGAATCTAAAACCTTATTTTATTTTATTTATTTTTTATTCTTTCTTGGTAAGTAATTTGATCTTTCTTGTAGCTGTCCCCACATAGTGTGATAAAGGCTTGATGTTGTTGTATGGTTATTGTTTTTTTTGCAATTGTCACTTCAATATAAAATATGTGGTTAAATGCTCAAAAATGTCAATAAAGCATTGCTTATTCACACTTTAAAATTTTTATTAAATGTTAATATTTAATTACCATTTTACAAAAGTTTTAATTACTTTCAAATAATAGAAGATTTCACCTCAACAAAAATGTTCAGCCCTCAAAAAGAAAAACATTTTCCCAAATTATCTTAAAAAAAAGTGTTGTTTGTTTTTTTATAAAATATGAAAAATTTGTAAAATTTATATGATATTTATAAAAGATATGGATAATTTTTGTATATTAAAAATTAAACTTATAAATTATGTCATAGATTGGAGATAGAGAAAGTTGAGCAAGAAGTCAGACTATTGTGTCAATTATTGTCTAAGTTTATGGATGTGTAGTTGTATATTTGGGAAAAAGATCAAAATGGCCTCTTGACTTTTTATGAAAGATCAAAATGATCTCCAACTATATTAAATGACCATTTTGATCTTCAACTCTTTCATCAGATGTCAAATAATGATAATTCAAGCTTAAATCATTCCTTGGTCTGAACTAGCAGCTTAATGCAATGTTTTCCTTTCTTGTTTGTTCTCTCCTTTTTACACCTGCTTCTTGTTACTCATAAGATGTTGATTTCCACTTTTGAGTAGAGGATTATACTGTTTGCACGAGCTTTTGTTGGCCTGTTACATACATTGAGATGAATAAATAAATCCTTTATAACACAACTTTCTTTCTCTTCTCAGGGCTTATGACCACATTGTCCTTGTTCATTACAGAGAAGTGTCTGAGGTTTGTTTCCTACTCTCACAAATATTTTTCTTTCGATTTACCATGGAACATAAGTTTTTAGCTTGTAATTTGTTGATCCTTATACTAACATACTCCCAGAAAGGACTCATAATATAAACTATTTCAAGTGGAAATTGTATATAACATAATCTAAATTCTTTGAGCAAGAGCTATTTGGTAATTCGTCAATCAAGAAAGGAAACAACCTTATTGGTATAACTAACATAACTTTTACAGTAGCCAAATTTCAAACCGAACTACTTCTGATAAAAATATTAAAAATATGAAATTTCACAAAATCTAATTATTCATATAAATTTATCATTCAAAATTTAAAGTAAGATTCATCCTTCATCCACAACCATTTGTCAATGTTAATAAATTTAAGAATAACCTTAGCTCATAAAGAACGTATGCCTTATTGAGTGTATCGCTACGATTCATTTTCAAACAGTTTTTCGTCAGTAAGGGCATGACACATGCCTTCTAGTTAGCAATTTCGCTATCAAATGGAATCACATGTAACCGATTATGATCATAGCCATCTAACTAGGTGGTTTTGTTCCGAAATGACACCATTAAGTTATGGTCATAAGTATAGCCCGCAATATGCCCATTAGTTAAAAATACTCTTGAGTAATGAATTATGTGATGCACTTGATATGACTACAAATTTCTTTGTTAGGTAAGGTTGCCTTAAAATTTATCTCATTACACAAATATCCACCTCAAATCTATAAGGTACTCTTGGATAAGGCAGCATATAGCTATTGACAAGGATTTTTCAGTAAAGTTGTATTGACTATCTGTTCTGATTAAGTAGACTATGGACAATGAAAACCTTGGATGACAAAGTCATGAGATTTTGATCAATTTTGTCATCAATTCTCGACCATTCGCTTTAAGTGGTGGTAAATTTCAAAATCACAATATCAAATTTGTTTTTTCCATTTGCTCGCTCAATACCTACTGTCTATCTTACGACTAACCTTAATTGAAGATTCTCTCTCATCATCGGGAGGGGTAATTAATTATATGGGCTTATGTCTATAAGAAGCTTGAAAATATATCATAAAGTTGTTGTACAATAAGAGCGAAATCTTTAGGTAATGTCTTACCTTCAATCTAATATGCCTTTTGAAATTTTGATCCCGCAACATTTCCTTTGAACTCTCCCAAGCAGAGAGGTCAGGGAATGAATTTTAGATGCCCACACCCTCAAATGTTAATTTTTTCGATGCATCCTAAACTCTCAAATTTAAAGATTTTTAATACAAATCCCATTTTTCACAGAAAACCCCAAATAACTCGACTCTTTGTTGAATGAACACATCTGCATCTCGCTTTGTTGTTTCTCATGATTTCTATGTACATCCTAAATATCTATCATTATAAGCATCATAAGCTTTGCTTTGCGCATGTCGCAGTGGGTAAATTATTCACGTCATTTTTTAGGGAGGGCAAATGCCCATGCCCAAAATACCCAAAATATCTCAAAAATTCCCCTCTAAATATTAAAATTTTTTTTCCCACCCTAAAAAAAGAAGCTGGATCTGCCCATGTTTTTTACCTATTCTATGGAGAACAAGTGCAAACATCTACGCTTTTTTGGATAAATAAAAATGATGCATTATCGATAATGTTTGGACATGATCAATTCAATTTACTTTAGTGGTGCACTAGAGCTTAAACTACATTTATTTTACACTAATAAAAAAATGGATTCCCTATGTTTGGTTCACGAATATTCAAACATTTTAAGAATTCAAAATAGCACCACATCTATTTTATTCTGAATTTTTAAAAAGAACAGGGTTGAAAAAGAACAGGGTATGCCCGATCGACCCAATTACCCTAGTTTGAAATAGTAATCGAGAGGGAGGAAGAGAATGATATTTACATATAATAATAATAAAGAAGGAAGCACCGCGATCATAAAATCGGAGGCCACTATCTCTAAATTGAAGGAGTCAAAGATGATTCTAGGGTTGATATATCCTTCGAAGTCCTCAGCTGTTGATCTGATCCAGCCGAGTGGATCCCAAAGGGCAAGTGCCCCCCAACCTCCCCTCGCAGGGAGGGGGCATCATTAGGCTGCTGAAATACGGGTGAAAAAAACACTAACAAATGCTCGTAGACCCAATACTGGGTTCCCAATACTGGGGTCGATTCGCTCCCCCCGAAACCCTCGCTGTCGATTTGATTCTGCTGAGCTGACCTGAAAGGGCAAGTGCCCTCCCTAACCTCCCCTCATAGGGAGGAGATATCAGAAGGTTGCCAAAATTATGCGAGGAGATCATCGAACATGAGAATTGGAGAGTTTTAATTAATTAATTAACCAATTTAAAATAAACCTAAAATTTTGCTTAAATTAAAAATAATTAATTAAAATTTAATTGGTTAATTTTAAAGTAAACTAACAATTAATTAAACTAACCAATTAATCAAATCTTTTAATTAATTTAATGATTAATTAACCATTTAAAATTGACTTAATTAAAAAACTATTTTTAAAAAAATAATTTATTAAAATTCAACTGAGCAATAAAATTCAATAAAATTAAAACTTTAATTTAAATTAATTGAGAAATAATTAAATTAATAAGTAAATAATTTTAAAATATATTTAAAATATGCTAATAAGCTGAACAATTAAATTTAAACTTTATTTAAATTTTTTTAATTAATTAAATAATAACAGAACAATGTTCATACTATCCAACCTAAGTACAAGCTACTAACTCTCCAACAACAGCTCGCAGACTCAATCTTTCAAAGCTCTCTAGCTCCTGCAACTGCTGCAGGTACCATAAAGATAGTGAAATTATATTGTTATAATATCGTCTTAGTCATCCTAGCTTTGTGTATCGTGCAAAATTATTTCTCAAATTATTTATCAATAAAAGTACTGCATATTTTCATTTTGAAACTTGTCAGATTACAAAGTATACTCAATCTGTATATCTTCAAATTCTATACAAACCTTCAACTACTTTTTCTTTGATCCATGGTGATGTATGGGATCCCTCATTGATAAAAAGTGTTTTGGGCACTCGCTTGTTTGTGACATTTGTTGATAATTTGTCATGATTCTATCCGAATACTCGAATTAATGAGGCATGAATGGACGGTTTGATGATTAGTTCATTTCTTAATACATAAATAGTTAACAACTAACATCCCCCATAAAATTGAAGGGCCACTAACAAAACTACAAATTTGAACATATACATAAATTAGATTTTTACCTGTTTTCATTCAATCGCATTTTTTCTGTAGACATATTCCTCTCTTTCAGCCATTCTATTTTTCAGAAGACTTATGTGAAAATTTTAGTTAAATAGCTTGAGTTTAGATATTAAACTTAGTGTATAATCACGGCTTGTAGTATAACAATTAAACATATACAAAAATAATCATGTGCCTTTGTCTTTTCTCGTGCAGTTAACATATTTATTACATTTTTTATGCTATAACATATTCATAACATTACATATGTTGTAGATTTTCATTATATGTCTCTCAAACAACATATTTCTTTTTCCATTCATTTATTCATTTCCCATTTTCATTTATTCATTTTCCCTTTCTATTTAGTACACGAGCACTGTTTAAAATTTTGTACCAATGAAGGTAAGAGCATTTCTTTTGCCATTTAATATGCATGGGTACGTTGCATCCCCAGTCAATACCATAAAAGGGTAAACTCCTGTATTCGCATACATGCACCTCTTCCTTCTTTTAATACTTTCATTTTCATATAAATATTCATTTTATTTATTTCATTTTTCTTCACATGTCATATTAATATGTAAGGACATTTTACTCGTAATTCATTATTCAAAGGTTTTATATCCATTGTGAAATTGAGAGCTCTAGTTTAGATCGTTTTAATAGTGTAATTTTGAGACAAAACTATCTAAACATAGGGCCTTAATTATAAATGTTTACCTGCAATGTGGTTTGCTGGCAAAATCAATGCTTAGAGGACACATGTCACATCCTTTTTGATGAGCGGTCATTTTAAAATGAATTATAGCAATACAATAGCAAGACATTGGCTCTTTGTGAGCTATGATTAGTATTGAATTTGTCATACGTCACAAATGATTGTGGAGGATGAATGGAGTTCTGCTTTAAATTTTAAAACAATAGATTTAACCTAAAATAATTTTTAAGGTTTTGACAAATATTGGATTTTTAATTCTTTATTAGTATTAAAACCTCAAATGATTAACTAAGGAATTTAGAGGCATTTTGAAAGTAGGGTTTCCTCCAATTGATATTTTCATTTAATACAAATATCATTGGGGTTCAAGTTTTGTCGACTCCAAATTTTTATGAGGATTGGGTTTGAAATATGGTAGGCATGGTCCTACCCTAACCCTATAGGCAAAGCAATCCTCTTGAGAACATCTTGTGAAAATGAGAGCTTGAATTTGTACTTTAATGATAATTTATGAATTTTCCAAATAGTCCATTTTCCACAAAGTGTTACATGATTCTCGGAGTGAGTTGTATTCATATTTATTTTTATTTTTAGTTTGCAGTGTTTGAATATTTAGCACGTTTATCCATATGGGAATTTCGGTTTCAAAAAGGTTTGATGCCCTTATGCAATTTTTAGTGTATCCTTGTCAGCTACTTGAATGTCTTTCAGTGCATTTGCATGATGCAATTGCACAATTTCTGGTGCCTTCATACAGCATATTCACATGAATTCATGTGCATCCATACAATACTTGCATATGAATTTTGAGGCATTACATTGGAGTTTGCAGCTTGCCTCATAAAATTCGTGCAAGTAATCTTGCTTTGATGTTTGCACAAAATTTTGTCACTATGGTTGTTTGTGATCTTGTCATTTTGATTTCTATTAGTACTGTAGTAGTTACTGAAGGCATTCCCATAAAACCTAAACTTAATGTGGTTGAGTAAGTTTCTGGCAGTAATTGTAATACATTATTGTATGTAAACAATATCCACTATTGATATTTGTGGAGCTTGTTGTAGTATGAATTTTTTGAAACGTCCTACACTAAGGAAAGAAGTCTTTTTGGTGAAAAGGCCAAATTAGAATGCACAGTTGAGGAAGGTTGGGATGCAAACAAGTACCAAGCTAGCTGTTCAGTATGATATCAGCCAGGCTTGAACTAATGCAAAATGCAGATGCCAGCATCAGTCAGGATGAATCTATAATCTAGATCTCAAGTTGATGAGACGAAGCCGCTTATGACGTTAATGATGATATTCCCTATGTATTCTTCTTTTGTTTTTCCTGTTTATGTTTTTGTTGATATAGGTTTATATATAATCTAGTTGTGCTAGATTAATTGCCTTTGCTCATATTTGTTTCCTTCCTTTTAGCCTATTTTTATTTTTCTGTTGTCATTATCACTGCTAGTTTGATTGACACTTTTGCGTCCTTACTACCTAATTCTTCTATCAGGGAAGAAATATGCCTCAAACAGTCTCACAGCAACCACAAGAACAATTAACTTATATAAATGGGAGTTCGAATGTCAATAACATCCAGTTTCAAAGGTTCCCATCTGCATTTGGTGAAATATATGAATCTTATCAAATCTCTGGCAGTTCTGTTTCTGGAGAAGTTAACTCCAAATATGTTGGAAAAAATTTGGACGCAGATTGCTTGAATATGACCAATAGCTCTGAAAATTCTGACCTATCGTCTCAGTCAAATGTCAATCAAGCATTACGTGAGCTTGCAGAGCAATTAAGCTTGGATAAATGTGATAACAAAATATTCGAAGATTTGTTTCCTGCCCATACCAATGAGTGTGAGAAACTTGAAAATCTAGCATTCCCGGACAATGAAAAAGGGTGTCCCTTTCAGAGTTTCCATGAAAACTTAAATCCAGTGGACTGCTCAACATATGATCAAGGTAAAAATTCTTAAATTCAATGATTATAAAAACATAAATTAATCTGATGTTGTTGTATTTGTAATTATGTTCATGGAAACTGTCGTCTTTGGTAAAAGCGTCCAGGCTTTCTCTTTAGATTTACTATGAAAGCTAGCTTTGATGCAGTGTATGATATTTTTTTCTTCATTCCAGATTAATTTCAATTTGAAGCATTATAATCAACCGTTTCATTATCATTCCATGATTGCTGGCAAGTAAAAATTCTAAGAGAAAGTTATACTAATAAGAATTCTAAGAGATGGAATTATTCTACTAATAAATTCAAATCATGATACTAAACTTATTATATCTGGTCTAGTTCAGAAATTTAGAGTTGTGCATGCTTTTGCTGGTTAGGCACTGTATACTGGTGGAATTTTGAAAAATTGATGCATCCTTTATTCTCTTTATTTATTTCGTTGGTACAACATTTTCCTTGCTTTTCACAAAATATGCTTTAGAAAAACAGTTTCTGGGAAAGAAGAGTAGGAATCGTAGTTGAGAATAGTTTTTAAGTTCTGGCGGCTAAAACAAAGAAGTAGAAGTCGCCACAAAGGAAGCACTTCGAGGGATGCAAATACTTGATTTTTGCCACTGTTTTACTTGTGGAAATCAGTACTTTCTATTTAGAGCCGAGACTATGTCATAGGAACTTGAGAGTAATAAAGTCACGCTCAACATGCTGGAAGTCAAAGCTTTAACTAAGATCACTGCAGTAAACTATAAACGGCATAGTGTGATATCATTATATTAACTATTAAGGAGTAGGATTGACACCTATTGAAGACAATTCCATGCAAAATGTATAAATGTGATTTGGACATTGATCTAGGAGTATAAGATTTCACATATAAGACGAGGATGTAAAATTAATGTTGAAGGTATGGGAAGTAAAGCTGTAAATCAAAGGCAACGTGACTATAAATAATGAAAAAGGATGTTCGCAAGCTAGAGTTAACACATGCAATATTGGATTGGAATGATTGAAGGAGAATTCATTAAGCCAAATGAGAAATAGTTGGGGCAGGACATTATGATTCACCCATGCCTAGATCATTTATTCACTTACTTCATTTATTTTAAATCCATTATTTTTTCATCTAATAGTTTCCTTAGTTAATATATTAATATTATGTGCTAAATATTTATATTATAAATCTTCAGTAGTTATTATTGTAATATATTACCAATCTTGTAAGAGCTCTCTTTTATAGTTTGATGAGTAATTAATAGATATAAAGTAATGGATTTTCAAACTCTCTTGCCTATATATAGGAATGCTTGTATTAGCTTCACAATCATTAAAATTGTAGTCCCTTCATGTTCTTTTAATCATGGTATTAGAGAATTTGATCAAACCCCCTTTTCTCCCTTCTTTCCCTCTCTCAATTCTTTCTCCTTATCTCTTAACTCAAGTTGGCATATGCCACCTCGACTTTGCAAGAGAAAGTTTCATATTAACATTATCACATGTCCAAAATATTTGGAAATCTGTGATAATTATTATTATAAAATATTCTTATTACTGAAGATATTCTCTTCTATTGTATTTTTATTTATTGTTCTTTTATCTTCCCTTTATATGGACATGCATGTGCTAGCACTGAAGTTAACAAAATAAAAATATAGTCGTTTACATTTTATGTCATCCCTTAAAAACTAACATATTGAACTCATTTTCGATGACATTTGTGAAATTCTCTAGAAAATGAATCTGATGACATTTTTTATATTTAGGGTGGATTTACATACATTCCACATAATTCTTATATATTCACATATCTAAAAGCTAAAATTTGATATTTACTTATATAACACTTAATCCTATTGCATTAAAAATGCTGCTAATATTAACATTTTTAAAGTGAAATATGTCTTTTCATGCATTTATTTTGATGTGATTAAGAAATTTAAGTGTTATATAAGAAAATATTAAATTTTAGGTGTTAGATATGTAAATATATAAAACTTGTGTGATATATATGTAAATCCCTCTATAATTTATCATGCTCCCTGCCTTACCTATAAGATCAGTAAATCTTTACATTTTTTAATTTGATGATTTTACCAATTTTAGTTGTGGAATTTTGACCAACATTTGAAGCCTTCAAATAAAATAACTGATCGTCACAATGTATTTACTTTTAATTCAGTGTTTTTATAGTGCTATGGAGCAATGGAGAGTTCTAAGTGAAGTGCTATGGAGAGTTTTAGAAAAGCAAGGGGAAATAATGCTTATATTTAATTCATTAAGGATATAGCAGGAGTTGTTACTTGTGTACAAACACAATGTAGTTTGACCAAGTATTTTCCTATTTCAATTGAATTACATCAATATCAGCCTTAAGCCCATATCTTTTTTGCTTTAGTCATGGATGCTCTCACTAGAAATTTGTAAGAGGTTGTACCCTGATGTATGCTTTTTGCTGATGATATACTTCTTGTTGAGAAGACTAGAGAGGGAGTTGAAGTTAAACTTGAATTATGGAGGTCAACCTTAGAGTCTAAAAGTTTTTTTTTGAGTAGATCTAAAACCGAATATATGGAGTGTGATTTTAGTAGTAATAGATCTAGTGGGGGGATTGTGACTTTGGGCGCTCAAGTCATTAATAACAGTACACATTTTATTTATCTTGGGTTTATTATTCAGAGTGATGGTGAAATAGATGAGGCTATTATTAGTAGAATTCAAGTTGGATGGTTTAAGTGGAGGAATGCATTGGGCTTGTTATGTGATAGAAAAGTTCTCATCAAACTTAAGGGAAAATTCTATAAGATGGTGGTGAGATCTACAATGCTTTATGGTGCAGAATGTTAGCCATTAAAAGAGAAGTATAATATTAAGTTAAGTGTTGCAAAGAGAAGGATGCTCAAGGAGATGAGTGGCTTTACTCTTATAGACAGGATACGAAACGAGCATATATGTGAAAAGGTTGGAGTAGCTCCCGTGGAAGATAAGATTATAGAGAGTCGCCGTAGATGATTTGGTCACATAAAATGGCGGCCTTTTGATGTCCCGGTTATGCGAGTACATGTATTAGATTTAGGTTATATTAAGAAAGGTAGAGTTAGACATAAAATGGCTTGGTTAGAAAATATTAGAATTGATCTTTCTTTATTAGATTTAAATAAGAATTTGACTCTTAACAGAACATAATACATAAAAAGGATTTATGTAGTTGACCCCATGTAGTGGGATAAAGGCTTGATGTTGTTGTTGTTAGAGTTTTTATAGGAATTATGATATGTAGAAGGAGGTGAATGCTATATTGTTGTGTAATTAAAATGGATAATATTTTTATTTCCCATTCCCTAGAATGGGCTGTGAGCTGTGATTGTTATTTCCTCTTTTGTGATTTTGATGTCACAAATTCTAGCCGAAGAAAACATCTTTTGCAAATATTGAGGCTGCATACATCAAACCTAATGAATGAGTTTACTTTTAGGTAAATGTGCAACCACTTTTTTTGTTCCAAATGCAAGTGGTGGAATCATTATGCTTAGTGTTGCTCTACTAATCCTGCTTAAATGATGGAGAAAAACATTAAAAAGAACCTTGGAGTAATTTAGTCCTAAGACGATGTATTTAATTTAGTCTCTTGACTTCTCAAATAGGATTTAAAATAGTCTCTTTATTAGATTATTTGGGATGAAATTTGAGGAGCCAAGTGACTATTTGACTTTTCTCTTAAATTATGCTACTATTGTAAATTTGTTGCAAAGCCTGTCCTACCAGTTTACTGGAATTACATGCGCTTTTATTAAAAATATGATGGCTTGTGCCTTCTTTCTCATAACTACCTGCATTCGTCATGACGTTCTCTAATAGAAGAATTTTTCTTCTCAATTTTTTTAAGTAATCCGATTCAATTTTCTAAACAAAATAATGCTCGTGAGTTATAGCCATTGATATTCTTTAAATATTTTTATATGGTTTGGTAACTATTTGTTTTATTTCTTAGGTGGTAATGGGAAACAGAAGAGCCAATCATTGGCTTTTCATCATAACATTACCAGAAAAAACTCTCCTTCGTGGAATGATATGTTAAAACTCAGTTCCAGTTCTACCGGAATCAATGCTGATTTAAGAGTGATAGATTCAGTGGCTCTTTCACTGGTTCCACAGCCTTCCTGTTATTCATCTAATGCAACTGTAAATCATCATTGCGGTGGGAATGCACTGAAGCTTGAAAGCGTGAGATTCCAAATGTTATAATATCATTAATGTATAGTTGCAAGCTTTTTATGGTAGCATCCAAGTAATACCAATGATGTTTTCTTTATTTATATTAATAAAGCAATAATTATTTCTGTTTTTAGTATTACATTAAGATGTTCTTTGTATTACATCCAAGTAATACCAATGATGTTTTCTTTACTTCTATTAATAAAGCAATAATTTCCTGTGTTTTTAGTATTACATTAAGAAGTTCCTTGTAAATATTGATGTTTAGATGCTGCTATAGTGTGTAAGGACACGGATGATTCAAATTCGTTGTACATATTTTTTGAAATGTGTTTTGAGTTTTTTTTTTTTTTTTTAATGCTAGATATAATATTTTTTTTTGGGTTTAAATTGTGACTTAACTATTTAAGGGTCCTTCAATGTTTAATTAATTTACATGTTCTTAAGACCTGAAACTTGGATCCTTGCCTTCAGAAGTAAATAGTTTTCTCTAGATTCATCTTCAGAATCTGATGGCATAGGTCCTCTTGAATTTAGAAATGCTATGACCTTTTTTTCCAATAATCTTCATCGCATAAACAATCTCTCATGTTGGAAATGGAGCATGTGGATGGTCATATCTTTTGATCTTAGAGCAAAAGTCCTTTCACTATCTCTAATGGCAAACTTAACTGCTGGGGCCTATCCAAAATATTATGAAGACTTCAAGGGGCCTGTAATTTAAAATTCGAAGCTTATGAGCATATTAATACGATGATCCAAAACTCAGGATATGTTATTTATCATCTTCTTATCCTAACCACTAAAAATTTTTATATCGGGTGTGCATTACATTACGACTTTCTCTGATTGAAGATGCAATATCTTGATCTGATTTCATTTTGTAGGATTTTGAGCAATTTTCTTCAGAAGAGGACATATTTGGTGTTCCATTTGATTGGTTAGAACAATTTAGTTTGCGGCAGCCAGACCAAGCAGTGAAAAATACAGAGCTTACGTCTAGTGGAAGTGACTTAAGCTTGCAGTTATGCGAAGCTAATAGAATTATTTTAGGCTTTGATGGTCTTGAGTCGCCAAATTCAGCTGCTTGTATGGCAAGTGTGCCCTGTACAACTACAGGCGCAACTAGCAGTGGATCCAACTCTAAATTGTCGTCTACCCCAAAGGAAAGCAGCATCGAGTGGATGGGTACTACAGATTTACCTGTTGAAAAAACTTCATATTCGTTTGACTTGCGAGGAACATGGTTTGATCAAGGTCAGCATGGAACTGTGGTTCAAAAGCAACTATTCAGAATTCGTGAAATTTCACCTGAGTGGTCCTTTTCCTTTGCGAAAACCAAGGTCCGTCTATAAACTCATTAAGCTTAATGTCCTCTGATTGATAACTTGAGCGTCTTTGTCCTTTAATTTTTTTTGTCTCTGGCTGTAGTACCAGGCAATACATAATTTTGACTTCAAAACTGTGAAGTCTTTATGGCTTAATGAATCTAATTAAGCAAAGAGAAAACTACTGTCTATATATGACAAGACTAACTTATTGTTGAGAATGTGCACATATTGTCATTGGTTTTTATTCCATTGATGATTCAATGGTGTGAATGGTACACGATGTGCCTGTTGCATTTGGATGGGTGGCATGTCATGCAAGAACCCTTGAGCAATATGATTATCATGGCCATTTATTTCCTATTTACTAGAGCTGAGTAAGAGTGGGTAAATTGCATAAATGATTTGCATTATTCATTCTATCACCAAGTAGGGAGAGAATCCAAAATGAGTATGACCTTCCAAAAGTGGAAGGAAACATAAAAGTTGGTTCAAATGATTCAATATTACAATTGAGAGCTTAAAAGAGGCCAAAAAAGGTTTAGGATGCAGATTGTAACACCCCACAACACTCCTTAATAGTATTGTAGAGTGTACTAAGAATAAACATAACATTTTCATCACTAAACAACTCATTCCATTTCATTTTATTTTAGATCTATATATCATATAAGTATCATCTAATACAACAAAGGAAGCATCTAATAATTCTCAAGTTTTATCAGATACTTAGTACAGAGCCACTAAAGAAATTCGAACAAATTCAAAGTAATATAATATTAAAATTATTTACTAACATCAAGAGTAGACTTCAAACAAAGAATAAATATTAACATAAAATTTAAATACTTGTAGATTAGTCTTCTTCCACATTTCCCTTTCCCTTATCTATAACAATAGCCAATAATAAAATACTGGTGAACTATAAAGTTCAATAAATTATGCAAATTAATTAACAGTTGAAATATAATAAAAGAAATAAAGCAAAACATTGAAATCTTCATTGAAAATATTTTAAAACATAATTAACATGATTATTTACTTCTTTTGAAGTTTACACTGAATATCAATTTTAATATGTAAAAGATTTGACTATTTCTTAATCATATTCAATGGAGTCAAGGTTAAATTAGCATTATCGTCATTGAATTACATAGAGGTCTCTTTTGCCTCTTTAGGGGATCTATTTTGCCCTATTAGGGGATCCATTTTGCCCCACCTGCTATGTAGGTAACATATCTCTGGGGTCTCTTTTGCCCCACTTACAATGCAGTGTACATGAGAACCCTTTTGCCCCACTTGACTGTAAGTTATACTTTTTTTATAGCCAAACTTTACTTTAAATGGATATTCAGTACACATTTCATATTCATTAATCATACTTGACTTGTCATGTACAAACTCATAATAATCTCTCTTAATATTTACATGTATTGACAACTTGAAATAATTGAGCTCCTTTCAATTTATAATCAACTAGAAAAATATGATAATAATTATCATGATTCCTCTGTTGAACTTCAAGGATGCTTATATTTAAGTGGTTGATCATATATGAAAATTTGAATATATAATCATTTATATATTTGCAATCTCTATAAAGCATTTATCACTTCTATTAAATCAAGTGATACCATAAATATATCTAGGAATATTAATTCTTGCATTTGTAAATCAAGATTTATATAACTTACATTCTTAATGTTATCTCTTCCAACCTACACCACGAAACCTTCTCATTTGATATACTATTCCAAAACCTTCTTTCTATATAAATCTATAAATAAACCTACAATTCAATAGGTTATCATCTTTTAGAAATTTCATTAATTTTAGGTAACATAAAAGATAATGATACTTAGTAATTTTTTTCCTTCTTTTAAATTTCCTCTCTTAAACTTCCTTCACCATATCATCAATTCATACTCACCTTGATTTCAAACTACATTTGACCACAAAATTTCATATTAATCATTTTTAAATTTTAGCAATTGTGGTTTCAACAATTTGCAAGTTTACTTATCTCAATGTATTTCATAGCACCTGAATAACACTGCTTTCACTAGCCTTCCTTCCAGAAAAATGCAAAAATCTTCCTTTACAGAAATCAAAGTGATTTGCAATACCCGTCAATCTTTGGAAGAGTCCAAGATTCACGGTTCTTACGATCTCTTTGTGAGTTCGTTATTTTTACTTTTATCGTATTCGTTTCTTCATTCCTCCATCATCAACTTCCGGCGTTCTTCTACATCTCCACCACCACCCCACCTCCGAAATACCACCGCTAAGTCCATTCGAACTCCACATTCCCAAGCACCACCCGCCGGACTAAGTCCCTTCTCCCACCCAACCCGACGCCAACTCCTCCCCTTCACCCTTGCCGCGGCCACCACATGAATGTCCATCATTATGGTGATCCCCGTCACATTAATGACTCCCTACATTCACTCCCACAAGAAAAGGAAAGGATTTAATCTCATTTGAAATTCAAATTTGAATTTTAAATTCTTTCCATATTTAGAATTCTCAATTAGGAAAGTATTCTGTCATGAGTTCAATTTAAAGTCACAAGATTGGATTTATTGCTAGCTTTCCTAATTCATAAACTTTGTTTAGAAACTCTTCATAACTCCTTCCCAATTCTCTCCCTCCCCCTTAATGCCGCCGACCACCCATTAATGTCCATTAAAGCTCCCTATCCCTTTTTAATTTGAATTCAAATTTCAAATTAATTCCCTCCAAACTCACCTTAAATCTGAAATAAATCTCAGATTTAATTCACTATTGCAATTAATGCCTTGGTGAATGTGGACACAATTTTCCCCTCCCTATCTAGGCCGGCCCACTCCATATTTCTCATTAATGCTTGCCTAATCAATCACCATTCAAGTCCCTAAATTAAGCCCAATTTAAAATTCAAATTGTGATTGATTGAATTTAATCATTCCTAATTGAAATTATTGAATAGGCAAGCATTGAAACCCTTCTCTCTACCCACCTATCACTCTCCCTAGCTCCCATCAGTAATTCCCAAGGGGGAGAAAACCGTGGGGAAGTCCTTGAGCCCATACACCATTACTTACCTTCAAACGGATCAACCAAAGTCTGATTTTTTTGGAGAAAATCGCTGTCCTGAATTCTGTGAGCTGTGAATTTGCTGTCCAGAGTTCTCCACACCTCCAGACTGCTGTCCCAATTACTGTGGTTGCTGTCCAGAGGAGCCCGCACCGTCCCCTTGCTGTCTCGCAACTTGGAGAGGCTCCCAAAGGCTTTTCATGGCAGCTAGGAATGTCAAATTTCTGTCTACATCTCCTCCAACACTCCAATAATCACAACGGAGCATTGTAACTCCTCTACTTTGGGTGAACTCTACTCCAAACTCTTTTATCTTCTTAGTTTACTTCTCCAACGTGGTTATACTTTGATTCACAAAGTTCATGTCAAGCTCTTCACCGCTAAAGCTTAGAGAACTAGAGAGTTGAGTGAGGGACTCACGCATAGTGCCTAATCTCATTGTTAGTTTAGGGATTTACGTTGAAAATCAATCATGTATGCAACGTCACATTAATTGACTAATTTGCAATCTTAACCTCCACACATGTGATTTAGCCTAAGCTTATTTTATCGCCTTATTATTTTATCTTAGCATTTAAATCGGCATAAGTTTTATTGAGAATCGTTCTTGAACTGATAAGCGTGCAAATTTCTCTAAGCAACTCATCTTCGCATGTATTGTTTCACATCATCTTGGTATCAGAGCATGGATAACATGCTTTACATGTGCTAGATGCATCCTAGGAGTTTACTTTAACGCATGCATAACATCATCTAGATTGTTTATTTGCTGTTTTCCTTTTGCTGTCCAGAAAATTCTGCAGGAGTTTCTTCATCTTACATAAGCATATTTCACTGTTTAAGTGCTGCCATCATCACCATAACATCCATATTAGTCTAGGCCACTTAGACATTTGACTTAACTTGCTGTCCACTAAATTTCTGCACCTATTAGTAGCCTTTTGGGTGAGTTTTAGGTAGTATTCATTTGCTGTCCACACTCTAGAGTCCACCCAATTTACTTAGATAATTTCGTCCATCATATTAGCTTGCTTCCCTATTAATTCCTGCACTCTTTGGAGCCTTTAGGAGTATAGTTTTAGAGTGTCTAGGTGTTGTCCTCACCCTAGTGGTATCCCTATAACATTTAGACAACCTAAACCATTGTTTAGTTTGATGTCCTGACTTTTCTGCTGCTGTTGGTGCCTTTTTAGTGAGCAATTCAGTGTGTTTAGGTGATGTCCTCGACCTAACAACCTTCCTAAGTGCCTAGGTTACTTAACCCACTAGCGTACCTTGTTGTCCAAACAATTTTTGCACCCTTCAGTGAGTTTAAGTGAGCCTACTTAGTGCCTCAATGACGTCTCTTACACCCAATCATCTTTGAGTGTCACTTGACGCTTCTCAATGGACCCGATAAGACTCCAAAAGAGATTAGATGAGATCGTTAACCTAGTGGGCATTATAACTAGAATTATGACGGAAAAACCTGTTGATTATCCCCACTCGAATTATGTACCCTACTCTGCTTATCAACCTAGACCTGAGTTTAAGCCACAACGACCTTACTTAGAGTCACATGACCGGCTACCCACCTTTGATGATTCTTTGGACCCATACTACTTTAGGGAATGGGTTAGACAATCAGAGGACTATTTTGAATCGCATGAAATCCCTAATGTTCGTCAGTTTAGCATTGTTAGGTCATACCTGAGCGGTAGTGCTCTCCAATTTTGGATGAGGTTGGAAGATTAGAAAGAGTCTCGTGGCGAATACCCTACCTCCGATTGGAAAAACATGAGACGAGAACTTGGATTAAAATAGCTTTCCCCATACCTGTCAATGGCGCAAAATAGCGCGCGCCATGGCGCACGGCGCGGCGCGGCGCACCTACGGCGCCATGTTCATGGCGAGGCGCATGTGTTTAAAATAGCGCGCGCTATTTGCGCCACATGTGAGCCATGGCGCATTGCGCACGGCGCAAAATAGCGCGCCAAATTGTTTTTAAATTTTCGTATACTTATGAATGTTTTTTATATTTAAAAATATATATATATTTTAAGATAAACGACTATTCATTGCCCTAATTTCACGAAAGATTTTCTGTTTGCTGCATCCGCCGAACACATCCCGCAGTCCCTAAGTCGAGGTCGCTGAATCTATCCCGAAGTCGAAGGTTTTTTGTTTTTTATTTGCTGCATTCGCTACTTCCGTCGAATCCAGCCGAATCTGTCCAGAAGTTGAAGTCGTTGTTTCCGCCGAATCGTCCCGCAGAGCAGTGCTTCTGCCAAATCCGCCCCCTCCTTCGTCTGTTCCAATAAAAAATCTTACCAGCTGACTCTGATTTGCAACCTCCAACTATTTCGCACAGCTCTGTTGTTTTGCACGGCTATTTCTTACAAGAATTTACAACTTAACAGGTATACTCGGTACCGCTAAGTAAATGCTCGGTACAGCTATGTATATGCTAGATACCGCTCGGTACCGCTAGTTACTTGTTCGGTACAACTAGGTACAAGCTCGGTACAACTAGGTACAAGCTCGGTACAACTAGGTACAAGCTCGGTACAACTAGGTACAAGCTCGGTACAAATAGGTACCAGCTCGGTACAACTAGGTACCAGCTCGGTACAACTAGGTACCAGCTCGGTACAACTAGGTACCAGCTCGGTACAACTAGGTACCAGCTCGGTACAACTAGGTACCAGCTCGGTACAACTAGGTACCAGCTCGGTACAACTAGGTACACGCTCGGTATTGCTAAGTACATGCATGATACCGCTCGGTATTGCTATGTAAATGCTCGGTACAGCTCGGTACAGCTCGGTACAACTAGTTACATGCTCTGTACCGCTCGGTACAGCTCGGTATCGCTTCCTAATTTCCATACAAACGAACTTCAAAATTCCTCTTATAAATAAATTTTGTTCCGGGGGCGCTGCCCCCTGAAACCCCCGCAAGGGCGCTGCCCCTTGACCCCGCGACCTGACTGGGCAGGTCGAACCCCGCCAGGGGGCAGCGCCCCCTTGGACCCCCGGCAACCCCCATATTATGTTTCTTGGACAATATTATATTTCTTTTGTCTAAATTTGTTTGTTTTAGGTGATCATAAAATGTCAGATTCAGTTCAATCTTTAAAAAAAGATCCAGCATGAAAATATGCTATACTAACAAATGAATCCGACAACAACAGTGTGACATGCATTTTTTGTGGTAAAATAACAAAAGGAGGAATTACACGCCACAAACAACACCTCGTTGGGGGTTTTAGGAATGCAAGGTCTTGCTCTAACTGTCCCAAGCATGTGAAGTCTGAAATTAAGGCATCCATGTTGAAAAAAAAAGATTTAAAGGAACAATTTAATGACATATCAAATGTCAACCTTGCTGAAGAAGAAGAAGACTTTGATGTGATGACAGATGATATTTTAGTTGCTAAACCATCTAAAATGTTGCGGACAAATAAATCTAACACATCTAGTCAAGGATCAACATCTACATCTATCTTCAAAACATCACGACCTAAAGGTCCATTAGATACTTTCCTTACACCAAATCCAGAAGATGTAGTAAAACATAGAAAAGGTCAGTTTAACAAAGAAATGGATGCAGCTAAAAAGGAAATGAGGGGAAGGGCTGTTCAAGTGTTCAGTAGATGGATGTATGATGCTGGGATTCCATTTAATGCTGTGAACTATGATAGTTTCCCTGCTATGGTGGAGGCACTTGGGCAGTTTGGACCTGGAATGAAACCTCCTAGTTATCATGAGGTACGAGTTACTTGTTTGAAGAAAGAGGTTGGACATACACATGAGCTATTGCGACGCCATCAAGAAGATTGTGTACGATATGGTTGTTCTCTAATGGCAGATGGATGGACGTCAAGGAATGGGAAAAGCTTAATCAATTTTCTTGTTAATTGTCCAAGAGGCAGTGCATTCATAGAATCAATTGATGCTAGTTCTTTCTCCAAGAATGCTGTGAAAATGTTTGAACTTTTTTGCAAGTATATCGAGGTTATTGGACCACATAATGTGATCCAAGTAGTCACTGATAATGCATCCGAAAATGTTCTTGCAGGTTTGTCACAACTTTTATTCTAAAGTTATGTTATTTCATGAAGAATTTGTGTACATCTTAACTTAAATTATAATGACATAACAGGAAAATTATTGATGGACAAATATCCTCACATTTATTGGACTCCTTGTGCTGCTCACTATTTGGATTTATTAATGGAAGACATTTTCAAAATTCAAAAGCTAAGACGATGCTTTGAGAAAGCAGTGGCAGTACACAGTTTTATATATTCTAGGCCTCGCTTACTTGAGTTAATGAGAAGGTGCACAAATCAAAGAGCACTAGTCAAACCCGCAAAGACTCGCTTTGCAACAGCTTTCTTAACTTTACAACGTTTTCATCAACAACAACTGAACTTGAAGAAAATGTTCACTTGTGAAGAATTTATCTTGGGTCCTTATGCGAAAGAGGCTAAAGCAAAACAATCTCAACATACAATCTTACAGCAATCATTTTGGAACACTATAGTGTATGCCTTAAAAATAGCTGGTCCTTTATTAAAGGTTCTTAGATTGGTTGATGGAGAGAAGAAGCCCCCAATGGCTTACATATATGAAGCAATGGATAGAGCAAAAGAGGCAATTGCTGCAAGCTTCAATAACAGTGATAAGTATGATCAAATTTTTAAAATGATTGATAGAAGATGGGAAGTGCAATTACATCGGCCTCTACATGCAGCGGGACATTTTTTAAATCCTGAATATTTCTTCAATAACCCTGATATTGCCAAGGATAAGGAAATAGCTGATGGTCTTTATCAATGTATTGGAAGATTATCTCAAGATGTAGCTGAAGAAGATAAAATCAGTAATGAATTAAGTTTATACATTAGGGGTGAAGGACTTTTTGGTATTCCTCCAGCTGTAAGACAAAGAACTACCCGATCTCCAGGTATCATTATTTACAAAAAAATTAAGACTGATTTGTTATATAATATTGAAAAAAAAAATCATTTCTTCCAGCTGATTGGTGGTTGGCATATGGACAAGGAGCTCCCAATTTACAAAGCTTTGCTATCAAAGTCCTAAGTTTAACATGTAGTTCATCTGGATGCGAACGCAATTGGAGTATTTTTGAACATGTAAGTATTTTACAATGTATGTGTTGATTTTTTATATATGTTCATAATATAGTAATGTAATAATATTTTAATTGCAGCTTCATAGTAAACGAAGAAGCAAATTGGATCATGGTCGCTTAAAGGATTTAGTTTATGTGAAATATAATAGAGCACTGATTCGGAGATTCAATCATCGTGATGTCATTGATCCTATTTCTTTGACTGAGATAGATGATGCAAATGAATTGCTAACAGGAAAATTAGATGATGAGTCTGATGAAGAAAATGACTTTATTGCTGGAGAGGAAGATTTAACTTGGACAAGTGTTGCTAAAGCTACTGGTGTTTATGATAAAAGCTATAATATTAGGGAAAGATCTAAAGGGAAAGAGAAAGAATCTTCAATTAGGCATGATGTTGCTATTGAGAATGATGATGAGGAGGGTGATGAAGAGGATTATGAAGTAGGAGACAATGTTGAAGAAGATAATGAAGCTTTTTTAACATTTGCTGATGATGATGATTCCCAAGAAGAGTAGATTAAATTCATATTTGATCTTTTTAAAAAATATTGTAATATTTGAATTATGAGATATTTGGATGTTACTTAGTCGAACTTATATATGTCATGGTTGTCTTTTATTATTATGATAGCTTGTCTTTCATTTTTAATAATATTTCATATTCATGCTTATTATTTTATATTTTTTATATATCTTGCGCCATGTTCAAAATAGCGCGCGCCGCGCCGTGCGCTATGCGCCATGGCTCCAAATGGACCTTTGCGCCATGGTGCGCCATTCGCCGTTAACAGGTATGGCTTTCCCCTACTTATGATCACCCATCCTTTAGTAACATCAAGGTTGCTGCCCCACCCTATAGGTCCTCACCAAACCTCCAAGGCCGACCCTCTATTGGGTCTTCTGTTGGATCGAGCTCATATGACTCCCCACTTGGACTAACTTCTACCCAGCTCAGTCAACCTTTAGCCTCCCCAGTCCTTGACCCTACAAGCGTGATTTTAATCAAGAATTGCAGTAAAAAGAAGAAATCTACTGAACCTGAGACTGAATACATCCATTTCGTGGATAATATCGATAACGAGGACTTCTTTGAGGATGAAATTGAAGTAATTGAGTCAGACTCCCGGCATGACTTAAACCCTGAGCTAGGAATGTTGGAACCTTTAAACATCGACACCGTAGCCCACCCTGATCCTAGTCTCCTCGAGGATAACTCTTTGGATAAAGTCTGCCTGGATGATAGTAATATGATCTTGGAAGAAGCCAATCTGGCCTTGGACACATTGAATTTAAATTCGAAATATCCTGATTTAGTTATATCACCTACTGAATTGACTTTGGATAATTTTGATGGTAATAATCTCAAGTCGGAAGTGGTTCAACTGAACTTACTACCTGATTTAACTCCCGATTTGATTGGCCCTGAACCCATTTATCCTGATTCTATTGAGAATATTACTATGAGTTCGGAAGATAATGATTTGAGTTTGAAAGTTTCTGAGCCTATTTTGAATAATTAATGAATCTCCCCTTGTTTTATTGGAGTTCATCTTAGGAGTTGCTCATCTAGATTTACATTTTAACGAGTGCGTCTTTCTTAATTGGACTTACCTCTCCATTCCTCGTACCGACAACAACGTTAGAGAGAGTTTTAGCCCATACTTTCATGACATCTCTCCAACTGTTGTGCTCACATATGTTTTGGAAACTCTACTCCATCTTATGAGTCCCATACCTACTGACGACTCTTTGGGCTATACCCTTATGGATGTGAGTCAAGATCCATCATCTTATCTTGTTCCTGATTCATTCATTTTACCCATTATAGCCTCGTCCTATCATGTTAAGGACCATCTCTCTCCTAGTTGGATGAATTTGCTCGATTACACTACTACCACTAGGAAACTACCTACGACCTTAACCGAAACTTCCTATAGAAGTGCCCTGGTAACTAAGGATGTTTTCATTGCTCCCCCTACACCAGTTCCCTTAGACTAGCACACTTTAGACCCCTCTTTTTGTGACTCGTCCACCTTTTTCTAGCTATGTGTTCGTGTGAGTTAGTATGTTGTTGTGTGTGTGTTTTTGTAGTCCGTTGTCTTCCAAAATTTTCTTTGTTTAAAGTTTGTGTGTGAATCCACTTTTCATTCATCTTGCATATCAAATCTCTTGCACCACTTCATTCTCATATTAGTTATCTTGTTGAGTCTTGAATTTTAGACATGAATTTGCATAGCACATGCCGCATTTACATCGCATCCACATGACCTACTTAAGGAAATTGCACGCCTAATTGAATAGAACAATAATAATTATAAACTTTATGCTGAATTTAAATGACAAGCTAAAATTTTTTAGGTTGGTGATTCAGTGATGGTGCGGATTCGTCCAGCGCGGTTCCCACAAGGAACTGTAAAGGATTTACATGCTAGAAGTGCGGGATTAGTTAAAATAGTCAATAAAATCAATGACAACGTTTACATGGTGGATCTGCTTGCAGAGTTCAACATTCATTCCTTTTCTAACATAGAAGATTGAGTAGCCTATGAAGGTCCAGAGTTTAAACCCCAAGGCCACCTCAAATTAAGCCTTGTGTGAACCCACCTTGTGAGAACCCCAAAGCCTACCTCTACTCCCAAAATTATTCCCAAAATTCCTATAGCGGAGAAGGTTGACATGATTCCTAGTGATGATATTATTTCCACAAAAGAGGGTGACCAAAGAAGATATTTGACTAGGTGAAGAGGTGAACCAAAGTCCGAGGATACATGGTCAGAGTGCGAGGAGCTATAACAGATAAACCCAGATGCACGAGGAGTTTTCGAGACACCAACTCGACAGAGTCGAGTTTTTCTCCCACCTGGGGAGAATGATGAGGACATCAGAAGATCAATGATCTACGGCCACGATCTACTTTTGATTAATATTGTATTTGATATATTTTATTTTATGTTTTATGAGTCTATTTTCTTTCTTTCCATTTATGCCCTTGCTTAAGGGCCTCGTCATGTGTTTGCCTTAAGGGCAATTGTGTCTTTGTATTTTCTTTATTCCGTTGGCTATTTAAAGCCTTCTCCTCTTCATGTAAGGATGATGAATTATTGAATGAAAAAAAAGTTTGTTTTTGTTTGATCTCTTAGTGAGTTTATGAAGGAAGCCCGAGGAGGGTGATTTGCAATACCCGTCAATCTTTGGAAGAGTCCAAGATTCGTGGTTCTTACGATCTATTTGTGAGTTCGTTATTTTTACTTTTATCGTATTCGTTTCTTCATTCCTCCATCGTCAACTTCCGACGTTCTTCCACATCTCCACCACCACCCCACCTCCGAAATACCACCGCTAAGTCCATTCGAACTCCACATTCCCAAGCACCACCCGCCGGCCTAAGTCCCTTCTCCCACCCAGCCCGATGCCAACTCCTCCCCATCACCCTTGCCGCCGGCCACCACATGAATGTCCATCATTATGGTGATCCCCATCACATTAATGACTCCCTACATTCACTCCCACAAGAAAAGGAAAGGATTTAATCCCATTTGAAATTCAAATTCTTTCCATATTTAGAATTCTCAATTACGAAAGTATTTTGTCATGACTTCAATTTAAATTCACAAGATTGGATTTATTACTAGCTTTCCTAATTCATAAACTTTGTTTAGAAACTCCCCATTACTCCTTCCCAATTCCCTCCCTGCCCCTTAATGCCGCAGGCCACCCATTAATGGCTTCCCCATTAATGTCTATTAAAGCTCCCTATCCCTCTTTAATTTGAATTCAAATTTCAAATTAATTCCCTCCAAACTCACCTTAAATCTAAAATAAATCTCAGATTTAATTCACTATTGCAATTAATGCTTTGGTGAATGTGGACACAATTTTCCCCTCCCTATCTAGGCCGGCCCACTCCATATTTCTCATTAATGCTTGCCTAATCAATCACCATTCAAGTCCCTAAATTAAGCCCAATTTAAAATTCAAATTGGGATTGATTGAATTTAATCATTCCTAATTGAAATTATTGAATAGGCAAGCATTCAAACCCTTCTCTCTACCCGCCTACCACTCTCCCTTGCTCCCATCAGTAATTCCCAAGGAGGAGAAAACTGTGGGGAAGTCCTTGAGCCCATACACCATTACTTTTCCTTCAAACGGATCAACCAAAGTCTGATTTTTCTGGAGAAAATCGCTGTCCTGAATTCTGTGAGCTGTGAATTTGCTGTCCAGAGTTCTCCACACCTCCAGACTGCTGTCCCAATTACTGTGGTTGCTTTCCAGAGGAGCCTGCACCGTCTCCTTGCTGTTCCGCAACTTGGAGAGGCTTCCAAAGGCTTTTCAGGGCAGCTAGGAATGTCAAATTGCTGTCTACTTCTCCTCCAACACTCCAATAATCACAACGGAGCATAGTAACTCCTCTACTTTGGGTAAACTCTACTCTAAACTCTTTTATCTTCTTAGTTTACTTCTCCAACGTGGTTATACTTTGATTCACAAAGTTCATGTCAAGCTCTTCACCGCTAAGGCTTAGAGAACTAGAGAGTTGAGTGAGGGACTCATGCATAGTGCCTAATCTCATTGTTAGTTTAGGGATTTACATTAAAAATCAATCATGTATGCAACGTCACATTAATTGACTAGTTTGCAATCTTAACCTCCACGCATGTGATTTAATCTAAGCTTGTTTTATCGCCTTATTATTTTATCTTAGCGTTTAAATCGGCATAAGTTTTATTGAGAATCGTTCTTGAACTGATAAGCGTGCAAATTTCCCTAAGCAACTCATCTTCGCATGTATTGTTTCACATCACAAAGCCTTCTCTTCAGCAACTGTGTTGAAAGTCTCTCAATTTCCTTCCAGTTATCATCGCAGAAACTTGCTCTGGCCGAACCAATTACACTTTATTCCTTTCTGTATGTGGCCTCAACCTTCTCCAGCGAATTACTAGGGAATTACTTGCGGAAGTGCTTCCTCTCCAACCCGTTATCTCCCAGCAAAACACTAAAACAATAGGATTATCCAAGCTTTACACTCACTAGTGGATAGTGGGCCCCAACAATCTTCTAACCGCCCAAATCCCAAACTGTCCCATTCCAAAGGCTACTTTAGAATGCTTCCCTTCAAACTTTTGAGTTAATTTATTATATTTTAATATTTGTTAAACTAGTATATTAATAGCATAAATCTTAGTAATACCTATTTATTTAAATCATACTTGAAATTTCTGTTTCTTATATATCTTCCCCTCTTAAGAGGATTTCGTCCCCAAAATTCAACCTTTATACTTTTTAAAAATATGAGGGAACCATTGTTTCATATTATCCTCTTTTTCCCTTGTAGCTTGTTTTGCTGTTATGTGCTTCCACTTTACTTTTACAAAAGGAATCATTCTGCTACTCAATCTACGAACATCCTTATCCAATATTATTTTCGGTTTTTCAATATAAGTCAAATTTTTTTGAAGTTCAATGTTATTCTGAGGAACCCTTTGACTTTCATCTATCACCCATTTTATGAGCATTGATACATGAAAAATATTATGTACATCCGACATTTCTATTGGTAATGACAACTTGTAAGCAACTGGTCCTATTTTTTCAATGATTTCAAATGTCCCAATATATCTAGGATTGGGTTTTTCAACTTGACCAAATCTAGCCACACCTTTCATTGGTCTCACCCTCAAAAATATAAAATCTCCTTTTTCAAATTCTACCACTTTATTCTTGGGATCATAGTATTTTTATTGGCGGTCTTGAGCTACTTTTAGTCTATCTCTGATTAATCTGACTTTTTAGTAACATGATCCACTAATTGTGGACCCAATAATTACCTTTCACCAACTCAAAGAAGTTTTACACTTTCTGCTATATAAAGCTTCATAGGGAGCTATCTTGATACTGGACTGGTAGCTATTGTTATATGTAAATTCTATCAATGGAATATGATCTTCTTAGCATCATTCAAAATTCAATATATATATTCTTAAAAAATCTTCCAACACCTGAATAATTCTTTTTGATTGACCATCAATTTGTGGATGAAATGTTGTACTGAACTTTAACTGTGTACCCAAACTTTCATGAATGTTCCTCCATAGCTTTGATGTAAAACATTCATCTCAATCTGATACAATAACTTTAGGAATTTCATGTAATCAGATGATTTCCTTCAAAATAACTTGGACAACTTCTTAACAGAATCAATTTGAAAAATAGGAAGAAAATGTGTTGATTTTGTTAGTCTGTGAATCACAAGCCATATACAATCATGCTCTTGCCTTTATCCGAAAATCCTGTAACAAAATCCATTGCTATTTATTCTCACTTCCATTCTGTAATCGGTAATGATTGCAACATGCCACTAAATTTTTGATGTTCAGCTTTAATAACTTGACACTTATCACATTTAGCTACATAATCTCCATATATCTTTTTATTCCTGGTCACCAAAATAAATTCTTCAAATCCTTATACTTTTTCGTCCTTTCAAGGTTAATTAAATAACCTGAATTATGTGCTTCATATTAAATTTCCTGAATCAATTCGGACTCTTTTGGTATTCACACATGCATATTACTCCTGATTCTGCCATGTTCGTCAACACTTAGATCTTTTATTGACCTGATTGTACATGCTCCATAAACTTTTGATATTCAGTACTATTCTATTGAGCTTCAATGATTTTGTCTTCTAAAGAAGGATAAACTGACATATGATTATGACTAACATAATCTTGATCTCCCTGCATTCTGACTTCCAATTGTACATTTTCCATTTCTATAATTAATTCTCCTTCATTAGTCAACATATAATTCACATGTATTCTGGACTTTCTGCTCAATGCATCAACTACTACATTAGCTTTGCCAGGACAGTACTGGCTGTCAAGATCATAATCTTTTATCAATTCTAGCCAACTTCTCTGCCTTAGATTTAATTCCTTTTTAGTGAAAATGTATTTCAAACTCTTATAATCTATAAAGATCTCACATTTTACCACATACAGGTGGTCTCCAAATTTTCAAGGCAAATACCATTGCCGCCAACTTTAGATCATGAGTTGGATAATTCTTTTCATAAGGCTTAAGCTGTCTGAAAGCATAGACAATAACTTTCTTATTTTGCATCAACACACATCCCAACCCTTTTAAAAAAACATCACTGAACAACAGAAATTCCTCAGTTCTATAAGGAATTGTCAATAATGGTGCAGTTGTCAAACATTTCTTCAATTCTTGAAAACTCTTATCACAATCATCGATCCATTCAAATTATATATCCTTCCTGGTCAATTTAGATGAAGACAAAACAATCTGAGAAAAGCCTTTAATAAATCTTCTGTAATATCCTGCTATTCCAAAAAATTTCTAACCTCTATCACACTCGTTGATCTTGGTCATTCCATACTGCTTTAATCTTTTCTGGATCCACTAAAATTCCTTCTCCACTGATAATGTGTCCCAAAAACAAAATTTTCTTCAACCAAAACTCACATTTGGAATATTTGGCAAATTGTTTATGTTGTCACAGCAGTTTAAGCAGAACCTTCAAATTATCTGCATGATCCTTAGCATTTCTAGAATAGATCAATATGTCATCAATAAACACAATTACGAATTGATCTAGATAAGGTCTGAAAATTCTGTTCATCATATCCATGAAAGTTATAGGAGTATTGGTTAATTCAAATGGCATAACCAAAAATTCATAGTATTCATATCTAGTACCAAAAACAGTCTTCTATACATCACATTCTCTCCTCTAACCTGGTGATAACCTGATCTCAAATCGATCCTGGAGAATACAGAAGCACCTGTTAACTGATCAAATAGATCATCAATTCTTGGAAGAGGATACTTGTTTTTAACTGTTACCTTATTTAATTCTTTGTATTCAATACAGAGTCTCATTGATTCATCATTCTTTTTAACAAATAACACTGGCGCACTCCAAGGAGATGAATTAGGTCTGATAAAACCCTTTTCAATCAATTCAGCCAATTGACTTTTCAACTCTTGTAATTCCTTAGTTGTCATTCTGTAAGGTACTTTTACAATTGGATTTGTATCAGGCTGCAAAGTTATTGAAACTTCCACCTCTCGTTTTGGAGGTAAATCCTTCCATTCTTCTGAGAAAACATCTATAAATTCATTCACTACAGGAATGGAATGTATATTATCATTTGTTTCTATTGTCACTTCCAACTTTGCTAAGAAAATCAAGTCACCTGCTCTTTAGACTTTTATGCACCTGACTAGACGTCATCAATGAGGAAATGACTCCCCTTTAACATTGGAAATAAAATACATTTTCTCCAGGCAAATCAAACCTGACCTTTTTATTCCAACATTCTATGGTGGCAACATATTTGACTAGCCAATTCATTCTCAGAATTATATCGAACTCCACTAATGGAAGTACTATCAAGTCTACTTGAAACTTTCTACCAACTATTAGAAAATTAACTAAACATATTGTACTCGCATTTAAATAATTACCCGCAGGTAATCTAACACTTAACCAAGGAGTAAAATTGACAAGTTTCATATGCAACTTCTCACAAAATATCTCAGATATAAAAGAATGCGACACACCAAAATCAAAAAGTACATTAGCAGGTAAATCTAAGATAGTTAATGTACCTGTCACTAACTCAAAAGATTCTTTGGCCTCTTGAGAAGTTAAAGCAAATATTCGTGCTAGTACTGATCTAACTGCTTCATCTGAGCTTTATCCTTTTATCTTCAAAGCAAGTTGATGTAATGATGGTCTAGCACCTCTGTATTGCTCTATCCTCTAACTACCTCTAAATTCCTTTCCTCCTAGAATATTTTTTGGATAATTTCTCTTGATGTGACCTAATTCTCCACACAAATAATACTTTCTTGAATTTATCAGGCATCTTCCTGGATGAGATTTTTCACAAGTTGCACAAACTGGTATCACAGGAAACCTTGTAGACTGTTGTTATTGTCCCTGATGAAATTTCTGCTTTTTGGATGATCCACCTTTGTGATCACTTTATCTCTTTCTATCATTATTATCCCATTTCTGTTTAACCACTTCTATGTCATTCTCTAAAAATCTGGCACTTTCCACCGATTCAGAAAATTATTTTATGCGAAATTAAAGGCTATCTCGATGAATCTCTCAGAGCCTTCAAAAATATGTAGCATTTTTCCTCTGAAATATTGATTAGCTGTGGGGCATACCTTGACAGAGTTGTAAATTCTGCTTCATACTGTATAACAGTCTTTGCTCCCTGCTTAAGGTTCACAAAATTTTCTTGTATTGCTTGCCTAGCTGATGGAGGAATATACCACTTTTTGAAGACTTGCTCAAATTCTTCCCACATAATTTATTCCTTTGATCTACCTGTGAATTTTTTCAGTTGTTATCCCCTCCACCATCTATCTGCTCACCTTCTAACATAAAGATTGCCAAAGATACTCGTCAATTTTCAAGACATCTCATTCCATTTAAAACTTTCTCTATCATGATGATCCATTCTTCAGAACTTCTAGCATCAACTCCTTTAAAAAATAGAGGTTTTAAACTCTGGAAGAGCTTTAAATGTTTGTCCACCTCTGCTCCCACAAAATCACATGCCTCAACATTTGTTCTACTACCAGGAGTGGTAGGAGTGACTGGTGTAACTACAAGTGGAACATTAGGTGTTGCAAATCCCACCATATACTGCATTTTTTCCATCATGTGCATCATCATGTTCATCATTTGCATTTGCATTAAGTTCCCTGACATTACATTAACTGCATTCGATCCTACTGGTGTAGAATCTACATTGGGTGCACTACCTCCTGTTGGTGCAACATTTTCAGGATCCTTAGAGATCCTAATAGGGTGAGATGACTGACCCTCAATCCCTTTAAGTATTCTATTAGTCATTATATTTACAATGCATTGCATTAAGAGTTATGCATTTATAATCATATATTCCTTGTTAGAGGTTTTCATATACTTACTAGCCCAAAATAAAGTTACATATAATTCAAATGAAGTTAGACTTATCTCTAACTTAGGAATACTACACTCTCCTAGGCTCTGTAATCATTCCATCAGATCTCACCTTAATTTTCTAGACAACTTGATTTGCTTATGCTTACGTAGTTAAATCCTCAAAATCTTAAACATTTTCTCTGATATCACTTTTGTAACACCCCACAACACTCCTTGACAGTATTATAGAGTGTAACAAGAATAAGCATAAAATTCTCATCACTAAACACCTCATTCCATTTCATTTCATTTCATTCATATCTATATAAAAGATCATATAAACATCATCTGATACAACAAAGAAAACATCTAATAATTCTCAAGTTTCATCATAGACCTAATAGAGCCATTAAGGAAATCCAAACAAATTCAAAGTAATACAATATTAAAATTGTTTACTAACCACAAGAGTAGATTTCAAACATATAATAAATATTAACATAAAATTTAAATACTTGTAAATTAGTCTTCTTCCACCTTTCCCTTTATCTAAGTACTGGTGAGATATGAAGCTTAATAAATTATGCAAATTAATTAACAGTTAAAATACAATAAAATGAATAATGCAAAACATCTTTCTGCATAAATCTACAAATAAACCTACAATATAATAAGTTATCATCTTTTAGAAATTTTATTAATTTTAGATAACATAAAAGATAATGGTACTTAGTTTTTTTTTTCTTCTTCTTTTAAATTTCCTCTTTTAAACTTCATCATATCATCAATTCATACTCAACTTGGTATCAAACTACATTTGACCACAAAATTTCATATTAATCATTCTTAAATCTTAGCAATTATGGTTACAACGAGTTGCAAGTTTACATACATCAATGTATTTCACAGCACCTGAATAACACTGCTTTCACCAGCCTTCATTCCAGAAAAATGCAGAAATCTTCCTTTACAGAAATCAAATCCTTCCCTTCAGCAATTGTGTTGAAAGTCTCCCTATGTCCTTCTAATTATCACCGCAAAAACTTGCTCTAGACGAACCAATTCCACTTTGTTCTTTTCTGTATGTGGTCTCAACCTTCTCCAACGAATTACTAGGGAATTGCTTGCAGAAGTGCTTCCTCTCCAGCCCGTTATCTCCCAGCAAAACACTAAAAAAATAGGGATTATCCACGTTTTACATTCACTAGTGAATAGTGGGCCCCAACCATCTTCTAACCGCCCAGAAAAATGCATATACACCCAATGTTTTGAAAATTGGATTGGACTAGCTGGTTTGATTATGAACCGATCAAGTTATCGGTCCGGTTATGTTCAAAAATTGCATTTGCATCGAATTGACTCGAACTAGTTTGAACTGATGGTTCCAGTAAAAAACTGTCAAATGGGTCCTGATTTTGTAGAATTTGTTGGTTCTACAAATATTAAATTTTATTTTAATAAAAATTTAATAAGTATATTTTACTTCTATTAAATGGTTTAAAATTTTAAAAATTATTATTATCATATGAAGATAAATTCAACCATGATATGTGTATGCCACCTCATATAGCATATTATATTGCTTGTTGTGTGTACTTTACACTATATAATGACAACTACTTAAAATCCCCCTATGTTGTGGACTAAAAAAGTTGCATGAATAGTGGATGAGTTAGACCACCAATTGGGCTGGGTTGGGCGACAAATTTGGGTTGCTATAATGCATATTATAAAAGTTAATAACATAAAAGTTTTTTATATTATAAATTTATATATCACGTTAAATATTATTCTTATTAAGAAATTATATTTATACATTTATATAATAAATATCTTTAATTTGTAGATTTATTTAATGCTCATATATCTATATTTGTAATATAATTATACTTATATTCATATTAGTGGTTAATGAAGCTTCTTATCAAGCTTTATGTTATTTTAATCAAGCTTGTTCAAGAGCTTTAATCAAGGTAATTATGTATTTACTTTTTAAAATTTTAATTATCATACAATTTATATTATATTTGAATAATTTTAATATTTATTATGTCATCTGATTCAACCTTTGTTGAACTGTTAAACATTGAACGTCTCCTTCCGGTTCGATGTTCGATCTGATTTTCACAATCTCTTATATACTCTAAAATTCTAACTTTTGCCAAAATCATTAAGACGTGTGTCATTGTGTTCTACTAATTAGATGGAGCCATTTGACATAAAAAAGTATATGTTATTTGAAAGAAAGTGAGAGTTATGGAATTGGTTTCGATTGAAGTAGAATTCATGAAGTTTTTATTATTTTTACATTTCAATTATAGAAATCATTGTAGCAGGGCCAGAGTTATCCAAGGATTTGAGCACTTTTGGCTGCATGCAATAGATGAGTGAAGGAGAAATGAAGGAATTTAACAAGTAATTGCATTTAATCCGTACTCCTTCCCAGCTAAACTCATTTTTGGCATGCGAGGAGCTCTCAGATTGGTATTTCTTGCGTGTTGGAGTTTTGGTGGGAGGGCTAAGATCAAGTGCAAACTGTAGGTGAAGAGGGAAATTGGGAAGGAGTACAAATTTAAGGAAGAAATGGAAGGAGAAGGAAGAAGAAAAAGGAGCGTAAAAGAGGAGAAAGAAGAGGAAAGAAAAGGAAGAAGAAAAAAGTTGAGATTTTGGTATATTGTGTAAATAGTTGTTTTGTGTAAAATTTAACTCAGTCATATTCAATTGTGAATTAGGAATCCCATAGCATACATGGAGGAGAACTTTTGGGAATTTTAAATTGTATTTGAAAAGAGGAAATTATAAGGTATGTTTGTGGGGTAGAAATTAATTGTAATTATATGTAATTATAAGATTCAAATAGATGTTTGTACAAACTTGTCAAGTTAAGTAATTTGAGTTGTTGTAGGTGACTTATACATGTTGGATGTTATATGATGTCTGAATTGGGGAGGTTGCTCGTCGCAGAGGTAAGAGATGCAATCTTTTAATTCAGGAAGCGACTTATTTAGTCTTCTGCATGGACATTGTACTTAAACTAAAGCTAAGTATGAAATGAATTATAAATTATTCATATTTTTGAATGTGTGTCCACAACTTAGTATTTATGTGCAAATGATCATATTTAAATTTTAATGATTAAAGTTAAAAGTTATCTTTTGATTATATAAATATTTTTCTAATTGATAACATTTAAAAAAAGAAGGAAAAACATATATTATTTGTCATCTCCCTTGTTATACATGCGTTGAAATTACAAGTGTATTTTACAGAAGTCATAACATGTTTAATTACAAGTTAAAGTAAATGCAGTGATTAATATTTAATAAGTTTGAGAATATGGCATGTTAGGTTTTAAGCAAGTGGGGCAATGTGTCCCGATGGACAATGCAACCCAAATGGAGGCAATTTAATCTCGGTATGATGAAGCTTACGGGCTATGGTGAAGCCTAATAGCTTGCTCATCTCAAGTAAAATTGATCATCCTAAGTATAGAGCAACAATTCATCTACTCTCCGTAATAGTTTTCTAAGAGTGATAAATTTAAGATTAACCTTGGCTCACTAAAGATCTCTTGCCTGTCAAGACATTATTGGCTCTTAAATTTGATGCCCCAAGCTCCTGTAGCAAGAGTTTTAAAGATGTTATTGGTCAATCTTTAGAAGACATCAAAGTTAAGAGGAGACACTACCTAGAAACTTCATTAGTACTCTATGATCTAGTCTTAGATTTTTTATAGACACAAATCTTTATGATTAATCATCCCTCCTAATAACAACAATGAACTATGGTTAAGGCTAATCATAAGATAGGCACAAAATGCTCAATTTTTAGAAGACATCAGAGTTTAGAAAAGATACTACCTATAGATTTTGCCATGGCTTTAAGATCTCACTATAGATTTTTCATAGGCACAATTCCAATGATTAATTATCCCTCCCAATAACAAAAAATGAACTTTTGATTAAGGCTAATCGTAAGATAGCTACAAAGTGGAAAGTCACTTTTTATTTGAAGTTGTTGGCAGGAAAATTTTGACAAAACCTATCAAATAAGGTTTAAAATTGCTCAATTTAGTACTGAAGTGTTTTTATGTTGTGAGGTGAGGCATAAGCCTCAAGTCGTTTTGAGGTGTAGAAGCCAAATTCAAAAATTGTGTAAAGTAAAATCAAAGGCTAAAAGTGATTTTTTATATAATACCCAATTAATATGTTAAATGTGTACATATTAACTTTTTATTAAACTATGAAGTAACAAATTGACATACATATGAAAAAATTGCACAAGAAGTGAAGTGATAAGAGATAAGTTGCGTGAAATATTGAAATCTAAGAGCTAAATAATATAAAATATAAGAATTGTATAACAGTTTATATAACATCAAGTTCAACTTCAAATTCATTATTTCTCAGTTTTATACTCATCTACAATTAATTCCTAAAGAAAGCTGAAATAATTATAAACTCAGAAATCATACGCATTGTCATCATTAACTGGGTCGTTTCTTGAGTCATCGTCATAACAAATTAGTATCTCCATTGTCTCATCCTGTAGTCCAATGCCTCCTAATATGCTTATTCTTCATTTATTTTAATCATCTTCGTCTTTCATAAATATTTGTCATCAACATAAAGATAAGAGTAATACTATCAAATTTTAGAGGTGGTGCTGGTGTGCGGCTTTTAAGTAATCCCCGACGACACCTACAATAATGGTGGCTATTATAAAGGCATTAAGGCATGATTTTTTTTTGTTTGGGCTTTAATTTAGAATTTATTAGGATTTATGTAAGTTTTCATATATATATATATATTCTATTTCTAATTGGCTATCAAAATACATTTTAGAATTTTTTTAGGTGTCAAATGCTTTTTGATCTTTAGGAGACAACAAATGTTCCTATGTGATAACTAAAATACCCTTAAAAGACTTGTAGGTTGTAGCCAAAATACTCCTAAACTTTTATGAGATAGCAAAATATCCCTCCCTTTTAGAGACGCCAAATGTCCCTAATTTTTTAAGCTCATTGAGTCTCGTGTAGAAAAGCCTCAACTTAAGGATCAGATAACCAAAAATATGCATTTGTGAGTTAGCATTCTGCATACCCAGATGGTCAGCATCTTAACCTCAAAGCCAAATTATAAATCCTACTTTTTAAACAAAAATAGCCTCCCTACTTTTTATATATAGAGAGACCGGATCTCATGATTTAAAACCAACTAGGTGGGTCAGTTGATAGCCCTTTCTAGGTAGGACAATAAATTAAGAAGTTGGGCTAGCTATGTATCATGTGATGTGTAGTTTATAAGTCTCTTGCACTCCGTTAGGCTTAGCTTTGAGGCCCTACTCCTTAGTAGTTATCACCTTAGTTTTAGGGCATGAGGCAATTATTAATCTAAATTACTTCAAAAGCCCTCACATTCCGAGCATTTCCTCCAACACATGTTGTTGGAATATAAGCCCTAACATTCTAAATTAAAATGGTCAACTGAAATAAAAATTGGATTCTAAAATGTAAAGCCCAATATTAGATAGTTTGAGTACCTCTGAGTTTTCCTCAGAATTAAGTACTCCAAACTTCATTCATTTGGCCTTCATTCCAAGAATTTCAATTAAAGTTGATCTTCTCATTCTTGAAATTCATAAAGGCCAAAAGTTTTTAAATAAGAATTTCATAAATCTCAAAATGAAGTTTTTAGCCAATATTTTATTATTTAAAAAAAATCACTAGTTTAATCAAAAGTTTTCTCAAGTACCAAATGCTTGAGATGTAATTAATCATAGAATAAAATAAATTTTATTCAACCAAATATTAAATGGGAAAAAAAATTTGTTTAAAATTAAATTGTAAATTTTTTTATTGAGTTCATAGGGAAATGTTATTTTTGTCCTTCAGAAAAATATATTACTTTTTATATCGTGCTCGATTACAAAATGTTCAATCCATGGAGGATGATAGGATTTCTCCAACACTCATAAATCCCTCCTTTCCATTAGGGAAGGGGAAGCCTCTTACCAAAATCACTGAGTAGTTGTTTAAATAGGAAAATAGTGAAATAAATATATCATTTCTTATTGAACACTTATTTTTTTACAATGAGGATGATTATGGAGAGTAGTTTTGGCTCAAAGTTAGCACTTCATTTAGTTAGTCTATGTTGCTTGATACAAAATAAAGTCATCGCAACACTAGAGATTAACAAGTTCTTCGTAAGCAATTTGCTCATGGTCGTTAAGCTATAGTGGAATTTCACTTGAGTATCATATTTTTTTTGTTTCCCATTGCAGTTGAGACATTAAGGATGTGTATGTCATAACCCAACCCAACCAGGACAGGTCCTATCGTGTTGAGCTGTGACATGCAAATCCCAAGATCTAGTTTTGGAATTATTTCAAATTTTATGTCGGTATTCCCTACCTTGGTTTCCAGTTGATCCGTCTACTAGGAGTAAGTCTTCTATCAGCATCCTGTAGACCTAAGGTTGGGTGATGCCCTTCCTTAGACCCAAAGCTAGGTATTCCCTACTTTGGTTTCCAGTTAATCCCAATATTTTATTATTTAAAAAAAATCACTAGTTTAATCAAAAGTTTTCTCAAGTACCAAATGCTTGAGATGTAATTAATCATAGAATAAAATAAATTTTATTCAACCAAATATTAAATGGGAAAAAAAATTTGTTTAAAATTAAATTGTAAATTTTTTTATTGAGTTCATAGGGAAATGTTATTTTTGTCCTTCAGAAAAATATATTACTTTTTATATCGTGCTCGATTACAAAATGTTCAATCCATGGAGGATGATAGGATTTCTCCAACACTCATAAATCCCTCCTTTCCATTAGGGAAGGGGAAGCCTCTTACCAAAATCACTGAGTAGTTGTTTAAATAGGAAAATAGTGAAATAAATATATCATTTCTTATTGAACACTTATTTTTTTACAATGAGGATGATTATGGAGAGTAGTTTTGGCTCAAAGTTAGCACTTCATTTAGTTAGTCTATGTTGCTTGATACAAAATAAAGTCATCGCAACACTAGAGATTAACAAGTTCTTCGTAAGCAATTTGCTCATGGTCGTTAAGCTATAGTGGAATTTCACTTGAGTATCATATTTTTTTTGTTTCCCATTGCAGTTGAGACATTAAGGATGTGTATGTCATAACCCAACCCAACCAGGACAGGTCCTATCGTGTTGAGCTGTGACATGCAAATCCCAAGATCTAGTTTTGGAATTATTTCAAATTTTATGTCGATATTCATTGAAATAAACGAACTACAGAGCGACTAAAATATCCAAATACTGAAAAACTCATCCATAAAGTTTCTTTCATTCATCAAAATAAATATCTACACTACAGTATATGGCTAGAAGCAAGAGCTACAAAATTGAAAATTAAACTAGTCATGACTGTACAAAAATCAAAATAACAACATACTTATGACGTTAGATATGATCCTGAACAGCTAGTCCATAATCTTTTTTCCCTTCCCAGATCCTAAAAACCAAAAGTAAAACTACACTGTGAGCTACAATACCTCAGCAAACTACACAAACTAATTTAAATTTTTAAATATTCTTTTATCAAATATTTTGTTGAATATTATTAGTAGTTGATTGTAGTTTAAATAAATAATTGAAATAAGAATCACAAAATTGGAAAATGTAATAAATGCATAACAGTTATTCTATTATTCAAGTAACAGTATTAAACAAATGAATTAATTGAAATTCATATCACAGAGTAGTTCAGATCGCATTTCCCGAACCAAGATAGAATTTCAAAGGATTTTGGCCTCTTATGACTCAATTTTTTTGTGCTTATAGCACCATAACATATCAAATATCCCTATCTCAGATAGAATCTCAAAGGTTTTTGGCCCTTTATAACTCATATAAATTTTCTGACACAGATAGAATATCAAAAGATTCTTGCCCCTTATGGCTCCCAACAGATATAATTTAATCGCATATGCATATATATATTATCACATTATAATAATTAAAAAGTAATTGAGCATATATCAAAATTTTATAGTATTATATAACAGTACACCACGTTTAAAATTTCACAATAAAATGCGCGCCTTGACACAATATGATTCCTTTAAGGTTCAAAACCCACGCAATAAGTTCAGGTATTGAGGCTTACGCCTCAAGTTTACTGAGGCGCCGCCTCTAAAAAATATATATATATATATATATATATATATATATATATATATATATATATATATATATATATATATATTCAGTTCGGACCCCCAATTGCTGACGTGGAGTCCTGGATTGCATAGTGAGATGTCGACGTGGCATCAATATTTAAGCCCTGATAAAGGTATAATGGTAAAAAATTTTCACAGTACACGCGGCGTTTCGGTTTTCAACTTCCAGCAAACGTTTCAAGCATTTACTCTGAAGCAATTTCAAGCATTCACTCAGTTTCTTCTCAGATGTCGTCACCACCAAAGAAAAAGGTAATTTGCTGACATGTTTTCGGTTCAAGTTCTGCGTATTTTAGGGTTATACTATGAGTAGGTGTTCACGGTTTTGAAGTTCTTCGTATTTTATGCTTAAGCTATGCGCATGCTATGTAGTAATTTCTCTATATTTAGGGTTTATAAATTTATGTTGAAATTTGAAGCATAAACCCTAACTAAATTTTAAGTTTTTAACAATTAAACCCTAAACATTTAAAATAGAGTAGTTTGTGCCAATTTTGCACGCACGATGTGCGTACGCTGGCATAAGCACTGAGTACTCTATGTGTATATTGTGTGTATACTATATGTACTTGTGTGTTTATGATGTGCGTGATCTTTGCTTATGTTGTGCGTACTTTATGCGTATGTTGTGTGTATCTTTTTAACTTATTTTATATGTTTTTTTTCAGATATATGTTTGTTCAATTACTTATAGATGCTATGTTTTGACTTTTCAAATCATCTGTGATAATTTTATTCAGCAAATTTCTCCTGAAGTCGTGGACACATTGAAACGT
Organism: Dendrobium huoshanense; assembly: GCA_016618105.1. Lineage (NCBI taxonomy): Eukaryota > Viridiplantae > Streptophyta > Magnoliopsida > Asparagales > Orchidaceae > Dendrobium > Dendrobium huoshanense. The sequence continues at coordinate 20,753,659 of CM028354.1, read as the reverse complement.
TTAATGATCATACAATTTTTGCAATTTTCTAGGTTTGAGCAAAATGTCCATCTTATTTATGAGCTGATCTCAAGGTGGAACATTTCAAAGCAATACTTTATTCTAAAAGGTCAGCTCATTTCTTTCACTATTGATGAAGTGGTCATTCTTACTGCTCTGTCAAATAAAGCAGAAGAAATATTCTGGCTTTCCTTAGCATATACTTCAGTTATATCATTGGAAATTAAGGCAGACATGCTGGCTTTCCTTAGCATATACTTCAATTATATTCTGGCTTTCCCCGAGACTATGTTAAGAATGTTTATCATGTATTTATGTTCAAGTTTACTTTTTCAACTTAACAATTTTAAAAACCCTCAATTACTTCAAAGAATAGCAAATAATTCAGATGATTTTTTATCAATAAACTGGGTTGGTTCGATTAGAGAATTTTTAGTTGCAAAGTTTAATAAAGTCTCCCCAAGATTTCAAATAAGAAGCTAGCAGGTTACATCAACGATTTTATACCTCTACTAATTATGAGTAGATGAGTGCTAAGTGCTAAATTCATTTAAAATTTTATTTAATTTTTATAATTCATTAGCAGATTTGCTTAAATTTTCTTTCATTATATGCAGATTTAGTTCCTGGAGCATACTTCTTTTCATGCACCTATGTATGCTGACAAAAGGTCCTGTTTTCTACGATGGGCCGATGATATTGTATATTTTACATATGTGGTCACTAATTTATTTGGTAATCTAAGGAAAAATTAGATTTTTAATGTCCTCCAAAGAGTTTCCCAGGCTAAAATTGATCTGGTTTACATAAAAAATATCCATCAGACAGCCCTCCATCCCCTGATTCCTCTCATGAAATATCTACCCATCAAACCCTCCCCCCCAATCTCTCCATCATACCCACCTCCTCAGCAAGACCCCCACCAATCTCCTCAGCTACTACACTTTAGTTTTTCTGCTGAAGCAATGGAATCTCTCCAAGAAAGAATAATTAAATCCTGCTAAGAAACCTGCACAAAACTCTTTGAATTTGAAGGTAGGCTGAGCAGAAAGTTTGAAGATCTAGTTGAAAGAGTTGAAGTTATTGAGGTCAAGCTCTATAATCACATTGATCAGAGCAAAATATTTTCTTAGAAACGATCTGTTAGCTAATCTTCATCTTTCAATAAGAAATATAAATCAGATATCCCTCCCCCTAGTCCCAATAAATCAATCCCCAAAATGAGCCAATCTCATCCAGAAATGAGCCAATCCCTCAAAATGAGTCAATCTCAGCCAAAATGTTACTAATTCCATACACAAATTCAAATGAACCAATACCAGTCGATGACATTCAACAAATTCCTGATTATGCAAATAAAATAGTAAATTATAAAGATATTCTGAGTCTGAGTTCTGAGAAGAGAAATTTTATGTATGAATGTTGTAAGAAGTTCAAGCTAAGGTAAAAACTGCAACTGTTAGGAACTCATAATTCTATTAATTTTGCGTATGGTATGCATAAATTATGCGTATGGTATGTGTATGATATTCGTATTCTATGTGAATTTTTTGCGTATTTTATGTTTATTATTATTATTTTTTTGTAGGGACGATAATGTCCTTTTTATTGGTAACCTTTTTATTTCTAGAACTAACATTGACGAGTTATTAACCGACGATTATTTAGGCAATGAACATGTAAATATTTTTCGCCTTTTTGTTAAATGAGAAGTGTAACCTTATGCCTGACAAGTACCATAAATTTTTATACATCTTATCAGTCTATTGGGTTAGTAACTTAGTATTCAGTTAATCAGCTTAACACCAGTTTTAATATTTATTTTTCATTTCTTACATTTATTTCTTGCACTTGCAGAATAACAAAAAAGAAATAAATTGTCCAGATTGCAAATCGATCATATAACCAAACTTTCTGTTACTTCAAACAATATTTTATTACAACCAATCATTGACTCCACGCACTGGACCCTTCTGGTTGGTTTGTTGAAAGAACAAAAGTGAAAATTTTATGACTCGTTGCCCCACCGCGTCAAAATAGGCTTGTTGTTCCAAAAATCGTAAGTGCTAGATGAAATCATGAAATTGATGAACTCTTTAATTTTTAAAAAATTTATAAAATTAATTCTTGCTCTACGTATTTTTCAGATTAAAGCTCTATATTCTGACACGAAATAAGCTTTTGATAGTTATATCAAAAAATGGAAGCTTACTACATTAAAGGTGTGCCAAAACAGAACAACTCTGTAGATTGCGAAATGTATGTCTATAAATATATGGAAAGGATAAGTCTTGAAGGCAACACTGATTGGATTGATAGTACAAGTTGGCAAGAAGACATACCAAAGTATAGGGTAGAATTGGCATATGAAATATTTTGTAAATCTGTTAAAAAATAACAGTTTTTGTAAAATGTTTATTTCTGAATATTCGCTTCTAGTGACTAGTTTATAAAATGTTTATTTCATGAAACTGTATGTCTGTAAATATTCGCTTATAGTAACATTGTTTGTAAAATGTATGTCTGTAAATATTTTTCACTTCTGTGTATAATTATTATTTACATTGATTTGTTGAAAAAAAAACTTATTTAATGATCATACGCATAAATCACGCATATCGTACGCATATCGTAAGCATATAGTATGCATAAATCACGCATATCGTAAGCAGATCATAGGCATAGAGTACGCATACCGTATTGTTTAAAAGAATTTTAGTGTTTGGCATTTGCGTTTAAGGTTTAGTGTTTGATTTTTTTTTTTTTTGTTTAAAGGAAAAAAATAATTTTATAAATATTTTTTTAGTGTGTTTAAATAATATGTATAATGTATGCACAAAAGACGTATAAAGCACGCATAATACACGCATACATTACGTAGTTATCCATATTTATAAATTTATATTAAATATTTTAATTAAGATAATAGATCTTTGTTTTTAGGTTATTTACATTAAAAGGATGAGGAATATGTATTACATAATGAAATAAAATTTGTTATTATACTTTAGACTTAATGTGATTATTATGTTTTCATTTTCTAATTTTGAATGTATTTGAACAAGGGATTTTGGTGGATAATATTTAAAGATGACGCATAAGAAATATGATGTTTAAAAGAATTTTAGTATTTGACATTTTTTGTTTAAGATTAAGTGTTTGACATTCTTTTTTTGTTTAAAGTAAAAAAAAATTTATAAATATTTTTAATGCATTTAAATAATACGCATAACGCACGCACAAAAGACGCATAAAGCACGTATAATACGCATATCGTAAGCATATCATAGGCATAGAGTACACATAACGTATTGTTTTAAAGGATTTTAGTGTTTGGCATTTGCGTTTAAGGTTTAGTGTTCGACATTCTTTTTTTGTTTAAAGGAAAAAAATAATTTTATAAATATATTTTTTCATCTGTTTAAGTAATATGCATAAAGCACGCATAATACACGCATACATTACTTAGTTTTTCATATTTATAAATTTATATTAAATATTTTAATTAAGATAATAGATCTTTGTTTTTAGGTTATTTACATTAAAAGGATGAGGAATATGTATTACACAATGAAATAAATTTTGTTATTACACTTTACTAAATTTAATTATTATGATTTCATTTTCTAGTCTTGAATGTATTTAAACAAGTACAGAGTGTTTAGAGATTTTGGTGGATAGTATTTAAGGATGGGGCATAAGGAATATGATGTTTAAAAGGATTTTAGTATTTGACATTTACGTTTAAAGTTTAATGTTTGACATTCTTTTTTTGTTTAAAGGAAAAAATAATTTTATAAATATTTTTTAATGCGTTTAAATAATACGCATAACACACGCACAAAAGACGTATAAAGCACGCATAATACACGCATATTGTAAGCAGATCATAGGCATAGAGTACACAATGTATTGTTTAAAAGGATTTTAGTGTTTGGCATTTGCGTTTAAGGTTTAGTGTTCGACATTCTTTTTTTGTTTAAAGGAAAAAAATAATTTTATAAATATATTTTTTCATCTGTTTAAGTAATATGCATAAAGCACGCATAATACACGCATACATTACTTAGTTTTTTATATTTATAAATTTATATTAAATATTTTAATTAAGATAATAGATCTTTGTTTTTAGGTTATTTACATTAAAAAGATGAGGAATATGTATTACACAATGAAATAAAATTTGTTATTACACTTTACTAAATGTAATTATTATGATTTCATTTTCTAGTCTTGAATGTATTTAAACAAGTACAAAGTGTTTAGAGATTTTGGTGGATAGTATTTAAGGATGAGGCATAAGGAATATGATGTTTAAAAGGATTTTAGTATTTGACATTTACGTTTAAAGTTTAATGTTTGACATTCTTTTTTTGTTTAAAGGAAAAAATAATTTTATAAATTTTTTTTAATGCGTTTAAATAATACGCATAACACACGCACAAAAGACGTATAAAGCACGCATAATACACGCATATTGTAAGCAGATCATAGGCATAGAGTACACAACGTATTGTTTAGAAGGATTTTAGTGTTTGGCATTTGCGTTTAAGGTTTAGTGTTCGACATTCTTTTTTGTTTAAAGAAAAAAATAATTTTATAAATATTTTTTTAAATGTGTTTAAATAAAACGTATAACGCACGCATAAAAGACGCATAAAGTACGTATAATACACACATAAATTACGCAGATTTCCACATTTATAAATTTCTATTAAATGTTTTAATTAAGACAAATTTGTATTGACTGAGAAGCCGTGACATAAATAATAATTTTCGTTAGCTGTTTAGGGACGAGTGACAGATATGGTTGGGAGGGTTGATTGAATTTTTATGAGCCTTTATTGACATTTTATTGCTTACTATTATTCAACATTAAAATTTTCATTATATAATGCTGGAACGCTTGGCTTAGGGTAACTCATGATTTTCAAACATAAGTAATGCAGGCTGGACAGAAGGTTAGATTTTTTACTTCAGAGTTAAGTCTAAGAATGCTGTTGGTTTGTGATTCTTTAGAGGATGAGGATAACTAAGTACATTTTAAAATCGTAATCCTTATCCTCATAGGAACTAGGTAATCCTTATCCTCAATCAAATCACAAATTACCAGCTGCCTTAAACTTAGCTCTGAAGTAAAAAAGCTTACCTTCTGTCAGGGCTGCATTACTTCTGTTTGAAAATCATGTCTAAACATCAAAGCATGCTTCTCTTGTAATTATTTTAGTTGAATTTTTTTAATAGAATGTACATAGGTTCTCTTGCAAAACTATATTTGTTATAAATGTTCTTTTAATTTGTTTCTTGTATTTTTTATTTTGTACATAGACATTCTTTATTGTTTAAAGGATAAAAGACTTTTTAATGATTTTTATTTTTAAAATACGCAATATTTACGTAGAGAGTACGCATAACGTTTCATGACCATATACTCATATAGTATGCACAATATACGCATATATTACGCACAATATAATATTGAACACATCCAGTAAGCATACTATACGCAAAAATCATATCTTTTATTAACTATTAATACACATTCATTTTTTTTAAGAAAACAATTTCAAAAAAATATATTTTTTAATGTTTTTAAATAATATGCATTACTCACGCACAAAGGACGCATAAAATACGCATAATACATGCATACATTACACATTACATTAAATTTGTATGGACTTACGGGCCATGACATAAGTAATAAATTTCGTTAGTTGTGGACTAATGAGTGTCAGATAAGATTTGGAGGGTTAGTTGAATTTTTATGAGCCTTTATTGACATTTCATTTAATGTTCAATATTCAAATTTCGTTAGCTGTGGACCCCTGTGGCCATACGTCTAAAATTCTTTTGGTTGAATTTTTTTAATAGAATGTACATAGGTTCTCTTGTAAATTATATTTGTTATAAATGTTTTTTTATTCAAATGTATTTATTGTAAATTTGTAATTTTTTTCTTTTAATTTTTATTTTGTATATAAATATTCTTTAGTGTTTAAATGAAAATACGTGGATTTTATTTATTGTTCTATTATTTTTAGTTGTATTGGTTGAATGAATTTTTTAAAAATTATGCAGATTGTAGCCATAGAGTACGTATTAATTACGCATATAATACGCATTGTATACGCACCGTGTATATAGATATTGCGCACAATATACTCAAATTTTACGTACAATAAAAAATTAAACACATCCAATACGCATACTACGCAGAAAATCATATCTTTTATTAACTATTAATACAAAAATCATACATTAATTTACATATAATTACAAAATGTGCATCACATACGCAGTGAATACGCACAATATACACATTACATACGCATAGTGTGCGAAGTGTTCTGCTTCCTCAACGGCCTGACATATTCATAGGGACGCAGCGCATACGACATAAACCTTTACCAGTGTTAAGTGTTGAAGCAATGAGAGCTGCTCTTCACCTTTTGCTTGGAGCCTTGGAGGTTTCTTCTACTGCGACTTGGGTTGCTGTCTTCTCCGTCCGGCCGCTTTTGTTTGAGGCTGCTGTCTCCTCTAACCTACCACTTTAAGCTCTTCTTATTCGTGCCTTCGTGGTTGGAGTTAGGATTTACTTCCTATTTTTCTCATAAAGGATGGTCAGAAATAAGGAAAAAGCTGCATCAGGTCATAGAAAAGATCCAGCATGGAAACATGGCACTCAGGTGGATGTAGGAGGAAGTGATAAATCATATGTATATCTAAAATGTAATTACTGTGATAAAGTTGTGAAAGGTGATGTGATTAAGATGAAGGAACACCTTTCAGGGTCTCACAAGAATGTTGCTCCATGCTCCAAAGTTCCTGATACTGTAAGGGATGAGATAAAGTCATACATGAATAAGTCTACCACATCAAAACGTCTTGCACAGAAGCAATTTGAGGATAGAGTTGATGTTGGCTCTTACTACTGGAGTGAGCGTAATGTTAGGGATTCATCTTCTTCGATGAAGCCCATTTCATCTAGGGGTACTAAAGGGCCTATGGATCATTATATGGTTGACACATCAGAGGATAGGCCTCCTGCTACATAGAATGGCCCCAGAAAATGCAAGGGAGGCACGAGAAGAGTGTATAAGGATATAGGCAAATTCTTCTAACGAAATATAATTTCATTTAATGTTGCAACATCACCTGCTTATCACAATATGATTCATTCAGTTGGAGCATTTGCGAGAGGGTTCAAACCTCCAACCATGTATGATTTGTGAACATGGATTTTAAAGGAGTTAGAAAGCACTGATAGAAGCATTGAAGAAATTAAGAGGACTTAGGCCTAAACAGGAGTAACAATTATGTCAGATGGTTGGTCTGATATCAAACATAAAAGTCTGATCAACATCCTCGTTAATAATCCTTATGGTACTGTGTTTTTAAGGTCAATTGAAGCATCTGACCAGGTCGAAGATGCTGAGTTCATATTTGAATTATTAGATAGCATTATTGATGAGGTTAGAGAACATTTGGTTGCACAAGGTGTGACAAATAATGCAAGTTTTTACAAGACTGCAGGTAAAAAACTTATGGAGAAGAGGAAACATCTGTACTGGACTCCATGTGCTGCACATTGCATAAATCTGATTCTTGAGAAGCTTGGGGAGCTACCTTAGCATAAAAATGCACTTATTAAAGCAAAAAAAACAACCAAGTTTATTTACAACCACTCTTGGGTTCTAGCTCTTATGAGAAAATTTTCAAAGAAAGAAATTCTAAGGCCAGCAGCTACAAGATTTGTCACCGCTTACTTGACCTTAGAGAGCATGCTGGATGCTAGACAACCTTTAGAGGCTATGTTCACATCTAAACAGTGGTTGAGTTGTGCTTGGGCAACGAAGGCTGAGGGAAAAGAGATTAGAAATATTGTTTTAAATGACAAATTTTGGCAAAGTATCTTATATGTCATTACAACTACTAGACCTTTAGTTCATGTTTTAAGAATGGTGGATGGTGAGAAGAAGCCTGCAATGGGTTTCATCTATAATGTCATGGATGAAGCCAAAGAGATGATTGCCTCCAACTTAGGAGGCAATAAGGGAAGCTTTAGGAAAATTTAGAATATTATTGATGATAGATGGGAGCTACAGCTTCACCGACACTTGCATGCAGCCGGCTATTACCTAAACCCTCAGTATCAATATGCAGAGAACAAGTCTACAAACCCTGAAATAAAGTTGGGATTGTATCATTGTATGGATCGTCTAAAAAGTGATGCAACTGAAAGATCAAATGCTGACATGCAATTGATAACTTTTAAGAACAAAGAAGGCTTTTTTGGATTACAACAAGCAAATAATACAATTGTCAAATGATCTCCAGGTGATTTTATTTAATGTTTAAACACTTATTTAAAAGTTATTTTTTTGCACTAATTAAACTCTTATATAAATATTAGTTGAGTGGTGGATTCAATTTAGTGATGGGACTCAAAAATTGCAGCGTTTTGCTGTGAAAGTTTTGGGCTTGACATGATCTTCATCTGGCTGTGATATGTCATTGCTATTTATCCTCAAAGATGTGGTAAGTAGCATTTTTTTTATGTTTTATATATTATTTACTCGTTAATATATACAAAATTTATCATTTTATGTTTACGCAATTTTTTGATTTTGAGGCTTATGTCTCAAAACGCCATAAGGCTTACGCCTCGCCTCACGAACGAAAAATGCCTCAATACCCGATTACGCAATTTTAAACATTGACGGTACACAATAGAAAATCCAACTAGGCAAAAATGCACAATTTCAAAAAATTACCAAATTGTTAGGGATTGTGTAAAACAATGTTTTAAAATTTTTATTATATTACAACACTATTTTTTAACATCCCGATAATTTTATATTCAATAACAACCACGCAAATTTCAAAACCCCGGGTGAAAAATTTTCAGAAAATATTCAAAAAATATATAATCATAATCTCTATAACATACAAAAAGTTATACGATGAAAGTTTTACTGTGCAAAGTTATCCCCTTTTTTTGCTAACGAATATAAAATTTTAATCAAAATATTCGCTAAAAATTACACATTTTTGAAAATTGAGATGGACATTATGTGCCTTACCTCAAGACAAACAACTTTCCCAACATCGTCGACGGATGAAAACGGCTCAAAGTCGCTGGAAATCTGGATTTCCTCATTTCTCTCCTCTTTTTCTCTTATCTTCTCCTAAACCGTTCTATGTTAAGGGAAATGAATTAGAAAATGCTTATGTAATTGTTTGTGGATTAGGATATTATTAATAAAATATTAATTATTTTAATTATTTAATATTATAATATTAATTTAATTCAAATTCTCTTATATTTTTAAATCTAAAAATTACAGAAAAGTACTCATAAATTAGCTAATTTTATTTAGAACATTCGGATGAAATTAGTTTATAAAACAGATACTTAACGGTCTTGAAGATCCCACTTGTACCAACAGGTGCCGATTTCTTAAGAAATTTTGACAGTGTCTAAAAATTATTGAAAAATTAGGAAAGCTAAAACATGACATTATAAATGTTCTAGCAAAAACGATTTATGATTTGGACTTCTCTTGGTCAACCAAAAAAAATCTTGAAATTTTAAAAGATTTCACAATCTATTCACCTTAAGAAAAATGTCATTCTCAACATTCCCAAAGCAGAATGTGTCAACTTCATTTTTTTTTAATTCTTTCGATCCTTTTTTCCCGACTGGTTTGAATGGTGGAGGGTCGCCGGTCATCAGCTACTGATGATCGGAAAACCTCCATTCCATACTCGGCGCGGTGTCCTAATGAATTATATCATTGTGGATCCAAAAGCATGAGTATTTCAAATCGGGAAGGAATGTATAAACAGAGACCTTTGATCATCAAGGAAGGACGGTTTAATATGATGCACGAATCTTCTTCGGTGCTGGGTAAGGGGAAGGAGGTAATTAAATCCCTAGATAAAGAGGATTCAGCTATTAACTCCTCTCCGATCAAAAATCTGTTGTCGGGGATGGCTAATGACTCGGAGGCGTCATCTTCTATTGGCTTAAAACTGAAGGTAAATAGATTTTCCTATGTTGCTGAAAATGTTGCGGAAATTCAGGAACATTCAAATTTGAATTCTAAGGTGATAATACGAGATAAAGGTCTGTTTGCTGATGAAGAACTGCAAATGGAATCATATGGATTTGCAAAAGGATCGAAAAATAGTATGAAGGCTGTTTCAAATGTTGACAACAACAAATTTGGTTCGGAAAATGATTGGTTTAACACCAACCATATTAAAGTGAATCATGTGGAAACAGTTCCTGATGAGGAGGGTGATGCAAAGGTGTTAAGTTGAATATGGATAAGGTATGTGAGAATGTTAAACTTCTTCAAAAATCTCGTGTTGAAAGTTTTTGGAAAAGGTGTTCCATTTTCTATTTGTATCATTGAATTGAGGAGACAATAGAATAGATTTGGAACTTTCCATCTCACCTCATTGGGCTTAGATTGGATTTTGTGTTCTTTCCAATCTTCTCAAATAATGGAAGAAGTTCTAAGTGGAGGTCCATGGTTTGTGGGTGGATACATAATAGGGATGGATAAATTGACACCTCAATTTTCACGAACATCACTAAAAGGTTTATCATCACCAATTTGAATCCGGTTGCTTCATCTACCTCTGCATTGTTGGGATGAGGTGAATGTTACGAAGATTGTTTCAAAGATAAGAGTTCCATTGTTCTCGGATTGCAAAATGTTTAAATGGGGCAGACGAGAATTCGCAAGAGCCTGTGTTCGTATTAACCTTGACTCTAAACTAACTAATGGTGTTTGGATTGAGGGTTTTTATGAATTTTTTTTTCAAAAAGTGAAGTATGAGAAAATTTCATCTTTGTGCTTCAAATGTGGTAAGATAGGCCATAAGATTGAAATGTGTCTGGATGCTATTAAAGAAGATCAAAATAAAATACATAAGGAAGTATTGAATGATGTGAACAAAGAATTGGGTAAAGAAGAAACGGCGATTGATCATTCTGGAGAATATGGTCCTTGGATACATATGAAGTTTAAGAATAAAAGGATGAACAAGTTTTAGAATCAGAATTCTATGGCTCATCCTTCAGTTGGAGACCTTGCTCATGGTCATATGGAAAATGCTAATAAATTTAAAGTGCTATCTCATGATTTTGAGGTTGGGGCTAGAATGGAAGTGGAAATTTCAGATAATCCTGTTTTGGGTGAGCATGTGTTATTACAATCTGTAGATGCAAACATTAAAGGGAGTGTAGAAAAAATGGCTCAGGTTTCAGAAGTTTCAATAGTTGATCCAGCCGGAGTTCAGAATTCTGGGAAAAACAGTGTAATGGCTGAACGAAGTGATGTGGAATTGTCTAGATTGGATTCTGAAGTTAAGCAATCCAATTTTTACAAAACAACTTCTGAATTTAAAGCTTCGGTTTTGGAAACAGGAATTTCTGAGTCAGGATTGTCCAAAGATGCAGTTGTTGCTGATAAAGTTCCTGTTCAACTAGAAGACGGTGAGATTGATCAAGATGCTGAATGTTGTGTTGTGGATAATGGTTTGGATACAAAGACAAATCATCAAGAGGAGCTCCATGAAGGCAAGGTTGTTGATCATCAGTACCGGATGGAAGAAATGAAATAAATTCTAAATCTGAAACTGAATTCAGAGAAGATTTTATTGAGAAGGTGAGATATATAGAAGGTTTGATTGAAATTGAATCTGATATGGTTGGTGAAGGAGGTACAGATAGCTCTCATGATTCTGAAAATCTGAAGCATGTGAGTACTCCTTTGTCCAAATTTGGTAAAGTAAATAATGGAGAAGCTTTGTTTGAAGATGGGAAATTCTAACTCCCTTCTAAGTAAGTTCATCTTAAGAAAAAATTTAATAAAGATTAAAAGTTGTTTGGTCCTATTAAAGGAAGCCTTAGAGGAAGAAAGATGGGCAATCTTGGTGGCAGCATTGGAGCCACTACAATATTTAACCTGTGATATGAGTGGTGAAAGTGAAGTTCAAGAGTGTTTGGTGGATTGGTTGATGATGGTGGAGCTTCTTAAAGGCAGTACTTGTGGAGGCGTCAAGATCATTGTTTATGTCTTGATGAATTTCTTTTACCTGTGTCTCATTTCTTTTACTTTGTTTAGCAAACTTGTTTTTTCTTTATTTATTTTAAGCATAGGTTGGTATTTTAAAAAAGGAACTAGAATAATGGAATTTAAGAATCATTCTATCTATTATTTTTTATACAATTGGGAAATCTGGGATAATAATCAACCTTTTTTGTTGTTGTTTTATTTTTGGTATCCCCTCCACCCCTATGGGTTCAATAGGAAGCTACGGACAACTTCCTTCATCGAATTATAAAGAATGTTTGCTACGAACTAAAAGATGGATGGAGTAAAGGGGGAAGACAACAGTAAAAGCTGCTATTAGAAATCAATTATGGTAAACAGATTAAAGCTGCCTGCAATTAACCCCATCATTCATGGCAATTGGGCCACCTAGGAGGCAGTTTCTCAAATTTTGTTCAATGTAGTCCTGATTTGGGATATACTGTCATCTTGCAAATAAATGACCTTATTTCCATTGGAAGGAGAATGATATTATGCATTTTCCAATATTTTTACATATGTTTATTCCTTTCTTTGTGTTTGACGAATCACTCTTGGTCCTCATATTGGGCATGCATCCTTTATATAAGTGTACTTTGTCTTGCTTATTAGAACAAAGAAAAGTCAATCTTTCGATCCTATATTTTTGAATAATTATTTGGGGAGGTTCTCTAATTTGAATGTCTGTTCTTTTATCCATTCCCTCTATGTCCTTGGATTCTACTCGTTTTGCCAATTTAAACAATATGGTTAGCTCCACAACTATGTTGCACGGATACTCTTATTTACGAGGCGTGCTGTATCGGACACGTGTCGGATACGGATACGCCTCCGATACGGCACAGATACGTGTCAGATACGGCTTTGTCGCGTCCAATTAAAATATTATTTAAATTTGACTGGACACGCGTGGAACCGCAATTTACCCTATTCTTTTCGGCTTTCCGGCGTTTCTGCTCAATATCCATATTCATTTATGCGGCTGAAACATTTTAAAGAGTTAGGTTTTTCGTTTTCACACAAGTGTTCGTCTTCTTCATTATAGTTGAAGGAGCGGCTCGTTGACGCGAGCATAGAAGCAAACAAGATCATCCTTTGTCAACAAAGAGGCTTGACGATGCGAGCATTAAAGTCGATAGGATCATCCTTCGTCGACGGAGCAGCTCGACAACGCGAGTAGTGAAGGTTCGTTTTCTTCATTCTTCGTTTTCTTAATCATAGGCTCAGTATCGAAACTCGGTACTTAGTACTCGGTACTCAGTACCGCTTGGTACTGAACGGTACTGGAACTCAGTATTGCTCGGTGCTGCTCGGTGTTGCTCGATACCGAGCGGTACTAGAACTCGGTACCGCTCGGTACTGTAACTCGGTATTACTCAGTACCAAGCGATACTGGAACTCGGTATTGGAACTCGGTACCGCTCGGTATTGGAACTTAGTATCGCTCTGTATTGGAACTCAATATCTCTCAATATTGTAACTCGGTCTTGTTTGGTACCACTCGGTATTGCTCGGTATAGAGGGGTACCGAATGGTACTAAGCGGCACCGAGAAGCTAAAACATACTCGATACCGCTCGGTATCTTTCCATAAAAATAACTTTAAATATAAACAGCACTTCAAAATTACTCTTACAAAAAAGTTTGTTCCGGGGGCGCTGCCCCCTAAAACCCCCGCAAGGGCGCTGCTCCTTGACCCCGCGACCCGGTCAGGTCGAACCCCGCCAGGGGGCAGCGCCCCCTTGGACCCCCGGCAGAGTCGCAACATATCTACACTTTCACTTAAATTTTTTTATGTTTCAAATTCATATGTTTTAATTTGTATAGATCTTTTGTAAGATAATGAGCTCTAGTGGAGTAGGAATTGGTTCTGATAATGGTCCATCATAAATTAATATTGAAGATAACAAACCTCTATGGAGTTATGTTACAAAAATAGATAAAATATCATAAGAGGGAGGCAATATTGCATTCAAATGCAATTTTTGTAATGCAACATACAAAAAATCATATTATAGAGTGAAAGCTCATTTGTTGAAGATTAGTGGTCATGGAATCAAAGTTTGCCCGAAGATAAGCTCAGCACAAATGGCTGAATTACAAAGAAAAATCAGTGAAGCTGAGCAAAGGAGTAAAAAAGAGCTTCCAAAACATATTTCACTTCCAAGCACTCATGTTTCATATCCTTCATCATCTTCTTCAATTAAATGTGATGACAGTACTGTAAACAAAGGGCCTTTTCGAATGGAGGGATTTGAACCAAAAAGAAGAAAACATGTTGTAGATAGTGCTTTGGAGAAAACATTTAATTTACAAATAAGAGAACAACTATATGGGGAAATAGCTAGAATGTTTTACTCAGCTTGACTTCCTTTCAACCTAGCAAGGAATCCACATTACAAGAATGCCCTTACATACGCATGCAATAACAATCTTGCAGGATATGTGCCACCAGGATATAATGTCATTAGAACGAAGTTGTTGTAAAGAGAGAGATAATATTGAGAAGTTGCTCGAGCCTACTAGAGGAGTTTGGAAGGAAAAAGGAGTTACTTTGGTTTGTGATGGGTGGACAGATCCACAAAGAAGACCACTTATCAAATTCATGGATGTAATAGAGAGCTATCCTATGTTTATCAAAGATGTAAACTGTGAAGAACAGTATAAGGATAAGTTCTTCATTTCTAATTTAATCAAAGAAGTTATCATGATGGTGGCCTTCAAACATCATTCAGGTCATTACTGATAATGCACCTGTTTGTAGAGCTGCAGGCCTACTTGTAGAGCAAGCATATTCTTATATTTTCTGGATACCTTGTGTTGTGCATACACTTAATCTTTGCTTTGAAGAACATTTGTGCAGCTAAGAATACCGAGACAAATGAAATCACCTATAATGAATGTCATTGGATCACAGTGATTGCTGGAGATGCAATTGTAATTAGGAACTTTATTATGAATCACTCCATGAGACTCTCTATGTTCAATGATTTCTCTAATTTAAAGATGCTTGCAGTTGCTGAAACTCGGTTTGCCTCAGTTACAGTGATGTTGAAAAGGTTCAAAAAAATTAAAAATGCTCTTCAAGCTATGGTGATCAGTTACAAATGGTCATGTTATAGAGAAGATGATGTTGGAAATGCTAGGTATGTAAAAGAGAAGCTTCTAGATGATTTATGATGGGGCGAGATTGAATACATCATAAATTTCACAGACCCAATTTATGAGATGTTGAGGGTAGTTGATACGGATAAGTCTTGTTTACATCTCATTTATGAGATGTGGGATTCAATGTTAGCCAAAGTAAAAGAAATTACATATAGACATGAGAGGAAGGCACTTCATGAAAACTCAAGCTTCTGGGATGTTATTTATGCTATTTTAGAAGATATGTTGAGCAAAAGTAATACACTTTTACATTGCTTGGCTCACTCACTAAATCCCAGGTAAATTTCAACATTTTTTCATTATGAATTCACAATTTATTATTTTGTAATTTCATCATTTTTTTATTATTTTATTTTAATGTTATTTGAAGATATTCAACTAAAGAATTGCTTCAAGAGGATCCTCAAGAAGTTTCTCCACAAAGATTTAGAAATTTCAAATATGAGGCAGACATGTTTGAAGCGTTATTTTTCAAATGAGGAGGAGAGAAGAATTGTCAATATTGAGCTTGCTAAATTTTTTGGTTATTTAGAGGACTTTGGTGATCAAGAGTCATTGTGTGATAGGTGGAGAATTGATCCGAAAATGTGGTGGATTATACATGTTGCTTCAGCACCTCTACTTCAAACAATCGCTATAAAATTGCTAGGCCAAGTTTCATCCTTATCATGTTGTGAAAGAAATTGGAGCACATACTCATTCATCCAATCAATGAAGAGAAATAAAATTACTCCACAACGGGCTGAAGATTTAGTTTACGTGCATACAAACATTCGGCTTCTCTCAAGGAAAACTCCAACTTATATGGAGGGAGACAACAGGATGTGGGATGTTGCTGGGGATGGATTTGAATCTTTTGAGGATATGAGAATATTAGAAATGTTAATCTTTAACTTGATGAGCCTGAATTAGAAGCTATGATATTTATTGAAGATGATATAGAAACTTAAAGACAACCCACTGAAGAAGCTAATCCTATCATTCCTTCTATTAATTAGTTGAAATTTCATGTGCTGGATAATTTATCTTCTTATTTTTATTGTTGTACTAGACATTTAAATATTTAATGCTTATTTTTATTTCAATTTTTTTGTCATTTCAAATATTACACTTTGATTACTTTCTTAATTTTTATGTATTATTTATATATTATAATGTCGTATTCACGTCGTATCTGTATCCTGTATTTTTAAGAATTAGCGTGTCCCGTATCCGTATCGTGTCGTATTCGTATCGTCGTATCGCCATATCCATATCAGTGCCCGGCTAGCCTGAAATAACGGGGTGGGAACAGTCAGTCGTACGGAAAAACACATAACATAAATGAAAGACAACAGTTCATTTCATAAAACGACATAATCTTAAATGTCATCCAAACAACTTTAATGAAAGAACCACTAAAAATCCATAAAATATAGACAAGCATAAACATAAACTCCTCATTACAATCTATTGACTCACACGCATAAAACAGAAAATATAAAACCTTTCTTCATGAGGTCCTCTACAACGGTAGGTGTACTGTCGTCTCGTTGCCATCACTTCTTAACACTATCTCCTAAAAAATATTTTCAATAATAAGATAAGCCAATGCTCAGCAGGTGATAAACATTTATTTTAAATTCATGACATATTTTTCATCTTAAATATGTCATTAAACATGAAAAATGAAATAATAAAAGATAATAATAAACATTTATAGACAAATTATAAGACATTTCCATAATCATTTCTTGAAATATTTTTCTCTTAATCATTTTTCCTTTTTTTTCATAAACTTTTCTTTCTTTAAATCCTTAAGTTAAATGTATAAATTTCATAATCATAATATAATAAGCACTCGTTTCGGAAGTACCCAAGTTTTGTATTGATCAGGTACACAGTCATTGGTCATTCCTTTACCATTTGTCTCCAAAGAATCCCATTGTCATTTGGCTCCATAGAATCCCATTACCATTTGCTACCCCGGATCATCATGCACATGCAAATTCATAATACTTATATACATTGAGACTATAATAATTCATAAATCATATGTTCTTCAATATTTTTCGGGTAATAAATTTTTTATCACTTATTTTATAAGTTTTGTTTAACAATATTAACATTTCTAAGTATCATGCCATAAGTATAAACAATAATTAAAAAGCTAATGCAATAATAAAGAATTCATAAACATTAACTTGTAAATTTTGAAAGTGCGGTATTACATAATTAAATTTCATAAACTTAATTTAAATGCAATCACCTACCTCGCAAGTTCGAACAACAACCACTACGATGCACGACGTTGCTTAACCACGTGTCCGGATCATCATGCACATGCAAATTCATAATACTTATATACATTAAGGAGACTATAATAATTCATAAATCATTTATTCTTCAATATTTTTCAGGTAATAACTTTTGTATCACTTATGCCTTAAGTTTTGTTTAACAATATTAACATTTCTAAGTATCATGCCATAAGTATAAACAATAATTGAAAAGCTAATGCAATAATAAAGAATTCATAAACATTAACTTGTAAATTTTAAAAGTGCAGTATTACATAATTAAATTTTATAAATTTAATTTAAATGCAATCACCTATCTCGCAAGTATCGAACAACAACCACTACGATGCACAACCTTCCTTAACCACGTGTCGTCTCATTTATCTACACCTAAGGATAATTACAACTGAACTAAGCATAAATCATAGATATTTTCAATAATTAAAATAATTAAAATAATTAAAATTCTATTTTTGGAATTATTAAAATCCAAATTTTAGGAAATCCTAAATCATAAATTTTCATCATATCCTCAAGCTAACCATTTTCCTAAACCTAATTAATTAATAATTAGGTTAATTAATTTTCGAAACTATTTAATTAGAAATTTCTGAAAAATAAATTTTTTATTAAAAACCTAAATTTTCATCATTAAAACACTTTAATATCATAAGGAATAAAAATTATAAAGGGTTTACTTAAAAATCCTAATATTTCAAAACTCAAAATAATCTGAGAAAATTTCGTTTCTACCAATAAATCATTTCCCTAATTCTTCTCTATCGATTTTGTAAAGAAATTTGGAAGAAAAATACATTTTTTTGGAAAAACCCTAAAAATTTCTTTCAAAAAATCTTGAGAAAGAAAGGGATTCACTTCAAATAAAACATACCTTAATATTCCCATTGACTTCCTCTTCGATTTCCACTAATTTCCTCGTCAGAAAAACATCGCCGAAGCCGTGCCCATCGCCCACCCATCCGCTCCCTCTCGGTTTCGGTTTGGCCGAAACATGCGAATGGGGGCATAGGGGAGGGTTCAGTTTTGCTTAATTAGGGAGATAGGTATTGCCAAAAGACCATAATGTCCTCACTTAAACAATTTCGGCTTTAATAATGATTAGGGGTAGTTTGGGTATTTAGAGGTTTCTATAATTTTTATCTTTCAAAATACACAAAATTTATTATGGGTTTTGTATATCAAATCGATCAGAATTTTTCGTAAAATTTTATAAAATTACTTCCGTCAAATTCCGTTATCTTTGAATTTTTCCCTTAAATCACATCGCGACGCATCGAAATGCACGCGACGCCTACGATCGTCAAATTTCGGGTTTTACAGTTAAATGGCATATATGTAGTATACATACAAATTTAGCCATTAATTCAATAAAATGGTCATTTCTTCCCAGCTAAACTACTTTTCTCATTACAAAATCAATTTGATATATTAGGTTCTTGCATTAATTACATTCTACAGGTTCTTATCGTAGGAGACTTCCTTTGCAATCCATTATCATATGCTTGGGCAGTTATGTTTGGTGACGTTGAAGTACCTGCAGAAATTGTGCAGCAAGGAGTCCTACGTTGTCAGGCTCCAGAGCAAATTACAGGAAAGGTCACTCTTTGTATAACTTCTAGAAATAAGGAATCTTGCAGTGAAGCAAGGGAGTTTGAATTTCGCCCCAAGCCTTCAACTACTTGTATGAAAACTTTGCATAATGTGAATGCAACAAAGAATTCAGAAGAGCTTTTATTGCTGGTAAAATTTGTGCGTATTCTTTTATTTCGACATCACGATCTTTCAGTTTCTGAAGGTGCTGCCCAAACAGAAGCCAAGTACCACAGAAAGTTCAAAGAAGCAGAGGAAGAATGGCTTCAAATTATTGATCAACTACAAGCTGGTTGTGAGATTTCATCAGGCCTCATGGATTGGGTCCTTCAAGAACTGATAAAGGATAAATTCCAGCAGTGGTACTTGTCCAAAATCAGTCCTATTAAAGATGAAAATTTTTTGCTTTCCAAGGAGGAGCAAGGAATTATTCATATGATTTCTGGTTTGGGGTATGAGTGGGCTTTAAATCCATTACTTGATATAGGTGTTGGTATTAATTTCCGAGATGCTAACGGATGGACTGCCCTTCATTGGGCTGCACACTTAGGAAGGTAATGAGTAATTTATGACTTCCTGTCTTTCCTACTCCTTATTTAACTTTTAATATTGGTATCTATAATTTATATTGCATGATTTTTAGACTTACTATTTGTTAATGGAAGTATCCTCACACAACAATTTATTATAATGCAATAAAATGTTTGCTGCTGATTATTTAAACACATTCAAACATTCATAGGGAAAAAATGGCTGCTGCACTTCTTGCAGCTGGTGCTTTAGCTGGCGCAGTTACAGATCCTAGACCAAGTGATCCTGTGGGTAAAACTGCTGGTGCTATAGCTGCTGCTAGTGGTCACAAAGGTCTAGCTGGGTATCTTTCAGAAGCTGATCTGACCAGTCATCTCTCTTCACTTACCATGGAGGCATGTGAGATTTCTAAGGGATCTGCAGCTGTGGAGGCTGAAAAAGCAGTAGAAAGCATTTCTGAGAGGACTGCACAGTTGGATGGCGATGGAACAGAAGATGATCTTTCACTTAAAGATTCCTTAGCAGCTTTGAGGAATACTGCACAAGCTGCAGCCCGAATCCAGGCTGCTTTTCGCGCTCATTCTTTTAGGAAGAGGCATGAAATGGCTGCCGGTAATTTCGATGAATATGGACTGACTTCGAAAGACATATATGGCCTCATTTCATCATCCAAGAATCAAAGAGCAACTCACAGTTATCGGGATCAGAAATTTGATAAAGCAGCCCTATCTATCCAGAAGAAATATAGAGGTTGGAAAGGTCGAAAAGATTTCCTAACTGTCCGTCAGCATGTTGTGAAAATACAGGTGAGCAAAATTACAATTTTCAACTTGACAGTTATGTGCTCATCCACTTCATGTTCATTTATATGCAGAAAGCAATTCCCATCTCTTTTTAACTTTCTGTCATGCATAGGCTCTTGTGATTTACATTCCCAAGTTTTATGCTTAAAGCTTGTATAGTTTAAAATTGCATTTCTAATCCTTTATATGAAAATATTTACCGACCATTTTCCATGCAAATGCTAACTGGATATATTATTATTATTAGCCTTGCTCTGGTTTTATAGAAGTCCAACTTATTTTCTTCATTGTGATGTGATTTCATGAATTTCTATTTATGACTTTAGAATATTTGCCTGTATAGTGCTTGCTTGAGTTGACCATAAGAAGTATTGAAATTTTTTTATAACAAAATGTATTATGGAATCATTTAATACTAAATTCTTTGATGTTGAAAGATGAGAAGAAAATTTTCATTTCATTTTTTGAAGTGTTGCATTATTTATCTATTAAATATTATGTTCTATTAAAATTGGGATGAATGCTGTCAGCTGATTTATTTGTGAGCCCTCTCAAATTGTTGTGAAAACAAATTCCAAGAAGCTCCATTTTATGGCAAATTTGCTATGTTATAGAAAAGTGCCTTTTCTGTCTATGAAGATCACTTGAAAATTGGTCGATAAGCCATGCTTGCAGAATTTTTTAGTTTCAACAGCAAAAAAATTTTAGTATTCGCTGCTTTTTTTGCAGCAAGATTTAAGGCTCCATGTTATCTCAATCTTAAATTTCTTGATCTTCACAGGCTCATGTAAGAGGCCATCAGACGAGAAAGAAGTACAGGGAGTTTCTTTGGACGGTTGGTGTGCTTGAAAAAGTTGTCCTGAGATGGCGAAGGAGGGGTGCTGGTCTTCGAGGGTTTCGACCTGAACCAATTCTTGCGGACAAGGAAGAGGAAGAAGACATTGTTAAGGTTTTCCGCAAACAAAAAGTAGATGATGCCCTAGACCAAGCTTACTCAAGGGTGCTTTCTATGGTGGAATCTCCAAGGGCAAGGCAACAGTATCGGCGTATGCTGGAAAGCTATCATAAAGTTAAGGTAATGTTTGGTGTTACAATTAAATATCATATTATGACTTTTGCATATACTATCATAAACTTCTCTTCCAATAAAAAATATTCTTACATGAGATACGGAGGTGCATCTTCAAAAGTTTTGCTTACCCTTTGCTGTGATTAAGGCTTCATTTGGGGCGGCTTTCTAAAGCAGTTTTTAATACAAATTATTTTAGTTTAAGAAATTTTTGTACTAAAAATTTACTTTTGAAAACAGCAAGAAAGTCGTCCCAAACGAAACCTAAATCTCAGAATTGGATTTCTAATTGTCAACTTTGAAGTTTGATCTGCTAATGATGTCATAATTTGTAACCATATGTTGTAATATTTTATTGTCCTTATCTTTTATGGAATTATAATAAACTTGAAATTAACAAAAAATTAAGATGCAGTTTGGGATCACTTCTGTTTTTTTTTTAATATATATTTTATATTATTTTATTTTGTTTATATTTTTATGAGAAATAAAAATATATTTGTTGTTTTAAAAATATTTATTTCTATTTTTATTGAATATCGAATATGCTTATTTATGTGGTGGTG
Organism: Dendrobium huoshanense; assembly: GCA_016618105.1. NCBI lineage: Eukaryota > Viridiplantae > Streptophyta > Magnoliopsida > Asparagales > Orchidaceae > Dendrobium > Dendrobium huoshanense. The sequence goes on along the minus strand of CM028354.1, from coordinate 20,731,523 downwards.
ATCACCGGTGGAGTAGCGGTGGTGGCCAGCAAACGGTGATCTATGGTGGTGGTGATGGTTGCTAGCGGTAGCGAAGGAGTCCATGGATTGTGATAGTTATTTTTAAAAACACTCAAAATAACTTAAAATTATTTTGTGTGTTTTTAAAAAATAACTTGATTTATTTTTAAAAACAAAAAATAAAACAGGTAAAGTATATGGTAAACAAACATATTTTGTAAAACCAAAAATAGAGGTGATCCCAAACTGACCTTAAGTTATTTTATTCTGTGGCATGCGATGGCAGAAAACTTTCTTTAAAGAAATATTAGAATATTGTGTTCATGGAGACTTCTCTTCAAAAAATAATAATCATAGTCAATTTTTGCGTTAGCAGGCTGAACAAGGCTGTGCAGAGGAAGCAATACCACAGCTACAAGATTTAGAATTCATGCAAGATGATGAATTGCAGTATTGGATCAGATATTACCAGTAAGTTTAGACAATCTGTGGCATTTAGTAGCCATTTTGTACATATTAATTGTGTATGTGTTTAGTGATAAATTTAAGAGCCAAATAGGATTCAAGCTGTTACCTGCTGTGTATAATAGTTCATGGACATTGGAAATGGGAAATTTACTATACTGTAATGCAAGGAAATATTTTTATAATTTCTTCAGTTTTCATGAGCCTTTCTTCATAAACCTGTTCTTTATAAAATAAGCACACATTTATGGAGATGCAACTTTCTCAACTAATTTATAGCATCAAGCTTTGATGGCATAGGTAAGGAGTTAAAAAGTTATTCAAGGTGATGCCAACTAATCAATAATTTTGAAGAATGTAGGCAATATCAACTTTAGCTAATGGATTTATTTGAGCAGTGACACTTGTTTAGTAAGAAAATCATTCCAATACAAACACCCTGATAATATAGCCAAATAGATTAAAGGAGAATGTTGTAAAGGTGAACTAGTTAGTGAGAAGTATCTCTTATTGCTAGAGACAATGAATTGGTGGCCTATTTTCTCCACTAGTTATAAGATTTTAAAGAAGTTGTAGTAACTTTTTTTTTTCCCCTCCAATCACAATTTTTTATCTCCTTATATTTCCTCAACCTAGTTCTCCATGTAATTGTCATCATGCTTTCTTTAGTTGAACTTCACAGTGATTTAGCCTCTTGAAAATACTCCTAAAAAGAAGATATAGTGTAGTTTGAGATTTATGCTTGAATTTGAATAAACTTTTTTTTTTTTTGGTTTTTACTATCTAGCTCTGTATTGTCCCTTCGACTTCTAATCAAAACTCATTGATTTTTTTTTTCAATAAATTGTTATGAGTTTTCATCAATTATTTTCTTGATAATACTATCTAAAAATATGATGATATAACTTTTGTGTAATTTATTGTTCTATTTGTATACATAATTGAGTATAATATAATGATATAACTTTTTTGATATTTTTTGAAAAAAAAAATATTATCTTGTAATTTATTATATGACTATTATATAATTTTATACCTTTCAAATATAATATGGGTGCTTTTAATAGGGGTGTCAATACATGACCTGACCTACAATGTGACCAGGAAAATTTTAGGTTCGGGTCAACTCGTTTTCAAAACGGGTCAGGTTCGGGTTCAGTAATCTGACCCATTTTTAAAATTGGATTGGGTTCGGGTTAATCTGAAAAACTAACACAAACCTGATTATAACCCCATCTTTTTTAGTTTAGGGGTTTAATAACCTCGCATGTAGTGTGTTGTGCTCATCTATTCTCATTTCTCCATTTCGGGATTTCAGATTTATGTTGTCTTGACTATTGGCTCTCGTACTAGGCTTCTGGCGTTCTCTCTTCCGATGTTCTTGAGCCCGTCTGCTCTTGATTGTCGACCTCGTATGTACTGTGTACTCTGTTTCTCTCGTCGGTGCTTATAGGCTCCGACAGAGCCACACCTTCGAGGCTGAACAATTTTTTTATTTGTTTGTATCTCTTTGCATATTTAATATTTAGGATTATGACTATTTTGTGTTGATGATTTTGAATGTCATTGTGATTCATTGATTTAAGTTCTTTCATCATTTCACGTTATGCGTAAAAACTTATAAATTTAGGGTTTATTATTTTTATTTTTTTTACCAAATTTACAGTTCATACTTCATATTATGCTCGGAGGAGAAAATATTTTGAATTATCTCATATTATGTTGTTTAGACTTTAGGGTAATGGTAAATGATTCTCTGATTCTATGTTGTCTGTCCATGATCATCCGTATTGACGGCTGATTAGTTATTAGTGAGTGATATTATAGTATTATGTATTTTTGTTCTTGTTGTTATAATGTTATGTAGTTGTACATGTACTAACATACTTTTATGTTAGTTTATGGCTATTATATTCTTATGCTGTCTTGCCCTTGGTTTATGAGATAATTAGATTAATAGATACTTCTCTATTAGACATGTTAGTTTAACTGTATAGGGTTTATGGTTATGCAATTGTGGATTTTATAGTGGTATGCTTCTTAGGTTTATGAAAATGTAATAATCAGGTTAATAGATTATGTTTTTTTTTCTGATAACATGAAGCGCCCTATATATTCTCTTCCATTTTCTTAAGCTTTGTTCATGGCTCGGAAAAAAAAAATTTGTTCCATTGTGTATTATACTTTATAAAAAAATAAAAAAAATGGTGAGTATGTTAGTTGTTCCATTGAGATTGTGTATTATACTTTGTAACTATATATAATTGCATTTTTAGATGGAGGACTCCAATAATGTTGTAGAAAGTTCTTCTTTTCTTGAACATGAACATGTTGATGTTGGTGTTAATGAAGGAGATGAAATTGAAATAAACACTAATTATGTTGATATTGGTGATGACGATGTAAAGGAAAAGTATGAAGCAAACATTCTTAAGAAAAAAAGAATGATGACTTCAACTATGTAGGGTCATTATGAGATATTACATGTTGCTGCTGATGGTAAACAAAGATATAAATATAAAAAAAGTGGCACAATTTATCAATGTGATAGCAAGAGTGGCACTGACAACTTAAAACATCATTTGCAAATTTGTAAGAAAAGAAGTACCCGTGATATAGGCTAGTTAATTTTGTAGTTGAATTCTAGCTCATTAATTTCCTTAACTAACACTAAGTTTGACCACCTAAAATTCCGTGATTTGTTCATTGCTATCATTATGATGCATGATCTATCATTTCAATGTGTTGAATGAATCGGTGTACGTTCATTACTTCATTATCTCCAGCCTGACCTATAGGTTGTGTTGAGAAACACAATTAGAAGTGATTGTAAGAAGATGTACATTGAGAGAAGGCCAACATTCAATCATGCTTGAGTAGATGCATAAGTAGAGTTTGCTTGACTTCAGATCTTTGAACTCTATTAACATTGATGGTTTTATTTGTTTGATCATTCATTTCATTGACAATAATTGGAGGCTCCTTAAAAAGATTATTAATTTTAGTTTCATACCACCCTCACATGATGGGATTTTATTGTTTGAGATGATTCAATATTTCCTAAATGAATGGAAGATTGAGAACAAACTTTTTAGTATCACTCTTGGCAATGCTTCGTCTGATACTATTTTCATAGATTTTTATAAAATTATTTGAACATGAGGGGTAGTTTGATAAGCAATGGTGAATTTTTACATGTTCGATGTTGTGCACATATGGTAAATCTTATCATACAGGAATGTTTGAATGAGATAAATGTTTCTATCTCTAAGATTAGGGAGAGCTTAAATATGTGAAGGATTCCAAGGCCAGGAAACAAAAATTTTTGGATTGTGTAAAACATAGTTATTTGGACTCGAAGAGGGGATTGCACCAAGACACTCCAATTAAGTGGAACTCAACTTTCATACTGCATGTTTATGCTATTTACTATAAATATAATTTCCTTCATCTATAGTTGGTTGAGTCCAATTACAAAGCATGTCCCAGTAGCACTGAATGGGAGAAATTAGAGAATATTTATAAGTTTTTAGCTCCTTTCTATGAGATAACTTGCATTTTCTTTGATACTAAATATCAAATGTCAAACCTTTACTTTCTTTTTGTTTCAAATGCTTATGCTTCACTCAAATATGCAATGTTTAGTAGCCTGGATTACAATAGACCCATGGTTGCCAGCATTCTTACTAAGTTTGAGAAGTATTGGGGTGATTTCTCACATATCATGACAATTGTTGTAATTCTAGACCTTAGATACAAACTTACTTTCATTGAGTGGTGCTACAAAAGGTTCTATGGTGGAGATTAAATTGTGCAAACTATGAAGGTAAGGGAGAAGTTATTTGATTTGTTTGCTAACTATTTTAGAAATACAAGAAAATATTCATTTGGGGAATCCTCAACACCCTCAGAAAGTGCTCCTAATCAGAGCTCAGCTGCCAACTTTACTACAATAATTAAGTTACAATTCTTATAGGTAAAATTAAGTGTAGCTCTTCATTATTTTATGTGTAATTATAAACTTATTTGTTTGAAATTACTAAATTAGTTTTCCAAAAATAGAATTTTGATTCTTTTGAAGAATAAATTACAATACTTAGGAAATATATATGAGCTTGAAGTTTTTCTTAAGGAACAAAAAATTGATAAAAAAGTAGAATTAGATATCTTGCATTTCTGGAAGGGCAATCAGTACAGGTTTCCTAGTGTAGTTGTAATGGCCCGTAATGTCTTGTGCATTCCTATTTCAACAGTTGCCTCTGAAAATGCATTCAACAATAGTGGTAAAGTTTTAGATCAATATAAAGCACCTTAAAACATGATATTGTGGAAGCACTTGTGTGTGCAAAAGATTGGTTATATGGAGAACAGGGTATACTAAAGCACCTTAAAACCATTTTTTATGTTGCCTTGCTATTTGAGTGTTTAGGCTTTGAGAAGTGAAGTTGGCCTTTAAGAAATGGTTCAGGACTTTATTTCTTAATTCAAACTTTTATGGCTGCTGGCATATAATGTTGATCGTTCATTATTTGCTAATTATTTATTTACTTACTAGTTGTTGCTGGCATACTCTTTTAGTTATTGCTGCAATTAGTTTTTGTTGTTGACATGTTGTTATGGTTGTTATTGTGGTTTTTTATGCTTATTAACTTGCTATAATGTCGTTGTTGCTAATCTGGTTGCTGAAAACTAAAAGAAAACAACCTAACAGGTAAAGGCATGGATTCTTTTGGGGTAAACCATAAGTGTAACCAATTGTTGTGGTTGTTGTTGTAGTTGCTATTGTGGTTGGCTGGTTGTTGGGTTGAGTGGGTTCGATTATTGTGGTTGTTGTGATTGCTGAAACCTGTTGTTGGTGTTCTGGTTGCTGTTAACAATTGTGGTTGATGGTACCAGTTGTTATTGTTGTTGTGGTGATTGCTGTTGTGGTTGATGGGTTCAGGTAAATGCAATTATGCAACCACTTATTGTAGTTCTTGTTGTGGTTGCTGGAATTGGTTGTTATTGTTGTTGTGGTTGCTAGGTTCATGTAAATAAAAGTATGCAACCAATTATTGTGGTTGATATTCTGGTATCTATTTACTGTTGTTGTAGTTGTTGTTTTTGTCTTTATTTTGATGATTTTTTTAAAAAAAGAGCAATGATGAGAAACCTCCTAAAGTAAAGGTATTGATTCTTTTGGGGTAAAAGCAACCATGTGGATTTATGTTCTCTTAGACCAAACTGATGCAATATAATTGAACAAATACTACTATCTAAGATAATACAAATGGCCGCCTTGGATGGTACTCCATAAAAATTATTTACTCATTTATATTTTACTAAGTTAAATACTTGATGATTAATTTGGAGGTTTAATCCAAGCTCTAGTTTACGTTACATTTATACTATTTCAGCATTTGGGATTTTCCATTATTTTCTGATTTATAAATATTAAATTATTTTTGTCTCTTTCTCATTTTTGTAGTATTGCAGATAGATCTCATTTTTAGTTCTGAGTTCTCCAATGTCAACAACATCAGATGGAGACTTAGAGGGAGTGCAAATTAGATTAAGTAGAACTTTTGTTTATGGACTAGCAGTCCTCAATATGTGTGTGATGCCCTAGCCACCTCTCGGAACCATTTCCTCCTCTAGGCAATCTTCTCGTTCTTTTGGCCAAAGGGGACCCCTCTCCATGGGCTCCCCTTTCCATCCTCTAAACTTTCCCCCCTTCCTCCTAGCTTGATTGGTCAAATATAGTTAGCCCTGAGCGCTTATCGTCAAAAGATCTTCATGTTTCCTTTTGGCAAGAGCATGATGAAGTGGTTGTTTTTCAAAAAGCTAAAACATATGCAGTGGCCGAAAAAATGGAATCTTTCATTGTTGGGATTCTCGGTTGGTAAAAGCCCATACTATGAAGCTCTGCTTGTAGCCTTGCGTAAAACATGGAACCTTCAAGGTACCTTTCAGTTATTCAATTTGAGTGATAGATTTTTTCTTATTAAATTTTCTTCTATTGTGGATTACGAAATGGTTTGGAATGGAGGTGTTTGATTTCTTTTGGGTAAACCCTTCATTCTCCAATAATGGACCCCCAAATTCAAATCGCAGAGGGAAAATTTTTCCACAGTCCCTATATGGTTTAAAATTATGGACCTTCCTCATTATTGTTGGAATTCGGAGGGGCATCTCTAGGATTGCTAGTAAGGTGGGTATTCCGCTTGATGTGGATGCTCTTACTGCCCAAAAATCTAGACTTACCTACGTCAGGGTTTGCATCCAGGTTAACAACAAAACTTCATATCCTGAGTATGTACCAATCTTCATTGAAGGAGAAATCACCAAACTTAAGATTCAATATGAATGGAGGCCTTCTCCGTGTGATTTTTGTGGTTGTTTGTTTCATACAATTACAACTTGCCCTTCTAAGCCCGATATCGAAATTGCTGGAACTTCAAACCCCACTCAAGATCATAGGGGTAGAAGCACCTCTCGTGCTCATAACTGGGAAGAAAACTATGGGAATAGCTGTGTCAGGGTCCCTCACATACTCCAAAACAACAACCACTCTTTCGCCAAAGCTCCTCTCCCAATCCTTAGCTCTGCTACAATAACTAATCTTCAGGCCTCTTCTTCAGAAGACGCTCCCATTCTGAAATCCTCTTAGCCTCCAATTTGCAACAGCCTCCCATACACGCCCCCTTAATGCCACCTAAAAATAAGCCCCCCATACAATCCTCTCACCCCCCAACCACAGAATGCCAACCTCCAGCCACCATTCATAATCTGAGTTCTCCATCTGAGGACGCTATCTTAGGTGACATCATCCCTAATATCATTATTAAGCAACCAGCTCATATCATCTCTCCAAATAAGTTTGATGTTTTATTAGATACCCAAACTGAAGCTACTTCCACTTCCTCTACCTCTCTAGAAGAGGATTAAACAGCAAAAAATAGCCCTAAAACCATTACTCAGAAAAATCCTACTCTCTCATTCAAAAAATATCAGAGACAAGCATTCCAAAAAGCCTCAAGCCACCTCATACAAATCCCAATGACCCTTCCTTCCATAGAAACGTGGAATATTAGGGGTTTTAACAACCCTAGCAAGGTTATGGTTTGCAAACGCTTTATCGAGTAGCACAAGTTGGATATGCTCTGTTTATTAGAGAATAGGATTCATCTTGAATCTATCTCTGATCCCTGGTTCTTAAACTCCCACTTGGTCTTCAACATGAAAGAAAGCTGTAATAATTTTTCTTTTTCTAATTCAGCTAGAATCTAGATTAAATGGTCTGCTAGCAAAATGGACTTCTCTCCCACTTTCATGTCTTCTCAACTGATTAGTGGCTTGGTTACTTCTGGCTCCTCTCCGACTTTTCTACTATCCATTGTTTATGGATCTAATTCTATAGAAGATCGTCACTTTGGCAATAAATTAGAGAAGTCAGACCAAACCATTCTATGCTTTGGATTCTTATTGGAGACTTCAATTGTTGCAGATTTCAACATGAAAAATCAGGTGGTTCTACTTTACATACTAGCAGGCTTGGGGATTTTAACTCCCTTATATTTGATACCCAACTTTCTGATCTGGCATCCACTGGCCTCTTTTACACTTGGTTTAATCACCAATTGGAGAACCCCATTCGTATCAAGTTGGGAAGGGCACTTGTTAATGATGACTGACTGTCTTATTACCCCAACTCTCATTATATAATTGGTGATCCATTATGCTCTGTTCATTCTCCTCTGATAATCATTGATGGTACCTGACAATGCATGGATGCTCGTTTCTAATTTAAGAATTTTTGGACTTTGACGGATGAGTACTGGAACATCTTACTTAATGTGTTTATGACCCCTACCATTGGCAATCCATTAACTGATTTTACTCATAAACTCAAGTGGGTCAAAGCCCTTATAAAGAGCAATTTGTGGGCATCTGTTAATTCCATTGAGAACTCCTAAAACATCCTTCAGGAAAAGCAACACTACCCTAATTCTATGTTGGACAATGATTATAATAATCCCCAAATCAATATTGCTTTGAAGACTGTCAATGGGGAAATTATCAATTTAATGACCTCTTGGGCTTCTTGGATTTATCAACGTGCCAAGGCCAAATGGTTAAAGAAGGGTGCGGATAACCTCAAGTTTCTCTACTCTAAAATTTGTTTAAGGATTAACTTCAACAATTCCACTTTATATAGTGCTTTGGGAGAGGGCAATATTTGTAATGCTAAGGAAGCTATAACTATTCACTTCCATAACCTATACAATTCTAGCTCCTTACCCACTCCGAATGTATCTATTTTTCCTAAAGGGAAGGTGGTCCCGCCTCATTTGATATCTCTTCTTTCAGACCCCATTTCTACTAAGGAAATTAAAAATGCATTTTTTTTGGGTTCCACCTCTTCTTATGCAGGCCCTGATGGTTTCAACTTTCATTTCTATAAGACGGGATGGCATATTTTGGGTCCTTGATTATGTAAAGCGGTTTTGTCCTTCTTTGACAAAGGTTACCTACCCAAAAGCATTAAAGCCACTGGTCTTGTCCTCATCCCCAAATCCTCTCACACCACTTCAATTGCGGACTTCAGACCTATTTCCCTATGTAACACCCTTTATAAGATCATATCCAAGATCTTAGCTTCCAGACTTAAACTCATCATGCCCATTGTTATCAATCTGGCACAAGCAGGTTTCCATTAATAAATGGATCTCTAGTGACAATGTGATCCTAGCTTCTGAGTTTTTGGATTTTTTCAGGAGGTGTTCTAATGCTAATTATATGTGTGCAAAACTAGATATCAAAAAAGATTTTGATACCATATCTAGAAAGTTCATTTTGCAAAGGATGGCACAAAAAGGGGTGCCTCAAAATTTCAACAGGTGGGTTAAAGCCTACATTACGAATGTTTATTTCTATGTTTGTCTTAATGATGGTTTGGAGGGCTTTATCTCCTCCAATATTAGCATTCGTTAGGGCTGTCTGTTGGGCCCATATCTGTTTGGTTTTGCTATGGATACTTTCTTTTGTCTATTGGACTACTCTGATGGAAACATTAGATTCCAAGCTATTGGCATTAATGGATTTCACTTATCTCATCTTCTCTATGCAGATGCTCTTCTTATCTTTGGTAAAGCCAACATTGATAATAGCAACACCTTATTCAATTCGCTGCAACCTTTTTGTGGGATCCTCTGATTTAAAAATGAATCCAAATAAGAGTGTTATCATGCTCAAACCATCCACTCCCCATGCTAATGAAATATGTGTTGCTCTTCATATTCCCAACTTCTATTCTAAACTCATTTACTTGGGCATTCCTATCTCCATCAAGATAACTCTCATCTCTAATTTCTCTCACCTCAATGATATTATCACTAACAAGCTTTCAGGTTGGAAAGCAAAATCTCTTTCTTTTGCAGGTAGACTTTAGTTCCTCCGATTTAGTATATGGAATACAATTGCCTATTGGATTCGAGGTGCCATCATACCCAAAACCTGCTGTAAACAAATTGTCAAAATAGCCACAAAATTTCTTTATTTTGGGGATCTTCAAGCCAAGAAAATTCATTTGGTGTCTTGGAGCAAGACATGCAAGCCGAAAAACAAGGGAGGTTTGGGGCTTCCCACCTTCCAAGCTTTGAGATATTCTTTTAATTGCTCAATGATTCTGAGAATTCACAACTGCTCCTCTCCTTTGTCCTCGTGATTTATAACTACTTTCAGCTCTCCATGGAAAAATCCTCCTCCCACCTCTTTTGCGATGTGGAAAAGTATATGCGAGACTATTGTCTTAGCCAAAAATAATTTTGTGTTTAAAGTAACAACTGATTCTCCTATTAATCTAAAATGGGATCATTGGTGTGATGGATACCGTCTCCTAGAGCTTCAACATCACCAATCTCTTACTTCCTCTTACCCTAATACTGCTTTACTTACCCGCTTAATTAACTCTTATGGCTAGACTTTCCCCTCAGGATGTCACGTTGATATTCAAAATTCTATCTCTAAAATCCACATACATAGGGACGACAGCGTCCTATGCTTAAGTTGGGTCAATGGTAAGATGGCTAAGTTTAATACTTTTTTAAATGATTACTATAAATCTGAAATGGAGGTGACTTGGCACAAATCTGTGTGGCACAAACATTATGCCCTTCGCTTCTCATTATTTGGCTGGTTCTGTTTTTCTGGAGGTTTGAAAACCTTTGATTCTCTCATCCGAAGGAACTTTGATGTTGATCCTATATGTAGTCTCTGCAATTCGAAACACGAAAGCTTATCTCATCTATTTTTTTACTGTGATTTCGCATTTGCTATTATTTCTGAACTGATTCCTACGTTAAGAATTTTTCTCATGAGGCCAATCTTAGTATAGTGGTGGAATTTTTGGCGGATGACATCTATTCTATGGGATATAAGAGGAATTTTGACTTGATTGTTCTTTGGGCTGCTATCTACTTCATTTGAAGGGAGCGAAATGATATAAAATTTAACAAGCATTATAAGATTTCCTCCACTGGTCTCATTATTATTAAAAAGCCGGTAAGACTCAAACTAGCAAAATGGAAAAATGGTAATGAGCTCATGCTCAAGCTGTAGATCCGCAAGCTTGCAGGTTTTGGGATATATCTGTTTTTGTTGGGTTTCATGTACGAATGGATATTACTGGGCGATGATGATCGAGTTGCATTCTTATCCCTTTGGACAACGATTATTTTGCAACTTCTATTGGATGGCATCTCCGCAACCAGGGGATGGTGCCAGAATTTTCTGAATGCAACTTTTATATATTTCCTGAGCCCACTTCCACTGTTGAGGATTATTTTTATGGTGCCGATCTTTCTTTTTTGACATGTGTAACCTCTTGTTTTGACACCCTTTGGATGAGCTTTTTGCTTTTTTCAGGACTCTTCCTCACTTTTGTTTTTTCTCCTTTTACACATGTAACTAATTCTATTTCATTATAATGGAATTTGGGCTTTGCCCACAATTTTCCAAAAAAAAAAAAAAGTTTATAAAATAATGTAAATATAATTTGTAATTTTTATTTGTATAATAATGTAAATCACTAAATGTGTTGTATATTATTAATACTTATTAGCATTTTGTTAGAATTCAAACAAATTAAATTAGTGTTAGTATTTTGTTAATATAATTGGTTATTTGTGTTCATTTAATCATTTATAGTTGCTCAAAGCTTCAAACAAATAAATAATTATTTTTTATTGATTAAATAAATAATTAATTATGATGAGGATGTATTTAAGTTTATTGTATTTTATATTTTTAATTAAATCACTTAAAATCTTAAATAAATCTAAAATAAAAAAATACCAAAAACTAAGAGCAAAACAGGTTGGCGGGTCAATTCGGGTTGACCCGAACCCTAACCCGAACCAGGTTGGATTTCGATTAGAATTTCCGACTCGTTTCTATAGTTGAGTAAGGTCAATTGAGAGGGGTCTAGTTCGAGTTAAACTCGAATATAACCTAATAACCCTTTTTAACACCCATACTTTTTAGTCTTCATAACTATGTACTTATATTTTAGTGAGAAATAATCTATAAGATTATAATATTATAAGTAATGTCGCTCAACTTAGTCGGTTGGCCGGAAGCTTTGATTATGAACCAAGAGATCTTGAATTTAAGTTTTAAAATATATGATAATGCGTATAAATTTGACTTAATTGATCTATATGACAAAAAAAAAAAAAAAAAAAATTTAAGTTCACTCAAGCACCATGCACCACACTGAACTGTAGTCTAAGGGTATCTAACGAGCTCTCAAGAAGCAGGTCCAGTAGAGTCGGAGATCGATGTCTCTCATCCTGCATTCAACGTCTCCCTTCTTGATTCCCAAATATCGTAACCCTTCAAACCCTATCTTCTGTTCTCCGACCTCCAGCTACAAAGTAGCAACTATTCTCACCTCCTTTGGCCCCTTGGCCATCGCCCTAAGTCTTACCTCTCCTCTTTCTTCTCTAGCTTCCTTTCCCTTTGCTTCGCAGAACTTCCCCATTTCCACCACTCCGTACTCCCAATCCCAGAGTTTGAATCTTGGTTTGGAAGATGGGTGAGCCCAAAAATCTCATTTTTTTTTCATCCCATTCTAGTTTATTTAGTTCCATGTCATTAGTGCGATTCTATGTTTTGCAGAAAGATTAGGCCTTGTCCGTCCACTAATCCAGGTTGTGTTTCTAGTAATCCGAAGTCGTCTTCATTTGCTTTTCCATTGGCGATTCCAGAGGACTTTTTAGAGAACCCTGTGCAGGTGACTTTATTTTTCTATATGATGATCAAGTCTTTTCTTTTTCTTACGTAGTCATTAATATTTTTTTCTTTTACATTGGATTTCTTAGAAACTGCGGGATGCGATACTTAGAACGCAAAGAAATGTGAAGTTTGAGGTCGATGAGGAAACCCCATTTGGTAACATGAACAGTATTTAGCTTATTTTTTTGTATCTTCAAAATTTCGCTTCACAATGTGGAGGTTTTGCTATTTTATTTGCATGCCTAAATGATGCCGAAAGTTTGGGTATTAAACAAAACATTTCTCAAAAATTGCGAGTAACATAGGCTTTGAAAAATTGATTCAAAAACTTCAAGAAAAAAAACTAGTTTGGTTTCCAGAATAGTTTATTTTGGTTTTAATTTTAACTAACTTGATTTTTAATGATTCTCCCAACAAGATATTCCTATTATTGGAAACCCAGCTTGAACATTGTTTTGAAACTACTTTGGCTCGATCTTGGCACCAACCTGTAATGATCAAAGTCGAATCACGAGTCCTATTAATGAAGCAAATTCAATAAAACAACAACTGGTACCATAGAGAAGCCGCCATGAACTATAAATTCTTGACCAATTCAAGAGATCATTCATTGTAGTTGAAATAATTGAATTGGGGATTGTTTGGTTAAGTAATGGAAACTCAACCAAATTCGTAACTGTTTCAATATCATCCTTTTCTTCTCTTTTATTTTGATTTTCTAATTTTTTAATATAAAAAATTTGTTATAATTTGAAAATTTATCTATTTTGGGCATTTCTTGTGATGTAATTTATCATATGCAAAGATTTTAGGGGAAAAAATGACCTATTTTTATGTAGAATTGCCTATCAAAACTGAATACAATGAATGCACAAAGTAATGATGGAGACCAAGCACCATAAGAAGTCACCAAAATTTATGTGGAGTGGCCAAAATTTTCTAATTAATTCCCTGAATCTTCTTTGTTTTAGGTATTTCTGCAACCACTTAATCCTAGGAGTTGCAGGTAAATTCCAAAGAAAATTCATACAAACTACCTTCTCGCCTCATGTGTATAAGGCATTTCTAGGAATCCTTAAGCAGGTGATCACAAATCTAAATCAAATTCAAAGTTTCAAAACTATCTAAAATAACAAATTCTACAACAAAATTTCCAAAAACTTGTTTATCTAAAAAAAAGGATAATTTTTTATGCCAAAATTCACTTATTTGAAATTTGTTAGATCATAACAAACTTTGAGTCAAAATCCTAACAATTTGCACTCTGGACTAAAAAAACTACGGCAATACATTTGGATATGCTCTATGACTCTTCTCTAAATCCATGCTCACAATACTCTGAAAGCACAATGCAACCTCAGTGAATCCCAATTGATGGAATAACATAATACTCATGAGATACCTTTTGAACATGTTTTTTGCACATAAATATAGATTCATTAATATTGAAAATGATTTGTAATTTGTTGACCCTATGAGCCCACTAAGTGGATAAGGTTATTTTGATGTTGACAAATATATTGTGGAAAAATGATAAGAAGAGGCTCACAAAGAAATCTATCCCTTAATTAAGGCATTTGTGTAAAGGAAATATAAAGCAATGTGTGCATAATAATAATTAAATAATGTATTAAAAACTGCATCATCAATATCTTTATTCTAGTGTCCCCTTCAGCATCAATAAAGAAAACTCAATGTAATCATGCGAAAATAAAGTATATAAAAGAAATACAAACATAAACATTGCATAATAGAAGGTTCATACACTTGTATAAGAGATTTTGCTACATAAAAATTGCAGGACATTTCTTGCAAAGTCATACATTATAAAAATTTAAAAAGTATGAAATAATATTATAATAATTATAGCCTCAACTGTAACTACAGAGCAAGCACCCTCATTCTCATCATTTGGAAGAGGAGCATTTGGGACAAGACCATTGACCTACATCCAATTCGTCTTCCAGTTGAGTATTCCAAGGAGGAAAAAATCTTTATCCTACTTTGTGTGAACCCTTTGAAAATCTCATTTTTATTAGGATAAAATTGTTGAAACACTTCAACAATGTCTTCATACTCCATGGAGTGTAGATGATTGGTTTGTTTTTACTGCAAATGATGAGCTTTCATCCTTTTCTTTTGCCCATTGTGGTGATGAAAAACAACTTATTCACCTTCTTCTTCTTCTCTTTAATCATCATCAACATCTTGAACTTTTGCGGCTACTTGTCAAACACCTAATCTAATATTTGGAAAATCCAACAAGAAGACAGCTTAGTGTCATCAGCATGCATATGAAGGATATTCAAATCATGCTAAACAAGTATTCAATAATGTAGTTGGGATTAAATTTGGGATACAAGTGAAATTAGGATCTTGAATATGAGAGATGCTCTTGATGATGTCAATAAGATCATTAACAGTATCAAACTGAACATGCAATATGGCAAGTGAAAAAGCAAGGTGATATGAGAACGGTCACTATCCTTTTGTAGCATAGTCTATCATAGAGCATATAATAAATTTGGGATACAAGTGAAATTAGGATCTTGAATTTGAGAGATGCTCTTGATGATGTCAATAAGATCATTAACAATATCAAACTGAACATGCAATATGGCAAGTGAAAAAGCAAGGTGATATGAGAACGGTCACTATCCTTTTGTAGCATAGTCTATCATAGAGCATATAATAAATTGTCGGGAAATTGTGATTATTTATTTCTAAAGCTTTTAAAAACTGATTTTATGTAACCCAAAAATAATAGAACAACGATCAAAACCTCATTATAGAATTAGAACTCATTCTAATCATAATGGTGGTCTTTCTTGTTTTTTTAGAAATATCAAAAAGATTTATATTCCCCGCTTAAAAATCAAGACTCGGATATGAGTTTAATGGAAAAAGCCCTTTATTGGGTTTGAACCGATAACTTAGGCCTCATTGTAGATTCTCGATGGCTCAAATGGTAAAACTGTTGTTTAAAACATCAATGACTTAACAGATCGGACTTGATGCATGCAACATCGATGGTGAGATTATTATTGGATATTTAAACTAATGAGAATGAATTAGAGTATAGCATTAGATAATGTTCCTGTTGTCGATGCCTCAGATCAAGCCAAAAATATTTACACCATAGTCAATTTCTACAAGCAGTGGAGCAGAATTGATGGTAACACCATTGATAAAGGGAAATGTATGATTTAACATGGGGTTGACTTTAAGGCTTCTATATCTAGAAGACGAGGACTCACCCCTTTTGAAGGGAGGGGTTCATTTCTCTTTTTTCTATAAACATGATGAAGATAATAATAAAATGAAGAAAAAATAGCTCAAAATTAGATGAATTGAGAGTTTATTGATTTAGGTCCAAGACAATTTGAGTCATACCAACACAGTGAAATTATTCTTTTAGATAAAATTTATGGTTAGAGATTAGAAATGTGGTGGAATGAACATAAAATATGGTTTAAAAATGTAGTAGAGAATCAAAGAAAATCATAATTTAAGAAAAAATTTTCAAGGAAGATGGTTTGGAGAAAAATGGATACTTGAGAACCTTAGATGATTGGGAGACAATGGCTGGGGGATGAAAAGATTGACCTTAAGTTTAGGGCTTTAATGACTGAGCTAGTTCAGTTCCTAAGTTTATTGTTCCTGATCCAAGTACCACTAGGTTCCCTTGCGTGATTGATGGGGCCCTTGTCAACCTTATTTTCTGCACAACAAAAGAAGATGCACATCTTTGTCTCCTTTTAGGGATTAGGATTACAAACAAACTTTTAGGAGAACAACTTCACCTTTACATTATCAATGCCCAATAATGTTAAACCTCACACTGCATTATCTTTGAATTCTAAACAAAACATCTTTCTTTATCCACCCCAAAGCGCAAGTGATGTGGTATGATACCTAATCTTAGGCTTCGTTTGGGACGACTTTCTTTATGCTTCTTAATGTAGCTTTCTAGTAAAAAAAATTAATTTTTGTACTAAAAAACTGCTTTAAGTAGCAGTAAGAAAGCTGTCCCAAACGAAGCCTTAATCTCCCAATTAAGGGAATAAAAATTATCTTCTTACCAATACCACTACCAAGGTCTACAATGGCACTGAAAATAGATGTGTCTATGAATCTTAAAATTGAAGAGCTCCTCTTTTAGTTGTTCATTGCTTAGCAAGTGACATTAGGGATAGCTCCGTGCACGGCTGACAGTTATACCACTTCATCAGTTATGATCTTGAAGAGTTTCTTTTAGCCTACTTCGATTTAGCTTATCTGAAGAAGCAATTTTCAATAGTTTTGGTCCAAGTAAACCTTGGTAGGAATAGGGTTTATACTTGTGCTACTTCTCTTCCTCTAATTTCTCATCCAATGGCTTATGCTTTTGCTTGTTTTGTTAGCTTGTCTTCCTTTAGAATAATTTTAGCTCTCTTCAGTTCTTTGTGATATAAAGATTAAATTTTCCACCAGCTAGATTCCTGTGACTATGGCCGGCCTATAGAATTCCATGGCATGGCGCAGCACAGATTGCCTGCATTTGTAAAGGTTGGAAATAATAAGAACGAAATTTATCGTTGCTAGTACTTGTGTTGGATGGTAACATTAATATTCATCTGGGTATTTTTTGCGTGGCTAACAAAGAAAAGAAGGCCGGTATGACAAATAATAGTTTTTTTACGTTAAAGGTTCAGAGAACTAATGTGGAATAACCTTATCTAATCAAAGCAAGCATACGTTATTCAAGGGAATTTGCTAAACTAATTTAAGTTGTAATGCAGCTCTTGATTTGAAATGAATGAAGCAACTCTCTGAGATTCGATTGTTATGGTGATTTTTCTATGCCCCTTTAAGTTTTGTTTGGGACGGCGTTTTTGTTGTTTCTTAAAGCAACTTTCTAGTACAAATATTTTAATATTTATATTGAAAAGATGCTTTAAAAAGCAGCAAAAAAACCATCCCAAATGAAACCTTAATTCTGTTATATATTGAGCAGGAAGAGAAGCATGATTATTTGTTATTTCCTTTCCATTATTTATTAATATTAGTTATTGCAAATAGAAATGAAGCTTGAAAGAGTTATATCTAATACATTCCTATCAATCTAAATGGTTAATTCTTAACTGAATGGAAGTTCTCTGTATCAACAAATTTATTGTGACTTTTACTTGTGATACAAGAAGCAGACTTCTTTTCTTACTCTTTACTAGGGCGATATCTGCAAGTGGAGGTTGATGGGGGGTTTGGGCGCGATGTGATGGAGTTCTTGGTAAAGAAAGATATTGTTGCTTACAGATCCATGGCTACAAAGGTTACATACATATATCCATTCACTACAGCTTTAGGTGATTCTAAAGGCCAGGAAGAAAGAATGAACAAGATCAAGGTAGAGTTAGGCTGGTATTCTCCAAGTTTTGAATCTATGGATAATTAAATTTCTTCTAGCTTCAAAGAATAGTCATCCTGGCTTTTGCTGGTAGTATATATGGAGATGTTATTTATTATTTTTTTCACCTGACAAAAGAGTTTAGTCAAAAGTGACCTAAAATGATTCCTCATACAGAAATTGTGATTCATTATTGATATGAATTTAGTCTCTTATGGATCATTTTAGATCAATTCTATATGATTGATGGACTAAGGCTTCGTTTGGGACGACTTTTTACTGCTTCTTGAAGCAGCTTTTTAGTACAAAAATTTTAATTTTTATAACAAAAAGCTGCTTCAAGAAGCAATAAAAAAACCGTCTCAAATGAAACCTAAATTGGAGAAATGTGACACTTAAAGATTGAATTTATCACATAAAAATAATAAGAGGATCAGTTTCACCAAAGAATGATCACAATTTATTATTTTGTGTCAGTCATCAACATCAGTTTATGATATTGAGTCTGTTCTCCCACTTCTGCCACTAACACTATCACCTTCTTCCTATTCAACGATTGTTCTTTGTTGCAGAAGCTTAATCCTTTAATTGTTCTACATACAACTTAGCTACTCATTCAGTTCACATCTAGATATATACCATATTCCTACAGAGTTGCTGGCCTATTTTTCTATTGATTATAAATCGATGCACAATCAGTTTCACCTCCACCTCCATTATAGGAGAGATTTTATCGTGCGAAGGCCGGACACAGAGAACCGTCGGGTTGTCTCTGTGAATAATAAAGCATAGTAAAAGCACAATTATTATTCATGCTATGTTTTTATTGTTTATAGAGACAAAACATGATGTTTCTCTGTATCCGGTCTCCGCACGTAATAATCTCTTCCATTATAGACACCCCTTAAACTACTTGAAGAAGAGTTTATTTTGGCTCAAGAGAGTTGTTAAAATTATCCTACTTATCAATTTTAAATAGGTCTATTTGTTTTATGTGTTTTAAATATGATTATGTTGGTTTATGTTTTTAATAATGACATAATCTCCTTCATTATTAGCCTAATGATATTTCAAGTAAGTTTTATGAACCATAATTCTATTTAAGTGCTTTAGGTTTCTATTAGAAGGGATTAATGAAAATGATGAATGACATTTGAGCTGAATATTTGAAAGGTGCATTCAATATCTTTCTTTTCTCTATTTGCATCATTAAACTAACCTCAGAGTAGGAATCATTTGATCAAACTTTGAATGAAAGGCTTTAATATCCACCATTTGGTAATTGTAGCTAAACACAAAAAAATATTGGACAAGGAAACACTAACCTTTACAATTTTATAAATAGAGCTCCAATTTGCTTCATTTGATAGGGTTTTCTTTATGATTTTTAAGCTCTAATATGTATGTAGTAATATATAGATATGGTAGTTGAAACCATTAACTATCAAACTCAACATTGAAGTGTTTATGAGCGGTGCAATCACCCCAATGATAGAAAGATTTCAGACATTTAGAAAGAACTTCAAATGTTCAGACTGAAAGGTAAGCCCACATAGAAAGAATCTACCTAGAAAGAAAATTATTTGAGTTTAATTTTATAGAAAGATGCACATCATAGGCGACAATGTGGATGCACGTCATTACTAATAAAGTTGATTCCCACTATGCATCAATATTAATATATGGGTAAATTATTCTGTGCAGTCACCAGATCGTTTGGAGGCGAATCAGGATGCACCATGTCACACGGTACATTGTGATACACAGCACCGGTACACTACAAAAAAAAAAAACTAGGCGCGTCCTGATTTGCCTCCGGACGGCGTTCGGTGACTGCACAAAATAATTTCTCTAATATTCATGGCTAACATCAAGACTTTGTTTGGGATAACTTTAGACTAATATTTTTCGTTGCTTTCAAGAGATTTTTGTATTAAAAAACTGTTTTACAAAGCAGTAAGAAAGCCGTTCCAAACAAAGCCTCATAAATTTTTTTGTTGCAAAAATCCAAATTCATTAAAGCTTATTTGAGTTAAAGTTTGAAAACTATTTAGGATAGGTGTTAAATCGGTTTCTTGGTTAACAGTTAACAAATATAAATATTAGTTAATATATTTATTTAAATAAAATTACTGGATACTGATAATTTTAATTAATTGTTTATAGGATTAATTAATATTACTAAATTTTATTTGATCGAATAATATAAATTTATTTTAATTAATTAATATTAAATATAAAGATTAAATATAATTATTTCTATTCAATATAATTAATAACAAATGAAATTAAATTTCTTAAAATTATCTTTTTTATTCATTAATCATAATTATTAAAATTAATTTGTGAAGGGGTAGAAAGGTTTTCGTAATAAACTTGCGGATTTAAGTTAAATCTAGTCAATGTGATGATTTACTAAATCTGGGATTTAAGGTATACTGAGTGAGAAAATGTTTTGTAGGATTTAAAGTTAATTTTTGCTGTTTGGCAAGATTTAGGCAAAATCTTTGTTGAATCCTACTTAGGTGCTACTATCAAATAGACTCTAAAGGCTTAGGCTTGTCATCTTGGAACAATTATTTAGTCCGGTGAACGTACGCTCCTCTACGTTCGGCCACCAATGTTGTAACACCACGTAGCATGAAGAAAAGTCGCCGACCCGACCCGCTGTGTTTTGGGTTATCGCACGTGTTAAATTTTAAATGAAAAAAAAAACGGAAACACTTTGAAGTACGACGCTTCACCTTATTACGGAGTTTCGAATCCCTGTCACTGTTTACTTCGTTTTTTCAGATTTCCAGCAAATCCTTTGGAGTTCTCCAGCATTTTCTTCGTAAATCTGCAGCATTTCGTTCATAGTTCTCCATCATTTCAACTCGTAGTTCTTCGTATTTTTCATTCGAAAACCATCGCTGATATAATGCCTGAGGTTAGAAACGATTTACCGAGAAAGTTTGTTTATCTCGTTATTAATCTAAAAGTACCGAGTTTTAGCGATATGGTTAACATTTTTGGGTGTTTTTAAAACTCGGTACTAATCGGTATTCGGTATTTGGTTTTGTTACATTTTCTCGGTATATGATGATTAAAACTCGGTAAACGTCCTTACTAATTGATAAAACTCGGTACACATTTCGTAGGGATGTTTGGTTTTCCTTAGTAAATCAAACAGAGTCATAAACGACGTGTATTTAGGGGTTAGGGTTTGGTTTTACCGGATTACTCGGTACTCGGTATTCGGTACTCGGTAATCATTACTCAGCACTCGGTACATGGTACGAGGTACTCGGTACGAGGTACTCGGCACTTGGTACTCGATACTCGGTACTCGGTACTCGGTACATGATACTCGGTACATGATACTCGGTACAACTCGGTATTGCTTGTCAAAACTCGGAATTTTAATAGTATTTGTTACACTTATTTATTTCACGTAGTTTTTCACGGAATATCTCTGTAAAACTATTATTTTCTTACTGTTTACACTTTATTATGCAGGGATATACCCCCAAGGTTCATTTCAGATGTCGGACATCAGGATTTAGGGAAGTTTGTAATGAATTGGTTGAGAAATTTGGTGATCAGTTTGTCAGTAGCCTAAGTGAGCTACAAATTAACCAGTTTCTATTACTACCTCGGTTCCCACAAAATGTTTCTATGATTTATATGTTATTGTCAACGTGGGATAACGAATCTGAAAGTTTTGTTATTAATAGCCGGAGTCTACCTTTCACTTCTGAAGAAATAGCGTTGATTATTAGCTTACCGAACAGAGGTATTAAATTTGAACCTGGGACTGGTTCAATTGCTGGTAAAACAGCAAATGACATAAGGCATGACATTCTGAAATTGGATTCCTCAACGCCTATGGAGATTGTTAGGGAACAATTTATTGTATACATATTGTCCAATATTTTCTTTCCAATGGCCAACTTCCGAGTGCAATCAACAATATTGGACGTTGCAAAAAATGTTGAGCAGTTCAGAGCATACAATTGGCCCCAATCCATTCGGGATTTTCTTGTTATGGAATTTAATACAATAGCAAAAAAACAATCAAAAGGACAATCATTGGGATATGTTAATGGATTTGTTATGATAATAATTGTGAGTAATTCTTACACATATTACCTTTTTTTGTTTATTTCAATGTTTTAATAGGTTCTATATTCCATACACTGATTTATATTGTTTTATTTTATGTTTTAGATTTGGTTTTTTGAGCATACAAAGTTCAACCCAATAGTGGATAATTTGGCTCGCCCCCGTCTACTTCGTTGGGATGCAAAAATTAATTATAGAATTAAAGATGTTGATAATTTACTAAAAAGTCTTCAGGATTCTGAGATACAATTCTCATATGTATTCATTTAACTTTATTTTGTACTTCTAAATTTTGGGTATTTATAAAAGATTTGCTCCAGATATTGACAGATTTACAAGAGATAACAGATAATGAGAAGACTTTAATTCAGACTAGTAATCCAGCAAATGGTTTGGATATAACACCACTGAGTAATGTACATATGTCTAGCAGCAAGACAACTCCATCTTTACAAGCAACTTCATCTCCAAAAAGTCCAAACCCAACTGTTTCCCCTATTCAAACACCAACGGAAACTGAATGTCTAATTGAACAGCCTTTGAAGAGTGATCCTACAGTTCCTATTGTTAGTCCCACTGAATGTCGAAGTCCGATTGATTCTCCCTTATGAACAGAATTTAGAGAAGAAAGTGATGCACAACGTGGTGTACCTGATGAAACAAATTTGAAGATTATTAATCAATCCGTATATAAACTGATAACACAGCATGAATATATGGTCAAAAAAATTTCATCACTCGAAATGGATAAAATTCTGCTACAAAAACGGGTGGAAGTATTGCACAATGAAGTATTTCAGTTAAAATCTGATAACAATGAAAAATTTTGTGGTATATATAAGATATTAAGTTATCATTTTCCACACTATTTCACGTCTGAGAAAATCGGTTCTCCGGTTCAATCAAGTTCAAGAACGGAATCTAACAACAATTTTGATGAAGTATCAAAAACTGTAGAGAAAATTGTTGATGAATTAGTTGGTAAGAAGGAAACATCAGAATATGAGGAATTTATTTTCCCTTCATCAAGAACTAGAGGAATTGCTAGAAGCGTACATCGGAGGAATGACAGGAAAAGGAAAAGAGTAAAAACTCCATTCACAACTGGTGATTGGAAGAAGAAGAAAGCTCAATTACCAGCGGAAGTTGAAATACTTAGTAAGAAGGAAACCCCAGTTACTACAAGAAAACCAGTCACGCGTGCTGCAACAAGACTAAAAGAGAACTTAACTGATAGTAAAAAAGCACCTGCTCCTAAGGATGAAACTATGAAAATTGCTCCTTCTGCTCCACCAGTTGAAAAACCAAAAACTGCAATTTTGGATGTTGAGGATTCCAAATATGTAGAGCGTGCGGCCAAGGATTTTTTGGATTACCCAGGAAGATTATTACTTATTGAAGAGAAGAGGAATACAATTGATAACTTTTTAAAGAAGTACACAAAAAAGTACGTATTTTAATTAACAATACCGAGTTGTACCGAGAAATAAAAAACTCAGTACAACTCGGTATTTAACTTTTTCAGTTACTTTTTCCATATATGAATTTCAAGTACTTAATTTTATTCACAAAATTGTATAATACTGAGAAATAAAAAACTCGGTACAACTCGGTATTGCTATTATTGTACTGAATACCGAGTTGTACCGAGAAATAAAAAACTCGGTACAACTCGGTATTTCACTTTTTCAGTTACTTTTTCCATATATGAATGTCAAGTACTTAATTTTATTCACAAAATTGTATAATACCGAGAAATAAAAAACTCGGTACAACTCTGTATTGCTATTATTGTACTGAATACCGAGTTGTACCGAGAAATAAAAAACTCGGTACAACTCGGTATACCACTTTTTTTAGCAACTTTTTTCATATATGAATGTCAAGTAGTTAATTTTATTTACAAAACTGTTTAATACCGAGAAATTAAAAACTCGGTACAACTCGGTATTGCTATTATTGTACTGAATACCGAGTTGTACCGAGAAATAAAAAACTTGGTATAACTCGGTATTTAACTTTTATTATCTTTTTTTCATACATAAATGTCAAGTACATGGTCCTAAAACCTAATATTGATTAGTAGCGAGAAATAAAAATCTCGGTACAACTCGGTATTGCTAATTTTTACGGAATACCGAATAAGACCGATATCTAACGATGGTGAGACAAATTATACAGGGAGGATACCATCTTCGCAAGTGGAAATGCAATTATTTTTAGAAGCCAAATGGACGAATTGTTGCTATGCGAAGAGCTTGACATCAACCATATTGACACTTTTGCATATCTTTTATCTGAGAAAAACAGAATGGTTCCAGGACTGAATCAACCTTTTTTATATGTATCGGCTTTTCATTGGGTTAGTAATCATTTTTAGTTAAGGTACATTGAAGATCATTAACTGTATATCATTAATTGACTGAATGGCTTTTTTTTTCCAGGGTTATTATATTTCAAATAAAGAGGAGAAAACAACATCTATTGCAGGTAATATAACCAAAGATGCTGTTAAGAATACGAACATTATGTTTGTTCCCATCATAAATGAAAAACATTGGACGTTACTGGTTGCAAACATGAAGACCAGAAGATGGGATTTTATGGATTCATTACCCAAAGCAACGCACAAGTCTATTACTCCGGAAGTGGTATAAACTTAGAGTTATCTTTGGTTTAATATTTTTTATTGAAGGTAATTGTAATAATTTTATTACCTTTTCAGATATCTTATTTATACCATGATGCAGAAGATGCTTTTGAGGATGATATAAGAACATGGCCGATCCAATCTATCCCAAATTTGCCAACACAAGAAAACAGTGTTGACTGTGGAATGTTTTTCTGTAAATATATGGAACAAGTTATACAAAAAAATGATACTGATTGGGACATCCATAAGAACTGGCAAAGTGATATGGCCTTATTTAGAGCAGAATTTGCTTATGCCATTTTTTGTAGTACAATAAAATAAATTTATACTTTTTGCATATATTTTTTTTTGTGTTTTGTTTATTTTGATGTGTTTATAACTTGCACTAATACCGAGTATGAAATGCTAGTATCGAATAATACCTTGTTATTCTGAAATCTTGATCACACTTACATAAAGGATGACTGACTTCCTGATTCTGCAGGTGTAAAATAAATTGTTGGATTAGGATTATGCACGGTTGGTTTCACTTTTTTGGCCTTCCTCTTCTCCCAATGATCCTTTAATCTAGCATTTGAAACTCCCTTAGGCCGACGCTTTGCAGGATCTCTAATTGTTTTGTGGAGCCCTTCAGTTGCCGATTTATTGCTTTTTCCTTCCATAATGTTTTGAACATTTAATGCCAATGCACTCATACCATCTATCATACATTGTTCTGCATCCTCATTACCTTGAGCTTCACTGCTAATTTGATAAGCAAATCGGCAAACATAATTTCTAAAAATCATGTTTCGGGAACCTTGATTCAACGTGCACAAACTCGGTATTGTAAGCTGGACATTCAATCCACTATAAAGATCGTTCCTAGCAGTTGCTGACCATCTTGGACATAAGTATTTCTGAGGTATATTAGTAACATCCAACTGACTCATCACTCTTATGCAATGAGAACACAGGATTCCCATCATCTCGAACTTTCCGCAGCTGCATTTTATAGTTCCTTCAGCTGAACTAAACAAAACAGTCCACTTGTGTGAATCAAAAGTCGGGTCTATGTTTTTCACAGAAAATGTTGATGAGTCTGGTGAAGAGTGATCAATGCGTAGTCCACCTAAACCATTCAAAAACTCCTCTTCAAAAAATGAATATAACTTTCTTGAATAAAATTTGGCTGCTTGGTTTAGTATCGGACTTCTTTTCATATAAGGTTGTATCTTAGTTTGAGAACATTTAAAAATTTCATCTCGTTCATTCCGACGCCAACTATTTATAAGTTTCTCCAATCCAAGGAAACATTCGGTTAGAGAACTTGTAGCCTTTGAAATACCATGGCAAACAAAATTTGTAGACTCACTACGTTGTGTAGACAATATTCCAAGGTTAAAGCAATCTTTGTTGAAAGCTGTAGACCACCTATCACTTATTTTGTACAGATCATTTAACCACTGATGGTTGTGTAAGTCTCCTTCGCTAATCATCTCATTCCACAAACTATCAAATTCCTCCGCTGAATCACACTTGTTGAAGCAACTATAAAAAAAGCCTTTAACTTTGTTGTTACTATTAAAACATCAAACTTTTGAAGGCGCCTTCTAATGTATATGCCATTGGCACAACCGATGTCTTGTATTAGGGAATACAAGCTCTATTGTCCTTGCCATTGCTTGATCCTGATCAGTGAATATAGTAATTGGATGTTTATTATCCATAATTCTTAAAAATGTTTGAAATAACCAACAGAATGAATCAATTGTTTCATCAGATAGAAATGTCATCCCTAATATAATGTTTTGCCAATGATTATTGACTCCAATAATAGGGGCACATACTAAATTATATTTGTTCAAACGGTAGCTAGTATAAAAAATTATTACATCCCCGAAGCAGTCATAATCCACTCTCCCCAAACCATCTACCCAAAAAAAGTTTACCAACCTGTCTTCATCATCAGTTTGCACATCCCATGCAAATAGATTGTCTTCATCATTAGGATTACTTATTTTTACTAGTTTTTTTTGGCGACTGCATGCCGCTTTTTGTTTTCGCCTGGATACGTGAGGCTCGTGAGGGTGTGAAAGTTTTCTACTCATAATTTTAAAAGTCTAAAATTTTAGTGAGTCTAAATAACATAGAAAGATAACGAATCTAGGGAATTAGCCGGGGATCGACCCCGGGGTCGCATGCATATTTTTGCATTACTCTTTCCTTGTCACACCTGTTTTTGAACAATTTGATTAGCGAATTGCTGTCCCCATTCTTAATTTTTGCTCTTCTCTTCTTTTGAATATAGTTGTATGCATCTCTCTTGGTAAAACCAAGATTTTCTACTCCTCCAACCTCCTCAGATAGATAGGAAAATGCATTTATTGTTCTTATTCCCGCATCTGCCATTGATTTCAGAACAGTGGCATTCTCTTCAGTGATGTGCCTAGATGATCTCAACAAATGTTGATCATCCGGTTTTGCCAATTCATGGTTGTGTGTTTCTACCGAATTTTTCGCCGTCCATATCCCTTCTTCACTAACAAAAAATCTCACCATAGCAGGGCATCCAGTTCTTGTAGTTGATTTTCTAAATTTAACCTTCTGTACATTTTCTGTTTCCTTCTTGAATCCAGATTTTGAACAGAAAAAAACCTTTGTTTTCAACTTCCTGGTACCAGGCCATTAAGAAAGATGTTCTTTCCGAACACTGAAGCCATGCTTATGTGCATATTCGTAATATTTAACATATGCTTCCTTCTCAGATTTGTAAACCCCCTATTAAAATAAATTACATTATACATTAAAACAAAGGAAAAATTCCATTATAAATAAATGAAAATCTCGATACAAGTTCAATACCGAGTTATAAATAACTCGGTACAAATATATGGTATTTCAATTCTAGGGGTATATAAGTCATAATTAACGTAAATCTAACGAAAACTTATCAATACCGAGTTTTAAATACAAATACCGAGATATTAAAAGTTATCAAAAAACTCGGTACAAGTTCTACATAAGTACAATATCTGTACAAAAATCAATTTCAAGTAATAGAAATTAAAATCTAGTTATGTATAATACATAAATGACGTAAAAAATATTTAAAAAAACCTAATACCGGGATGTACTTATAAATACCGAGAAATACCGAGTTGTCATAAAACTCGGTATTTCTTCTTCATAGCTATAAAAAACAAATTGACGCAATATAAACAAATATCGAGCAGTACCAACTTATAAAAAATCAAGTAACATTTAACTAACGACCAATACCGAGTTATCTAAAGGTTAGATACAAACAAATATGAGAAGATCAAATGACGATGGAGGACAGCTTACTTGTAAAAAATAGGAAAAATCATAATCCAAAGTATAAGTGCCAAATGTTTCGTCGAAATCGTCTAACTCTTCCAAAGTAGGAGTTCCCAGAGTAGCTTCCTTCGAATCCATGTAGTGGAAAGCTATGCGAAAGTTTCAATAACCCTAAACACTGTATAACGTTCTGTGTACAGTGAAGATAATCGGCCAGTAGTTTATATACCCGCGTCTTATAAAGTTTTCCCGCCCATTTAAGGGAAAAATAAACGTCAAATATCCAAAAAACCGCGGGTTTGGGTCGGGTCGTCGGGCTGCTACGTGGCGTAAATTTAATGGTGGCCGAACCTATAAAACCATTCGGTTAGAGGACGTAATAATTGTTCGTCATCTTGGTCTTTAATCTCACCTTTCAGAATAACAAAAAACACTATCAATGATATTTTAAAGTCAATTATATTGGCCCAATTTTTAGCAATAAATTGTTTTCACTCAAGAAATCTTTATTGTCGCCGTCGACCCCACCATCATCGACAATCATCCCCATCTGCTGCCAACCATAGACCACCGCCATCACCCACCATCGCCGCTCCCCACCACCAGCCACTGCTGATCACTAACTACCACCACAGCCACCCCATGTAGTTAGCCATTGACTATCACTTCTGTAACCACCACTTGGCACCTCCATGATCACCCATCGTCGTCATCATATTTGAACTTTACATTACATTTATTTTAATTAAAAAAATATATTTACCTATTGATATATCGTCAAAAAATTATTTTGATTGGACACGAATCTCGATACAAAATTAAGTTGGAAACTTCAAAAATTAAATAAAAGACCATATGAACTCTGATTTCAGCAAACTTACAGTTGAACATGACATTTCTGAAATACAAGCCCGACGACACCAAATTTGACTTAATTAGACATAATTTGGATTACCAAACAGTCTCAAAACATGACATGCTTATGGTCGAATCGAGCGGATTGAAGAGACGAATCCAACAAACCCAAGATTGCCAAATTCTGATATCATTAAGACATTCAAATGTCCAACGAACGGTCCACGATCAAGGGAATCAACATCAGCCGTCCATACAAACCACTCCCAATTCACCCTTTATTTTCCTCATATTTACTGGTCATGTCACTATCATAAAATTATAAATATACGTCTCATTTCTTATAAAAGGGGACCCCCAAAGAGGGAGGGGGGGGGGGGGGGGGGGGGTGGCACAAGAAGAGAAGAGAAGGAAGCAAGGAAGAGAATGAATAGATTCCTCGACCACTGTCGGACTTTCACCTGGCAGCCGATCGACACTGGACTTCTGCCCGATCACCAACTAACGACGGAATTAAGCAATGAAGCAAAAAGAGAAGGAAAAAAAAGGAAGAGAAGAAAGAGAGCTCTATTGTCACCAGACTCTTCCTCGACCACCACCAGACTTCCACCCGGTAGCCTATCAACGCTATAGTTCTGCCCAAATGCCATCTAATGTCATAGTTCTACCCGGTCGCCGACTGATGTCAGACTTCTACTAATGCTGGACCTTCGCTCGTCGCCGAATTTCTACCCGATGCTGGACTTCTACCCGACGCCAGACTTCTGCCCATCGTCGGACATTTGCCGGACTTCTATCCGGCACCGAACTTCTACCCGATGCCGAACTTCTGCCCATCGCCGGACATTCGTCAGATTTCTATCTGACGCCGGACTTCTATCCATCGACAGACTTCTACCCAACGCTGGACTTCTGCCCGTCGCTGGATTCCTACTTGACATTGGAATTTTGCTCGTGGCCGGATTCTTGCCTGACGCCGGACTTCCGCCATTCACCAGATTTCCGTCAAATTTCTACCCGACGCCAAACTTCTTCCTGTTGTAGGACATTCATTGGACTTCTATTCGACGATGGACTTCTGTCTATCGACGGACTTCTACCCAACGTCGTCCTTCCGACCTCCGTCGTCAGACAACGATCTTTATGACTTCCGTCGCCCGCCGACTATGGTCCTTCCAACTTACGTCGCCCACCGACTACAATCCTTCTGATCTCCTTTGCCAGATAACGGTCTTTATGACCTCCATCGCCTGTCGATTACGATCCTTCTGACGTACGTCGCCCACCAACTACAGTCATTCCGTCCTCCATAGCCCACTGACTATGGCCCTTTCGACCAAGCGAACACGTCAATAGTTATTCTTCTTATTTTCACCATGTAACACACTCTATATGATGTATGTTTGTTACATAAAGACATGACATTCCTTCCAATGAAGGGCCTCATTTGTAATCAACTGCAAATACTAGTGGATTCATTCAAACTGGGGCCAGACCCCGTAGTTTTTTCCCTTTTTCAAGATTTTTCACATAAAAACCTTGGTATCTCTTATAAATAATGCACCCTATCTTTGTATCAGATTGCGTGCTAGATCTTCATACATGTAACACACTCTATATGATGTATGTTTGTTACATAAAGACATGACATTCCTTCCAATGAAGGGCCTCATTTGTAATCAACTGCAAATACTAGTGGATTCATTCAAACTGGGGCCAGACCCCGTAGTTTTTTCCCTTTTTCAAGATTTTTCACATAAAAACCTTGGTATCTCTTATAAATAATGCACCCTATCTTTGTATCAGATTGCGTGCTAGATCTTCATACAATGCTAAGACATTAAACTTTATATTTCTTTACCACCACGAATACTCCAAGACGCAGCACCTATATTTATTTTACACTCATCATAACAATCATTTGTATTTGTTTTACACTTTCTTTTATATCACACTTTTTTCAACCCATCAAAGAGCCCTTAAGACACTAAATTCTTTTTTTTTCTATAAATGCTTTAGCATATAATAATAATAATAAATATATTTTATCTAAGCAAAAATTAAGGCCCAAAACATGATTATATTTTTAATTAGCATGAGTCTTAAAATATAGATTAATATAAAAGTTAATTAATTCCCATAAATTTAACTTCCTTTTTAAAATTAATCAATATCTTGAATTTTTTTTCCCTTTTAATCTTAATCCTCGTTAGAGCCAAACCGTTCGCACATCCCAAAGTCTATAACCCTTTCCCTCATTACGTCGGCGCCGGCTGCTGCTTTCCTCCATAATCGATGGCTGCGGCAGTCGCTTCTTCCTCCGCTCTTCCCTTCGCGTCCTTACAGCCCAACTCATCAGCTGGCCTCAAAAACACCATTCCCCTCTCTCCTCCCACTTTTCGCGCCACCCTTCCCCGCCGGATCCCTCCTCTCTCTTGTGCTGCCGCCTCGACCTCCATCGAGGAGGACAGCAGCCGACGCGGCCGCTATGCTGATGAGAGCATCCGCGAAGAAGCTGCACGTCGTGACCACGCATTACCCTCCAACTTCCACGGCTTCTCCGCTTGGTACGTTCCTTTTGGGCCCTCTCCCGACCCCAACGAGCGCTACTCCCTCGACGATGTTGTCTACAGGAGCAGCTCCGGCGGCCTTCTTGATGTCCGCCATGATTTCTCTGCTCTCGCCAAGTTCCCGGGTTCCTATTGGCGCGATCTCTTCGACTCCCGCGTTGGTCGCACCACCTGGCCCTATGGCTCTGGCGTCTGGTCCAAGAAAGAGTTCGTCCTACCGGAGATCGATGCTGACCATATTGTTTCTCTCTTTGAAGGAAACTCCAATCTTTTCTGGGCCGAGCGTCTCGGTCGTGAACATCTCGGCGGGATGCCCGATCTCTGGGTTAAGCATTGCGGAATCTCGCACACCGGATCTTTTAAGGACCTGGGCATGACCGTCCTTGTATCCCAGGTTAATCGGCTCAGGAGCAAACCCCTCTCCCGGCCGATTGGCGGCGTCGGGTGTGCTTCCACAGGTGACACTTCCGCGGCTCTTTCTGCCTATTGTGCCGCGGCTAATATTCCCGCCATTGTCTTCCTGCCTACCGACCGTATTTCGCTCGCACAACTCGTCCAACCCATCGCCAATGGAGCCACAGTCCTCTCCATTGATACAGACTTTGATGGGTGCATGAGGCTGATCCGTGAGGTAACGGCCGAGCTTCCGATTTACCTTGCGAATTCCCTGAATTCGCTTAGACTCGAAGGTCAGAAGACGGCAGCTATTGAAATCCTGCAACAGTTTGATTGGGAGGTTCCTGACTGGGTAATCGTCCCTGGAGGAAATCTTGGGAATATCTATGCTTTCTACAAGGGATTCAGCATGTGCAAAGAGCTCGGTCTTGTTGACCGAATGCCTCGACTTGTCTGTGCCCAGGCTGCAAATGCCAACCCTTTATACCTCCATTACAAATCAGGATGGAGTGATTTCAAGCCGGTCACTGCTGCTGAAACATTTGCCTCTGCTATCCAGATTGGGGACCCTGTATCCATAGACCGTGCTGTGTATGCTATTCAGAAAACATATGGAATTGTTGAGGAGGCCACTGAGGAGGAACTAATGGATGCAATGTCACTTGCTGATCGAACTGGCATGTTTGCTTGCCCGCACACTGGTGTTGCCCTTGCTGCTCTATTCAAATTGAGAGAGAGTGGAGTGATTGGAACAAATGATAGAACTGTTGTTGTTAGTACTGCCCATGGCCTCAAATTTACACAATCGAAGGTGGATTACCACGCCAATGAGATTGCAGATATGGTTTGCAGGTTTGCAAACCCTCCTGTGAAAGTGAAGGCAGATTTTGGGTCTGTGATGGATGTTTTGAGGAAGAAGCTAGTCGTTAAGAAGTAGCTTTGAAGAACCTTGTAAGACTTTTGATCTTTAAGGCATGTGTTTCAGTTATTTATGTACTTTCTGGTTTTTTACAATTTCATTAGTAAATTAATGTTGTATTGTCTTTTTGTCCTGGTTCTTTTAGCTTGCAGATTCCATAATGATATCAACTTTGGCATATTTAGGATTGATGTTTTAGGAGACTTATTTGCCTTATTTTTATGCATTTTTCTAATAAAAAGCTTATTTCTCACATTTTCAAGTTTTGATGAAGTTCTGTGTTCGTAATGCTCCCTTATTAGAAAATGAGCTATGCTGAGAGAATGTCATATGAGTTGAATGCTGCTAATAACCATATGCATGCACAATGTGCTTTATTCTTTGAGCTTTTAGAGGAAATCATGATTCTTTTTATGTAGTGCATGCACATCATTGCACCTTTTTGTAGGTAAGGGAATTTATATAACAACTCATTTTATATTCTTGAGGTAGCCTAATTCTTTGATGTTGCTAATTGCTGTCATAGATAGTAATTGTTGTGCTTTCCTATTTTCTAGTCCATACATGTGAATTTCCTTAGCATACTTGAGTTGTAAAATCCATTTCTTTTTTTATTTAATTTGAAGTTCAAGCATGAAGGATAATTCATCTATCAAGCTCATGGAGAATTCATCTTACTTATACTTGAAAAGCCCCTTGCATATATCTTCTTACTAGCACCAAATATCACTAGAAGGAAGAGAATCGGAAAAGACTAGGTGGATTTGGTTGTAACTATTTGGATACATACATATTTCAAATATAGTGTAAATTAAATACTGACGTAGAATAGCAAGCAAAAAATGTTATTGTCCCACTGCTAGAGGAAGATTAATGGCTCAAGATGAGAGCAAGGGCAATGATGGCTCCATCACTAGTGCAAGATCAATTGGCCAATGGGGATTCATCCAAGATGAGAAATTGAAGATATCCATAGTGGGCAAAATTTGAAATTATATGCATGATTAAAATTCAAATAATAAATTTAATAATTTAATCCTTTCCCTCCATTTGGGAGGTTTTTATTTATTGCTTTATTTTGCTTTAGCCTTATTTGAAAGTACATGGGACAATGGAGTGGCCTCACTCCCCTTCATTTCTTTATTTTGAAAATTTTCTTCTTCCTTAGTGTCTATTTTTATGAACCGATATAATTCTTTAAATATTTGCTTTGATGAATGAAAATTAGCTTTTGATGATTGAAAAATGCTTGTTAGATTGAAAGTTTAGGGATTGTGTACTTGATGGTCGACCTCCCGTGGCCAAGCTCTTTGGATTTTTTTGGTGGAGACATACTTATCCCTCTTATCTCGTGCCGATCTCTCTCCCATCATTTCCTACCAGTTCCCTAACATTCCTGGCCTCTTTCTATAAGTTTTTCCCTTTTTCCCATCTCATACGGTAAGAAAAAATTATGTAAGCCTCTTGGAAGTAATTAGCCAAAAGTAGGGCATCCTTGACTTAGCTTAGCTCTCTCCCTTTCACCACCCTCCAAACTTCTTGGATCATAACAAAAAGCTGTTAATCAGATCTTCACACATCCCCCTAATTCCAAGCCTCTTCAACCTCCAAGGACACAATTAGACCCATCTCCTAATCAGATATTTCAAGGCTAATCCAAACTAGCCCAAACTAGGCATCTTGATCTAGTCTTGGTGTAGTCTTCACCAAATACTCTTAAACCTATTAGATACACTCCAAAAGCTCTTGGTGTGGTTGTTGGCGGTCCTATGGAAAATTTTATTCCCACTATAGCTCCTGTTAGTCCTATTGAGGTTGTGGTTCATGAGGAAATTGGTATGGATGATGCTTTAGCAATGGAAACAAGCAATGAAGCACTGAGGATGCTGCTCTTGGTGAAGGGATACCGATGACTCTTTCTTGTGGTATTAATGAGGTTGTGGCTGAGGCTTCTGAGCCTAACAATTTCTTAGTGAATTTGGAAGCAAGCCCAATTGTCAATCCTGATTCCGATGTTGATGCCTGTGATGGTGTAGCTGCGGTTTTTTATGAGATTGTCCCTCACGGGTCGGGGGACCGTGTGGTTGATCCAGAGTTGAGCCCTTCGGTGGGTGCTTTGGGTGTGAAACCATCGGGTTTAGCTGCTGGATGTATGGATTCTCTTGCAACTTTGTTGGAACCATCGAATAAGCTTTTGTTTGATGTCCCTATTTCACTATTTTCTAATGAGGTCTTGAAAAATCAATTAGCAAGTGTGGAGCAAAATGATTGGCTTGAGGAGTATGTCTCCTCACCTCGCGATGGTGTTGGGGAAGACTTCCTTGAGTATGAAGATGATGTTCAGACTATGTATATCTTGAAGGACAATTGGAGTGGTGAAAAAGCTTTTGCTTTGAGGGGTGGAAAACGTGGAAGAAGAAACTCTAGAAGGAAGTAATTTATTTTATTGTTGGATCTTTGGATGTTTAGTCTCATTTACAGGCTATGTTGCGGCTTTTGGCTCACTGCCGGGGCTCCGTGGCTTGTTGGCAACCATTGGTGGTGGATCTTCTTGTTCTTTTGGTGGCCTTATTTTGGGTGTTGTTTGTTGTTTGGCTTTTTGGTGGACTGTTGCTTCTTCCCTCCTCTAGATGGTTCGTGCCTGGCATTTGGGTGGTTGGGAGCTTGTGCCAATTATTGAGCCCAGTTGGCTTGTTGTCTTTTTTATTTTTGAGTTCTACTCTCTCTACTATTGTCTTGTTATATTTCTTTTTGTTTTTTTGGTTTTGGTTGTAACCTTTCTTTTTTGAGGGTATAAAATGTTCCTTCTTTAAAAAAACAAAAAAAAAATCAAATCAAATCTCCTAATCTTCCCTTACAACTTCCAAATGGATATAT
This sequence comes from Dendrobium huoshanense, assembly GCA_016618105.1. Classification (NCBI taxonomy): domain Eukaryota; kingdom Viridiplantae; phylum Streptophyta; class Magnoliopsida; order Asparagales; family Orchidaceae; genus Dendrobium; species Dendrobium huoshanense. The sequence continues at coordinate 20,695,722 of CM028354.1, read as the reverse complement.
GCTTAAAAGCTCCCTACATGCCGCATCCCTATAGGTGAAATTTAAAGAGTACTCCTAGGGTTAGTTTAACTTGAGCTTTTGATCGATCCTCTTACCTCATACACCCTACATAAAATTCCTACAATCATCTAGGGTTGTTCTTCACATCATTAGCCACTTACCATAGTAATTGAAAGCCTTAGATTCACAACTCCATGGTTAGGCTAAATATGCATTACTGATTTCTTATGGTTGTTTAGTTGATTGTAAAAATAAATCAATATAATTCATTTTTTTGTGTTTGATTTGCTATAAACTAAAATCAATGTATGGCAAGAATATATTGAGGAAAGAGGTGGGGTCACGGGCATGGGGTTGTCGGTGCAGTTATAGGGTGAGGTTGTAAGCATTTGCCTGGGCCAGATCGTAGGCATAGTTCGTATGCATGTGCGGGGTTACCGATGGAGGCAAAGGTTGCACGCACTCGCATGTATGATTTGAAGAGTGGGGTCACTAATAGGTCACAACGGGGTCACCTTAGCTGGATAAGTGACACAAGAGAGATATAGGGATGTAATGTAGTCATTGTGGTTGGACAAACGATATTGGGACACACACATTGCATTCTTACATTTTGTTTATACTCCTAATACACCAAAATAAACAAAATCTATATCCTTACCAAATTGTCTTCAAATTTTGATTATAAATTTTTAGTACATGTGATAATTTATATATCCATAATCCCCACAGACAATAGTACTGAGCTGAGATGAAATTGTCAAAAGTTTTGCTGCCTTGTAGTTGTGTGTATGGCAAGAGGAGCATGATTGGTGCGTGAACTGGAGAGTAGTGTGAATCAAATCAAATACAGAGAATCGATAAGATGATCCATGTTATAGAAAGCACAAATTAGATTCTTAAAAAGAACTATTGATAGAGAGTATTAACAGAAGTGTTAACATAGAATGTCAACAAATAATATTAATAGAGTACATCAATAGATTAGGTTCTAGCTTTTTATCAACACAACATAAATAATCAAAGAAGATTTGCTATGATAGTATCATGCAAGCAAATGGAGCCATTAGATACGATCACATTTTAAACAAATACGAGGATCTCACAGAGGGAAGAGCTAATAGAATGGATGGAGAAGTTGTAGTGCACGGATGGGTTGTAGTTAGAGAGAAGTGCAAGGTCAGGCTAGTAGAGAAAATAATCCGGGCAATGCGACATTGGTGGGAAGGTGTTTAAAGAATTTACTTAAAATGGGAAAGAAGAAAATCATTAAGTTTTATTGAATTGTTTTCGTTTATAAGCTTTTATTTGTTTATATATAGGTAAGTGAAGAGAACAATTAAAAAAAAAAACTTTAATATTAAAGAAAAATAACAATGATAAGTAGTGTAGGTTTTTGCTATAAATCATTTTGATATGGTAACTATCACATATCAACATGAATTTTTAATAGTAGTAAATAGTTTTTATTTGATTTGATAATCAATAAATATTGGCTTTTTGAATAGAAATTTTAAGAGTCACTTTTACCAAGCTATATGTTTTGCTTCAAACCAAAGAAAGCTTTTTAGGTTTATAAACATAATCCAAATATCTAATGGTTGCTCAACATAATCTCTTCACTAAAACCTTTAAAAAATTTACTTTTAACATCTATTTTGTAAAGTTTGAAACCTTTAAGACTTAGAAAAAAAAATCCCAAAATATTCGAATTGTCTCCAATCTAGCTATGGGAGCATAGTGCTCATTAGAAATATACCTTTTTTTGTGGTTAAAATCTTGGGCCACAAGCAGCCCCTTATTTATAACTACAAGACCAACATCATCAAGTTTGTGTTTTTTAAACCCTTTTTTATGGATTATAGCTTGATTAGTTGGCTTGGGTACTAAATCCCAAGCATAATTTCTGTTAAAATTGCCCTATTCTTAATGCTTGGTTAAACCCAAAATTCATCATCCAGTGCCTAAAAAATATACTTAAGTTTACTTAAGGAAATGAAGGCATATTTATTGCAAAGATTTCTAAGGTAAGATTGAGTCCTAACATTATCATTTTGCAAATTGATAATTTGAAATAAGGGATGATTTTTGGCATATCCCAATCTTTCGGTCATATATGAAAGTTCCCGTCTTCTTGGATTTGTTTTACTGGTTGTTTTTTAAGTTTGAAGTCTGTTGACCTTTGTTGCAAAAAAAAATCCAAAAATATTTGAATCGTCTCCAATCTAGCTATGGGAGCATAGTGCTCATTAGAAATATACCTTTTTTTGTGGTTAAAATCTCGGGCCACAAGCAGTCCCTTATTTATAACTACAAGACCAACATCATCAAGTTTGTGTTTTTTAAACCCATGTTTATCGATTATAGCTTGATTAGTTGGCTTGGGTACTAAATCCCAAGCATAATTTCTGTTAAAATTGCCCTATTCGTAATGCTTGGTTAAACCCAAAATTCATCATCCAGTGCCTAAAAAATATCCTTATGTTTACTTAAGGAAATGAAGGCATATTTATTGCAAAGATTTCTAAGGTAAGATTGAGTCCTAACATTATCATTTTGCAAATTGATAATTTGAAATAAGGGATGATTTTTGGCATATCCCAATCTTTCGGTCATATATGAAAGTTCCCGTCTTCCTGGATTTGTTTTATTGGTTGTTTTTTAAGTTTGAAGTCTGTTGACCTTATTTGCAAAACCAAAAAAAGAGGAGATAATTTTTTTTTTTTTTGCCAAAATGATTACCTTATCTTGCGTCCTGCTCCAATACTGCGCCAAATCTCGTGTGCCACAGTCGCCTATACCTTGCATTTGGCGCCTTTTGCAGTCTTCGCGTGCAGTGTCTCGATCGCATCGCGCCAATAAATAAATCAACATAATTCATTTTTTGTGTTTGATTGTCTATAAACTAAAATCAATGTATGGCAGCAATAGATTGAGGAAAGAGGTGGGGTCACGAGCATGGGGTTGCCGGTGCGGTTATAGGCGTGGTTGTAAGTGTTTGCATGGGCTAGATCGTAGGCATAGGTTGTATGCATGTGCGGGGGTATCAATGGAGGCAAAGGTTGCACGCACTGGTCACATGTATGATTTGAAGAGTGGGGTCACTAATAGGTCACAACGGGGTCACCTTAGCTGGATAAGTGATGCAAGAGAGATATAAGGATGTAATGTAGTCATTGTGGTTGGAGAAACGATACTGGGACACACACGTTGCATTCGTACCTTCCTTTTATACTCCTAATACACCAAAACAAACAACACTTATATCTTTACCAAATAGTCTTCAAATTTTGATTATAAATTGTTCGTACATGTGATAATTTATATATCCATAATCACTACAGACTCAAGTTGGCATAGATGCTAATAACTTGAGTTTGTAAATAGTACTGAACTGAGATGAAATTGTTGAAAGTTTTGTTGCCTTGTAGTTGTGTGTATGGCAAGAGGAGCATGAGTGGTGCATGAAATGGAGAGTAGTGTGAAGAAAAAACAAAGAATCAATAAGATGATCCATGTTATAGAGAGCACAAATTAGATTCTTAAAAATAACTATTGATTGAGAGTATTAACAGAAGTTTTAACATAGAATGTCAACAAATAATATTAATAGAGTACATCAATAGATTATGTTCGAGCTTTTATCAACACAACATAAATAATCAAAGAAAATTTGCTATATTAGTATCATGCAAGCAAATGGAGCCATTAGATAGGATCACATTTTAAACAAATACGAGGATCTCACAGAGGGAAGAGCTAATAAAATTGAGGGAGAAGTTGTAGTGCACAAATAGATGGGTTGTAGTTAGAGAGAAGTGCAAGGTCAGGCTAGTAGAGAAGAAAATCTGGGCAATGCGACATTTGTGGGAAGGTGTTTAAAGAATTCACTTAAAATGGGAAAGAAGGAAATGATTACGTTTTATTGAATTGTTTTTGTTTATAAGCTTATATTTGTTTATATATAGGTAAGAGAAGAGAACAATTAAAAAAAAAACTTTAATATTAAAGAAACATAACAATAATAAATAGTGTAGATTTTTGCTATAAATCATTTTGATATGGTAACAATCACATATCAACATAAATTTGTAATAGGAGTAAATAGTTTTTATTTGATTTGATAATTAATAAAATATTGGCTTTTTGAATAGAAATTTTAAAAGTCACTTTTACAAAGCTCTATGTTTTTCAGAAAGCTTTTTAGGTTTATAAACATAATCCAAATATCTAATGGTTGTTCAACATAAATCTCTTCACTAAAACCATTAAAAATTTTTACTTTTAACATCCATTTTGTAAAGTTTGAAACCTTTAAGACTTAGAAAAAAAATCCAAAAATATTTGAATTGCCTCCAATCTAGCTATAGGAGCATAGTTCTCATTAGAAATATACCTTTTTTTTGTGGTTAAAATTTTGGGGCACAAGCCGTCCCTTATTTATAACTACAATACTAAAATCATCAAGTTTGTGTCTTTTAAACCCATTTTTATCAATTATAGCTTGATTAGTTGACTTGGGTGCTAAATCCCAATCATAATTTTTGTTAAAATTGCCCTATTCGTCATGCTTGGTTAAACACAAAATTCATCATCCAGTGCCTCAATAATATCCTTAAGTTTACTTAAGAAAATGAAGGCATATTTATTGCAAAGATTTCTAAGGTAAGATTGAGTCCTAACATTATCATTTTGCACATTGATAATTTGAAATAAGGGCTGATTTTTGGCATATCCCAATCTTTTGGTCGTATTTGAGAGTTCGTCTTATTGGATTTGTTTTACAGGTTGTTTTTTAAGCTTAAAGTCATCATTAGATTGCTCTTTGACTGTTTGTTAAGTATAAGTTCTTTAATTGTTTTATCTGCATGATTATTTCATCTATATAACTAATATTCTATGAATGCTAACTCTATAATCTTTGCAACAAGGTGAATAACCAAGAAAAATATCTTAATTTGTTTTTTAATTAAACTTTACCAATTTATATTTAGTATTCAAAATAAAGCGCTTATATCCAAGAATTTTAAAATATGACTTAGTAGGTTTTTTATCATGTCAAAGTTCAAATGGAGTTTTCTTTTAAATAGTTTTTAACAAAATCCAATTCAAAATATCACAAAAGGTGTTTATATGGCTTTGATTGAAAAGTACTTTTAATTCTTATAGATCTTAAACTCTTTTCATTTGAAATCCTTTTGTAGAACCTTTTTGAAAACATCAAAAGCTTCATCATATTTCCTTAAAGTTATATTCAAGTAAATTAAAAAGTCATCAATTAACACATAGCCATATTGTTTAACACCTAAACTAGTTGTAGATTATATATCAAATAAATGGAAATTTTGATTATATATATATATATATATATATATATATATATATATAATTGGGCAACTATCCTTGTTGTTTGTTTTCTTAGAAAAATACGCTGAAAGTGCTTTTTATATGAAATTACCCTTTATGAAGGATAATTTCTTGTATTCATATTGTACTTATTAAAGTTGACGTCCTTTGAACGTGATTTGAACTTATACAAAACATGGTTTGAACCGTCATTTTCATCTCCACGCATTGTCGGTCCTATTGATGTCTTCCCCAATAAATATCGCAAAGTCCACTTCTCTTTCACTTGTGCCAGTCCCGTCGATGCCTAGCCAATAAGCTCCGTCACGAATAAACCCTCATGATAGCATCTTCACTTCCTCGCAAACCCCTCTTCTCCGCCATGCATGTCGGTCCATTCAATGCCTTTGCTATGTTTATCATAAACTTCGCTTCTCCTTCACATGTGTCTATCCTGTTAATGCCTTCACTTTGTTGTGAACTCCACTTCTCCTTCACACGAATCAGTCTCATCAATGCATTTGCTATGTCATTAATTTCTCTCTTTCACACTCCATTAGCCTTGTCGATGCCTCCCCCAACAAGCTTCGTGCAAACCCTCGTGACAATGTTGCGTTACCTGAACAATTGGTTCAAATAAGATTCAAACAAAAGTTTGAATTAGGTTTGAATCTAGATTCAAATTAGGTTCGATCTAGTTTGAGACATTGGTCTTTTACATGCCATTAATAATTAGATGGTTTTGTGTGTGGATGAATGAGATGATCATGTATATAGACATTATATGATCTAGACATATAGGATGATGATTTATCTATATATATTCATGTTCTTTACGAGGAACTCAATCATCATAGGAATATTGCCTACAATGATATGCATAAACATTTTTATATCTTTAAAAATGTTTTATGATATTGTTTGAAATGATGGACATAGGCATGATTGTTTTACTCATTATGGTTGTTAAATTGATAAAGAATATATTTATGATTATATATAGATATGTATCATGATAAGCTCATATAGAAAATGATTTCCGATGCATTTTCTTATCATAAAAATTTTTGGTGCGGTAAAATAGTCGTTGCCTCAAGGATTTTCTTAGTATTGTAGGCGTAGCAAGCATTATATTATTTAATATTATCTCCTTTATTAGAATGATAAAGTATGTTCATCTTAATCATTTGGAATTTAAAATATTAGAGCCTTCAAACTAGAAAGATAAGTGCTCGGGTTGTATGCCTTATGTTATATGTGAATTTAGATTTTTTTGGTTATTTGTGTTGTAGTTAGGGCATGAGATGGTTGGGGTATTTTCTTAAAGCGAGGTGTTTGACAGGTGAGTGGGTATCAGAAAGAGGATGCTTAGTATGCGGTAGGTGCTTTTAAGGTTTCTTTTTTTATTTTGGAAAAATATCCCACTGTCTTAATAAGGAAATATAATAAACCCAACCGATTTGAAGACTAGGCAACCTTCCCTTACATGTTTTCATTCCCAGTAATTAGTATAGCCAACATGCCATACTTCACCCTAATTAGATGACATATTATAATGATTCATAAAATATAAATTTGCACATGTGATAGTAAATAATAGAGCTAATGATATGAATAATTGATAAAACTGAATATGTAAAAATATTCACTGCATTCTTAGCATTTAATGCTATAAATCAACGAATAGAGGGGCGTATGAGGCCCATATGTCCTTTATATGGAAATCATGCATGCATCACTCATATCACCCAACTATGGAAAACGTACAAAACATACGACCAGTCCACAAGTATGAGCATAGAATAACATGTCATTTACAACACATTAATGATTATCAAACATCCTAGGTTGTAATGTGTAAGGTATTGTATACGCTAATCATATATAGAACCCATATTTAATATGTTACAGATTTTATAAACCTATCTAATAGGATTTGTACCAGGGAAATATGGTTGATAACCCGCTACAAATAGTAATATGTGTCACGTCGATTCATCAAATATAGTAACTAAAGACATAGGATAATAATGGATCCCCTTGATGGCAATAGGTATTGTAGGTAGTCTTAAATTTTGCAAAATCGATAGGTAGAATGATGGGCAAAATCAACATAATATCAATGTAGATCATGGGATCATGAGCAATTATGAACATATGCAGAGTTATGCAAAATGCACAACATGGCTAAGTATGTAGGAACAGGGATAAAACAATATAAAGTGCATAGGAATGTAGGAGATGGCTCAGAGTATATGCAGAAGCATTTTTTCATCAAAAGTCCCATGCTATTAACATGATGTATTTTATAACTTAAATCAAGTAACATGATTAAAATACCCACCAAACTCACTTGCACATCGCCATACATGATTAGACATTAGAAGAGATCATGATAAATGAGGATACCCTATCAAATCTAGTTCTAAATGCTTAGAATATGTAGGAATGCATAGGTAAGCATATGCTATAAATTTTTTCTTTGATATGCGATGTAAATTCAATAAGCGTATAAAAACATTCAAATTAGTGAGCTTTATGATAATCACGCATGACACAATTTTTGTTGATCTTTTTTAGTAGGGTGATACCTTGTCTTGAGTGGATCAACTTCCTTGACTGGTCTAACTCTTGAATCGGATCTCAGGACCTATCAATGTGGACATTTTCTCTCCATCCTCTCTCTCTTTCCCTCTCCCTTTGCTCACCTCTCGCATGATTATTTAAGGGAAATGATGTGGAAAATGCCTTAAGATAATAAGTAATGGCAATACAACTATTTATCAATTTTCTCATTTAGAGGAATTCAAGTTGCACAAGAGAATAATGCCTCAATCACTATAATGCTCATAAAATTATAAAAGTATGCATAAAATAACAGTGTTGTGAAAGCTAGTGAAAATCATTCTCAGTTTGTTCATGCCTAAGTCATCTTATTATATCATAGATTTCTAAATCATATCACAGGTTTCTGTCCTAATCATTTCTTGGATTGGAGAATCATTTGCATGTTTATACAATCATATGCATGATCTTAGATTATATGCATGATTGGTTGAAGAGTAAAACACTTAATACTTTGGTTGTTTTAAGCATATAAGAAAATTATACTGATAAAAAATGCATATATATATATATATATATATATATATATATATATATATATATATATATATATATATATATATATATATATATATATATATATATATATATATATATATATATATATATATATATATATATAGTAAAATTCACTAGAAAGTTAATGCAAAGACACTCATTTCAAATCATGCGTGGATTGAGCTACTGCATAAACATATTGGCTTGCAATCCTATGAGAGATTATTACGTACGGAGTCCGGACCGTAGAGTTGTATTCAGACTCCAATGAAATGTTCACATGTGGTTAAAATATAATTTTTTATATAATTACGTATTTGTTGAGTATTTATTGATGTTTATTGCGTATTTGCAGAGTATTTAATGCATATTTTTTGAAAATTTAATACCTAGTAAAATACGCAATAAATATGCAATAAATACTCAGCAAAAATATTTAATAAATACTCAATAAATCCTCACTAGATATGAAGAGTCCGGAAGAAACTCTACCTCCGGACTCCGCATGTAATAATTTCTCCTACCCTAGTGGGTGTTATAGAAGAATGGTATTCAACCATGAGTGGGAATCTAAGAGATGAGAATCTCTAGATTTGGGATGCGGCAAGAGAGATGTGCCATGAGGAGAATTAAACTTGGAAAATTTGAGAGAGAGAGAGAGAGTGAGACATGGGAGGTAGGGGCAGAGAATATGGAATCTAGGAGGAAAAAAGATCAATTATATAAATTTAAATTTAGATAAATCTGCTGAAGGAGTAATCCAAGAGAAAATAAAATTTCTATAGGCTGTTAACATAGCTTGATGTTCATGAACAACATGTGTTTTACCTGTTTACATTATCTTGAGTTTAGCTTGCTTTTCAAACTTGTTTACTTAATGACCCAAACATGAGCATGACCTTGTTTGGCTTTGCTCAGTAGTAGCTTGATTATTTTTAGACATGCATAAAATATATATATGTAGGAGTGCATGTGTGTATATTGTGTGTGTATGTGCATTTCTATCTATCTATCTATCTATGTGTGTGTAATATATGTGAGCGGGTGCGTATGTGCATGCAGGCTTGATAATGAACTGAACACAAGCATGAAATTTTGACACATTTTTCTCAATAAATTGAACCAAATGTCACTCAAGCTCGCTCAACTTTGGCTCATTCGCTTTCCTTGTCTTGATGTATGTCTTGCAGTGCATGATGGAGTTGTTGTGGCCAACTTAAGTGACATCGACGTGTTTTTCTGTCTTGTGAAGTGATTTACCTGAATTAGACTGGCTGCTTCTTTTCTCTTGTACTCATTTTCTTTCTTGAGTGGTCAACACAAACTTTCTTTGGGCAATTTAAGCTTGTAATTTGCCTCTCTAAGCAACTTGATTTGCTTCTTTCTTCTGCATTAAGTTGTCGTTCAACCTTTTTTATTAACCTGACAATCTACGACACCAAATTGAATTAATACAAAGTTTGGCTAGCTTTATTTCCATTGTTGTGTGAACTGAAGACCAAGATTCATTATAAGCTAACGCCACTTGAAAAACTGACAGACATAGAATGATGTGTTAACATAGAGAGCTTTGAATGCTCTAATGGATTCTTGGATAAGAATAGAAGGATTTGCAATATTGTGCGAATTACTAATTTTAAACATATAGAAAATTGTCAAAATGGTTTCTTGACTTCTTATGAATGACCAAAATGATCTCCAACTATATTAAAAAAAAATCATTTTACAACTTATTAAAGAGGGATGATGGAGCTATTTTGGTTCATTTTTAAATACTTGAGAGATCAAAATGATTCTTTAATATAGTTGAGTATCATTTTGTCCGTTCATAAAAATTCAATGAATCATTTTGATCATTTTTCTATTGAGAATCTGAGATTACAAACGAATTTGTTTTTGTTTTATAAAGAGCTTTACTCGAGATGAAGAGGTGATTTGCGGTTACATTAAGAGAGATGGTTTCATAGAAAAGACCTGAAATTTCGGAAGTTTACATTATAGAGTCTTGCGCTTGGTCTGGTCAGTAATGTGTACTCTGGTTCTTATATGAAAATTCATTTGTTCTTCCAATGTAAATTATGTTCGCTTGCATGAATCTGGCTTGGTGGGCTTAGAGCTATGGTTCAGTTGTCTTCATTGTGATCTGGAGCTCATTTGTTGTCATGTAAATGTCATATATAAATCTCTCGTTACAGCTCGCTTGATGTAGCTTTCAGCGTCAGGCTGAAGCTGGATATAACTATGCAACCATTCATTTCATATAATTTGCATTCTTCTTTCTTAAGCTATTATATTGCATCAATTCTCAGTTATCTCTGTACACCCCTTAGCAAAAATTTGAAGGTTTTTAAATTTTAGAAAGATGAACATTGCTTGCATGATTTCTGGAATATTTCATTTATAAATGTTTCTAATGAAGTAGATCATTTGAAATCAGGGATGAGTAATTCAATTGTCAGATTTTTTATGTCACTGAAGAGATTATTCTGTGCGGATGTCGAACATAGCTCTACATCCAGATATAAATAAGAATGAGTCATATCAGTGATACTGAGCCGCATGACCGAGCAGTACCGGGCCTCAGTACCGTGGTATCGAGCTGCGGGCTTAAGTATTCGGACAATATTCAACTTCTGCATAGAATAAATTTTTCAAATTTAGGCTTTATTTGAGATAGATTTTTGAGAAGTAGTAAGAGAGCTGTCTCAAATGAACCATTGCTCTATAATTAAAAGTGCCAAAGTCAACAATTTGATTCTTTGCTGCAAATATTTAGGTCTATAAAAAAAATTAGGGTAGGGGAGAAGATATAATAAAAAAGTCCAAGGAAGAGGGAACCCTATCCTCAAATAATAAACTAAATAATTTCAAATTTAAAATATAATTACATAACACTTTTATTTAATCTAAAATTAAAAATGAAAGCAAATTTATATAAAATAATTTCAATTTTCAAAATCTCTATACGTAATTTAAATTGTTATTCACGAGTCCTGACTTTTTGCCTATTGATCTTAGTCATTAAGTCTTTGATTGATAATCCATCTTCGTCAATAGGCTTCCAGTCATGTTTAATTCATCTGAATAATTATTAGTTTCATGTTAGAACCAAAACTTAAAAAAAGAAATAAGAAGATAGACATATGGGTGTCAATAAATAATCCAATTCAAAAAATTCATGTTTAGATTGATCAGTATAATAAACATATTGGGTTTGAGTTGGATTTTATGACCCATTTAATAAATGAATTGAGTTCAGATTGACTTTTGACCCATTTAATAACTTTTTTTTTTTAATTTTTTTTATTTGTAAGTATAATCTTCTTATTTTTATAATATATCATAAATTTTATAACTAATAAGTTATACAATTTTTTCTTTCAACTAAAACAAGTTAATGTGTTGGGTTCGAGTCATTCGGTTTTCTAGCGGGTCGGGTCGGGTCCATATTAATATTTTTATTAGTTTATTAAACGGGTTGGGTTTGGATTGACTAGATTCAGGTCTGGTCAATTTCAAGTCGAAGCTGAATTCGACCCGTTTTGACATCTCTAGATAGACACAAACACAATAAGAAAGGAAAAAAGAAAAATAAGAGGATTTTAAAAAATCACTTCCAAAATCATCTCCACATAAATCTGCAACCAAATGTATTTCCAAAATTGCTACAATAAATAAATAAAACTAGAGCTACAAAGTACCATATTTTCTACCAAGAAAATAAAAATAACTCATATAACACATTGTGGTGATGCTAAAAATATTTATTATACAATGGAACTATAGGGTCTGGTGGTAGACCATTTCATTAAGCTGTGGGAGAAATGATAGTTGAAAAGTAGATGTTTGAATTTTCAAGCTCATAGTTATAATAGAGAGAGCAATAAGGATTAAACATCATATAGTGCTTAATTAGGACATCCACAATTTAAGCCCTTTTATTAAAGCTAATCAAACAAAGATAGATAAGTGAGAGGCATAGTGTTCAATCCAAAATTTCCTTAACAAGCATTAAAAGTTCAATTATTCTAGAAATAATGATAAAGAGTTGTTAGAGTATAGAAGGGGTAAAATTTTATCATAAGGTATAAAGAACAAATCCATCAAAGTGGAATTGGCTTAAATACACTCTAATTTAATCTTAATAGGGCACTTGGGATGACTGCTAAATTACACTTAAGAAAGTTTATTATTGGGGGATCAATAAGCCCAAGTGTAATAGTGTGTTGTTGAATTCAACATGCTAAGGGGAGTAAGATTTTTACTAGCATTTTTTTCTTAAAATCTACTATAATTAAAGTTCTCCAACGCAGTGCAATAATTAGTAAAATAGAAGACTGCGTGTCAATTAGTAGATCAAAGATTTTTCATGTTTATATGATAGTTAGCTGCATAAGCAATAAAAAGAAAAAGGTGCGTGCAACACTATAGTTATATCATCATAAATCAATTGATCCTAGCTAATTATAAAATTGAAATAGATTTTAAAGGCATTCTATTTGATTCAAATCCTGTCATAATTATGAAGATGAAAATCATCACGACCATTAGACATGTCAATTTTGGGTTACGGGTCGAACCCGACCCGACCCGTAACTGACCCGGATCTATTCGGGTTCGGGTCAACCCGACCCGGTTTTATAAACGGGTCGGTTTTCGAAACCCGAAACCGACCCGTCTCGGTTTCGGGTCAACCCGACCCGACCCGGTTACGGAAGTGACACGGAGTCGCGGACGCGGATAAGGCGCGGAACTGCGGCTGAGGCGTGGACGTCGGAAGCCGGACGCGGACGCTGGCCGTGGAACTGCGGCTGTGAGGCTCAAGTGCTGGAGCAGCGGAGCTGCCGCGCAGGCGGTGCGACGTGACGCGGGTCGCACCGCGAGGTCCGCAACGTGATGCGGGTCGCACCGCTCAGGAGAGCAGACTGGCGCAGACGGTGCGACGTGACGTTGGCCTGGGGCAGCGGGCAGCTCGGGCTGGGGGCCTGGGGCAGCGGGCAAGGGGCAAGGGCGGGAATAAAAATTTTTTAAATTAAACGGGTTTTCGGGTTGACCCGGAAACCCGTCGGGTCAACCCGAACCCGACCCGTTTTTGCAAACGGGTCGGTTTTCCGGACCCGAACCCGACCCGCTTCGGGTTCGGGTCAACCCAAACCCGAAAATTCCGGGTCGGGTTTTCGGGTCGGGTCCAATATTGACAGGTCTAACGACCATCCTCATTGTTAAAGATTAAATAATTATTTATGAGTCTAAGATGATAAGATTGAGTGGCATGAATTTTAGTTTCAAGAAGACAATTGAGGTCATGATTAAGAAGGTAATTGCACCAAAATCCTATAGTCATGCACTCACACTCTAGGATCTATATTGGAAGAATTACACCTATTTTTTATTTTAATCATTTAAGTAGTACTTACCAATAAACAGCAGAAAGAAATATGATTATATTTTTATCTTATCCGGAGTTATCTTTTTCTAAAAATATGTAAAATCATGTAATAAACACATAGCCTAACAAGTAACTAAAATCTTACAACTGAAACAAATGCAAGATAAAAGAGAATAATATGCTATAAATCATCTAAAGAAAAATATGCATCAAAGCCTATCTCGATTATCTGTATCAATTTATCTTTCTATAATTCAGCACATCTCATTCCATTATATAACCAATTACAGTAGAAATAATAATCAACAATACTGACCATTAACGTTAAATAGTGATAATGACAGAAAGCAGTGTTAGTGTCAGTATCAGTATTTAGATATTCAATGAGTATATCTTAAAGGTATCTTGCTTCTACACTTATGACTCCCAATCAGTCTCTCATTATAACTCTCAATTAATGTACTTCTTATAACTCCCTTTGAATCACATGAATTAGTCGTCTCGACTCCTTATAACTCTCAATTAATCTCCGACTTTGTATGACTCTCAATCAGTGAATCACGTGGATCAGTAGGGTATCACGTGGAGTTATCATATCATATATTTAATATCATTCAATACTTCATTTAAAATGTAATAAAATTATATTAAATCATTTAGAATGATCAAATCTATAATATATCCAAACTTGCAAGATGAAAGCTTATGAAATCAGGAGGTAATGCTTATTAAATATATATATATATATATGGTGTGCGTGTGTGTGTGTGCTCATCAGATCAACGCCAAAATGCTCTACTTTCAAATTTGTATATTTTTCAAGAAAATTTATTTCACATATTTGAGTCATTACACATGCACTCTATCAATCCCATTAAGACCACACACATTCTAAGCTCTTTAAATGAGAAAAATATAGGGACCAGCTCAATATGCTCATACTTGGTTACTTGTGGCATGATGGACCAATAAGCTCAAATCTAGTTGGTAGGAGGATATTGATTAGGATTATCAATAGGAAAGTCAATAATCAAGATGGAATTATTGTGGTTATCGGTTGAGAGCCCACAAGAACTATAGGGTCTGGTGGGCAAAGAAGTTGAAGAAGAAATCAAATTATTTGAGATTACCATGGAATCCCAACTAAAAGGATGGTGTACTGCTAGGAATGTATGAGCACTAATAGAAAGCATAAAAACTAATTGGGAAAGCTGAATTTGTAATACCTATTGAAATAATAATTAGTTTCGCCTAATTTGATCGGATCTATTAAAGGTATCTCACTAAAATTTTGTATTTATTTCTTCTGCATGCGAATGTATGAATCTATTTTAAAGCGGATCTTGAGGGTCTGTGTGCATACATGAACTTTTGAGAATTTTTCCAACGAGCATCACGACGCTGAGCTATTGAAGTTTCTGTTTTTTCACCAAAATAACTAAAAGCTGAGACACTGTACTTTTGAATGGAGAACACTGCGACACGATAGTACCGAGCGCTATGGCGCTAGACCTATATTTTATAGAAAGATCTTTTTCTGCCAAAGCATTTTAAATCAAAATATATTTTCCTCCCTTAGGCAATTGAGTAGAGAGAAAAATTCTGTTGAGAGAAAATTAGGTTTTGGGTGACTTCGATTTATTTTTTTCTGTTAGCCTAGTACAAAAAATTTATTAGATTAAGGTAGGTTATATTATGCCTATCTTAGTTTTAAAAAATACATATTTATTTAGATTTTTTTGTTTAAATTTATAATTTCATATTGTAAAAATGAGAATAACTTTATAACTGCTAAACTTTCATAGTGTAACTTTATATATGTTGTAGAATTAGCAATTATAGATATTTAAGATTTTTTCTAAAAAAATTACACTAGCTAGTTTGAAAAGTATGTTATTTTATTTAGCTAAAAAAAATTTGGCCCCAAAAAATAATTTTGTGTACAATTAAAGTTTCAAAATAATATTTTGAATAATCCCTGGTAACCTAGTGATATTCTAGAACTATTAAATTATAGTTAGTTCTCAATTATGTTGCCTACCGACAAAACATTCTATGAAATTTTAAAATTAGTTTATTTATATTTCTTTCACTACAATGCAATGATATAAATGCTTATCTATTTGAAATCTATAATTATGAGAAGAACTATTGTGTGATGGAAATTCTAGTATTGAATGTATGGGGTGTTGTTGATGGAATTTTGAAAACATGTTTTGAAAATATTGATTTTATTTGGGAATTTGGAAATTGAAATTGAATTCTAATTCTAAAATCGAATTATCCCATTAGAAAAAGTATATCACCTCGAAAGGTGAAAATAGAATTTCAGAACGGGATTCATATTTAGAATTATAAATCTCATCTTGAGTATTGTGACCAAATGCTGAAGAGAACTCCATATGACCCCGAAGGACCAGGGTGAGGTTCAACTAAATATTCAGCTACAATAATCAAGAAGTGTGATCATCAAGTTCATATCCAAAACTTTATCAAAGAAAGATATATCTCCTCAAAGAGAGAAAATATCATTCAATGATAATTCTTTGAATGTGATAATAACGATCATCTTTTAATCTTTCCCAAAAAAAATCCAATAAAATTTTTAAAAACTTAATTTTTAAAATCAGGTGAATGTGTGGTTCTAAATCTCCTACGAGCGCAAGCCCTCGTAGTTAATTGCATCGTAGGGAGACAGGGTCCCCTACGAAAACTCTCGATTAAAATAGTGACAAAATTTTGTTAGATTTTTTAGGAGTGATATCAAAAAGAGGTGAATTTTAGAAACTCAAAAGGGAATGGATCAACATTGAACAGTTATTATCAGAATCAAGGGAAGAAAAGTAGGGGACACTTTGAGATTCTAGAACAATCCGGAAGTGTCCCAACTTAATATAAGTGTTGGGCTTTACATTTTAGATTGAAAGAAGATTTAATTAAAGTTGAGCATTTTATTAGAAATTTGGGATTATATTCCCGGAGGTTGGGGTCTTATAATCAAAGATCTGCCTCGGATCCTAGATTTAAATTTGGTCACTGGACCACAGTCGTCTGAACCTAACTAATGCAGTGCAAGATCTGGACTTACCTCGGCCGGGATTGGAGAGCCAGCTAACCACCTAATCGATTTAAAATACATGAGTCCGATCTTTTATGAAAGAATGTTAGGGGTATTTTATTTAAGGTTTTGGAGAGCTGGGGCCGACATCTAGAGATTTTTCTAAACTGTCCCTTTTGACTTATGCTGGGTGCAAAATGCTAATGACTAATGCAATTAAATTTTGATATTTTTAATTTATTTTTAATGCAATGCATGCTAGTTGACAACTTCAAATCATGAATGCTTGAAAGTTAAAAAACAGGCTTAAAAATATTTTTTTAGAAGACTGGACTTCCCCAGGTCCTACAACTCGTCCTCATAGGTCAGACTATCCGAACTCTACCCATAGGCATGGAAGGTTCTAAAGCAAGGAAAGAGAAAGTGCAAAAATATGCATGTGACCCTGGGGTCGATCCCTGGCTAATTCCCTAGATTCGTTATATTTTTATGTTATCTAGACTCATTAAATTTTAAACTATTTAATTATGAGTATAAAACTTTCACACCCTCACGAGTCTCACATATCCAGGCAAAAATAAAAGTGACACACAAACATAAAAAAACTAAGAAAAGAAGGTAGTTCTATACGCAATCATTTCATCACATCAAATATTAATGAATTAATTAATAAATATTCATAGGCAAAGTTGCGTTGCTTATTACAAACTAGGGTCTTGTAAAAAGTAAAGTGACCGGACACCACTGATAATAAACCGAATTCTAAACCTAGTAGAGATGCAAGTGATTTTGAATGAGATACTTTCTGTATTCAAATCTTTAATCTTGTTCTCCTCCAAGCTCCTTTCCTTTAGGCTCCTTGGATTTTTCGTAGTAGACTACTCAAATAGATAAGGGGGCACTTCATTTGAGGGGAAGGCCACTCTTTCCTCTTTGGATAGGGAAGAAGTGATACAAATTTGGATCTCCAAATAGAAAAGGGCTACTCCTCTAAGGGATGTCCTTTTCTCTTTGGAGTCCAAGATTTGGACCTATATATCCCAATTTAAAACTCCTCTTTCACAACACTTTATATTTACACAAATTATAATATTTATATGAAAATAAAAAAAAATTATAGACTCTCCTGTAGGGTTATCCTAAGTAGTTAATAAATCAAAATATATTTCCAAGCAGTTATATATATATGCAAATAAATAAATAAACACACTGGCCATGCTCTTTTTATTTGGGGGCTTAGCAGCTGAAGCACCTGTGTAAGCATTTTTATAATTGATTTTATTTAGCCCCCTTTTTTTATTGCCCTACATGAGCGTGGCCACATGTAGAAAATTATGTGAACATCCAGATCGCTCATATCCTAAGGGTAATCTAGTCGCCAAACACATTAATCATCCACAGAGTGCAGTAAAAAGTAAGCAGACACAACATGGTAATTTCATCCACAACATGCAGTAAAATCACAAAAAATCTGGCACACAGCGAAAAAGTAAACACCGGCCTAACCTAGATCTAGATTTGGTTGTCCTAGCAAACCTAGTAAAGTGTTTGTAAAAGATCGTGTGGCTGGGGTAGATCCTAAGTCGAGTTGTTAATTAAAGTTTTCTAAGATTTTGGATTTGTTAAGGCTTAAAAGGAGATTTAAGTTAGAGTTTAAATATTAATATATTAAGAATTTTATTTAAATATATTTTAAGGATTAAATAATTACTACCTTTATTTCACACCGAGGCCGTAAAATTTATTTTACCTTCATTGGGGCTAAGCTAATAGCTTCGTAGGCCTAGGTTATCAGTAGTAATCGGGGTTGATTAAGTTAATTTAAACTGAATGAAATTGAAGGAGTGGATTAATATTAATAAGAATTAATTATTGATTTTAAAGGATTTGTTGAGAATTTTATTAACCAAGTTTGAAAATTCTGGAATTTAGAAGAATTAATGAATTTTAGGAAAAATTATATAAGTGTGTTAAATGAGGGGTCAAAAGTTGATTTTTAAAATTAGAGGGAATCTTAAAGGTTTCATATTTTTAATAAATACTAGGCCTTATTATGAGTTGTTAGATTGGTGGCACACTCGATTTAGAGTTTACTATGAAAAGTTATGATTTTTAGAAGTTTTGACCCGATTTTGACCTAGAGTTGACCAAAATGATGACTTTTTGACTTTGACCAGATTTTGGGGGTTCTACATTTTAAGAAAATACTAGATTTTAATTAGAGTCATTGGCCACTTAGTTTGATTAATTTGAAATTTTCTACAATTATTAATAAATTTTAGAATTTTGGGTATTTATTGGAATTTTCTAATTACCTTAATTAGGAAACCTTTTTAGTGGTTTGAACCAAAATTAATCCTAAACCTCTTAAAATCATCTCCAAAGATCAGAAATGATCTAAGGAGAGATCAGCAAGTGTTTACAGATATTTTGGAATTTTTAATAATTTTTAATTAATTAAAATTGATTGAATATTAATTTTGATTAAAATTAAATTTAGGGGGATTTTAATGTTAAATTAAAGGGATTTTAATTTATACAGATTAAGAAATTAATCAGGGTCAGTTAGAGATGTTTTATAAAATTTTTAGGGATTAATAAGAATTTTGGTGAATTAATTAGGCTTTAGGCCAATTTTAGAGAGGGGATTTTTTTTGCTCCTAATTAGTGGACCAAATGGGCACCAAACCTGATGAGATTTGGGCCATGAGATCACCTGACCTCAGAGCCTAAACACACCAAACTTGAGCCTTAGTGGAATTCTCTAAGGTGGCTAACCAAGCCACCTAAGGTGATCCCTAAGTCACCTTAGAAAAATTCTAGGGTTGGATTGGGGATAAATCACTGGCCCTAAACTCCCTATACTACACATCATCACCACATTCACAATCAGATCCTAAACATCATTGGATAGATCATGATTCCAATTTGGGTTTAAGGGTCAACTTATGACCCTTAAACTAAAATTGGCATGATAATGCCTTTGAACACTTCAAACAGGGGAGGCAAAATTTTGACATGTCAGGGACATGCCCAAATTCATTCTTCCAAAATTCCATGCCTTGATGAATTCATTTTAAGTAATAAATACAATAATTAATAAAACACTAGAATTGAAATTAAACTTAATACATATGCAATTAGAGCCTGAAATTATAAGGTTTTTGTATATCTCCTTGAGATCTTTCCAATGAGCCTAAGAACACCTAATTTGGTCAAGTGTGCAGGGAGATATCAAATTTTGAAGTTTCCCTTGATTTTTTATAAAATTAAATCCTCTAATTACCCAGTTAGCTGGCACTTTATACTCGACGCATTACGATTGGCGGAGCAATCATTGGTGGCTGACTGGATAATAGTCGAATTCACCGTAGCCATCGGATGGGCGATCGGACGGCCACGATCAAACGGCCTCCAAAATCGTTGGATCTAATCTGCGCCGTTGATTAAAATCAACAGCTAGAATTACGTCTTCCACCTCTCGCGCGAACCCGAAGCCATAGGGCTTTTTCGGCATGATTCGAGCGATCTCGCCGGTGAACTTTGATGAAATTTTACAGAGATGATTAGGGGGAGAGAAACCTTCAATCCAATGGTGGAGATCCACTGGGGTGAATGTTTCCTTCACACTTGGACCGGACTACCTATCTAGGGAGCTCGAGATCAAAAGATTACCGCAGAGAAGGCCTCAACGAATGAGCTTCTCTATCAGGAAGCTTCAGGGGATGAAGGCGAGCAGATCTCCTTCAGACACCGGGACTAGAGGATGGTTGGAGATATGACTTCGAGCGTGATGATGAAAGCTTTCTCTGGAGTTCGCTCAAACAGATCGACGGAACAGTCTGGGTAGCTTTGAAATGAATCAGGAGTTATGGGGGGAGCTCTAGGGAGTGATTTTGAAAGCCTGGGATCGAATGGAAGCTGATGGGATGAGTTGCCCTATTCAGCCACATCCCACAAGCTTGGACGGCCGAGATTAACTAGGAGGAGCCTCGGATGAGCTCCAAGTGGAGGGAGACATCCTCCCAGAGGGCTTGTGAGCCTGAAGTCGGCGAGCCCAAGCCTTTGGAAGGCTTTGGGTCAGGATCAAACTGGGGGGACCACCGGTGCTTGTTCTCCATTGGTTCCTACCGCTGCCAGCCGGGTCTGGGTCGGGTTGACCTAGAAAGAATGAGAGGGACATGCTGGACTCAAGGGTGAGCTCAATTGGGCCTGGGGAGGTCCAATTCGATCGGGTGACATAGTTTAACCCAAACCTGCTCGGTTTGGATTGAATTGGGCTCAATCCAGGTTAGAACAGACCCTGGGCTTGATGTGGGAGATGGGTCTGGGTCTGGTCCATCCAATGCAAGTGAAAATTGGGTTCAATTTGGCTTGAGTTCAAAAATGGCTCGGGTTCATCAAAATCTTCTCAATTTGAGCCGAATTGGGCTCAACCTAGGTTAGGACAGACCCTGGGCTTGATGTGGGAGATGGGTCTGGGTCTGGTCCACTCAATGCAAGTGCCAATTGGGTTCAATTTGACTTAAGTTCAAAGATGGATTGGATCCATGTGGTTTTGACCACTTTGGGCTAGCCCAAAAGTTGACCCAAGTCAACCCAAGGCTTGACCTAACTGGGGGAAGTGCATTGGACCTAGGGCCACCTAATGGAGGTGTTGGTTAGGTTCAATTGAGCTCAGGATAGGAGTTGGCTCAATCCCAAGTGGTTTTGGCCACTTTGGGTTAGCCTAACTCTTGACCCAAGTGGATTCAATGGCTGGATTGGTTAAGGGAGGTATATTGGATCAGGGGAGACCCAATGACATCTTGGTTTGGGTTCAATTTGATTAAGATTGAGAAATGGCTCAAAGGGGACCTTTGTTTGAACACTTGGGTCAAGCCAAAAGGCTAACCCAAGTGGACCCAACGCTTGGGTCTCCAAGGGGGATCTCTTGGAAGCCTAAGGAGTCACCCCATGGGTTTAAATGAGATTGAAATGATTTTGATCAAAAGGTTTAAAAGAAAGGAGGGGTATATAGGTCATTTGGTCAAACTTTGTTGACTTGGTCAACCAAGTTGACCTAGGACTAGGAGTTAGGTCCATTGAAATCAATTTGGTCATATGAACCTAATGGATGGGGTATTAAAGTGTAGAGGGGTCATTTTGGGTCAAAATGACCATTTTGACCCTTACGGGGCCTTTAGGTCAAAATGGGTTGAGTTGGTCAACCAAGTTGACCCAAGGTTGAAATTGAGTTCAAGAGGTCTCAAAAAATTATTTGAAAACATTTGAAGAAGATTTCAAAGATTGATGGGTAAATCAAGTTGAGTTTAGGCCAAAAGTCCAAAAATCCCTTTTAAGAGCATTTTGGTCATTTTGGCCTTGAGTCATTCTGGGTCAAATTGAATCTAGCAAGATGTAGACTATTGCTTAACAAGTCAATATCAAGGTATTGGGAGTGGTCAAAGGGTTTGGAGGGGACTCCAAGGCCAAATTCTATTAGGTGAAAGGCCCAGTGGCATTGATTGTAAATATTTGAAGGTTTTGTAATCTTTGAAATTGAATTAGGTTTATAATGTTAGAGTCCTCCAAATGAGTTAAAATTTAGAGGGTTGGCACTAGAGACATGTCACATCAATATGGAATTGACAGACCCTGAATCAGATGCCAATTGACTGGGTTTCAAGGTGATGAAAAAATCTGGATATAAAGGGTTTCAGGACCTGAGCCTTTAACCCTGGGTTCTTGGTTTGAATTGAGTTAAGATCTAGATTGGACCTGAGGTCTAGGAACTAGGAAGATCCTAGGATCTAAAGTTCAAAGAAACCTAAGGTCTAAAGCTCGAGAAGGAGTTAAAAGTGACCTCATACAAAAATGAGGTCAACAGGTGTCAAAAGGGTTTGAATTTCTAAAATCTGATATATGTTGAGCATCAGGAGTCATAAGGGCTTATTTTCTGATATGCTAGCATGAGGTATCATAAGAGCCTAGTTCTTCTATGAGGTATAAGGGTATGAGAAAAATCTTTTTTTTTTGCTCTAATATTTGGAGTACTTGTTTATTTATTTTAAATACACAGCCTAATTTATTTCAGTTATTTGCAAGTTATATTTTACTGTGTAATGATTTATTTTTAATAACTCATAAATTCATTTAATGTGCATAAAAAGAACTCATAAATTCATTTAATGTGCATAAAAAGGGTTATTTATTAAAAATTTAGATTAGTGTGTGTGACCTGTTGAACTATGTTAGCTCACACCTATTCTACATTCTGTTCAGGTTGGAGGAAAGGGAAGGCGTTGGTTGAGTTGCTATACTCTCAAGTTCTATCTATCTAAGTATTTATATGAATTGTTTAATAATTTTTTCATATAATCATGACTATTTGTAAAAAAGAGTTTTTTAGTACATATATTACCATTGAATTCCATTGTATTTATATTTCTTACACCTAAAGCTTCATTTGGTACAATTTTCTCCTGCTTTTAAAGCAGTTTTTTAGTACATAATTTTTTAAACAAATTTTTGTACTAAAAAATTATTTTAGAAAACAGTAAAAAAGTTGTCCCAAATAAACCCTAAATTTTTATATTTACTTATATAACATCATAATCTTTAAAGCACATAAAAAATTTAACCATTATTAACTCATCTAAACTAAAATAAATCATTTTATACATACATTTTAACATAACTTAACACATGAATATCATATGAGTAAATATAAAGATTTTAGATAAATTAAAAAGAAAAAAATTATTGGTATGTTTTAGAAAAAGAAAAAAGAAAACATAGCACATTAGCAAAATCATATTTGGGCATCATTGTAACCTTTTTCCAAAAGGAATTCAATCATGTCTAAGAATCTAGCACAAGATTCTCACAAGATTGCTTGCAATCTTACACCTAAAGTAATTGCCATGTGATGCTTTCAATTCAGCAGTCACTTTTCCCCATTTCTTCAGAAGACAACATAAATGATAATTCTTCAGAGATAATTGCTTCTGACACTGCTATTTCAAGGAGAGAAGTAGCTTTCCAAAGCCCCTCAAGTGGTCATACTTTGCTTGTGAAGAAGATCAGCTTTCCAACCCAAATGCAGTGATTGTAAGAATCCAATGAGCAATCAGTTAAGAGGAGCTTTCACCAACCAATTTTAATTAAATACAAATATTTTTTATTTTTTATTTCTTATTTCAAAGGAGCCCCTCGGCAAGAAAAATAAAATGTTTTTTACTAAAACTCTGTTTTAAGAAGTAATAAAAAAATCGTCCTGAATAAAGCATAAACCTAAACCTAACCTGACACAACATGAAAAGCATTAAAGCTCTTTAGGTTTTATTTTAATTGTTGTCCTTTTAGCGAGCTTCTGTTCCTTTAAGGACCTGTTACTATTAAATGTTTAATGTGTTGGCTCTCCTTGGATTTTCTTTAAAAAAATATTAAATTATGATAATTTGCTATCAAAATTGAATTTAAATATTGGACAAATTTTTTAATTTGAATACAACATCTAAAAACAATTATAATTGATTTCTAGTTTTTTCATGAAAAAATTAATCAAATTAATCAAATTGGTGAAGACTTATTTTTTATTGACGGAATCCTAACAAAATTTCTTTCGAGTCACTAACATTGACCAAAATCTGACCTAAATATTACATGGGTTGATCTGAACTTGAATTTTTCATGTCAGATTCGAACCGTATTTTCTTATTTGATCCAATATTTACACCACTATTTGAAACATATGACATACAGATTTGAACAACAAGAACATAGATTATAGAGCACATTAGACATGAATTAAACCCTAAACAAATTTTAAAGAATGAATAATTAAAAGCACTAATCCTCCTTAGCAGTTGGCCTAAAATATGCCCTCACCTTCTATGTTGATCTACCACTTATGATAATTGAAAGAGGCTTTGTTTTGGATTGTTCAACTAAAATAAAGGGAAAAAAATTGAGCTACGCTACGCATCTAATTCTCCAGCTAAGAGTGCCTGCCAGCTAAAGCAATGTGTTTCTGATTCTTCAGTTAAAGGTCTAAATCAGAGTTGTCCTTTGTTTTTTTAAACTAAAGATTTACTAATGGTTAAGCTAAATTTGATCAATAGTTTATTATCACCATAATCTGTAATTAATTTCAACTCTAATTTTAATTAATTAAATGATTAAGAAAGGAATCAAAGTATTATGTTTTCGATCTTTTTCTGTTGTTATCATCAGTAGTAATTAAAGCACAACTACAATTAATTAGCTCTTTAAATTACTCTATTGGAAATCATGAAATAAACCACCATATTAGTTTTTTAGAGTTGAAGCTGATTTTAAAAAATTAAAGAAAGTGTTCTAGAAAGTTCTAGAAAAGAAAGGAGTTCATAATGCTTATGTTGAAGTCATTAAGGAGATGAATATAAGAGATTTTACTTGTGTACGTTCAAACACAAGGTGGTTTGCTCAAGTATTTTCCCATTTCAATTAAATTACGTTAAGGATCGATTTTAAGCTCATATATATATATATATATATATATATATATATATATATATATATATATATATATATATATATATATATATATATATATATATATATATATATATATATATATTTATATTTATTTATTTATCAAGGATGTTTTTAATGGATATTTGCAAGAAGATGTACCCTAGTGTATGTGTTTTGCTGATGATATTATTCTTGTTGATAAGAATATTGAAAGAAATTTTGAATTATGGAGGTTAATCTTTTAGTTTAAATGTTTTCGTTTGAGTAGATCTAATACCAAATACATGGAGTGTGATTTTAGTAGTGATACGTCATGCAAAATTTATCTTGATCGGACACGAATATCGAGGCAAAAAGTAAGTTGGAAACTTCAAAAATTAAATCCAGAATCATCTGAACTCTGATTTTAGCAAACTTATAGTCGAACTGATCGTCTCGGAAATACAAACCCAACGACACCAAATTTAACTCGATCCGAGCCCAAGTGAGCCCAAATCAAGCACCCGAAGTGCTATTGGAAAGCTCATACCACAATTTGAGTTACCAATTTTAGCGAGCTTATAGTCGAATCAAGCGGCTCGACAAGACGAATCCAACAAGCCCAAGATCGCCAAATTCCGACATCACTAAGGCCTTCAAATGTCTAACGAACGGTACACGATCGAAAGATTCAATATCGGCAGTCCATTCGACCACTCCCTATTCGCTCCTGATCTCACGCCTATTTACAAACTATGCCACTCCAGAAAAACTATAAATAGAGCCTTCATTCTTCACAAAGGGGACTCAAGTAAGAAGAAGAGGAGAAGAAGAAGAGAAGAGGGAGGAGAAGCAGCTCCTCCTCGACCACCGCCTGAGTTCTTCCCGTCGCTTGAATACGCCGGAATTCTGCCGGATATTCGGGAGACGCCAAAATTCTGCACAACTTTGTTTCAATTCAAAAGAAACTTATTGTAATATGATCGTCCTGACTTGTGGGACGAATCAGCTTCTTGTAAGTCATGCAATACTAGTGGAACTTTTCAACTGGGCGCGGCCCCATGGTTTTTCCCTTTTCAGGGTTTTCCACGTAAAAATCCTGGTCTTCTTTTATCTCCTATTTGTGTGTTGAATATTCATACAACGCTCATACGTAAAATTACAAATTCTACCGTCGCGTATATTCTAGCCCGCAACAAGTAATAATAGATCTAGTGGTGAGATTGTGATATTTGGTGATCAAGTTAATAAAAAGAGTACACATTTTTTATATCTCAGATTTATTATTCAATGCGATGATGAAATAGATGTGAATATTATTAGCATAATTCAAGTTGGATAGTTGAAGTGGAGGAATGCAACGAGTTTGTTGTGTGATAACAAAATTTTCCTCAAATTTAAAGGAAAAATTCTATAAGATTGTGGCGAGACCAACAATTAATGTTTGAAGGCTCGGAATGTTGGTCATTAAAACATTAGCATATGATTAACTTGTGTTATAGAGATGATGATGGTCAGGTGGATTAGTGGTTTTATGCTTAGAGATAGAACATGAAATGAGTATTTATGTGAAAAGGTTGGAGTAGCTCCAATAGCAGACACTATAAGAAAATGCCCAGTTACTAGTGGACCAAATCCGCCGGTAAAAATATAAATACACTGGAAAATTCCATTTTCGGTGAATTTTTGATGAAAATGCATCTGACGATAATTCGCGCGTTGAAAAATGTAAACCGACTTTGAAAAATTCCATTTTATGGTGCATTTCCGTCGAAGAAGATGATGCTAATAAGTCATCTTTCTTAAGCAAATTCCTGCGTTTAATCCATCGATATTTCCAGCGCATTTGTACATCGAAAGTACCAGCGGATAATCTGCAGCCCCAATTCATACCACAACTATCAATGGATGGAATCGGCGAATTTTCCGCTGGAAATTCTAGCGCAAAAGTGCGCTAGAAAGAACAATCCATTTTCGTTGTATCGTATTGCCGACAAAGTTTTCGATGGATTATCTATCAAAAACCTGTAGCATAAAAAAAAAATGACATCCAACTTATATGAAACAGATTTCTACAAAACAACTTGTATAGAAAAGTTTCAATACTATATACATTCAAACATACATCTCTAATAAAAAATATCATCAAATATTTAACATAAACATACAAACATGAACAAAATTAAGAAGAATATCATCAACAAATATCCAATAATTAACAAGTGCAGATGTACAGAAAATAAATAAGTACATATGTCCAAAATAAATAAATACAAATGTCCATAATAAAACATACAAAATCTATTATGAATCAGACCCTTCATTTACTGAAGTTGTACTCTTCTACTACAGGAAAATCGCTTATCACCGACAGAATTTTTGACGAAATTTTTGATTTTATAGCCTATTTTAATTAATTATTAATTTAATAACTTTAACTAATTAAAATTTAGTTGTTAAAGTAATAATTAGTTTAATTATTTATTAATAACTTTAACTTATTATTCTATTAATGACTTTAATATTAATATTAAAAACTTTAAATTATTATTCTAATAATAAATTTAAATTTAATAATATTATTATTAATCTTAACTTGTTTATTAATAATTTTAGCTTATTATTTTATTAACAAATTTAATATTAATATTAATAACTTATTTTAATTATTTATTATTTTTTTGTGGAATTAGCTTATATAAATATAAAATAGTTCACAATTTAACACATTTTACTTCTTTGCAGAATGGTTGACACCCTGAAATCGAACTAAATAGGTCCTTGGTTCGATTCTTCCCGCGGACAGGTAGTTGGACGCGCGTGGGCAGCTGTGCGGGCAGGGGCAGCCGGGGCCAGCTAGGCAACATGTGCGGGCAAGGGCAGGCTGGCCTGTGGGCAGCCTGGCGGGCAGTTTGGTAGTTTTTTTTTTAAATAATTTTGTTTGTTATTCCGGCGGTTTTTTTTTCCACCAGAAAACTTTTCTAACGAAAAAATTCCTTAGAAAAAAATTTTTCGGCAGTTTTTATTCGACAATTTTTTTTTTTCAACACTCATTTTACCGCCAATTTCTTAAAGGATTCATGTCATTATTGTTTGACTAATTTTACGCTGACTGTCGACTACCTAACGCAACCCTCCACTTTTCCCATCCAGGACTTGGGACCTGGCAATGACAGTGTTAAACTTGTCCGCGGGAAGAATCGTAATGCGATGCAAAGCCATTAGCTTTTAGTGATTTATATAATAGATTAGATACTAAAGAGGGAGAAAGATATATGTATAAGTTAGCCAAACAAAGAGATAGGAGTAGTAAGGATTTAGTTCAAGTGAAGTGTATTAAGGATGAAAATCAAAAAATATTTTTCTTAGAAGATGATATTCAAGAAAGGTGTATGAGATATTTTGCTAAACTTTTTAATGAAGATTATGAAAATAAGATTGACTATAGTGATCTTAGAACCATAAATGAAAATAAAGATTTATGTTTTTATCGGCGTATTAGTAAAACAGAAGTTAGAGAGACTTTAAAGAAAATGAAGGATGGAAAAGCTGTTGGACCTTATGATATTCCAATAAAGGTGTGGAATTGCTTAGGAGATGAAGGAATTTCATGACTTACTAAACTTTTTAATACTATTTTGAAGACTAAAAAGATGCCAGATGAGTGGATAATGAGTGTGTTAATTTCTATTTTTAAGAATAAAGGTGATGCACAAGATTGTGCGAATTATAGATGTATTAAGTTAATGTGTCATACTTTAAACTATGAGAGCGAGTTATGGAGCATAGGCTGCGACGTGATACTGATGTTTCTCAAAATCAATTTGGATTCATGCTGGGTAGGTCGACTATGGAAGCCATACATTTATTAAGAGGTTTGATGGAGAAATATAGAGAAAATAAGGAGGATCTACATATGATATTTATTTATTTAGAAAAAGCATATGATAAAGTTCCAAGAGAAGTGCTATGGAGAGTTCTTGAAAAGAATGGAGTCAATAATGCTAATATTCAAATCATTAAAGATATGTATGCAGGAGCTATTACTTGTGTTCAAACACAAGGTGGATTGACCAAGTATTTTCCTATTTCGGTTGGGTTACATCAAGGATCAACCTTAAGCCCATATCTTTTTGCTTTAGTCATGGATGTTCTCACTAGACATTTGCAAGAGGATGTACCTTGGTGTATGCTTTTTGCTGATGATATTCTTCTTGTTGATAAGACTAGAGAGAGAGTTGAAGGTAAACATGAATTATGGAGGTCAACCTTAGAGTCTAAAGGTTTTCGCTTGAGTAGATCTAAAATGGAATATATGGACTGTAATTTTAGTAGTAATAGACCTAGAGTGAGGGGATTGTGACTTTGGGCGATCAAGTCATTAATAAGAGTACCCATTTTATATATCTTGGATCTGTTGCTCAGTGTGATGGTGAAATAGATGGAGATATTATCAGCAGAATTCAAGTTGGATGGTTGAAGTGGAGGAATGCATCAGGCTTGTTATGTGATAAAAATGTACCCCTCAAAGTTAAGGGAAAATTCTATAAGATGGTAGTGAGGCATGCAATGCTTTATGGTGCCGAATGTTGGCCATTAAAAGAGAAGCATAATACTAAGTTAAGTGTGGTAGAGATTAGGATGCTCAAGTGAATGAGTGGCTTTACCCTTAGAGATAGGATACGAAATGAGCATATACGTGAAAAGGTTGGAGTAGCTCCAGTAGAAGATAAGATTAGAGAGAGTCGCCTTAGATGGTTTGGTCACATAAATTGTCTGCCTTTCGATGACCCAGTTAGGAGAGTAGATGTATTAGATTTGACTTATGTTAAGAAAGGTAGGGATAGACCTAAAAAGAATTGGCTAGAAAATATTAGGAATGACCTTTCTTTATTAGATTTAAATGAGAATTTGACTTTTAATAGGACACAATGGAGAAAAAGGATTCATGTAGCCGACCCCATGTAGTGGGATAAAGGCTTGTTGTTGTTGTTGTTGTTGTTGTTGTACTCATTTTACCGTCGAAACTTATTCCACCAGAAATTCGTTGGAAAACTTTCAAATCCGTCGGAAACTTAATAATTTTCTACAGAAAAATATGCCGTTAATACATGATTTTCCTGTAGTATTCCTGCTGAAATGCTCCCTCTTTTTTTGCATTTTATCTAACAATTGAGTTTGATGCGTCTGCATTTGCTGCTAAATCTGCATCTTTCAGTCAGCTTGTGCTTTCCTGACTTGCTCTAGCTCGACTGTAAGGGCAGCTACCTATTAGCTATATAAAGACTCCTAGGTACTTACTGAGAAGATAGAGCCACTAGATGTCTGTCCCTCATATGTATAGGCTTGTGAGCCTAAATCATAAACTCTGTTCAATTGTATTACTCCTACCGCTTATGACCAAGTGCAGTAGTCAGAATATTCTGCACCAGAAGAACCTTTACATGTTGCAGTTTGGCTCTCTCGAAGCCGTATAAACTCCTATGAAAGTTAATAAAAAATTAAACAATTTAAATATGACTTCAAAATTATTAAACTTATATACTTACATAGGCTCTCCTCGCTCGCCCATCAACCCATTGCTAGTCCTCTTGCCACTTGTGGGTATGACTATGCAATTGAACATGGGTTAGTTTTCTACCCAGCAGCACTTTCTGTAACTGACATATATTAGTATTCATATTAAAGTAAATTATTAAAATCTTTTAAAATTCCTTACTAAATGTCGTCTGTGCTTAGTATATGGAACTAAACCCCTCGTATGAAGGGAGTTACTACTCATGCCCCCAATAGCATAAGCACTATTTTGTCTATTTTAGTCCATCCTCTTGCTATACTTTGGGCTATCACAAGCACTGTTCAACTCAGCCCATACACTCTCACCAATCCAGAGTGAACGCTCGACTGACTTTCTGATGTCTGTAAACATATCTTGCATGCGAGTCAACCCACACTTCTCAAAATACATTCTCTTTCAACTGTTTAGTGAGAACATCCATAACTAAAGAAAAAAAGCCAACACCTAGGTAAATTCTCTTGCAAATGTCTTGTGAGAACATCCATAACTAAAGTAAAAAACATACACCATGGTACATTCTCTTGCAAATATCTAGTGAGAAAATCCATAACTAAAGCTAAAAACATACACCAAGGTACATTCTCTTGCAAATGTCTAGAGAGAACATCCATAACTAAAGCAAAAAAGCATACAAAAGGTACATTCTCTTGCAAATGTCTAGTGAGGGAACATCCATAACTCAAGCAAAAAACATACACCGAGGTATGCTATATTACTGGAGGAAGGTCACGCAGGGAATGGGGTGGCGGTAACGCATGGACGGCGGCAACTATAGGCAATGAACGGTGGCAACTATAGGGAAGCTCACAGATGGCGGCGCCTGTTGGCAAGCTTAGCGGCGAACGTCGGGAGTAACCCGTCGCGGCAGCGTTCAGGGAAGCTCACAGAGGTGTACAGAGCGAACCGAGAAGAGGGAAAGAAATGAGAAGAAAGACGGCGGAGCAGGGCCCTTTCCATCGAACATTCCAATGGATTATCCATTGGTAATAATACGAGCGGATAATACGTTAGAAAATATTCCTCGAGTTTAAGTAAGCCAGTGCAATTTATGCTGGTGATTCTGCTGGTAATAATCGGTGGAATTTGCGCCGAAATATTTTATATATCGACGAAACACTACAAGAAAAATGTCATTTTTCGATGGTCATTTTCGTCAGAAAAATGGCTAAAATCTGTCGGAAATTAGTATTTCAGGCGAATTTCCAACGGTAAAACAAGCGTCAGAAAAGCCCTTTCAGCGTTAAATATTTTGCCGGAAATATTTCTAGCGAATTTTCGGCAAAAAATTCGTCAGAAAAATATTTCTGGTGGATTATTTTTGCGCTGAAAAATAAGAAAAAAAAAAAAAAAAAATTGTCTCCTTGAGCAGCCGGCCCCACTCCAGCTAACCCGAGCAAGCCCCCAAGCCAGCACACGTGCCTTAACCTCAGCCCGGCCACCTCTTACTTACCCGAACAGCCCGCTCAAGCTACTTTACTGCGCCCTTGCTCGCCAGGGGATAGCGAACTCGAATGGGCCCACCCAGCTAGCGCCGAACCCCCGCCACTTGATGTTATTCCCGCCTCAACCATTAGGCCAAAGATGAAAAGATACTAAAAAGCATACATTTTTATATTTAAAGTAGAACTAATTAATTTATATTAAAATTAATTATAATTAAAAAAAATTAATAATAACATAATTTAAAAAAAATATTATTATGTTATAACGTAATTTTGAAAATATATTATTATATTATAACATAAATAATTTAATTTGATAATAATTTACTAAATTATTTAACTTAATTTAACAAAATTTATAAATATTTATTACAATAATTTTTTAAACATATTTAATTTTTGTTGGAAATTCGTCAGAAATTTCGCTGGAAATTCCGTCTAAATTAAAACCGTTGGAGAGCCAATCGAAAAATACGATAGATCTCCATTGAAAATTTTCCGTTGGAAATCCGCTGGCAAATCCCCGAAATTTCTGTTGAATTTATTTCCGCCGAAAATTAGCTGTTTACTGTAGTGAAACCACAGGCGTATTATACATCGGTAATTTAACGGAGACAATTTCACCGGAACTACCGCCGTATTTTTTGTCTGTTAGGGAGCCGCATTTTTCAACGTATGTGTTGCCGTCAGAAAGTTTGACGATAATAATAGATTTTTTATGTAATGAGATAATATTAGAGAGAGTGATCTTAGTTGATTTGGTTACATAAAACAGTAGCCATCCAACAACCTCCCTAGGAAAGTATATATATATATATATATATATATATATATATATATATATATATATATATATATATATATAGTAGGAATGTCACATAAAAAATAAAAAATAAATGATTATTTAATCAGAAATAAAACATTTCATAATTTTCGCTTGAGATAAGAAAATTTAAACATCTTTTTTATTCAATTATTAGTTATTATACAAATTTCATTTATTTCTAATTAAATATTATCCTCCTCGAATTATTCATCTTACCTTGCTGAGGATTCCAATTTATGTTAAGAGCTGCATACTAATTACTCCTATTTTAAAATTTCATCTTTCCAGCTATTTGACCTCTAAAATTAGATTAAATCTACCAAATTAATATCTCCATTCATAGATGAATTGAGTAAAAATAGTCAATAGATATGTTTCACCTTTCGGCTTTGTTATTTCCACGACCCAACCAACCTTAGCAGCTATAAATGAAAAGTCTGCATCTCTCCCTCCTCTCTCATTAAAACAATGGTGGGAAAAGAAGAGAGAGAGATAGGCAAGAGGCCAGCAGCCATGTGGATTAGCAGGAGATGGGCCACAAGTAAATTAAAAGGAAAGAGAGAGCCGAATCTTCAGCTCTCCATATATAAATATGTAGGCAAATCTATGCCTCTTGGAGATCTGAAATGAAGTGGAAAAAGGGAAAGGTTTTATATGCTTTTGTTATCTTTGATATATCCTTTGATTTTTAGGATTTTATTGCATGATCTATATGTTTTTTCAGCGTTGGATTTTGGTCTTTTTGTTTAGTTCTTTGCTTTTTGATACATGATTGTATTGAGATGGTTAGTTTTGATTTGGTTGTAGAGCTTTCTTTGATTCAAATGAGGGTTTTGTGAGGTTTTAGATTGAGCTGCTTGGTTATGGTTTCCACTGTCCTATTCCAAGGGAGAAGTAATTGGAATAGGCTTGCGGATAGCATACCTTAGGAGCCTGATCAGCCCTGGATGATCCTTCTTTGGATTGAAGGGAGCTCTGCATCTCTCTCTCTCTCTCTCTCTCTCTCTCTCTCTCTCTCTCTCTCTCTCTCTCTTCATTGTTCTTTAGTTAGTTTGAGGAAAGCTTCATGAACCCACAAGATGAACCTTTGTTAATATAATTTGTTATGATACACGCCATATGTAAGAGTAGTGCAATTTTCTTTACATTTTACAGTGTTTGTTTGACTTCTTGCATTTATTCCTGAAGTTTGAAACATATTGGGAGATGGTTGCTATAATTTAGATTTTGGCTCTTATTTATATTACAAATATGCTCTTTTGTGCTATAATTTTTTGTGTTGCAGCCTCTTTTATTTTCAGGTGGATTGGTTCATGGCTGTTTTCAAAGGTTCTTGCAGAAAGATGTTGCTTCAAGGTCTTATCTTGATCTTTTTTTTTTTTTGGATTCTTGGCTTTAGCATCTTTAGCTTGTTATTAGGTATTTTTGTAATCCGGCTTAGTGGCGAAAATCGGCTCTAAGATTTTCTTTTGTTTTATTTTGTAGCTCTTTTGAGCAGAAGCGAGCTGATGATCTCCCTTAAGAACTTTGAAATCGTTTTTATTAATATTAATACATAGACCTCTCCATGAGTTTTATCAAAAAAGAAAAAGACAAAGGGAGATAGTTGCTGAGGCTCTAAGAACTTCAGTTCTCTCTCTCTCTCTTTATTCAGAAAAGAAAAATCCCTATATGGAAACATATTATTTAAGAGATATACTCAGATCTATAAGAGGAGTTGTACGTAGCGCTATGAATTGCACTGAAGCTACACCCAATTGAACTGGTCATGATGGATGAGGTGCATGGAAGCTATATTTAGTACTACAGGATTCTATCAATTTGTGTCCCGTTCGATCGCTATCGAACTTCTGCAATCAGAAATCGGTCACAGATATACAGTCAGAAAATAGCACAACGAGAAGCAGCAGATCCTGAACTCAAATTGCTCAATTAGGTGTGATTGATTGCAAAGTTGATCGCTTATTTGGTCACCACAGAACAGTAATTCTGTACTGATTATGTTTTGTGAAATCCCTAATCCCTACGCTAGGTCTTGCTCATCAATGGAAATCAATTCCTAGATTCCTGTAACAGCTCAATTGGATGCTGATATTTTTTTTTTATTTTTTAAATAAAACAAGAGCACCATCGAGCCTTTATTCCACTACGTGGGGTCGGTTACATCAATTTTTTTTTCTCGGTTGTGTTTTATTAAGAGTCAAATTATTATTTAAATCTAATAAAAATTTTCTTTCTAATACTTTATAATCAAATCTTTTTTGATATATATCTATCTTTTTTTAATATAGGCCTATTCTCCTTATCGGGTTATCGGAAGGTCGAGAAGATGCATTAACACTATTGTTAGGTAACCAACAATCAACGTAAAGCTTGTCGAACAATTATGAAATAAATCTATTAATTCAAAATAATTAAAATTGAAAAGAAAACATTCATTTTGAATGAAAAAAATGCATTTTGTTGGTATTTATAGAGCTGAAAATATATATTAAGTTTCAACTATGGCCAATCAAATAATGAAATCTAAAAACATTAGTACTTCTTTATATATAAATACATATAATTTCAAATAACAAAATAAGCCTTACGGTCAATTTTAATTGAAAGATTCCAGCAATCAAAGCTTTCGAGGGGTCCACCGTCCATTCTCCACAAAGAGGTAACAATGGAGGCTTAATTTTGGCCACACAGTGAAACTGAAGATCAATGGAGCTTTCAGAACGTATGAGAACTTTTTTGTTCTAATAAATTTTTACAACTAGATCTACTAATGCATGAAAACTATAAGAAAGAAAACTACTATCCAATTTTTCCAAAAAAAATAATAAATAATAAATAATAAATAATAAATAAATAAATAAATAAATATATATATATATATATAATACTTATAACAACTAATAAAAATTACTTTTCCTGTAATAGTTGCACATCCATATTATAACTAAATAAAATATTAAAGAACACCATAGAGGTGCACGAAAATATAGACTAAATGACTGCAAGTACTCAAACTAGTTAGATCAATATGAATTAATAACTCAATTACACTAACAAAAGTAATTAATATAGTAATAAGCATTAAAGCCACAAGTAGACAAATATCCAAACTAGAAGGTATGGTGATGTGAAGAGTAAATAAGCTAGCAAAAGAGATAAAGAAAGATTATCAATTTGACGACTAATATATAAGACTTCAACAAATTTAGCACAAAAGCAATTAAAAGATGAATTATCTAACATATTTTAAAGTGTAAGAACTTAAACAAATATGCACGAAAAATATATCTAAGACATAAAGGAAATTATAATACAAAAAAAAAAAAAATCATGATTTAGTACTTAATTGGCCTACATGTATGGCTAATTCTCAACTCGATTAAAATTGTAATATTGCTCTTCCAATTGTAAGCACAACTCCTTTACTTCATTGATTAATGGAGAAATTTTTATATTATATATTGTGAAACCTCTAAAAAAAAAACAAAGCCACACTTTTAAACATCAATGTGTATTTTGGTGAAATAGTTGAAATTTCGTTAAGAAACTTCAAAGTTACCGTGCTCATGTCGGAACAATCGTTGAGTGGGTGACCTCCTAGGATGTTATACCAACAGAACAAAACCGTGAGTCCATGAGACCGAAATAGTCAATACCTCGATATTTAATAGTTTGAACTATTACAAAATAGTATCAGAGCAACACATCAGCAAGAAGATGAGAATTAAGTGTCATACAAGACAAAGTGCTACGTCCGACCTCTTGAATCTTACATGAGACAAAGTGTTATATGATAGGAGCCACCATTCGAACTTGTAGAGGCTACCTCTAGAATCTTGTGCTTGAGGATTATTTTGGGATAATGATACTAACAAGGATGTAAGTTACTTAAGTTGTGGAGATTGTGAAATAATTTAAGTAAAAAAAAAACTAAACTCTTAAACATCGAGAGCCTTTTGGTGTGAAGGTTAGAGTTTCTTTATAAACTCCAAAGTTAAGCTTGATCATATTGGAGCACTCCTGGAAAAAGAACCTCCTGAAAAGTTACATCAACGAGAGTATGAGACATTGAGACTATTAGGCCAAAGCAAATAATATCTCAATAGTTGAAAGATTGGGCTATTATAAATAGTTTAAGAGAAACATCCCTATTGAAAGATGGTGCATGAGTCTACATATAAAATTCTATTTGCCAAGTAGATGATTCTAGGCTAAGAAAACTAATGAGGATGTTAGTTATCTAAGTGAGAGAGATTGTGAAACCCTAATTAAGAAAATAAAGATAAACTCATAAACATTGATACGACATCGCAAAATAATCTTGATTGAGCACGAATCTCGAGGCAAAATCAATCCGGAAACTTCAAAAATTAATTCCGGGAGCATATGAACTCTGATTTCAGTGATCTTATAGTCAAACTGAGCGTCTCGGAAATACGAACCCAACGACACCAAGATCAACCCAATCCGAGCCCAAATGAGTCCGAATCAAAGGTTCGAAGCGCTGTTGGAAAGTTCAAACCGCAATTTGAGTTACCAAACGGTCTCCGATTTTGACGAGCTTATACTCGAATCGAGCGGCTCGACGAGACGAATCCAACGAGCCCAAGATCATCAAATTCCGACATCATTAAGGCCATCAAATATCCAACAAACGGTGCATGATCAAAAGATTCGATATCGACCGTCCATTCAAACCACTCCCTGTTCGCCCTTGATCTCACGCCTATTTACGGGCTATGCCACTCCAGAAAAACTATAAATAGAGCCCTCATTCTACACCAAGGGGCTCAAGTGAAGAGAGAGAGAAGAAGAAGAGAAGGAGAAGGAGAAAGGGGAATAGGAGATTCCTCACCTCCTCGACCACCGCCGCCGGAGCTTTTCCTGCCGCCTGAAGACGCCGGAACTCTGCCGGATTTTCAGGAAACGCCAAGAATTCGCAGAAGAGGAGAAGAAGAAGAGGAGAAAGGGGAAAAGGAGATTCCTCACCTCCTCGACCACCGCCGGAGCTCTTCCTGCCGCCTGAAGACGCCGGAACTCTGCCGGATATTCGGGAGAACGCCAGAATACTTCCCAACTTCAATGGGATGCTGAAATTCTTCCCAATTTACAAGAGAGTTCCCTCCTGACGCCGAAACTCCGCCCAAGTGAAGCCGGAGTTCTCCTCTGCCACCAAAGACGTCGGACTTCTATCCGACGTCGGACCTTCACTCTTCGCCAAGTTTCTACCCGACGCCGGACTTCTACCGGTTATCGGACTTCGCTGGACGTCTATGCGAAGATGCATTTCTTTCCATGGCTGGACTTCTACCTGACGCTGTCCTACTGATCTTCGTCGTCAGACTACAGTCCTTCCGACCCCTGTCGCCAGCCGACTATGGTCCTCCTGACTTACGTCGCTCGCCGACTATAGTCTTTCCGACATCCGCCGCCCGTTGAATACGGTCCTCCTGACTTATGTCACCCACCGACTGCAATCTTTCTGACCTCCGTCGCCCGCCGACTACGGTCCTCCTGACTTACGTTGTCTGCCGACTACAGTCTTCCGTCGCCAGCTGACTACGGTCCTCCTGACCTACGTTGCCCGCCGACTGCAGTCCTTTTAACAAAGCGAACATGTCAATAGTGATTCTTTGTATTTACATCATGTAATGTACTCCATAAGATGTACATCAAGCTAACCCCTTCCACCAAGGAAGGGCCTCATTTGTAATCGACTGCAATACTAGTGGATTCGTTCAAACTGGGCTAGGCCCCGTGGTTTTTCCCCCCTTTTACAGGGGTTTTCCACGTAAAAATCTTGGTGTCTCATAAATGCTAGACCCTCTCTCCTTATCTGATTGCGTGCAGGATCTTCGTACAATGCTAAGACGTTAAATATGATATTTCTCTACCGCCGCGAATACTCCTGGACGCAACAAACATTAAGGTGCCTTTTGGTGAAATTGTTGAAATTTCATTAAGAAACTCTGTAAGCGTGTTCATGCGAATGTAATATTTGGATGTGCGACCTACTAGGAAATTATACAAATAGAACAAAATCATAAGGTCATTAGACCGAAATGATAATATCTCAATGATTAAGAATTTAAGCTGTTACATACACACACTCTCTTCATAAGAAAGTGCAGCTCTACAAATATCAAATTTGTACATAAAATTGAGTTCACAGAATGGTTGGCGGATATACATAACAAAAGGTTAATTGGTTTTATGCTATGAGCTCCTTGCAATGTAGCCATGCATCATCTTCAAGAGCCTCTAAGTTTTTTGCCACATAGCACTCCACCTTTTGGCATCTCTGGATTCTTTTTTGCTAACCCATGACAATATAATGCCGCTACCTTCTTTATCATCAATAAAGAGGAAATACTACAGAAAAATCGCATATTACCTAAAAATTTTTTTGGTGGCTTTCGGGGTCCATTTTCCGGCTGTTTAGGATGAAATATGACGGACTATTTTTTTTTTGCAGATTTTCAGGCAGTTGTCCAGTGGCTATCTGGCGGCTTTGTTTCC
Source organism: Dendrobium huoshanense (assembly GCA_016618105.1). Taxonomy (NCBI): domain Eukaryota; kingdom Viridiplantae; phylum Streptophyta; class Magnoliopsida; order Asparagales; family Orchidaceae; genus Dendrobium; species Dendrobium huoshanense. The sequence goes on along the minus strand of CM028354.1, from coordinate 20,655,960 downwards.
GACGACGTTTCTGGTGGCTTTTTCTTATTACATTTCAAATAAAATTTTTTTGACAATTTTAACACTTGCCCTTCCAGCAAACTGGTTGGAGCTTTGAAGCATACTTATTTCGAATCCCACAGCATGCGGCCAGGTAGCCGGGCGGCTTCATTTTTTTAATATATATTTTTTTAATTTCAGGCGGATATGGCCGCCAAAAAATCACCAATTTTAGTTTCCAACTTGGTTTATACTGATGGAAAAAAAAATCCGTCTGGAAGCCACCGGAAAACTTTATTATACCACTGGAAATTCGCCCAATTCCGTCAGAAAAAGCCGCCGATAATGATAAATTTTCCTGTAATTAAATGCCAACGAAGACTATCTTTCACCTATATTATAAGAGAGATGACAATAAGAAGGAAGCTAGCAACATAAATATTGGGTGATGTTAGCAAGCATAATAGGCCTCTCACTAGATTAATTTAAAAGGCTTATTACTATAATAATTAACTATATTTTATTTTATTTTACTACTAGTTAGAAAGCGATATTAATATCTAATTAATGATTAATCACATTAACTCAATAAAATAAGTCAAAATTACACACAACCCAATAAATATATCAGCATGCATCCATGCTAAACATATATATATTTTTAATACAAATTATATTATGATGAATTAAAAAATTATTAAATTTATTTTAAAATGAATACAATATAAAATTTTAATATGCAACACAGAAATAAATCTAATAATTTTAAAATATTTTTTTAATATTTAAATTAGGTTGAATGAGATAAAATATGATATTCTCCATTTTAAAGCAATTGATTATGAGAATGTTTCTATTTTTGGGTGTAATTAAGACTTAATTCGTTTTGAAAACTTTTTACTGTTTTATGAATCAATTTTTTAATATAAATTTTTTGGTACTTAAAAGCTATTCTAAAAAGCATTAAAAAAGTTATTTCAAAAGAAGACTAAAAGTCAAGCCAGCTCGTGAACTGACTCAAATTTGGCTCAATAAATAACTCAAAAATTGAGCTCAATAAAAAAAAAAAGCCAAAATTGAGCTAAAGCTAACTAGACTTCTTAGTTCTTGAGTTAATTCATTTAAAAAAGATTAATAAAAAATATATTTAAAAGAGCTCCCATATTTGTTATGATTATCATCCACCCTCAAGTTGATGATCTTGTCAGTTAGTGTCAACTTGTGACGAAGCGCATGAAACCGAGTAATTGACAACGGTTTAGTGAAGATATTAGCTATTTGATCCACAATTAATATAACGGATTATGAGAATGTGATTTTTAACATAATCTCTTATGACGTGAAAATTAATATTTATATATTTTGTTTTTGTATAGAATATGAGATTATTAGCAAGAGCAATTTCTAAAACATAGTCACAATATAATTAATCAATGGATGATGAAAGAGGAATACAAATTTCTCATAAAAGTTGTCTCAATCAAATCATATTAATGGCAGCGGTGGCTACAACACGATAGTTGTTCTTCGTGGAGGACCTTGCAAAGAATTTTTATTCCGTCAGGTTACCTGATGTAGCTCTACATCAGGTAGCCAATAATATGTCGTCACGTGCTCTTATTCTTTACCGCGCGGCCCGACGACTCGACTCAGACCGAATCCGAGATTACTATGTTCGCGTATTGCTCGGTATTGCTAGGTATTACTCGGTCTTGCTTGACAATAACGAGAAATACTACTCTGTGAAGATCAATACCGAGCAATACCTAAAAGAACTCGGTATTGCTCTTCACAGAATGGTATTTTTCGTTTTTGTCGAGCAAAATCGACCAATACCTAGCAAAGACGAGCAATACGCAAACTCCCGGGTCCGTTCCGGGTCAGGTTGTCGGTCCGCGCGGTAAAGAGTGAGAGCACGTGGCGATATATTATTGGCTACCTGACGTAGATCTATATCAGGTAACATGACGAAATAAAAATTCCCTTGCAATAGCTTTCTATTTTTTAACTTGCCAAGAAATCAAGTTATTTTCATGATTAACACAATATCCTGTGATAGATTTTTAATCCACAAGGTCTCCAGCCCAATCAGTCACAATATGCTCGTAGAGTAATATTGTTTTGCAGAATAGGTAAACTGGAAGATATGGTTTCTTTGATATAACAAAGAAGTCATTTGAGAAGTTGGTAATGTAAATTAAGAGGCTGCTTGCTTTATTGTAAAAGTGCAAACACTTATAATTATTTTCTTTGAGAAATTTTGAGTATTGACTTTTAGATTTCTTTTAGTTTTATAATCGAACTTGCCATCACAAATGATATGTCACCTTAGACGGTGAAGAAGTCGTTCTCCGATAGGTTCAAATTACAAAACTTCAAACCTCTTATTGACTATCATAATCAAATTTAAAAAAGAATTACATATGAATACAAAGTGGCCAATATGATGTTCAAGCTTTGATAGTTAGAGTGCTCTATCATCAATTATTATATTCATATCATCATATTAAACTACATATGACCCTGAAGAAGTCAAAATGTCATTTGAATATGCATCTAACTACAATAATCTAGATATGTTCATTAGTCATTCAACTCCTATTTGGATGCTCCAATAAGAAATGGTGTATACATTTTTTTTGTAAGTTGAAAGGCACCAATTATTATTGGATATCCTAAAGATGACGATAATGATTGTTCTTAATTTTGATTTTCCCAAAGAGAATGAATGTTTTTATTTATTTGGGGTCTTAAATCTCCTACAAGGCAAGCCGTTGTAGTTAATTACATCATAGGAAGTTTGAGTTTCTTACAAACACTCTCAATTAAAATAATGATAGAAATTTTATTTAGAATTTAAAAGTCTGGATTGTGAGTGTACATAGTGGATTTACACTATGTACTTGACATTTATATATAGTGTGTATACAGTGTGTATGTATACACGAGTTTTGTTCATATTCCACGTGAGTGCATAAGGCTAAGCTTTGTTAGGGTTTTGTGGGTTTTCCTCACCTGAGCTCGGCCCTTCACCTTTTGCGCTTTCTCAATTGATCCTCCTCCTTCTGTTACAGGGAGGTTTTTCAGTCCTCTAATCTCTTGTGGCTTGTTGTTTTGCATATTTTTTGTATGGCTGCTTTGCTATTGTAGGTTTCCTCTTATAACGTGGCCGCTAACCGCGTAAATCTTATATATCCAAGTTTTTTGAGTTCTAACACTACATGAAAGTGGCATATTTCCAGTGGAATTTTTAGAAATTATAAAATTTTCGGTGGATTTCCAGCAAAAACATTTTAGACAGTAAATTGAGAGTCAGAAAACATTTTTGTCAAAAAAAAAAAAAAAAAAACCACCAAAAATTTTCTGGGGGCTGTTTGGCGCTAAAGATCTGTTTGAATAAATAAAATATTTTTTAAAAAATAAATTGTTGCAGGAGTAGCCATCTCAGCGGTCCATCCCGCCCTCGAGCCCGTTCGCGTCGAGCGGGCCCACGTAGCCATCCAAGCGTGCCATCCCGCCCCCGCACCCATCTCGTGTGCACCTTGTGGGTCGGTGTAGCCAGCCCAGTGAGTCGCGCCCGCTCTCATCCTGTTCGCTTCACGCCCAGTTGACCCGTGTAGTTGCACCTAGGGAGTTGCGCCAGCTACCGTCCAGTTCGCAACCAGCACTAGCCGCTCCTATGGAGCCGCGCCCGCTTTCGCTCTCGTTACATTCGCGCCCTGCGAGCATGCATAGCCTCACTCAGCGGGCCATCCTGCACCCGCGCCTGTTTGCTCAGAGAATCAAACTAAGGACCTATGTAGAGGGCGGGGTTCGAACCCAACCCCCCTCCCATTTCTCGCGTGCAAGTCTGACTATCACGTTGTACCTCCAAAATTATTTTAACAGATAATTTTTTATTTATATTAAAACTAACAAAAGATTATAATTAAAACTAATTAATTAAAATTTATTATTTTAACTGATAATCAAAATAAGTTATTGAAGTAACAATTAATTAAATTATGTTAATAAATTAATATTTAATTAAAATAAATTATTAAATTAATAATTAATTAAAATAAATTATTAAATTTATTAAATTAATAATTAATTAAAATAAACTATAAAAGAATAAATAATTAAATTACAAATAAATAGTATTTTTAGTTATAATTAAAATCAATCGGAAAGAAATCTACCAAAAAATTTGCTTGGAAATTTGTCGGAAATCTTTTGAAGTAATTCATCGGAAATCCACCGAAAATTCCGTAGGTAATGAGAAATTTTCATGTTGTGTAATGTTAAATCTATATTATTCAATGATGTGATTTCGGGTACTAATTCCTCTAGGTCTTTATCGTGCCTTAAACCATCCACTCATTATGGTATGAACGCTTATGGATTTTTGAAGAAGTTATATCCATAGACGAACCATTTAAATTTGTCCTCAATGGTAAATTTACGATGAGAATGCCTAAGCTTGAACTTATCTGACAATTTTTCTTTAACCTAAAACTTCTGCTAGTTTTTCGATCACCCTGCTTGATTCACGACATGTTTTGATTAAGCAAGCTATAAAATGATTTGGATTATATCCAAGTGTTTGCTCATCAATCATATTATGTTTGCAATTGTTTTATGAAATTCATTAAATGGCCCCCCTTCTTTATATTTCGGTAGAATTCCATATTGTGCATATCTGGATTTTCCCTAAGCTATGACTGCATTCTTAGGGAAAACTACCAGGAATTCTAAAACATGTAAGAGCAAACCATGCTCTGATACCAGATGATGCAGGACTACTTAGATGCTATGGTTTTGATTTCATTTGAGCATTGCACAACTATTAAATTAGAATAATTTTAGAACAAAACTATAAGCAATCTTCAAACGACGGTTAAGACAAATGAAGCGATCAATTGCGTAGGCGAAATCACATGCTCCGAATTTGAAAACTTTCAAGATAATTAAGAAAGTAAAACAACACAAAATAGTAGTTTTCAAATTAATCCCTAATTTAACAATGAGATATAGGATGCATAGAAAGCACACTCAATTCCTATGATTCACTAAGCTTTGGCAAGAGCATTCAGAGTAGGCTTTAGCGAGTACAATCTTAACCAAACGAGAATTTAGAGTTAGAAGAAATTGAAGACAAGTAGAAAGAAAACCTTTCGCAAAAAAGATGTGTAGATCCGTCACTTGATGCCTTCAATATCCGAACTCTATCTGGTTGGGTTAAGAAAAATATAATTATGTTCAAAAAGTGGTTATGAATGATTTTCTTGCATTTTGTGACCATTTTAAAAGGTTGGGTCATAATAAAAATAAATGTTTTCATTTGAATCCTAACATTAGGAAACAACATAGCTCTAAGCCTAAGTAAGATGATCATATTTTAGAGGAATCTAATGAAAAATATGAGAATTTTCTTAAACCTACCGTGAATAATGAAGAACCTCCTAGTCTTGGTACTAATACTATTAATGTCACTATTGCTTGTTCTCCGACCTCTGGCATGGCTGGTTTAGAAAGCCATAGATCTGATGCTCCTCTATTTGTGGGTAATGATATTCCGGGTAATATCAATGATGGAAATGGTAATAAATTTGATGCCTCTTTACTATATATGCTTCTAATATTATTCCTGCAATAGTGCTGCCTACGATTTTTAATTCTACAGTAATTCTAAGTTGTTTAGTGAAGCTTTGGGACAGGATGGAGAAGACAACTGTGTTAATCCCCATTTGGAAGGGGACTTTGAGAGTGTAGCTCCTTCTCATGAATTTGCTGATCAATGGGAGGAGGGGGAAATTCAATTTGATGAAGAGCTTTGCATGCAGAATGAATCACATAATTGTGGTAAGAATATACTAAAAAAATGATTCAGTAATGATGGTAATTGTTCTTCAATTAAAAGAAAAAATATGAGAAGAAATATCAAACTAAGCGAACTTCAAGCGTAGTTAGAGTTACTAGATCCTTGACTTCTTTTGAAAATGTTGTTAATGTTTAAAACTTTTATTTGGAATGTGAGGGGAGTGGGGAATCATGAATCTCATCTTAGAATTCATAATTTATGTCGCATTTACAATACTAATGTTCTTGTTTTGTTCGAGCCTATGATTTATTCGCACTATACTTTTATTTGTCAAAAACAATTTGGTTTTTATAACGCTTTTGCTAGTTATACTGATAACATTTGGATTTTTTTTTGGAAAGATCAAGTTAGATTATCTATCGTGAGTGACTGTAGCCAAGTAATTCATTGTTGTTTTTCTATTTTTAACAAGAAATTTTTTGCTTCCTTTGCCTATGCTAGTTACACTAGAATTGGCAAAACCAATTCGCTAATTCTGTTAATTGTCAGTGGTTCGTGGCGGGAGACTTTAACATTATTTCTAATGCTTCTAAAAAGATTGGAGGATCCCCTACTAATTTGAGTGCCATAGAGAATTTTAATAACATGATTTTTGATTGTGGTCTTTCATATATTGGCTTTACTGGTTCTAAGTTCACCTTGTCTAACAATAGGGTTTGGGAAAGGCTTGATCAATTTTTATTTAATGGAAATTGGCTTTCAGTCTTTTCTACTTCCTTTGTTAAAAACCTTAGTTGTAATAATTAGTATCACTCTCCTCCTATACTTAAGGTTTCTCAAGATAATTTTATTAGTATTAATGCATTTCACTTTAAAAACATGTGGTTGCATTGGTGACTTTATTAATACTGTGAAAGAATTTTGGGATGCCCCTATTCATTATCTTAGAGATGATAATAGTATGAATTTGCTTGCTATTAAGTTGAAAAGATTGAAAAGAAATTGAGGTGGTGGAATAAGAACAAGTTTGGCTATATTTTATATAATATTTTAAAAGCAAAAAATGTGATGATTTCCCTTGAACGTTAAGTTACGCTTTCTCTCGATAACATTGATTGGGAGCCTTTGAGATTGGCTAAGGTTAATCATCTTAAGCTCCAAATAATGGAAGAGGAGTATTGGAGGAAAAAAAGCTGCTTCTAAGCTCATTGTGGAAGAAAATTGTAACACTCATTATTTTCATTTTTTGGTTAATTCTACGAGAACCAAAGCAGCTATTAAAAGGATCAAGTTAGATTCTAGGGAGTGGTGTGAGGATTATAGTATCATTACTGATTTTGCCATTAATTTTCTTTAATCGTCTGGGTTTTTTTTTTAAACAGATTCCTCCTATTTACAATCTTAATATCATCCCTAGTATTATTTCTACTGATGATAATCTCTCTGTTTCTATGTACCCTAATGATAAGGAGATTTTTAAAGTTTTAACTTCTATAGATAAGGATTCTGCTGCTGGCCCTGATGATTTTACTACTGATTTCTTTCAATATTGTTGGAATATTATTAATAAAAACTTGTGTGAGGCTGTTAGGGCGTTCTTTGATGAGTATACTTTTCCTAAATATTTGACTTCCATTTCTATTGTCGAGTTTTTTTAAACGTTGGAATATTTTTTATGATGTCCCATTGCTCAGGAGCTTTTTAATGAGATTAATAAAAGAGTTCATGGGAATAACCTGATCATAAAATTAGACATTTCTAAGGCTTATGATAATCTAAATTGGTATTTTTTATTTAACATTATGTACCTTTTTGATTTTGATGAAAAAATGATCAATATTATAAAAAAAAATAAGTTGTTAATTGTTGGTTCTCCATCATCATTCATTGCAAGTCTCATGGTTTCTTTAAAGGTGCTCAAGGTGTTAGACAAGGTGGTCATGTTTCACCTACTCTTTTTATCATTGCGACTCTAAAGGGGTTTGTCTCATTTTTTAAACACTGATTATCTTTATATTGAAGAATTTTGGTGGTATGAATATTAATCATTTGTGTTTTGCTAATGATTTTATTATTTTCTGTAATGATTGTTTAAAGGGTGTCAAGCTTATTAGAAAATTCATTTTCAAATTTGAAAAAAAAGTGGCATGTATTTGAACAACAACAAATGTTATTTTATTAGTAGCAAAAGAATGTCGAATGTGTAGAGTAACAACATTGCTAACTATACTGGTTTCCATATGCAAGTTTTGCAATTTTACTATCTTGGAAGTCCTCTTTTCAATGGTCATAAAAAGTCATTTTTTTTTTATAAATTATTGAAATCTATTGAGGCAAAGATTTCTTACTGGAAGTTTAAGTTAGTTTCTATGGGTGCCAAGACTTTTATTGATTAAAAGTGTTCTTTATTCTAAGCCAATATATTTATTGCAAATAATGAATCCTAACAGTAGCATTTGCAACAGGCTTGAAAGAATTATTAATAAATTCGTTTGGGGTTCCTAGGATACCGCCAAAAGGATTAATTGGACTTCTTGGAATGCTTGTTCGGGTCTATTAAAAAAAGGTGGCCTTGATTGTAAATCGATCCATGACTTGATCAAATGTTTCTCAATCAAACTTTGGTGGAAATTCTTGAAAAATAAGTGTTTGTGCGCTAATTATATGCATGAAAAATATTGTAAATATTTTATCTGACTCTTTCCTACTTTAAGCAAGGTAAGTTTCACAGATGAGAAAGGATTTACAACATTAAATGACTTGCGGAGTCTACTCTACAATGGGGTATTCATAATGGGTCTTCTTATTTTTGGCAGGATGACTGATTGAGTATTGATTCAATTGACTCCTACTTCAACTCCCATTCTACTTCTTCTTTGAAGGTGTCTAATTTCATCATTGATGGTAAGTGGTCCACTAATCTTTTTATAGATGTCATTTGTCCCAACTTGATTAATATTATTTATAACATTCCCTTAACTTGTGATAGTAAAGACCAAATTTCATTTAAGCTTTCTCATGATGGTGAGTTTAGCATTAGCAACCACTTATGGAACAAAAAGGTTTCGGTTTGTATTTTTAGTCAAATTTCAATACAGGAAATTTGCTCATCCGGTAGTTTACTTGTGAATACCGGCGGTTCTGAAAAAAACTGGCGGCTTTTCGGCAGTTGTCACACCGCCGAAAAAAATGGCGTCAGAAACCTTTGCCGGCGGTGTATTTCCGGCGGTTTATTTCCCCGACGGCTTTCCGGCGGCCTAAACTGCCGTTTATCGCCGGTGTTGTTACCGGCGACTTCCCGGCCGTCCAACCGCCGGTACAAATACTGTCATTCGACCGCCTGTAGACCGCCGGGAAACATACCGGCGACTAACCGGCGGTCAGAGCCGACGACATTGCCGGCATTTGAAGCCACTGGCATGTCACCGAACAACCGCCAGACAGCGTCGGTAAACCTCCTGTAAAATACTGGTGGTTATAAGGAATTTTCGACAGCATCAATCAGCTGTCCAGTATCAAAGTTTCCGGTGGCAAAACTGCCGGTTAACAGCTAGAAAATTGTAGCACCTGAAAAAAAAAATGACAACCTCCCCTTTATTTGAGGGATTTTCACCTTAAATTCTAAACCTGCACAAAAAATAATTACCACAATTTTGGGCAACACACCACTATAATTCATCACAGCACAACAATTATCACAAATGTATTCATAAATTAAACCAAACAAAATAATAAATAAAACCAGAATTCTAACTTCATAAGTTCAACCAAGTTCATCAAACCAATGTTCTAAGTTCAATAAGTTCAATCAAATAAGTTTACGATCAATTCATCATAAGTTCTTCAAACATAAAATAGTGCTAATCCTCAGTTGTATCCTCACTGTCTGGAGATGCATGTGGCTACTCTGTCTCTTGCTCTTTCTTCCTTTGATTTTCATCTATGTAGGATTGCAGCTTTGCTTGCATTTCATTTTGAACCTTTCTCATCTCTTCAATCCCTCTAATTAGCGCTGCAACCCTCTAGCTTACAGCTCCACTTAGATCATAAAATGATGAGGTGGATAAACTGCCCTCATAAGCATAGCCTTATGAACCCAAGCCATATACCCTCCCCTTCTGTCTTCCACCAACAACATCTGACCATGTATGATACTCATAAATCTGGGTTGATCCTGAAGATGATCCCTCACTAGTGGACTGCCGACATTCCTGAGCTCGTATAAAATCATCATGCGAGAATAGATCCATAAAATATATTGATATTATAATTAGTTTTATTAAAATAAATTTATATTCCCAAACTCCAAAAAATTATACTCATATGAGCCTTCTTATCCTTTTCATCAACCCACTGATGGTCAGCTTGATGTTGATGAGTTCTTGTATACAACTCCAGCGGTGTTGGCTCCTGACCAAGATACTCTTTTTGAAAATATAAGATATATTTATAATAACATAGATATATTTAATAAACTAATTTAAAACTCTTACCAGTCGTCGACTATATTCCGTATGAGGAACAGATCCACCAGTATGAAGAGAGCTTCCTAAACCCCCACAGTTAGAGGCTCTGTTCTACTTATTATACTCTCTTATTTTGTGAACTCAGGGGTTGCTCAAACTCTACTCAGATCAGCCCATACGCCCTCTCAAATTCATATTGGACGCTGCCCGAACTTTCTAATGTCCGTGAACATATCCCTGAGACGGTTCGCTCCTCTCCTCTCAAAATTGGTTCTGATCCTCGTGATATGATCAGATATCCACCTAAATTCTTTTTATAAAAATTTAGGCATAACCAAAAAGGTTAATACAAATTAAATCAAATATTTGAATTCATACCCAATAAGTATACCTAAAATTCTCCAAACCACATATCCCTAACCTCCTTTGGGATCTTCTTCCATGATAAGTAAGGAGCATCATATTTGTTTTTTATAATATCTCGAATCTTGTGTGTAGGTGACCTTGAAGGATTAAAGCTGCAGGTTAGTTTTTTTATCAATAACATATAATATATCAAAATACAATCAACTTAATAACATAAACTGAACTTACTTATCGCCCTCAGGCTCAATATATTGACGCTTATCTGCTGCAGCTATATGAACCCCAGCACCAACCTCTGCTGGTCTAGATGGTCCACCATGTTCTGGCTGCATCAAATATGGGTAATAATATGGGTAGGGGTAAAGAGGGTGAGGCCCAGTGGATGGACCTGCTGCCTGTGATGATGGTGGGGGGTAATATGGATAGAATGGAACAACATGTGTCTGATCTAGAGAGGTAAAGTGAGGACTCATCGAGGGAGGAGGGAAGTAGCCAGGCAAGGGTGGTGGTACAATAGCAGGTGGATCTGACTGACCCTGACCTTGCTCACTTGGGGACTGCTGCTAGCTCATGGGTGCTGCTGGCTCAGGGTGGTGGCTATGTTAGGAGTAACACTCAACTTCTTCCGGCGGAACTTTGAGGCAAATGATTTACGAGGAGGATCATCACTTGAAGTCATCTGTATTAAAAAAAACAATTTGTAAAGCATTGTAATATATAAAAAGTATAATTCTATAATTCTAAATATTACATAATACAAATAAAATGAGAAATTAATAAAGCAATTAATTAATTACAAAAATAAAGAATATCAGAATACAAATAAATACTTAACATTTTCATTGCTTAGAATTCAAAAAGTACAACTCTAAATATTACAAAAAGTAAAATTCTACAAATCTAAATATTACAAAAAGTAAAATTCTACAATTCTAAAATTCTACATTCTAAAATTTTACATCTATATTAAAAGAAGAAATTAGTAAAGCATTGCAGATCTCACCACCATCTTATAGAATTTTCACTAAAGTTTGAGGGGGGCTATTCTATCACACAATAACAAGCCCGATTCATTCCTCCATTTCAACCATCCAACTTGAATTGTGCTGATAATATCCTCTGCTATTTCACCATCACTCTGAACAAAATATCCAAGATATCTAAAATGTGTAATGTTATTAATTACTTGATCGCCCAAAGTCACAATCCTCTCACTAGGTCTATTGCTACTAAAATTACACTCTATATATTCAGTTTTATATCTACTAAAGATAAAACCTTTAGACTCTAAAATTGACCTCCATAATTCGAGTTTACCTTCAACTCCCTCTCTAGTCTTATCAACATGTAGAATATCATCAACAAAAAGCATACAACAAAGTACATCTAAGGCAACACTCTCTAATCTCATCATCCACTAGAGGTACTCCAACATTTTCATGTATATGCTCATTCCATATTCTATCTCTAGGGGTAAAGCCACTCATTCACCTAAGCACCCTCATCTCTGCAACACTTAACTTAGTATAATGCTTCTCTTTTATTGACCAAGATTCGACAACATAAAGCATTGCATAATCTCACCACCATCTTATAGAAGTTTCCCTAAAGTTTAAGGGGGTCTTTTCTATCACACAACAAGCCCGATTCATTCCTCCATTTCAACCATCCAACTTGAATTGTGCTGATAATATCCCATTCTATTTCACCATCACCCTAAACAAACGATCCATGATATCTAAAATGTGTACTTTTACTAATTACTTGATCGCCCAAAGTCACAATCCCCTCACTATGTCTATTGCTACTAAAATTATATTATATGTTCAGTTTTAGATATACTAAAGCAAAAACCTTTATACTCTAAAATTGTTCTCCATAATTTGAGTATACCTTCAACTCCCTCTCTAGTCTTATCAACATGTAGAATATCATCAACAAAAAGCATACACCAAGGTACATCTAAGGCGACACTCTCTAATCTCATCATCCATTGGAGGTACTCCAACATTTTCATGTATATTCTCATTCCATATTCTATCTCTACAGGTAAAGCCCAAATTAAGTCACAAACCGCTCATTAGGTCTATTGCTACTAAAATTGCACCCCATATATTCAGTTTTAGATCTACTCAAGTGAAAACATTTAGACTCGATAGTTGACCTAGTTTACCTTCAACTCCTTCAATTCTTTAGTCTAGTGAGAACAAAAATCATACACATTAACAAAAAAAACAGACAATAAGGTACATTCTCTCGCAAATGTCTAGTGAGAACATCCATGAGAAAATACATACAAAAATTAAAAAATATCACCTCGGAGGCAGCGGCGTCGGAGACAGGCAGAGGCGTCGCAAACGAGCGACCTTATAGTGGGGAGTTCGTGGGCGGCCGGTATGTTCATCGGTGGCCGGAGACACCTCGTCGGCGGCCGGAGATAGGTCGATCGCGCGAGAAGGAAGGCGGAGGAGGGGGACGAGCATAGCCGAAGAGAGAGAGAGAGAGGTGAGGAGATGAAATAAAATGTGAGCTTCGGGCTGGTTTATTTTAGGGCTTTTACAGGCGGTGTTCCGACGGCTCAAACTGCCGCTATGTAAATCACTTAACACCGGCGGTTTTAGCCGTCGGTACACCGCTGGTAAATTTTAAAGCTGGTGGTTTACCTGGGGGTTTTGTGACCGCCGCTATTACTAGCGGCATAAGCATGCATAACGGCTGGTTGGGATGCCGATATTCATCGGTGGCCAAACTGCCGTATAAATCGTCGTTAGTACCGGTGGCTAGACAACCGCCGGTCAAGGCTGCCGGTAATGGCTGAATTTCCTGTAGTGTTTGGAAATCCTATATTCCTATGGATTACTCTTTACTTGTTTGTAGGATCTTGAAAGACTTTCTTCTTATTGATACAAGGCTCCAGAAGAAAGGTATTTATTTGGCATCTAGATATCAATATTGTTGTAGTATTGAAACAATTAACCATATTTTGATTCATGTTCTAGTGGCAGTCAATGTTTGGATTGCAATTCAAGATTGGTTAAATATTTTCATTGATCAACATGCTTTCAATATCATGTCATTTCTAAATGCATTACTTACGAATAACAACTTTTCTCACAGTATGTCAGTTATCCCGTTAACTATATTTTGGTAATTATGGCAAAAAAGAAACATTAGTAAACATTTTGGCATCAAGAGGTGTCACAAAAGAATTCTTCTTTCGCTGAACATCAGGATTGAACAACTTTTTCTCGCTCGGGTTCATCTTCCTAAGCATTTTGATTATAATAAAAATTGCATAATTTTTTTAATATTTATTCAATTAATGCTAATATTTATAATCATTCCAAATGCATTGTGTGAGAAAAACCTAGGCTAGGGGAAATGAAATTTAACATTCATGTTACTATTGTGGTGCTCGGTGCAGCTTTAGGGGTCTCATTAGAAATTCGAAAGGGAAACATCTTTTGGGTTTGGCTGGTTCACTCAAGACCACTGTTGTTTTAGAGACTTATCATTGTAGACCTCCAAAAAAGTACCGCTCGTGGGGTTCGAATGCAAAGGGTACGGCCACACTATCTCGTAGGATAAAACGATAGCAGTCCTTTGCACTTGACACGAATAGGTCAATGGGAGGGCAGATTAGATCGTGCATACAACTAACCATTAAGGATAGAGGCTCTCTCCAACACACCCTGATGGGTAGTAATATACACGATTTGATCAGAATGGGTTACCCCCACCTGATGCAACAGCTCGAGCGGGTTTTATTAGATGTGGGGCCAAGTTTTTCACAGGTGCAAGCCCCCGTGATTAATTAAATCCCAGGCCGGAGCTCAAGAAGACTCTCGATTGAGGATCATACATTATTCATTCCTAAAATGGGACTGACATAAGGGTATAGACTAAGAAATCCTACTCAAAAGGAAGAAAGATCCAAAGGGTTGAATCAACATATGGGATTCACACCAGCATTCAGAGGGTCTAGGGTACTAAGAAAAAAACTGGAGAAAATAAATCAAGCACTCAATCACATGCGTAAGATAAAAGATGGAGGTGGCATCATCCAATGACGCAAATAAGTATGATTTATAATTCATGAAGAAAAGGGACCTATCCACTATTTAGGCATACTACGAGACCGAATGTTGTAGCCTCAAACCCTAAATCTAAGTTGGGTTCAGTGTTCTATGCACACTAAGACCCGTGTCCTAACTAATGCAATGCAAAACCTAGACTTACCCCAGCTTGGATTGGGGAGCCAACTAAGCACCTAATAGCTTTAAAACCATGCTGTCAGGTCAATTATGAGAGATGGGTGGGTGGTACAGTTTTTGGAAATATGATCAACATCTAGAGAGTTTCCTAATTGGTCCCAAACTTATATTGGGTAAATGCCCCTAACTAATGTAATTAAAATCTTATTTAATTAGTTAATAATGCAATGCATGCTAGTTGAAAAGTCAAATCATTGAATGCTTCAGATTTTAAAAATAGGCTTAATATAAAATAATTTTTAGAAAAGATTAGGTCTCCATAGGTCTGGCACTTCATCCTCATAGGCTATATTATTCAGACTCTACCCGCAGGTAGGGAGATATCTTATTAGAAGGAGAGAGAAGAATGCATTGATATGTATGCGACCTAAGATGATTCCAAAAATTTCCTAGGTTCGTTAAGTTTCTATGTTATTTAAACTTAAAATTTTAAATATTAATTATGAGTAAAAGAATTTTTTCTGCAGTCCTTAGAAGAGCCTAACGAGTTCCATGCTAAAATAAAAGCGGCATGCAATAAATAAACTGAAAAAAGTAGGTAATTTCTATCGCACAATCAAAATAAACAAATCAATATAAATAAATTAATCAAGTAAATGTCTATAGGCTAACTGCCCTTTAATTATAAACTAGGGTCTGTAGAAAGTAAAGTGGCTGGGCATCACTGCCAACAACCCGAATTTCTAAGCCTATGACTGACACACAAATAACTTTGAGTGGGATATTAGGTCTTCAGGTCTTCTATCTTCTTTGTATTTCTTCTCCTTGGACTCTTTGGATCTCTCCTCCTTGGACTTCTTAGATCCCTCCTCCTTGGACTCCTTGGATTCATTGTGGCTTGAATATCCAAACGAAGAGACAATCTCTCCTAAAGAGGGGTCTTGCATTTTCTCTTTAGATATCTAAATCCATCCAACCCGATCTTCCAAATGGAAGAAGACTCTCCCCTATGAGGATGCCTTCTTCTTTTGGAATTCGAGTTGGATAAGAATATCTCAACTCAGAGTTATTTTCACAACTCTCACCAATATTATATATATTTTTTACATTAATAGAAAACAGTAAATCTAGAATCACCTGCACGGTTATCCTAATAAAAATCTCACGTAGTTATAATATGAAAATAAAAGTACACATCACAGGCACATTCTTGGCCATGCTCTTAATTATTGAGGGTTAATGCAGTTTCTGGAGCACTTGTAGCAGTTATTATATAATGATTTTAGCCCTCATTTATTTAGGGGGGGCTGAGCAAGCATTTGCGCAAAACAACATTAGAAATCATGACAGTTACCCCCCTTTTAGCTTTGCATGAGCATGACCATCTGCAAGAAAAGCAATATATATATATATATATATATATATATATATATATATATATATATATATATATATATATATATAAAGCAATATATATATATATATATATATATATATATATATATATATATATATATATATATATATATATATATATATATATATATATACGTATCATTCCCAACCTATGGGTAAATCTAACGTACATCACATTCATCCATAGAGTACAAGCAAGGTAAGCATACACACCATCAATTCATCACAGCATGTAGTGAAATCATCAAAAAGCTCTAGCATGCAGTAGAAAAAGTAAGCACCGGCCTAGCCTAGTTCTAGAAGTGGTGTCCTAGCAAATATTTTTACATGTGTGTAAGGCTTGTGTGGCTTGGATATGTCCTAAGCTAGGTAGTTGGTTAAAGTTGCCTAAGGTTCAGGTTTATTGGAGGTCTGAAGAGGAAACTTTATTTAGAGTTCAAATATAAATGGATTAAGGTCCATTTTAGTTAATTTAATTTGTTGATCAGTTTTAAATACTTAGGGTACTGATATTTGAAGTTCATATTGTATTAGCTAATTTTGAGAAGTCCCAGGTCCTCCTAGGTACTAAGCTAAGGGGGTCAAAAAAGTCACTATGGGAAATAGGCTAGGTTAAGGGTCAACCTAAGGTCAAATTAAGGAGCCATATTTATGTTAGGTTAAGGATGGAATTCTGGAGAGTTCGAGGTATGGTAGGTAATTATCTGATCTAATGGGTTTATTGTAATTTTTAATTTTTTTTAGAAGGTTACCGGGCCCTATTTACTAGGTAAATTAGGGTTGGTTAATTAAGAGGTTTAAAAGCTCCTAAAAATAAAATCCTAGAAAATTTTGAGATGTTTTAGATGTCACTAAGTTTAATTGTTGAAGTTTTCATGCCAATCGGTGATCTATCATAGCTCCTAGAATCTTTATAAGTTTGCTAGTTGGGTCCTTAATTGTTGTCCTTAGGGTTTCACTATGTTGTAGGAGTTTGAAGTGAAGTCTTATCTAACCCTCAGGGTAACAATGCATGGAGTACACAAACAAAGTAAACAAGCCATGTCCTTAGATCTAGGAGAGCCTAAACTTAGTGGTGGTGCATCCTACTCAAGCAAACTACGACAAAAGAAAAGTAGGTACACTTAATGAAGGGATTTGTAAATGATTGGGACTCAATCAACCGCAAATCCACCTCCACATGACTACTTTTCACACATACAATCCGTGTTTAAAATTTTATTGGAAGTGGTTCTCCCAAAATTAGGATTTAACATATAAGTAATTTTAAAATAATTTTAAAATACTCATAAATATATAATTTTGAAAATTAATGTAATTAAAAATAAATTAATTCATAATACATAGATATAGGGAGACCCACCGACCACCCTGATGAAGTTTTAAAAAGGGTTTAAAAATAACTTTTAATTTAAAAATAATAATAATTATTGTTATTTAAATAATATTAAAAATACTCAGAATAATAATATAAGACATAAATCTGTCAGAATAGTGAAAATTAATTTTAAAAAAATATCGAGCAATGCCGAGATATACTGAGTTTTCTAGAAAAACTCGGTATTGCTCAGTATTGGTCTTAACAGAGTAGTATTTCTCGTTATTTCCAAGCAATACCTAGTAATACTGAGTAATACCTAGCAAATATCGAGTATTTTTAGAAAGCTCGGTATTGCTCTTCACAGAGCAGTATTCTCGTTATTGCCAAGCAATGCCTAGCAATATCGAGCAATACCTAGCAAATATAGAGCAAATACCGAGATCATCCGCTGCTCGGGACAGGGCGAATCCAAACCCTAATACCATAAAACATCTCGTTCTCTCAAAATACTCGATGGAATTGCGTCAAATTTTAAACATAAGATCTAGTGATGAACAGAAATCATGGGGAAGTGATGGTTTCCTCTGAAACACACTGTACAATAAGTTAATTAGATCTAAGTGTTTGATCTATTCTAAGGGTTTTACGAGATTTTCACCATGGGATCTTCAAGGTCTTGATATGATTGAGCTTGTAGACTATCCTCGTACGCTTTCCCTCTTAAATCCTCGATCAAACGAGCTCTGGATCGACTGGATCAAAATCCTTGGATGGATTTGACCTCGGATCGCCGGAAACTCGTTGCCGGCGGGATTTGGTCAGGAACGGTTGAAGGAAGTTGGGGGAACTCTCACAAGAAATTTTGCGCTTTGAAAGAGCTTGGGGGAGAGAATTTTGTCACAGCTCCTCGAAAAGACCTAATTTTTGCTATTTAATTGCCCTAACCTCCCCTGGACTGTGGGGATTGAATCACGAGTAAATTAGGGGGGAAATCAGATAGATTGGCTGTGGTTTTGATTTTCAAATCAAAGGAGGAGAGTTAAATGCAATTAAAGGCTCTTAATGGGCCTTAATGGGTCAAAACAGTCAATTAGACCCAACGAGAGAGTGGATTAAGCCAAGAATGAGTTTGGATTTGATTTAGATTTAAAATGACCCAATAGGGCTCAATGGGTCAACTTGGGTCGACTCGGTCAACCCGGTTGACCCAAGACATGGGTCTGAGTTCACTGACCATGGTCTGACACATGGAACCCAAGGGTTTGACAAATTTGAGGTCAACCATCATTATGTTATTTTCAAGGTTTTGTAGGAATGTTTTACCTTAAACTTTAAATCTATTTGGATTGAGGTGGATGTGAATGTTGTGATTGATATTATCCACCAAGGAAAGGGGGTAAATGCTAAAAAAACTTTATATTGTACAGAAGATTTTATTTTTGTTGCATAATGTTCAGTATAGAATATCTCTTATTGATAAAATTGATAATGGTTGTGCTTTCTGTGTCACCAATATGGGGAAGTCGAATAATGATATTGTGATATTTGGATATCATGACGCTCCTAAATTCATTCAAGTTAAGATCCTGGTGGAAGCGACTAGGCTTCCTTATGTTCACTAGATTTGCTTATTGGTTCTCTTTCTTTTTAGCTTGCATTTGCACTCTCTTTCATTGCTACTTGGAGTGTTTGCTCTTTTATCCTCGTTTATTATGTCCTGATCCCTATTTCGGGTGTGGTTGTTACTTGATCATTGAGCTTCTCTCTTGGCTATGGTTCTTACTTTTTTTTTGTACTGTTTTTTCTCTATTTCTTGGTTGGCAATGGGTTATATATATATATATATATATATATATATATATGCATGGTTGGTCTGCACCTGGTTGCGTATGTCCTGTCTTTGGCTATTCATTGTTTAGTCTTTGGTTGGCTGTTTTATGCTTTTTTTGGTTTTGCAAGATATTTCTTTTATTTTTTGCAGGGTTCAACATTCTATTGTCTATCTCTTGCTATCCTTTTTTTGGATGATGACTCATGGCATCCTTAGTTTTATTTTTATAGGTTAATTTTTTTTATTGTTAGTAGGTGGGATCTTTAGCTCCTAGGTTATATTTTATTTTGATTGTATGTTAGTTGGAACGGTAGTGAGCATTACATACCTTAAGGATCTTTAGCCCCTAGGTTATATTTTATTAAATTAATAGCATGATTTTAAATTTATTTACTTATAGTATGTATTTATTTCTTTTCCTAAAATTAATGATTTGTGGATATTTAAAGGAAATTATTACTTTAACACTCTTTTAAAAAATCTGATATAAGCCATTATGAAAATATTACTTCATGATGCTTAATAAATTTTAGAGAAAATAACTTTGTTCACAAGAGTATAAAGAGTTAATTATGTCTCTATTTTTAAATAAAAAAGTAAATTATGTTCATGATTCGAATAAAATAATTTAAATAATAAATAATAAATAAATTTTCTTCTTTAAAAAATCTTTATATTTAATATATAAAACTATTTATGATTCATAATTCACGTTTAATAATGTGAAAAAATAAATAAATAAATAATTATATTTTCGGAGTATAAATAATTTATTATTTTTTAAATAATGTTCTAATGTACTTTGTAAAATATTCTTTTGATATACAAAATGATAATTTCCTTACATATAAAATTATGCATCTATATGAACTTTTATGGGCATAATTTGTTTATATCAATAGCTATTTATTTCAAGGGCCTTTACAACTAGGCATATTATATAGGTATAAGATTTCGATTGTCTTCGACTTCATGGATCTTTGATAAAGGGTCTAGCGACTTATCGAATACATATACAAAGTTATAGAATAAAGCTTGTATTGTTTTATAAAATAGAGTTTTAATATAATTTTTTTTTGAAAAAAAAAATTTGTACTAATACTATGTTTTATAAAGCAATAAGAAAGCTATCCCAAACGAAGCCTAAGATAGAGATGGCTAATTATGTATGATATGTTATAATTGTAGGGGTGTCAATATTTGACACGACACGAAAACCCGACCTGGACCCGACCCAAAAAATCCGGGTTGGACCCGACCAAGTTTCAAAACGGGTCGGGTTCGGGTTCCAGAAATTGACCCGTTTGAAAAACGGGTCAGGTTCGGGTTGACCCGACGGGTTGCCTGGTCAACCCGCGAACCCGCTTTCTCCTGTCGCGACCCAACGCGACCCGCGAACCCGCTTTCTCCTGTCGCCTGTCGCGACCCCGCGCGACCGCGCGCGACCGCGCGCGACCCCAGCGACCCCGCTGTCCGCGACCAAACGACCCCAGCGCGACCCCGCTGTACGCAACCCAGTTGCTGCCCGCGACCACTCCGGCACACCCCACTGCCCGCGTCGCCACGCACTCACCCCGCGCGAAAGCTCCGCTCGACCCGCCCCGCGCGACAGTTCCCGTGTCAGGTCGGGTCAACCCGGCAACCCGCCGGGTCGGGTCCGGGTTTGTATTTCCAACCCGTTTATCTAACCGGGTCGGGTTAGGGTCGACCCGTTTGAACCCGGGTCAGTTCCGGGTTTAACCCGAACCCGACCCGTGACCCGAAATTGACACCCCTATATAATTGTAATCTTAGTAAATTATGACATTTTCATGACAATTTTGCATAATGAGTTATCCATGTTCTTCTTTCTGACTGTTGGGGGAAGTAAAACACACAATCTGAAACCGAGCAAGAAAAAATCCTAGGATTTAACATAGACAACCTGAAACTGGGAAAAAGCAACGGAGCAACACCACACCAAGAAAATCACTATGAAAATTGAGATAAATTTGTACATATCTGTCCAAAGTATGACTGAGATGTGAAAGAAAAGTCTCCATGAATATTATTGCTGAGGATCATTTAGGAAGGACTTGTATCTTGATTATTTGATTTTTAAAATTAGAATAAATTCTATCTCAACACCCGAAATGAATTGAATGGCCGAGATGTGATGATTGCTCTATTATTTAGATATTTTAATTATTTTATTTTAATTTATTCCATTTGTATGCTTTTACCTCTTATGCTCAATTCAATGATTATTATTCTTTAGGCGTTGGATGTCTCTCTCCAAGTTCGGGTCTAAAATTAAATGCTTAGGAAAGCCACAAAGGTAGGGCAAATCATATGAACGGCTATGATTGAAGCATCAGCCTTAAGGACAATGATCGAGGTGCCTAATCCTTATTTATTGACCCATTAAATATGAAAAGTATATACTCGCTCATTTGAGACCATGCAATACACAACCATACTTGATATTAATTTAATTGAATCGTATCGACAACACCAAATTACAGCCTAATAGAAATAATTTCTTTTTAGTAATTTGATCAAGTGGCCATCTTCGCTATCAAAATTTAAATTTTAGGGCAACATTTTCTAGCAGCAATTTTTGAACCGCCAAAAAGCTATCTTTTGATGGCTGTTTTGACGAATAATTATTACGTCCTCCGACCGAACGTTGAGGAACGTCCGGTCAGAGGCCAAATCTCGCCAAAAAATGAGAAATACCGAGCAATACCAAACAATAACGAGGAATACCATCACGTGAAGACCCAATACCGAGTTATACTGAGCTATACCGAGCAATACCGAGTTACACAAAAGTTGTACCGAGTTTTTCCTAGAAAAAAGTCGGTACAACTCGGTATTGCTCGATATAGCTCGGTATAACTCGGTATTGATCTTCACAGAGCGGTATTCCTCGTTATTATCAAATAATACCTAGTAATACCGAGCAAATATCGAGTTTTTTGGCGGGATTTTGCCTCCGACCGGACGTTCCTCTACGTCCTTACACCGGACCTAATAAAAGTTCTATTTTGACAGGACGGTCCTGTGCTAATTTAGGCTTCTTTTGGAGCAGCTTCCTTACTCTTTTTATTTATCATTTTTTTTTAACAAAAAGAAAATGATATTAAAGAAACGAAAGATACGCAACAAGACTCCTACCGGACCACTTCAAGAGAGGTGCAATCAATGAAAAATAAAAATCATAAACCAATCAACACGGACTCAGACCGACACCCAGTTGTAAGGGAGGGCCATCCAGTTAGGATCCAAGAATAGACAAGAAACCAAATCAGCAGACCACCACGGTTGCCCAACCCTGACCATCACAGGTGCATGCAGAATAACTGATTCGTCATCGTCCAGATCCAAACCAACGAAAGCAGCTGAAACAAAAAAGAAGCCAAAAACTACTGCCCACAATCATTTCTTTTTTGACTTTCGTTTACGATTTCTAACAACAGTATCCAGCAAACCAGTTTTAAAACCACCATCAAAAGTATCCTCTCCTTCAGACAGCAAATCATCGTGTAACCAATCACATTTTCACCGAATATTGTTTCTATCTAGATGTGCTTGTAAATTAGCATTTAAAATAATCGAAATAGGCACCTCCACCAACGGATCCACACCAACCCCCGGACATTGTACAACAACAAACCCCCCCCCCCCCCCCCCCCCCCCCCCCCCAAAGTTAACATCACCACCATCAGCTAAAGAAATCGAAATGGCATCCGAAGACTCCACACTAACATTAAGTAAAGGACTAGCTATAGAATTAACATCACAATGAGGAACAAATCAATTCGCACAGCCAGGAGCCACAAACAGAGGGCCCCCACCCAAAACAACATCACAAGCTGGCGAGCCACCCGAACAATTCATAGCAATAGAAACAGGGGCAACAAGGGAATTGCCAGGGCCAATCTGAGTAGAAACAACAGCAACATCAGCATCAACAATAACCAAATCACCCATCGAATTAACAGATAAAGAGACGGGAGAAACATGCACCTGAATATCCAAGTCATCAACAGGAGGAACATACAGTAAGACAATAGGAGACATAATACTTCTTAAAACATTTATTTTTTAACTAAAAGATTATTGTAAGAAGCAGTAAAAAAGTTGATCTTAGGCTTCATTTGGGGAGCTTTTTGGCTGTTTTTGCATTCAAAAAAACATTCAATAAAAATAATGTATGTTTGAATAATAGTTTTTGCAGTCTTTTTTAAATTTTACCTTTTTTTTTTTTTTGATATCATATTTAAATGGTTGAAAATATGCTTTTTAAAGCATAAATATAAAAGCATAAGCTCTACGAAGTGAAGCCTTGGACTTTGTTTAGGATGGCTTTTTTAGTGCTTCTTAAAACAATTCTTTTACAAAAGTCAAAATTTTTAAAAAGCTGCTTTAAGAAGCACACAAAAAGTCATCCCAAACGAAAACTAAGGCTTCATTTGAGATGGCTTTCTTATTTTTTTAAAAGTAATTTTCTGCTATAAAAATTTTTTATACTATATAATTTATTTAAAAAGCAATAAAAATCCTCCCCAAACGAAGCCTAAGAGACTATTTTGGATGGATGCAAGCCTGCAGCTTTTTATAAAAGTGATTATAAAGTTATAGTGGATAAAATAATTTTTTTGAAAGCGGCTATAGAAAGCAAGTTACTAGCACGAAAAAAATTATTGAAAGCAACAAAAAGTAGTGGTCAAATGAAAATTGTGTTTGAGGTCTATAAAGCAAAAGCCATAAGAAAGTTGTTCAAACAAAGGCTTCATTTGGGACGACTTTTTTATTGCTTTTTAAAACGGAGTTTTAGTACAAAAATAAAAAAAAATTGTACTAAAACTCCGTTTTAGAAAGTAATAAAAAAGCCGTCCCAAATGAACCCTGCAAAGTCTAATAATGCTACATTAGTTTATTTCAAATATTAATATTTGCATAAATGTAATATATATATATATATATATATATATATATATATATATATATATATATATATATATATATATATATATATATATATATATATATATATATATATATATATATATATATAGAGAGAGAGAGAGAGAGAGAGAGAGAGAGAGAGTTTTTTTTTCCTTAAAGTGAAGATTTTTTATTTAGTTTAAATTTAAATTTTATTAAAATTATCTTATTGAGGCACTTTCAATTTTTTTTATAGTAACTACATTCAGCAAAATAATAGTATGTAATATAATTATTAATCTGTTAAGTACTTTATTAACTTCAAATCTTCAAGCGATCAAATAATCTATACATTGTATCTCTTCAGTGGTTTACTTTAGTCGGAAGGTCAAACAGAACTGTTGCTACCTTAATAGTAGCTTAAAGTTGCAAGTAACGTGCTGTTACTTAATTAGCTTCTAAACTAGCTTAAAGTACTAGCAAGTAACGTGCTGTGTACTCCATAAATTTTATAAGGTTAATAAACTAGTCAAAAACACCAACTCGAACCCGATCCGCAAGCAACCCAAATGACTCAAACCTGACCCATTAACCTTGTTGCATCCTTGAATATTCACGGCGATAGAGAAATATATAGTTTAACGTCATAGCATTGTACGAAGATCCAACACACAAGCAGATGAAAGTGATAGTATAGTGTTCATAAGAGACACCAAAGTTTTTACATGAAAACTCATGAAAATGGGGAAAAAACATGGGGCCTAGCCTAATTTGAATGAATCTTTGGGAGAAGTCCTTAGCTTGATGTCACAAATGTACATTACATGGTGGGAGTTATAATAGTAAACATAGACATATTTGTTTGGTAGGAAGGACCATAGTCGATAGGATAGAGGTCAGAAAGACCGTAGTAGGCGACAGAGGTCAGAAGGACCATAGTCAGCAAAAGATAGGGGTAAGAAAGATCGTTGCCTAGCGAGGGAGGTCGAAAGGATCGTAGTTGGCAGAAGACCGGGGTGAGAAAGATCATTATCTAGCAATGGAGGCCTAAAGGACCATTGTAGGCGACGGAGGTCAAAACGACCGTAGTCGACAAGAGAGTGGGGTCAAAAAGACCGTAGTAGTAAGGCGGTACTCCGGTAGAACTCTAGGTATCAGGTGGTGACTAGGAAGAAGTCCTGGCCTCAGGTGGTGATCCGGTAGAAGTCCGGGCCTCCATTGGTTGTCCGACAAAAGTCTGAGTGTCAAGTGGTAGTCAGGCAGAAGTCCGGGCCTCATGTGGTGGTCCAGTAGAATTCCAAGCGTCATATGGTGGTCTGGCACAAGTCCGGGCCTCAGGTCGTGGTCCAGTAGAAGTTCGTGCCTCATGTGACAGTCCAGCATAAATCCAAGCTTTAGGGGGGTGGTCCGATAGAATTCCGGGTGTCAGGTGGTGGTTCGATAGAAATTCAGCCATCGGGTGGTTGTCCGGCAGAAGTTTGGCCCTCATATGGTAGTCTAGCATAACTCCAGGCCTCATGTGGTGGTCTGATAGAACTCTGGGATTTAGGTGATGGTCCGGCAAAACTCAGGGTCTCATGTGGTGGTATGGCCGAACTATAGGCCTCAAGTGGTGGTCCGACGGAACTCAAGGCCCAAAGTGGTGGTTTGGTGGAGCTCGAGGCCTCAAATGGGGGTCCGGCAAAACTCGAGGCACTGATCGAGGAGGAGCGAGGAGGCAAGAGTGATCTCTAATCTATCTCTTGCTCTTTTTCTTATAGCCCCCTTTTCAAGAGGGAGGAGGGGTATATATATAGATTCCTAGAGCGGCGTGACCCTTAAATAAGAGGATGATCAAGGGTAAATGGGGAGTGGTTTGGATGGACAGCCGATGTTGAATCCCTTGATTATGGACTATTTATTAGACACTTGAAGGTTTTAATGATATTAAATTCTACGATCCTAGGCGCGTTAGATTTGACTCGATGAGCTGCTCGATTTGATTCTAAGCATTTCATGTTTGGAAACTGTTTCAAAATCCAAATTGCAATTTGAACCTTCCAACAGAGCTTCGAGTCCTCGATTCAAACTCATTTGGGGTCGTAATAATTTGAAGTTGGTGTCATTGGGTTTGTATTTCTGAGATGATCAGTTCGATTATAAGTTTGTTGAAATCAGAATTTGGATGGTCCTAATTTTAATTTCAAAAGTTTCAAACTTGATTTTGCCTCGAAATTCATATCCGATTAAGATAAATTTTTGAAGATGTATCAGTTGCCTCTCTATTTTTGGGCATCAAATCTCTAGAAGTCTGAAAATATGTGTCCCATACTTTAGGGAATTTTTGTGTGATTTGAAAATTGAACCTACTCCGATCTTGGGCGTATAGGTCCTGAATTGCTCTAGAAGTGTCGAAATTGAGTCTAGGACATTAAAAAGTAATTCTAGGGACCCCAAAAATGTCTGCTTTAACCTTTTTGAGCCAAAATTGGGCCCGTAAACAAGTTGGGGTGGACAGGCCGCCACAGCGCCAGTGCGCCCCACTCCGCTCGCCCCACACTATTACCCGCTGTGCCGCGTTTGCCAATGCACTCGCGTGGCCCCGCGTTCCTTCTTGTGCTATCTGGTCTTGCTGAGCGCTACTCATGCGGTCATTGTTTTGGTTAGCCGATGGTTGGCTAACTGCTGGCCATTAGCTAACTGCCAATTTTTTTTTTCAATTTTCTCCATTTTCCCCCTTGTTATAAATACCCCCCCCCCCCCCCCCCCCCCCCCCCCCCCCCCCCCTCCCTTGGGGTTTCAAAAATTTTCATCTCCCCCTTCTGTCTCCCTTCTTTCATTTGAGGCCTTCCCTTGGCCGTGCACAAGCTGTATCCCCTATCCAGGCCCAAGGCCCCTCTCTACAAGAAGGAGATTCCTCCCCATCCTTATTTTCTCCATTAAGCTAAAGCATTCCCCTAATCATGTTCAGGTGGTTTCCCTTATCCAGGTCTATGACCCCTCACTGAGTAGTTATTTCTCCCTCCTTCGAGAGATTATGTGAAGGTCTGCTGTTAGTCGGTGGAAGTCTGGCAATGGACGAAAGTCCGATATAGGGAATAAGTCTGGTGATACGAGTGGAAATTTAGCATCGGGTAGAAGCCCGATGAAAGTTTGGCAATGGGAAGAAGTTTGACGTTGGGTATAAATTTGTTGTAAGGTAAAAGTATGGTGTCCGGTAGAAGTCCAAAGAAAGTCCGTCAACATGCAGGAGTCCAACGTTGGGTAAAAATTTAACGTCGGGTAGAAGCACAACAAAAGTTCGATGACGGGCAGAAGTCTGGCTTTGGGTAGAAGTTCGAAGAGAGTCCGACAATGAGTAGTAGTCCAATAATGAGTAGTAGTCTGATGATGGGTAGACATTCAGCGTTGGGTAGAAATCCAATGAGATTCTGGTGACGGGCAGAAGTTTGATGACAGGTGGAAATTTAGTGTCAGGTAGAAGCCCAACAAAAGTCTGGTGAGAGGCAGAAGTCTGGCATTGGGTAGAAATTCAACATATAATAGAAGCCCAACGAAAGTCTCATGATGGACAGAAGTCTGACATCAGGTAAAAATTCAGCGTCGGGTAAAACCTCAATGAAAGTCTAATGACAGACAGAAGTTTGACATAAGGTAGAAGTTTGAAGAGAGTATAATGACGGGTAGTACTCCTACGACGGGTAGAAAATTAATGTCGGGTAGAAAATTTGGCAAGAGTCCAATGATAGGCAGAAGTCTGATGTTAGGTAGAAATTTATCGTCGGGTGGAAGCCCAACAAAAGTCTAGCAACGGGCAGAATCCTTGCATTCAGTAGAAATTTGGTGTCATATACAAGTCCGATAAAAGTTTGAGGATGAGTAGAAATTTGGCATCGGATAGAAGTCCAACGACGGGTGGAAATTTGGTATCATATAGAATTCTAACGAAAGTCTCACAACGGTCAGAAGCCCAGCGACAGAAGGAAGTTTAAAATTGGGTAGAATTCTAATGAAAATCTAGTAACGGGCAGAAGTCCAGCGACAGGTAGAATTTTGATGAAAGTCATGCAATTGGCAGAAGACCAGCGACTCGAGGACGTTCACCGTTGGGTAGAATTCTAATGAAAGTCTGCAATGGGAAGAAGCTAGTGATGGGAGGAAGTTCAGGGTCGGGTAGAATTTTGATGAAAGTCCCGTAATGGGCAGAAGTCTGGTGTCACGTAGAATATCAAAGAGAGTCTGACGATGGGTAGTAGTCTGACCACATGTAGAAATTTAGTGCCGGGTAGAAATTCGACGAGAGTATAGTGACGGGTAGAAGTCTGACGACAGGCAAAAATTCAGCATCAGTTAGAATCCCAACAAAAGTTCATCGATAGGTTTTAATTTAGCATTGGGTAGATAGATGGCGTTGGGTAGAAGTTCAATGAAATTCCTTCTACAGGCAGTAGTCTGGCTAAATTTTTGTGATGGGAAAAAGAGGGTAGGTCAAGAAATATGTAGTTTTGTTGAGGTTGTATGTCAGAGCACTGCTTGATAATGTTAAACTATGGGGAAGAGGTTGAGAGAATCTATCAATGATGTGTGACCTATTCGAGGTTATATATTAGGGCACTGCTCGATGAAATTAACATGTGGGAAAGAATTCAAGAGAATACTCCAAATATGTGTGACCTATTCGAGATTGTATGTCAGAGTGCTGCTTGATGATATTAACATATATAAAAGAGTTCGAGAAAATCACCAAGAATGTATGACCTATCCGAGGTTGTATGTCAAAGCCCTGCTCGATGACATTAACATAGATGAAAGAAGCCAAGAGAATCCACAAAGGATGTATGACATATCCAAGGTTATATGTTAGAGCCCTGCTCGATGAAGTTAACTTATACGGAAGATGTTGAGAGAATTCACCAAGGATGTATGACCTTTCCGAGCTTATATGTTAGAGCTCTACTCGATGACATTAATATGTATGGAAGAGGTTGAGATCAAATTCCACTAGAATTGATCATCCAGTGATTGAGACATAATAAATATTATATATTCATTAAATAAAAGATTTAAAATTTGATTGACATCCTCTTAGGATATTTGGCATATCTGAGGTTGTATGTCAGAATCCTGCTCGATGAAATTAATCTATGTGTGAAAAAGTTAAATCGAATCCCCCCTAGAATAGATTATTTTCTTGATTAGGAGGGGGTGAATGCCACGTGTATCCAGAATCAAGGGAGAAGAATGATCCATCTTTAGACCGTTATTGCCTTTTTGATGTTGAGATTATGACACTGCCCATAAGGAGTAGAAGTTTAGTTAGGGATTGTATGTGGCTTGAATTTTATCAGAAACATCCTTGCATTTACTGGGAGTTTCTTAATATATCATCTTTGTTTTAAAAGTATTTAAGGGATCTTCTTAACCATAGTTGGAGTCAAAGTTGCCCCCCAGTACAAATCTAATTCTCATGAAAATGATGCAGCAATAGCTGATATCAAGAAGTTGACATAAATGACCTTTTGAGATTTGAGCAAAAATTGCCCCCAATCAAGAACCAAGTTCTCACTAACGATGCCAAATTATTGCATCCTAAAATATTTACGGTGATAAAGAAATATGTAGTTTAATATCTTAGCGTTGTATGAATATTCAGCACATAAGCAGATGGAAGTGATTGTGTAGCATTCATAAGAGACACCAGAGTTTTTACATGAAAACCCCTTAAAAGAGGGAAAATTACAGGGCCTGGGCCAGTTTGAATGATTCCACTAGCATTTGTGGTCGATTACAAATGAGGCCCTTCCTTGGGAGAAGACCTTGGCTTAATGTCACAAATGTACATCATATAGAGAGCATTATATGTTGGGAGTTATAATTATAATCAACATAGACATGTTTATTTAGTTGGTAGGACCATATTCAATAAGATATATGTCAGAAAGATCGTAGTAGGTGATGGAGCTTGAAAAGATCATAGTTAGCAGGAGACAAGGGTCAGAAAGATCGTTGTCTGGTGAGGGAGGTTATAAAGATCGTTGTCTAGTGAGGGAGGTTAGAAGGATCGTAGTCGGTAAAAGATCGGGCTCAAAAAGACCATTGTCTATCGATGGAGGTAGGAAGGATTGTAGTAGGGGTTAGAGGTCGGAAGGATCGTAGTCGGCATGAGATTGGGTTTAGAAAGACTGTAGCAGCAAGGCGGTACTCTGTAGAACTTTGGGTATCAAGTGGTGGCCCGGTAGAAGTCCGGGCCTTAAGTGATGGTCCGGTAGAAGTTCGGGCCTCAAGTGGTGGTCCGAAAATTATCTGGGCATTAAGTGGTGGTCCGACAAAAGTCTGAACCTTAGGTAGTTGTCTGATAGAACTTCGAGCGTCAGGTGGTGGTTTGGGAAGTTTGGGCCTCAGGTGGTAATCTAGCAAAAGTTCGGGCCTCGGGAGGTGGTCTGATAGAAGTCTGGGTGTTAGGTAATTGTCCAACAAAAGTTTGGGCCTCAGGTGGTGGTTCAACAAAATTCTATGCTTCTGGTAGTGGTCCAATAGAACTCTCGGTGTCAGGTGGTGGTCCGGTGGGACTTAGGGCCTCATGTGGTGGTCCGACAGAACTTAGGGCATTAAGTGATGGTCCGGAGGAACTCAGGACATTAAGTGGTGGTCCGGTGGAACTCAAGGCCTCAAGTGGTTGTTCGACGAAACTCAGGGAAAAAAGTTGTGGTTCACTGGATCTCATAATCCAGGGCCTCAAGTGGTGGTCCAACATAATTCAGGGCCTCAAGTCGTGGGAAGGCAAAACTCCAGCCGGTGGTTAAGGAGGATCGAGGAGGCAAAAGTGATCTCCGATCTCACTCTTGCTCTCTTGCTTGGAGCCCCTTTTCAAGAGAGAGGGGAGTCAATTTATAGATTTTCTAGATTGGCATGGCTCGTAAATAGAGGAAGATTAAGGGTAAATGGGGAGTGGTTTGGATGGACGATCAATGTTGAATCCCTTTATCGTGGATCGTTCGTTAGACATTTAAAGGTCTTAATGATGTCAAAATTCTACGATCTTGGGCTCGTTGGATTCTTCTCATTGAGCTGCTTGATTCCACTATAAGGCATTTTATGTTTGGAATTGTTTGGTAATCCAAATTTTGGTTTGTACTTTCCACCAATACTTTGAATCCTCGATTAAGACCCATTTGGGCTCGGATTGAGTTGAAGTTGGTGTCGTTGGGTTCGTATTTTTGATGTATTCAGTTTGACTATAGGTTTGCTGAAATTGGAGTTTGGATGGTCCCAATTTTAATTTTGGAAGTTTCCAACTTGATTTTGTCTCGTAATTCGTGTCCAATCAAGATAATTTTTCGAGGATGTATCAAACCTATTTTAGTTAAAATATTTATAACTTATTAACTATAAAACTTATAGTATTTAATAAAAAATAAAATATTATGTTAAAAATAATTAAAAAATAATATATTTTCATTCTTCAATCAAAATAGATTCGTAGGTCAACCCAAACTTGACTTATTTAATAAATTAGTTGTAAAACTCAACCCAAATTCAACCCATTTATTAAATAGGTCAATCCAAACCAAAAAAATTTAAGACTAAGCATAATAATAAACTCTATTAATAGCTTAAGCATGGTCTTATAAAAATTTAAAAATAGGCAAAATCGCCCATTTAACAGTCAATTTATACTCACTAGGCTAAGCTAAGCTAGATAGCCATTTTGCTAAGCAGATAAATAATACAAAAATGGTAATTAACTATAAGTTTCTCATTTAACAAGCAACTTATAAGTAAGTCACATATTAAACGGGTGACTTATCCCTATTAATTAAAAAAAAATGCAAAATACTATGAGTGTTGTTTGAAAGTTTAATTTTTTTTTTTTAAAAAGTTTACAATTGGCGCAAGAAGATGATGAGTCTTACAAAAACTTTATGTGATCAATTTTTCAAGCTTGTAACAAAATTTTTAAATTAGATTGTACAATTTAATGCATTTTTTCTGAGGTGTGTTGTCAAATTAAATCTATGAAATTATTTTGTCAAATCACTTTATATTACATATTATTATGTATTATCAAATCATTTTATAGTGACAGCTTAGTGTGTGTTGTCATATCAGCTTGGTTCCACCAATCTTGTATGAGGATATAAACATGCAATGCAGTGACATACCCATATTAAACTAATTTGCATATTCTTATTGAAGAGATCATCATGTATTTATTGGTTATGAACTTGATTTGGGGCTCTCCAACGAAGAAGATGATTCAAGAGGGTTATATTCGTTTGAAAGATAGTTTGGACTACCCAATAATGAAATTCTTGAAGTAAAAGCAAACAAATTAATATTTTTGATGTTGCATGCATTTTTAAAGCGAAGATGAAGATTGCTCATTGTGTCATGTATATGATAAAGTTATGAAAGTTAAGCTGTGCAGGGTCGACAATGATCTTTGAGTTGTGGGAAGGAGATATATACAATAGAGGTTCAAGGAGGGCTCTCAGCATTGGGTATTGTTGTTGTATTTCCTTAAGTGTCGGATTCGTTAGATCAGATGTGATAAGGAAGGTTGTGTAGAGGAGATTATTGAAATATCAATGCTCGACCTTGATCATTTAATTCTTTATCACATGTGGCTTCATTGAGTGAATCAATTCTTGTTAGAGTCCCATCGAACCCTAGTGGGAGTTCTTCTATCCTGAGTTAAGAAGGAGTTCCTGAATGTAGCAAACTAGCAGTATATTCAGCAAGAGTTTGAGAATAACTTTAAATGTTGTCCAACTCAGACACAACTTTAAACGCGTCTGTGTATGATAATAACAAAAATGTAACTTAAAATAATTGTTATGATATTTTTTATGCCTTAAGTTTAGTTTTATTTGCTAATGTTAAAACTTAATATCTTTGATATTTCTTAATGCTTATTTGATGGTAATGTAGTAGTTATATTTGAAAAGTTCGTATAGATTGTTAAACCTATGCAATTGTCCAAGGCTAACCAAGAGGGGATATGAATTGGAAATTTAAAAAATCCCTCTTGAAATTTTAATAAAAAATTGTTTAATAATTTAAAATAATTTGATTTTCTTTAAAAACTACTTTTCAACCACAACAACAGATTGCAGAAAACTAAAATACTAATAAAATAAAATTACTAAAATAAAAAGAACACAAAGATTTATAGTAGTTCGGTCCAACATATGTTCACTCTATGAAGATTCTCTCTTTAGGTATTGCATTATTACCAAAGTGACTCTCCTTTTGCCCCCACAACAAGGCGGAGAAGCCTTTACAATTTTTCTCTCTTCAACCAATCTATGGTGCGGCAGAGTATTGTTATCCTTTCACACCCTTCAAGTGTCGGCAGAGTACCAGACCTTCTTTAAAGATCTTCTCTCGAGTAATTATAAAGATGAAAGAAAGAGAAGTGACAAAAACATAAAAGAGATCCTTACCTTTGAGTAACCTTGTGAACCTTTCATACTCCATTTGCAAGAACTCTCTCTCAAACAATCTCCCAAATCACACTTTCACTTGCTCTCTAAGAAATCATGAAGACCAGATTCGTATTAGTCAGTTTCTAAGGACCTTTTATATAAAAGACACAAAAAATCGTTCAAAAATAGTAAATTTCAATTTTGAGCGTACACGATCGTACAATACAGTCGATATTCATCCAGGACAAATAGTTCAAAATTGGCTCGTACGAAAACCTATACAAAATTTTTCATATAATCCTATCATACAGTACGATATGTATATCATATATTACAAATAATTATAAAAAATTCATATTTATATGGACAAAAATGTTCCCAATAATTTCATACTTTGAACGTTGTCTGTACGAACTATAGATCATCCAGAATGAACAATTAAAAAAGTTAACATGTTCGTCTGGACGAAAATGTTCTTCACATTTTCATACTTTGGACGTCATTTGTATGAAGTCCAGATCGTCCCGGATGAATAGTTCAAAAAGTTAACATGTTCGTCTGGATGAAAATGTTCCCATATTTTTGTACTCTGAATGTCGTCTGTACAAAACCAACTTTGTGCAGTACGAATAGTACTTAGAAATTTTTTTTCATCCAAGCTTTGTTTAACTGGTTGCTGGAGGAAATAATTGATCAAATCATCTCGTACGAATTAAAATCATACAATATGATTATGTTAAAATTTTACAAATTTTTAACACTCACCCAGTGTGTGTGTGTGTGCATGGTTACTCAATTAAAATGATACTCTCTCTGACTGAATAAAAGTGTAAAAATGCATATTCTAATTATAATGAACCCTTTACAAATCTGACATGAAGTCTTCAACAATCTAGAGTATGATTTTCTTAAAATGTTAGTACACACAAACATTAAAAGTAATATATCTGATATATATTAGGAGAAACAGTAAATAAAAATAATAAAATTTGGAATCATAAAAAACACATAGAACATAAAAACATAATTATGAAAACTAAGTTGAAATAGCATTTTAGTTATTAATTAATGTATTACTTATATTTTGGTAATATAAAAACTAATTTCTAAAGAGAAATTGATTAATTATCATTTTTTATTTTGTTTCTTTCAAGCTAAATACTTACAAAAGACGAGAATGATATCCAAAAATATATTTTCTTATGTTTGCTAACTTACAATTAGGTGTGTTAATTTTGAGTCATGGGTCGGGTTCGGGTCGAACCCGAAATTAACTCGGGTTCAAACGAGTAGACTCTAACCTGACCCGATTAGGTAAATGTGTCAGAAATTCGAACCTAGACCCGACCTGGCGGATTATCAGGTTGACCCGACCAAGACGTGGGTGTGGACCCGAGCGGGCTGGTGCGCAAGCAGGCGAGCAGGAGAGTGCGAGCTGGCAGGTGCGCGGGCGAGTGCATGGGTGGCATCTGGTGGCCGAAGGGCAGCACGGGCAGCAGCGGAGCATAAGAGCGGAAGCAGCGGGGCGCGCGCATGTGCAAAGTTAGCTGGCGGGCCTGGGGACAGCTTGGGCAGTGCGCGCGAGCGGCAGATGTTAGGCGGGCAGGTCGGGCAGCTGCGAGTAGTTCAAGTTAAACAGTTCCGAACCCGACCCATTTTTCAAACGGTTTGAATCCGGGAACCCGAACCTGACCCATTTTGAAATCAGGTCAGGTCCAACCCAGATTTTTTGGGTCGGGTTTCATATCGTGTCAAATATTGACACCCCTACTTACAATTAAAATTTTAGGACTATAAAAATTATATGATGTTAAAAATTAAATGATTTATTACATCGTCTAAAATTTTAATTGCAATGGAATACCCTTCCGCAGTATTACAATTACCAAAATTAGCCATGGATCAAAATTCAAAAGCTTTCAAAAACTTGTTTTTATGAATCCTGCTCTGATACCACTTGAAAGTTTGTTAGGGATGTTAAGCCCTTATAAACTAGCCTAAGGCTAATCAAAAGGGAGGTGAATTGGTATTTTAAAAAATCTTTCACGATCAAAAAATAAAACTCAAACCAAACCAAAATTCACCATAAAGAAAATCAAAGTGCGAAAAATAATTGTGGAAATAATAAAGAAAAGAACACACCATATTTATAGTGGTTCAGTCAAACCTTGACCTACGTCCACTTCTCAGATGCACCGTCCGATTATTGCACTAAACTCAGTGTCTCTCTTTTATCCCCCACAGCTAGGCGGAGAAGCCCTTACAAAATCATTTCCACGTTTCCTAATGCGCCGGTAATAGCCGGGCCATTTGACACCAAAGAGATCTTCTTTCCAAAACTTCCCTCAAGGCGAGCCTTGAATCCGATGGTATTAAAGGTGCAAGCTCGCCGGTGCAACCGTTTGGAACCCCCTCTATACTCCCTTGAAACTCCCTCCAAGGATCTTCTCCCTCTCTCGTACTCCACCCTTTCCTCTCTCCCTTTCAAGCTCTCTCTTCAAGTTTCCTTAAGAAGAATGAAGCTTCAATGGCTACTAAAGACACACATCATCAGAAAGCAAGAGGTCTTTAAATAGATTTGGAAAACTGACATTATTCGTCCAAGACGATTGCCGGATCGTCCCATACGATATGCATAAAAAAGTGCTTCTCAAAACCCTAAAAACTCAATTTTGGCGCCAAGCATCATCGTAGATGATCGCAGGATAGTCTCGTACGATGCGCTTAAAAAGAGGGTTTCAAAAAACATTAAAAACTCAATTTCAGCACCCAGAATCGTCCTGGACGATCACAGGATCGTCTAGTACGATGTGCAGAATTTGACCTGATAGTCCTGTATGATATTTGGATAGTCCATGATGATTAGTACAAAAATGTACATATCGTCTAAGACGATATTGTGGATCATCCAGGATGATTAGAAGAAAAATTATGTTATTTCGGCTTGGACGATTTAGGTAAATCAAGTATGTCACGGCAAATATCATTCTGTATGATATACAAATCGTCCATGATGATCCGATTGCAAAATTTAACCATAATTAATCCCCTAATCACAAGATCAATTTAGACATCATTTGTATTGATCGTCCTGGACGATCCAGATCATCCGAGATGATTAGAATAAAAATTTTAAACTTAAATCTTTGCCTAAATTGTCATTGGCGATTATTTTCCAAGATCATAAAGGATCGTCCTAGACGATTCAAAATCATCCAATACGATTAGTTCAAAACTTGATCTTCTGGATTTGACTAGATCTCACTCCCTTGAGTGTGTGTGTGTGCATGGTCACCAAGCAAGCATAACACCCTTACAAGACTTGACTCAATAAATCAAAATTACATCAATGAATATTACAGAACCTTTTACAACATAACATTATTCAATACAATCTTGAGCTCTGATTGTTTGTTTGATGTTGCATGGTATTCCTGAAATATTAGTATACACACAAACAAACATATATTGCAAATACAAGTATACAATAGAAAATGAGCCATAATATTTGTTATCATCAAAAATACAAACACATAAGCTTGAGTTGCAACAAACTCATTTTGTCATATCAAATTAGGCCTTTTTTATTTCTACCGAATTAATTATTGAACCTCTACCCACATGGAGTTCTCCTATATATTGATAATCCTTTCTTTGATAGGATCAAAGTAACTAGTATCCTGCATTCATACAAAAATGTATCGAACCGTTAATAGGAGGAAGATCAAGCATAAATTGAGATTGCAGTTTGAACGGATGGCCAATGTTGAATCCCTTGATTATGGACCGTTTACTGGTCATTTGAATTTCTTAATGATATCAAAATTTGATGATCTTAGGCTCACTGGATTTGTCTCGTCTAGCCGCTCGATTCGACTATAAGCAAGTCACATTTGAAAACTATTTGGTAATCCAAATTATGGATTGAACCTTTCAAATGATCTTCAATTCCTAATTTAATTTTGAAGCTTCAAACTTGATTTTGCCTCAAGATTTGTGGCCGATCAAGATAATTTTTTGAATATATATCAGGTAAATTTCAATGCATCATAAAAACTTAAGGATTGTTCATAGCAAAAGATTAGCAGTGCATTTCAGTCTTCGGAGGAACTGTATGATAAGCAAACTCAAGAAATTAATTTGCCTAGCATGCAATAATCACGAAACTAAATGAGTCCTAAATTATCTCTTTTTTTTCATTTTATTGAGTCCATGTTATGTATTCGAGTGTAGATGATTGGAAGATAAGTAACATACAAATATAAGTTATAATATATATATATATATATATATATATATATATATATATATATATAAACTAATCATAGTATATCATGTGGCTCATACCATATGATTAGGATTAATTTAAATGGCTAAACCATTTGATTAATTATTTTATTTGAATTAATTTAAAATTTAAGCAAATTGTATCACACAATGTGAGTCATACTATATGTGGGTTTCATAAATTAATTTAATTAATCACCAAGAATTACATGTTAGTGAGATATCATGAAAATATAATCGATTGTATTGTACAATACAAATAAGTGTGGATGATCGAACTAAACTCTATTTTTTTAATAAATCTAGAGCTTTGGCCTAATATCACATAATACGAAAAAAAAAAAAAATTAAACCTTAAACATGTGTGTGACACTAGAGAAAAAGTCTAAATCAACAAGAGATGGGGAAAAGAAGATTTTTTTTTAGCTTGTGCACTTGCTTCTCTTATTCCTTCTTCTAAACCTTCTATATCCTCTGAAAAGATTGTTATGGCTGTTGTAAGAGCTCTTAAGAAATTATTGTAAGGGAACGTTGATATCTCAAAGAAGCTTGAACTGTATTAGGCTTCGCTTGAGATGATTTTCTTATTGATTCTTAAAGCTGCTTTCTGTACTAAAAGCAGCCTTAAGAAGCTAAAAGAAAACCGTCTCAAATGAAGCCTTGAATATTATCACTTGGGTTTCATTTACGACGGCTTTCTTATTGCTTCCATAAAGCAACTTCCTTGTATAAAATTTCTTGTTTAAGATTTTTTTACTAGAAAGCCGCTTCATAAATCAATAAATAAATTGTCCCAATTAAAGCCTTACACTCATTCCTCCTTACTCTCTTAAACAACTTTAGAATTTCATATTTCACATTAAAAAATATCTCAATAACAATAATTTTATATTTCACACTAAAAAATAAGTGAAAAGAAAAGAAATTCAAAATTCTAACTAATATTTTTATATAAATAGAAATCAAATGAGCCCACCAACTCCTTGCGAAAAAAACAATCCAAAAGCCTGACTTTTAGCCTAAATTGAAGGCCATGAAGATTGCCACTCAGCAAAACTATGAAGCAAGAAATTGTCTATCACCCCCTCACCAATCCACATCTCATAGGTGAGGTAGAACGTCACTGTTGACAAATTAGTCGATGGTATAATTGCAAAACCAATAATTACAATTGACAATAATTTACAACAAAGTAATCAAAGAGCTAAATAGATTTGGATCAGCAACAATTAAATCAAAAGAGAATTATTTGTGAAGAACACTCTTTCTCTGATGCTTATCTGAAAGAACCAAAGCGTCAATCTGAATGCAAATTAGATATTAAAGATAAGTTAATCATTAATTAGCAAGCAAATATATAGCTTAATGACCAAATAATCTTTGATAAGTATGTTTCTAATTAAATACAAAATCTGCACATATTCAAGCATGATTCAGCACTGCAATTATTGCAGGATTGTTACAGCTTTCATGATATTATTTTGTTTGTATTATTGGACCATAAATGGAACTGTTTAAAGTATGTCATGCTTGCCACATAACTTACCACTTTGCATTATAAATGCTCAGCTTAGCCACATATATTTCCCCTTAAACTCTCTCTCTCTCTCTCTCTCTCTCTCTCTCTCTCTCTCTCTCTCTCTCTCTCTCTCTTTCAAGGAAGCAAGGGAGATGGGAATACTAGACCATTTTTCTAGAGTGTGTAGCTTCACATACACCAGGAGAGCTTTGAGGAGGAAGAAGAGAAAGAAGCCACTCCAGGTAAGCTTTGTAACATTTCATTTGTTCTATGAAAAATAAGTTTGTTAGTGCAATTCTAACTCAGTTTGTATTGTTATGTTGTGTGAGCAAAATAGACTGTGCAGATAAAGGTCAAAATGGACTGTGATGGCTGTGAAAGAAGAGTAAAGCATGCTGTCCGCACAATGAAAAGTGAAGATCTTTCATTATAATTTGCTCTTCTGATCAAATTTGTTATTATTATTTAGTTTTTTCATTCTGTTTAAAGTGCATATTATTTTACAGACAAATTGATTGATTATGTTCATCTATATAAGAGCAGAATTAGTAGACTAATCCTGGTGTTAATTATAAATAAAACGTGTTGGTTCGAAGATAGAAGTAGTTTAGCATATTTAGGTCTTTATTTAAGACGGTGTTTTTATTGCTTCTTAAAGCAGCTATCTAGTATAAAATTTTTAATTTATGTACCTAATCAATATAGGTTTTTTTTTTACTGGATAAGACCTCTGTAATCAATATAGGTTAATTAGTGAAATGAGTGGAGTCAATATAGGTTTTGTTTGGGATAGCTTTCTTACTACTTTCTATAACATTTTTTTTTAATACAAACGTTTTTAATTCAAAAGATGTTTTAACTACAAAATTGCTTATAAAAGCAGTATAATAATTATCCCAAACGAAGCAATAGATCGGCTTAGGCGCCAAATTAACCACTTATTGGTTTATAAAAGCTGAATGAAGCACAAACATGCTTGAACCGACATGGTCAAATCTATCCTGATCAACCCAACCCAGACAAACATAATTACTCAATCAAGTTGCTCGCCTTTCTCATACTATAATGTGTGGCCATATTTGCTCTAAGAAATTTTATTAAATAAATAACTCCAAATATATGTAGGCCATATCATTATTCTAATATTATTTAATGGGGACCCATTAAATTCTTGATGACAAGATCAACTCTCATCGATTGTCCAGCTAAATATAACCTTTTATAAGAGCCACACATGAAACATAATAAAACTC
Source organism: Dendrobium huoshanense (assembly GCA_016618105.1). Lineage (NCBI taxonomy): Eukaryota > Viridiplantae > Streptophyta > Magnoliopsida > Asparagales > Orchidaceae > Dendrobium > Dendrobium huoshanense. Next base: position 20,615,166 of record CM028354.1, on the reverse strand, counting down.
GTAGGTGCAAACATAGAAAACTTAATAAACCCCCAAGGCACTATTAGTAATTTAAAGGGTTGATTGAAGATGGAACTAATTACAGGCTATATATGAATGCTACTATAAAATATAGCAAATTAGGTGATTAATGGTGAATTTCTCGTCTAAGGGATTTCTTAGCATGGTTGATGCAGTGTCCATGGAAGGGCCCAGGAGTATCTTATAGTTCCGTAGATTATTAGATTTGTACCAATCTTTTTGATAGCACGTAAAAAGTGGCCCATAAACAAAAAATAAACAAGGAGCAGTTGATCAAGCTTATGCTAATTAATAGAATGATATGAAACACTCGTAGATCTCAAGTATTTTCTATCAATCTTTGAAAAACAGCGAGAATTCTCCACAAAAAATTGCATAAAATCATGAAAAGAGTAGATAATTTGTATTATTTGATGAAAGGGAAATGGAAAATAGCAGGATATAATCGATCCTCTATTCGAGATGAGAATAGATATCTCCCAAATCTCTAGACGCTATTAGAGCCCAAAAGAAAACTTTAATCTAAGAGATCTCAAATTTCAGCCAAATTCAAGATGTCGTAACCCTAGGAAAACAAACTATTTAATGCATGCAATTTAAAAGGAATTCTTTAAACAGTCCCTACATTCAAATTTCCCTCCCAAATCCCTCAAAAATCTTTCCTAAATAGCTCCATCTGGGCGTTCGGATCGTACGACCTCCGTAGGAGGCGGAGATCCTACCTCTGTTTCGCAAGCAGGTCCCCTATGGACTGGCTGGACCGGTCTAACATAGCACAGAAACTTCCTTCATTTCATGAACTTAAGAAATGAGTTTCAGGAGCTTTAATTTCCAAAAATATCTGAAATCATAAATGTTAATGCATTCCAAAAACCTCTGACAAAAAATGCTATGTTATATGTACATGTAATCATGCTTTCATAATTACCTGCAACACGATTTTATATATTCACTGAGCTAAATTTGATTATTTTGCAGATGTAATATCAGTAGATGTGAATAGAAATCAAAGCCGAGTTTCTGTAACAGGGCATGTGGAACCCGGAAAGGTTTTACAGAGAGTAAGGAACACAGGGAAGGCAGCTGAGTTCTGGCCTTATGCCCCTCATAACTTGGTTTTCTACCCTTATGTTGCTGGTGCTTATGACAAAAAAGCACCAGCTGGGTTTGTTCGTAAAGTTCCTCAAGCGATGCCAAGCCCAGGCGGTACCATGGAGAAGTATATTTCAATCTTTAGTGATGACAATCCTAATGCTTGTTCTATGATGTGAGATGATCAAGTTTTTATAGAAGTTCAAGCAGGTTTTGTTTCTATGCCTTTTGAGCTTATTTTGATGATGATAGCTGCAGATGTTTTTGTGCGTAATTAGAGAGAATTTGGATAGAAACTGAGCTGTTAATGTGATAATTTGCCCTCTCTTTTGTTATAGAAGAATGATTCCAGTTTGTTTCTTGTATTTAGTTTAGATTTTTTCTGTTTTGATTCTAAGTTATTCTAATATTTAATTATGTGGGATTATCGTTATAGATAATATAAATAATCGTCTTAATAATAAGTTTAGGGTAACAATTCTATCAGATCAAATAATCAAATTTCGCTGGGTAGGATTTTCATCCCTATTGAACACGCCATCTCCTTGTTCATCGACAACAGTGAATTGTGTGTAGAGGAGGTGTTTGATGAATTGCCACATCAGAATGCTGTATGTGGAACGCCATTTCATTTGATGCACGTCAGATGTTTGATGAAATGCCTGTGCAGCTGTGCTAAACCTCACGTCCTCACCTATCAGAATCTTATGCATATCAGGTATACGAAGGGTAAAAAGGCAATGCTTCATTTACACTGCTCAATTCATAATCTAAAAAAACTAAAAACTTTGATGAGTTGTTAAGCGTACAATACTCAATTACAAATAACATACCATTAAATTTTTTATATATATTTAAATATTTAATATACAAATATTTATATTTATTTGTACAACTCTATAATAAATATAGTAAATATAAATAACATAAATTTGTCTAAAGTAAATTATATATTTTCATATATTTTTTGATGTCATTCAAATACGACTGTGTTATATCAAAAAATATTAAAATTTAAATATTAATATAGAAATTTAATTCGATGCAGTGAATCTCTTAAAAATGTAATAATCTCAGCCCATTAGATTTCTTTCAACGAAACACTCATTTTGAAAAACTTGTAAGATTTGGAGATTGTTTAATATCTTAATTAGTGTCATAAATTTTTTAACGATACATTGAATGCTTAAAATATGACAATTTGTTTTAGATTCGTCTTTCTTATCAAAATATTAGTTTCCTAAACCCTGATGATATTTTCAACTCTATTGAGTATTGGAGAAACGGTTAGTTCTGCCCTTGCATTTATATTTTTATGTGTGAGAAAGAGAGAGAGAGAGAGTCAATTCATTGCTACGTACCTTTCTTCCTAATGACTTTTGTCGAAAGTTAGGGGCGGAACCGACTTCAATTTTGAAAGGGGTGGTGGGCAAGTTAAATACAAAAATAATTAAATATTAAAAAACTTTAATATATATATTATAAAAAATTGCATTTTATCAAAAGTTACGCAAAAAAAAATGATGTAATAAAATTGTCATAAAAGTATGAAAAAAATTATTATAACTAAATATGAAGAAATACATATATATTTTAGGGTATGTCTGTATTTATGTTCCATATTAACGGTAGATTAAAATTTGTCATCATTACGATTAGTACAAAAAAGGCTTTTAGGTGGGGGGTGGGGGGGTGTTGGAAAAACCTTATTGGGCAAATTAAGACAAAAGCAAAATAATAATTTTTTAGGGGGGCAAAAGTGATTTTTTAGGAGGGGCAATTCCAAAAAAATTACTCTTTTTATGTAAGGAGCTGCTTTACCACTCAAACCTAACAAGCATATATATATATCCAGCATATGTTTTTATATATATATATATGACGAAGCAATATATATATATAGCTCCCAAACTTATAAGAGAATATGTAAGGAAGCAGAATCAATGCATATATATATAAATATTTATGCATAGAATATAAGAAGAGAAAAAATATATATATATATATAATATATATAAGAAGTTATGTGCTTTGATTCTTATATACTGGCTTATAGGTCTCCTCTAACTGAAGCCTAATTACCTCTTGTGTCGCTCTTCAAGCCAGTTTTTGCATGATTGTGACCCTTGCATGGGCGGATCCATCCATGGCTTTTCCACCCTCAAAAAATTTTTTAAACGACCTAACCAGATTTAGATGGTGGAGATAGCAACTCCGAACTGAGCAAAGGAGCCGCTTTTGGACATTTCCCCCCCCCCCCCCCCCTCACCCCTCTCAAGCCATTCTTTCCTCGTGCTCTTACTTTTATCAATCCTAAGCATTTTTGCCCATCTCTTACAAAAAAAAAAAAAAATTGCCGACCCTAAAAAAAGAAGCTGGATCCACCCCTGGACCCTTGTGGCTACTTTTTGTTTTTACAAAATTCTGTTAAACACTATCAGAACATTTGAGTTGCATTCTTTTAAATGGTCAATCAAATTATTTAGATTTTGTTTGTTATAGCTTTATTATTATTTTGCTTTTGAGATCAAAACCACAAATTAATATTTGGCTATTACATTTTCGTTTGTTTTTTAAAAAAAAAATTGTAATAAGAAGATATTTTCTACAACGTAATTAAAAGTTTACTTTCTCTATAGTTTTACAAAGCAATAAGATAGGTTCTTTTGAGATGACTTTGGACAACTACTTTTTTGCTGCTTTCAAATAAATTTTGGTATTAAAAAATTGCTATATGAAGAAATAAGAAAACTATCCTAAATGAAATCGTAGACTTCATTTGGGACAACTTCCTTATTATTTTCCACTGTTTTGAAAATCGGACCGGACCGGCCGGTTCAACCGGTTCAACCGTGAACCGGTCTGGTGGCCGGTCCGGTTAGGCTTCAAAACCGCCTCTACATCGAACCGGATCAAACCGGATTGAACCGGCGGTTCAACCGGTGAACCGGTCCGGTTTGGAAAGAACCGGCCGGTTCATAAAAACATTTTATTTTGTTTTAATTAAAATTTTAAAAATATATTTTAGTTTACTAAATTTTTTAAAACTTTTAAAAAATAATTTTATCAAATATGATGATTAATTTCATCATAATACATGCATGTTATTTTAAATATTTCACATAAATTATTTTGTAAGAGGAGTGTACTTCTCACCTTATATAGGGTTCAAGGAAACATCCTCAAACTTCCCCCATGATGTGGGACTAAAAAACTTGCATGAGTAGTTTAAAATGTGAATTTGGGCTTATTTGGGCTATTTGGGCTTCAATTTTTTTCTTAGTTGGGCTATAAATTTAGATAATATGTATTATAAATTTGCTATAATATATATTATAATACTTATATTATAAAATATTAATATTATAAATTAATATATTATATTAAATATTATTTGTATAAATATATTTAATTATAAATATATAAATATAATATTTTTAAATGATATTTATATTTATAATTTTGCATTTTATATATATATATATATATATATATATATATATATATATATATATATATATATATATATATATATATATATATATATATATATATATATATATATATATATATAAATTTATAAATATTATTAAATGATCATATATTTAATTATTTATATTATATTAGTGATCATACATTTTTTTATTATAAATTTATATATTATATTAAGTATTATTCTTATAAATATATTATTCTTAAATATATTTATATGTATAAAATTTTATAAATATTATTAAATGCTCATATACTTATATTATATGATTTTTATTTTATTTATTTTTAATAAATTATTATTTATTACGTCATCCGGTTCGACCCCGGTTCGACCGGTCGAACCGGTAAAACCGTGAACCTCTCCTTCTTCCGGTTCGTTGTCCGGTCCGGTTTTCACAACCTAATATTTTCTAAAGCAGCTTTTTATTTTAAAAAATATTTGTTTAGTAATTTTGGTGTGATTTTTTTTTCTGTTTATTTAAATTTGGACACGGTTTCTTGCTAAGTTGAAGCCTTAATTATTTGATAGAAATTTCACATTTGAATCTTACATATTCGGGTCGGTTTGACCCAAACTCAAAGTAGGTTGGTATCATATCCAAAAATCTGACCCGTTTTTAAAAATTGATCGAATTCAGATTGACCCAAATAGTGTCTGATCACGGATAAGATTCGACCCGAACCCGACCGAAAACTCAATTTTTAAAGCCCTAGCGAATACTTGACCTGCAGTCAGCAACAGCGAAACAAACGTGATACATCGCGCCTCTAAAATTTTCTCTTCTGAATGACGTCACGAGAAGAGACGTCTGCAGATGACGTATTGAAGAGCTCTACAATTATGTAAATTGGGTGTGGGCATCCCCTCTTTTTCTTATTTACAATTAGTCAATAATAGAAAACAAACTTAGTCAAAGATATGACGATTAAATTTTGAAATAGATAGATCTTATAGTTTAAAAGAAATCAATAAATTATCAAAAAATTTGTAATGATATTCTGAGCCAATTTTTTTTCTAATAATAAATTGACAATTATTCAGCACACTTATTTTCTTATTTTTCTCTCAAATATTTTAAATTAAATCGATCTAAATTAGAAAAAAAAAAATAATTACGGGCTGTTTGATTTAGTGAAAAAAGAATGTAAAGTAAAATGGAATATATGGTGAAAATAATGTAATGTATTTGAAATATTTTGAATTATTTGGATGATTGTTATTTCATGCTGGAATATTCGTTGCGGGTTGAGAGATGGAGAGTTTAACGTCTTAGCTTTGGTACGAAGATCCAGCATACACACAAGGTAGAGATAGCGGTGCAGGAATCATAAGAGACATAATATTTTTTACATGAAAAACTCTAAAAAGGGGGAAAATCACCGGCCCTCGTCCAATTGAAATGATTCAACTAATATATGTCGTTGATTACAAATAATGTCCTACCTTAAGAGTAGATGTTAGCAAAATGTAGCAATTATACATCGTATATAGCACATTATATGGTTGGAATTGGAAGAATCGTACAAGGCAATGAGAGTTGTTCTTAAGAGCTTATTGTTTATTTGGTTGGAAGGACTACATTTGGGTGTTGAAGGTCTTAGGGTCTATAATCAGGCAATGGTAGTCAAAGAGACTGCAGTCGGGCAATGACGGTCAGAGGGATCATAATCAGGTGACTGTGGTCGAAGGGATTAGAGTCGAGCGACAATGGTCAAAAAGACTATAGTTCGACGACATAAGTCGAAGGGACCGTAGTCTGGTAATTGAGATTAATTGTTTTGTCATAACCCAACCTGATAAGACCTACATATTGGGCATGTCCTATCATGTTGGCTTGCAACAAGCCAATTTTGAGATCTAATTTTGGAAACTTTTCAAATTTCTTCTTCAATTTAAATTTTAAAACAAACAACAAAATATAGAGCTTAACAACATCCACTATATAAGAAATAACTCATCCACAAAATTCTTTTCATTTCTTCATCATCAAAATTTATGTATGAAATATACATTATAGTATATTACTGCAAAATAGAAAGCAGAGCAAAATATAATAAAAGCTAGTCTTGATTGTACAAAAATCAAAGGAAGAAATATCTCTATAGACTTAGATCAAATACTAAAACTGTTATACAACAAACTATTTCTAGTAACAGATACTGAAAACATAAGGCAAAATAATTGTGAGCTAATACAGCTCAGCAGGACACTTACTAATCTAAATTTTTAATTATTTATTTTATAAAGCATTCACCAAAATATTTAAATGAAATAAAGTAAATTATCATACCCAGCAGAATAGTAATTACATTTATCAATGATTCAAATGATAATACTGTGAATTTAAATAAATAAGAATTTCATATAAATTTAATATCTTAGAGCAAAAAGTAACATAATTTCCCCCTCTATAAGACATAATTCAAAGTTTCCAGTCCCTTATAACTCCCAACAAACAGAATTTCCCACTATATCAAATAAAATCCAAAGATTCTATCCCCTCATGACTCCCAACTAGGGATTTCAATATTTGACATCACACAAAAACCCAACTCGAACCTGACCCAAGAATTTTGGGTCTAACCCGACCCAATTTTAAAATGGGCCTGGCTTGGGTTTAGTAAAATAACCTATTCCAAATTTTGGGTCGGGGCTTGGTTAACCCAATAACTCAAGTTCTGACGTGTTTCAACCCGCGCATTTTCATTTCACGTGATGCAAACGAGCTGAATTAAATTAGGGTTGGACCTACTGGTTTCTTCGTAGTGATTTGAGTCTGCTTCATCCTTTCCTCTCCTTCACTGCTTCGTCTAGGGTTTCCCTTTCTTCTCTTTGGATCTCCTCAGATCTTTGGCTTTGTTAACGATTTTCTCTCTTCTCCTTCTCTGGCATATTGTTAGTCTGTAGTGTTAATCATGTACATCTCTTTTGGCTCAACATGAATACTTACATCGTTCACTGTTTATATATCTTATCTTTTTTTTTTCCTCCTTTAGAAGCTTTATCTATGAGCAGCGTAGAGGGTTGTCTTGCTGACTTGTTCTTTGATCAATTTTTTTCAAAGTTTCATATGAAATTTTCAGGTTTAGGATTTGTCTGATTTATTGTTGTCTTGCTGACTTGTTGTTATCTCGAATATTATCTTGGGTGATTTGAAAATCTGGAAAATTTTGGCATGCATTCTGCTTTTGGGTTTTTTTTTTGTCAAAATACTTGATGAGTTGCTTGTCAATTAATTCTAGTTTGAAAGCTATTTTTATTTTCATTTTTTGATGGTTTTTCTAATTTATCCTTTAGTTGAGTTATTGTTCAGCAGCCCATGCTTGGTTAATGGTTCTGTGACTTCTGTATGAATTATTACTGAGTGTTCCAAATGTTTTTCTATATTTAGAGGGGATTCATGGAGAGGATATATTGTTATGCTATTATATTTGTATTTGGCAGTTATATATTGAGTTGTTGTTATTAGTGTTTATTATTTTTGTTATATGCATGTGCTATAGAGCTCTCAATGAGTTAATGTATGAATTGTTATGCTATTATTTCTATTTTTTGATTTATACATCTTATGTCTGAATTGTTATGTTAGAGAAGTTGTTTTTTGGTATTTGACGAAGAATTCAATGAGTTAAGGTCTCAATGTATATTTTTTAAACAAGATATTTAACAAATAGTTTAGAATTAGCATTGTAATATATTTTAATATTTTGGTTAGATGGAGGATTCCAATACCTTTCCTGAGAAGTTTTCTTTTAATGAAAATGAATAAGTCTGGACTTATGAAAATGTTGTAGAGCTCTCTGACAAGCTATGTAATGAGGGGATAGTTACAAAGAAATGGCGAAGGATGACCTCAGTTGATTGGGGCTATTATGAGATATTATCTAATATGAAAGATGGAAAGCAAAAATGTAAATTTAAGAAATATGGGAGTACTTAATTATGTGATAGCAAAAATGAAACTAGTAATCTTAAACGTCACCTCAAAAATTATAAGAAAAGAAGTATGCATGATATAGGACAGTTGATCTTACAAACCAACACTGAATTTTCAATGTCTATGTCTGGTAATATGTTTGATCATGTTGAATTTCATGACTTATTCACTGCTTCTATCATTATGCATGATTTGTCCTTTCAATGTTTTGAGTTGGTTGGAGTTTGAGCACTTTTATTGTATCTTCATCGGGAATTGTAATTAATTTCTAAAATGCAAAACATTATTCATTAAAGAGAAGTGTAATATAAAGGAACAATTATTTAAAGTCACTAGTAGGGTTTACTTAACATTAGACCTCTTGACTTCTATAAATACTAATGGGTTTATTTGCTTAATTGCTCATTTTATTGATAATGATTTGTTGTTGCAAAAGAAAATCATTATTCTTTTATTCATGCCACGCCCCATGATGGAATTGCTTTATTTGAGAAGATACATTCTCTTTTGGTTGAATGGAAAATAAAAACCAAGCTATTCATTAATACTTTGGATAATACTTTCATAAATAATACTTAAGTTGATTAATCTAAGAAATCATTTGAATTTGCGTGGTGGCTTGTTATGCGATGGTGATTTTTTTCATGTATGTTGCTCGACACATATCGTTAATCTTGTTGTTCAATAAGATTTGAAAGATATTGATAGTTCAATTGGGAAAATAAGTGAGAGAATTAAATATGTTAAAGGCTTTCAGGCCAGAAAATAAAAGTTTCTTGATTATGTTATACAAAGTTGCTTAGATGGGAAATGAGGTTTGCGTCAGGATATCCCAACCTGATGGAACTCCACCTTCATCATTCTTGACAATGAAATCTATTTTAAACATGCTTTTTAACATTTAGAATTGGTGGATTCAATTACAAGAATTGTCCAACATCTTCTGAATGGGAAAAAGTTGAAGAGATTAGCAAATATTTGGCACCATTCTATGAAATTACTTGTCTCATTTACGGGTCTAAATATACTACAACAAATTTATACTTCCATTGTATTTCTACAGCATATGTGGAACTAAAATTGAAATATAAAATGGGCATCAATCTATAAAGAGAATGGCAGTATGAATGATTGTAAAGTTCGAAAAATGCTAGTTTGAATTCAGTGATATTTTGGCAATAGCAGTGATTCTAGATCCGAGATACAAAATAACTTTCATTGAGTGGTGTTATAAGAGATTGTATGGTGGAAATTATCTCTTTGAACTAAGGAAGGTGAAACTTAAGTTAATTTCATTGTTTGCTAACTATGATTCAAGAAGAAATCTTTCATTAGGATAAAGTTCAAATGCTTCTGAGCAGGCATAAGGGTTTCCTTCAAAGAGCAATTCATTACCAATGATTAAGTCAAAGTTTATACATATTTTGTGTCCATAACTGTGTATTTGCAACTTTAATTATTTTTCATTTTTTGGTTCTAATGCCTTTCCAAAAATAGGATTTTGATTCATTTTAGAAGGATGCCTTTACACCTAGGCAATCTGAATTAGACATTTACCTAGATGAACCTAAGCTTGATATCAATGTAGATTTAGAAATCTTGAAGTTTTGGCAAAGGAACCAGTAAAGATTTTTTAGTGTTTCAGCTATTGCTCTTGATATATTATGCATTCTAATAACAATAGTAACATCTAAAAGTACCTTTAGCAATTGTAGTAGAATAGTAGATCAATACCGAAGTGCATTGAAACATGATATAGTTGAGGTACTAATTTTTGTTAAAGATTGGTTATGCGAAGAACATGGTGATTATTCATTCATCTTAAAGTAGTTTTATGTTTTTTATCATTTATTTAAAATCTTAAAATCATTTATCTTATTTTATTGCAGCAGCAAATGACCCCAAACTTGATACAGTAACTGATGATATCCTTAATTTAAATGTGAATATAAGTGATATAGAGCTTGGTGAAAGCTCTGTTGTTGGATGAACATAAGTGATAGAGAGTTTGCCTATTATTTATTTCATGCCTACTTATATTTCCTTCTAAGTTTCAAAAAATACATGTTGTTACCTATTATTTCATTTTAGTTGATATTATGTTGTTGAGAGTCATAATTTTTGCTACTTTGCCATATTTGTTCCATGTTATTTTGGTTGCTGTTGTGGGTTTGGTTCCTGTAATTTATGGTATATTTTTTGGATTTATTCATTACTGTGTTGCCTTGGGTTGCTGGGTTATTTTACCTGGGTTGCTGTCTTGGTTTCCCATGAATGATATCTTGGTTTCCTAGGTTGTTGTGTTGGGTTACCTGGGATGTTGTCTTGGTTTTCTTGGGAAGGTGTCTTGGTTGCCTTGATTGCAGGGTTAGTTTACATGGGTTACTGCCTTAGTTGCTCTGGAATGTTGTATTCGTTGTCTGGGTTGCTGGGTTGGGTTTCCTGGGATGTTGTCTTGATTTCTTGGGAAGGTGTCTTGGTTGCTCCGATTGTCAGGTTGGTTTGTCTGGGAAGTTATATTTGTTGCCCTAGAATTTTATCTTGGTTGCCTAGGTTGCTAGGTTGGCTTACCTGGGTTGCAATCTTGGTTGCCCGGGGATGGTGTCTTGGTTTCTGGGTTACTAGGTTGGGTTATCTGGGATGCTGTTTTGGTTTCCCTCGTAAGGTGTCTTGGTTACCCTGGTTGCTGGGTTAGTTTCCCTAGGTTGCTTTTTTTGGTTATTGTCTTGGTTTTCCTAGGTTGCTGGCTTTGTTTCAGGGGTTGGTTTAACTAGGTTGTTGTCTTGGTTGCCTGTTATTCACCTGGCTGTCATGGTATCATTTTTGAATTATTTACTGCCTGACTTGGTTTCCTGTTACTTGATGTATTTGTTCAAATGTTATGCTGGTTCCAAAAGCCTTGAAAGATGAGTAGCGATGATGAGTACCCTTCTAAATTGATTGTGAAGACATTTGAGGAAAAAATTATTGCAACCAAGTGGTGTTTGTGTTATCGTTGAATCAAATAAATACTGTGTATAACTCTAAAATACAAAATGTCGTCTTGGATGGCAATTCCTTAACTATAAAAAATTATATTGCTGACTTATATTTCATTATTTGATAAATTATTTGAAGGGTTAATCTGAGCTAATGACTCAAGCTTTCAACTAATTCATGGATTTATAATTATATCAATTTTACTATTTATATTTTTTTTGCAATTAGCATAAATCTCCATGAGGGAAAGCAAATAACTTCCGGTCTCCAGAGTTATGAGTTCCTCAAATAGTTAAACTTATATTTGTAAATTATAATTTACAACTTTGTGATTTGTAATTTGTAAAATTATTTGTTCGTAACTTATTATATGTGGTATGTAATTTAGTTTTTCATTTAATATTTATGAATTATGATGTATAATTTGACTATTTGAAATTTTGTATAATTTATAAATTGCTGAATTATGTTTAATTTATAAGTTGTTGAATTATTATCTTGGTTTTCCTTGTTTGCTATCTTGGACTCTTGGTTATCCTATGTTGCTGTCTTAGTTTCATGTTATGGTTTCATTTTTGAATCCTTTATTGCCTAGGTAACTCAGTTGGTTTTCTGTTACTTGTTGTATCTGTGCAAATTGGTCGGCGGGTCAATCCGGGTTAACTCGAATCCAGCTCGGGTCAGGTTTGGGTCCTAAATAGTGACCCATTTCTCTAAATGGGTCAGGTTCATGTTGACCTATTTAGGTCTGGGTCAAGATGGGCTCGACCCGTAACCTAGTTTTGACACCCCTACACCCAACAAATAAATTTTTTTAGAGTTTCAAATTTCCTACATCAGACAAAATATGAATGATTCTTACCCCTTATATATCCTAAAAGACATATTTCACATCAAGTTCACATAACTCATTACAACATAGAAATTAGAGTATAAATGAGCTCATAACAAAAATTCATAATTTATGCACTACTTTATAATGGTAGACAACATAATACACTACTATATAAAACTTATTGTTTCAGAACATGACCAAATTATTAAAGATTATGAAGAATACTATATTTCATGCCTTAAAATGCACTACAACATTATTTTATGGGTTCTAAATTATTTCTTCAGATAATTAAAAAGGAGCATAATTCAAAATACTCTGAGCAAAATTTCCCAGAAAATATATAAATATTCAAAACTGATGTCTCTATAAGAAACAGAAAGTTACAATGAAAGTTTTATCAGTATAAAATAATATTTATTTTTTATAACAAAATATAAATTTAATTAAAATTCATAATTTTTTTCTATTTTTTTAACTGAGATATCAATAGAGTAACTTACCTCGATTCGAAAAACATTTAGAATTGGGTTGAAGCATAAAATGACCTGAAGCAGCTCAAATCAAATTTTCTCTCTAAAACCCTCTCTCTCTCTCTCTCTCTCTCTCTCTCTCTCTCTCTCTCTCTCTCTCTCTCTCTCTCTCTCTCTCTCTCACTCACTAGAGTCAGCTACCAAAAGAGATATGAATCAAATAAATAATAGTTTGAGATGTTTTAAAATATTGAAATTTTATCTTGCACCATGTGGAATTAGCAACATGCAAGGTTCGCTTAAGAAAACCCACATCGTCGCCACACCCATCATGCTTAGGGGTACCAAATTAATTGCAGATTTTCTAGAGACTCTCATGCCAGGTCACTATCAAACTAAGCATCGCGATGCCCCAGGGAAAAAAATGAAATTTTATAAACATGCAAACAGATTCCTAAGACCTACTTTAGAATACATGTGGACTTTTATTGTTTATTTGTGGAGGTTTTGAAAGAGGTTTTGAAAAGTTTAATCTTATTTAGAAAATTTAATATTGAATGTACAGTCTCAAAAATCAAACATCTCGTTATAAATAATATATTTTCCCTTAAGGAGAAAGTATCATTTGCTAACGAGTTCAAATGGTGAAACTAAAAGTTGTCATCCTGATTATTGTAGTTGAATCCAAACAAGAATCGCATACAACCCTGAAGGGTCGAAATGAGATTCTATTAATATTCAATCACTACAACCCGGATGGGAGATCATTAATTTCATATTCCATATCACAATAATGAATGATATATCTCTCTACAGAAGGAAAATATCAGTCATTATCGATCGATGGAATACGACGATAATGATCGCTATCATATTGATTTTCCCAAAGAAGATTAATTTCAAATTTTGAAAATATATTTTGAAAAACGTGGATGTGGATTTTAAATCTCTTATGAGCGCAAGCCCTCGTAGTTAATTACATCATAAGAAATCAAAATTTTCTATGAATACTCTCGATTAAAATAATGGCAAAATTTTATTAAAAGATTTTCCAAGGGTGATATCAAAGGAGGGGAATTTTGGAGTTTCAAGTGGGAATGGGTCAAAATGGAGCACTTATTATTGGGGTCAAAGGAAGAAGGGTAGGGGATGCTTTGAGATTCCAAAATAATCTAGAAGCATCACATCCTAATCTAATTAAGTTTTAAAATTGAAAGAATAGTTAATTTGAGTTGAGTGTTTTATTAGAAATTTAAGATTATATTTCCAAAGGTTGGGGACTTATGATCCAAGATCTTCTCCGAATCCTAACTCTAAATTATGCACCAAATAGTGGTGAACCAAACCTAACTAATGCAATGTTATCTATAGACTTACCCCGACCTGGATTGGAGAGTCAGCTAGCCATCTAGTCAATTTTAAATTCATGAGTCTGGTCATTTTATGAAAGAGTGGTAGGGACACTTTTATTAAGATTTTGGAGAGCTGGGGCCCACGTATATAGAGTGTCCTAAGTGGCCCCTTGACTTATATTAGGTGAAAATGCTAAAGACATATGCAATTAAAATTTAGACTCTTTTAGATGTGTTTCTAATGCAATGCGTGCTGGTAAAAATATCTAAATCATGAATGCTTGAAATTTTAAAAAGGCTTAAAAATAATTTTTTTTAGAAGACTAGGCTTCCCAAGGTTCAGCACCTCATCCTTATAAGTCAGATTATTTAAACTCTACTCGCATGTAGGGAAGTATTTTAAAATAATGAAAGAAGAATGCATATATATGCATGCAACCCTGGGGGCAAACCCTATCTTATTCTCTAAATTAGTTATCTTTCTATGTTATTGAGCTCCTAAAATTTTAATTTTGGTTAAGAATAAAAAAAATTTCATACCCTTATGAGTCTCATGTGTTTAGACTAAATCATAAGCAACACATAAATGCCAAAAAACTATAAAAAGTAAGCAATCCTATATGCAATCAAGTCAACACATTAAATATAATCAAATTAATTAATAAATTTTTATAAGCAAATTACCTTGCTTATTACAACGTAGAAATACAAAAATTGAAGTAACTGGGAACCACTGACCATAACCCATATTCTAATCCTAGTATAGACATAAGTGACTTTGAGTTGGGTACTCTTTATCATTGATTCCTTGATCTTCTCTCTTTCTAACTTCTTGGATTCTTCATAATTGGCTACCCAAATAAAAAAGAGAACGTACTCTTCCCTTGAGGGGAAGGTTACTCTTTTCACTTTGGTATAAAAAAATGATCTAAATTTGGACTTTCAAATAGGAAAGGATTATCCCCTAAAGGGGTATCTTTTTCTCTTTGGAATATAAGCTTTGGATCTGTGTATCCCAACTCAAATGTGCACTTTCACAACTTAGCATCTCAAATGAATTACATATATATGAAAATAAAAAAATTTATACTCTCCAACAAATTTATCCTAGGCATTTAATAAATCAAATTCATTCCCAAGCAGTTGTATATATGTGCAGAAAAAGTAAACACACTTTTTCACGCTCTTTTTTATTTATTTGGGGGCTAAGAAGCTGAAGCAGCTATAGCAGTTATATTTATTATTTATTTAGCCTCCCTTATTTCCTTGTATGAGTATGGTCACATGTAGAAAACTCAGTGAGCATCCAGATCATTCATATCCCAATGGTAATCTAATCGCCAATCATATCATCAATCCATAGAGTGTAGTAAAAGTAAACAGATACACCAAGTAATTTCAGCCATAACATGCAATGAAATCTCAAAAACCCAGCACACAACAAAAAATTTAACATCATTCTAGCCTAGATCTAGAGTTGGTTGTCCTAGAAAATCATCTAAAGTGTGTATAGTAGGTTGTGTGGATGGGGTAGAACCTTAACTAGGTAATTTGTTGAAGTTATCTAATATTTGAGTTTGTTAAAGGTTAAAATAGAACTTTATGTTTGAGTTTTAATATTAATATATTAAAGCTTGATGTTGGTGTATTTTAAATATTAAATGATTGCTACTTTTATTATACACTTAGGCCATAAAGTTTATTTCACCTTTCTTGAAGCTAGGTTAATAGCCTCGTAGGCCTAGGTTAGTTGGTAGTAAATAGGGTTTATTAAGTTGATTTAATTTATTAGAAATTAAGGGTTGATTAATATTAAATAATTCAATTAATTACTAATTTTGAGAGTTAAATTATTATAAGTTTTCTATCAACAAGTTCGTAACGTTGTGCCACAAGGCTCAAGGAATCAAGCCTTCTTAGGACACATAGCCCCACAGCCTAAAGTAGTACATCCTCAAAAACTTGTTGATGTAGTTGTATTAAAGATACTAATTTGGTTAAATAATTAAAATTGATTTATTTTTTATATTTTATACTTCATTGAATTCATTCATGGTGTTGTGCTACTAGTCTCGAGGAACTAGGCCTCCTTAGGATATGTAGCCCTATAGCCCAGATTAGTCCATCCAATAAACTTTATCTCCAGAGTGATTGTTGTATTAAAATGTTGATTAAGTTTTTTTAATTAATCAACTTTAAAGTTTTTAACAATTTTAATGAATTATCAAATTTTTAAGGATTATTGGAGTTATTTAAAATCTTTAATTATGGGGTTAAAAGTTGACTTTTCAAATTAAATTTTATTTTTAAGATTTTTATATTTTTAATAAATATTAGGACTTATGATGAGTTATTAAACTGTTAGTATGCTTAATTTGGAATTTTTTACAAAACGTTATGAATTCCTAAAGTTTAATCCTTAAATTTGAACTACGACTAACTAGGGGTTAACTTTTTTAACTTTGACTACATTTTCAAGGATATTTTTGTAAAATATTATATTTTATTTTGAGTTGGGTGCCTTTGAGTTTGATTAAATTATATTTTTTTGGAATTAATTAAATTTTTAAGGTTTCCTTAGGGATGACCTATAGGAGTGCATGTTTCCAAGTGTTTGAAAACTATTTAAGATTTTTAATAATTTTTGAAATAATTATTAGATTTAATTGTTATATTTTCTTGAGAATTAAATTCAAATGAAATTAATTGTTATCTTATAGGGTTTCTTATTTTCCATGAATTGAGAGTTCAATTATTATCATTTAGAGTTCTTCTATGAATTTTTTATTATACAAATATCTGCATTATGTCGAATTATATTATTTCTATACGATTGTCTGAATTCTATACGGCTGTTTGAATAAACTATTTTTAAAACTTTTTGTGAGTATTTTGATATGAGAGTTTCTGGAGATTTTGATCGGCTAGTGTTGTCTTGCTGAGCTGTTAGCTCACTGTGGTTATCTTCCTGGTTTTCAGTTTCTGGGAAAGGAAAGGAGGTTTTAGACTAGCCATTTTGTATCTGATCCGAGATTAGATATTTTATACTTTTGATTTTTTGTACATTTATGGCTTTTCTGTTCTATTATGTACTCTCTATTTATAGCCATGAGATTTTCTGTAATTTTGATGTTTATTTTGATGAAAGAAAGAAGAAAATGTTGGATGAGATTTTCTGTATATTTTGATATTTATAGTAGTTATGTTTTTTTTTATATGTCTGATTATTGGAAGAAAATCTAAATTAAATTTCAAAGCTAGATCTTGGATTCATCCATTGGGACTCAACGCGATGGGATTCGTTCCGATCGGGTTGGGTCGTGACAATTAAAGTGGTATTAGAGCTGTAGTTTTGGAATTTCGATTGTAAAACAGAGCTATATGAATTGATCTGTAAGTTTTGTGAGGTTTTTCAATGTGTCTGAGTTTTTATTATTTTTGTTTTATGTGTATAGTTGCTTTCTATGTGATTATGGATGTGCCAGACCCAGATATGACAAATGGGTAGAGTGCTAGTCAGGCAGCTCCTATGAATAGTTCTGCCCCAGTAGTTGGTTCAGATACAATTTCTCAGTTTGCTACACTTATAGCTTAGATGATAAGCGAGACGCAGAATAGAGTTTCTGCTGTTAGATCTAAAGAGGTAGATAGACATTTACAAATATTTTTTAGATTGAAACCTTCGAGGTTTGAGGGCACTGTTGAGCCCAGAGTAGGGGTGCAAACGAGTCAAGCTGACTCGTGAGCTGACTCGAGCTCGACTCGTTAATGAGCTCGCGAGTCGAGCTTATAGTGTATCGAGCTCGAGCTCGAGAAGAATTTCGAGCTCGGTGTATTATCGAGCTCGAGTTCGAGTCAGGCACTGTTCAGCTCGAGCGCTCGTCGAGCCGGCTCAATTAAAGAGTTAAAATTTGCAAATTCAGCGGGCGCCGGTCAATTAGCTTGAGCGGGATTTTTAGACCGGCAAAAAATTAAACCGGACTCCATAGCTTAAGCAAATACCTAATGACACCAGTTTGCTACTACTGCTTAGTTCGCGAGACGTATAGCGGCTGCGGCGTTCTTCCCGTTAGGGAGCTAGGGCATCGCTTTTTGGCTTCGTTCTTCCCGTGCTCGAGCTTCCAGCCCCTCTGATTAGGTCTGTAATTACTTTAGGAGTCCTATCAATTGCTCATTTGTTCTTCAATCTTCATTTTTTTTCTTGGCTTCGTTCTTTCGGTGCTCTTCGTTTTTTGTTTTTTGTTTTTTTTTTTTTTTTTTTTTTTTTTTTTTTTTTTTTTTGAACATCTTCTTGTGGTCGAGGAGCAGAACTGTTGGCGAGTTGTGCACAGCATTTAGAGGCATTCTTCCTGAGCACAAGCATCGGATAGGTATAATTTTATTCCTTTGGATGTTCCGATTTGCACACTGATTTGTGTTCTGCTGTAAGTTTTTTTCCTTTGGCTTTTCCGATTCCTGTTAGTGTTGTAATTTTTTTCCTTTGGCTGTTCCGATTCCTAACTGAAAAAAGCAAAAATTCATTAAATCATTTTGAAGTTCTTCCATGGGCCACAAATAGGAATCAATTTTGTTATAAATTATTGAAGGTTACATTATTTTTAATTGCAGGCTTTTGCTATTGTTGATTCTTAGCAAAGTTTCTAATTAGTTATTATCAATTACAGTTTGCAGGTAGACGAAGATGAAGAAGACATGGGAAACTTATAATTTGATCGCACTACAAGACAGTAAATGCATGAGACTTTTCTGAGGTTGGTTCAGGGGAGCAATATAGTTATGAAGTACGAGGCAGAGTTTACTGCTTTGGTGAGATATGCTCCTCATTTGGTGAGTACTTCTGCTGCGAAGTGTTATAGATTTCTGAGGGAACTTCGAGATAGTCTGAGGTAACCCCTAGTACAATTTCACATTTTTTATTTCTCTGAGCTTATGGAGAGAGCTCGTGTGATGCCCCAGATATCAATAGTGAAAGGATTCGTCTGATATTCTGATCGAACTCCATTCCAGTTGCCTTGCTCGGACCTGAAAATTTCAACCACATATAATGAGCTTACAAAGCCCAGCAGGTCACCAAAGCCTACAACTGAAATCAAAGCACGGCGATGCTATCAATATGCGAGTCAATAAAATCAAGTCAATCAATGGTCAATGAGTCTATGCAATTCAGAAATCCATCGTCAATGAAATCGAGTCTACACAGCGGAAATCAAATCAGTAGTCAATGCAGTACGGAAATCAATAGTCAATAATCAATACAGCGATAAAACATCGATAAATCAATACGCCTTAGCAATCAAAACAGTGAGTGCTCCTAGTCAATACCCAATCATTGTAGCAATGTCTATCGATCAATACTATCAGTTCAATCAATCGTATCGTCTAGTCAATTTGTCGAATCTATATCATCTATCCAATCAATAAATCACTTTCCAGACAATTATATCTATCAGCAGGGAAATCCATAAAACAATCGAATCAACTCAATAAATCAACCTAACAATTGAAAACAAATCTATACAATGAAATCATCCGGTCAATAGAAATCAATACAATCAGCTCCATAACGAAATCTATCCTACGATAATCAAATCCATACGACAACAATCCATTCAATCAATCAATCAATAATCAGCACGACGAATTAATGTATCAGTATATCAATAACCTATAAGGATCTGTCGTATCAATAGTATCCATATGTCTATGTGAGAAAATAAAATCTCGATCTAAATTTTATTATTTTTTAAATGTAATTCTTTTATGTAGGAGTTTAATTTAATAGAAAATAATAGAATTTATATTATATAATAAATCTATGATATTTAAATAAAGAAAAAGAAGGAGGGAGAAATAGACTTTTGAAATAAAATTTATCCTATTTTATTTACGGAAAAATAATCTGCTTTATTTATATTTTTTGAATATTCTCTTCCAATTGAATCTGTATAGTCGAATATCAGATCGCCTTGAAAGACAGACTGATATCCTTCTATTGATTCTGAATAAAGAGAACAAACAATTCGCTTTCCTAATCAGGTATGACGTAGGGAATATACAAATCACCCAAAAGGACGATCCGTATTTTCCCTAGTTACCTAATTAGATTAGTGAATTGTCGATTCATCCCTAAAATCAAGTATACAGACAATATTTGATTTACTCGTGAAAATAAATCAAATACCTATCTATTTCTTGATTATAAGGAATGAATCTAAACAAAAGTATAGATAAGTCAGGGTTTTCTATTTAAAAATATGAATTTTATCTTCTCACATGATTTACTTTATTTATATTTAGGATATATTTCTCCCGATTAAACCTACATAGTCGGATACTATACTGCCCCGAAGGACAGACTAATATCCTCCTATTGATTTTAAAGGGAGAAGCAGTACAATTCATTCTCCTAATCAGGTGTAGTATAGAGAATATTCAAATCATCCTGAAGGGATGACAAGTATATTCTCTAATCGACCTGATTAGATTAACGAATTGTAAGTTCATTTCTATAATTAAATATATAAGATATTTGATTTATTAGTAAAAACAAACCAACTATCTATCTATTTATTAATTATAGAAATAACTCCTAAATGTGAACAAAACCTAATCTACGTCCACAGATCTTTCCTCTGCCTCAGAAAGGAACTTTGGAAGAGTTTAGATTATTCTGGGTTTTAGACTCCCTGCAGGGGCAAGCCCCTATAGTTAATTACATCTCCTAAGAGAATACTCTCGATTTAAATGAAGACTAAATAATTTCCAAAATTATATATATGTATTTAATTAAATATTTGGGCAATTAAATTTCCACGATCAGGCTTTAGATTATATAATTGAATTTAGAAGAATTAGAATTGATTAGAAAGAGGAATGCGCAGAGAGAAGTGTATACAATCTGGACTTACCACCTGCCTAGAGTGGGCTGCCAGCTAACAATCCTAATCACAACAATTCGCCGATGATGCAAGAGTTAAGGTAGCTCTATCCTAGGAATCAAGGAGTGATTCAAGAATTTAAAATAAATACAGAGTAATATGCTTACAAAAAATCAAAAATCTACTCGTATGCGAATGATGTATGAAACAGTTATATATGAAAGAGCTGATTTTATTAATAATAATTTTCATCGGTTACACCCCAGAATTTGCAGTAAAGTAATGGTGGCCAGGACCCACCGACAACAAACCTGGGTTCTAAACCTACGAGAAAATTGAATTAAATATAACTGCTTATGGTCTTCAGGCTCCGAGTCTTCTATGGAATTCCAAAAAGGAACATCCTTCTGAAAGAGGACATTACTTTTTG
The DNA here is from genome assembly GCA_016618105.1 of Dendrobium huoshanense. Taxonomy (NCBI): domain Eukaryota; kingdom Viridiplantae; phylum Streptophyta; class Magnoliopsida; order Asparagales; family Orchidaceae; genus Dendrobium; species Dendrobium huoshanense. The sequence continues at coordinate 20,593,673 of CM028354.1, read as the reverse complement.
GAGCTCCATTTGTATATTTATAAGCAGCTATCTTTAATTCTTTTACAGACTCCAGACGCTGTACAGACTCAATTTATATACAACAATTCTAGGAAATGAAAAGCAGTACATCAGATCCTAAAAACATTCTACTGTTGCAGTAATATAAAAGACAGGAAATAAAACAGTTATATAATGATGCATGTTATGAGTGTGTTGTGTACAGTTATAAATGCAGGAAAGTAAAGACAGAAAAGTAAAGTACACGGCCCTCACTTTATTCACTCCGCTCTCTGGTGTACAGACAGAAAAGTAGATATGCATGCTAATGCAGTACAGAAAAGTAAGCAATCACACATAGGTGCCCTCTAGGCAAGACACCCGCAAGCAAACCACAACAATCCACCGGCCTAACTTAGGCTAGAGTTGGTTGTCCTAGCAAACATCTAAGTGTGTGAAGAAAGCTGTGTGGCTTGTATAGGTCCTAATAGGTTTATTTGTTTAAATTACATGTATTATTAGGATTGATTTATTATAGGTCAAAGAAATTTAATTAAAATTTAAGTAAAGTGTATTTGAATTTATTAAGAATTATTCCAATTTTGAATGTTGGAGTTATTTAATTTAGTTATAAAGAATCTATAGATTGATAATTCCCTAAGTGCAGGAAATCATCAATTTATAAATCCTAGGACTTTTAGAATAAATACCCGTCTTAGACAGAAGATAAGTATTTATTTTTGAGAATCCTTATAATTTATTAAGGAGAGAGAAAGGGACCTTATAAATGTAATACAACGTGAAGGAATCTAGCATGTCGTATAAGGTCGGTGGTTTATTATTCTTTATTTGAAGATCTCCAAATCCAAATGGATTAGTGCCTTCCTAAAAGGAGTCAAGCACAATCCATAGGAGATCTCTTTGTTATTTAAATGTTTTAAGGATCTTTAAAAGTCAAAACACCCAAAGTCCTCCAAAAGGAATCAAACTTTAGGTGTAGAAGATCCGAATTCGTTTAATCTAAATCAATTATCAAATTTGATTGATTAAGATAAATCTTAATCAAATTATCTAATTAATTCAAATTAAAAGAATGTATAATTTAATTGAATTATTAATAGATTTTAATTAATAGAATTCAGAAATTATTAAGAATTAAAGGTTTATTAAATTATTAAGGATTAGTTGGATACCACCTTTGTTTCACACCGAGGCCGTGAAGTTTATTTCACCTTCCATGGGGCTAAGCTAATAGCCTCGTAGGCCTGGGTTACCCAGTGGTACCCGATATAGTTAAGTAACTTAAGTTGATTAATAATTAGGAGTTAAAGATTTTTATTAGAAATGTGTTAGATTGATTACAATGATTTGAGGTTGATTTAGATTTTTGAAGATTTTTATTTGATTTATTTGAGTTTATTAGAACAAGAGAGGAGAGAGTCCTTAATCTATTAGTTGTTATAAGGTCAATTAATGTCAAATCAATGTGTATTTGATTAATAGGGCTATGATACTAGTTTTCTATGTTTTAGTTCAATCCCAAAAGTGATGTATGTGTAGTTCTTCCTAGGTTTGACTAAGTTGACTAAGACATTGTCCTTAATTGTTGTCCTTAGTGTCACTAGGTTATATGATTGAAATCAAGTTCACTAACCCTTTTGACACTAATTATAAACACATCAAAGCAAACCATGAACAAGTGTATTAGATCTAAGGAAATGAAATGAATGTAATGAAATTTGAAGGTTATTTTTAAAACATGTTTTGATTATGCTCGAAGATTCATTCAATAAGCAATCATATCCTTGGTTTAAATCAATGGTACTATGATGCATATAAGATGCCACATAGTACATCAAAGTATATTTGAAATCAAATCATTGAAGATTTAAAGGACAATCAAGAAGAATTAGAAAGTGATGATTTGAATAAATGCCCTCTAAATACTCAATGAAGACTAAATGCGCTTGGATATGATTACTCACTGATATCTTATAATATATGCATTGAATCATTGGAAAATCATTGAATTAATAATAAAATTTCTTTTAAAGTACTTAGGTTAAATTATAACCTATTTAAAAGAAAATTCAAATAAAAATTTAATGAAATTCCAAATAATCTCATACAAAGATATCTAAGATACGTGTAAATCTCTCAATCATGCCATTTAAAACTGAATCATGCCAATTTAAAATAGGAAGTTGATTTAATTTGAAATTTAATTAAAATATAAAAATAAAATTAAAGAAAATTAGGGTCTAAAATATATTTTTTAAAATAATAAAAACCAGTCTCTAAATTTATTTTTATAAAATAGGAAATTTAATTCCGAGAAAAACGAGTGGTTGTACAAAATTTTGGCCAAGTATTTTATTTTTTATGATTTTTTGAAGTTCTGGCATTAAATATAATTAAAATAAACCCTTAAAACTGGATTTACGCGTGGCGGAGGGTGATTGTGCCACGTGAACGGCGGCGGTCAGTGGCGGGCCCCGTTCACTTATCCAGCGCGGCAGAGTTTTGAGCCGTCGGATCTGGCATAAGCATGAATCTGATGGCTGGCATCAAATCCATGTTTGATCTCAGCTCAACAGGATCCGAGGGCCAGGATTGCACCCGCAATTTGGAAAGAACAGTCCAGATTGAGCCGGACGGATCTGTTCTTCCCATACCTCGCACAGACCAAACCAAGCGAAATAGAGCACTAAATCTTGGCCGTTGAGATCAAACAGAACAAATCAACGACCCTGATTTTGTCTTCCTCGCCCGACCACTGTAAACCCTAAACCTAATGTTTTATTAAAACTTCTTAAACAAAGAATTAAATGGCATGAGTAATGAGATCCAGGTGAAAGTCACCGAGAAGAAGAGCTAGCGGGGAATGTTTTAAAGAGCTCTCTGTGATTTCCCTAGAAGCCTATTTGAGAACCTAAATATTATCTAGGGTTTAGAATTTACTGAGCTAGGGGTGATGAATCTGGATGATTTAAGAGTGGTTGAATTTGTAGATTGACCACGTGTTGATTCCTTGCAAGCTCGAGTTCGGTTGAATCTTCTACAGGGAAATATGACAACTGGAATGGTCCAAGCTTCGGTTGAGTCCTGATCTCGTCGTGAACAGCCACCAAATGCCAGGAAATCACGGGGAAGATGAAGAGAAATAACTGAGGACTTGAAACGAAACCAGGGAAGCTCTCGGGAGTGAGTGAGATGAGAGGTCACTTCTCATGAGGCCCTTCGCCCCTATTGCCCTATTCCAGCTATGGGAGATTGCTTGGACGGCTCAGATGCATCAGGGAGGGAACTCTGATGATTGACACCTAGTAGAGGTTGTTAGGAGCAGAGCATCAAAGGACAGATGCAAGGACGCCTAGGTGGAAAGGTAATTTTTAGCTTTATTTGATCATATGGGTGTTAGGAGCTTAATCCAACACTTAAGCTAGGTTTATTCAGCATTTAGAAGTTTCTGGAATCCATTCCAGCTGCTGGGATAGAATGGATTAGCATTAAGCCTAGGGATTTGTCCATTTCAAGGGATTTTAATGAATTGTTGACTAGCTTTGACTAGTCAACAGTCACATTGACTGCCAAGGTGGCATGGGAGGTTGTGAATGGTTGTTTGTATGAAACATTAATGAGCTAAAAAAAAAATACATGTATATTTGATTGAGAGTAAGGGAATTTGACCAAAACCCATATGTGGACTCGCTCGAACTTGACTTGAGTTTAATCGATCAATAATTGAGATATGTCTTGAACATAAATTTGAATCAATTTAGCAGGTAGATGGCTTAATAGAGGTTTGATTGAAGACATGGATTGAATTAGCTTGGATTGAACTAATTTGAATCAAATTGGGTTCATTTGAACAAGTCAACTAGTGATGAGATCAAGATGATTAATCAAGTCCTAATCACTAGAAGAAGTACTTGAGGAATTTTAGTGGAGTTTAGGAGTGATTTGGAATTGAATTAAAGGATAATTGAAGTTTGATGATCACTGAGCTAGCCTGGGTTAGCTCAATCAATCATCTTGATCAATCACCAATTCAAGAAATTCATGATGTAAGATTTGATATATAAGACTTCTAATGAAATGAACTGAACCCTGACTGAACTTAGGAGGTCAACGTACTATGTAAAATAGTACACTAAAATGCTTACATATAATAGAAGGCTATAGGTAAGTGTTTGAAGATTGGATTTAGAATTGAGAACTATGATTTATTAAGTCACTGATGAATTGAAGACTTATTAACTAGAAATTAGATGCTTGAGGTATGATTGAAACTTGCAAGATCATTGATTAATTGAGTGCAGGGCAGTGATTGTAGGATGGTTGAAACATTTGAGTTTGATCGTTGATTGAATGATTGATTGAATGATTTGATATATGCAGGTTAATTAACTAGGAACTGGGTGATTGAAATATGGATGAATTTGCGGGATGAATGATTTAAAATTAAGTGATTGAAATTTGATTAATCAGGAGATGGATAATTGAAGTATGATTGAGTGAAGATTTGATATAGGTTTGAATTGGAGTTTGAATCAGGTAGATTTTAGAAGTATGGGCTTGATTTGGGGTCTGGATTTGATTGAAATCTAAGTGGGTTGAGATGTGAATTGACTTGAATCTGGATTGGGTTTAGGATTGACTTGAATCTGCATTGGATTTAGGATCTGATTAAAGACCTCATACAAAAATGAGGTCAACAGTCTATATCATATCCATATCAATGTCGATGTCGGTATCTATCAATCAGTACAATCTATATCAATATCAGTGTCAATCTCTATGAATCAATACGTAGAATCCATATCAATATCGGTGCCGGTATCTATGAATCAATCGAGTCGATAACATCAATCGGAAAAGCAATACGATAAATTCAATCGGAAAAGCAATACGATAAATCAATAGTAGCAAGTCAAATCAATGCTGAATCAATAGTATCAATGAGTCTATGAATCTATGTCGTCCATGTCCATATCAATGTCAATAATCAATAATCAATAGTATCAATGCTCAATGATCAATCAATGAAATCAATGAATCCGTACGATAGTAAATCAATTCGATAAATCCATCAAATCAATCAGAAATCAATAAATCGATGCATATCAGGAAATCCACACAATGGTCTTACTCGACAAGCACAAACACTAGCTATTATCAATAGTGCTGTTGTAGTTATCAATAGTGATGTTGTAGTTATCAATAGTGCTATTGTAGTTATCAATCGTTCAACCAGGTTAAACTGGCTATTATCAATAGTGCTGTTGTAGTTATCAATAGTGCTGTTGTAGTTATCAATCGTTTAACCAGGTTTCCACTTGTCTTTCAGAATCAATCAATCAATGCAATAATCGATGCAATAAGCAATAATAGATAAATCTAGAACAATCATATCAATAGTCATATGTATATCAATTCAATCTATCAATTCCGGGAAAATCAGAAATCGTACGAAAATCGGGCAGAGCAACGGCAGTCTATCAAATGTACACAAAAATCCTGCAAAAAGATACAAATTCCAAATTCTTCCAAATTACAACGGAACATTCACAACATCAATATAAGCCTATCAATCTATAGAATCCAAATCAACTCAAGTCCTGATATTATTCTATTCAATTCAAATCGCGTAGAATCAATTCCGACCGATAAAATCTTCGTAGAATACAGTCAAATCGTGTACAATAGTCATATCTATAACATATCAGGAGTTGTGCGGTGAAAGTTGTGGCAAATCAAAATCATGTCCAAAAGTAGACTACGAAAACAAAAATCCGTACACAACTCAATCAAAACACAATATCTTTGAAAACAGAAATAGGTTTCGGAGTCCTTACCACGAGATCTTCACTTTTCCCAACAGCAGCGTCGGACGAAAAGCGCTCTGCGGCCTCCAAAACCAAGCTTTCCTCTTTTTCCCTTTCTCTTTCTCTCTCCTCAAAATATCTGAGTTTTATAAAATGATTTTCTCTCTCCTCAAAACAAGCTCATTTCCTTATATCATACACAGATCGGCCTGGACGATCGACCGATCGTCCCGGGACGATCAGACCAATTCTGATCGTCCTGGACCGTTCCCAGGGCGACGATCAGGATGATTTTTGGAACAGTGCCGATCGTCCTGGACGATCTCAATATCGTCCTGGACGATCCTGTCCAGAAATAGTTCCAGAAAACAGCTGTTTGAATGCACTGATCGGCCTAGACGATCTCAACATCGTCCTGGCCGATTCTGGGAGGAAAATCTAATTCAGAGAGGAACAGTAAGGGAACGAGATGTCACATCTCGATTGATAGAGAATGATTTGATGGTTACTCAGCAGCGATGGACTGGTAGTAGAAAGAGATTCATTAGAAATGCATATAGCAGTAGTTTTTTTGGAAAAAAAATAGATTTGTATCTGGAGATTCCAAGAAGAGTACACAGTCAGTATCTGCTACAGTGCCTGTTAGTGGCAGTGCAGCCAGTTTTAGTTCAATTAATGGGGCACCGATGTGCCAGAATTATGGACGATGAAATTTTAGCCAGTGTTACAGGGTAACTGGTCAGTGTTTCAGATGTGGTCAGCTAGAACATCGAATAGCTGAGAGTCCACAAGCCAGATTTGATCGACGATCTGAGTCTAGATCAGATATCTTTGTTAGACCGACGAGAAGTCCGAGGACAGCTCCTCCCCGTATAATTTCTGAAGGATCAGCCAGTAGAGCTGGTGGCTCGAGTTTTGTGGCAAGAAAATCACCTAGTGGTAATCTGAGGGAGCCTAGTAGTTATGTAGCTCCAGCTCCAATTCAGCCACGTGTGTATAATTTGAATCAGCAAGAGGCTCGAGATGCTCCGGATGTGGTGATAAGTATGGTTTATTTTTCTAAATATCGCTGTCGTGTTTTATTTGATTCTGGAGCTAGTCATTCGTTTATTTTTTAGCGTTATTTTGATGCTTTGCAATTGGCTTCCGTTACGTTACCTGTTTCACTTTCTATTATTTTGTCGACTAGAAATAGTTTGATAGCCCAAAAGTTTTATTTATGTGAGATTGAAATTTCTGGAAAGAAGTGTAAGGCATGTTTGATTTTGCTGTTGATTTCTTCATATGATATTATTTTGGGTATGAATTGGCTGAGTCTGTATGAGGCTCAGATTGATTGTTTGAAGAAGCAAGTTACATTATTTATGGATGGTGAAAGGTGCGTATTCCATAAGAGGTGCTTTATCCTATTTTATTTCTGTGCTAGAAGTAAGAAGATTGTGGAAGAAGTGTTGTATGGTATTTCTGGACTCAGTACGGGATATGAATATAGATGTGGGTTCTATTTCTGACATCCCGATTGTACGAGATTTTTCGAATGTATTTCCTGAGGAGTTGATTGGTTTACCTCCGGATAGAGATGTTGAATTCTATATTGATGTATTTCCAGGTACAACTCCAATATCTAAAGCTTTATACAGGATGGCCCCCAAAGAACTCGTAGAGTTCAAAGTTCAACTCTAGGAGTTTGCGGATAGAGGATTTGTCTATTCGAGTGTCTCTCTTTGGGGAGCACCTGTTTTATTTGTGAAGAAGAAGGATGGTACAATACGTATGTGTGTTGATTATAGATAATTGAATAAAGTTAACATCAAGAATAAGTATCCATTGCCACGGATTGATGATCTGTTTGATCAACTTGCTGGATATTCTATATTCTCAAAGATTGATTTGAGATCTGGTTACTATCAGGTGAAGGTGAGAGAAGCTGATGTGATTAAAAAAGCTTTCAGTACTCGGTACGGGCACTACGAGTTTTTTGTTATGCCCTTTGGGATAACCAACGCACCAGCTATTTTTATGGACCTGATGAACAGAATATTCAAATATTATCTGGATCAATTTGTGATCGTCTTCATAGATGATATTCTGGTATATTCTACTTCTGAGAAAGAGCATGCCAGACATTTTGAGAAGTGTGTTAGAGACATTGAGATGACACCAGTTGTATGCAAAATTCTCCAAGTGTGAATTCTAGCTGAAAAGCATTTCTTTTCTGGGACATATAGTAAGTAGTGAAGGTATTTCTGTCGATCCCCAAAAAATTCAAGCAGTTGTTAATTGGCCAAGGTCTACTATGGTGTTTGAAATACGTGGTTTCCTAGGCATGGCTGGATATTATAGGAAGTATGTGAAGGGATTTTCTCAGATTTTTGCACCTCTGACGAGACTAACTCAGAAGTCAATAGCTTTTGTTTGGACATCTGAGTGTGAAGCTAGTTTTTAAAAGTTGAAGGATTATTTGACTTCTGCTCCAGTGTTAGTATTTCCCTCTGGTACAGAAGGATTTCAAGTCTTTAGTGACGCTTCACTGAAAGGTTTAGGATGTGTTTTGATGTAACATGGTCGAGTAATAGCTTATGCTTCAAGATAATTGAAACCACATGAAAAGAATTATCGGACGCATGATTTAGAGTTGGCTGCTGTTATATTTTTTTTGAAGATTTGGCATTATTACTTGTATGGTGTCAGGTGTGAGATTTTCACAGATCATAAGTTTGAAATATATATTCACTCAGAAGGGTCAGAATTTGAGGCAAAGGAGATGGCTTGAGTTGATAAATGACTATGATCTGACTATTCAGTATCAGCCTGGTAAGACTAATGTGGTGGCAAATGCTCTGAGTAGGAAGTATTCTGGATTATTATGTATTCATCTCACTTTTGATGAGTATCTGATATGAGATATGGAAAGATTACAACTAGAGGTGATTTCCTTTTCTAATTAGGATTCTGGTATTAGGACTCAGATGATCATTCAGCCCTCTTTGGAGGAAAGTATTCATGAGGCTAAAAAGTCAGATACATAATATTTGAAGTTGATCTATCAGATCAAGTCTAGTAAGAAACCTGAACTATGAATTTCTGATTATGGTATTATTTTTTATAAGAATATGCTGTGGATTCCTATATCTAGAGATCTGAGGAAAGAGATTCTACATGAATCTCATTATTCAGGCTATTCCATTCATCCAAGAAGTGGTAAGATGTATGGAGATATGAAAAGCTTATTTTGGTGGCCTGGAATGAAAAAAGACAGCTGAATTCATTTCAAAATGCGAAGCCTATCAGTTACTGAATGCATAACATCAGCGACCGGGAGGTCTTCTACAGTTATTGCCTATCCCTGAGTGGAAGGGGAAGAGGTGAAAATAAATTTTGCTATGAGATTTCCCAGATCAAGGCAAGGGCATGATGTTATTTGGGTGATTATTGATCGGTTGACGAAGTCTACTCATTTTCTTCTGATCAAACAGACGGATCTGATGGATAAGTTAGCTCAGATTTATATTAAAGAAATTACCATATTACACGGTATGCCAAAAGTGATTGTATCTGATCGGGATGGCTGGTTTACTTCCATACTTTGGATAGGTATTCAGGAAGGATTAGATACGAAGTTGCATTTCAGTATGGATTTTCTTCTGCAGACTGATGGACAGTCTGAGAGGACTGTTGACCTCATTTTTGTATGAGGTCACTAAAACCCTTTTAGGTTTCAGATCAATCCTGATCCTACATCAATCTAGATTCCAGACCCTAGGACCTATCTTGACCCTAGGATTCTTCCAGACCAATCTAGATCTTAAGATCCATTCTAGGTCCTAGGATCCTTCTAGGTTCCAGACTTTAGGATCTACTCTAGACTCTAGGACTCTCTTAGATCCACACATTAAGATTTTCTTAGATTCTAGGACCCTTCTAGATCTTAGATCTTAGAACCCATCTAGATTCTAGGACCAATCCATACTCAAATCAATCCATACCCTTGATCAATTCAAACCTCAAATCAATCTGAACTTCATTCAATTCAAATTCAAATCAATTCAAGCTTCAAATCCTTCCAAACTTTGATCCAATCCAGTTAATAATCCAAGCTTCAACCCAAACCTTGATCTTATCTTTGATCTAATTCTAAACCTATCCAATCATTTATGATCACCTAAATGATTATAGATGAATTGGATACTTCAATTTGAATCATTCAAACTTAAAATCCAAACCAAATCCAAAATCCATGATCAAATTCTAAGTCCTAAGGCCCTATCATAAAGACATTTTCTAATGATTTTTTAAACACTTCAAAACCCAGTCAAATGACCTCTGATTCAGGTTCTATCACTTGCAAAGGGATAAGACATGTCTCTGGAGGTTACCCTTTAAATTTGAGCCCGTTCTGAGGTTCCCAACCTCAGAATCTAAACAAAAATCCAAAGGCTGTAAAACCTTAAAATATTTACAGCCTATGCCACTAGACCTGCCACCTTGAAGATTCTGACCTTAGAGCCTTCACCAAAGCCTCTAATCAATTCCAGACCATTAATCCTGATATGTTGACTAATAAACTGTGTTTTTCTGGACTCATTTCAACCCCTAGTATCCATGAGCCCAAAGTGACCAAAATATCCCTATGGGGGTCAAATGCTGATTTCAAACCAAGCGACCTCCAAATTGAAAAAAAACACCTCCAACAAGTTTAAAATATCAAACCAAACTTGTCGGACCCATTCCCAAAAACTGGGTCAATCTGGTTGACCAAGTCAACGTAGTTGACCTAAAAGGCCCTTTAAGGGTCCAAATAGGTGTTTTGACCCAAATGACCTCTCTAGGCCATGAAACCACTTCCATTGGTCTTGAAATGTCATTTCAAATCTGTTGAGCCCAAACCCAGACACTGGGTCAACCTGGTTGACCAAGTCAACCCAGGTTGACCAAACAGGCCCTTAAGGGTTCAAATAGGGTTTTTGATCAAATTGACCTCCCCAGACTGGGGACCACCTTCAATGGTCTCCAAATATCTTTTCAAATTTGTCCAGCCTAGACTCACCCATTGGGTCAACCTGGTTGACCCAGTCAACATGGTTTGACCCAATGAACCCTTAAGACTTCAAATGAACCATTTCAACCCATTTAACTATGTCAACATCTTCAAACCCTTGAAATCATTCTATTTAATGCCTTGAACATTTCTAAACCTATTTTGAGTTCAACCCAACTTGGGTTGACCAAGTCAACCCTCAATTCTAGGTCAAAGTTTGATGGCATTTGCTCCCATTTCTTCTAAACCTTGACTTTGACTTTTAACCCTTGATTAAATCATTCCAAATGACCCTTTACCTCCTCAAATGCCACATCATCAATTTTGACCTGGTTGACTGGTCAAACCAAGTCAACAAAGCCTTAAATCCCTCTTTGAAAATGTCAAACCCTCTCTTTTGATCTCAAACCTATCCTCTTTAGGCTTGGGAGCTCTCCCATTAGCTGCTCCTACTCCCCCCATGCCACCTCAGCCTCCCTTGACTCGTTGACTGGTCAACACAATCAAACCAAGGTCTTAAACCTTTCCAAAAGGTCTTAATCAGCTTTTAGCCACTTTCACCTTATTTAGGCTGCCTTAGGTCGACCCTTTAGTGTCCTAAAGCTCTCTAACAGGCTCCCTAACCAAGCCTAGCCCTTGGTTTAGCCTTAAATGGTAGTGGTCCCCCCCCCACCTCAAAAGAACTAACCAATGGTTAGAGGGCCTTTTTCAACCTTTCTCCCTATCACCTAACGGCTTGGGACACTTGTCCTTCATCAGAGGGAGGCCCCTGATGCATCCCAGCCATCCATTTGGTTTGGGGATGTTTGAATGGGAGAGAAGTGCCCTAAAGCCTCTCATTGAATCCATATCATTCTCTCACCTGTCTAGAGCTCCTCCAGCCTGAATCCCCGTTCCAGTGAGCTCCACAGAGATTCCTCAATACTTCCCCACCCAAATCCCACCGGTCAAAACCTTTCTCCGGCGAGATCTCGGCGAACCTAGCCTAATTCATTCATGGGGCTTTTCCGGCAGATTCAGGCGTTTCCAGGCTTGGTGTTGTGCTGGGGATCTACACTTGGACAATCCACAAGCTCAACCATCCATTAAATGGTCCAAACCGTCCTTTAAATCAAGGTGAATCCTAAACCCTAGATTTAGGTACACTAGATTAAATTGCATTTTTGTAAGGTTGTTTCAAGTAAAATAAAACATTCCCCAAGATTTCTGTTCACCTAAGCTACCTAGGTTTAAAATTTCAAATGATTTGATTAACTGGATCGAGAGAACGAGCCTAAAAATGGAAATCCAGGGCGTCTCGTTGAGTTCGTTCAGGTGTACGTTTTTTGAGCCATTGATCAGCTAATCAACGGCTCTGATTTCATGATATCGGGGGCCGTCCAACCGTGTATTTCATTTCGGCGTTCAATTTTTGGTCCGGCGACATCTGGACCCTCCATCTAGAACCGCGGGATCGATTCATCACCATCCGATCACTCTTAATCGAGATCAAACGGTGGGGTTCAAATCTGACCGTCGGACCGGATCTGGATGAATCCAACGGTCCCGAGACACTGTTGAGCTTGTTTAGTAAAACCGCGTGAGCGCTCCAGCGGACGATGCGTGTCTGACCGCCGCCGCGCCGTCTCCGAGTCAGCCCAATCATTGCCGCCGCCGCCGCCGCGGTTTGATTCCACAAATCAGAGAGCGCCACGTGGTCACCGGCGCCGCCTTTTCATTTGAAATGATTTAAAAAATTACTTTAAATCATTTTAAATGCAAAAAACTTAAAAAAAATTATATAATATTAAATATAGGTCCAAATAATTAATGTAATATATCATTTTCTTCAGAAAATCAATATCTTTAATTTAGAATTAAATTTACTTTGAAATATTCTATATGATTTAAATTATTTAATTAATTCAATATTTCCTATCCTAAGTCAATAATTAATTAAAAATTTATTGAGTAATTTTAGAAAATTCAAAATAATATTTTAAAATTTACTTTAAAATTTTAGAAAATATCTAATATTTTATTCAACAAGATTTAAAAGATATTTTAATTTCTAATCAATTTTGAATTAATTCAAATACTTTAAATAATTTTAAATTTAAAAAAATTTAAACTAAATTTCGCTTTAAATCAGGAATATTTAAATAATATATCAAAAATTTTGAAATTCAAAACACCTTTATTTAATACTGATTTTAGAATTTAAATATTGAGTTATTTTTGAATAATTTGAATTATTTTAATTCTATAATATTTAATTAGTATTTAATTAAGTATTATATTAATTATTTAAAAAAAAAAACTAAATTTTTTTATTTTCAAATAACTTGAAAATCAGAAAATCTCTCAAGTCTTCAAAATTTTATCCCAACAATATTTTTAATTATTTATTTTAAATTTATGTTATATATATATATATATATATATATATAAGTAGGTATATATATATATACATACTTATTTATCTTGAAAAATACTTTGAAACTATTTATATATTTTAAATCTTTAAACTCTTGAGAGATTTGTTGAAGTTCTAAACCTAGATCAAGCTAATATGAATGGAAATAATGGGGATGATTAGTGGATAATCATTTCTTGAGTATTCACTAATCTTATCTTTAGTTAATTATGTTAATTAATTCTTGCATGTTTAGGAAACACACACCACTTAGCTTAGGGATCTCCTAGATTTAAAGACTTGTTTGATTATATGTGTTTCATTCATGCTTGTTCATAACTAATTCAAGAAGATTTGATTTGAACCTATTCAAACTTAGTGTCATTAAGGACAATAATTAAAGATTTTTTTAGAGAACTTAGAATATTTTCAATAATTAGGATTCACCTCCTTATGATTTGAAACTTGAACCACTTAAACTTAGTGACATGTACATCCACTAGGAAAATTTGCATTGATTTTTGAAATCACTAAGCCCTCTAACTAACTTAATCAAAATTAAACCTTAATTAAGCAATTAAAACCTTCTAGAAAATATAATAAAACCATTTTAAATCCAAAAATTACATGTAACCCCTCTAACTGACCAGAGTCAAGCCCTTAATTAATGAAAATTAAAAGCCCCTTAATTTAACAGCTAATTAAACCTTAATTTAATTTTAAGTAAAAGTTAATATTTAATTGATTTAAATAATTAATAATAATTAAAAATCCCAAAAATTTCCCAAATAATTAATAATAATTAAAGGGAATCCCTCCTTAGGTCATTCCTGACCTTTGGAGGTGTTTTCAAGAAGTTGAAAACTTGTTTGGAGCAAAACCACAATGAGGCTTTAATTAAACAATTTCAAAAATTCATTAAAATGCTCAAAACTTCAATAATTCATAACAAATTCAAAAAAGATCTAAATTGACCAAACTCACTTGCATTAAATTCATGATAATGTCTAGTTTTTATTAAAAATACTAAAGTCCCAAAAACTATCAAAGTCAAAAAGTCAACATTTTGGTCAACTCTAGGTCAAAACTGGATCAAAACTTTTAAAAATCTTAACTTTTGATAGAAAACTCCAAATTGAATGTTCTACCTGTCTAAAAACTCATAATAAGGTCTAGTATTTATTAAAAATCTGAAATCCTTAATATTAGCTCTAATTCTAAAAATTAAATTTTGACCCCTTAGTCAGTACATATTTGGATAACCCTCCAAAATCTATTAACTCCCCAAAATTCTAGAATTTTCTTAATAGGTTAATAAAATTCTCAACCAATCCTTTAAAATCAGTAACCAACATTTTTTTAATAATCCACTTCTTTATTCCAACCAACTTAAATTAATTTAATCAACCCAGACTACTACTAGGTAACCCAGGCCTACGAGGCTATTAGCTTAGCCCCAAGGAAGGTGAAATAAACTTCATGGTCTCGATGTGAAACAAAGGTAGTAATCAATCAAATTTTAAAATATATTCAAATAAAAATCTTAATTTACTAATACTTAAACTTTAATTTAAATCCCCTTTTAAGCCTTAACAAACTTAGAATTTTTGGTAACTCTTAACTAATCACCCAACTTAGGATCTACCCCAGCCACACGACCTTTTACACACACTTTAGATGATATGCTAGGACAACATACTCTAGATCTAGGTTAGGCCGGTGTTTACTTTACTGTTGTGTGCCGGATTTTTCGTAGTTTCACTACATGTTGTGGATGAAATTGCTTTGCTGTGTCTGCTTACTTTTTTGTACTCTATGGATGGATTGATGTGTTTGGCGACTAGATTACCCTTAGGTTAGGTACGATCTGAATGTTCACATAGTTTTCTGCAGGTGGCCACGCTCATGCAGAGCAATAAAATGGGGGCTAAGTTAATAATAAATATCAATTACTATAAATGCTTGCACAGGTGCTTCAGCCGCTAAAGCCCCCAAATAAAAAGAGCGTGGCCAGTGTGTTTACTTTCTTTTCTGCACATATATAACTGCTTGGGAATAATTGCTTTTTTTTTTATTAACTGCTTAGGATAACCCTGCAGGTGAGTCTAGATTTTATTTTCTTATAAATGTAATTTGTGTAATTATCAAGTGTTGTGAAAGTCAGTTTTGACTTGGGATATATAGGTCCAAAGCTTGGACTCCGAAGAGAAAAGAATGCCCCTTAGGGGAGTAGACCTTTTCTATTTGGAGATCCAAATTTGGGCCACACTTCTTCCCTACCCAAAGGGAAAAGAGTGGCCTTCCCCTCAAAGAAAGTGCCCTCTTATCCATTTGGGTAGTCTACTGCGAAGAATCCAAGGAGCTTGAAGAAAAGGATCCCAAAGAAGAACAAGATTGAAGACTTGAAGATTGAGAATATCTCACTCAAAACTACTTGCGTCATTACTAGGTTTAGAATCCGGGTTGTTGTCAGTGGTGCCCGGCTACTTTACTTTCTGCAAAATTCTGGTTTGTAATAAGCAAGGCAACTTTGCCTATGGACATTTATTGATTAATTAATATTTGATGTGATGAATTTATTGCCTTTAGGACTGCTTGTTTTTTTTTTTAGTTTTTTGGCGATTGTGTTCCGCTTTTGTTTTTGCCTGGATACGTGAGGCTCGTGAGGGTGTGAAAAATTTTATACTCATAACTTTAAAAGTCTAAAATTTTAGTGAGTCTAAATAACATAGAAATATAACGAATCAAGAAAATTAGCCGGGGATTGACCTCTGGGTCGCATGCATATTTCTGCATTACTCTTTCCTTATTTTGTTTTTTTTTTTACCCTTCCCCGACTGCGGGTAGAGTCCGGATAGTCTGACCTATGAGGATGAGGTGCCGGACCTAGGGAAGTCCAGTCTTCTAAAAAATTATTTTTTAAGCCTGTTTTTAAAATTTCAAGCATATCTAATTTAGAGTTATTAACTAGCATGCATTGCAATATAAATAAATTCAAAGAGTCAAAATTTTAATTGCATTAGCCCTTAGCATTTTTCCACCCAACATAAGTCAAAGGGGCCAATTAGGAAAATCTCTAGATGTCGGCCCCAACTCTCCAAAACTTTAAACACAACGTCCCTACCACTCTTTCATAAAAAATTAGACTCATCTCTTTTAAATCGATTAGGTGGTTAACTAGCTCCCCAATCTAGGCCGGGGTAAGTCCAGGTTTTGCATTACATTAGTTAGGTTCGGACGACTGTTGTCCAGTGTCCAAATTATATTTAGGATCCGGGGCAAATCTTTGATTATAAGACCCCAAATTTTAGGAATATAATCCCAAATTTCTAATATAATGCTCAACTTTAATTAAATATCATTTCAATCCAAAACATAAAGCCCAACACTTAGATTAAGTTGGGACACTTCCGGATGGTTCTGGAATCTCAAAGTGTCCCCTACCTCTCCGCCTTTAACTCCGTCAATAACTGTTCGATTTTGACCCATTCCCTGTTGAATTTCCAAAATTCCTCTCTTTTTGATATCACTCCTAGAAAATCTAACAAAATTCTGCCACCATTTTAATCGGGAGTTTTCGTAGGAGATTCTATCTACCTACGATACAATTAACTACGAGGGCTTGCGCTCGTAGGAGATTTGGAACCACACACGCACCTGATTTTAAAATTGATTTTTCCAAAACCCCATTAGATTTCTTTGGAAAAAAGATAAAAAATGATTGTTGTTATTACATTAGGAGGATTATCATTGAATGTTGTTATCTCCCTTCGTGGGGATACATCCTTCTCTGATAAGACTCTGGATGTGAATTCGACGATCATATTTCTTAAGTATTATAATTGGATATTTAGTCAAATTTCATTATGTTCCCTCGGGATCATATGAAATTTTTCTTTAAAATTTGATCATAATATTTAAGCTGAGTTCCATAATTCTAAGTCTGAACATCGCTACGAAATTTTATTTTCATCCTTCGGGGTGATATAATTTTTCTAACAAGTCCATTCGACTTTAGAATTAGAATTAAATCTCAATTTTAAAATCTCCCAAAGAAACTAAAATTTTTTCAAAACCTGTTTTCAAAAATTCCACCAACAATGACTATTTAGGTACTGGAAGATCTTTTGAAATTATGTATTCTATATTTTAGAGGCAGTTGGAAAGATCATATCCCACTGATAGAATTTTCATATAATAACAGTTATCAGTCAAGTATTGGTATGGCACCGTACGAAACACTGTATGGCAGAAAGTGTAGAACTTCATTTACTTTGACTGAGGTGAGAGATATACAAGTGATGGGTTTAACTTTTGTGGATGATACAGTTATAAAAATTAATCTGATTAAGGAAAGATTGAAATCTGTACAGGATAGACAATAGAAGTATTACAATCAGAAGCACAGATTGGTTGAATTTCAGGTTTGTGACTTTGTATATGTCAAAGTCAGTATGATAAAAGGTGTTAGTATATTTGGAAGAATAAGAAAGCTCAGCCCAAGGTACTTCGGATCTTTTGAAATCATTGAAAGGATTAGAAATTTATCTTACAGGTTGTTATTGCCTGATCAGATGTCTGATATACACAACGTGTTTCACGTATCCTCTTTAAAAAGTGGATATCTGACTCTGGAAAGAAATTATCTACTGACGATGTGGAGGTTCAGGCGAATCTACAGTATAGAGAAGAACCTGAAAAGATTTTGGCATTTGATGTAAGGAAGCTGAGAAGTAACAAATTCCTATGGTTAAGGTTCATTGGAAGTTCAGAACGGCCAGAGAGGCTACTTGGGAGAAGGAATTGGATATGTGACAGTTGTATCCTAGTCTGTTTTGACTCAGTTTTGTTTTGGGAATGTCGATGACGACATTTTTCTTAGGTGGGGAGATTCTGAAAGCCTTCTTTTTTCTTTTCTTTTACATTTTGGTTTGATTTGAGATTTCCTTCTAGGTTCATCCGGACGAAGTTGGGATCATCCGAGACGAACAGTTAAAACATTGGCAACCCGAGAGCATCATCCCATGATGAAAATAATTATCATTCATACGAAGGCAACTCGAGGGCACCATCCAGGGACAAAATTAATTATCGTCTGTAAAATCAGCTTACCGAGGAGATCATCCCGGGATGAACCATGGAAATCGTCCAGAAGATCGAGTTCTTTTAAGCTTCCGAATAAGATATTTTGAAGAGAGAGAAAATGAAGGGAAGAGGGAGAAATTCGCATTTTGGGCGTCTTCGGTCCGTTTTCTGTATGATTATCTGATTTTTATAAGATTGTCTGAATTCTATACGGCTATTTGAATAAACTGTTTTTAAAGCTTTTTGTGAGTATTTTGATATGAGAGTTTCTGGAGAGTTTGATCGATTAATGTAGTCTTGCTGAGCTGTTAGCTCACTGTGGTTATCTTCATGGTTTTTAGGTTATGGGAAAGGGAAGGATGTTCTGGACTAGCTGTTCTGTATCTGATCTGAGATTAGGTATTTTGTACTTTTGATTTTTTGTACAGTCATGACTTTTTTATTCTGTTCTGTACTCTCTGTTTATAGCCATGCACTGTAATGTACAAGATTATTTTGATGAAAGAAAGAAGAAAATGTTTGATGAGCTTTTCTGTATATTTGGATGTTTATAGTAGCTCTGTAATTTTTCTGTATGTCTGATTATTGGAAGAAAGTTTGAAAACAAATTCCAAAGCTAGATCCTGGATTCATCCGTCGCGACCCAACGCGATGGGATTCGTTTCGATCGGGTTGGGTCGTGATACAAACCATGGACCTTGAAATCAAATTGATGCAATGATGCCCTTAGACACCTCAAACAAGGGAGGGAAATTTTGGACATGTCAGGGACATGTCCAAATTGACTCTTCCAAAGTCCTAAGCCATGGTGATTTCAATCAAGCATGAAAATGTAATAATAACAAAACATTTAAATATGAATTAACATTTATACAGAACTAATCAAGGCCTAGGACCATAGGGCTTTTGTAAATCTCCCTAAGATCTTTCTAACGAGGCTAAGAGCACCTAAAATGGTCAAGTGTGTAGGGAGATATGAATTTTTAAGTTCCCCTTAAATTTTAGGATTTAATAAACAGTGAATTACCCAATCATTCGAACTTTTCAACATAAGGCTTCACGATTGGTGGGCCAATAATTAGTATTTAACTGGATAATGGTCAGATTAACTATAGCCATTGGATGAGACATTGGACGGTTAGGATCAAATGGCCTTCGAAACTACAGGATATAATTTGAACTGTTGATTAAAATCAACAGCTAGGATTGTATCTTCAACCTCCCGCATGAACTTGAATCCATAGACGCTCTCTAACGTGATCCGAGCGATCCTGCTGGCAAACTCTTACAAAATTTCAGAAGGAGGATCAGGAGGGTGAAAACCTTCAATCCAACGGTGGAAATATGTTGAGGTGAAGGTTTCCTTCACACTTAACTAGACTAACTATCTAGGAGCTTGGGAGAGGTGTTCTCACCATAGAGAATGTCTCAACATATGGGTTTTTCTCTCAAGAAGCTTCAGGGGACAAAGGCGAATAATTCTCATTTAGATGCCAAGACCAAAAAATCATCAGAGGTATGACTTTGAGCTGACCGGACATGTACTTCCTTAAAACTTGCTCGAACCAATCACTAGATGAGGCTAGGAAGTTGGGAGAAGGTGTGGAATTACTCAGAGAGCTCTAGGGAATGATTTCAAAATCTTGAATTTGAATGGAGATGTTTGAGGCTAGTTGCCCTATTTAGCTCACTCCCATGGCCTTGGATGGTTGGGATTAACTGAGCAAGCTATTGGATGGCCTCCAAGTGGAATGGGACATCCTCTTAGAGGCTCGTAAGGTTGAAGCTGACGAGCCCAACCTTTGAAAGGCTTTGTATCAGGCCCAAAGTGAGGGCGGGGGGGACCATACGAGCTCATTCTTCATTGGTTCCAACCGCCATCAGCCAGGGTCTAGGTCAAGCTGGTTTAGAAAGGGTACTAGTGATATATTGAGCTCAATTGGTTTGGGAGTGGATGGCTTGATTGGAGAGCTCGGGTTGAACCAAATTTGCTCTGTTTGGGTCTGTTTGGGCTCAATCTAGGTAAAGTCAGACCATGAATTAGATATGGCAGGCATGTCTGGCTCTAGTGCACCCAATGTAAGTGGAAATTGGATATGAATTGCCCTGAGATTGGAAATGGCTTGGGTCAATGTGGTTTTGACCACTTTGGGCTAGCTTAGAGGTTGAACCAAGTTAGCCCAAGGGTTGGACTGATTAGAGTAGGTGCATTGGACCTAGGGCTATCTAATAGCGGTATTGATTGAGTTTGGTGAAGGCTAGGTTGGGAATTGGCTCGACTTAAGGTTATTATGGAAACTTTGGGTTAGCTTAATTCTTGACCGAATTTGTTTGGGTTGGCTAGGGGAGGTGTATTGGGTCAAAGGGGACCCAATACCGCCGTTGGTTGGGTTCAATTGGGCTAGGTTTGTAAAATGGCTCAAGGGGAACCTTCCTTTGGACCCTTGAGTCAAGCCAAATGGCTAAACCAAGTAGACCCAAGGCTTGGTTTTCCAATAGGGATCTCTTAGAGACCTAATGGGTCACCCCATATGCTTAAATGAGTTTGGAATGGTCTTGTACAAGAGATTTAAATGAATGGTGGTGTATGGAAGATTTGGTCAAACTTGGTTGAATTGGTCAACCAAGTTGACCTAGGGTTAAGAGTTGAGTTCATTAAGTTCAATTTGATCATAAGGACTCAATGTGTGTGGTTGCAAGCCAAGAGAAAGACATTTGGTTGGAAATGGGTTTTCAAACCCCTTATGGGTCACCTTGGTCAATCATGGTTGAATTGGTCAACTAGGTCAAACCTAAGAGTAGGTTTCGGTCCAATATGTTCCTAATGGTGTTTAGGATCCATTGGGATGGGTTTTAAGGATTTAAATGAGAAGGTTAAATTGAACTTGGGGGAAATGACCAAAAAACCCTTTAAAGGGTATTTTGGTCATTTTGACCCCTGGTGATTTCTGGGTGAAATTAGGTTGAGTAAAGTGTAGATCACTGATTAGTGAGTCCTAATGGAGGTCGTTGGTGTGATTGGGAGGTTTAGAAAGGGTCCCAAAGTTAAGATCCACTGAATTACATGCCTAGTGGCATAGGCTATAAATAATTGAAGGTTTTGCAGCCTTTATGAAAAAATTCAATTTCAAGGGCTAGGAATGTTGGATTGAGCTCAAATTTGGATGGTTGAACTTAGAGACATTCCTAAACAATATGCAATTGATAGACCCTAAATCATAGGTCATTAGGCTAGGTTTCAAGATGTTCGAAATTTCCCCTAGAAAGGGGTTTAGGACATTAGTCCTTAGCCCTTCAATTTAGTTTGAAATCTTGGAATAGGATTGAGTTTTGGGTTTAAATGATTAGGGGTGGCTTATCCATATCACTAGCATTCAAAGGGAAGATTGTTGATGATTGGATGGGATTGGGAAGTTAATTGAATACTGATTGAGAGTTGAACCAATGATTGAATTAGGAGGTGGGATTGAGTTTGATTGAGGTTGGTTTGGGCCTTATCCAGGACCTATATGATTAGGGAGTAGAGACTTCCAAAAAATTGGGTCACTAGAAAGAAACCCAAGTAGGTCTTACTGACCTCATACAGAAATAAGGTCAACAACTTTTTGATACATACCAAACACTCCCAAAAACATGCATAAGGGTTCAAAATACTGCAAGAGAGGAGCTCGGCCTTATGTTTTAATGGTAACAAATATCATTAGTTTGATATTTCTATACTATGTATTGAATATCTATTTTGTGTTTATCACCGATCTTTTAGGTATAATTACACCAAACAAGATTAAAGAAAAAATCTCAAGACATTGTCTATTCATAAATAAGTCAATCAACATTTGAAAGAGTTTGTATTTTTCAATTTTCTTAAGTGTATTTATGTATTTGGTGCATGTTAGCTTAGCAATCATGCACATAAATATTCAATTTTCTTAAGTTTATTTATGTATTTGATGAAATTAAATATTTAAATTTTTTTATTAACCATAATATATGATATAGATTATATTATATGATCTATTTAAATAAAAATTAATTAAAATATTTAATAAAATGAGATTAATTAAATATTAAGTATAACTAATCGTATTATACGACCACCACATTATTTTGTACAACAAGCAATACCATGAAACCCCACCATTGAATCTTAGTTACTTAAATTAAGAAAATTTAAATTTTAAAATTTGAACTAATTATATTATACGATCTTTAATTAAGTTGCCTAATTTAATCCCAAAACTAGCTAATTAAATGAGATATAACATCCATTTAGGATCATATTGTATGATTGTTTATCATACAGGACGATCAGCATAGATCTCTCATGGATGAGCTTGGATCGCCTTGGATGATTTGATTTTTTATTCAACTAATTATAATGTACCATCTAAGACGGTTAAATTAAAATTTAGAGTTTTTTGGAGCCATATATACTCTTTCATTTCTTGACGAGAGAGTCTTTTAGCAATCAAGTAACGTTTTCTATTATATGAGAGAGCTTACAAAGTTCACTTCATAAGAGAGAAAGGAGGTGATCATGAGAGAGGGAGAAGAGCCTTGATGGAGTCAAGGGTGTGCGAGGGGATTCACATAGTTGCTCTGGCTAGTCTACATCTTGGGTCCTCTTATTGTGTGTTTGGAACTCTTTGGGAAGAGCTCTAGGGAAGGAGTCTTTAAGGCTAGAGATATGACATGTATTTTGACACAATCAATTTTTTTTAGTCATTATAAGTCCAAATCACAAAGCGTCTTTATAATAGAATAGGTATTATAGTGATTTTATTATATTAATTTTTTTATAATATTTGGGCTTTATGCAAATCTTTAAGAAATTGACACTTGACGGTACGAGTAAAAATTTTGGGACTGTCAGGTCACCATTTTGATTACCATTTTCATCAAAAATTTTAAATATAAAGGGCTATTTTATGAATATTTTTTTATAATTTTTAGATTATATAGCTCTAGTATTAAACCTACTAGTCAACATCTATATCAAGCTTAAAGGAGAAAGGAGGGATCAATATCTCTGTCAGGCTTGGAGGTGAGTGGAGGGATATATGTCCTTGCCTTGTTTGAAGGCATAGGGGGGGACGACAACTCCGTCGGGTTGTGGAGGTAAGACGATGAGATTCTTCAGGTGTGCGGAGTCTATAAGGGGGATTCTTCACTTATGGTAAGGAAAAAAGGCTTCTTCATCTAATGGTATACTGAAGGAGACTTACTATTTAGTCCAATTTCTATAGAGGATGACCTTTGGAGAGTTAATGTACATCAAGTTGTCTGAACCACTATAAATCTTAATTTATAATATCTTACTTATTGCACTTTACTTTTCCTTGTCATTTATTTTTTATAAAATTTAAAAACATAAAAAAAATTGTACTTGCTTTTAGTTTTGTTTTATGTTGTTAAAGTTTGTTTGTTTAATCGCTTTGGCATATTTCAAGATTTATTTTAAACAAAGAATTTTTAAGTAAAAAGTTTTTAAAACTACCAATTTATCATACTTTTGGTATGCCTCATAATACTATTAATTAGTATCAAAGCTAATTGTGAAATATTATAAAGTATAAAGATTAAGCAATTATCTCTTCAAATCAGGTCTGAACATGTTGAATCAAATATTGAATCTAGTAATGGTTGTCTAGTGAGTGTTTAGTGGTGGTGGTTGGCTTGAGGTCTAGCAGTGATGGCAAGGTAGATGTTCAATGAAGATCAATTAGTAAAAGCCTTATGGTGGTGAGGATTCACCAATAATGGTACTCAGCTGGAGCAATGAGATGCAAGTTTCAAAGCTCTCTTAAACTTCTAACGTGTCCAAAACCCAGTCATGAAGAGAGAAGAGGTCTATTTATAGAGTTTTAAGAGTGGCATTCCATATAAATATGGATAAGATCTAAAGAAAATATGGAGTACTCCATCATCGGATCCTGTATTACTCCCCTTGATCATAAAGCATTTATTCAACATTTAAATGCCTTAATAATGCTAGAATTAAGCAATCTTGGGCTCATTGGTTTCTTCTCATCAAGGTACTTGATTTGAGAATAAGCAAACTATATTTTGAATTCATTTAATTATCCAATTAATAACCTAAAGATACCAAATATACTTTAGTCCCTTTATTGGGGCCCATTTGGGCTCTGATTAAATCAATTTTGGTGGTGTCATTGAGTTTACTTTTTTTTTTTTTAAGTAATGTAAAGCCAATGATTATGGGATTGGAGGTTGGAAGTCAGTGGAAAGTGATGGAAATGGTAGGTGGCAATGATCAGTGGTGGTAATGGTGGTAATGACAACCAATAATAAGGTGGGTAGCAATTGGTGATGAGTGACGACTGTTGAATCCATGTTTATCCAACAAATCATGCCCAACTTTACTAAAATATTTTCTTGGTGAGCTTGAGGACTTGAGGACTTGTTAGTGAGAATGGAGAGTAGAGAATAGAGAACAGAGACTATAGGAGAATATACTAGAAAAATTTTTTATATCTCAGTAAGGAACACATAAATGATGTCTTAAAAGTATCAGAGAATCCTTTGAAAAAGTCTTCATTGAAAGAATCTCCTCTGAAAAATCCACCAAACTCTTCCTCATCACCCTTTATTTATAGGGTTTTGAGGATTATAAGAACAACTATACATAGATGAACTTGACCATTGCTACAGAAAAAATAAATGTACAGTTTTACACATTAATCTAGAATGTTACCTCCTGATGGGCTGTAGAAGGGAAAAGTCAAAGATCTTGTGAGTTTCCTACTGTTGGGTGAGCTTAGGAGGGCGAACTAGTAGGTATAGAGCGAGCCATGAGAAGAGGTGGACCCATAGTTAGTGATTCATCTTGTGTGGCCCATAAATGACATAAGAGGCTCGATGTTTCCGAACTGAGGAGAGTGAGCTGAGGAGTTAACAGGGATGATGAGTTCTGGAATCTGGTAGTGGTTTTAGCCAAATGAGTAATGGGTCACTATGGTAAGCACTTTCCCATAAATAAGTTTGGTGAGCTCATAGGGAATGAGCTTGAATGAGATGATTCATGATATGCTTGCTTAGCAAGGAACCTCCTGATTGACCAACATAGGACAAGCTCTTTGATGGATGCAGGTGAGTGAAGCCCTTTTCACAAGCAAGTATCTCGGGTTTCTGCTGCTGGGTTTTTTAAGAAATCTGCTTCTACGACGGAATGTTATTGTCACAACCTAGATTTCACCAGTAAAAACACCTAAGGTAGTTAGTGGTGTACAATGGTGACAACTACGATGATAATAATGTATGAGAATTTAAATTATATTTAAAAATCAACTAAATCTAATGATTTTTAATACACCACAATTGAACTAGATGATGAATTTCAAACACTTAAAATTCTACTCTACATTTTTTTTAACTTCAAACCAAACACCAAAATTTTGAAAAGTCATATATTTAAAATACTTTATACCTATTTTACTTCAAACTAAACAACCCTTATAAAATTTCTATTGATTTAGTATTTAAAAAGGAGAAGAATTTGAATGTACACATTTTGTCTATTGTTAATTGTACATCGTATGATTTCTCTAATAGGCTAAAATTTATTTGAATTAATCGACATAGCAATATATTTGAAGAAAAAGTTATTAAAATGTATTCAATGTAGCCTGAAGATTTTGGGTATTTCATGATGAGTATCATATTAATATTTTTTTTGAATTTCTCTATAATATCATTATTTAAGAAATAATGAAGATTTTTTATAAGAAATGTTGTGAATTATTCAAAAATTCTCCAAAAATTCTCTAAGAAAATCTTATTCTTTAAATTTTGTCATTTCATTATCACTACAGGAAAATCATCTATTACATGTAGAATTTTCAGGCGGAAATTTATCATTTTTTCGGCGGTTTCCATATTTACCGGCGGTTTTTCGGCGGAAAAAATTTCGCCGGTAAAACCCGTGTAGGAAAATAATTTTTGACGGATTTTTTCAACGGAAAATAATTTTGACGGCTTTCTGGCGGAATAAAACTGCCGGTAAAATTTAAAAAATAATAAAAAAAATCCTGCGCCAACCGTTTTCCACGCATGTTGTAGCCCGCCAGCCCTCCTAGAACCCACACCCGCCAGCCAGCTCAGCAACCCGCCTGGAACCCACACCCGCCCGCCCGCCAACTTGCCCAAAACTCGCTCCCACACCAGCCAGCCAACACGAAGACCACTCGAAACCGCTCCCAAACCCGCCAGTGTATGCCCGCTCCAGCGCTTGCCAGGTGATTCGAACCTGGTTCAGTTGGAAAAATTCTCAAACAACCAACCAAATTGTTACACATACAAATGCATTTTTATTGTCAAATTTTTATATTTAAACTATATATTAACCGAAAATCAAATAATATTTAATTATTCAAATAAAAAATAATACTAATTAATTTAATTATAAAAATAAAAAAGATAATTAATACAAAATAAAAATAAATATTTACTAATTAATTTTAAATTGAAAAGTAATTAAATAGTTAATATAATTTTTAATCATTTTTGTTAAATCATTTTAAATAGTTAAAATTTTAATATTTTTTAATATATTTTTTAAAGTTCCGCCGAAAAATTGAAAAAGCCGCCGGAAAATCCGCCAGAAAATTCTGCGAGAAAGAAACCGTCACAAAATTTCATCGAGAAATTTGTCTCATTGTTTTTCGTCAAAAAACCGCTGGAAAGTTGCTAGAAAATTCTGCCGGAAATGGATGATTTTCCTGTTGTGTATGTCAAAACTTTTTAGGAAAGTTATAATAAATTCTTTATTTTTATTTATTTTTATCAATCATTTTAAAATAGAACTAATTAGTATTTAAAAGGTTTACATATATATTCAAATAAATATATGCATTTATTGATTTTATTGACCATATCTCATATTTTGTGATACACCTATTGTATCCGCTACAGAAAAATCAACTATTTATGATAGCAAAATTTAAGAAATCCATCACACATCTTGATTTGAGATGGATATATAGTTCAGATGCATGGTAAAACTAGTGTCGCAAATATATTTTCAAAAGCTAAAATCCGTCGCAAAATTTTGCAACTGATTTGTGGCGAAAGAATCTCTACTGAAACAATGTGTTCATTTTTGTGGTATGCCGTAAATTCTATCGCAAATTGCGATAGATGATCCGCCACAATTTGCTATGGATAGATCCATCACAAATGTCTATACCATATCATCTTATCAATATTTACTGCAATTTTTTTTGCCACGAATCAACAACAAACCATAGAATAACACAAAGAATAGCTCATACAATCATTTTTTGGGCTTTCCAATATTAAGAATCCAAGCAATTATAAAAAATAGTTATGAAAAATAAAAATAATCAAAGAATACTACTCAAATTGTGTTAATTAATGAACAAATAATCACATTCAATAAAGTTCAACAAAACTTATAGCATTGTTAAAATTTCAACGTAACTTATAAATCAAATGACATAAAATATATAAAAAAGCCATCTCAATGACAATCTAATCGGACTATGTATGCTTGCTATCCTACTCGACTGATGGAGGCACTGGTAGATTTTTGCCAACGCTCACTCAATCTTCTAAGCTTCTCTAATATCTGAGTGTTTATGTCTGCTTGTATTTTTTGGATATTTTCTAACTCTACTGCTAAGTTTGCTGCTTATTGGCTAACTAAACTCTCCTAGAAGCCTATTGAGTATCTGGTGGCTAAAGAGGATTATCCCTCATACGTGGAGGCCTGCGAGCCAAATTTAAAAATTCGCCCCTTCTTCATTCCGCCTATCGCTTGCGCCTAAGTGTCATAGTTAGAAAATATCTATAGAACCCGTAGAGGATCTCTCTCTCTAGCTGCATCTTGATTCTCCCAAAGTCGTGAAGACTCATCCTACTTGTAAAACATAAGTATAAAATTAATCATCATATAATCATGATTTATAATGAAATAATTTACTCCGTTCAAAAATTTATCTGTTAATGTCTTATGTCCAGGTAACAACCGATTATACATCCAACATATAATTTTTAATATCCATAACACAGATTTTTGCTATAAATTCCTACAACTAAATAATGAGATTTGTATCAAATTAAAAAATTTGAAATAATGTGCAATAATGCTTATTTTAGGAGTTTTCATGGATATTAGTGCTGCTCAATTATGCATCTTATTTTCGATCCTCATCTCTGCAACACTTCACTTAATATTATAATCTTTTTAGGTCAATACCTTTACCTAGGGGTGTCAATATTTGACACAACCCAAAAATTCGACTCGAACTCGACCCAAAAATTTCATGTAAGGGTCAACCCAAACCCAAAATGGGTCAGATTCAGGTTCAATAATTCGACCCATTTTAAAAATTGGATCAGGTTCGGGTTGACCTTTCGACCTGAAATTGACCCGTTTTTAAACTAACAACTCGGGATTGATCCTTTTTTACCCGTTTTTTACCCCAAAAGTATAGATTGACCTATTTTGGACCTAAAAACTAGCAATTTTTTTGTTGTCATCAGGTCATTCGGGTTATGTCAGGTTGACCCAGACCCAAAGTGAGCCGAGTTCATGTCTGAAAAACTGACCCATTTGCAAAAATGGGTTGGGTTCAAGTTGACCTGAATAGTGCCGGGTCAGTTTCAGGTTCGACCCGAACTCGACTTGTGACACAAAATTGACACCCCTACCTTTACCTATCTTAACTTAATATTAAAGATACTCATCCACTTAAGCATTCTCATATATTCAATACTTAACTTAATATTATGCTTATCTTTTAATGGCCAACATTCTACGTACACCATAAAGCATTACAAGTCTCACCACCATCTTATAAAATTTTCCCTTAAGTTTTATGGGAATTATTCTATCACACAATAAGCCTAATATAATCCTATACACTTCAACCATCCAACAAATATTTCCATCCATTATACCATCACCATGAACAATGGACTCTAAGAGTAAAAAAGCCAATCATCCACCATCTTAAAGAATTTTTTCTTTAGTTTGAGGGATATTTTTCTATCACAAAATAAGCCTAATGTATTCCTACACTTTAACCTATAAGCATGAATTCTACACTTCAACCATCCAACATAAATTCTATCAATGAAAAATTAACCTTAAGGTTTAGTAAATCCTATATTTTGGTCATAAGATTTATGCTGAATTTAAGCAGGATTCAACTTAAATCCTCCCATGAAAACCTCGATTTAGCTCATGGCACACAAACATCATTTCCCTCTTTTTGTAATAACTTCTAGATTTAGTAAACCCTGTAGTTCGGTAAATTTAAGGGATTTGGTAGAAGAAAAGCGTGAAAGGTAGAAAGTTACCTTCACAACAAGCAAGCTCCCATTGTTGCATCTGATCCCGATCCAATAGAAAAGACGTCTTCGAAGAAGAGAAGTCAAACGTCAATGAAGAATGGATATGTTGGTGAGGAGAGGATGGGTTGTGAGCAAGGAACGTCAACGAGCAAGGCTCATCGCTGTAAGCGCGGGCATAGAGGAATATACGAAGCTCAAGAGAATGAAAGAAATGATCTGGATGTTGGTTTAAATATGCTTATTTATGATATATTTATGACGGATTTGTGACAGAATTGTGGCGAATTTGTGGAAAAAAATATGTCAAAAATTTGTGACAAATTTTGTGTCCCAAATTCACCTCTATTCTGTCACCAAATCTGCAACGAAATTTTCCACCGCAAATCTTCCACAATTTTGTTGAAAATTTTTTCTGACATAAAGCCTACCACAAATCTATTGGAAATCACTGATTTTGCTATAATGATATAATCCTATAAAATCAATTTTAGGGTTGTGAAGATAGGATATATATACACATCTATATACAAGTACTTTGCTACAAGTTCAACCATGCTTTCTATTGTATGCATGTTCATACCACTATATAAATTCAATTTATTGATGTGAAATGTGGGTATTTATGAAAATTATCTCACATAATTTTGGTTATAACAAATAAATTGAGTCAACAAGTTTTTAAGCTCTTGTGAATAATTATTTTGATGTAATTTCGTCAATCATGTGGTTTATGTATAGTTTTGTATAATATACTAATTGAGTTTATAAGGATATGTATTCTTGTCTTTAATTATTTTTATATAATTTATTTGACTATGATATATATATATATATATATATATATATATATATATATATATATATATATATATATATATATATATATATATATATATAGAGAGAGAGAGAGAGAGAGAGAGAGAGAGAGAGAGAGAGAGAGAGAGAGAGAGAGAGAGAGAGAGAGAGAGAGAGAGAGTTTTAAAAAATTAATTAGCAGGTTATCCACATATATATTTACGTAGCTATTTTTATAAAAAAAATCAATAATTTGACTTATAAAGGTGTGTTTATATATGTTGATATAGGTAACTCACAAATATTCGGCAACTTACCCTTGAAAAGCTTAATCAAGAGGTGCACTTGCTCAAAATGATGCTACTTTGAGGAGAATTCATCAAAGCAATACTAAACATAAGCAGACATTCATCCTATGGAAGCTCGCATTATAGGAGCCCACTCCTAAGTATGTCAATCAGGGATGCACATGTTCCGAGTGAGTTCAATTAGATAACTCATCTTAGCAAGCCTTCATTCAAAAAAAAACTCTTTCTTTTTTAGGAGTCAACTCTTTCAGCAGCTCTCCCTAGTCAAAGCTATCCACCTTCTTTAGAATTCTTATCAAAGCTAAAGAGGCAACACCAACAAAGCTTGTAGACATGGCTTCATCAATTATGTTCATCCTCAACTCATAATTGTGGCCGCTTAGGAGACTCATTGCTTGCCCAAAGGGAATTTCCATTTATTGGGGTCTTCATCTCCGTGGGGTCACCCAAGATATTCAATTTGGAGGATAGGCTCAAAGAATTTCTTCAAGGTACTCACCCCAAGGACTCATGCACCACCCACATAAGGTACTCTCTAGAGACATCTTGAACCATTTTAGAGATAGATAGTCATGTGTATATATTTGACTTAATTTATGTTCTATAGAAGTATGTACTTTCTTCTCAAATACTATTTCTATATATTTTTTTAGTGCAGACCACATAGCCCTCTTAATTATATAAATAAGGGGACAAGTAACACTTTTTGAACTTCAGATCATTTTTACTATTTCCAATTTCTTGATTGCTCTCCATTCTCTCTTACCTTGTCTCCTATTTTCTTGCTCTATGTAGCTAGATTTATTAGTATGGCTGGTGTCATTCTCATAGGTTCATGACTAAAGTCACAAATCCTTTTTAGACAACTATTGTGGTCATAACCTACACCTTAAAAATGATACTTGGCAATAAAGAAACCCATAATGACTCATCAATCTAAGAATATACAATCTAAAATAAAATCAAGAAAGATTAATTTTTCGTCACTTTGTAAATGTTCTTGGATGTCAAATAGAGGAAACTTCAAGTGAAATCTTTGTCCTAGGTTGCCTGTACTCTTTTATTACACAAAACTAGAAGGTGGTTTTCGGATACACTTTTTGTACACAAAATAGGAAAAAAAAGGCTTTGACAATACTTAATTTTGGAATTAGCGGCGGTTTTAATTGACAAAAAAAATATTTTTACAACGGCTTTGTAACCACCACAAGACCATCGTAGTTGATTTTCGCTACAAAGCTTTTTTACTGTGATTATGACTGCTGACAAAAAGGTTTGAAGCGATTGTATTAAAAGCAGTTTAAACCGCCTCTAAAGTTCCAAATTAGTGACAGTTTAAACCGCTGCTAAATTTTCATATTAGCACCAGTGTAAGCCGCGGCTATTGTTCCAAATTACTGCCAGTTTAAATTGCCTCTATAGTCAAGCCAGTTGATCGGTCGATTACTTCTCAAAATAGAAAACAACAAAGACACCAATAGCAAAACAACCACCGAGCTCTTTTGCAACTTCCTCTGATCTATAGATATGGGCAAATTCTACTCATCTAATA
This sequence comes from Dendrobium huoshanense, assembly GCA_016618105.1. Lineage (NCBI taxonomy): Eukaryota > Viridiplantae > Streptophyta > Magnoliopsida > Asparagales > Orchidaceae > Dendrobium > Dendrobium huoshanense. Next base: position 20,561,356 of record CM028354.1, on the reverse strand, counting down.
TTACATTATTTATTAATTTTAATTTTCATCAAATTCAATTCTAAACAAATAATTAAATCTTAAGCATCTCTTTCTAATTCTATATCCGGCTCAAATTTTACAGCCTTCATAATCAACTCTAATAAATTCTCTCTCTCTCTCTCTCTTTACATTTCGGTCAACTAAGATAAACTCGTATACATATCACATATTCAAAACTCAAACCTAAATTCAATTTATCGACAATCAATATTTTCAATCAACATATCAAAATGAATTTTTTTCATTTTCAATATTATAAATTATATAGCTCCATTCAGGGAGCAATTATTACATCCGGTGTCAGAATGCATTCAGAGACCAATAACCACGCACCACATCACCTAAAAACTCGGTATTTTTAACTCGGTATTGCTCGGTATACATTTGGAGCGTTCGTTCCGGACGTCGGCGGTATGCATCAACTACCGTACGTGGCCTAATATTTTTTTTTTTTTTTGGGAAACGTGGCCTAATAATTGAAGTCATATTTTTATATTTATATCTAATTTCATAAATAAATAAAAAACAATAATAACGCCATCTGCAGACGTCCGTCCATCACGTCATTAAGGAGAGAAAATCGTGACACGTGGTCCATCACGCATGCCTCGTGCTCACAGACTGCCGGTCAAATGCCTTCTCATTACGACCGCATAGTTTTCAGCAGGTCTCTCCCCGTAGTCTTATTCTATATAGTTTTTAATCTTATTTAAACAAAGCCAGATGGCCTGTTTTCTCCACCTCTTCTTCTCCATAAAGAATGAATAGCGAGAAAATGGAAGGAGGGAGGAGGAGGTGGAAGAGGTAAAGATGAAGAAATTCTACGTGCTTATAGAGAACATCAGAGCTACGAGAATGCTGTGGCAGACAGCGCCGCCGAGTAAGCGGCAGAAAAGGGAAAGCTTGCTTTGGAAGCCGGCCTTTGAGTGGGAGGATTTCTCACAAGCTGTGATGAGTTCTTCTACTGTTGGAGATGGTGGGAAAAGTAAGAGGAAGGAGAAGGAAGAAGGAACGGAGAGAGGTGTGGATCTTAGCCTTGGGCTGTAGCTTTTTTTTTCTTACTTTTTCGTGCAGTTAGTTGGGAGTTTGTAGAAATTTAATGGTTCTATATTGGAATAAAACTTGAAAGATAGAGTTTCTTGATGCGTTCTTCAGTATTGATCAATACCTTTCTCTTGCGAATTTATTTATCTCCGTTGTGCCCATCGAACAAAGTTGTGTAGTCTAATGTTTATCTTACGAAGAAAACTTGTTTGATAGAGCAACTTAGGCTTCATTTGAATCAGTCTTCTTACTATTTTAATTTTCAGATTGCAATCATAATTTTTAAACTCGCTTCATTATTTTTATTTTCTTCAATTATGCATTCAATTAAGAAAAAAAAAGGCTTGACTTTGACTATACATTTATCTTTGAGATTTTTAGAGCATCAAATTTTTTAAAAAAATTTAATTTTAATTTTCAAATGTCAATTTAAACACCAATCATCTTCAATATTTACATTTATATAAGAAGTTGAACAATAATGAGTGTTAATGATTTATTGATTATTTATGAGTCTATTAATATTTACATTTATATAAATATTTCTCTTAAACATTAAAGAAATAAGGTAATCCCTTTGAGAATGATTTTAATCTCTTCTTCTTCTTCTTTTTAAATTTGTCAAATTGCTGCCATCCTCAAATCTACAGGGCTATTTGGATAGATAAATCCTACCAAATAGCAAAAATGATAACATTAAATTTCACTCCTCATTTTTCCACCCAACCAAGAAATTCTTGTGTGTTATATAATTTATTTGTTCTTTTGTTTGTTTTTCTATAGTCATTTAGGGGAATTTTAAAAATAAATAAATAAGGCCTCTTCTATGAAATATTTCTGGCTCCGCCACAATCTATTCCATGATTGAAATGGCAACATATAATAATGGAATTTGCTATGGGATATTTTAAATAAAAGTAATGTCATGATGTCATCTAGGTTGTGATAGATCATGAGAAAAAGTTTACTCATTTTATTTCAATATGATAGACTAATTTAATGGACAAGTTAGCACAAGTTTATGTGCAAGAAATTATCCTATTACAAGGAATAAATTTTTATAGAGATGACAGATTTACCTCCAGATTGTGGAGAGATGTTTAACAAGGTATATGTACTGAACTATATTTTAGTATGACTTTTTTATCTGTAGATTGATGGATAGTTATTAAGTTTAAATTTGTACTATTTTATTATCTAAAAAATTAGTAAAAATATAATATTTTAGTTGGCATTGTATAGAAAATATTTAGGAAAAAGGAGAAAAATTCACATATGTTGAACTAGCACCGCAACACACTTACAACTAGCATTTTAGTGTCTATAATGCCTCAATGGTAGATCAAGATATCAAAGCATCAGAGCCTTAGAAAATGATAAATAATTCAGTGCCCTGGTGGAGCCAAGGTCAGAGCTGCAATGCTTTTTAATACCACAGAGTCAGAAATCAACACCAAAACATCTAAGTCTTAGTAATTTGAGTGACAAAGCACTGAGCATTACAAAATCGTAGAGCCAGATTGCACATTCAAGCACCGTAATGCTCAACTTTTAAAGTGCTACGATTGAGCAATTGATGAGAGATGAAGCCGCACCGAATATGAGCATCGCAATGGTTCAGCCAATAGACGCGCCTAGTTATCGCAGCACCATACGCCTAGTAGCACTGAAGCGATAGTTTATCTTATAACACTGCAGCATCGCAATGTAAAGCAGCAGGGTGCCCGAGTGATTCTTATACTTAGTATAAATAGTTTTTATTTTGTAAGAGTTCTTCCATAAATAGTGCGGAGTTATACTTTCTGTAGCGCCCCCTTAGATTTAAGACTAAGGGAGACTATGTAAGAGAAACAAACTTATATTTAAAGATCTTAGCCTTTCTTGATGGGTAATCATATATTTGGAGAGAAAACGACCATAGGGAGTATCTTTATAGTAATCGGGCAATATTATTTCATATTTTTTTCTTGTATCTTCTCTTTTATGTAAAAATGAAGATTTGTTTGCTTTCTACCTTTATCATGTCTAGATGATATCTAAGTTTTGGGCTAATGTTGTGAACATATTGGAAGTACTAATGTAGGCTCTTGTTCTTTAAATGAAATTATGAATATTTTCAATATCTCTCATTCTTAATTTAATGCATACAATATTAATGTATGTAGCTAATAACTAATGCAATATATATTACCTCGATGAAGAAATATTAGAACAAATAGGAGTGTTATAATAGAATATTGGTATGCCTAGACACTAGATGTTATAGGTTCTATGGAGATATTAGAATTGTATAAAGGCTACAAACCTCTCTTTTCACCCCTATAAGCTTGATAGAGAACTAGCGATATGTATGATCTGATTCACATCAATATTTAAGAGTATCATTATGAAAACTTCATTATTTTATATATATTAATCCAAAATATTTTTAATATTTGGAATCTCATTTATCTTCTTTCTTTTTCTCTATTATGGTAGAATCCAAAACCCTTTATTTTCATTCAGCAGGATAAATCTTGTATCTGTTATAAACTAGCATAATACTTTCTCATGAGATCAACACTCTCTTAATTATTTTATTACTTAAATGACATATATACTTGCATTTCTAGTGGATAATCCTTATCAAAGAAACCTAAGATTTAATTGATTGCAAAACATATTATGTTACATACAGGTAATCAATTAGTCATGCCCATATAAAAATCAATAATTTGATAGGATTATTCTAATATTGGAAGATTTTTAATATTTTATGTTATTGACTTTGGTAAGAGCTGGGGGATCATATTCTTCTAATAAAATTTGTCTATAATAATAGTTTCCAATTAAGTATAGGTAGAGCCTCACTATCTTGGATAGGCGTGAGAGAAAGAAGTTTGATTATGTCAGCCTTAATGGATGATGCTACTAAAAAGATCTATTTTATTAGAGATAAATTGAAAGCATTACATGATAGATAAAAGTACTATATGCAAAATACTATGCTGTGAAATTTCAAGTTGGAGGTTTTGTATACTTAGACTAATGAAAGAGTATTGACATATTTAAAAAGGAAGGAAAGGTGAGTCTAAGGTATGTTGGACCTTTTAAAGTGATCATTAAATAGATTGGAAGATCTACTTACAGGTTATTATTGCTCGAGCACATGTTTGATGTTCACAATGTCTTCCATATGTTATCTCGAAGAAAATGGGTATTTGATTTCAAAAATTGAATATCTATTGATAAAGTTAAAGTATGTTCAAACTTGAGTTACATAGAGGAATCAAAAAGGATTTTAGGAATGATGTCATAAGGCTATGAATAAGTATATTCTAATGGTTAAGTTGTAGTAGAAGCATATAACTAAAAGAGAAGCTACTTTGGATAAGAAATATGAGAAGAGATAATTACAACCCAATAAGCTTGCTTAATCTAAAATTTGAAATATCGAGGATTATATTTTTCTAAGGAGGGAAGGATGGAAATACCCATAGAAATAATGTTTAGTTGCACTTGTTTTGACCCGATCTAGTAAGGGTAACATAATGAAATTTTTGCCCCTCAACCTTTTGCATGTATCTATGGGTGTTTTTGTACGCATTTGAATGTTTGAAATTATCCTAAAGATATTCTTAAGGACCTATTTGTTGTTACAAATCTGATTTCAAGGAATATAATTTTGATGATAGTAAATATTTTTATTTTTCTACGACTGTCTTGCCTACTAATGTTTCAGGTCCAGAAGATCAAATTGTAAATCGAACCAGCTCAAGATTGGATAGATTAGGACTGAGTTAGTTTATAATGTACGTCAAGTATTTTTTATCCTTTCTTGAGTCAATTGTAATCGATATGGATCATAATGCCAAGTAACCTTACACATACACTTAGGAGAAAAATTCTGTCTGTTTGATTAGAGTTTTTTTGTTTTTAATCACATCATCCAGGATGATCCACAAATCATCATAGATAATCAGTTAAAAATAAAAACCTTAATTAGGGCATCCTAATTAAGACAGTCATAATTAAGCTTATCATCCTAGACAATATTAGCATCTTCCGAAATGATAGGCTCAAATTAGAAAGAATCAACTGCCATATCTATTTAGGCATCTTTTATTTTTGGACATCATTCAGGACATCATCTAGGATGATACAGCATAATTATGCTTAAATTAATCTGGTAATTAAGAAAAATAATTAAGAATTGATTACTCGATCATATCATCCTAGACGATCGCATGATCATCCAGTATGATCAGTTAATAAACCTTAGTTCTTCCTGTACAATTAAAAATTGGCCTGATTTTATTTAGGGCAATGTTCTGAATGATATATGATATTTTGAACTAATCATCCCGGACAATCGTGAGATTAGCCTGAATGATCTATTTAATTTTTTATCATCCAGACATCTATTCAGGGTGATGTTCTGGATGATATGTGATGTTTTTAAACTAATTGTCATAGACGATCAAGTTACTTTTTCATCATCCAGGCATCCATCTAGGAAGTTGGTTTGGATTATATTCGATAACTTAAACTAATTATACAGAATGATACCAATCGTCCTAGATGATCTGAACAAATTTACCTTCTGATTGTCCCAAATTATCTTGACTGCTTGAGCTAAATTTGATAGAAATGAGGTTTGTACAGGCTTCTCCGCCTTGCTGTGGGAGCAAAAGAATAGTCGCTGAGTTTAGTGCAATACCCGGAGGAGAGGCTCCGAGGAGTGGATGTAGGTCAAGCTAGTTGACTGAACCACTATAAATTTTTATATTCTTCATTACTGTTTTTTCTGCATTTAATTTTTGCACTTTGATTTTCTTTATGGTCAATTTTGACTTGGTTTGAGTTTGTTTTTTTTATTGAGAAATTTTTTAAAATACCAATTTATCCCCCCCCCCCCCACCCCCCCCCCCCCCAACCCACCCTCTCTCTTAGTTAGCCTTGGGCTAGTTCATAAGGGCTTAACATCCCAAATGAACTTTCAAGTGGTATCAAATCAGGATTCATAAAATTGAATTTTTTTAAACTTTTGAATTTCTATCAATGGCTAACTCTAGTAATTATAATACTGTAGAAGGGTACTATATTACCCGACCACCTTTATTTGATAATATTTCTTTTAATTTTTGAAAAACTCGCATGTCTATATTTTTATAATCGATTAACTATCATATGTGGATGCTTATTAAAGAAGGTTATTCACCTGTGTCACGTGAAATTAATGACATTAAAACTGAATTTTCTTTTACTAAATAGACTTTTGATGAAAGGGATTTAGCACAACTTAATGCGAAATATTTGAACTATTTTTTCTACTACATATGTGTTTAAACTTATGCTACCAGTAAAGAAATTTTAAAAAGATTGTGTATTACTTATGAAGGAACATATGAAGTTAAGTAATATCGATTGAATATTTTATTGCATGACTATGAACTTTTTCATATGAAACCTACTGAATCAATTTCTAATATATATACTAGATTTACTCAAATTACAATCTCACTACATACTTTAGGAAGAGAACAGGTGAATTATGAAAATTTTAATAAAAATTTTGAGATGCTTGCCTTCCTCTTTTGATGCTAAGATTACTATAATTACTAAATTTAATGATTTAAATATTTATTCTGTTGATAACTTACTTGGGTCACTCATTGCTTACGAGCAAGGGGTGAACTAAAGACAACTTGATGTAGGTGAGAAGAAGGAGAAAACTGTGATGCTGAAGGCTAATGATATGTATTCAAATTCTTTTGGGTCTGAAAGCGATGATGTTGTCTTCATCTCAAAATAATTCAAAAGCTTTCTAAGGAGGAATCACAAGCACCATCAAAAGTGAAAATAAATAAGGATAGCAAAAATTTTAAAAGTTCTTCTGATCTTGTTTGTTATGAATACAGGAAGCCTAGATGTGTCAAAGTTGATTGCCCTACACTTAAGGATCACTCATATAAGGAGAGGAGTGAGGAGAAACCCAAATTTATGAAGGATAAAAAGCAGTTCCAAAAGACATTCTAGGCGGATTCTATATCTGACTCCTCTAAGACTGAAGTTGAGGAGAAGACTACAAACTTGTGCTTAATGGTCGATGATTATCTTGGACAGTCTGACCAAGAAGATGTATGCGAATCAACCTATGATCAATTATTTGAAGTTTATGAGAAAATTCATGCATCATATATAAAACGTAAAAAATGGCATTCTAGTTTGAAACTTGAGTTTTTAAATTTATAAAAAAAGTATGAAATTTTATTGAACGATCACTCCCAAATTTATAGCAATCACATGTCAGTACTTGATAAGTTTGATGAATTGAATAAAAAGTATTCTGAGTTTGTTATTGAGCATAATTCATTGAAAGCATCCTACACCTCATTTAAATCTGACTTTAAGATATATGTTGATGAATCTGAGCATAGGGAGTACTATTTGAGAGTTAATAATGTCATTTTAGAAAGTGTAAACTCGAGGTTTAAAACTGAATTGAATACACTTGAGGAGAATTAGGACTACACCTACGCTTGATCTAAAGCCAAACTTTAAGAAGATGCATTATAACCCGATCAGATTAGTAAAACCTTTTTCCTGGTGTTAGAAAATTTTTATGTGGTATGCTAGGATACATTTCACAAACTTATACTATTCACCATAGTACCTATTTGGTGTGGAGACCCAAATTGCATGATTCATAGCATACATACATATATTGCATTCTTCTTTCCATAAGAAGGGATCCAAACTTATTTTGGTTCTTAAATCTGATATTTGATGATTTTATAGGCTTGCTCTCTCAAAAAGTCTAATTATAGCATGTGGTACCTGGACAGCGGATACTCATGACACATGATTGGAGATGCCAACCAATTTATTTCACTAGAGGCCAAGGTTGGAGGCAAGGTCACTCTTGGAGATAATACAACCAAGAAAGTGGTGGACGCAGGTATAATCGAAAACTCCAAGAATCTTTTAATTAAAAATGTTTTGATTTTAGATGGACTAAAACATAACTTATTAAGCATTAGTCAGTTGTACGATAAGGGCTTCATCATAAATTTTTTGGTAAATACTCGTATTATTAGCTTGAATAATAACACTATTTTATAGTGAAAGTGGATCAACAACGTATACATGCTTGATTTAAATAATATTAAATGTGCTGCTTCATTTTGCTTAAAAATTATTACTGATGAGTCGTAGTTGTGGCACAGGAGGTTATGTCATGCCAGTATAAAAAAACTTAGGAGAATGACCCAAATGGGCCTAGTTAGAGGTGTCCCCAAGCTTAAGTTCACCAAAGATCACCTTTGTAATGCCTGCCAACTAGGAAAACAAGTTTAATCCTCTTTCCATTCCATTAAGGATATTAGCACATCTAGACTTTTAGAAATCCTTCACATGGATTTGTTTGTACCCGTTAGCACTGTCAACTTAGGGAAAAAAGTCTATAGTTTTATGATTATTGATGAATACTCGAGGTTTACTTGGATTAAATTTTTATCACATAAGAATGAGTATTTTGATGAGTTTAGATCCTTTTTCACTTGGATTCAGAAAAAACTAGGTTGTAAGATCTTGACAATCCATAGTAATTATGGGGGATAGTTTAAAAATTATATATTTGGAGACTTCTATGAGGATAAGGAGATTAGTCACAACTTCTCAGCTCCTAGGACCTCTCAGCAGAACAGGATAGCTAAAAGAAAAAATTTGACCTTAGTTGAAGCCGCTAGAGCCATGCTTGCTGAGTATTCACTTTCAAAAGACTTTTCGGCTGAAGCGATAAACACAGCTTATTATGTGTTGAATATGATGAATATTATAGGCAAACTTAATAAGACTTCCTATGAGATCCTTAAGGGTAGGACACCTAACCTTTCTTACATCTATGCCTTTGGTTGTAAGATTTTCATTCTTAATAATAAGAAGTCACACTTAGGAAAATTTGACCCAAAATCTGATGGAATGTTCTTAGGATATTCAAGTATGGGAAAATCCTTTAGAGTGTTTAATAAGAGAATATTTATAGTGGAGGAGACTACTCATGTAGTGTTTGATAAATCTGATCTTAAGAAGTCTAGAGTTGAGGATGAAGATGAAGAGATTACCCAAGAAGTTGAAATTTTGGAGAAGAGAGTAGAGCCCCAAAACACTGAAGGAGTAGGTGAGATTACCCAAGGAGTAGAAAATGTAAATCTGAAAGAAATGGTTGAACATACACACACTTTACCTAAAGATTAGATATTTTCTTCAAGTCATCCTAAAGAACTGATCATAGGAGACCCTTCTGAAGGTGTTAGGATTAGGTATGGACTTAGGAAGAAAGTGAACAACTCTGGCTTTATCTTAATGACTAAACCCACCAACATTAATCAAACACTGTTTGATGAGTTTTGGATCTTAGTCAAGTAAACGGAATTAAATCAATTTGTTAGGAATGATGTTTGGGAGCTTGTAGAAGGACCAAAGGGATAAAGTGTAGTTTGAACTAAATGGGTCTTAAAAATAAGATGAATGATTTTGGTGTGGTGGTTAGGAAAAAGGCGAGATTTGTGGCTAAGAAGTATAACCAAATAGAAGGGATTGATTTTGTGGAGACCCTTGCCCCTGTAGCTAGATTGAAAGTCATTAGAGTGCTACTAGCATTTATCTACTATAAGAGATTTAAGTTTTTCCAAATGAACGTTAAGAGTACTTTTTTAAATGGGGTAATAAAAGAGGATATGTTCATAGAGCAACCCCCAAGTTTTGAGAGTTCCCAATTTCCAAATCATATTTACAAATTAAAAAATGTCTTATATGGATTAAAACAAGCACCCAAAGCTTGGTATGCGAGACTTAGCATATTCTTACTATATAGGGAGTTTGTTAAGTGGAGCATCCTTTTTCTGAAGAAAGTAAGAGATGAATTACTCATTATTCAGATTTATGTCAATGCTATACTTTTTAAATCTTCTAATAAAAGATTATGTTATAATTTTTTTAAAATAATTAGTAAAAAATGTAATATCTCGTTCCCTTACTGTTCCTCTCTGAATTGGATTTTCCTCCCAGAATCGGCCAGGACGAAGTTGAGATCGTCCAGGCCGATCAGTGCATTGAAAACAGCTAATTTCTGGAGTGTTTTCTGGAAGAATTTCTGTACAGATCGTCCGGGCCGATGTTGAGATCATCCAGGCCGATCTGTACTGTAGAAATTATCGGCCAGACAACAGCCCTGGGAACTGTCCAGGACGATCAGGATTTGATCTGATCGTCCCGGGACGATTTGGCGATCGGCCAGGCCGATCTGAGTAAGATATAAGGAAATGAGCTCGTTTTGAGGAGAGAGAAAATCAAATTTTTATTTCAGATATTTTGAGGAGAGAGAAAGAGAAAGGGAAAAAGAGAAAAGCTTGGTTTTGGAGGCCGCGGAGCGCTTTTCGTCCGACGCTGCTGTTGGGAAAAGTGTAGATCTCGTGGTAAGGACTCCGAACCCTGTTTATGTTTTCAAAGATGTTGTGTTTTGACCGAGTTGGGATCTGTTTTGTGTTTTCGTAGTCGACTTTTCGACATGATTTTGATTTGACACAACTTTCACCGCACAACTTTTAGTATGTTATAGATATGATTATTGTACACGATTTGACTGTATTCTACGAAGATTTTACCGGTCGGAATTGATTCTACGTGATTTTAATCGAATAGAAAATTATCAGGACGTGATTTGATTTGGTTTCTATAGGATAATAGTCTTGTATTGATGTTATAGATATTCTACTGTAATTTGGAAGAATTTGGATATTGTATCTTTTTGTAGGATTTTTGTGTAAATTTGACCGACTACCGTTACTCTGCCCGATTTTCGTACGATTTCTGATTTGTCTGGAATTGATAGATTGATTAGATATGAATGTGACAATTGATATGATTGCTTTAATATTGACTATTGAATTGCTTATTGATTGAATTGACTATTGATACTGATCACAAGTGGAACCTGGTTGAACATTGGTTGGAGATTGATATTGATACCTGTACAGGATGGTGGGCCGACGGGCTTTCCTTTAAACATTGATTATCGATATATTGAAGGGAGACATAAGGAGTTTATTGATATGCCGACGGGCGAAAAGAGTGACGACTCTTATTGATTGAACCAATGTAAATGATATCTACAACAGCAATATGGATTCTACAACAGCAACATAGCCAGTAGATTGTACTTGTTCAGTATATAGTATTGAATTGCATATTTACTGTATTGATTTATGGATTTATTGCTTTATCGACTTCTGCTTTATTGAGTTTGATCGGATTTACTGTATCGTACGGATTCTATTGATTTCATCGATCGACTACTGAGCATTGATATGGACATAGATAGATATAGATATTGCATTGATAGCATGAACATGGACATTGTACTACTGCCTACAGATTCATTGTACTACTTGTTGACCTCATATTTGTATGAGGTCACCAGGGATCCATCTAGACTCCAGATCAATCCTGACCCTACATCAATCTAGATTCTAGACCCTAGGATCTACTCTAGACCCTAGGATTCTTCCAGACCAATCCAGATGTTAGGATCTATTCTAGACCCTAGGAGATGTCCAGACCTTAGTTCAATTCAAATTCCAATCAAATCCAGATCAAATTCAAAAAATCCAGACCCAATCCAATGCTAAAAGGCCAAGTCCTAAAAGCCTTTTTCAGCAAATTTTCAAACACTTCAAAATCAATCATTTGACCTCCGATTCAGAATCCGTCAGTCGCATACTGATGGGACACGTCTCTGGAGGCAACCCTCCAAATTTGAGCCCATTCTGAGGTGTCTAACCTCAGAAACTTAATTAAAATCCATAGGCTGTAAAACCTTCAAATATTTACAGCCTATGCCACTGGACCTATCACCTTGAAGATTCTGACCTTAGAGCCTTCACCAAAGCCTCTAGTCACTTCCAGACCCTTAATTATGACTCACTGAGCAGTAAACTGCATTTTGGTTGACCCACTTTGACCCCCAGTTGACCAGGGGTCAAAATGACCAAAATACCCCTATGGGGCTCAAATGGTGATTTCAAACCAAATGAACTCCGAATTGAACGCAACCACCTCCAGCAAGTTTTAAATATCAAACCAAACTTGTTGGACCCCTTTCCAAGCTCTGGGTCAACCTGGTTGACCAAGTCAACCTAGTTGACCTAAGAGACCCCTTAAGGGTCCAAATAGGCCTTTTGACCCAAATGACCTCTCCAGGCCATGGAACCACTTCCATTGGTCTTGAAATGTCATTTGAAACCTGTTGGACCCATTTCCAAGCCCTGGGTCAACCTGGTTGACCAAGTCAACTTAGTTGACCCAAGTGACCCCTTAAGGGTCCAAATGGGTGTTTTGACCCAAATGACCTCCCCAGGCCATGGAACCACTTCCATTAGTCTTGGAATGTCATTTGAAACCTGTTGAGCCCAAGTCCAGACCCTGGGTCAACCTGGTTGACCAAGTCAACCTAGGTTGACCAAACAAGCCCTTAGGGGTTCAAATAGTGATTTTGACCAAATTGACCACTCCAAACCCTGGGACCACATCCAGTAGACTCAGGATGACATTTTGAATTTGTTGAACCCATTTCCAGACCCTGAACCCAGTCGGTTGACCAGGTCAACCAATTTTGGCTTAAGGGCCCATTAAGGGCCCATTAAGCCCTTTTGACTCAAATAACCAATTCAATCCTCGAAAACACCTCTACCAGACTTCAAATATCATTTTAAATTTGCCCAGCTTGGACCCACCCCTTGAGTCAACCCAGTTGACCCAGTCAACCTAGGTTGACCCAAAATTCCCTTAAGGCTTTAATGGGCTATTTTAGCTCATTCAACCCATTGAATCCATTTCTTAGCTCCAAAATCAACTCCAAATGTGGTCCAACCATGTTTTAAACTTTGGCCAATCCAACCCATTTAGAGTTGACTAAGTCAACTCTATGAGTTGGTCAAATCTATTTCAAACCCCAAATCAATTCAAACCTTCCAAATCCTTCCCTTGGCCTTGTTTGTGACCCAATCTACTCAACCCCTAGGACCCCTAGGCTGCCACATCAGCAGTCTTCCATGGTCAATTGACCAGTCAACACATGGTCAACAAGCATTTAGGTAGTCAAATCCTTTGGCCCAAGCCTTTTCAACTCACTTGGACTCCCATTGACTCATCCAATCAGCCCTTGAACTCCTCCCCATGCCAAGTCAGCTGCCACCTCAGCCCCCTTTGACTGGTTGACTGGTCAACTTTGTCAAACCCCATTTAAAACTCCTCAAAGGGGGTTTGTCATGTGCTAAACCCCTTTTCCCCCATTAGGGCTGCCTTAGGCCGACCCTCTTGTGGTTTAAAGCCCTCTCAAGGCTCTCCCAACAAGGATCAGGCCTTGGTTTAGCCTTAAGAGGCAATGGTCCCCCCCCCACTCACCCAAGACCACCCAATGGGAAGGAGGCATGTCCAGCCTTTGGGGCAGCCTCCCAGCTTTCCCAGGGACAGGTGGCAGCATCTGGAGACCCCAGGAGTCAATCCCAGCCGTCCCTTTTGGCTGGGGGACGTTTGAATAGGGAAAAGAGGGCCTAATGCCTCTCATTCTAACCCTAACCCTCTCTCTCCACTTAAGCCCTCTCAAGCCCAGCCCCTTCTTCCATTGAGCTCCCCTGACATTTCCCAACTCATCCCCATTCAAATCCGGCCGGTCAAAGCGGTGGCCGGCGATCCTCCGGCGAGCTAACGTCCGATCCTTCCAAGGCTTTTACAAGGCGATTCGTGGAGCATTGGAGCGAGGATTCAACAAGACAAATAAGCGTGGACAATCTACAAGTTCAGAGAATCCAAAAACGGTCCAAACCGTCCTTTGAATCGCTGTAAAACTCTAACCCTAGTTTAGGACATCTAGTTTAAATAGCTTTTTATTTAATGCATCTTAGGCCGTGAGAACATTTCCCCATTGTTTCTGTTCACCTAGGCTATCTAGGTTTAAAATTTCAATTATTTTCGTCTAACGGATCGAGAGAACGAGCGAAAAAACGAGTCCTAGGGCGTTACTAGTAGTCTCCGACGCATGTACGCTTTCTGGACCGTTGATCGCTCGATCAACGGTCCAGATCAAGCCGTTCGACGTTCTGTTCCAGCCGTGTATTTGATTTGGCTTTCGGCTTTTGGTCCAACGGCATCTGGGCCGTTGTTCGGAACCGCGGGATCGAGCGTCAACCGTCCGATATCCCGTCTTTAAGATCAGATCGTGAGATCTGATCAAAACCGTTGATCCCGAAACGCGGAGGATCGGACGGTCGCCACCGCCTGCCTACGTGGTTAAGTGAAACCGCGTGAGGCATCCGGCGCGTGACGCGTGTCAGCCGCCGCCGCCGCGTGTTTCGGTCCAGCGAATCCCGCTGCGCCACGTGGCTACCCGCGCCGCCTTTTCATATAAAATGATTTAAAAATCATTTTAAATCATTTTAAATGTAGAAAACTTTAAAAAATTATTTAAAATTAAATATAAGTCCAAAATTTAAGTATAAGGTATCGAATTTTTCAGAAAAATGAGGCCTTTAATTTAAAAATAAAATTACTTTGAAATATCTAGTATATCTTAAATAATTTTAAAAAAATACTTAAAGTTTAATATTTTAGTTAAAATAAACAAAATTAATTAATAATTTCAGAAAAATTTATTTTGAATTTTTTTTTAGATCACAGAGAGTATTTTAAAATGAAATATTTAATTATACTCTGATATATTATAAAATATTTGAATTTATTTTGATAATTTAAACTATTTAAATAAGTTAAACATTTAATTTATCTTTTAAATATTAAATCTAATATTTTGAAGAATCAAAGCTTTAATTTCAAAATATTTTAATTAAATTCAGAGGATCTCTCATTGATATTTTAAGATAATTTTGATAACATTTTTTTTTTTAATTATCTTATTTTAAAATATATATTTATGTATATATAAGTTTATCTTTTTATATATACATATATAGGTTTATTTTAAAACCTATTTTAAAAACTATATGAATTTAAATCTTTGCTTTTGAGAGATTCTTTGAGGTTTTAAATCTAGATTAAGCATAATTGAATTGAATTAATGGGGATTTGATTAGTGAATAATCATGATTTGATTGTTCATTAATATCTTTGTTATTTAATGGCATGTTTAGGAAGCACACACCTTCACTTAGTCTAAGGCTCTCCTAGACCTAGGAGTTGATTGCTATTGTGTGTTCATTTCATGCTTATTCAAGGGTTAGTTAAAGTCTTGATTCAAACCTAATGAACCTAGTGACACAATTAAGGACAAAACTTAAGGACTTTTATTAGAGAATTTAGAAAATTTATTGTGAATAGGATGTATTTCACTTGAACTTGAAATTTGAACCATTTAAACTTAGTGACACTCTCAGCCTTAGGAAAAATTTTCATTGATTTTTGGAATGATTAAGGTCCCTAATTAATTTTCCTAAGGTCAAGCCTTAATTAAGCCTCTAAACCTTCCGGAAAAATGTAATAAATCCTTTTTAAATCCAAAAAATATGATTAGGACCTCTAACTGACCAACATTAAACTCTTAATCCATGAAAATTAAAATCAAAATTATTTGACAGCAATTTGAACCTTAATCTAATTTTTAGTAAAAATCAATATTTAATTCATTTAATTAATTAAAAAATATTAAAAATTCCAAAAATTTCCAAAACACTTGGAAATCTCTCCTTAGGTCATTTCTGACCTTTGGAGTTGATTTCAAGGAGTTTGGGACTCATTTGGAGAAAAATCACAAAATGGCCCTCTAATTAAGCAATTTCAAAATCCATTAAATACCTTAAACTTCAAATATTCATAACTAATTCCAGAAAAATCAAAATCACCCAAACTCACTTGCATTCAACTCCTATTAATGCCTAATATTTATTAAAAATCTTAAACTCCAGAAATCTGCAGTACTTCAAAAAGTCAACAAACCGGTCAAATCTAGTTCAAATTTAGTTCAAAACTTCAAACCTTCGTAATAAAATGTAGAAAAATCCGATTTCAACGTACTTACCTTCTAACTGATCGTAGTAAGGTCTAGTATTTTAATAAAATACAAACATTCCAGAATTTGAACTTAATCAAAAAGTCAATTTTCAACCCTTTAATTAAATCATTAAAATATTCAAAAATTCATAAAATTCAAAATTATTCTAAAATTCCAGAAAATGTTAACTTAATCTTTAAAGCATTCAACAAACCTTTCAAAACACAACAAGCATCCTAAAGATGAAGTTTATTGGCTGGACTACTCCGGGCTGCGGGGCTAAGTGTCCTAAGGAGGCTGGTTCCTCGAGCCTGGTGGCACAACGCCACGAATGGATTCCAAGGGGTGTTAAACCTTAAAAATAGATTAATTATTAATTATCTAATCTTTTAAAACTTTTAATTTAACTACATTAATTTGGTTTATCGGCTGGACTACTCCGGGCTGCGGGGCTACGTGTCCTAAGGAGGCTGGTTCCTCGAGCCTGGTGGCACAACGCCACGAATCAATTAATGGCAAATTTAAATAAGTCAATCTTAAAAATCAGCAACCAAACATTTCTAATAAATTTCATTTATTCTTAAGCCCTAATCAATCTAAAATACTTAATTATATCGGGTACCACTGGGTAACCCAGGCCTACGAGGCTATTAGCTTAGCCCCAAGGAAGGTGAAATAAACTTCACGGCCTCGGTGTGAAACAAAGGTGATATCCAACAAATAATTAAATGAATCTTAAAATTAATCTTAAGCCATTAATATTTGAATTCAAACTTAAATCCCTTAAACCTTCCAACCAATCAAACTTTAGATAACTTTAACTAATAATCCTAATTAGGATACATCAAAACCACACGACCTACCTCACACACTTTAGATGGTTTGCTAGGATCACTGACTCTAGTTTTAGGATAGGCCGGTGTTTTACTTTCTGCAGTTGTGTGCCGAGTTTTTCGAGCTTTTACTGCATGCTGTTTGCTAGAGTAGAATTGATGTGTTTATTTACTTGCTTCCTGTATTCTGTGATTGATTGTGCGTTAGATTTACCCCTAGGTTAGGAGCGAATTATACTTGTGCAATCTTATGCAGGTGGCCATGCTCATACAAGGAGCTAAAATAAAAAAGGGGGCAGTCATAAAAAAAAATAATATAACTCTTTGCACAGGTACCTGCCGCGCTTAAAGACCCCCTTTTTAAATAAA
Organism: Dendrobium huoshanense; assembly: GCA_016618105.1. Lineage (NCBI taxonomy): Eukaryota > Viridiplantae > Streptophyta > Magnoliopsida > Asparagales > Orchidaceae > Dendrobium > Dendrobium huoshanense. The sequence goes on along the minus strand of CM028354.1, from coordinate 20,544,046 downwards.
AAGAGCATGGCCAAGTGTGGCTAAAAAGTGCATTTTAATTTTCTATATTATAACTGCTTGGGATTGAGTATATAATTGTTGATTATTAGGATAACCCTGCAGGATCGAGTCTAGATTTTTATTTTTTAATTGAGATGTAAATTTGATTGTATAAAGGTTGTAATTGCTTAAAAAATGATTTGAATTTGGGAAATTTGATCCAACTTGATTTCCAAAGAGGTGAAGACATCCCTAAAGGGGAGAGTCTTCTTCCATTTGGAAATCAAATTAGGATCTCCTTCAAATATCCAAAGAGGAAAGATAACACCCCGGTTAAGGGGGAGTCTCTTTTGGGTATCCGGAACCGACGAATCAAGGTGTTCGTGAAAAGACGAAGAAATGGACAACGAGAAGAATCCCAAATTTCAAGTTCATTTAATCTAGGATTAGAAATCCGGGTTGTAGTCAGTGGAGCCCGGCCACTTTACTTTACTGTCATTTCTGTGATGTAATAATAAGTGGCACTTGCCATATGGACATTCAATTTGATATATTTAATGTAGTTAATTTATTTAATTGATTGTGCATTAGAATTCCTGCCTTTTCTAGTCTTTTTATATGCATGCCGTCTTTGATTTAGTCTGGAATACGAATTTAGGCTCTTAGGGGTCTGTCAAAAAATTCTTCTATTTTAATTAAATAAAAATTTTAAGATAAGATAGTAACTCTAAACGGTCCTAAGAAGTAAGCTCGGACTCGCCGAGGGTTTTTCATGCATACATATTGTACTTTCTCAACCTTGTTAGGCATCTCCCCGCCTGCGGGTTCTGGCAGACCACCTGGCCTATGAGGGTGCCGATCTGTCAAGGGGATGTTATGCAATCTCTAGGGAAAAACCTATTTTCTAAGCCAAAATTTTTAAACTGCTACATACAAATTTTGCATTCAATTGAGTCAATTAGCATGCATCGCATTAGCAACAAATTTAAAAGAGTCTAATATTTAATTGCATTACTTAGACATCGAATACCCAACATGAGTCTAAGGGGCCAATTAGGATCCGCTCTAGATGTCGGCCCCGTCCTCAAAAACCTTTCTTAAATAACGTCCCGATCACTCTACATAAAAAGACCGGACTCATATTTTAAAATCGTTTAGGTGGTTTAGCTGGCTCCCCAATCCAGGCCGGGGTAAGACCAGACTCGCATTGCACTAGCTAGGTTCGGGGTGCTAATTTTTAGTACCCAATTTAGACTTAGGCTCTGAGGCGAGCTCGGGCTATAAGACCTCACCCTCCGGGAATTGAATCTCGATTTTCTAATAAAATTGACCATTTAAAATTAAATATCTCATTCAATCTAATTTAAGTCCAACACTTAGGTTAGGTTGAGGTGTTTCTGAAGTAATTCAGAATCTCAAAACACCTCCTACACTTCTTCCTTTGACTCCAGAAATAAGTGTTCAACCTTGATCCAATCCCGATTGAAAATTCTAACCTTTTTCCTCCTTTGATATCGATCTTTGAAAATCCAAAATGAAACTTATACCGCTATTTTAATCGAGAGTTTTCGTAGGAAATTCCGATTTTCTACGATGTAATTAACTACGAGGGCTTGCGCTCGTAGGAGATTTAGAAACCCAGATCTAATTTTCAAAATCAAAAATCTTTCAAAAATCTCTAACTAATTATTTTTGGAAAATTTAAAATACAACGATCATTATCGTCATTTTCAAAAGATCGATAATGATTAATATCTCCTTTCTTTGGAAGGGTATATTAATTATTATCGTGGATTTGATTATGAAATTAATGATTCTTGGATTTGATTTCAAATTTTGATTTTGAATTTTGAACCAATTAGTGAATGATATTCTTCCCTTTGGGATGATATATCGTTCCTAATGTTGTGTTAGATTTCAAAATTAAAATTCAAAATTTAATCTTCCCAAAGATAATTAAATATTTTTCAAAACTATATACTTAAATAAATATTTTTTTTAATCAAAACAAAAATGGCGACTCCGCTGGGGAAAATCTCACTCTCCATCTTTAATAGCGGTATGAATTTTATTGCATCGGTAGTTTTGACTACCTTTCTCTCCGTTGGTCCCTCTACCCATTTCTCCCTTGGGTGAGTGTGGCCAACTCAATTAAGACATGTTAAAAGAGAGGTGAGAGTAGGAAGCCTCCCTCTAAATTTAGGCTTGGACATTTTGCCTCCAACTTGGTTGGTAGAGCGAAAGAGTCAAGCCTACCCCTTTCTATAAATGTTAGAAACTAGCGTGCTCGGGCTACCAGTGGCATGCTAAGTTATATAACTTATAGAAAATCTCCTCAATTTTCAAAATCCAAATTCTAGTCTTTTAGTAGAGTTTTAATCCTTCCAATGTCTAGATAATCGTTATGATTGTATCACCGTATACTGAATTGTAACAATTTCAATTCGATATATACGATCAACCATAACACTCACTTTCAGGGTTCGTTTTAAAATTCAATTATATCGGTAGAGTTAAGCTATGACATTTCATTCTTAGTGCACTAACTAGAATGAAAGAGTCAAGTAAATTCCAAATAAATCTCCCAATTAATGTGGACCTTTTGTTGGATGAATATCCAACACCTCGAGTCCCAAAATAAGGGGAGATGCTGCCGAAATTTTGAGTTTTCAAAACTCTTTCTAAAATCATTTCAAATCAATTGCTGTTGTTGTATGTTCTTCTACGATGATCGTCGTAGTTAACATATACAACAAACCTTCAAACTCTATCCGGTATAAGTTCGCCATTAACATTTCATCCTTTAAAGACTGAAAGAGTTAGGCTTTCTTAGTATTTTTCCCGACGTTTATTTGTGAACCTTTTGTTGAATGAAAATTCAACACATTGAGTTCCAAAAATAAGGGGAAATGCTGCCGGATTTTTGAATTTCCAAAACTCAATCTTCTCCAAATTCAAACATCTTCTTCAAATCTATCCAAATCAAATTCAGATTTTTGTTGTTATATATTTTCCTACAAAATCCTTCTGTAGTTGAATATATACAACGACAATTCAAACTCTATTTCAATCAAAATCAAACTCTATATTCTATCATTTTACACCGGGTTATAGCTCTTATAACCCGATGTATACGATAAAATATAAATTTATTTTCAAAATTGAAATTCAAGTTTCTAATTCAAATCTTCTCCTTCTCAATTCTCAGAAAATCGAATTAACTGCAATGGCTGGCAAACTGTTGTTTTCAATGGACCGTGATTTGCTGATTGAAGAGTTAGTCTACGAGAACTCAATTCAGTTTGGAATAGGGTTTAAGTCCCTTAGACTGGTGATGAACGGAAACACGTTGGTTGACCTTGCTGTCGAGGGCGAGAAAGATGCCCCTGTAGTTCAATTAGCCATAGGAGCCGGGAATGATGCCCCTCCTAGTCTGTGGTCAGCGCTAGATATTGCCAATGCGCCAAAAGAGTTCCTGGAAGATGCAAAGAAACTGGAAGCTGCCGCTGCAGCTAAGATAGTGTTTGAGAAGGGATCTTCTAGCGCTGAGACCCTGTACGGTACTAAAAATTCCAAGAAGAACTACCTCAGGAGGTTAAGGAAGAAAATTATCAAGACTAAGAAGGTGGCCGAGCTGAAGGCCTTAAGTAAAGTCGACCTTGAGGCTGCCGAGGAGCTGCCAATCCCTGCTTCTTCTCCACTCCTTAAAGGGAGTCGTTTCCACCCCCTCGCAGCTGCTGCAGGGGAGGAGAGAGTTGCTCGGATAGCTAGCACTCCGCCTAGCCCGGTAGACTATTCTGTCAAGAAAACCCCAAAGGAGAAGCAAATCCTGAAAACTAGGATGCTTAGAAATATCATCCATACTTGTGCTGCTCAAGTGGGGCAAACTAAGGAACAATATGTGAAACACCTGAAGGGAGTGATTTCACATAAGCTTGAGAAAGAAGTTCTGAAGGAAGAAAAGTCTGAAGCCAAGAACTTGACTCCTCAACCAGTGAGGAAAAACAAAAAATTTGTCAAACAACCTGTGTCTTCAGTCTTGGTGGATAGATACCACTGGGTGCCTCGCCTCCCGTCTACAAAAACGGAGGAGATAGTACTAACCGGGTCTGGCCAGAGTCGCTCTTTCAGTGGCAGACCACCGACCCCACCTTCAAAACTGTCAAAGCTGGCCCCAGTGATTGCAAGGTCTAAAGAAGTCTTTAAAGAGCTGAAACCAGTTGATGTTAAGGGCAAGAGGCCCATGTCGCCAGACGAATCATTTGCAAGAAAGAAGTTCAGTAGATCCATTGGGATTCAATTCAGAGAACCTCAAGTTCAGATACCAGTTAAACTCCCTAGACTCCCAGTTCAGGGAAGTGAGGACTCTATTCATGTTGATGTTGGAGCCCCAGCTGTTCAAGCCCCTCCATCACCAATTAAGATGGATGTCCCTCACCCTACTGAGGATGTCACCCTTGCGACTACCGACCCCGGGACAGTCGGAGGGGAGGAGATGACCCGAGATCCTGATCAAGAGATGTTAGAGCAGTTGGTTAGTGAAGAAATCACTGAAGAGGATGCTAAGATCAGTAATATCTTTGATAAACTAGATGTGAAAGAGTATGATCAAGTGATGGACTACGATGGATACCTGCCAATTTATGCTGAGGCAATAGATGGGAGGCCGGTTGAGGAAGTAGTTCAAGAAATCAGAGATATTCTTAAGAAAAAAGCTGTTGAGGAATTCAATCCGGATGAAGATGATCTGTTAGTTGAGGAAGAACCAATAGCGGATGTCCACATGGTTGAGACTCGAGCATCAACTAAAGATGCTGAGCCTTCTAAACACCGCTCCGATAAAGAAGAAGAGTCAGCAGCAGTTGATTCAGATTCCGATACCTCTGTTAAGCTGAGAGATAAAGATGATTATATCAAGAGCCTGGAAAGGAAGGTCGAAGAGATGATGCTAAAAGTAGAACAAATGCAGAATCAGATGTTCCAGGAACAGCAGTCTAAACCCGAGCAGTTGCAGCCCACGGTACTCACAACGGGCGAGCACAGCAGGAAGGCTGATTCTAGTTTCAAGATTCCAGAAGTCGCCCCTCCACCAGAAAAAGATATTCGCCAGATGATCGAAACCCAGGTAAGGGAGGCCTTAGCCCATTCACAAGGAACCGTATCTATTCCAAAGGGTAGACCCTACCCCGAGGAATATGATTTGGTTCCTTATCCAAAGGGTTTTGTGCCACCTTCTTTTAAAATTTTTAGCGGCTTAGAAAACCCAAGACAGCATCTGGCCCACTTCCGAGCAAGCTGTTGCAATGCAGGAGGGTCGGATGCTCTACTCTTTCGTCAGTTTGTGAGTAGTTTGTCCGGTATTGCTTTTGAGTGGTACGCAGATCTACCGAACGGTTCTGTAAAAACTTTCACAGAGCTCGAGGGTCTCTTTTTAAAGAGATTCTCAGGAGCTCAACAACGTGTAACCGTTGGTGATCTCGTCATCGAAAAGCAAAAATCGGGCGAGTCTTTAGTCGACTACATCTTGAGGTGGCGAAACCTCTCGATGAAGTGTGAACCCCAACTGCAAGAGCAACATGCAGTGGAAATTCTTCTAAAGAACATCCACGGGCCTATTGCTTTTCTGTTGAAGGGGTTCACAATTAAAACCTTTGAAAAGCTTCTTAACAAAGCTAGTAATCTACAAGAAGAGGCTCCCAAAATGCCATTCTTGAAGGATTCTACTGAAGATAAAAAGGTTAGTAAACCGTTGAAGTCCTTTGAGAAAAAGACAGCAACGGTTTCGGCAGTCGATAAGGGAAAGAAGCCTGTTAATGTTCAATCAAGTAACTCTGCTGTTCAACAAACTCAGAAACCTCAACCGTTTCAGGTAACTTCTCAACCTACCAGAGAGTACTACCGACCCACTTTTGAAGAGAGATTGGCTCGTTCGTATCCATTCAAAAGGGAGTCGGTTAAGAAAATTTTTAGGAGCCTTCTAAAGAAACCAGATTTTCGATTGCCGGAGGCCAGAAAGCCGGAAGAGGCAAATAAAAAGGACGATCCGACCTTTTGCCCCTACCATCGCATGTTAGGCCACACAATCGAAGACTGTATAGTCTTTAAGGACTGGCTCGAGAAAAACTTCCGTCAAGGTAACATCATAATTCCAAATGAGTATTTGGTTAATCCGGACCAGGGATCTGTCAAATCAATTTCAGGTAAAATTTCTAATCTTTCTTTGTCCATTGAAGATGGTTGGGATATAGCACTATCCCGGGCATTTAAAAAGTCGATTAACCAATCTTTTCGTCTTTCTCAACAGTTACCGACGAGAGCCCAGGGCCCGATCTGGGAGGTTGAGCTGGAGGCATCGCAGGAGGATGTTGGGACGATTTCCTCTCCAGTAGTTGTAGGAACTACTGTATTAAATAAAAAGAGTGAACATTTTGTAGAGAGGAAATTTGTTGATGAGAGATCTGTACAAGTGGTGGATGGTGGTTCAAAGCCGCTAGCCCCACTTAAGTTATCTGACTTTTACTTTGCCCCATCAAAGGCAAAGGGTCAAAAATTGAATAAAAAGAAAGATCCTTCTGCGAATATTTTGATGATAAATGTTGAGAATGAAATTTTAAATGATTCTTCTGTTGAAAATAACTCGGAGCCAGCTGGGGATAATCAAGAAGTTCAAAAACCCAGCTCTCCAGCTTTGACCATTCAAGTGGAAGATGAATCTAATGTCGTATCCGATGGTGATACCCCTGAAATTAATTTCCAAGGGAGTCCCGTTGTGATAGACTTTTCCGATTCTGATTCCCATTCAGAAAATGACAATCAACCGCCTAAGGAGAGCGTAGACCTCCCCGTAGACTGTCCTTCCGATGAAATCGTGCAAGTACAACTACGTGGTGGCAAGGTTTTACTCCCTAGGCTTCCCCCACAGGAAAAGGGAAAACAAGTTGTTTCCACTGATCCGATTCAAGTCTCTACTCAACAATCAAACTCTCTTTCAAATCCACCGGGTCCTGATGTTAATGTTCCAAGTGTTGATTACAACGTCTTAGCTCACCTTAGAAAGTTGCCTGCTAAGTTGAGCATCTACGATGCCCTCATCCTTTCAAAAGAGATGAGGGAGACTTTAATTAAAGCACTTCTCGACCCTGAGATTTGCTTAGCTCAACTCGCTTCAACTTCTGAGGATGAAGCTCTGTACTTCAAATAAATTCCAGGAGTTACCTTCTCCGATGAAGATCTACTCCTCGGAACTGCCGACCACAATCGCCCACTTTACATCACTGTAAATGTGGGAAAGTTCAAATTATCAAGAGTTCTTGTTGATCTGGGTGCATCGGTCAACGTGATGAACATAAAGACTCTCGCATATCTTAGAATTGATACTAGCAAGCTCTCAACCGACAAGTTAGTGCTTCGTGGGTTCAATGAAAAAGGCGAGAAGGCTTTAGGTTCGATCACACTTCTTCTAGAGATAGGAGAGTTGAAAACTGAAGCGAAATTTCATATAATTGATTCGGCTACGTCCTTTAATGCGCTCCTAGGTAGGCCTTGGATCCATGAGTATAGGATGGTTCCTTCCACCCTGCATCAGTGCATCAAGTACCAACGAGATGGCATTGAGTTTGAAATCAAGGGTGATTTGCAACCATTCTCTATTCACGAGATCGGGATCTATGAGGATGCTGCGTACTATGTTCCCAAAGGGTCCACTACCAAATCTAAGGTAGAGATCAACGTTAAGGAGGAAAAGGCAGAAAATCAGAGTTCGAAAGCAATTCAAAAATTGAGAAAAGAAAAAGTCAAGAATCAAAAAGAAGACGATTCTAATAGTGAAGACGACGTCGAGCGCGTGGTTTTTAGGCCTCCAATCAATCTACCTCAAAGAGGTGGGAGGATGGCTCAAAGGGCACGCGGCCGAGGCCGCCCTTCCATTGAAAAGAGAAATCCCCCAATGTACATCGAACTTGAAACAAGTTCAGATGAAGAACCGAGAAGGAGGGGTGCTAGAATTGCTTTCGACTACAGAAAAATCAATCCTCTTCCAAAGTTTGATCTCACTTTAGATTCGGATAGCGACCAAGAGGGTAACAAATCTAAACCTCAAAGTGACGAGCCTGAACTGACTATTTATGAAAAGCTTAATAGGGCTGTTAAATCCTTAGCCTTAACCCCACTGTCCGCTGACAGAGTCTCAGGGTTAGTAACTAAGGATGCCCCTAACTTAGATGGAAAAGTAAAGAAAGTCCAGAGGTTCTTCCCTGGCACTTCCTCTTCAAGGAATGAAGGTGATGTAATCCTTGAAGAGGCGGATTTCAATGAATTAATGGAATTACCTTTTGGCTACTTTCCTCTTGGTGTTAAAGCTCTTATCTCTAAAGGTTTTGCTCCGAGTCAATGGACTAAGGGTCAAGCTAGATACCACCAAGGCATTTGGAATTCCAAATTCAATAAAAATTGGACGAGTGGTATCGGCTTTGGTTCCGTTAGTTCGTTCGACGACGATGAATATTGCTTGATGATAACCATCCATCTTGAATCTGAAAGTGTCCCTGCTGAAGTCGTCGATTCGCTCGATAGACTTTGTTTGGAGACCTTAGACGATTCAGATGAAGATCAAATTCGGGATGCACCCCCTGAATTTGAAGAAGAGATTAAGTCAACAGTTGACGAACTTAAAGAAATTAACCTTGGAACAGAGGATGACCCTCGCCCCACATTCATAAGTTCTTTGTTGAGTGACGACGAGTCTAAGGATCTGATTCAACTTCTATCCGAGTTTAAGGACTGTTTCGCTTGGACATACGACGAAATGCCGGGTTTGTCCGCCGATATAGTAGTTCATAAACTCGGAATCCGGTGTGATGCCATTCCTGTCAAACAAGCTCCACGACGCATGCGTCTGGAGATTGAACAACAAGTCATTTCTGAAGTTAAGAAATTGGCCGAAGCCGGATTTATCCGGGAGGAGCAATATCCTTCTTGGGTAGCCAGCGTTGTGCCCGTTCGAAAGAAAAATGGTCAAATCCGGGTCTGTGTTGACTATAGAGACCTGAATAAGGCATGTCCTAAGGATGAATTTCCTTTGCCAATTCCCGAACTAATGGTGGACATTGCCTCTGCGCATGTTGTTTTCTCCTTTATGGACGGCTCGTCTGGTTATAATCAAATCAAGATGGCCCCACAAGATGAGAGAAACACTGCATTCAGAAGTCCTATAGGATCTTTTGTTATAAAGTGATGCCATTTGGCCTTAAAAATGCCGGTGCAACCTACCAGCGGGCTATGACTCAAATTTTTGACGACTTAATCCACAATCAAGTCGAATGCTACATCGACGATTTAGTCATCAAAAGTAAAGTTAAAGAGGCTCATCTTTATGACTTAAGAATCGTCTTCGAGCGGTTGCGTCGCTACAACCTTAAGATGAATCCTTTGAAGTGCGCCTTCGGTGTCGCGTCAGGGAAATTTCTAGGTTTCGTAGTAAGACACCGTGGAATTGAAATTGATCCTGCTAAAATCGAAGCTATCTTAAATATGCCGCCTCCTAGGAGTCTTACTCAACTAAGATCCCTTCAAGGTAGACTGGCGTATATAAGAAGATTCATCTCTAATCTTTCCGGAAGATGTCAACCATTCTCGGTCCTCGCTAAAAAGGACGCCAAATTCATTTGGGACGAGAAATGTCAATCTGCTTTTGAAAATATCAAACAATACCTGACAAATCCACCAGTCTTGGCAGCCCCTATTCCGGGGAGACCTTTAATACTCTACACTGCGGCCCTTGACGAATCTCTCGGGGCCCTCCTTGCTCAAGTCAATGACGAAGGGAAAGAGAATGCTCTCTATTACCTAAGTCGGAGACTTTTACCAACGGAAATTCGATATCCAGCGATTGAGAAACACTGTCTCGCCTTAGTTTTTGCAGCCCAAAAACTAAGACATTACATGCTTTCTCATCATATCAATCTAATTTCCAGTTTTAATCCCTTGCAATATCTTATGACCAGGCCTACGTTGTCAGGACGTTTGGCTCGTTGGTCTATGATATTGCTCCAATTTGAAATCACTTTCATTCCCCTGCGTGCTGTGAAAGGGCAGGCCGTCGCCGACTTCCTTGCGGCACACCCGTTGCCGGCGGAGTCTCCTCTAAACGATGATTTACCTGATGAGCAAATCATGAGTTTCGGGGAAGCTACTACTCAAACCTGGGAAATGTATTTTGATGGTGCTGCGTCCTCTCAACGGGGCAAAACACCTGAATCTACTATTCCCGGGAAAGCCGGAGTTGGCCTGGTATTCATAACACCGGATAAGGGAATGATGTACTTTTCCTACCACTTATCAGAACCTTGTACGAATAACGAAGCTGAGTACGAAGCTCTGATAACTGGCCTGGAACTTACGATTTTGATGGAGATTAAAGAGATTAAAATTTTTGGTGATTCCCAACTGGTGATCAACCAGATTGCAGGAACCTATAAAGTTTTGAATCCTAAACTCCTGAAGTACCATCAATACACCTGTCACTTGCTCGAGCAAATTCCGATTGTAACTATGTATAGGATTCCCCGTGGAAGCAATTCTTCGGCGGATGCCCTCGCAAAGCTTGCAAAGGAATTTTCCTGTCCAGAAGAAGATTCCATCCCTATAGAGGTGCAGGGCCGCCATATCCTGTCTCCTATAGATTTGGAGCACGTCAACAAACAAATTTTCCAAGTCCTTTCTACCTCTTCGTCAGTCGATGAAGAAGCAGATTGGAGACAACCGATAATTGAATATCTTCAAGAAGGCAAGCTCCCTCACGAGAGATCACTTGCCCATCAAATTAAGAAACGTGCCCTATCCTACGCACTAGTCAATAATACGTTGTACCGACGGTCGTTTGGTCAGATGTGGCTCCGTTGTTTAGACAAATGTGAGGCCCTGAAGATCGTTAACGAAGTCCATGCCGGACTGTGCGGTGCTCATCAATCGGGTCCAAAGATGAAAATGAAGATCAAAAGACTTGGATACTACTGGCCTACGATGATTGACGATTGCATGAAAATTGCAAAGTGTTGTCATCAATGCCAAGTACATGGTGTGGTTTTACATCAGCCGCCTAACGTGTTGCATCCCACGATAGCCTCGTGGCCCTTCGAAAGTTGGGGCACGGATATCATCGGGCCAATTGACCCTCCCTCCTCGAAGGGTCATCGCTTCATTTTAGCAGCGACTGACTACTTTTCAAAGTGGGCAGAAGCAGTCCCACTAAGAAATGTAACATCACACCATGTAATGAAATTCTTTCGTGACAATATCGTATATAGATTCGGCGTTCCGCGCAGAATCATATCCGATAATGGGTCCGCTTTCAAGTCTACGAAGATCAACAATTTTGCAAATCGCCATGGTATTGATTGGAGATATTCGACAATCTATTACCCCCGGGCTAATGGATTGGCTGAAGCCTTCAATAAAACTTTGGTTCAAATCATCAAAAAGACCCTAGATGATAATAAACGACAGTGGGATGAGAGGTTGGTGGAAGCTTTGTGGGCCTACAGGACCACTTATCGAACCCCGACCCAATCCACACCGTTTGCACTAGTGTATGGATCCGAGGCCGTACTCCCTCTGGAAGTTCAAATCCCTTCACTCAGAATTGCAATTCAGAATCAGATTACAACTCAACAGAATGCACAACTCCGTTTAGAAGAACTTGAAAGCCTCGAAGGATGTCGTCTTCAGGCTCAGCAAAACTTAGAGTTGTACAAAGCCCGAATGATTCAAGCTCACGATAAGTTAGTGCGACCTAGAACCTTCCAAGTAGGCGACTTGGTCTTGGTTCTTCGGAGGCCTATCTTAGCGCACCGAAAACTCGGTGGAAAGTTTGAACCAACTTGGGAAGGACCCTTCGTAGTGGAAACAACCTACGAAGGAGGCTCGTATCAGCTAGTGGATTGTAAAGGAAATCACCCAATGCTTCCTGTAAACGGGCGTTTCCTTAAGAAATACTATGCTTGATGTAGCTCGAATTTTCAATCAATAAAATCTTCAAGTTTCGATCAGTTTTGTTCAATTGTCTACAAATCTTTTTATAATTTAATACCTTTTTTTTTAGGCTAAGAAATATCTCTTCAGGTCTTCTTGTCTTAACTTCAAGCCTTTTTAGTGGTGGAGTACGCCCTTTCGTGGCACCACCCTAAAATTCCAATTTTAATTTTGATCTTATATAGAGCAAGTTTCCTCTATATTCGATCTCTCAAACCCGATCTCTTATGTAAAGCAAGTTTCCTTTACATATGATCAATCCTGACCCGATCATCCGTAGAGCAAGTTTCCTCTACTCATGATCACCTTAATCTTGATCTTATATAGAGCAAATTTCCTCTATATTTGATTTTTTCAAACCCGATCACTTGTGCAAAGCAAGTTTCCTTTGCACATGATCAATCCAGACCCGATCATCCGTAGAGCAAGTTTCCTCTACTCATGATCACCTTAATCTTGATCTTATATAGAGCAAGTTTCCTCTATATTTGATTTTTCAAACCCGATCACTTGTGCAAAGCAAGTTTCCTTTGCACATGATCAATCCAGACCCGATCATCCGTAGAGCAAGTTTCCTCTACTCATGATCACCTTAATCTTGATCTTATATAGAGCAAGTTTCCTCTATATTTGATTTTTCAAACCCGATCACTTATGCAAAGCAAGTTTCCTTTGCACATGATCAATCCAGACCCGATCATCCGTAGAGCAAGTTTTCTCTACTCATGATCGTCTTAATCTTGGTCTTATATAGAGCAAGTTTCCTCTATATACGATCTTTCAAATCTGATCTCTTATGTAAAGCAAGTTTCCTTTACATATGATCAATCCTGACCCGATCACCCGTAGAGCAAGTTTCCTCTACCATGATCATTCCAGATCCCGATCTTATATGGAGCAAGTTTCCTCTATGTACGATCTTTCAAACCTGATCCCCTGTGTAAAGCAAGTTTCCTTTACATATGATCAATCCAGATCTGATCTATCATGGGAAGCAATGCTTCCTTCCCACTAGATCTTTAATTTTCTCTCCTTAAGACTCGACTCGCTAGTGATAGAGTACGCCTTCCATGGCACTACCCTAGATCCAGATCAAACTCCGATTCTTCAGGGATCGATTTTTTCTTCCCTTAGAATCAAAATTCCGGACTTGACCTTTTTCGGTCAACGCCAATATGTGCAATAGAACTTCGTTCTATTACACATATTGGGGGTCCATTTGTTGACCTCATATTTGTATGAGGTCACCAGGGATCCATCTAGACTCCAGATCAATCCTGACCCTACATCAATCTAGATTCTAGACCCTAGGATCTACTCTAGACCCTAGGATTCTTCCAGACCAATCCAGATGTTAGGATCTATTCTAGACCCTAGGAGATGTCCAGACCTTAGTTCAATTCAAATTCCAATCAAATCCAGATCAAATTCAAAAAATCCAGACCCAATCCAATGCTAAAAGGCCAAGTCCTAAAAGCCTTTTTCAGCAAATTTTCAAACACTTCAAAATCAATCATTTGACCTCCGATTCAGAATCCGTCAGTTGCATACTGATGGGACACGTCTCTGGAGGCAACCCTCCAAATTTGAGCCCATTCTGAGGTGTCTAACCTCAGAAACTTAATTAAAATCCATAGGCTGTAAAACCTTCAAATATTTACAGCCTATGCCACTGGACCTGTCACCTTGAAGATTCTGACCTTAGAGCCTTCACCAAAGCCTCTAGTCACTTCCAGACCCTTAATTATGACTCACTGAGCAGTAAACTGCATTTTGGTTGACCCACTTTGACCCCAGTTGACCAGGGGTCAAAATGACCAAAATACCCCTATGGGGCTCAAATGGTGATTTCAAACCAAATGAACTCCGAATTGAACGCAACCACCTCCAGCAAGTTTTAAATATCAAACCAAACTTGTTGGACCCCTTTCCAAGCTCTGGGTCAACCTGGTTGACCAAGTCAACCTAGTTGACCTAAGAGACCCCTTAAGGGTCCAAATAGGCCTTTTGACCCAAATGACCTCTCCAGGCCATGGAACCACTTCCATTGGTCTTGAAATGTCATTTGAAACCTGTTGGACCCATTTCCAAGCCCTGGGTCAACCTGGTTGACCAAGTCAACTTAGTTGACCCAAGTGACCCCTTAAGGGTCCAAATGGGTGTTTTGACCCAAATGACCTCCCCAGGCCATGGAACCACTTCCATTAGTCTTGGAATGTCATTTGAAACCTGTTGAGCCCAAGTCCAGACCCTGGGTCAACCTGGTTGACCAAGTCAACCTAGGTTGACCAAACAAGCCCTTAGGGGTTCAAATAGTGATTTTGACCAAATTGACCACTCCAAACCCTGGGACCACATCCAGTAGACTCAGGATGACATTTTGAATTTGTTGAACCCATTTCCAGACCCTGAACCCAGTCGGTTGACCAGGTCAACCAATTTTGGCTTAAGGGCCCATTAAGGGCCCATTAAGCCCTTTTGACTCAAATAACCAATTCAATCCTCGAAAACACCTCTACCAGACTTCAAATATCATTTTAAATTTGCCCAGCTTGGACCCACCCCTTGAGTCAACCCAGTTGACCCAGTCAACCTAGGTTGACCCAAAATTCCCTTAAGGCTTTAATGGGCTATTTTAGCTCATTCAACCCATTGAATCCATTTCTTAGCTCCAAAATCAACTCCAAATGTGGTCCAACCATGTTTTAAACTTTGGCCAATCCAACCCATTTAGAGTTGACTAAGTCAACTCTATGAGTTGGTCAAATCTATTTCAAACCCCAAATCAATTCAAACCTTCCAACCCTTCCCTTGGCTTTGTTTGTGACCCAACCTACTCAACCCCTAGGACCTCTAGGCTGCCACATCAGCAGTCTTCCATGGTCAATTGACCAGTCAACACATGGTCAACAAGCATTTAGTAGTCAAATCCTTTGGCCCAAGCCTTTTCAACTCACTTGGACTCCCATTGACTCATCCAATCAGCCCTTGAACTCCTCCCCATGCCAAGTCAGCTGCCACCTCAGCCCCCTTTGACTGGTTGACTGGTCAACTTTGTCAAACCCCATTTAAAACTCCTCAAAGGGGGTTTGTCATGTGCTAAACCCCTTTTCCCCCATTAGGGCTGCCTTAGGCCGACCCTCTTGTGGTTTAAAGCCCTCTCAAGGCTCTCCCAACAAGGATCAGGCCTTGGTTTAGCCTTAAGAGGCAATGGTCCCCCCCACTCACCCAAGACCACCCAATGGGAAGGAGGCATGTCCAGCCTTTGGGGCAGCCTCCCAGCTTTCCCAGGGACAGGTGGCAGCATCTGGAGACCCCAGGAGTCAATCCCAGCCGTCCCTTTTGGCTGGGGGACGTTTGAATAGGGAAAAGAGGGCCTAATGCCTCTCATTCTAACCCTAACCCTCTCTCTCCACTTAAGCCCTCTCAAGCCCAGCCCCTTCTTCCATTGAGCTCCCCTGACATTTCCCAACTCATCCCCATTCAAATCCAGCCGGTCAAAGCGGTGGCCGGCGATCCTCCGGCGAGCTAACGTCCGATCCTTCCAAGGCTTTTACAAGGCGATTCGTGGAGCATTGGAGCGAGGATTCAACAGGACAAATAAGCGTGGACAATCTACAAGTTCAGAGAATCCAAAAACGGTCCAAACCGTCCTTTGAATCGCTGTAAAACTCTAACCCTAGTTTAGGACATCTAGTTTAAATAGCTTTTTATTTAATGCATCTTAGGCCGTGAGAACATTTCCCCATTGTTTCTGTTCACCTAGGCTATCTAGGTTTAAAATTTCAATTATTTTCGTCTAACGGATCGAGAGAACGAGCGAAAAAACGAGTCCTAGGGCGTTACTAGTAGTCTCCGACGCATGTACGCTTTCTGGACCGTTGATCGCTCGATCAACGGTCCAGATCAAGCCGTTCGACGTTCTGTTCCAGCCGTGTATTTGATTTGGCTTTCGGCTTTTGGTCCAACGGCATCTGGGCCGTTGTTCGGAACCGCGGGATCGAGCGTCAACCGTCCGATATCCCGTCTTTAAGATCAGATCGTGAGATCTGATCAAAACCGTTGATCCCGAAACGCGGAGGATCGGACGGTCGCCACCGCCTGCCTACGTGGTTAAGTGAAACCGCATGAGGCATCCGGCGCGTGACGCGTGTCAGCCGCCGCCGCCGCGTGTTTCGGTCCAGCGAATCTCGCTGCGCCACGTGGCTACCCGCGCCGCCTTTTCATATAAAATGATTTAAAAATCATTTTAAATCATTTTAAATGTAGAAAACTTTAAAAAATTATTTAAAATTAAATATAAGTCCAAAATTTAAGTATAAGGTATCGAATTTTTCAGAAAAATGAGGCCTTTAATTTAAAAATAAAATTACTTTGAAATATCTAGTATATCTTAAATAATTTTAAAAAAATACTTAAAGTTTAATATTTTAGTTAAAATAAACAAAATTAATTAATAATTTCAGAAAAATTTATTTTGAATTTTTTTTTAGATCACAGAGAGTATTTTAAAATGAAATATTTAATTATACTCTGATATATTATAAAATATTTGAATTTATTTTGATAATTTAAACTATTTAAATAAGTTAAACATTTAATTTATCTTTTAAATATTAAATCTAATATTTTGAAGAATCAAAGCTTTAATTTCAAAATATTTTAATTAAATTCAGAGGATCTCTCATTGATATTTTAAGATAATTTTGATAACATTTTTTTTTTTAATTATCTTATTTTAAAATATATATTTATGTATATATAAGTTTATCTTTTTATATATACATATATAGGTTTATTTTAAAACCTATTTTAAAAACTATATGAATTTAAATCTTTGCTTTTGAGAGATTCTTTGAGGTTTTAAATCTAGATTAAGCATAATTGAATTGAATTAATGGGGATTTGATTAGTGAATAATCATGATTTGATTGTTCATTAATATCTTTGTTATTTAATGGCATGTTTAGGAAGCACACACCTTCACTTAGTCTAAGGCTCTCCTAGACCTAGGAGTTGATTGCTATTGTGTGTTCATTTCATGCTTATTCAAGGGTTAGTTAAAGTCTTGATTCAAACCTAATGAACCTAGTGACACAATTAAGGACAAAACTTAAGGACTTTTATTAGAGAATTTAGAAAATTTATTGTGAATAGGATGTATTTCACTTGAACTTGAAATTTGAACCATTTAAACTTAGTGACACTCTCAGCCTTAGGAAAAATTTTCATTGATTTTGGAATGATTAAGGTCCCTAATTAATTTTCCTAAGGTCAAGCCTTAATTAAGCCTCTAAACCTTCCGGAAAATGTAATAAATCCTTTTTAAATCCAAAAAATATGATTAGGACCTCTAACTGACCAACATTAAACTCTTAATCCATGAAAATTAAAATCAAAATTATTTGACAGCAATTTGAACCTTAATCTAATTTTTAGTAAAAATCAATATTTAATTCATTTAATTAATTAAAAAATATTAAAAATTCCAAAAATTTCCAAAACACTTGGAAATCTCTCCTTAGGTCATTTCTGACCTTTGGAGTTGATTTCAAGGAGTTTGGGACTCATTTGGAGAAAAATCACAAAATGGCCCTCTAATTAAGCAATTTCAAAATCCATTAAATACCTTAAACTTCAAATATTCATAACTAATTCCAGAAAAATCAAAATCACCCAAACTCACTTGCATTCAACTCCTATTAATGCCTAATATTTATTAAAAATCTTAAACTCCAGAAATCTGCAGTACTTCAAAAAGTCAACAAACCGGTCAAATCTAGTTCAAATTTAGTTCAAAACT
Organism: Dendrobium huoshanense; assembly: GCA_016618105.1. Taxonomy (NCBI): domain Eukaryota; kingdom Viridiplantae; phylum Streptophyta; class Magnoliopsida; order Asparagales; family Orchidaceae; genus Dendrobium; species Dendrobium huoshanense. The sequence goes on along the minus strand of CM028354.1, from coordinate 20,526,237 downwards.
TCAAACCTTCGTAATAAAATGTTGAAAAATCCGATTTCAACGTACTTACCTTCTAACTGATCGTAGTAAGGTCTAGTATTTTAATAAAATACAAACATTCCAGAATTTGAACTTAATCAAAAAGTCAATTTTCAACCCTTTAATTAAATCATTAAAATATTCAAAAATTCATAAAATTCAAAATTATTCTAAAATTCCAGAAAATGTTAACTTAATCTTTAAAGCATTCAACAAACCTTTCAAAACACAACAAGCATCCTAAAGATGAAGTTTATTGGCTGGACTACTCCGGGCTGCGGGGCTAAGTGTCCTAAGGAGGCTGGTTCCTCGAGCCTGGTGGCACAACGCCACGAATGGATTCCAAGGGGTGTTAAACCTTAAAAATAGATTAATTATTAATTATCTAATCTTTTAAAACTTTTAATTTAACTACATTAATTTGGTTTATCGGCTGGACTACTCCGGGCTGCGGGGCTACGTGTCCTAAGGAGGCTGGTTCCTCGAGCCTGGTGGCACAACGCCACGAATCAATTAATGGCAAATTTAAATAAGTCAATCTTAAAAATCAGCAACCAAACATTTCTAATAAATTTCATTTATTCTTAAGCCCTAATCAATCTAAAATACTTAATTATATCGGGTACCACTGGGTAACCCAGGCCTACGAGGCTATTAGCTTAGCCCCAAGGAAGGTGAAATAAACTTCACGGCCTCGGTGTGAAACAAAGGTGATATCCAACAAATAATTAAATGAATCTTAAAATTAATCTTAAGCCATTAATATTTGAATTCAAACTTAAATCCCTTAAACCTTCCAACCAATCAAACTTTAGATAACTTTAACTAATAATCCTAATTAGGATACATCAAAACCACACGACCTACCTCACACACTTTAGATGGTTTGCTAGGATCACTGACTCTAGTTTTAGGATAGGCCGGTGTTTTACTTTCTGCAGTTGTGTGCCGAGTTTTTCGAGCTTTTACTGCATGCTGTTTGCTAGAGTAGAATTGATGTGTTTATTTACTTGCTTCCTGTATTCTGTGATTGATTGTGCGTTAGATTTACCCCTAGGTTAGGAGCGAATTATACTTGTGCAATCTTATGCAGGTGGCCATGCTCATACAAGGAGCTAAAATAAAAAAGGGGGCAGTCATAAAAAAAAATAATATAACTCTTTGCACAGGTACCTGCCGCGCTTAAAGACCCCCTTTTTAAATAAAAAGAGCATGGCCAAGTGTGGCTAAAAAGTGCATTTTAATTTTCTATATTATAACTGCTTGGGATTGAGTATATAATTGTTGATTATTAGGATAACCCTGCAGGATCGAGTCTAGATTTTTATTTTTTAATTGAGATGTAAATTTGATTGTATAAAGGTTGTAATTGCTTAAAAATGATTTGAATTTGGGAAATTTGATCCAACTTGATTTCCAAAGAGGTGAAGACATCCCTAAAGGGGAGAGTCTTCTTCCATTTGGAAATCAAATTAGGATCTCCTTCAAATATCCAAAGAGGAAAGATAACACCCCGGTTAAGGGGGAGTCTCTTTTGGGTATCCGGAACCGATGAATCAAGGTGTTCGTGAAAAGACGAAGAAATGGACAACGAGAAGAATCCCAAATTTCAAGTTCATTTAATCTAGGATTAGAAATCCGGGTTGTAGTCAGTGGAGCCCGGCCACTTTACTTTACTGTCATTTCTGTGATGTAATAATAAGTGGCACTTGCCATATGGACATTCAATTTGATATATTTAATGTAGTTAATTTATTTAATTGATTGTGCATTAGAATTCCTGCCTTTTCTAGTCTTTTTATATGCATGCCGTCTTTGATTTAGTCTGGAATACGAATTTAGGCTCTTAGGGGTCTGTCAAAAAAATTCTTCTATTTTAATTAAATAAAAATTTTAAGATAAGATAGTAACTCTAAACGGTCCTAAGAAGTAAGCTCGGACTCGCCGAGGGTTTTTCATGCATACATATTGTACTTTCTCAACCTTGTTAGGCATCTCCCCGCCTGCGGGTTCTGGCAGACCACCTGGCCTATGAGGGTGCCGATCTGTCAAGGGGATGTTATGCAATCTCTAGGGAAAAACCTATTTTCTAAGCCAAAATTTTTAAACTGCTACATACAAATTTTGCATTCAATTGAGTCAATTAGCATGCATCGCATTAGCAACAAATTTAAAAGAGTCTAATATTTAATTGCATTACTTAGACATCGAATACCCAACATGAGTCTAAGGGGCCAATTAGGATCCGCTCTAGATGTCGGCCCCGTCCTCAAAAACCTTTCTTAAATAACGTCCCGATCACTCTACATAAAAAGACCGGACTCATATTTTAAAATCGTTTAGGTGGTTTAGCTGGCTCCCCAATCCAGGCCGGGGTAAGACCAGACTCGCATTGCACTAGCTAGGTTCGGGGTGCTAATTTTTAGTACCCAATTTAGACTTAGGCTCTGAGGCGAGCTCGGGCTATAAGACCTCACCCTCCGGGAATTGAATCTCGATTTTCTAATAAAATTGACCATTTAAAATTAAATATCTCATTCAATCTAATTTAAGCCCAACACTTAGGTTAGGTTGAGGTGTTTCTGAAGTAATTCAGAATCTCAAAACACCTCCTACACTTCTTCCTTTGACTCCAGAAATAAGTGTTCAACCTTGATCCAATCCCGATTAAAAATTCTAACCTTTTTCCTCCTTTGATATCGATCTTTGAAAATCCAAAATGAAACTTATACCGCTATTTTAATCGAGAGTTTTCGTAGGAAATTCCGATTTTCTACGATGTAATTAACTACGAGGGCTTGCGCTCGTAGGAGATTTAGAAACCCAGATCTAATTTTCAAAATCAAAAATCTTTCAAAAATCTCTAACTAATTATTTTTGGAAAATTTAAAATACAACGATCATTATCGTCATTTTCAAACGATCGATAATGATTAATATCTCCTTTCTTTGGAAGGGTATATTAATTATTATCGTGGATTTGATTATGAAATTAATGATTCTTGGATTTGATTTCAAATTTTGATTTTGAAATTTGAACCAATTAGTGAATGATATTCTTCCCTTTGGGATGATATATCGTTCCTAATGTTGTGTTAGATTTCAAAATTAAAATTCAAAATTTAATCTTCCCCAAAGATAATTAAATATTTTTCAAAACTATATACTTAAATAAATATTTTTTTTAATCAAAACACTACTGCCTACTGTTTCTGTATTGTATTGATTGCTTTATAGATTCATTGTTTCGTATCGCTTTTCTCTACTGATTTCATTGATTTGACCGTATTGATTTAATTGACGGATATGGATTGAGTTGATTTATCGATTTGCCTGCCGCTGCATTGACTGGTTTTATTGACTATTGATTTCCGCTGCATAGACTCATTGACCATTGACTGATTCGGATTGATAGATTGACATGCATATTGATAGCATTGCCGTGCTTTGATTTCAGTTATAGGTATTAGGTGACCTGCTGGGCTTTGTAAAGCTCATTATATGTGGTTGATATTTTCAGGTCAGGGCTCGGGAGCAGGAGATAGGAGTTGATTCAGATCGACAGGTTTTAGTTCTTTTGATCGATAGATGATTCTTTTGTACTCAGGACAGGATAGCTTCTTTACTTGTATTGATAGTGTAGTTCCTGAGTATTGTACATGATGTTTTGAGATATGAATCGACTGATATATTGATGTTTTAAATTTTATAGATGTTTGATAGATTGCTTACTAAAGGTTTTTAGATAACTCTGGTAAATTGTTGGAGTAATTGATTGACATTCTTTCCAAGTTTGATCTTGGGGTCGTGACAAGTTGGTATCAGAGCAGTGTTATTGGAAGAATGGATTGTTACCAGAGTTGTAGGTTTGGATTGAGAGATTGGGTAGATTGGGTAGCTTTAAGAGCTTCATTGGCATACATCGTTGCATGTGTGTATTATTGTTTTGAATTGTGCAGGTGAAAAGATATGGATCCTCCAGCAGAATCCAGTGTACCGAATGAGCAACACAGCGCAGCTCCAGTACCTTCAGAGAGTATGATGCAGTTGGCTACTGCAATTGCACATGTTATGGGGGATGCCCAGAGCAAGATGAGTGGGAGCAAGGAAGAAGAGGTAGACAGACACTTGCAGATGTTCCACAAGCTGAAGCCTCCGTTGTTCAAAGGGGCTGTAGGACCACAGGCTGCTGAGGATTGGATCATGAGGGTGGAAAAGATTTTTGACAGCATGCAGTGTCCGGGGAATAGAAAAGTACCATTGGCAGTATTCATGTTGGAGAGTGAGGCAGAGAGATGGTGGATTGGACAGCAGAGAGAGAAATTCCAGGGGAAGACCAATGCTGAGATCACCTGGGATGAGTTCACTACAGTGTTCAGGATGTGGTTTGTACCACCGTCAGCTCAACGACAGATGCAGGAAGCTTTTATGAGATTGGAGCAAGGCCGCAAGTCAGTGATGCAGTACGAGGCCGAGTTTACTGCACTTGCGAGGTACGCTGCTCACTTGATTCCTACTCCTGAAGACAAGTGTTATAGATTCCTGCACGGATTAAACAGAGAGCTGAGGCATCCACTAGTACCTTTTCGGATCCACGAGTTTTCTGAGCTAGTGGAGCGAGCCCGATTGATAGAGATCGATTTGGCGACACCAGTATCGAGGTACGATGATACCAGGAGGAGGAGAGATGAGGTACAACGAGATGATTCTGATAGAGACAGAGATAGAGAGAAGAGAAGCAGGTATGAGGGTTCGAAGGGATCTGCATCGGGATCTGCGTCATGATCAGCATCGATAGTATCATCTGGTGGTTCTGGCACGTGCATTCACTGTGGTAGACGACATGCAGGTCAGTGCTACCTATTGACGGGACAGTGTTTTCACTGTGGACAGCAAGGACACAGAGCAGCAGATTATCCTCAGAAAGGACTGGGTGGAAGGACTGATTCTGGTACGGGTACAGGACAGCAGAGGACTGTAGGCTCGAGGGCCTATAGTGAGAGATCAGGGAACAGGATGGAAGATAGAGCTGTCAGAGATCAGAGAGAGACAGTTGCGCCACGACCTCCTGCACTTCCTCCAGTGGTGCCACGTGTTTACAGTCTACAGAGTTTACAGCATCGTGAGGATCAGCAACGACCGGAAAGTTCTACTGGTAAGATTGATTTGACTAACCGATTGATATTGACGTATGAACATTACATATTGACATTTGATTGATTGCATTGTGTGTTCTGTATGGATTTCGACGAGTTTTGATTTGGATTTGGATTTCAATCGAATCGTTTTGCATTGTTTGTTTTTCTTCGTACCTGTAGGGAAATGTCGGGACGACATTTTTCTAAGGTGGGGAGATTGTAATATCTCGTTCCTTTACTGTTCCTCTCTGAATTGGATTTTCCTCCCAGAATCGGCCAGGACGAAGTTGAGATCGTCCAGGCCGATCAGTGCATTGAAAACAGCTGATTTCTGGAGTGTTTTCTGGAAGAATTTCTGTACAGATCGTCCGAGCCGATGTTGAGATCATCCAGGCCGATCTGTACTGTAGAAATTATCGGCCAGACAACAGCCCTGGGAACTGTCCAGGACGATCAGGATTTGATCTGATCGTCCCGGGACGATTTGGCGATCGGCCAGGCCGATCTGAGTAAGATATAAGGAAATGAGCTCGTTTTGAGGAGAGAGAAAATCAGATTTTTATTTCAGATATTTTGAGGAGAGAGAAAGAGAAAGGGAAAAAGAGAAAAGCTTGGTTTTGGAGGCCGCGGAGCGCTTTTCGTCCGACGCTGCTGTTGGGAAAAGTGTAGATCTCGTGGTAAGGACTCCGAATCCTGTTTATGTTTTCAAAGATGTTGTGTTTTGACCGAGTTGGGATCTATTTTGTGTTTTTGTAGTCGACTTTTCGACATGATTTTGATTTGACACAACTTTTAGTATGTTATAGATATGATTATTGTACACGATTTGACTGTATTCTACGAAGATTTTACCGGTCGGAATTGATTCTACGTGATTTTAATCGAATAGAAAATTATCAGGACGTGATTTGATTTGGTTTCTATAGGATAATAGTCTTGTATTGATGTTATAGATATTCTACTGTAATTTGGAAGAATTTGGATATTGTATCTTTTTGCATGATTTTTGTGTAAATTTGACCGACTACCGTTACTTTGCCCGATTTTCGTACGATTTCTGATTTGTCTGGAATTGATAGATTGATTAGATATGAATGTGACAATTGATATGATTGCTTTAATATTGACTATTGAATTACTTATTGATTGAATTGACTATTGATACTGATCACAAGTGGAACCTGGTTGAACATTGGTTGGAGATTGATATTGATACCTGTACAGGATGGTGGGCCGACGGGCTTTCCTTTAAACATTGATTATCGATATATTGAAGGGAGACATAAGGAGTTTATTGATATGCCGACGGGCGAAAAGAGTGACGACTCTTATTGATTGAACCAATGTAAATGATATCTACAACAGCAATATGGATTCTACAACAGCAACATAGTCAGTAGATTGTACTTGTTCAGTATATAATATTGAATTGCATGTTTACTGTATTGATTTATGGATTTATTGCTTTATCGACTTCTGCTTTATTGAGTTTGATCGGATTTACTGTATCGTACGGATTCTATTGATTTCATCGATCGACTACTGAGCATTGATATGGACATAGATAGATATAGATATTGCATTGATAGCATGAACATGGACATTGTACTACTGCCTACAGATTCATTGTACTACTGCCTACTGTTTCTGTATTGTATTGATTGCTTTATAGATTCATTATTCCGTATCGCTTTTCTCTACTGATTTCATTGATTTGACCTTATTGATTTAATTGACGGATATGGATTGAGTTGATTTATCGATTTGCCTGCCGCTGCATTGACTGGTTTTATTGACTATTGATTTCCGCTGCATATACTCATTGACCATTGACTGATTCGGATTGATAGATTGACATGCATATTGATAGCATTGCCGTGCTTTGATTTTAGTTATAGGTATTAGGTGACCTGCTGGGCTTTGTAAAGCTCATTATATGTGGTTGATATTTTTAGGTCAGGGCTCGGGAGCAGGAGATAGGAGTTGATTCAGATCGACAGGTTTTAGTTCTTTTGATCGATAGATGATTCTTTTGTACTCATGACAGGATAGCTTCTTTACTTGTATTGATAGTGTAGTTCCTGAGTATTGTACATGATGTTTTGAGATATGAATCGACTGATATATTGATGTTTTAAATTTTATAGATGTTTGATAGATTGCTTACTGAAGGTTTTTAGATAACTCTGGTAAATTGTTGGAGTAATTGATTGACATTCTTTCCAAGTTTGATCTTGGGGTCGTGACAAAAAATTTGAGATGATTACGATGGGAGAGTTATCATACCTTTTAGATTTAGCATAAGATAATTGGATGATAAAATCTTTTTAAATCAATCAAAGTATATAAAGGACATCTTGAAGAAATATAAAATAGATAAAGCTAAAATAATTAATACTTCTATGACCTCCAGTGTTCAGTTGGATAAGGATCCGAATAGAAATTTTATTGATTAAAAGAAGTATAGAGGGATGATTGAATCTTTACTTTACCTGACTGCTAGCCGACCTGATATAATATTTAGTGTCTTTCTTTGTGCTATATTTCAAGCTGATCATAAAGAATCTCACCTGACTGTAGTTAAGAGAATCCTTAAATATCTCTTAGGGACTCAAAACTTAAGAATCTGATATCCTAGGCATAGCACTTTTTTGATATTATTGGATATTCTAATTCTAATTTTTTAGGATATATGGTGGATAGAAAGAGTACTTTTGATACTTGTTAATTCATAGAATAGTCTTTAGTCTCTTGGTTCAGTAAAAAGTAAAACTCTATTGAGTATACTGCCTTAGGGAGTTGTATAGCCCAAGTCTTTTGGTTAAAGCAGCAAATTTTATATTTAAGATTATGTGTATGCACAATTTCAATTCTTTGTGATAACATTAGTGACATATGTATTTCTAAGAATCCTATCCAACATTCAAGGACCAAGCACATTGACATAAGACATCATTTTATTAGAGACCATGTGATCAAAAGAGACATTGAGTTACACCATGTGATAATTGAGAATCAACTAGGTGACATCTTTACTAAACCATTAGCCTTTGACACTTTCAGCATTTTAAGGTACAGATTGGGTATGATTGACATAAATGCATAAACTTCATTCTTACTGATTTCTAAATTTTATCTGTTATTTGTTTTTTTTTTTCTTTGTTTATTTCTTGTTGATCTTTTCATATGATTCGTTTCTGTTGTTTAATTTTTTTTGTATATTTTATTTTTCTTTTTTATCACTATTAAATTGATATCTTGTGCCTTATTTTTATTTTTAAAAATTTATAGTCAATATTTAATATCCTTAAACCAGTTAAAGGAAGAAACAACGTTGATTATTTCTCTTCCTCTAACTTTTTTAGTGATGTAATTTTCTTTTCTAAAAAAAAATCAATATCAGATTAATAAATAGAATTTGTGATTGATATATTTTCAATATTGCTACAGTAATCTATCTTATATATAATGTTCACAGTCTTTTATTACCTTCAAATTTTTGGTAATCTTTTCGTTGTATTTATCATATAATTTTAATTCAGTTTTATGGTTTATTCTTTCTTATATTAGACAGTGAGTTTTTTCTTCTCTAATATCTGGAAGATATATTCAAAACTGAGAATATTTAAGAGTTTTAAAAAAAGAATTTAGCTTGCAAAAAATGATAAGAGCATAAAATGAGTCCACCAAAAATAAGTTTTCTTCTCTTTTAAACTTTTAAATATTAGAAGAATTTATATGTCAATTGATATTTTTCAAATGCTTGATTTTGAAATTCATGATCGTGACTAATTACTTTGATATATTATTCTATAAAATATTTTTTTTAACCAATTTTTAAACATATTTATTTTTATTATCCAATTGATTTTTCAAAGATGGTTTGCCTTGGGAGAAGTACGAGCTAGGGCTAACAAGATCGGTTGCTCTACTATTTTTCATATTTCGACAATGTTAACTTATTAATTCTTATAAATTTTTAATTTAATCACATTGAGAATTTATCATATTTGAGCTTTGATTAAAAAACTCTTTGTTTTTCATTCTTTTTTGTTTCTATCGTCTTTTTTGTTATTTTATTTTTACTTTTACTGTTGGATTTTATCTTTATCCTTGGTGTAATTTACTTCCGTTTGGTAGTTTCTATGCTGTTTCTTTTCTATTTCCCTCCTCCTTTTGTGATGTCAAAAGGAAGAGTAGTTGTACTATTTTATGTTGTACTGTATTCGTTCTTTTATGATTGATTAGTTGTATTGTATTCATCCCTTATTAAATTTTGAGCTTCTTATTTCACACTGTCTCTATTGAATTGCTTTAATCATTTTAATTATTTGCTATTATCAAAAGGGGGGAGATTGTTGCAAGTCTGATTTCAGAGAATAGAATTTTGATGATAGCAAATATTTCTATTTTTCTACGACTGTCATGACTACTAATGTTTCAGGTCCATAAGATCAAATTATAAATCAAATCAGTTCAATATTGGGTAGATTATGACTGAGTCAATTTATAATGCACGTCAAGTGTCTTTTACCCTTTCTTGAGTCAATTATTATCGATGTGAATCCTGATGTCAAGTAACCTTGCACACACATATTTGAGAGAAAAATTATATTTGTTTGATTAGAGTTTTTTGTTTTCGATCACATCATCCGGGATGATCCACAAATTGTCCAAGACGACGAGTTAAAAATAAAAACCCTAATTAGGATATCCTGGTTAAGATAGCCACAATTAAGTGAATCGTCCTGGATGATATTGGCATCATCCGGGAAGATAGGCTCAAATCAAAAAGAATCTATCGTTAAATCTATTTAGGCATCTTTTATTTTTGGACATCATCCAGAATATTATCTTGGACGATGTAGCATAATTATACCTAAATTAATCTGGTAATTATAAAAACTATTTAAGATTTAATTGCTCGATCATATTGTCCTGGACAATCATAGGATCGTCTAGGATGATCAGTTAATAAACCTTAGTTCTTCCTGGAAGATCAAAAATCAGCCTAGTTCCATTAAGGGTGATGTTGTAGACGATATGTGATATTTTGAACTAATTGTCCCGGACGATCTGGAGATCGGCCTGGATGATCCAGTCAATTTTTTATCGTCCAGACATCCATTTAGGGCAATGTTATAGATGATATGTGATGTTTTGAACTAATCATCTTGGACGATCGTGAGATCATCCTAGATGCTCAAGTTACTTTTTCCTCATCCAGGCATCAATTCAAGATGATGGTTTGGATAATATTGGATGACTTGAACTAATCGAACAGGACAATACCCTATCGTTTTGGACAATCTGAACAAATTTACCTTATGATCATCCCAAATTGTCCTGACTGATTAAGCTAAATTTGTATTGATCGTACAGAACGATCTTCAAATCGTCTTGGACTATAATGTCGATTTGTTGTAATTAAGAGCTAATCTGAAGCTCTTCTATATAAGATCTCTTGTTTTACCTTAGAGCGTATCTTTTGTTGATGTCTTGACCTGAGAGAGCCAAGAGGAGAGGGAGAGTAAGAGGGAGAGAGAGAAAATTTTATGAGGGAGAGTTTGTGAGGGGTGTTCATAAATGTTACTCCAAGCAAGTATCTGAGTCATCTTCTTCTGTCATCGTCCCTAGTTCCTTGGGGGTTCGAGAAAGGTCTATTTCAGCAATTGATCAATGTTCTTTGCCTACTTCAGAAGAAAGCGAAAGGAGTCGGGTTCTCTATCTGCTTCAAGAGGAAGCAAAATGAGTCGGGTTCTCTACCTCATCGATGTCGATGGAAAGGAGGTTTGTGCAGGCTTCTCTGCCTTACTATGGGAGGAAAAGGAGAGTCACTAAGTTTAGTGCAATACTCGGAGGAGAGACTCTAGGGAGTGGATGTATATCAAGTTGAATGAATCACTATAAATTTTGGTGTTCTTCATTGCTGCTTTTTTCGCATTTAATTTTCGCACATTATTTTTCTTTGTGATGAATTTTGATTTGATTTGAGTTTCTATTTTTGATTGAGAAATTTTTTAAAATACCAATACCCCCTCCCCCCTAGTTAGTCTTGGGCTAGTTCATAAGGGCTTAACATCTCTAATGAACTTTCAAGTGGTATCAGAGCACTTTCATTTGTGATGTATAAGGATCTAATAGAATGATTGAACTTGCTCAAATGATCTATAATTGAATATCTTTTCATAAATAACAAACAACTAGAGCTACTTAATTTTCACTTATAAAAGTAGGAAAAATAAACTTTCATTTGACCAAAACCTAATTATATAATCCAGTCAACTTGTAATTCTATATATTAGAATAAATAAAGTTAGATTTCAAAAGAACTAGTACCTCAACACTATAGCTTAGAAGCCTATTTCTACAATCCTCTACTAAATTGGGTCTTTCCTTTTTCTTAAAACTTTTAAAAGTAATAGAGTGAGCTAAAATAACTCAATAAACTCCATCCATCACCTTTCATATATATTAACATCCGAAGTAAATATTTAAAAGCAACTAATTAAAAATAGTTAATTAAAAGAAAATACATATAAAGACTTATAAATACTTAAAGTATAAGCATAACAAAAATTTATCAGAGCTCTAGTATATATATTTGATCTTAGAGCTACCACTTATACTTTAATAACCATATAACCACTTTTATAGAATTTTCAGATACCATACATAATGCTCATTCTCATATATTCACTTTCATTTCACTTTCACTTCCACTTTACCATTAGATTTCATATAGAAATTGTTGATACATATTTAAAATACTTCTTAAGCTTATTTCAAAAATATTAACATATAAAATGTTATTATTAGAATGCACATTTCTTGATGTCTGTTGTTTATATCTCTATTTTTACTTATTCTCATTTTATCTCCCACTCTTGTATATAGCAAGAGGTGCCAGAATCTCTCTCACATATGCATCAGACCGATTGGGCCACAAAAGTCCTTATAATGTTACATAATTTCTCTAACCTTCTTTTAGTAAGTGGGGTCAATATCGCTCGTACAATTACATCATAGATGGGGCCAGAAGAATACATTTAGGGCCCTTGCAATATAACATAAACTGTACTTTTCCACATATTAGAATATATCTTCTCCAATGCTATGTAAGAATGCAATGCAATGCAATAATACATAATTTAAATATCTAATGAAGTATTCAGACGATGTAAGAATTGCTAGTAAAAATTCATATTACTTATAAAACAGATTACTGACTAAACTTTTTCTTTTTGATTTCCTAACTCCAAAGGAACGTTCATATGAACATTTCAAAAATTTTGTATAACTACTACTCTAGTTAGAAAATACTCTAATTTATAATACATTTAAAAAATCATGTGTCAAAATGTTTGTATAAAGGAGTGCATTAACATATTAAAAATCAGATGGTGGATACCTAATAAAATCTGCAAAAAAAATATTTTTACTCATTTCTTTTTAGAAGTTATTTGAAAATGAAATAAGAGACAAGGGTTTATGAGTCTACCTCGAGCTCAATATCTCGAACAAGACTGATGAATAATTCATAATCTTTGGCCTATATATTCTCTCTCACCATTTCTTTCTCTTTTCTCCTCTCCTCTTATTCTTCTCCTTTTTTCTTTGGCAATTAAGGTAGGGGGTGGAATGAAATGAGCAATTGGTTTTAGATACTTTTATATTTAAAATCTACTAACTTGATGTTGCTACTCCCAACTTCCCAACACTGTGGTGCCAAATTTCCCAACATCACGACACCCAACTTCTTAGTGTTGTTGTGCTCCTAATGAATATTCTAGATTCCTCCAAAATATCCTCACTTGAGACCCGACGCCACAACATACATCCAAAACTTATTTTTTGCTAAAAAAGTAAGAGCTTGATGCCAAGGGGCCTTCACCCTAGTGCCACAATGCTCACAAAACAAAATTTTAAACCTTGGATTTTCTTCTTTTTAACCCCAAATATTGGTTACTTACAATCCCAATAACCATCCTAAAACTCATAATTACTAATCAAATCAAAATTAATAATCATTAATAGTAATTACCTAGATTTTGGATATTGGATATTACATTCTCGCCTCATTACAAAAAATACTATCCTCAACATTTCCAATATACAGTACAATACAATTAGAATAAATCCTGATAAAATTGTCTTATCTCAATCCCTTTTTTTTTAGATTTCATCTCTCTCGGTCGATGCTTGCACTGAACGTACTTTAGCCATAAAAATCCATTAATATTGTGTATTGTTTAATGTAAAAAACTAGAATGCTTTCATTTTTTTCTCTATAGGTCAAATTAGGTTGCACCTGCACTTCAACTACTATAACTTTATGATCTACATATGATAATATCTGACACCAAAAATACATTATGGATATCTAACATATGGTCTGAGAAAAATAACCTACAAGCAGATTTTCACTACATGAAAAATGAGTGTTACTAGCGGCTAAAATCTGTCAGAAAATGCCCAAAATCCGTAAAAAATTAGTATTTCCAACAGATTTTTTTCCACCAGTAAAACGTGCGTAAAAAAAAGTTGTTCAACTGCAAAATAGTTCGCCGAAAATATTTCAAGCGGAATTTCGGCTAAATTAATTTGTCGGTAAACTTTTGGCAAACTATTTTGCGCAGGAAAAAATAAAATAAAAAAAACTACAATTATCCGCCCAAACCCCAACCAGCAGCCCCATACCAGCCCGGCCACCCCACCCGTGGGCCTATCAACCTGCACCACAGCCCGCCTACGACGGAATTTGAATCTCGGTCATCCCACCCTCAAGTCCTTAACCATCGCTCTAAGACAAATCTGTTTCATCTATTTTTTTTTATTTAAATTATAACTTATTAAATATAAAAAAAAAAATTATCAATTTAATTAATTTATTCTAACAATGAATTATTAATTTAATTTATTTAATTTAATACAAACCATCAGATTTATCTCTAAAAATAATTAATCATCATATCTTCATCAAAATTTGCTTTTTTTATTGACCATTCGTACATAGAAAAGTCCGCAGCTACTCCATTCTGATGGGCAGGCAAAAGAGTACGAATTGTTGTGTTCTTCAGTACGTCATCTGCAGACGTCTTCTGATAACGTCATTCATCTGAGAAATCGAGAAGCGTCTTATCACGCGTGTCTTGTGGTTTCAGACCATAGACCTGAGGTCAAATACCTCTGCATCACGTAATTACCCTCTATTTAAAGAGCTTCTAATGTCCGAATATCTCTCTTACAATCTGACAAATATCTATCTAAGCCTGCTGGGAAAGAGAGAGACTGGCAGAGGAGAAAATGAAAAGAGAGGAGATGAACGAGGAGGAAGAGGAGAAGATGAAGAAATTCTTCGTGCTTATAGAGAACATCAGAGCTACGAGAATGCTGTGGCAGACAGCGCCGAGTAAGAGGCAGAAGAGAGAAAGCTCGCTTTGGCAGCCGGCTTTTGCGTTGGAGGATTTCTTGCAAGCTGAGAGTTCTAATACTAAAGATGGTAGTGGGAAGAAGAGGAAGAAGGAAGAAGGAAGAACAGATAGCAGTGTGGATCTTAGCCTTGGGCTGTAGCCTGTGATTAATTGTACTCAGAAGCTTTCTCATATGGAATGCATATCAAGTTTCTGTTCTAAGAGGCTGTGTAAATGTTTTGATTTTTAAACTTTTATCTAAATTCATAGGGGTGGAATGCATATCAAGTTGACTTTGAATGGTTCTACTTCGGAATGAAACTGTAAAAATAAGATTTCCAGGCGAGTTCTTCAATACATCATATGATACTGAGCAAAAAGAAAGCAAGCAAATAAAAAAAAGAAGATATTTGTATAAAATAAAATTGAGGACATGTAAAATTATGTTAGATGAGCTCATCATATGAACCCATATATTTTGATAGTTACGAAATCAGCTAAATACATAGCTATAGCTATACACAAAAACTAGAAATTTTTAAAGAGAGGCTTAACTTTAAAGTTGATTTAACTAAATTTTATATTTAGATTCAATTAATCACTTTATTTTTTATATGTATTATGAAAAAACAATATACTCTATAAGATATGCTTGTAAATTGTATTAGAGTTTTTTTTAGAAATTGCTTGTGTGAAGCGCCAAACGCGAACAATTCGACATTTCGGAGGGGGACTAGCCTCCCCCCCAGCTATATAGATAATAAGAGGAATATATACATATTATGTAGCTCAATTAGAATTGTTTGTTAAACTCATAAAAGTTATTTGTTTTTCGTGTACTGCTGAACGAATAGTTGAATAATCAATACGAAGGAAGACGCCCACTTGAGTGGTTGCTAAAATTAATATCATATATCACATTTGCCAAGGCTAACTTGTAGACCAAGCATGCCTATTTGGGCTGAGTTCATAGATCGTAATCATTTGTTTGGAGCAAGTTCATTTGTAAACAAGCATGTTCATTTGGATATCAGCTCAGATCAATGACTACTTTTGAGATGTCGTGAATGTCTCTAAATGAAACATCTTGAAAGTCTCTACATGAGGTCCCTCTTTAAGAGATTCTAATGCAAGTAACATTAATTGGAAGACTTTGAATTATTTTTATATTTCAAATGATATTCCTCTTGAAATGTTGGAGGTCTCCCACTATCAAAACATCACCTCTCTTTATGTAGTTAATGAAATAGCAAGACTTGCAATAAATCATTTCATCACCTCCATCAACTTAGAGTTGATTTTTTATCACTCAATGTAGATTTAATTTAAAAACAAATTGGATAGCATTTTTAATCGAAGAGTATCAAAATATAAGAGCATTTCAAATTTGAGAGCATTTGGAATTTAAAAATTTTAAAGTCCGAGTGCTTTTTTTAAAATGAAAAACATTTAAGTCTTGAGAATTTTTAAAATCTAAAAGTTTTAAAATTTAGATTAATACAATTAACTAGAAAAATTTAATTTTTTTTTTGGTTAGTTGATTAATTAAATTAATTTTTGAAAGAAAATGCAAAAAAAGAGGGAGGAAGAAAAGTTTTCACTAAATGATATAGACAGTGTTGCTTTCCAACTCTCTAAAAAACTCTCCAACTCTCCAACTCTCAAACTATAACTCTTAACAACAAACTCAACTCACTTAGCTCTCCCAAAACTTGTACAAACAACTCAGAAATCTTCAAATCCCTCTACAAACTTTCCAAGATCTCTCCTATACGAGCTCCTGTAAACAAATAAAATGAAATTTCATTAAGCATCACATATAAATTTATATCAAATTAAATGCTAAAATAGGGAAATAAGCAGATTATTGGTAAAAAAATTACTAGTATGCAGGTGCTGAAAAGAAGCTACTAAACAGTAACAAGAAAAGCACTATAGTAAAAATACTAGTGTAACAAAGTACTGAAATCCAAAAAAAAATAGTGGCAAATCTCTCAAAGCACTGGTATCAACTCATCAAACACAATCAAATTCAAAATTTGGGCAACCTTATTTATAAGAACTTGGTTGTAAGACTTACTACCCGGTAACTTTCGTAGGAAAGTCGTAAGCTTGACCTTAGCAGAAAGTTTTAGGCAAAACTCACTACATGAAAATCAATTATTACCGGCTGTATTTTCCAGCGGAAAATCGTCATCTTCCGACAGTTTTGTAAATTTCTGTCATCTTTTCGACGATTTTTCGACGGAAAAAAGCCGCCGGAAAATATTTAAAATTTAATTTAAAAAAAAAAACTGACCGGCTGCCCAGCCACCACCACCCTGCCCAAGCTGAGCTGCCCGCTGAAGCTCCCGCCCTGACCGTCTGAACTGCCCGCTGCCCGCTAGAGCTCCCGTCCTGCTGGCCCGAGCTCCCACCCTGCCCGCCTGAGCTGTCGACTGCTCGCCGATCTTCCAACCTGCCCGTCCAAGCTCTCGCCCTACACGTTGCCTGCCAGGAGGCCTGCCCGTGCTGCCCGCCTGTGCCCCCTGCTCGGAATTTGAACTGAATCCACCCTGTTTTGCTAAGTCCCAACCATTTTATTGAGAGGAAAAATATGTTAAAATTCTTATTATTATTTATTTAAACTATATCATACCCAAATTATAATTAAAAATTAATTAAAATAAAATATTAAAGCTAATAATTAATTAAATATGTTATTATATTAATAATTAATTATAATATGTTATTAAATTAATAATAAATTAAATTAAATTAAATTAATAATTAGTTAAATAAACTAAAATTATTAATTAATTAAATTATTTAAGAAAATATGGGATTTTCAAAAAATACTATGAAAAATCGCCGGAAAACCACCGAAAATTCTTCTGAAAAAATTGGCCGCCAAAAATTCTCCTGAAAAATTAGGTCACCAGAAAGCCGCCGGAATGCCATCGAAAAATAATCCACCGGCAAGCCACCAGAAAAATCCATCGATAATTAACAATTTTCCTATAGTGAATTAACCTAACTCCTAACCCCTAATTAAAACCCTTGATCACTTCTAATAGAAGTCGTAAGTCTGTCACCTGAGGCAAATGTTTAGGTGATAATACAACCCTAGATCCTTCACTTGGGCATCCTAGTCTATAGGACTTAGTTGTAAGATCCACAACTCGGGCCACTTAGCTCACCGGGCTAGGTCATAAGACTCATCATTAGACAGCTTCTAAAGAAGCACTAAGACTTACCCAAACAATCAAATTAAAAACTTTGGGCAGCCTTGCTGTAGAGTTAGATTGTAAGACTCATCCTTGGGCAACTCATAAATAGAGCAATAAGCCCCATTCCAAATTAAATTCCTGTGCAACTTTCTACAAAAGCCGTAAGTCCAAACTTAAATTTAAATCCCTGTGTTACTTCCTACATAAGCTAAAAGACCCGCTCCAAACTAAATTCCTAGGTTACTTCACTATAGAAAAACAGTTAATTTCCGGCGAAAATAAATTCGATAGAAATTCTGGCGGATTTTCCAGCTGATTTCTGACGTTAAATCTTTATGGGGTTTCGTCGTATTTTTTTATTGGCTTTCCGACAGATTTCATTTTGACAAAATTTCCGGCGAAATTTCCAGCAGATTTTTGATGAAAATTAAATATGTTTTAAAAAAAGTTATAATAAATTTTTATAATTATTTATTTTGTTAATTTAATAATTTATTATCAACCTAAATTATTTATGTTATAATATAATAATACATTTTTAAAATTACGTTATAACATGCAATAATATATTTTTATATATAATGTTGTAATTAATTAGATATTTTTATAAATTATTAGATATTATTAGATATGTTGTAATTAATTAGATATTATTAAAAATTATGTTGTAATTTAAATTACATTATAATATATTTTTATAATTAATTATTTTTAATATAGATATTATTTTGGTTTTAGATTAATTAGTTTTAAATTATACTTTAAATATAAAAAATTAAGGTTTTAAGTAGCTTTTCCTCTTTGGCCTTATGGTTGGGGCGGAATTATAAACAAGTGGCGAGCCCCGCCGCTGGCTCCCGCGCACTGGGTGGGCTAGCCAGTTTGGTCGTTTGTTCCCAAGCAAGCTGGGTTGTTTGGGGCTGGGCTGGGTTGTTTGGGCGGGCATTTCGGGTTAGCTAGAGGTGGGGCGGGCTGAGGGTGGGGCGCCTTGGGCTCGCTCTGTGGGGGGGACTATTCGGGTTAGCTTAGAGGAGGTTTTTTTCCCGTGAATTTTTCGTCGAAAATCCATCGAAAATATTTCTAATAAATTATTTAACATCGGAAGTGTTTTTCCAACGAGCGTTTTACCGTCGGAATAATTTCCGAAGGCTCATTTTTGACAAATTTTAGCCATTTTCTGACGAAAATGAACGCCGAAAAATGACATTTTTTTTCTGTAGTGCTTCTATATGAAGTCATAAATTCCAAACTAAATAAATCTTTGAGTATTCTAATATATGTAAATCCCAAAATACTTAAGAAAATTAAAACTCACATTTAACCACTTCAGTCTACTCGGGATTCCAGAGAGGAAGAAACATTTGGCTGCTAATTAGATTCCCCTGACACTATGATTAATGATTGTTAGTGTTCGTAGACTGAAATCCATGGTATACCCGAGATGACGGAACCATGGGATCTTGATCGGGTTTACCTCCATTTTTCCTACAATCGAGACTAAAATACCTAAAGTTTTATTCATCTTTAATCGAGAGTTCTCTCTTACATAGTAAGAGGGGTAATTAACTATGAGTGCTTGCGCTCATAGGAAGTAAGGACCACAAATCTTTAAACCCTGACATTACCCTCAGGGGAAATATGTTTAACTTCAATCTGACTTAAAGGAAATGGAATCCTACAGCTGCAAAGCGAGATTCATTTATTTCGTGCCATTTTATTTTTCTTGAGCTAGTAGTAAGTCGGGCTAATTTAGGTTTCGTTTAGACTGATTTTCTTACAATTTTATAAATATGTCTTTTAGTATAAAAATTTCTTGAAAACGGAAAAAAACTAGTTGCCTAAAGATGTCCCAAACGAAATCTTAGGCTTCGTTTGGGACGGCTTTTTTACTGCTTTCTAAAACGGAGTTTTAGTACAAAATTTTTAATTTTTGTACTAAAACTCCGTTTTAGAAAGCAATAAAAAAGCCGTCCCAAACGAAACCTTAATCTAAACCATATTGACTTGACATGAACCTAATTTTCCAGATATTTAGATTTACACCAAAATTCTCTCTTATTTGTTTACGGTTTACCTGAAAATTTGACTCGACTAAATTCTGACCTAAACAACAATGTTACTACTAAACTGAAAGAAAATAATAAATAAAACCACCTCACTTCCATTCCATCAACTAACACCATCTTCTTCTCTCACATTCATGACAGGCAGTTTTTCTTTTTTTTTCTTTTCTTTTTTTTTTCTTTAATTTTGGCCATTTAAGAAATATTTCATTTGATATATTTTAATTTTTTATATTATTAAAAAAGCTATATATTCCAGATCTTTTTCCGGTAACTATGACATGAAAATAAAATAAGACAACATTTCACTACTAATAATTCAGGATTTAGCACTCAACATCCCCAAATGCCAATGGCCTGAGCTCTCGCACGAACAGTGCGAGAGGGAGGGATCTGGATGACGACAGAGAGGGATTTGGATAGCGGGCTAAGGCAAGATTGGAATAGGGGTTAAAATTGCTGTCAAAACTTCTCTATAGCAGCGGTTTATAAACTGCCGCTATAAAGTACTGCAAAAACATCATGTTTTTTATAGTGTTTGCAACTTCAGGAATATATGTTTTTTTCATTTAAGCACTATAAAAAAATTGATGTTTTGCAGCAGTTTGAAAACCACCACTAGAGATAAATATATGCAGCGATTTTCACACAAAAAATTAAAGTTTTAACAATATTTTGTAGCAGTGGTTTACGAACTGCCGGCGAAGTACTTATAAATTTGCCATATTATGGATCTCCCCTCTTCATTCAACTCCTTATTCGACTCATTAGCCAACTCATTCCATATACGACTCCTTCTTGACCACGACCTTCGTCTTTGTAGATTTCCATTCGACGATCAACCAAGCCGAATCAGTCAGCCCTGATGCCGAAGCCACCCATCTCGATGTCAAATCCTATCGTCCCGATGTTGAATCCTACCATCACGATGCCGAATCCACCTAATTTTTGGGCATTATATATTTTTTTAATATGTGTTACCCTTTATAGCAGTGGTTTTAACCCCTGCCAAAAGCACTGTTAAAGCCTATCTAAAATAACACTCACGAAATCGATGCTAAAGCCTTTGCAGTAAAAACAAATATAGCGGAATTGCAAATGTTCATAAACCACTGCAAATAAATTAGTATGTATTTAAACCGCTACAATATGTCATAAAAAATGCTGCGAAAGTCTAATTTATTAGTAGATCTATTTGGGATGGCTACAACTTTTTTATAAAGATGATTGTAAAATTATTGTTGGAAAAGAATCAATTTTTTTAAAGCTGTTGTATAGCATAGAAGTTTCTTGAAAATAACGAGAAAATAGTAATCAAACATAACTATGCTTGCGATTTGAAAAACAAAGCTCGAAGAAAGTTAGCCCAATCATATCCTAAGTCTTAAAATGATTGTCTTTTCTTCTTGCACCTTCAGGTTATAAATGAACTTATTTATTTGATTGCGCTCAATCTAATTATGGAGTCTAATTTTAATCTCAGGAGGGAAAGCATTTCATAAGTTTAGGCTTCGTTTGAGACGACGTTTTTATGCTAGAACTCTATTTTAAGAAACAATAAAAAAAATCGTCACAAATGAAACCTTAATCGTATGTCAATCTTCGTGGTGAGATTGCCGGAGTAAATTGGAAAGTGGACTAACCGATAATCTGCATAAATTTTTATGTATTTTTGTGAACTGGTCTACTTTTTTTATGTCCATTTTTTTTCTCTATTTATATTTGCATAGATTTCATTTATCTCCCAACACATTCACCATTGTCCACTCCTTCACCGAATACGAATAAAAAATGTTCTTAAACTTTGATCAAATATCAATGAGTGGCAAAGCCCACAATCATTATACGCTATAAAAGCATATTCTTCTTTACAATCTTCCTTAATAAACCTATAAGCATTAGATTCTAAGAAGTGGGACTCTCACAGGCACTTCATCAAACACCCGACATGCACCAAATTATAGAACAAAAATATGCCATAATCACTATGACGTTCCACACCACAACTTTCAGAAGTGGCAATTCATCAAACACGTTCTATGCATGAAAATGATATTCAACGAAACCTCAGAATATACGCCATTATTTGATATCACAAAAAGGATGATCTGGTTTGCAATTATTTGCATGTTGATGAGAATTTTAGTTACAAAAACACCCATTATTTTGCTATCAAATAATATTGTAGTTTACAGAGTATCGGATAGTTATTAGGTTATTGGCTAAACATAACAGAGAGGATGACATAGAAAGAAGAAGATAAAGAAGATGGAGGATTCATAACCTTGTTGGATAAGTGTCAAGAGGCAATGTGCTTACCGTTCAGCAGAAGTAAAAGCGATTCTAGATCATCACCAATATGTTGAAGTGAGCTCCAAGATTGCCTTTTGAAAATGTCTAAACTTGAACTAGTAGATGATTGATTGAACAGAATCTATCAGTTCCATTAACAATAACATCATCAAGAGTTTTGCTTCATGAATTAGTACTTATGTTTGAGTTACATTCTCAGGACTTCCTCAATTTTGCTTAAAATATTTTGTTCTAAAAAGCTGCTTTAGAAAATAATAAAAAAGTTATTCCAAATAAATCATAAATCAGCTATGACGAAATAATCATTTCTTAAAGTAGCTTCCTTGTACAAATTTTTTTGAAAATAACAAGAAAATAACAATCAATACGAATTTATGATTGAGATATGAAAAAATAATAATAATAAAGTTGTATCAAATAAACTTTTAGTAGTTTATTCAAAATTTTATATTGTATTTGCAAAAACTATCAAAGTTGTGCTGTGAAACTAATTAGGATACATCTTAATGCTTTGGAAGATAATTCCATTATCTTTTTAGTAAACTTTATCATTATTTTTCACTAATCTACATTGTTTTGATAATTTATATCATAATCATGAATATTACTCTATGTTTGGCAAGAATGAATTGTTTCCTTGGCGTTGGTCCCAAGCAATTTGTTTCAAACTAATTTCAATATCAATTTATTATCTATTTAAGCAAAGCTACCTAATTTGTTGTATGATAATATGAACAATAGTTTTATTTAAGCTCCATCTATTGACATATTATCATCATATAAGTAGGAAAAATAGTTAGGCTATGATATTCTTACATAATTGCTATCATAATTGGCTTCAAAATACTATAAAATACAATCCCATATAGTTTGTTTTTCTTCTTTATTTTCATTGAATAATAATCCGCAAATATTAAAAACACGCCACACCACAAGCGAACCTATAACTAGATACTGTGCCACCAAAGTTAATCTAGAAAATTAATCTTGACTTAGTAGTTGGACAACTTAGGCTTCGTTTGGGACGGCTTTCTTACTACTTCATAAAGCGGTTTTTTAGTACAAAAATTTTATTTTTTGTACTAAAAAACCGCTTTAAGAAGCAGAAAGAAAGCCGTTCCAAATGAGGCCTTAATCTATGTGCTTTGCGACTGACCGGAATTATAAACAGACATTAGGTTCATATTTTGATTAATAGCGGTAGCACCCATAATCTCATTCAAGACTCTCTAGCTTGGCGATTAAGACTTCGGCTTCGTTTGGGATAGCATTTGACTTCTGCTTTTTCGTTGCATTTAAGAAATTTAATAATAGAAAATAACTTTAAAAAGTAGTAATAAAATTATCCCAAATTAACAAAGCCTTAATCTCCACCCCATTAAACGACTTAATATCTTTATGGGTAATGGAGTATAATTAACCTTCACCTCTTATGTGAATGCAGTAGCTACAGTCACAATGATTAGTGTTAATTACAGATACCAAACCATGCAATTCTTTGAAAACTGAACTCTTACCAGCTCCAGGCATTAGAGTCCAGAGCCCTGCATTGGGTACCCATACTCACACTCACCCACGTACCCACCCATACTCAATGGCCATGGGTGGGTATGGGTACGCTCATGACCTCGTGGGTGGGTATGGGTGGGTACTCAACATCAAGGGACAAATCGATTTACATTAATAATCATCATATGCATGCAGTATATTATAGTAATCCTTACTACGCAGTGCACAGCACTGAATCGCGTCGCGATCACGATAAATTTTGATATGTGGCTTAAAAGTTTGCAGTCAGAGAAAAATGAAAAAAATCTCAAGGCCATTAATCCGTGGCAGAATGCATTCAAGAAGCGTGGAAAGTGGATGGGTGTGGGTGGGTATGACATCCCGAAAGTCATCATAAGTGGGCATGGGTGGGCAAAGCTTGCCAGCGCAGAGCGTGGGTACCGAATGAGTACCCAACTAGGACCACATATAGGGCTCTGTTAGAGTCTACAAATTTACCTTTCTCTTTAACACTTGAAGCCATTTCAAGTGCTGTTGATGCCATTGATCAGAGACTCCACCACTGGAAGCCTTGCTTCATCAATTACATTCCAAGCTTCTTGCTTCAATTGTGGCTCTCTTGCTGCATTGTAGGAGTGTATTTACACATCCTTCAGAACTAACTCCACAACAAGGGGTTCATCAACGTATTTGACTTGAAAATAATATTAAAACAAGTTCAAACAGATGCCATGAAAAAAATTGATTATCGACATAACCAAAGCTCATTTTCTGGTCAGACTCTTCTTATCAAACGAAGTGATGGTCCTTTGCGGTTTTGCTGTGAATCTATAGCATGAAAATGCTATCACAATCATTTATAAACTCCTTAATTTTTTTAATTAATGAACTCTTTGATGAATTGAAGGGAGCCAGAGTGCTCTCAAAATTTGGAGAAATTATTCTGTGCGGAGACCGAATGCAGAACGTCGTCCGGAGACTAATCAGAATGTGTCACTTCAGCAGTACCGAGCACAGAGATGATGTGGCACATTTTGATTGGCCTCCGGATGACGTTCGGTATCCACACATAATAATTAATCCAAAATTTGAACTTTGTTCAATATACCAAGTTTGGATGTACCTACAACTCGTATTCAAGGTAGCTAATCTGTTCACCACATTGGTAATTCGTACAAATGGCTTTCCAAAAATCACAATCTCAGATTGGGGAATGGGGATATCGTCCTCCTCAGCAGCTTTTGGCGCACCTCTTTGTTCTCAAATGATACAACTCTTCAAAAGAGCACGGCTTATCATTCACAAACAGATGGTCAAACTTAGTTGTTCAATAGATGTTTTGACGAATATTTAAGAGCTTATACATTTACTCGATCAAAATTATGGTCGATCTTTTTATTTTGAGTTGAATTATGTTACAACACAGGTTTTCACTCTACTATTCAAAGGACACCGAGGTTTCGTTTAGGACGGCTTTTTTACTGCTTTTTAAAGCGATGTTATTGTACAAAAAATTTAATTTTTGTATTAAAAAACAGCTTTACGAAGCGGTAAAAAAGATGTCCCAAACGAAGCCGGAAGAAAGCTGATTGTAGTCGATGAGAATCTAATTTGGGGCAGCTTTTTTCTGAATTATAAAGTTGTTTTAATAAGTAATAAAAAAGCCTTCTCAAACTAAGCCTTGGAACGGCTTTCTTTCTGCATCCTAAGGCGGCTTTTTAATGTAAAAATAATAATTTTTGTACTAGAAAGCTGTTTTAAGAAGCAGTTAGAAAGCTACTTTAAGAAGCAATAAGAAAGTCGTCCCAAATGAAACCTTAATTGTTCAACAGATGTTTGGACCAATATTTAAGAGCTTATACATCTACTATACCAAAATTAAGGTCAATCTTTTTATTATGTTACAACGCATATTTTCACTCCGCTATTCAAATAAGACCAAAACAAGTTGATTGTAGTTGATGATGATCTTATTTGAGACAGTTTTTTTACTGTTTTATAAAACAACTTTTTAATATAAAATTTCTTAAAAGCAACAAAAAGCTACGATGAAAAGCTGTCCAACGAAGCCGAGATTTCTAGATGGATAAAAGCTTGCAAGGAATCAAATGGCAGATGTTATCAAGCGAACTCTTCATAGGATAAGGAAAGGCAACTAATCAGCACAGTGGTTGTAAAACCATGTGCGATGACATGAACATATATGCTCTTGTAATTAATTCAGTTAATAAATTTGCATAAAGATAGTTATCTTGTAACCAAAACCCTACTAATTAATTAGGTGAAACATGTGCACAGCTATTCAGACATCTTTGTTTAAATCAACATAAATATGAATGTAGAATTTTGGAGATGATTATGCTGAACAAAAAAGGCTCTTCTCATTTCTCTTTTTTCTTGGATTTCATACTTACTCAAAAGGTATTTTTTTGATCTTATTTGATCTTCGTTTGAGACAGCTTTAGACTACTGTTTTTTTCTGTTTTCTAGAGATTTGTGTACCTAAAAAATAGCTTTACAAAGCAGCAAGAAAACCATCCCAAATGAAGCATTAGCATCTCCTATAAATAAATTTGAATATAATAATAAGATTTCAATCGATTGGTCTAAATATTAAACTATTCCTATCATACTTTTATAAATCTTCGGATCAATTGATTAAAAACTACTAAAAATTACCTTTTTTATTAGATTAAAATAAGAATTTGACTCTTAATATGACACAACAACGGAGAAAAAAGTTCTTTTATTCAACTCCATGTAATAAGATAAAGGCTTGATATTATTATTGTTGTTATTATAAGCTAATCTAAACGAAGCCCAAATCTTACATATCTTAATTAAGACAAAATTTTATGCTTGTTTGAGTACATTTTCATGTCAAATCCAATATTGACATCATTAGAGCTTATTGAACAAGAATTTTAATTTTATTTTGTTGAGCTTTATTTACATGGCTAGGCATCAAGTCTCCTAAGTCCTAACACACCAACAAAAAAGACAATACTACAAAATGCCAAGTTCAAATGGGCAATAAATAATTCAAATAATTAAAATATTAACCTAAATAAAATGACTTTATTTCAATACACTTAATTTATAATAAATAAATAAAAAGTCTTATTTTTCTAAAATTATAAATTTAAATCACATAGTTTTATAATATATTGCTAAACATTAAAAAAATTTAAATCAAATAAATTTCTAAATTCACTTTATATATATAAGCAAAGGTTCATTAAATATGCAATATTTCAAATTTGCAAGAAAAAAACTATAATTAATTTTTAAATTCAAATGCAAAAACCACCATATCTTTTATGGTAATTACAATATCACAATCAAATTAAAGCTAAATAAAGAATCCAAAACGTTATAAATTTATAGAATTAAAGACTAAAATTTTATATATAAGAACTTTATTATTGTTTTCTAAAATAAAATTTCCTAACAATTCTAGATTTTAGAAAAAAATAAATGAAAATAAAATCATACAATGACTCAAAATTCTTTCTTATAAGATTCAAGCCAATAAAGCCAAAAACCCATTTCTTTGTACAACTTCAATAATGAAGAACAGAAACCCTAACACTTGACAATACTATAATTACTAAAATAACCAACAATATAAATTATAAATTAATATTTTACTTTCTCCCCCTTACTATTTACACGTCAAAATTCTCTCCACTAGCAGCAAAATAACTATAAAAAAATCCCTTAATTTCGTTGCCTTTGGCTAATTTTCCTTTTCTCCAACGACCGGATAGAATAAATCTCTCCATGAAATTATGCGGATGCATCTATGCGACTGCCTGGATGCCGCGGCTCCGAGTATGCTCACGGTCTAGACAATCAAAACCCTCGATACGTACGGCGGCCGGCATGATGCCATATCGAATTCGGGTGCAGACGTTCTTTACGGATCCGGATCCGATCCCAGCCGACGCGATCGGCGTAGGGGCGAGCGGAATAGCTTCCCCGAATCGGGCGTCGTGGACCATAGGGTTATTGGATCTCGTCGGCGGCGACCCGCAGAGAAACAGCGGCGCTGGATCCGATAGCTGGGTAGAAAATATAAGTGAATCAGAACCTTCGGCTTCAGATCAAACGACTAAAAACGCATTGTAAAGAGGGCCAGAGTCGAACCTTTGGGAAAAGGGCATCGAGAAGATGGTTAGCAGATTTCGGATCCGAAGCATCTGCCGGCGAGAAAATCCGACGAGGTTTCGGGCAGATAACCGGCCGATCGCCGGCGGCACAGTAGCCGTTATGCTGAATCGAACATCTGTTTGCCATATCTTACAGACTGTCTGCAAAAATTTAAAAAAAAAAATAAAATAAAAAATATTCAGTATTTTCTCCACTTCGAAACTTTAACAGTAACGGAATTTCAATAACGGATCTAAATAATATAAATGAAATCGTAATCAGAAAAGCTAATCGCATCGAGGTTTTCTCAAGAAACAATCGCAGATCTAGATCTGTGGTAGAGGAAACAGACGCTGAAGTGCAGAACAGAGAGAGAGAGAGAGGGAGGAGAGTTACCCTTTGTTTTTCTCTCTAGAGAGAAAAAGAAAAGCCGGCGAGGAGAAGAAGCTGAAGGAGATTTAACTTCAAAGATGAGCTCTGGAAGAAGAGAGAGAGAGTGTATCCGTGTGTGACAGATAGAGAGAGAGAGTGAGAGAGAGATAGAGAGAGGCGCTCACGGGAATATTTATAAGCCTTGCCGCGTGTGAACGGCAGAAAGGGGTAAAACAAAAATACGAAGTAAAAAAAAAAGTAAAAAGAAAATAATAAAGTTAAATATTTAATATGAGGAGGGAATAGAAACCGCCTCTGATGGGGGAGATGACACGAAAATCATAAAGGTAAGTATTAAATTCTTATAAAAAATTTATAAAAAAATTATAATATAAATTATCTTAAAATAAAATTAAAAGTTATTAAAATTATTTTGAGAATAATATTCATCTGAAAATTTTATATTTTATTATTCTCATAATAAATTTAATAATTTTTTTTATTTTTTTATAATTTGTATCATATTGCTTTAATATAATTTGTATTAAATTTTTAGCAATACCGAGTTTTTCTTGGTATTGCTCGGTATTGGTCTTCACAGAATGGTATTTCTCGTTATTGCAGAGCAAAATCGATCAATACCTTGCAATACCGAGCAATCCCCGGTCCGTTCCAGTTCGGTTTGTCGGGCCGCACTGTAAAGAGTAAGAACATGTTTCACTATTTTACTGGCGTCCGAACGTAGATCTACATTAGATGACCAGACCAAATAAAAGTTCCTTAAATGGACTATTGAACTTGATGATTTAATAAATATAAAAATTATTTAAATGATGCAATAAAGAAGTAAATATGTGAAAAAAAATGAAAATAACAATTTCATTAAATATAGGATATATTAAAGAAACATATTTAAATTAAAATTCACCTTATAAGTTCAACTCCGACCAAAAGGCAAAGGGGCTGAATCGTCACCGGGCATGCAATGCAGCAAAATAATTGAGGAAGAATTTTTTACTTTCTTTGAAGTTTAAATAATTTATTTACTTAAATTATTTGATTCATATTTAAATTTTAACATTCTCGATACATAAAACAGTAACAATTTAGTCATAATACTTCAATGAAATATTATCTGATTCATTGGTTCATCGATTCAATCATCGGTTCAATCCAATTCTATTTGATTCAAAATTAGAAAGATTTTATTCATAAATTGAATTGGTGGAGTGACCTCTTCACAATAGAACCGGCCAGTGTAAATTATAGTTTTTCACCATAGATTGGTGATGAGGAGGGGCTGTCAAAATGAGTTGATGGTTTGGATTCAAGTTCTACTCGAAATTGATTTGACATGAATCTAGTCAATTCGAATCCGACTGATTAATAAAAGGGTAAAAAAACCTAACCTGAACTCGACCTGCTAGGGGTATCAATTTCGGGTTACGGGTCTGGTTCGAGTTCGGGTCGGGTCGGAACTGACCCGAGTTCAAACGGGTCGAACCTAACCCGACCCGGTTAGGTAAACGGGTCAGAAATACGAACCAGACCCGACCCGGCGGGTTACCGGGTTGACCCGACCCGACCCGGGAAAGCTGGACGCGCGGGGCAGCGGGGTCGCGCGGGTGCAGGGTTGACCCGTTAACCCATCGGGTCAACCCGAATCCGACCCGTTTTTTTTCAAACGGGTCGAATCCAGGAACCCGAACCCCACCCGTTTTGGAAACGGGTCGAGTCTAACCCGAAAGTTCTGGGTCGAGTTTTCGTGTCGTGTCAATATTGACACCCTACCTGCCAGCACCCCTAATGACCCAAACTCAACTCATTAACCTATTTTGCGAAAAATAATTATAACTATAAATTTTAAGATATTTGTTTAAAAAAAAATAGAAGATTATGTCCACAAAAAATGAAGAAAAAATATATTAAATCGATCATTTTTGGGTAAAAGTAGGACGATCAATTTGAACCCGATTCATTTCTCAACCCGAATTCAAATTTTTATGGTAGAATTTGGATCGGTTCATTTATTGGAGAGATTATTATGTATCTGGAGTCCGGACACAGGACTCCAATTAGTTGAAGCTTCGAATGTAACTTTTTGTCCAGACTCCAATCACGTGAAGCCACGTAATTTTTTTTTTTTACACACACAATGTGCAAACGATAAAAAAAAAAAAAGCCACGTCACTCAACTTATTGAAACCCAGATGAAATCCAGACTGAGCAAGTAATATTTTTTTTCATTTATTGGCACCGAAGAGATGGGACGACCAAATCTAAATATTTTTCGGCTAATTCAACGTGATTTATGATGTTTGAAAATCCAAAATTTCGTCGGATATGACAAATTTCGGCAGCAATACCAAACTCCTAAAAAATTACAAAAAAAATTAAAAAAAATATCCGCAAACCCCAATTTGTTTTTGCAAATAAAAACCGCTTAGTGAAACAATCCATAGCAAAAAACATAAATGATTTAGACAGATTTTATTTTTATGAATAGAAACAATTTTAATTTTTATATTTTATGAAATCAGTCGCACACTAAGCGCACTTAGTGGGCAACGCCCATTTATTTGTTCCCCTAATATATATATATATATATTTTTTTTTTTATATAAATTTTGTTGTGGAGAGAATGAGAGATAAGGAAACTTCCATTATATGCATCGCTTTCTAAGCCATTTTATTAATTTTATGCTGACATTAAAATTTTTAAGTATGCAGTTAATTCATGCGCCGGCTTGGGCTCGAGTCGATAAATGCTTGTGAGACGAGCTTAATGAGTTGACGAGCCAAGCTTGAGCTGATCCTGACTAAACTCGTTAGCTCGCAAACTGGCTCGTTTAAGATATCTTAAAATAAAATACGCTTAAATGTATTAACAATCATGATTTTAATGACAAATTGCTAAAAATGTGAAAAAATTATATATCACTTTCTTATATTATGTGATTCTTTATTATTGTTTATCTAATTTTTCATTCTTTTTACAATTTTACTTTAATACTTTATTGAATAATAATAATTTTTTTATCTTTCATTACAAACAATTTGACTCAAACTCGTATAATAAAGTCGAAGCTTGAACTCAAACTCGGTTGATTAATAAAGTTCAAGTCAAGGGTGACTTGAGTTCAACTCGACTCGACTCGATTACAACCCTGACTTCAAGCATTGAACGTTGCCCATATATCTATATCTATATCCCACAACAATGTACATTATGTTCCCAATTCATTGAATCATATTGCATATATGAAGCTCCAATGAGCTTATGAGTTCACATTTGAATTTTATGTGGCCATATTGATTGACATGTAGGCTTCATTTGGGACTACTTTTTTACTGCTTCTTATATACTAGAAACATGCTTTAAAAAGTAGTAAGAAAGTTGTCACAAACAAAACCGTAGCTTCAAAATATCTCATGTAAAGCAAACAAAAATTACTCCACTAACTTTTAATCAATAACAAAAAAAA
The DNA here is from genome assembly GCA_016618105.1 of Dendrobium huoshanense. Classification (NCBI taxonomy): domain Eukaryota; kingdom Viridiplantae; phylum Streptophyta; class Magnoliopsida; order Asparagales; family Orchidaceae; genus Dendrobium; species Dendrobium huoshanense. Next base: position 20,494,565 of record CM028354.1, on the reverse strand, counting down.
TTTGTATCTCCTTTATAGCTATTATGCTTTTTGGTAGAAAGACCTTTACCTTCTTATTAGGTCAAGTTTTGAAAATATCTTTTAATAGGTAGTTCTTTTATTACTATCAGTGTTGATGTCATGATTTCTTGAAGTAGCACCCTTTGAGGCCCTTTAGTGAACCTTGCCTAGCATTGTGGCTTTCTTTGATTGATATTAATATTACAAACAATCAATGTGTAAAATTTCTAATATTGTGATGATGATTAATAAAAATATGGACAAAGATTGATAATATTTTTTATACAAAAAAATATAGTTAGAAATCAAATTTCAAAGTTAATTTTCATTTATATTTTAAAATAAGATAGTACAATACAATGCCCTTAATATAGAAAAGGGAACTAAAAAAATTATTGTCCTAATTTTTAAACCCCTACTTTATGCCATGATGACCTTATCATTGATGTATATGCAATTAAGAGATTGAATAAGTTTCAACAATATATTTTTTTTAATTGTAAAACTATACTAGTCTCAAGCTGCAGGACTCTTACATTTACCTAAAATTATATAAATCATGTAATGAGCATAAAAGCCAAATAAATAATTAAAATCTTATAAATGAAATCAATATATGACAAAAGAGGAATAATATGTTGTAAATCATATAAGAAAGTCAATATATTAATATGTGATGTATGTACCGGTCACCTATGTCAATTGATTAGTTCTATCACACATCATATCTCATTCTGTTAGTCAATCTATCATTAAGTAATTATCATTCAATCATTCTCGTCAATATATCAGTATCTATATTCAATAACATAAATCAATGTCCATAAGATCAATATTCGTACAATACTAGCTACATTAATCGGTATCTATATTAGTAATTAATTAATATCAAAAATCAATATTAATAATCCATATCAATAATAAGTAATCAGTATTTTATCAGATATTCAGATGAGGGTATCATGTATCTTTTTCCTGTCCTTATGACTCCTAGTCAATCGCCATTTATGACAATCAACAAGTGTATTCCTTATAAGTCCTCTTGAATTATGTGGATTAGTCGCCCTGACTCCTTATAACTCCCAATTGGCCTCCTGCTCCTTATGACTCCATCAGTGAATCAATGTTTCTTGAAGTTATCAAATTATGAACATTAAGGCTTTACTAAATCTTGCCATAAGCAATTGGCTAGAAGCCTCAAGGATAGATATTGCTTTAAATGACAAAATATGCATGTAATTAAATTACTAAATTAAACTTCTATCGATTAATAATTAAGTTAAGCATAATATTAATTAAAAATATCATATTTTGATTAGTTGTCTTGCATTTTTTTCATAGATGATCAATTCTTAGATGTGCATCTAATGGCAATGGTTCCATGCATGTTATCTGTATTTTTGATATCTCATTTATCCCCTCCTCCAACTACTACCTAATTGATCTATTACTTCCAACAACATATAATATAGATAAAGCTATGAACAAATGTATAAAACCTATAAAATTATCATTAGTAGGATTGTGCAAGTATGTGGCCATATTATATCCAGGTTGATTATAAAAAAATATAGTTTTTATTATGGCATCTCAGTTCATTCATTATCTTACGAAAACATCATATTTACAAGGCTTTTAAAATTGGACCGGACCGATCGGTTCAACAGGTTGAACCGCGAACCAGCCGGCAGGCCACTTACGGTTTACATTAGAACCGGTTTCGCATAAAATCGGTATCGAACAGCTCGAACCGGCGGTTCGACCGTCGAACCGCTCCCAATTTTCAATAACCGGTCATTTCAGCTATGGTGCCCTATTTCATTTGTTTCATTCGGACGATTCGCGTTCTTCCTCTTCAGCGTGCCTTCTTCCCCTCTCGGCGTCTCCTGATTGTTCTCGAATCAAACACTCTCTTGACATCTCTTGCCCGTTCGCGAAGCCATATGCCAGTACCGTCCTCGTTCGCGAAGCCATAAGCCAAATTGTGTATGTTTTCTCTTGTATCCAACAGATTTTTCTCTTTGGGAAGATCTAAAAGATTCCGCATACCATTTCTTTCAAGGGCATGTATTGTTCATGAATAACATTTTTCCATTGAAGTTCTTTTAACGCTTTTTGAAGGGAGAAGCAATCTACTTGTTCAAATTTAAGTCTTGGCTATCAATGCATTCTTTCCTTTTCATTAATTAATTTCTGCCATAATAAAAATTTTTGCTTGAATTATATTTTTCCCATTTTTCGTATTCATCTAAAAAAGTTAATGTCTCTCTTATGCATTTATTTTAATTTTACACATAAGTTGCAAGTTAGTTGCAGAGGTTTTTCGCATTTTTATCTGCATTGCTTATTAGAAACATTGGCTTTAGAGGGTTCTGAGTCATACTTTAACTTAGTGGGTGATGTCCTTCTATCTATAACTAAGTGGTTATTTTCTGTAACTTGGTAGTAAGTGATAGTTTCCTTACATTAGTATTATAACCACCTTGTTTTTTTTTGTTTAATTACTTTCTGACGCCACTGTTAACAATGCACTCTTTTATTTCTCAACTATTTTTTTTATGCTAGCTTCATATGATTCATATTAGAATTATGTTCAATTTTTGTTATACATTTACAAATAGTTGTGTCATTATTATAATATTTAAATATAATAAGTATTTATTACGTCATCCGGTTTGACCCCGGTTCGACCCCGGTCAAACCATCGAACCGTTAACCTCTTCTTCTTCTAGTTCATTCTCCGTCCGGTTTTCAAAGCCTTGCATATTTGTGGTCATCTATATCTTCTTGTATTTGTAGGTAGCACTAGCTCAGTAATTTCACATGATTGATATACTATAGGTCCATAAAGTTGATCAGAGATTGTGTGAGAAGTTCTTTTATTAATGAATAGAAAATAGTCAAGACATAATTAGTGTATTCTAGTCTACTTTTTTCAAGTTAAGTAATTACATATTGAAAAAACTATATATGATATTAAAAGTTTATTACAAACATACCTAAATCTATCATGGTCATATAGATTAATATTTTATACTTTATATTTGTGGTCATTGTTAAATTGATTATAAATCAGTTCAGCATAAACTACTAGAGTATCCTTAGAGCATTCTGACATTACAACTTCATATGCTTTATTTGAATGTTTTACTATGATCACACCACTAATAAGATATTGGCATATGAGATTCACATCAACACTTTTATTGTCTAGGTTTAAAGATCATCAAATATAGTATTTTACTTTAAATAAAGTTGTGTTCACATGTCATTATTGTTGGTAGAATTTTTTTTGAAAACATGTTTTGAAAAATATTAGTTTTCTTTGGAAATTTAGAATCAACTTTTTGACTCAAATTTTGAGATCAAATGTCCCACTAGAAAATTCTTACCACTTCGAGAAGTGGAAATAAAATTTCAAAATGGGGTTCAAATTTAAAATTACAAATGATACCTTGAATATCATAACCAAATCCGAGATAGAACCGCATATGACCTCGAAATGTCAAAATGGAGTTCGATCTGATTTCTAACTATGATATTCTAAGTAGATTATCGTTGATCTCATGCCCAAAATCTTATGAACAAATGATATAACTCCCCTAAGAGAGAAGATACCACTATTTGATAATTACTCGGGCATGATGATAACAATCATCGTTGATTGAATCTTTCCAAAGAATGCTGATTTGAGTTTTGAAAATTTCTTTTGGGAAATTTAGGATTAAGCTTAGATTTAAATTCTAAGATTGAATAGATCATTATAGATGATATACCGCATCAAAAGGCGGAGATAAAATCTCCTAATGGGTTCAGATCTAGAGTTATAAATTTTCTCTAAGTTATCGTAGCCTGATTTAAGGGAGAATCACATATGACCTCGGGAGGATCAAGATGGGGTTCAATTTAAAATCGAACAATGATAATTAAGGAAAAATGATTGTTAGCTTCATATTTGAATTGATGTTAACGCATGATAAATCTTTTTGAATAAACAGAATATCATCTATTAGCCGGGATGATGATAGTTATAATTTAGATTTGCTAAAAAAAATATCAAGTGAGTTCTGAAAATCAATTTTGAAAATCGATGCGGGTTCTAAACAGAGCCCTGCATTCGGTACCCATACTCACACTCACCCACGTACCCACCCATACCCAATGGGCATGGGTGGGTATGGGTACACTCATAGCATCGTGGGTGGATATGGGTTGCTACTCAACATCAAGGGACAAATCTATTTACATTACTAATTATCATATGCATGCAGTATATTATAGTAATCCTTACTACGCAGTGCACAACACTGAATCGCGTCGCGATCACGATAAATTTTGATATGTGGCTTAAAAGTTTGCAGCCAGAGAAAAATGCAAAAAATCTCAAGGCCATTAATCCGTGGCAGATTGCATTCAAGAAACGTGGAAAGTGGGTGGGTGTGGGTGGGTATGACATCCCGAAAGTTATCATAAGTGGGCATGGGTGGGCAAAGCCTGTCAGCACAGAGCATGGGTACCTAATGGGTACCCAACTAGGACCCAATGTAGAGCTCTGGTTCTAAATCTGCTACGAGTGCAAGCCCTCATAGTTAATTACATCGTATGAAGACAGAGTCTCATACAAAAACTCTCGATTAAAATAGTAGTGAAATTTTGTTCTAAATCTGCTACGAGTACAAGCCCTCATAGTTAATTACATCGTATGAAGACAGAGTGTCACGCCCCAAAATCTAACTTCGAAAGAATTTCAATTAATTTCTCCAACAATTTACCAGAGCTATCTAAACATCAATTAAACAGTCTATCAAACATCTATAATATTTAAAACATCAACATACAAGTCGATCCATATCTCAAAAGTTCATGTACAATACTCAGGAACTACACTACAATCACAAGTACAGAAATCTATCATGTCCTGAGTACAAAAGAATCAAAATCATCAAAAGAACTAAAACTTGTAGATCCGGATCAATTTCTATCTTCTTCTCCCTTGCCCTGACCTGAAAATATCAACCACATATAATGAGCTTTACAAAGCCCAGCAGGTCACCTAATACCTATAACTGAAATCGAAGCACAGCGATGCTATCAATATGCATGTCAGACAATCAAATCCATATCAGTCAATGGTCAATGAGTCTATGCAATACGGAAATCCATAGTCAATGCAGCAGCAGGCAAATCGATAAATCAAGCTCAATCAATACACGTCAATCTCGAAGAAATCCGTACACATAAGAAAATCAATCAATCCGTCATATCAGTCGTGTCAAATCAATAAATCAAATCAAATCAAATCTATGCTCAATGATCAATCAATGAAATCGATGAAATCGTACGAAATCTTACAATACAGTAAATCCGATCAAATCAATAAAGCAGAAATCGATAAAGCAATAAATTCGTATGTCAATACAGTGAACATGCATTCAATACAATAATACTGAACAAGTACAATCAACTGGCTATGTTGCTGTTGTAGAATACATATTGCTGTTGTAGATATCCATACATTGGTTTCAATAAAAAGAGTCGTCACTCTATTGCCCGTCGGCCGCCCGTCGGCATATCTATAAGAACTCCTTATGACTCCCATCCATATATCCATAATCAATGTTTAAAGGAAAGCCCGTCAGCCCACCATCCTGTACAGGTCAATTCAATCTCCAACCAACGTTCAACCAGGTTCCACTTGTGTTCCAGTATCAATAAACAATCAATAATCAATTCAATAGTCAATATTAAAGCAATCATATCAATATTCACATTCATATCTATTCAATCTATCAATCTCTGATAAATCAGAAATCCTACGAAAATTCGGTAGAGTAACGACAGTCTATAAAATTTATACAAAAATCCTGCAAAAATTACTAATTTCCAAATTACAGTAGAATATTCACGACATCAATATAAGACTATTATTCTATAGAATCCATATCAAATAACATCCTGATATTTTTCTATTCAATTAAAATTGCATAGAACCAATTCCGACCGGTAAAATCATCGTAGAAAATACTCAAATCGTGTACAATATTCATATCTATAACATATAAAAAGTTGTGCGGTGAAAGTTGTGTCAATACAAAACCGGGTCCAAAATTCGACTACGAAAACACAAAACAGTGCACAACTCGATTAAAAATCAATATCTCTGAAAACAGAAATAGGATTCGGAGTCCTTACTGCGAGATAAACAAATCCTCCAACTGCGTCGTCGGACGAAAAGCGCTCCGTGGGCTCCAAAACCAAGCTTTCTTATTCTCTTCCTTCTCTTTCTCTCTCCTGCCATATCTCTCTCTTCAAAAATAATCCAAAATATCTCAAATCCGATATTTATCAACACTGATCGTCCTGGACGATCCAAATTTCATCCCAGAACGATTGGCCTCGGGCAAAATTTCGTACAGACGAAATTAAAATTCGTCCGGACGACTTGCTCTCTGGACAAATTTCGTCCAGACGGATCGTCCAGACTGCTCCAGGTTCGTACAGACGAAAATGACAGATTCTTCACAAATTCCTTCAGTTCGTCCGGGACTAAAGTCAGATCGTACGGGACTAACAGCACAAAAAAAATCAGCTTTTTTTTAAGGGTTTTACAATCTACCCACCTTAAGAAAAATGTCGTCCCGACATTTCCCTACAGGTACGAAGCAAAAACAACGCAAAACAAATCGATCCAAATCCAAATCCAAATCAAAACTCGTCGAAATCCATACAAAACATACAATGCAATCAATCAAATGTCAATATGCATGATCAAATGTCAATCAATCAATTAGTCAAATCATCTTACCAGTAGAACTTTTCGGTCGTTGTTGATCCTCATGATGCTGTAAACTTTGTAGACTATAGATGCGTGGCACCACTGGAGGAAGTGCAGGAGGTCGTGGTGCAACTGTCTCCCTCTGATCTCTGACAACTCTATCAGCAGCTCTATCAATCATTCGATTCTCTGATCTCTCACTGTAGGCCCTCAAGCCAACAGTCATCTGCTATCCTGTACCCGTGCCAGAATCAGTCCTTCCACCCAATCCTTTCTGAGGGCAATTTGGTGCTCTGTGCCCTTGCTGTCCACAGTGAAAGCACTGCTCCGTCAATAAGTAACACCGACCTGCATGTCGTCTACTACAGTGAATGCACTCTCCAGAACTACCAGATGATACTACTGATGCAGATCGCGCTGCAGATCCCGATGCAGATCCCTTCAAATCATCGTACATGCTTTTCTTCTCTCTATCTCTGTCAGAATCATCTCGTCGTACCTCATCTCTCCTCCTCCTGGTATCATCATACCTCGATACTGGTGTCGCCAAGTTAATCTCTATCAATCTGGCCCGCTCCACTAGCTCAGAAAACTCATGTATCCGAAAAGGTACTAGTGGATGCCTCAACTCTCTACTCAATCAATGCAGGAATCTATAGCACTTATCTTCGGCAGTAGGAATCAGATGAGCAGCATACCTCGCAAGTACAGTAAACTCGGCCTCGTACTGCATCACTGACTTGCGGCCTTGCTCCAATCTCATAAAAGCTTCCTGCATCTGTCGTTGAGCTGACGGTGGTACAAACCACATCCTGAACACTGCAGTGAACTCATCCCAGGTGATCTCAGCATTGGTCTTCCCCTGTAATTTTTCTCTCTGCTGTCTGATCCACCATCTCTCCGCCTCACCCTCAAACAGGAACACAGCCAATGGTACCTTTCTACTCCCTGGACACTGCATGCTGTCAAAAATCTTTTCCACCCTCATGATCCAATCCTCAGCAGCCTGGGGTCCCACAGCTCCTTTGAACAACGGAGGCTTCAGCTTATGAAACATCTGCAAGTGTCTATCAGCTTCTTCCTCTTTGCTCCCACTCATTTTGCTCTGAGCATCCCCCATTACATGTGCAATCGCAGTAGCCAACTGCATCATACTGTCTGAATGTACTGGAGCTGCACTGTGTTGCTCATTCGGTATACTGGATTCTGTCGGAGGATCCATATCTTTTCACCTGCACAATTCATAACAAATGATATGCACATGCAACGATGTATGCTAATGATGCTCTTAAAGCTACCCAATCTACCCAATTCTCAATCAAATCCTACAACTCTGGTAACAATCCATTTTTCCAATAACACTGCTCTGATACCAAAAAGTTTGTCACGCCCCAAGATCTAACTTGGAAAGAATTTCAATTAATTTATCCAACAATTTACCAGAGCTATCTAAACATCAATTAAACAGTCTATCAAACATCTATAATATTTAAAACATCAACATACAAGTCAATCCATATCTCAAAAGTTCATGTACAATACTCAGGAACTACACTACAATCACAAGTACATAAATCTATCATGTCCTGAGTACAAAAGAATCAAAATCATCAAAAGAACTAAAACCTGTAGATCCGGATCAATTTCTATCTTCTTCTCCCTTGCCCTGACCTAAAAATGTCAACCACATATAATGAGCTTTACAAAGTCCAGCAGGTCACCTAATACCTATAACTGAAATCGAAGCACGGCGATGCTATCAATATGCATGTCAGTCAATCAAATCCATATCAGTCAATGGTCAATGAGTCTATGCAATACGGAAATCCATAGTCAATGCAGCAGCAGGCAAATCGATAAATCAAGCTCAATCAATACACGTCAATCTCGAAGAAATCCGTACACAGAAGAAAATTAATCAATCCGTCATATCAGTCGTGTCGAATCAATAAATCAAATCAAATCAAATCTATGCTCAATGATCAATCAATGAAATCGATGAAATCGTACGAAATCGTACAATACAGTAAATCCGATCAAATTAATAAAGCAGAAATCGATAAAGCAATAAATTCGTATGTCAATACAGTGAACATGCATTCAATACAATAATACTGAACAAGTACAATCAACTGGCTATGTTGCTGTTGTAGAATCCATATTGCTGTTGTAGATATCCATACGTTGGTTTCAATAAAAAGAATCGTCACTCTATTGCCCGTCGGCTGCCCGTCGGCATATCTATAAGAACTCCTTATGACTCCCATCCATATATCCATAATCAATGTTTAAAGGAAAGCCCGTCAGTCCACCATCCTGTACAGGTAAATTCAATCTCCAACCAACGTTCAACCAGGTTCCACTTGTGTTCCAGTATCAATAATCAATCAATAATCAATTCAATAGTCAATATTAAAGCAATCATATCAATATTCACATTCATATCTATTCAATCTATCAATCTCAGACAAATCAGAAATCCTACGAAAATTCGGCAGAGTAACGGCAGTCTATCAAATTTACACAAAAATCCTGCAAAAATTACTAATTTTCAAATTACAGTAGAATATTCACGACATCAATATAAGACTATTATTCTATAGAATTCATATCAAATAACATCATGATATTTTTCTATTCAATTAAAATCGCGTAGAACCAATTCCGACCGGTAAAATCATCGTAGAAAATACTCAAATCGTGTACAATATTCATATCTATAACATATAAAAAGTTGTGCGGTGAAAGTTTTGTCAATACAAAACCGGGTCCAAAATTCGACTACGAAAATACAAAACAGTGCACAACTCGATCAAAAATCAATATCTCTAAAAACAGAAATAGGATTCGGAGTCCTTACTGCGAGATAAACAAATCCTCCAACTGCGTCGTCGGACGAAAAGCGCTCCGCGGGCTCCAAAACCAAGCTTTCTTCTTCTCTTCCTTCTCTTTATCTCTCCTGTCGTATCTCTCTCTTCAAAAATAATCCAAAATATCTCAAATCCGATATTTATCAACACTGATCGTCCTGGACGATCCAAATTTCATCCCAGAACGATTGGCCTCGGGCAAAATTTCGTACAGACGAAATTAAAATTCGTCCGGACGACTTGCTCTCTGGACAAATTTCGTCTAGACGGATCGTCCCGACTGCTCCAGGTTCGTACAAACGAAAATGATAGATTCTTTACAAATTCCTTCAGTTCGTCCGGGACTAAAGTCATATCGTACGGGACTAACAGCACAAAAAAAAAATCAACTTTTTTTTAAGGGTTTTACACAGAGTCTCATATAAAAACTCTCGATTAAAATAGTAGTGAAATTTTGTTAAAGATTTTCTATGAGTGATATCAAAGGAAGTAAATTTTAGTAATGAAATGGATCAAGATTAAACACTTATTAGCTTATTCAAATAAAGAAGAGTAGGGGCACTTTTGGATTCCGGAGCCATCCAGAAGTGTCCCAAATTAACATAAGTGTTGGGCTTTACATTTTAGATTGAAAGAATATTTACTTTGATTTGAATGCTTTATTAAAAATTTGGGATTATATTTTCGGTGGTTGGGGTCTTATGATCCAAGATATGCCCCGGATTTTAAATCTAAATTTGGACACTAAACCACAGTAGTCCGAACATAACTAATGCAGTGAAAAATCCGGACTTACCCCGACCTTGATGGGAGAGCCATCTAGCCACCTAGATGATTTTAAATATATGAGTCTAATTATTTTTATGATAGAGTGGTAGGGATATTTTTATCAAAGTTTTGGAGAGTTTGGGCTGACATATAGATATTATCCTAAGTGGCCTCTTTGATTTATGTTGGGTGAAAATACTAGATATTAATGCAGTTAAAAATTTAGACTCATTTAAATGTATTTCTAATGCAATGCACATTAATCGATATATCCAAATCATGAATGCTTGAAATTTTAAAAAGACTTAAACCATCGAACTGTTAACCTCTTCTTCTTCCGGTTCATTGTCCGGTCCGGTTTTCAAAGCCTTGCATATTTGTGATCATCTATATCTTCTTGTATTTGTAGGTAGCACTAGTACAGTAATTTCACATGATTGATATACTATAGGTCCATAAAGTTGATCAGAGATTGTGTGAGAAGTTCTTTTATATTAATGAATAGAAAATAGTCAAGACATAAATAGTGTAGTCTAGTCTACTTTTTTCAAGTTAAGTAATTACATATTGATAAAACTATATATGATATTAAAAGTTTATTACAAACACCTAAATCTATCATGTATATTAATATTTTATACTTTATGTTTGTGGTCATTGTTAAATTGATTATAAATCAGTTCAACATAAACTACTAGAGTATCCTTAGAGCATTTTGACATTACAACTTCATATGCTTTATTTGAATGTTTTACTATGATCACACCACAAATAAGAAATGTGCATATGAGATTCACATCAACACTTTTATTGTCTAGGTTTAAATATCATCAAATATAGTATTTTACTTCAAATAAAGTTGTGTTCACATGTCATTATTGTTGGTGGAATTTTTTTTGAAAATATGTTTTGAAAAATATTAGTTTTCTTTGGAAATTTAGAATCAACTTTTTGACTCAAATTTTGAGATCGAATGTCCCATTAGAAAAGTCTACCACTTCGAGAAGTGGAAATAAAATTTTAAAATGGGGTTCAAATTTAAAATTACAAATGATACCTTGAATATCATAACCAAATCCGAGATAGAACCGCATATGACCTCGAAATGTCAAAATGGAGTTCGATCTGATTTCTAACTATGATATTCTAAGTAGATTATCATTGATCTCATGCCCAAAATCTTATGAACAAGTGATATATCTCCCCTAAGGGAGATGATACCACCATTTGATAATTACTCGGGCATGACAATAGCAATCATCATTGATTGAATTTTTCCAAAGAATGCTGATTTGAGTTTTGAAATTTTCTTTTGGGAAATTTAGGATTAAGCTTAGATTTCAATTCTAAGATCGAATAGATCATTATAGATGATATACCACATCAAAAGGCAGAGATAAAATCTCCTAATGGGTTGGGATACAGAGTTATAAATTTTCTCTAGGTTATCGTAGCCTGATTTAAGGGAGAACCATATATGATCTCGAGAGGATCAAGATGGGGTTCAATCTAAAATCGACTAATGATAATTAAGGGAAAATGATTGTTAGCTTCATATTTGAATTGATGTTAACGCATGATAAATCTTTTTAAATAAAGAGAATATCATCTGTTAGCCGGGATGACGATAGTTATAATTTATATTTCCTAAAAAAAATTTCAAGTGAGTTTTGAAAATCAATTTTGAAAATCGATGCGAGTTCTAAATCTGCTACGAGCGCAAGCCCTCATAGTTAATTACAACGTATGAAGACAAAGTCTCATACAAAAACTCTCGATTAAAATAGTGACGATATTTTATTAAAGATTTTCTATGAGTGATATCAAAGGAAGTGAATTTAAGAATTTTAAAATGAAATGGATCAAGATTAAACACTTATTAGCATATTCAAAGAAAGAAGAGTAGGTGCACTTTGGGATTCCGGAGCCATCCAGAAGTGTCCCAACTTAACCTAAGTGTTGGGCTTTACATTTTGGATTGAAAGAATATTTAGATTGAGTTGAATGCTTTATTAAAAATTTGGGATTATATTCCCGGATGTTGGGGTCTTATGATCCAAGATCTGCTCCGGATCCTAAATCTAAATTTGGACACTAAACCATAGTAGTCCAAACCTCTGGACTTATCCCGGCTTTGATTGGAGAGCTAGCCAGCCACCTAGATGATTTTAAATATATGAGTCCAATTATTTTTATGATAGAGTGGTAAGGATGTTTTTATCAAAGTTTTGGAGAGTTTGGGCTGACATATAGATATTTTCCTAAGTGGCCTCTTTGACTTATGCTGGGTGAAAATACTCGATACTGATGCAATTAAAAAAGTAGACTTCTTTAAATATATTTCTAATGCAATGCACATTAGTCGATGTATCCAAATCATGAATGCTTGAAACTTTAAAAAGGCTTAAAAATAATTTTTTTGAAGACTATACTTCCCAAGGTTCGGCACCTCATCCTCAAATATCAGATTATCTAGACTCTACCCGTAGGCAGGAAAGTATTTAAAATAAGAAAAGAAGAAGTATAGTAATATGTATGCGACCCCAGAGGCGATCCCGATTAATTCCCTAGATTCGTTATCTTTCTATGTTGTTTAACTCCTAAAATTTTAAACTTTTAATACTCTTAGCATGCTTGATTTGGAGTTTTCTATGAAAAGTTATGAATTTTTTAAGTTTAAGCCTAGATTTTGACGTTGATTTGACCAAATAGTTGACTTTTTTAACTTTGACCAGATTTTGGAGTTTTAAAATTTTTTAAAAATACTAGATTTTAATTTGAGTCATTAGCCTTTGAGTATGATTGATTTGGAGGTTTAAAATTTTTTAAAAATATCTTTGTTGTGAATTTCTCTTGAGAGTGGTCATTGAGTGTGTGTTTGGGAGAGATTGTAAGAGTGAAGTGTGAGAGATCAAGTGATGGATTATGAGGGATTCACAAGGTTACCCAAAGAGAGGATCTCTTTATTTCCTTCAAGTTTCTGCACATCTCCTCTGAAGACTCTTAAGTGAAGTTCAACAACATCGGTCGCGGGCTCTCTGCCTTCACCAGGAGAGTATAAAAAAGGATGTCAACTTCTCTGCCGACACTTAGAGGGTGTAAAAGGACGTCAGTTCTCTGTCGATACTTGGAGGGTGTGAAAGGATGATTAATCTCTACCGATACTTAGAGGGTGTGAAAGGATAATGATTCTCTGCTAACACTTGGAGAGTTTGAAAGGATGAAGGTTCTCTACCGCACCGGAAATTGGTGGAAGAGAGGATTTGTAAAGGCTTATCCGCCTTACTGTGGGGGCAAAAGGAGAGACACTTTGGTAATAGTGCAATACCTGAAAAGGGAGTCTTTAGGGAGTTGATGTAGGTTGTGTTTGACCGAAACACTTTAAATCTTTGTGTCTTTTAATTTTCGTATTTATTTACTATAATTTATTTTATTTGGTTGAAAAGTTTATTTTAAAACCTTAATTAACTTGCTACAAGAATCAATGTTTTTTCAATTTAAAAATTTAAGAGAAAATTTTAAATTACCAATTCATCCCCTCTCTTGGTTAGCTTTGGGACATTAGTTAAGGTTTAGCAATCTAATCATGATTTAATATAAAAATGATTACTTTGACCCTTAAAGGGTTTTAGGTCAACCTAAGTTGACATGGTCAACCAAATTGACCCAGAGTTTGGGGCTGAGTTTGACAGGTCCCAAGTGATGTTTAAAATTTATTGAAAAGGGTTTCAAAGGTTGGTGAGATTTAATCACATTGAATTTTGGTCAAAAGTCCAAAAATACCCTTAAATGACATTTTGGTCATTTTGGCCTCAGGTTCATTCTGGGTCAAAGTGAATCCAAAAAATGTAAATTAGTGCTTAGCATATCAATATCAAAGTCCTAGAAGTGATCAAAGGGTTTGGAGGGGGCTTCAAGATCAAATTTCACTAGGTGATAGGTTTAGTGATATAGGTCGTAAATATTTGAAAGTTTTACAATATTTTAAAATGGGTTTAGTTTCTGGGCAATGAAAACATCAAATTGAGCTCAAACTTGAAAGGCTGGCCCCATATGCATGTCTTATCAATCTGTAATTGATAGACTCTTAATCAGGAGTCAGTTGAATGAGTTTTGAAGTATTTGAAAAAATAATATGAATGACTTTCAGGACCTAAGCCCTTGGCCTTAGATTTTGGTCTAGATTGATCTAAGAACTAAATTGATCCTAGGGTATGGGGACTGGAAGGATCCTAAGATCTAGATTCTAGAAGAAATATAGGATCTAGGAAGTCATAGGGTCTTGAGTCCAAGAGAGATCAGAGTGACCTCATACAAAAGTGAGGTCAACCGTCATTTTATAGGTTTGTTAATTCCTCCAATATATTTTGTTATAAAGTCTTTGTAACTCTTATTTCACTCATCATATTCAAGAATTAATCTCAATAAAGTGGGTTTAACACATGCACAACCAAACCATTTTTTTTTATCTACAACTGTGACAATGATCACATGTTTATGCTTATCTATATGGATGATATTCTTCTTATATGAAATAGTTCTCTTGCTATGTCTTAACTCTTCAACAAGCTTCATCAATACATTTAGGTGACAAATATGCATATCGACATGTCGGCCATGTGAAGCAATTGATCTTTGGCTTTGCAATATTGATGAAGGTATTTTGCATGCCTCGACTCAACACTTATCTCTTGGCGTGTTTTGAGACAATTAACAATAGTTAGATCTTCAACGGAAGTTGAATATCGTGTTGTATCAACTACTGCAATATATCTTATATGGAGAAACTACTTGTTATAGGAATTCGTTATTGATTTGTTGGTTACTACTCCACTCTATTGTAATAATATTTATGTAATTGCTATTGCCACTAATGTGATCTTTCATACTCACATTAAGCATATTGAGGTTGATTATTATTTTATTCGAGAGTGCATTAAATCCAATCTTATTTCTCTCTCTCTCTATCTCTCTCTGCATTTCTCTACATTTCAACAGTTTCTTCCTTCTTTAGTGTTGCCAAATCCAGCTTGACGAACAATAAAACATAATTGCAATATCTCTTCTTCCCTCCAACTCATAATTAGGAGTCA
Organism: Dendrobium huoshanense; assembly: GCA_016618105.1. Taxonomy (NCBI): domain Eukaryota; kingdom Viridiplantae; phylum Streptophyta; class Magnoliopsida; order Asparagales; family Orchidaceae; genus Dendrobium; species Dendrobium huoshanense. The sequence continues at coordinate 20,479,059 of CM028354.1, read as the reverse complement.
AGGTCAGGCCAAAGGCTTGTGTTTATTTAGAATTAGAGGACAAATTGCAATTATAGTATAATTTTTTTTAAGATTTAGCCTATTTTATCTTTTTTCTCTCTTTTTTTTTTAAATGCAATTAGTAAGTATTAATAACTAACTATTCATTTTTTCATCTATATAGATGGAATTACTAATTATTAATAAATATTTGAAATTTGTTCATATGTTTTCAATCAAATTATCGAATATTTTTTGTGGAACATACGCTCAAAATTATATCATTTACATATTTAATACATAAACTTCACTATTTATAGATATATCATTCAAAACTTCTAACTAAAAATAAAATAAAAAAACACCCTTGGTTTCAATCTATCATTATGTCACCTCCCGTCACTCAGCGGCGGAGCTACCTTGGGGGCCTTGGGGGCACGTGCCCCCACTGACTTTTTATTTATGTCTTAAACTATTTCATTTCCCTAGTCATCTTGCTAGAGGAGGAGAAAAAAAGGAAGGACATGGGGAAAGTGAAGAAAGAGGAGGAATTTTCAGATGTTAAAATATAGAAATTTTTTGTTCTGTCAATTAAGGAAATTATTAGGCTCAAGATAGGCTAGTCATACTATGTTTCATATTTCAATTTCAGAATATTTATAACAAGATACGATAAAAAAAAAAAATTCTTGAGTTTAAAAAAATTTCACCGCATAACCTGTAGTATATCATTAAACTCTTTCTTCTGACTAGTAAATATAGTTATTGCTGCAATTTTTTAGGTATCTTTTGGGTAAAAAAATAACTGCGGCTTTATTTTAGGCAAGCATTGAGAAAAAAAATTATGGATTATCATCCTAATGAGAGGGATAGTGTTCGGAAACATTATTTACTGAAAGGGCCGTGTCAACCGCGTGATCATGATTTGATATTGCCAATTGCTACAGCAACAGTTGAACGGGCATTTTCTGCAATGAACATTATAAAGAATCGTTTACGCAATCGTATGGGAGATTCTTGGATGAATGATTGTTTACTTACTTATATTGAAAAAGATATATTTAATAGTGTTGACAATGAATTGATAGTACAACGATTTCAAAAAATGAAGATTAGGCGAGAGAAATTATAGATGATAGATAAGAAGAATCTCAATATTTACTGTTCTCAATTGTAAGTTTATTTTAATTTTGCTTTTATCATATATTGTATCTTTCTTTTTTAATGAATCTAATGATTTAAAAAAAAAAATTAAAACCGCCTATGCCGGTCCCAAGCCCGGATGAAAAAGGTTAAGGGTTTTTTTTTTCACTTCAATGATTTGTGCCCCCACAAGAAAAAAATCCTGGCTCCGCCCCTGCCGTCACTGTCTCACCGATCCCATTACCCATTGCTACCAAAATTTCATCACCCTTCACTAATCGTAGATCCCTTCGCTCTTCAAGAATCAGAACCCCGTCATAATCTCACCCCACGTAACCACGTTTTTGGTTTGATTGTCTATTAAAATCACGATCATATCACTCTTCATATGCCACTGGTTTCCACCAAATCCATAGCCAATCACGACTTCCTATCCTCATCATCATTCATCAAAATCCAAATCTAGTCGAGAGTTTTGCGATGTCGAGTAACTTTCTTTAATAGACAGCTAATGTATCTAAATAATAAAACTTAGATATTAAATGTATAAATGTAATAGTTTTATTTGCCCTAATTTTTTCTTAACCCAACTTCCTATTAAACCCATGGGAACTATCCTATGGTGCCATATGTACTACTGGAGAAGGAAAAGGCTAACCCGGCCGATGGCCGGCCGGCCGCCGGCCGGAGCATCACGAACTAGATTATTTTTTTAATTATTATATTAATTAGTTTTCATATATAAACTAAAAGAATTATAAAATTTTACATGAAATACTTTAATTTAAAAGAAGTGAAAACAATATTTATATCCAGCTAACTATTTTGTTTACTTACATTTGACCCGCAGAGAGATTGGGTGCCATATGTACGATTAAAGAAGGAAAGGGCAGCGTACTTGCGTTCCGAATCTCGATGCGGCAGTGCGGCCGGCCGGAGCATCTACAGCATTTTCCTCCTTTTATTGGTGTATAAATTATTTTATTATCTTATATAAAATTGCAGAATTGTGGAATTATAGCAGGGATAATTTAATATCTGTTTACAAGAAAAGATTGTCAATTCTCCATTTAGGTGTCAATAAGTCCAACCGAAATAATTTAAATCTGAGCTGTTATTTGATGAACGGATTCCATTTGGGTTATATATTTCAATCCATTTTTTAAATATTTCTGATTGGGTTGACCCATTTAATTCGAAAATGATAATTTTAATTTTTTTCTTAAATTTTTTTATTTGTTGATATAAGTTTTTCAGTTTTTTTTTTAATTAATCTAAAATATACTTATTGCAGGCTTAAAAATATGCGACGATAGAGTTAGAAATTTTCGTTTACGGCAATGTACTGATATCCAACACACAAACATAAGAAAAATAAAACATCAGAATTATTACGTGGGAAACTCTAAAAAAGGAAAAAAATACAGGGTCACGCCTAGTTAAAATGATTTCACTAATGTTTGATTAGATTACAAGGGACTGACACATCCCTAAAATTGAGGATGATCGGATTATAATAATCAACCGTCAGTTTGGAATCCAATTACGAACGGAAATCGAAAATCCAACGACATTTAGTGGTCGGGCAAAAATCTAATTTAAGTTGGCGGTCAAGCAGAAGTCCGATGTCAGTCGGTAGCCGGGTGGAAGTCCAGTGTTAGTCGACAGCCAGTTAGAAGTACGACGGTGGTCGAGGAGGAGTTTGGTAGCAAGAGAACTCTAGTTTCTCTTCTTCTTACTTCTCTTCCTTGTTAAGATCCCTTTCCATGACAAATGAGGGGTTCATTTATAATTTTTTGAGAGACGATTGACCAGTAAATATAAGGAAGATCAATAGTAAGTTGGGAGTGGTTTGAATGGATGACCAATGTTGATCCCCTTGATTGTGAACTGTTTACTGGGCATTTGAATGTCTTAATGATATAAGAATTTGAAGATCTTCGGCTCATTGGATTCGTCTCATTAAGCCTCTCGATTCGACTATAAGCATGCCACATTTGGAAATCTTTTGGTAATCCAAATTATGGATTGAACCTTCCAAATGTGCTTTAGGTCTTTGATTTGAACTCATTTGGCTTGGATTGAGTCAAATTTGGTGTCGTTGGATTTGTATTTCCGAGACGTTCAGTTCGATTATAGGTTTACTAAATCGGAGTTCAGATGGACCCAATTTTAATTTTTGAAGTTTTACAACTTGATTTTGCTTCGAGATTTGTGCCCTATCAAGATAATTTTTTGATGATATATCAATACTATTGATAATTAAATAAAAATAGATTTTAAATTAAAATGAGTTATTGAGTTAAGTTTGTGAAGCTAGCGGGTTGAGTTCGTTATATATATATATATATATATATATATATATATATATATATATATATATATATATATATATATATATATATATATATATATATATGATTTTTTTATGATGATAAAATGATTTGGCTAGAGGAAAAATACAAGTTCAAATTTTATTTTGAATATCACAATTTAAAAGAAAATTACGAATTGAGGTATTATAGCGAATTTATAAATATATAAAATTTGAATGTTACATTAAAAATGACCCAAAAAATATCGATATTAGAAGAGAATTATGCACACATTTTTGGTAGTAAGTTTAACAGTTAAATTTTATTCATGGAGGAGATATAAAGGTTGAAGTTGAGAATAATTTGAGCCAGGAATTTAGTGTGAGATCTCATCAGCATAATGAAATAAATGAATTTTGATCGAGGTAAAATTTGCCAAAAAAAAAAATTGTTTGTATAATATTGCCTAAATGATTAAGGTTTTGTGTGGGACAGCTTTATTATTACTTTTTAAAATAATTTTTTAATATGATTTTTTTTGAATTAAAAATTTTTATACTAAGAAGCTACTTTAAAAAGCTTTAAAAAACTATCATAAAGGAAACATAAGTCTATAATGAAAGCATACTTAATTATGAATTGCTCATAGTAGAATCATCATGAAGGTTTGAAGGGGAGAAATTACTCCGTGCGGACGTCAGACGCAATTTTAGGTTCGAAGATAAATCAGGCGCAACAACGTTAGCGGTACAGAGCTGCGTTACCGAGCCGTAAAAAGCCGCACTACCGAGCGAAAAGGTGACGTACAGGGGTGGAGTAAGAAAATTTTTTGTATGGAGGCACAAATTAATATTAATCATTAAATTATTCTCAAAATATATTTTTTAGTCAATATAATCGCAGATCATGAGATATATTTTTAACAAAAAATTATAAAACACATAAAATCTGAAATCATATGCATTTCCATTAAAAAAGAATAGATATATCACTCTCTATCTTATTAATTTTTTAAAAATTAATATTTTTCTAAGGGTTAATATTAAATTGAGTTCAAATAAATTGTTTTTATACTTTAGATTATTTTATTTGAATTAATTAAATTAAGTCTTAATTTTGAACTATATTTAGATTAATTAAATTAGTATAAAATTATAGTATACCAAATTTTAAATTAATTTTTTATTAATTATAAATTATTATTATTATATTAATTAGATATAATGGTTTACATTTAGTAAAAAAATATAATTTCGAAGTTAATATAATTAAACTAATTCATTTACTTAGATTTATTATAAAAAATATATAGATTCCCTCCTAAAAAACCAGCGGGTGAGGGAGAGAGAGAGAGTGAGAAAGAGAGAGAGAGGCGGAGTGAGGAGAGATAAGGAAGAGAGAGAGAGAGGCGAAGTGGGGAGAGATAAGGAAGAGAGAGAGGGTAGAGATAATAGGAACTTTTATTCTATCCAGTGAACGTACGCAGAGGAATGTTCGGTTTAGGCAAAAAAGCGTCTATACCGAGTTTTTCGCGCCTGTACCGAGTTTTTTGAGGCGCTTTTTTGCCTAAAACCGAACCTTCCTCTGCGTACGTTCACTGGATAGAATAAAAGTTCGAGATAATAGAGATATAGAAATAAAAAGCATACGACCTTGTCAGCCAAGAAAGAAAATCTGGGTTGAGGCGGAGGCGTAGGCGGAGTTAAAATTTAATCTTATAACTTAATAATTATATTAGTATAATTAAAATGACATGATTTTTAACTATTGGGCAAGTGGGGCCACAAAATCTATTGGGCCAGTGGGGCCACCAGTGCCCCACTGTATATCCGCTCTTGGTGATGTGGCACATTCTAATTGCTCTCTGAACGACATTTGGTATCCACACAGAATAAAATTTAATAAAATATTATATATTTACAAATTATTTCATTAAAATTATTTTAAGAATTTTATTGTATATTTGTTCGCCTTAAATTTTTTATAAAGGGAAGAGAGGGGGACTATCTTTATAGTGTATTAGAGAAATCAGGATTGTAAGAATAATCAAACTATATTGAAATTTATAAGAATGATAATAGGTCGAATCCAACCATTGAGTAAAATTATATAATTTTTTTATAAAAAATTTTGAATGCATTTTTAAAGCAGAAAGATTCGTTGACTCTTTATGACGACAAAAATAATATCTAAATATATTAAGGGGCTATTTGGTAGCACTCAGGATTTTATTTAAATCCGCATTTAGAAAATCCTGAGGGGCCTACATCCTGAAAACTGTTTGGTAACATTCATGATAAATTGTATTAAATCCCGTGTGACTGTTTAACTATAGAACGGATTTAACGAGCAATTTCTTCATCTCAATCAATGGATTTCGTAAATTCGTTAAAAAACATGATTTCAGAAATCCGGAATTTAGCACGAAAAGACCGAATTTTTCGTCTATGGGGGCTTTCATTTGCTATGAGAGATTTGGTTTTGCATTTAGGCCGTTTGGCTAGATTTCGCTCAAATCTGCCTCAAATTCTGTCTAAATCCTACTACCAAACAGCCCCTAAGGATGTATTTTTGTCCCTCAAGTCTATAAAAATAATAAAAGTTATTATTGAATATAACTGAAAATTATTTTAATCTTTCATAAAGAATTAATAAAACATTTTAATAATTCCGATTGCATGAAAAAATGACAAACAAATAGTTTATCCAATAAAAATTCAAAATAAAAAATATTCTATGATTGTATGCCACACAAAATTATTGATTGACTGTGTCAAACAACTTATACAAAATCCTATTTTTTAAGAATTTTCATATACATCATCCAATTCTTATATATATGAAATGTATATTTCGCTGCTCTCTCCGCTGATTTATTAAAACCTGGCTCGTCTCCATCTTGTTAGGGATCGACAAATCTCTTTTCTCTCAGAGATTCTTGACGCTAATGCCGGTGGATGTAGGCATTACTTTGGCTCTAGTCTGCTCCATTTGGTCAGAAATCTAACTCTTCTACTATCCCTAACTTTTTTTTTTTTTTTTTTTTTTGAAGTTTTGTTGTGCAAAAATGTTGGTTATTATTCCTCCGAGTGCGAAGATGCTTCAGTTTTCTGTGGTAAATGGCCCTGTTCTACTCTGATGATGAGGAGATGAGGCTTTCAAAACCATTTCAGTTTACAGTGACCATCCTTTGAGGAGATCAAATATTTTTTTTCGAACTGGGTTTAAAAATTAATGTCAACATCAACCATGTAGACTTTAGAAATCCGTCATCGGCTATAAAATGCTGATTATTAGGAAATTTGCTTACATAGTTTACTATATATTAGATGCTTTCCGATTGACAATCTAAAATAGTCTCCATTTCTTGACTTTAACGAAGAGCCTCTTACCCTCATAAAAATCCTGTAGATAAACTATGGTTCCCTTTTCTGTCTAAGTCATTTTCAGGGAACCCTAAAAGTCAGGCACTGTCATTCACTGCCAACTTTTCTTAAACTTCTATTACTCGTGTTTTTGTAGAAATGGATGCCACGATACCTTATGAAAATGGAGATTGTGGGGGATCTAGAGCTAATAGCTATTGGTAGATATTTGTCTATGATGTTCTTCCATGGTATCGATCTTACTCTGAAATTTTTGTCCACTTGAGAGAATCTTGTTTTAAGCTCAATCCTTTATGTGGTAACCAATGAGTTAATGTTCTTGGTGTTGGAAACTATCTGGGTATATATGAAATCCATACAAAGGACCATTATTAAAGTGAAGGTGCTCAATTAGTGGATTCTGTGTTAGGAAAGGGACTCTTTCTCACAAAGAAATCAGCAAGTAACAAGGGAAAATTTAGAATATGAAACACCCACAAACACCTTTTATTGAAAGATTATGAAAAGAAAAATAAGATACAATAGGATCCCCAATTGGAGAGGAGGATCCGGCTCTCACAAATCCCTAGCCGGCGGCTAGAGCCCAAACACCTTAAGCAAAAACTTCCCTCACACCAAGAAACCAAAAAATGAGATGATAAAAGCAAACCCTAGGAATAATTCCCTGAAAAACAAATATTAATCCCCTCTAATTCCCAAATAGCCCCTTCTATTTGAAATTTTCCTCCTAAATCGCCCCCCCCCCCCACCACCAACAAAATGTACCAAATGTGGAGGATTTCTTCCGTATAGCACTTTGAAGGGAGTCATATGGGAAGCTGAGTGGTACGAAGTGTTGTATCAATATTCTACCCATGCCAATCACTTGGATGATACCCTAGGTGTTTCTAAAGCAAAACACCATAGGTATGCCTCAAAGCTCCTATTCACCACTTCTGTTTGCCTGTCTATTTGGAGATGGTAAGTGATACTCCTCTTCAGCACTGTCCCTTGTTGCTTGAACAACTCTCTCCAAAAATGATTAAGAAACACCTTATTTTTGTCAGATACTATAAACTCTAGTATCCATATAGTCTGACCATCTCTCCCTGATGAATGTGGCCGCAGTGTAAACCCTTCATATCGAGGTAACCCATCAATAAAGTCTATGGTGACCTCCTCCCACCCCTTGTCCGGTAGAGCTAGGGGTTGAAGTAACCCCCCATGAGCCATGGCACTGTACTTGTTCTGTTGGCACACCTCACATCTAGCCACCATCTCTTTTACATCCTTGTATATCCCCTTCCAATATAATAGTTCCACTGTCAGTCTCTTGTATGTCTTCTGCATACCAGAGTGACCTCTAACTGTGCTTCCGTGAAACTCTTGCAGCAATTGTGAACTATGAATTGAGATCCAAGGCATTACATGCCTCCCTTGGTACAACTGTCTCCCCCCCTCTAGAGAGTAGCTCGGGAGACTATTCTCATCCTTCAGAAGATCTGCTCTAGTTTTTCCCAAACTCCTCATTCTGCATACTCTCCTCTTTCATAGCCCTCCAATCCAGTATTAGTGGTATTGGCATAGCCAACTCCTAGAGATCCCCCATGCATATGGACAAGGTATTCGTCATCTTGTTCTCTAATCTTGGCCTATAATGAATCTCGAAATCATAGCATAATAGTTTTGGCAACCATCTATGATGCTCCTCAGTCACCATCATCTGCTCTAAAAGGAACTTCAAGCTCCTCCGGTCTATCCTGATAATGAAATGCTGACCCAACAAATATGGTCTCCACTTCTGAATGGCTAACATAATGGCCATCAATTCCCTCTCATAGGCTGGCTTCAACTTAGCTATGGCTATCAACACTTGGATGAAATAGGCTATGGGTATGTGATTTTGTATGAGCATGACCCCCAACCCATATCCTGATGCATCCATCTCAAACACAAAAATCTGACTGAAATTCGGTAGGGCCAAAATCGATATTGTGGTCATGGATTTCTTCAGTCTCTCAAAGGCTTGTGTAGCCGCCTCTTCCCATAAGAAGCTATCTTTCTTTAGCTGCTCTATTAATGACCAGACTATGGTATTGTATCATCTCACAAATCTCCTGTAGTACCCCGTCGAACCTTGAAAGCTTCTAAGTTCTTTCAAATTTTTAGGTAGAGGTTATTTCTGCATTGTCTCAATCTTGGCATGATCCGTAACCACCCCGTCCTAAGAGATTATATTCCCCAAATATTCTACATTGGCTTGTGCAAAACAATACTTCTTCAAGTTGGCCCTAAGCTGATGCTCCTGTAATACTTCCAATACCACCCTCACATGTTCCAAGTGCTCACCTATTGACTTGATGTACACCAATATGTCATTAAAGTAAACCAGTATGAACTTCCAGAGATATGGTCTGAACACCCTATTCATGAGCGACTGGAAAGTGTTAGGGGCGTTTGTGAGTCTAAACAACATCACTAAGAACCTGTAATGCCCCTCATGTGTCCTGAAAGCTGTCTTCAGGACATCCTTCTCCCTCATCATGATATGATGGTATCCTCGACTTCATATCCACCTTGCTGAACTCTGCTATACACAACTCATCCAGTAGCTCATCGATCACCGGTATGAGAAACTTGTCCAACACAATTTCCTAATTCAGAGCTTGATAATTAACGTAGAATCTTTAGTTCCCATCCATTTTTCTTGACTAGCAAGACTGGGCTAGAAAAAGGACTCACGCTTGGTCTGATAATCGCCATTTCTAACATATCCCAGATTAATTTTCTCAATCTCGTCCTTCTAAATCTTAGGGTAATGATATGGTCGGACACTAATTGATGACACCCGCACCCTTAGAGTGATGTCATGCTCCTGCTCTCTTCGTGGTGGTAAGCCTTGAGGTGGCTGAAAGACCTCACTAAACTGCTATATGAGTGGTTGTACTAAAAGAGGAATGTCCCACCCTTCCTCTAGTCTAATCCTTTCTAAGCTCTACAGTTCCACCACAAATCCTCCTCCCTCCTATATGGCTATGACCATGTTTTTTAGAGACACCATGGCGTTGGACAACCCTGCGTCTCCTAGGATCGCTACTCTTCTTCCTTCCACCACCAGCTCCATTGTCAGTGCTCCCCAATTGACCTTAGTATATCCCAAGGTTTGCAGACACTTTATCCCCCCAGGATGACATCAGTGCTCTCTAGCTCCTAATGGGAGAAAATCCTCTCTCACATGAACCCTATGTATAGTCAACACAACTCCCCTACGCACTCTTTTACCCATATCCACCTTCCGAGTTCTCATCATCATCCTATAGCCCTAATGTCCACCAATTTCACCCCCAATTGATTAACTACCTGATTGGAGATAAAATTGTGGGTAGCCCCACTGTCTATCAACACCACCACCTCTCTGTTTGCTATTTATCCTTTCATTTTTATAGTGTGATTTACGATGAACCCCACCACTGAGTTTAAGGAGTCTTCGACCATGTCATTATTTAGCTATTCCTCCTCTTTTATCACTGCCTCACTCTCTCCTCCTCCTCAGCTTCCTCGTCATCACAAACGGTGAGAACCCAAAGAGTTTGATCCTTACACCCGTGCCCGACATGTATCTCTCATCACATCTGAAGCACAATCCATTTGCTCGTTTCTTTTACAGATCCTTCTCGGTGAGCTTTTTGAATTCCCCTTCTACAGGCTTCTCCTCTGGGGTCTACCGAGGGACCCCCATTAGCGGTCCCTTGGGTGCCAAAAATGTGGTGGCAATCCTGTATGAGATTTTTGAGCTACTGCCCCTGGCAACTTTCTTTAGGTGCTTATGACCCTCCACCAGCTGTGCTAACTCCATAGCCTCTCCCTATGTTGCACCTATACGGATACGGCGACACGGATACGACACGATATGGATACAGGACACGTCAATTCTTAAAAATACAGGATAAGAATACGGCGCGGATACGACATTATAATATATAAATCATACATAAAAATTAAAAAAATAATCAAAGTGTAATATTTGAAATAATAATTTTTTTTTGAAAATAACATTATTAATAGCATTGTATCTTGTAATATTAAAATAAAAGTAAAAATTAAATATTTAGATGTCTAGTACAAAAAATATATATAAATTGTACAACACATGAAGTTTCATTGAAACTGTTTCAACTATTCAATAGAAGGAATGAAAGGATTAGCTTCTTCAGTGGTTTGTCTTTGAATTTCTATATCATCTTCAATAAATATCATAGCTCCCAATTCAGGCTCATCAAGTGAAAGATTAGCAATTTCTAATATTCCCATATCCTCAAGAGATTCAAATCCATCTCCAGCTAGGTTAAAAGGAAGTCCAGCTGAGTAAAACATTCTAGCTATTTCTCCGTCTAGTTGTTCTCGCATTTGTAAATTAAATGCGACTCTGCCGGGGGTCCAAGGGGGCGCTGCCCACTGGCGGGGTTCGACCTACGGGTGTTTCAGGGGGCAGCACCCCCGGAACAATTTTTTTTGTAAGAGTAATTTTGAAGTGCTGTTTATTTTTAAAGTTATTTTTATAAAATGATACCGAGCGGTACCGAGCATGTTTTAGCTTCTCGGTGCCGCTTGGTACCATTCGGTACCCCTCTATACCGAGCAGTACCGAGCAATACCGAGCGGTACCGAGCAATACCGAGTTACAGTACCAAGTGATACTGAGTTCCAATACCGAGCGATATCAAGTTCCAATACCGAGCGGTATTGAGTTCCAATACCGAGCGGTATTGAGTTCTAATACCGAGCAGTACTGAGTTCCAGTACCGCTCGGTACTGAGTGGTACCGAGCAATACCGAGTTATAGTACCGAACGGTACCGAGCGGTACTAGAACGGTACCGAGCGGTATCGAGTTCCAATCTCGAGCGGTACTGAGTTCCAGTACCGCTCGGTATCGAGCAGTACCAAGCAATACTGAGTTCCAGTACCATTCGGTACCAAGCGGTACCGAGTACCGAGTACCGAGTAACGAGTTTTGATACCGAGCCTATGATTAAGAAAACAAAGAATGAAGAAAACGAACCTTCACTGCTCACGTCGCCTTCACTGTTCGCGTTGTCGAGCTGCTCCGTCGACGAAGGATGATCCTATTGACTTCAATGCTCGAGTCGTCAAGCCTCTTTGTCGACAAAGGATGATCTTTTTTGCTTCTATGCTCGCGTCATCAAGCCGTTCCTTCAACTATAACGAAGAAGACACTTGTGTGAAAACGAAAAAACCTAGCTCTTTGAAATGTTTCAGCCGCATAAATGAATATGGATATTGAGCGGAAACGCCGGAAAGCCGAAATGAATAGGGTAAATTGCGGCTTCGTTTTTTTTCATTTTTTTAATAGGACACGCGTATCAGATACACGTGTCCAGTCAAATTTAAATAATATTTTAATTGGACACGGCAAAGCCGTATCTGACACGTATCCGTGCCGTATCGGAGGCGTATCCGTATCCGACACGTGTCCGATATAGCACGCCTCGTAAATAGGAGTATCCGTGCAACATAGGCCTCTCCCAAATTACAAGGCCTCATTACTGTTACGATCACCCGAATTTTTGGTTTGAGCCCTCTTATGAGATTCCCTTTAAACACTATCTCAGAAAGTCGGTCCAGTTGGCTAGCAAGATACTCGAACCATAGTTTAAAATTGCGCACTCTGCGTAATTCGGACCCAAAACGCCTTGAGGCTTAAGCAATTTTGGCTTTAGCAAAGGCAAACGCCTCAAGCAGGGTGAGGCGCGCCTCAAAGCGCGCAATTGCGCAATTTTGCTTGAGGCGTGCGCCTTAAAGATTGGGTCCCACTCACTTTAAGTAAATATGAAAAACCCCTCTCCCTTCTACCGATCTAGCCGATATCGCAAGCTTCCCGTTTCCGCGACCTGTTGCTCCCGATCCTGCAAAGAGCTCCAGGTCGATCCCGCACATCTTCGGGCTTCTTCCGCCGGCGCCGCCGCTCACTAGTGAGCCCATTATTTCCGGCCGCTCCTCTACATCCTTTCTTGATTAGTTCTTAGAGTTTTTTTGAAGTTTAGGGTAAGATTTTTCAACTTACAGGAAAGCTAGGGTTTCAAAATTTTTTATTATTTATATTTTAATTTGCTTTTTTTCTTTAGAAAATATGGTTAAGGGCAAAGAAAAGTCTATTACGTCATTGCGGAGGGACCCTTGGAAATACAGTTTACAAGTTGACATAGGCGGCGGTGAGAAGACTTATGTGTATTTGAAATGCAATTTTTGCGAGAAAGTGGTGAATGGCGGAGTAACCCGCATGAAGGAACACTTATCATGCTCTCATAAGAATGTAGTACCGTGTGCAAATGTGCCGGACAAGGTGAAGGATGAAATTATTGCTTACATGAAGAAAAGTACCACAACAAAACACTTACAACAGGAGCAATTTGATGAAAGGGTCGAACATGGTGCTTACTTCGAGAGCAAGAGTGGAAAGGGCTCTTCCTCCACTATAAACAAAGAGAAGAAATCGACTATCAACATTCAGAATAAATTCCCTTGTGTATATTATGTACAACAAGAGGTTAAGAGATAGGAGGTTGAGAAATAAGGGGTTAAAGGATGATGAGGATCCGTTGGTGTGTGATGATGTATCATCTGATAATAAGTGGTTCATAGATGATGAGATAGATTTTTCATTATCAGACTTACAGCTAGAGGATCTAAGTATAGATGTCTTGAGGGGCGAAGCAGATCAAGTGAACACATCCACTAGTACCACACCACACACATCCACTAGCTCTACAGCACAACAACCAAATAAAGGTATTCCATAACTTCTTATATTCTATTGCATTATATTTATATCAAGTAAGCAATTAACATGATAATGATCATTCTTATTTAACAGGGAAGAGAAAAGTGAGTCACATTGAAGTTGATGAAGATATGACATTTATAGATACAATTGGAGAAGAAGATTCTCTTGAAGACCCATTTAGTGATGGGATATGATTGGATTTTATATGTTCCTTCTTAATTGTACTTTGGGAGTTCTGATAGACTATAATTTTGTGGTTTTGTACTTTGGAACATGATTTTATTGCATCTCTTTTCTTAATTTGCACTAATTCCACTTGTCATTTAGATGTTTTTATTGTATGATAGAATCTTGCTATTATTTACCTGCTAAAACCCTTAAATTCTTATTTACGCAATTCTGCGTCCTTGAGGCTTACGCCTCACACCACCTCGAGGCTTACGCCTCGCCTCACGGACGAAAACCGCCTCGAGGCTTATTTACGCAATTTTAAACCTTGACTCGAACCTCTCATGGTACTCTACTACCCTCTTGTGTCAGGAAAAAAATTGCTCATAGAAGTCTCCTCCCCTACTCGTTTAGAAATATTCCAACAAGTATTCCTTGAACTCCCTCCAACTTCGTATGGGTCGTCTCATGTCCCTCCACTGGTACCAGGCCAAAGCCTTCCCTTCCAAACTTAGGTCAGCTACCATCAACCTCTCCTCCTCTGTTAACCCATTGATGGCGAAATACCTCTTCACATTCTAGATCCACTCATGTGCATCATCTCCCTCAAAGATGGGCATCTTTAGCTTCCTCACCCTCAGATCGCCTCCGTTTCCCCTAAGTTCTAGAGGAGGCATCCCATATTCTCCCTCCAAAATTTCTACCTCTTGATTTTCCCCTCCTTATAGGATTTGGGTTCAGACACTTCCTTGATCGTTAGTGGCTCCCTCACTATTGATGACATTGTCTTGGGTTGAGCTTCAAGTAACTTCTTCAACATTTCTTTCACGACGGAAAACTTCTTTTCCATCTTTTCATGGACGACTGAAAACTTATTTTAAAATTCAGAAATCTTCCCCACAAAATCTGATTTTTATTGTCCCATCTCTCCTTCCAATACTTCTATTTTTCTCCTGGCCATAGGTATCCCGAACAATGTTTAAAATTGCGTATTCGGGTATTGAGGCGTTTTTCATTCGTGCGGCGAGGCGTAAGCCTCAAGGCGTTTTGAGGCGTAAGCCTCAAAATCAAAAGATTGCGGAAACATAAAATGATAAATTTGTTATATACTACTGAGTGAATAATATAAAACATAAAAAGCATAAGATATGAAGTGAAATCAAAATATCTCAATAATAAGACAACATAACATATAGTTCAACTCAAAATTCTATCTTTCCGAAATTCCAGTATTCTTTTCATTAACATATAATTCTGATTTCCAAAAATAAATAGCAATGTCATATCACATAAGAACTCATAAGTCATCAGCACTCATCACTAAGGGGTTATTTATTTGAATCATTATTATGATGAATTGCTCTCTCCCCTTCCACCTCTCCTATAGAATCCAATGTCAGGCATTTACTTCAAGATTTATGTAAGTTATAATATATATAGCGTGAGGCGAGGCGGGCCTCAATGCGGGCCTCAACCAAGTTGAGGCGCAAGCCTCATAAAAAAAACTCGAGGCGTAAGCATCGAGGCCTTTTTTATTGGAATTGCGCAAAGGCGGGCCTCGTATTGCGCAATTTTAAACCATGATCCCGAATCGATGCTTTGATACCAATTTGCTAAGAAAGGGACTCTTCTCACTAAGAAATCAGTAAGCACAAAAATCAGCAAGCAACAAGGGAAAATTGAAAGATGAAACACCCACAAACACCTTTTTATTGAAAGATTATGCGAAGAAAAACGAGATACAATAGGATCCCCAATTGGAGAGGAGGATCCGGCTATCCCAATTCCCTAGCCGGCGGCTAGAGCCCAAACACCTTCGGCAAAAACTTCCCTCACAGCAAGAAACTAAAAAATTAGATGATAAAAACAAACCCTAGGAGTAATTCCCTGGTAAACAAACATTAATCTCCTCTAATTCCCAAATAGCCATTCTATTTGATATTTCCCTCATAAATCCCCCTATTTAAGCTTGTGAACCCCACTATCAGGGGGGGGGGGGGGGGGGGGGGGGGCGGCATTGACGGGGGTGGAGCTTCCTCTATTCCGCCTCCTGTAAACCTGGACCGATCCTGGTTGGATCAACTGGACCGGTCCAGGGATTGGTCTATCATTCTGTTATTGTTCATTGGAAACCGTCTAATGGTAGGGTAGATTATTTATATATAAAATAACACTGCTATCTCGTTGGAGTCGAATGGAAATGTGCCTATAGAAGTTTTCTAATGAGGCTAATATGAGTGGAGAGAGATAGCCCTACTACCTTGACTACTATGGGATTGGGTACTAAAGCTTTTGATCATATGCTTAATGCCTCTATTTGTCCCACTTCAGTTAATGATTTGGAGGTCAATTTGTGCCTCTCAAATTATTTTCTCTAATGATGCTCCTTGATTGAACATGTTGGTTTGTAGTTGTGTTTAGAATATAATTTATGCAGTGCAAAACAGACAACTCATAAGAAGCCAACCAAGACTTCTTTATGAAAAAATGTCTTTCAAAATCTTGGATGGAGTCTGCTTCTTAGATAATAGAAATGATAATATCCATCTTCCCTTTCTCATATGAGCATTATAGGTATTGCTAAGCTGAATGCCAAAGGACTAGAAACACTGATTATCATTCATAAGCTCCTCGTTTTGGTGATCTTATAAACTATGGTGGTTCTCTAAATTTTATTTTCTTAGAAGAACTTTAAATTTTCTATGTGCTTTGTCCATTTATCAAGTTTGGATGTTTCGAACTCACTCTCTTTTACACAATCATCAGGGAAGGTCAAGGCGTTCATTTTAAGATGAATCCTTTTGATATTGAAATTGGTCCCTTTCTTTTTTAATGCTAATAAAAGTAGATGTTTGAGGAAAAGCATGTGGTATGTTAATATTGTTCTTCCATTAAGAGATAGAGGTGACTCCCCTAATACTTTTTCCTCCAAAAAATTTTTGCAATATGATTGTGGAGTGTGGTCTAGTGGAGACTAGGTTTTTTTTTAAACCCTTACACTTGACCTAATTCCTCCATGTAGGTTATGTTGGTTAGAATCTTTTTATATGTTAACTCATTTGATAAATCACTTGTTCAACATCTTAGCTGATCCTCTCCTTGTCATACCCATTTGTTGATTTCTGCCAAGAAGCAAATCTTTAAGGGTCCTGGACCTTTTAGATTTCAAAATATCTTATTCACGAGAAATTTGCCAACCTTATTAGCATCATTTAGAAATTCTTGTTAAAAGATACAGGTTGATTAATATATTGTTCAAACATTTAAGGATTAATTGGCTAGATGTTTGGAGTTATTATGAGTGTAAAGTAAAAGAAATATATGGGTTTTGAGTTTTCAAGCATTCTGTATGACATAAAATGAATGCAAAACATTTTTGTAAGGAATTAGAATACATTCTAATGTTCATTTTTGATGAATTTGGAATTCACACGAGTTATGCAAATTCTAAATTCATACTCATCATCCTTCGTAAGGCCATCTTTGCATTCACCAATCTCATCGACCACGCAACTTTATTCCCGGCATCCATTGTAAATCAGTTTGACTTCGCTAGGATCATTGCATCCATTTTTGTGTCCCCATGTCAACCTTTGTTGTCGTTCCCACGTTTGCCTTCAACATTTTCATTGCTCCTATCATTCTAGTAGCGACCCCACAAACTAGCAACATCCCAATTTCCCTATTAACCTAGCCAACCTTATCCCCTCATTCATCGTCCCCATCATCACTGGAGCAAAGTTCCTTGTTGTCCCATTCCTTAGATTCATTTAAAAAATAAATGATTTAAAATAATATATATTAATTCATAAATATGTACTTCAAAGAATATGCTAATGCAAAAAATTAGATTCATTATATAACTAAAAAGCACAACCAAACACAAAATTATTTTATAATCACCTAAAAAATTTGAGTAATTTACCGCATCTAAAATACCCATGTATCTTAGATACTTGCAATCAAATGGGTCCTAAATAAATTCTAAAAAGATGGAATAATGAGCAATTTGTAATATTTCTGATTTTGTTTATTAAGCCAACTAAGGAATATGTGGCCACTAAAGAGATTATCTATCAAAATTAAAAGATCAATGATAAAATTGAACTTAATAAAGCTTATGTTGTGGTTAATTCAAAGCTCCACATGGAGGAGGAAGTTTTGAGGCAAAAACCTGGTGTTAAATAGAGAATAGAAGGGAATGAAAAACCTAATTTTTTATATTCTATTGTTAACAAAAATTTCAAAATCAAAGGGGAGGAGGTCATTGGATTTTTTAGCCTCTACCTCTTTTCTTTCATCCATAAGGATTTTAACCTTTTACCATGGATTGACTATGGGACTCTTAGCCCTTATATAGTTAATCATTAATATTATTCCAAAAACAATGGCTATATAATTAATACTTTCTTCCCTAAAATTATTTCTGAAATCAGAGTAGTTTTGTCGAAGTTAGAAACATTGCTGATAATATTTTCTAGCATGGGAAACGATGCATGCTCTAAATTGGAAACAACAGGTTGCTTATGTTGCTATAACTTTCATATGATATAATTCAATGGAAATTGCTTTCCACTATTCTGCTCAAGTTTGATCTTCACAGCAGTTAGATGAGAACAAATATGAATGTTATTAATAATTTCTAATTCTCTATTCTAATAAATAAAAGTGTTGTTGGTTTTCTAAAATATATTATGGGATGCAATAAACGGATCAAAATTTTCCCAACCTATTTATTATAGCTGTTCAATTTCTCTCTAGATTTCTGAATTAACTCTTCATAAAATAGTAAAATACATTAGAATTCAATTTTAACTTAGGTAGGAATTTGGTGATCTCTCATCTTTCATTTGCTAACATCATAATTTTCTCTAATGGAAACATAACTTCTTTGAAAAAAATAATCTTAAATTTTCTTGCAATTTATCGAGAAGCATCTGGACAATTTAATCAACAAAGCCATGAGTTTTTAGGATTCATAAATCAACTCACATGACTAGTTAGATATTATTGCCAATGTGATGAGCTTCAGCTAGAAGAAGCCTTCCCATTTTTTATCTTGGACTTCTATTATATAAAAGTCACAAGATGACACCTCTTTATGATTAATTGATTCAATAAGTACATGATAATTTCTTTGGTTAGGAGCATGTTATGTTCTCTCCTATAAATTTTATTATTTCTTGATTAGAAAAACTTTTTAATAGATATATTTTGGGTCTGTAATGATCATTGACATAAAATACACTGGTTTAGTTGGATTAAACTTTGTTTTCCTAAGAATGAAGAAGTGTTTGGTAAGAAAATTGAAGGAATTGTTTAATGCATCCTCATCATATCTATGTTAGAAACTCTGAAGCCAAAAAAATTTTGGGCCTTCTTTCCTGAAATCCATTTGAAACATCCTTCTATCTATTATAAGATAGACTCGGGCTTCATTTGGGACAGCTTTCTTATAACTTCTTAAAGATGCTTTTTATTATAAAAATTAAAAATTTTGTACTAGAAAGCTACTTTAAGAAGCAGTAAAAAAGCCGTCCCAAACGAAGCCTCCGACTCATTGGCTTGGAAAATATTATGTGGGATCAAAGATTCTATCAAATGTGAGGGCTCTGAGTTTTTGTTAAAGTCAATGAACTTCCCATTCTCAGAAATACCCCATAGTTTAATCATCTGGAAGCATTGCAATAATGGAACCTTCAACCTAAAAACACAATGGTAGGGATTAGGAAAAATGAAAGTAATTCTCTTTGTTCTTGGGTTTAATATTCTTATGTTCCTTTGTAAAAAAAGCAAAGTAATTTTCCTTTTACATTTATTTCTTCCTTGGTAGATTACTGTATGGTTTCATTCCAAAGGATGAAGCAGTCCTCTCTTTAGATTGAAGCAAAAGAAACTTTATTTCACATGTTTTCACAAATTAAGCTGTCAACAGAGTATGGTACCACTTTGCTTGATTCTTGCACATAATGGCCCTTCTAGCCATGGTTAGCTCTTACAAGAAATGGATCTTCTAGGGTAATTTTGTGTCTTGTAGCCAGATGAAAGTTCTGGTTCATCTTCTTCTTTTTTTTTGGTCATCTTAGAACAATGTTGAATATGGTGGACATAAAAATTCTAGAATTCAATATTGGCTAGAGTCTATAAGGAATCTTTTTCCTTTGTGATGCTAAGTTGATTGGGGTTTTGCTAAAATATTAAAACCCGTTGCAAAGAAAATTGGGATTTTGCTGAATATTAAAATTTCCAAAACTGGGAAGAAAAATAAGTGTAGTAAAGTGGGAGCTGGATTAAGCCTAAGCATGTTTATGTTAGAATTTATACTGATATTTATTTTAAGAAGTCTTCAAGTGAGTTTTGGTGTGGCGGCCTTGCTATAAAGCATATGGGGGTATGTCTTTCAGCCATTCTACCATTTTTTCCCTTATTAATGCCAAACGTGTGGAGCTTGTAGGCCTCTTATTGTAGGGATGGAACATTGTTTAAAAGTCAACTTAAGGAAGTGATTATTGAAGTCAACGCTTATTTGCGTACCGAATTTGTGTTTAATAAGGGTGGGTATTTTCTAATTATTAAGGAAGAGAGACATTATTCTTTCATAGTTTTGATTTCAAGTTAAACCAATGGTACCTAATCTTTCAATTGCTTGTTCGAGTACTACAATATTTAATTCTGAAATTGAATCATTTCCTTAAATTTAAAAAGAACTTCCAAATGAATAACAAGAAAGCTTGATCTCAATGAACCAAAATTTATACTCTACAATCGATTGGTATAAGCATGAACAACTTCAAATTGGATTTGTTTCCCCCAAAAGTAAATGTCACATAACCAAAAAGCAATGAAGTAGAATATTTAAACTTTAAACATTAAGTACAAATGATTTAAGATACAATCCTTAGACTAGAATTGCAGCCCAGTTCTGATATTGTGGTTCGAACTGAAATAAATGAGGCACGAAGCAAATACTCTTTGAAATCGTGGATGTAGTAAATGCAAGCGGTGAATTTCACATTATGATATATTTTCTTTGTTGCATTTCTCATCAAGATAGGATGTGAGAATGGGGCTATTCCAAGATTTCTCAAACTAGAAAAGTTGTCATTCCCACTCAAATCAAATCTAAATGTGGAGTTTTTTGCTTCGCAATCTTGAGTACTATTGGTTACCTTTGTATCCATTTTCTTGGTTCAGCCAATGATCCTATACCGACATCAACTGATGCTTCAACTTGAATGGCTTTGTAGGCACGACCCTTTTGGGTTTGTTTTTCCCACACCTGCTTACTGATTGTTAAGAACAGCTTTACTACTATCCCTTCTTCATTCCAGTAATGAACTACTAGAATAAGAGCTTTAGAGTGAGACATTCCCTCACTACAACAACTTCAATGCTATTCTTAATTGCAAAATAGTGGAATTGGCACTTTGGAAGTAGAGTAGGATAAACTAACCCTTGATTACTGGATGCGTGTGGGGTCCGGAAATTTGCCCCGGCCTCTCCATGCGCCGTTTCTTTCTTTGGGTCATTGAGGAGAGTTTTAACAAGTATGTTCTGAGACAAATTTTCATAAGACAGATTGGGTTGTGAATAAGACATCACTCAGAGATTTCGCCCTCATTTTGCGATGATTTTATGAATATACCTTAGCTAACAGAGTGCTTTGTGCCATATTGGTCATATCTTATTGATTCATTGCTTAATGATTTAACACAGTTAGAAAACATACGGGCTCTTACCATGACCGTAATTTAATGGTGTCATTTGGTGGCAACCACTCTATTAGAGGGTCCCGATTATAACCATTTATGTGTGGTGCCATTTGGCGGCGAAATCATCTGTTAGAGGACACATGCTACGTCCTTACTGGCAATAGATGGATTAAGAATGAATCATAGTGATATTATCGACCAGACATTTGTTCTTTGTGAGCTGAAGTGTAATTTCAAACTTGTCAACTTCATCAAACTATTGTGGAGGGTGAATAAGTGTTTTGCTTTATGTATTTTGGTAATTTTATTTCAATTTTAAATATTTAAGTTTTGGTAATCTTAGAGTTTTGATTTTTCATGCGAATTTAGGAGGCATCTTAAATATTTGAGGTCCCCTCCAGTTGAGATTTTATGTTAACACGGCTATTATCGGAGTAATTATGAGCAATTTCATTTTATTTGTTGAACCTCATCGACAAAGTTTACTTGCTGACAGAGGATCGAGTTCGTCGTTGGCTTTATTTTTCTATTAATATTTTTTTTTTTGTTATAAACTTTAAATGCCTAATATGAATGTAAAAAATAAATATCTCGGTCGATGTCGCAACCGTATATTTGTTTCATAGTTCAAGCCGTGTTGACTCTTATCTATTTATATGGAAGGATCGGGCTCGATCTTATGTTCATTTCTTGATCCGTGCAACATCCTCAGATGTAGCGGGTGTTAATATTTGACATGACACGAAAACCTGACTCGAAAAACCCGGGTTGGACTTGACCCGATTTCAAAACGGGTTAGGTTCGGGTTCTCGGATTCGACTCGTTTGAAAAACGGGTTGGGTTCGGGTTGGCCCGATGGGTTGCCAGGTCAACCCGTCAACCCGTTTAACTTGAACTACCCGCAGCTGCCCGACCTGCACGCCTGCCAGCTGTCGCCCGCGAGCGCTGCCCGAGCTGCCCCCACACCAGGCTGCCAGTTGAGCGCGCCCCCCCCCCCCCCCCCGCTACTGCCTGAGCTGCCCTGTCCACCTGCTGTCGCCCACACACTCGACCGCGGGCCTGCACGCACCCTCCCGCTCGCGCTCTCCCGCGCGCCCGCTCGTGCACCCGTCCGCTCGAGCGCGTCCGTGCTCGCGTCTGAGTCGGGTCAACCCGTGTCGGTTCGGGTAAACCCGGCAACCCGCCGGGTTGGGTCCGAGTTCGGATTTCCGACACGTTTACTTACCCGGGTCGGGGTAGGGTCGACCCATTTGAACCTGGGTCACTTTCGGGTTCGACTCGAACTAGACCCGTGACCCGAAATTGACACTCCTACTCAGATGTCACGTGTGCGCCTACAACACGCTCACCGGAGCCTATACAAGTAATTATATTTTAATGCATGAGGGGGTGAGCATTTAAATATTTAAATATAATTATTTGCGCTAAGTGATTGTCGCTAAAGTTTGCGCAAAATTTCAATTTGAAGCTTAAAAAATGTCTTTTGTCTGTTTGTATGTGTTGCGGCGCGGCGTTATTGGTTACCTGTTACTTATTGCAGGTAGGTTGTCGTGCAACATTAAATCTTTGTTGGCAAGTAATGATCATTTAAAAGATGCACGACTTCCTTATAATTTTTTCAATCTAATAAAGGTAAAACCTCTAGTCAAGTTGCACTCCTAAACAACAAATGGTTGTCATGATAAGAATGATCATTTAGCAAATTTCAGCGATGAACAAAGAATTATGCCACAGTAATGATATACTATACTGCAAAATGTCTCCAGATCTATTATATGGATGATACATAATATGCAGTCAAGTATTTTGCTATATTTTATGCCATATCTGTCATCTAACAAAACTAATACAAAGTTCTCATAACTTCTGCTAAACCAGGAAGAACTTTGCAATGACAGTGAACAACATTACACCATGACTTGATTACTTCTTGGTTCCCACCATCCACAAAAACAAACAGAGATGGACTAAAGCAACATAGGAAACAAAAGTTCTTAAATCCCAAAAAAATAAAGAGAAATCCATGGATAATAGAAAACTAGAACAACAATCTCAAGCATTAGTTGCTTTTTC
Source organism: Dendrobium huoshanense (assembly GCA_016618105.1). NCBI lineage: Eukaryota > Viridiplantae > Streptophyta > Magnoliopsida > Asparagales > Orchidaceae > Dendrobium > Dendrobium huoshanense. The sequence continues at coordinate 20,455,500 of CM028354.1, read as the reverse complement.
AGGATAGCTCATTAATAGTCTTTGCCTTCAGGCTTATAGGCAATGAAACTGATACATTGCACTTGACGACGATTATCAAATCCGATAATTCGAACAAATTTCTCAGGAAATTCCTTTTTGCACTCCACCAACTCCTTTATCACTTGAACTGCATCTGTGCACCCGAACATAGGCAGCTTCCACATAGTCCAGTACCGTCCATCATAGTATCCAGGTGACCTATGATTCTCCCTGTACACGAATCCAACCTGATCCACTCAATTCATGAGCACATTATTTATTTAAATAAGGACACATAAAAATGCAAAAATATTAGAGTTTTACAACAGGCATTATTATGTACCTGTTTACGCAACCGTTTTGCATCGGATGCAAAAAAGATCAAAATGATCTATAGACTATTTATATGAAGTCTTCTTAATTCAGCCCTTTAATAAGTTTTTTTTAGTCTTTGATTCTTCAAAATATGTTCCAAAATAATCATTTTGTTGAGCTGTTGAATCGGAACGATTGAACTACTTGAAGAGTCTTAGTTATTCATCAAAACATACTTCATTCACTCTATTATATTAAATACTTTTCGAAGTTCAAATATCAATAAAAAAATAATTTAAAATTTAATTGAACTGTGCATCGTAGGATAGAAGTTTTTTTTTTTTTTTTTTTTTTTTTGAATACTTAAGTCAGGCCAATTAAGACAAATTTACAGACATAACACAAGATCTCTAGGTTGATAATTAAAGCTCTCAACCAAAGATCAATATGAGCTGCATGAACAATATTGATTCAAGAAACTACAACACATCATTGCATGAGCAATTAAACTACCATAGATGATCAACTTAGCTAGTTGTTAGCATTCTATTCATTAATTAATAAATTAATTATTATTTTTACCCTAAATAAACAAGTAGATCACCACTATTCAAACCATGATTGTAAGTTGAGCGTTCAACATTTTCTTAATTTTTTTAAATGGTTTTGGGAATCAATTACCGTGCTGAATTCCAAGCAAGGAATCCATCCCGAACGGATAAGATATTCAATCTGCTTGAGCAAACCTTCATCAGAAAGTGGAGGGAGGTAAGACAGCGTCTCAAACTTCTTCCTACCCTCAATAGGCCACACCTACAACACAAAATATTAGGGATTGTGAAGTCAAAGGGCTTTTGATTGTGGATGGATTACAACCTTTTTATCACTTTCTTATAGCTAATCATATTCTATCAGATCTGATTGTAAAAAATTTTCTTCCCTCACCGAAAATTCTATAAAAGCAATAAAAGGTTGTAGTCAAATAATAACCGCAATCTGTAAAAGCAAATTTATGAAAAAGCTGCCCAAACTCTGATACCTGCATGCACTGGGCTCTGCCGCCGTTGCTCGGGAGGTGGTTGAGGTTTGTGGCGGTTCTACGTGCGATGGGCAGAGCGCCGGCGGACTTCAAACCGGTGTAGGGAGCAACCAAGGTAGACTGAGCCGGAGTTGTTGATCGGGGGACCATTACAGTGGCGGACGAGACCATCATTGAAGAAGCCATTTTTAACTCTTCCTTCTTGAAATTGAAGAGCTGGAGCTAAGCTAACAATTGTACTTCTGAAACTGCCTGAGGCCCCTCAGTATGCTTAGATGCTTCATTATATAAATTCTAATCAATGGGCAAAATTAATTAGGCAATGAAATCTACACTTTGGCCACTAAAAATGAACTGGCTGCTAATGGATTGGACCCTTATCATCTAAAAACCATTCAATTGAGCCACGTCGCACCTTATCCCCAACATTATTGGCTTTTGGAGTCCTATGGCTCTTTATCTCCATTCATTTAGTTGTATGGTGTGGGAAAGGGCGCTGTGCTCATGAATAGAGATTAGAATATCTTTGTGGATGATTAGAAATTTAGAATGGATTATTTGTTTCTAAATTTTAAATTTGCTTTTCAAGCGTTTCAGAATATTATATTAGTTATAACAAATATTAAAAAGTTGAGCAAATTTATTATTATTATTTTATTAGCTGATTATGAGTATCAATCTTAGTCTTATCAATCTTAGTCCAGTGATGCGATAATAGATAAAATTAGTATCCAACTATCAGGCGCTTTCATATTAAAAATCCGTTTGGTAGTAGGATATTTAGGCTTCATTTGTGACGGCTTTACTATTTATTAGATAACAAACATAATTTTTATTTGGTCACTATTTTTTTGCTGCTTTTAATTAATTTTTATGCTATAAAATTGCTTTCTACAACATCTTTAAAACAGTTACTATCTCTACAATTTCTGTACAATCACTTGTATAAGAAGCTACAAGTGTCTTAGGCTTTATTCGGGACGACTTTTTTATTGCTTCTTAAAGCAGCTTTCTAGTATACAAATTTTAATTTTTATACTAGAAAGCTGTTTTAAGAAGCATTAGGGCTTAGTAGGACAATTTGTAAATTGTTGTAGAAGTTGTTTATATAAAAGTAAAAGAAGTGTTAAGAAGATATTACTTAAATCACTATTTAAAACAATTTGATTGCCTTGCTTAGAGGATGAATTCAACTTATTCTGGTAAGCTCCATGCGAAAGTAGTAGTTTACTCTCCCTTACAAAAATTCAATAAAATTCTTGAGTTCTTATTATTCTATTCTCTCGCTAATTTCTCTATTCATAGATAAGGGCACTAAAACTCCTTCCTGTGCTTTTTGCTTGTCAAATCGAGAGAACTGATACTAATAGCCTCTTAATCACATGAACATTAAACTTGACCATCGCTTCGGAAGGAAGACACGACTTTGTAGGAGAAAGACAAAAGGGAATACATCAAGGAAGAGAGAGGGCCCTTCCTTTCATTATTTTTGCATAGCACTTTTCATGAATGAAATAATAGATCAACGTAGCCTTCTTCTTGCATGAAATAAAACTCATACTAACTTCTCATAACTTCTGTTAAATCAGGAAGAACAATACTGCAATGACAGTGAACAACATTACAACATTACTTGATCACTTGTTGGTTCCCACCATTCACAAAAACAAACACAGATGGACTAAAGCAACATAGGAAACCAACATAAACAAAAGTTCTTACATCCCAAAAAAATAAGGAGAAATCGATGGATAATAGGAAACTAGAACAATGATCTCAAGCATTAGTTGCTCTTTCAGAATAGCTCAATTAATATATTCTGTGCCTTGAGGCTTATAGGCAATGAAACTGATGCACTGCACTTGACGTACATTATCAAATCCGATAATTCGAATAAATTTCTCAGGATGTTCCTTTCTGCACTCTTCCACCTCCTTTGCCACTTGAACTGCATCTGTGCACCCGAACATAGGCAGCTTCCACATTGTCCAGTACCGCCCATCATAGTATCCAGGTGACCTATGGTGCTCCCTGTACACAAAGCCAATCTTGTCGAATTCCAAGCAAGGAATCCATCCTGAACGGATAAGATAATCAATCTGCTTGAGCAAAGCTTCGGGAGAAAGTGTAGGGAGGTAAGACAGCGTCTCAAATTTCTTCACACCTTCAACAGGCCACACCTACAACACAAAATACTAAGGATTGTAAAATCAAAGGAGTTTTGATTGTGGATTGACTCTAACTTTTTTATTACTTTCTTATCATATTCTATCAGATCTGATTGTAAAAAATTTCTTCTTGCAACAGAAAGTTCTAAAAGCAGTCTGAAAAAGCTGCCGGAACTCTGATACCTTCATGCACTGGACTCTGCCACCGTTGCTCGGAAGGTGGTTGAGATTTGTGGCGGTTCTACGCGCGGTGGGCAGAGCTCCGGCGGACTTCAAGCCGGTGTAGGGAGCCACCATGGTCGACTGAGCCGGAGCTGTTGATCGGGCGACCGTCACAGTGGCGGACGAGACCATCATTGAAGAAGCCATATTTGACTCTTCCTTCTCCTTCAAATTCAAGAGCAGGAGCTAAGCAAGGTACTGTACTTCTGAAACTGCCTGAGGCCCTCAATATGCTCGTATGCTTCTATATATAAATTCTAACCAATGTGCAAAATTTCTTGCGTGATGACATCTACACTTTGGCCACCACAAATATAGCTTGTTGGTGGATTGGACCCTTATCATCTTAAAACCATTCAGTTGTGCCACGTCGTACCTTATCCCCAACTTTATTGGCTTTTGGAGGCCTTATGGCTCTTTATGTCCATTCATTACTGTATGGTCAGAAAGGGCGCTGTGCGCATGAATTGAGATAAGAATATCTCTGTGCATGATTAGAAATATTATTTTGTTCTTCATATTAGTCAGAGGAAATATTAAAAAGTTAATTTTTTTTTTAATTAGCTGATTAAGAGTGTGTTAGTGAATCATTGTATCAGTCTTAATCCATGTGATGCCTTAATTTATGGACAAAATTAGTATCTAACTATCAGGTGCTTTGCTTTTCATATTAAAAGTTTGTCAGGTTGGTTGGAAATTTAATCAAAGTGGTAGGGAAAATTGTAAAATGTAGGGGTTATATATGGTAAATGTAAATGAAATGTTAAAAGGTTATTATTTAAAATAATTGTTTTAAAACAATTTGATTGTCTTGCTTGGACAATGATTTCAATATATTCTTCGAGTTCTTATTATTCTATCCTCTCGCTATTTTATCTATTATATTTGATATGTGTTTATTAGTATTATTTTAGTGTCGTCCACTTGCAAATTTAGATCTATTGTGTCTTTAAAGGTTTGATGAGTGGCTAAGGTGCCAACGAGAAGAAACTAAGTCTTGGAGGGTCCTAAAGAGAGAGATGATTTTTGAACAACAAGATTTCATCATTATGGGACGACTTAATTAAATGATGGTCGTTTACAGAAATGATTCAAGAAATTCTTACGTTATTTTCAAGAAATTGTCCATGTGTCAAGTCTTCTCTAGAATGTGGATCTTTTGATTCTTCTATCCTTGGTGAAAATTGAGTCTAAGGGTTCTCACTTTTCTCCACTTATTGAAGAGACATATCCCTTGGAAGAAAGTACTATTGCTACACCACTTAGCTGTTGTGTCATGAAGCATATGCATTAACTTTTAAACGTTTTTTCTACTAAAATTGCATATACTAAATCTCCTTCAACGTTCAAGATCCCTCAACTCAACTCATAGAAAAGGATGTCAGGCCATATTGATTATGTCTCATATTTCAAGTTAACAACTTCTCTCCTTAATATCAATCATACACCTAAGTTTTGCTTATTCTTAATTACTTTTAAGTAGACACCCTTTGACATGATTCTTGTGTCTCCTACTTAGAATTATTAGTTTTTATATATAATTTAAGAGATGATAAATGACTAAATTTGTTAGTGCCAAAAAATTATTAAAGGACTCCCAAGCTTTTTTAAAAACGAGTCAACAGTTGGACATACAACAACAAAAACATCAAGCCTTTGTCCCACTATGTGGGGTCGGTTACATGAATCCTTTTTTGCCATTGTGTTCGGTTAAAAGTCAAATTCTCATTTAAATCTAATAAAGAAAGATCATTTCTAATATTTTCTAACCAAGTCTTTTTATGTCTACCTCTATCTTTCTTAAAATAAGTCAAATCTAATATCTCAACTTTCCTAACCGGGTCATCGAAAGGCTTCCGTTTAATGTGACCAAACCATCTAAGGCAACTCTCTCTAATCTTATCTTCCACTGGAGCTACTCCAACCTTTTCATGTATATATATGCTCATTTATATCTTATCTCTTAGGGTCAAGCCACTCATCCACCTAAGCATCCACATCTCTACAACACTTAACTTAATATTATGCTTCTCTTTTAATGGACAACATTCAACACCATAAAGCATTGCAAGTCTCACCACCATTTTATAGAATTTTCCCTTAAGGCTGAGGGGGACTTTTCTATCGCATAATAAGCTCGATGCATTCCTCCACTTCAACCATCCAACTTGAATTCTGCTAATAATATCCCCATCAATTTGACCATCAATATGAACAATAGATCTAAGATATCTAAAACGTGTACTCTTATTAATGACTTGATCGCCCAAAGTCACAATCCCCAAAGTCAACAATAGGACATGTTACTTAAAATTTATATAACTTAATTTCAATGTGAAATGCTTGAGATTAAAAACTTGACACTAGTAGAGTCTCAAGGCATATTAACTAAAAACTTCTAGTGGGTTCATTTAGATATGCACTTAGTTTACAATAACTAGTATATTGATCATGTTATTTAAACTCACTAACAGTCATAATAACATGGAGTATAATTGGGTGTCCATTCTTCCCTAGTAAATGACTTTGGCTCCATAAGGGACTCATAATGACTTCCCCATAACCAATGATGATGTCCTTTAAATATTTGGAATGAGTTCGTCACGAAGCTATGGCAATAACCCCATCAACAACATCTATAGCATTGCGAATTTATTCTGAGAAGAAAGATCAAAATTTCAAGAACTATAATGTCTCTAGATGACAGAGGACCCTCACTCTTCTTTATGTTTTTTTCTCCTACATCAATCATGGATGCAACCCACAATAAAGAATAATTTTGGCGACCAATACTAAAGCAATCAATACTACATGCCCAAGATTTGTCAAAGTATTGTGTATTTCATGATGGGTTTGGACAAGACAAATGATTGTTGACGTACATATAATTTATTTAAAGCTGATTCACATGTGAAAGTTAAAACAATTTGTCATCGTTGAACCTAGACAATATCCTAGAAAGCCAACCATGGAACTTATCATGACCCTAGTGATACACATAATAGCTATTAGTGCTAGTAATTCTTATGAGACAGAAGCTAAAGCATGGAAGAAGATAAATCTCATGCAAATTTGGTTGGGAGAGGCACAATTCCTAAAGCTTTGTAATTTTATCATGATACTAAAATTGCATACTATCAAATTCATGATATTTTTAATAGACATACAAAATTCACTAAATATTATATTTAATAAATGTTTTTTGGTAAATGAATCTTCAATCCTTCCAAATTAATGCCAACTATATAGTCACTTTATCATTCTCTGCTGAATATAGGAAGTTAGAGGGTAAGATTTCCTAATAATCACTTGAAGAAAAGCTGATCAACAATTTATAACTATATCAGGCTTTAACATGGTCAAAATCAATTTAGGTTACAGTGCAACAGTCGGTCAAATCCCATATAAATTACAATGCAAAGTTCAGTTGTTTTCCTTAGAAATCTTTATGGAAGTACTTTCAACCTATCATGCTGCTAACAAATTTTTTAATAGAAAGGGGCACCATTATTTTCTGCAGGAATATTATCCTGTTCAAAGATGACCAAATTCAAACCCTCAAAAAATATAAAGCATCATTTAATAAAGAGGGTAAGAATGGACTCACTAACACTCTTTATTCTAACATCTGATATTTTTTATATATCTATTATGGCAACGTAAATAGTTAATATCAATGTTACATAACTAATGTTGACTGGTCAACAAGTCTAGTGTAACAACCTAAAGGCATAAATGGTATTTGAAAATAAAAAAATATTTATGAAAAATCTGAATTTCTGTTTGAACTAGAGCGTTTCGACAATGTGTTTTGTTGCGTTGTGGTGCTAAGCTTAAAAGCATAGTGGCGTTAGCAATCGCCGCTGGGGCGTTAGAGTATCTATCCACAGAAATTTGAGATTCACCATGCATCGTTGTGGTACTGGGTGTAATCTCTATGGAGCTAGACCACTAAAAGTATATATATATATATAGCCCGCTGCCATGATTTGCTTAGGAAGGAAGAATGGGAGAGGGAGAGGAAGGAAGAGAGAGTGAGGAGAGAGAAAGAATTATGGGCATTTTTGTCCATCGATTATGTTCGAATATTTCTTTAAATCATTCTCAATCAATTTTTAATTTTCAATAAATTTGAATTTAATGGATTATTCTCTTTTAAATCCATTAAAAAAAATGTTCTCATGGTTTATCACACTTTTATCGTATAAATTTTTGTGTATGAGAGATCTAAATTTTATGAATATTTTGAGTGTAATATTATTGAATTTTATCGAATAAAATGAAAGTAATGATTTTTGATACTATAAACTAATATATATTTTCCTGTATTTTATAGAACCGAGCATTTCATGTTGTATTTCATACACTAACACACATTTCATGAAACCAATGAAGATTAGTTGTTAAAACTATAAATTAATATGGTTTAACTCTTAAAAACATAATGACTTGCTAAAGAGGATGGGCCGACGAGCTTTTTTTTAAAGATTGTTTGTAATCTTATCTCGATTATAGCATGTAATTAATGATAGATTACGCCAACGGGCAAACGATGACGATCTTAATGATTTATTGAAAGCCACCTGTTATGATAAAATGATAACAATGTTGTAACAATAATGATAATGATGAATACAAATGAATGAATGAAGATATCACTTTAAAGCTGAATGTTCTGTCTTGTTGAATCATATACTAAAGCGTGTATTCATTGATAATATGGATAAGTTGAACTATAATGTGCATATATATTATTGATAGATAGATCATGATGGGTACAGATACATCTATTGACTACATATGATGCATATGATTGATAATATATAAGATAGATAAGACTTATAATATTGATACTTATATGTTATGATTCTTTTGCTAATTTATGAAATATTTTAGGATGATTGCTTTACAGATTTATTTATTCTTATTTTGACGATTGATCCATGTATTTCATTGAAATATTTTCTTACTTTTGTTATTGATCATTTTGAGCCTTACATATAATAATTGATTATTTATTAGATTGAATGCTATTGATTTTATTAATTAAATTGAGCATACATATTGATTTTTTAAGCACTACATTTGAAGCTTTAGTGAAATTGAGTTATTGCTGGGTTATTTAACTCATTATATAGATTTTAATGATTTTAGATCATGAAAAGAATCAGAGCCAGGAGATGTGAGGTTATTAGATATCCTCATATTTTCTTTTTAATTTTATTTTGTATTTTCTTTAATTCTTTAATAGTTAGGAGCTATGGATAGATTATTGTTTTTAATGATCTAATGATTGTTGTATATAATTTTTGGATAATAAATATAGTGAAATATTTTGAAATAATGAAATATTATGATGTATATAATTTTTTATGATTCTATTAATTTTATATATTTTTATTAATGATTTATAGAAGCTCTGATAAATTATTAAAAAGATAAATAAAAAATTCTTCCAAGTTTGATCTTAAGGCTTGACAAATTGGTATCAGAGCGGTTGTTAGAAGAATTAAATTGTAACCAGAGTTTTAAGAATTGATTATGAGTAAGGTAGAAGTTAGGTAGTATATATTTTTATTTTTGCATTTGATTGATTGAATTGTATATGTATGTATGTAGAGTTCACTACAGAAAAATCACTCATTAACAGCGATTACCATTAGCTTTCCGGCGGTTTTGTAAAACACCAGCGGCTTGTCGGCGGTTCAAAAATCGCCGGTAAAAACCGCATAGGAAACATTTTTTTTTGCGTCGTTTTTCCGGCGATTTTTTACACCGGCGGTCAAAGCGCCAGTATCCGCCGATTTTTTTACCGGCGTCGTACCGGGCGTTCAACCGTCAGTATGGTTATCGTCGTTATTACAGCCTAGATCGCCGGTGATTTTACCGACGGTTTACTGGCGGTCAAAACCGAAGGAATTGTTGTCGGTGAGACCGTCGGTGTATCGTTGGCGTACCGCCGGATACCGTCGGCAAACCGCCGGTATTTACCAACGGTGTTAACCGGCAGCTATTTTTAGCCGTCCAGTATCGTATGGCCAAACCATAGGTAAGCCGTCGGAAAACCTGTAGCATTTGGAAAACAATTGACAGCCTCCCCTCTATTTTACTAATTTTCAGCCTAAACTCTAAACCTGCACATAAAATATAACAATTTTCACAAATTTGGGCAACACGCTACTATAGTCAATCACAACAATTATCACAAATATATTCATTAAAACAAATCAATAAGTGAAACCAAATAAGTTCATAAATAAGTTCATAAGTTTAACCAAATAAGTTTATAACTAAGTTCAATAAGTGAAATCAAATAAGTTCATAACCAAATAAGTGAAAACAAATCAATATGCTTACTAAGACCATAACCAAACAATAAGAGAAACCAAATAAGTTCAGCATAAGTTTACACATAAGTTTATCAAACCAAATAAGTTTACAATAAGTTCATCATAAGTTCATCGAACAAAATCACTTAACACCGACGGTTTAAACCTCCGGTAATGCGACAGTAATAACTACTGCCGGCAGAATAACCGGCAGTTATTTGACCGTCGCTTCTTCCGGTGGTGGTTGTTTAAAAAGCCGTCGGTTAGACCGCTGGTATTTACCGGTGACCTAACCACTGGTTGAACCGCCGTTATTACCGGCGGTCACATAACTGCCGGTCGTGACCGTCAGTAATTCATGAATTTCCTGTAGTGGTTTATGTGATAATTAATTAGGAAAAATAATTTTATTAGTGGGTAGATGTACCCTACTTGTGATGCCCCAAAATCTAATTTAAAAGAATTATTCTATTATCTTTTAATTTACATAACTAGAGCTTTCTAATTTTTTTTATCAATATAAATACCAATGAAAATAAAACTATCGATCAAAACATCAATATATGTATCTGCATTCATTTCCCAAAAATCATGTACACTATTCAAAATCTATACAATCATAACACAATTATTCAATCCTAAATACAAAGGAATAACTAAAATAAATATAAATAGACTTAGCTAAAGAATCCTAATCAGTTTTACATTCCTTTTTTGTTTTGTTTTTATTTTTATTTTATTTTATTTTTTTAATCAGTTTTACACTCCTGCTCCTTTGCTATGATTTGAAATCATTTAATCAAATATAATGAGCTAAAAGGCCCATCAAGTCACCAAAACCTATTGTTGAACTCAAAGTATGATAAATGAGGAATATGCATAAGTACTATCAATCAGTAAATAAATTGTATAAAATGATAAAATCAAAGCACCAATAAAGATTATTGGAATCATATCAATACAGTAAAACTATATAATATCGTGCACATGTTATCAAGTTATTTTATATCAGTATATTAATCACATGCTCAATATATTATGTGCTCAATATGTCACAAACTCAATATCAATATAGTGAATTAGTAGTATCAAACAATATCGATGTCCATATCAGTAACAATATTATTAGTTATATGTTATGATTCATTTGCAAGGGGCTCCCATTTAGTCGAATTTGACTCTTTGATTGTAACGGCATAGTCTGTTTGATGATAAGAGGTCATTTGGCTCTTCAAATGATACACCGTGCCGACACGCATGTCACTTAATTCATCAATTTTGCCTCTTTTCTCATATTTTTTTGGTGTAGGAGTCAACAATTTGGATTTAATTCATTAAAAAAAAAACCTCTAAAAAAATCAAAGAATTGGCATTATAATGGTACCAAAAAAATCTAATTGCTATTGTACTTTCTCATGCATTTAAAATTTATTTTATAGTTACAAACAATCAAGCTAAGTATGAAGTCTTATTTGTTGGACTTCATTTTTCCCTAGGAGTTGAAACAAAACATCTCATCATATTTTTCAACTCATAGCTTATAGGGAATATGAAATAATGAAGGAGACAATACACATTTATCATTTTTAAGTAAAAAAATTAAGATTGATAAGTTCAATTCTTACCACAACCTTATTTTTTACCTGTGGTAATCCTGAAAGTCAATTAGCTACTGAAGTTTCTTTACCACACATTGAAGTAGAAGACATACAAGTTAATAAACAGCTTTCTTACTGCTTTATAAAGCTATTGTAGAGAGGAAATTTGTAATGCTGTTGTAGAAATGTTCTTAGTACAAAGCTTTTTTAAAAGTAAGAAAAAAGCAGTGGTCAAACAAAAATTGTAAATTAAATTGATTCATAAATTTCTCCATAAGAAAATTGAAGGCACAAAGGTAAATAAGTTGAATCTTAATCAACAGTACTGTTGGATCACCAAAACTATATCATACTTAGGCTTCATTTGGGACGGCTTTTTAATTGCTTTCTAAAATAATTTTTTAGTACAAAAATTTCTCAAACTAAAAGATTTTGTTCTAAAAAGTTACTTCAGAAATCAGTAAGAAAGCAGTTTCAAACAAAGCCTTAATGACTAAATAAGCACTATTTGCTTGTTACATAGAACAAAGCCCTATAACTAATCAAGTTAATTTTCATAAATGAACTCAAGGAACTCACTCCCCAAAAAATGAAGGAAACTAATCCTAATAACTTGTCTTAGGCTTCTTTTTGGATAGCTTTCTTATTACTATTTAAAGCAGTTTCCTAGTACACATCTTTTTTGAATTAGAAATTCTTGTACTAAAAAGTTGTTTTAGAAGGTAATAAGAAAGTTGACTTATGGAGCCTTAGAGATGTTTACCCCCACAAAGATGAAAGTTTTGTCTAAAAGTTTGGCCAATTTAATTCGTCATTCACTTGTATGATAAAGAAAGTAAATAGAATGAAAGAACAAAAAGGATTTAAGGATGACATTCATATATCTAAACTTATTATCCTCATTTCATTTAAAGCAAAATTTTGCTTTATTCTATTCAAATAGATTATTTAGCTCATTTCAAACAAATATTTATATGAAAATTTATATAAAGCATCAATATTCAGAGAAATGAAGATATTTATAATGCAGAGGATATATATTTCAACATTTGAACACCATATAAACAGCAACAAATGAATATTTTTAGGATTTTATTCATTTATTTCATGAATTTTTCAAATCATTATATCTTACCTATTAAGTAAAACTTCTTCAGAGAGTAAAAAAGAAAAGTAATGGAAGTAATAAAAGTGGAAAAAAATAAGCAAAAGAAGGCCGAGTTCATCCTTTTCCCTACCGAGCATTACTACTATAATCATCTTCATCTTCATCTTCATCTTTATAAATAGATCAAAAAAGTACTGAGCTTGAAATTGTTCGCCATGTGGATGGGGGTATTTTGATTATCTACAAGTTTCCAGCGGCCTACTAGTAGTTTAGCCATCGAAAATGTCGACATCGAACGAAAAAAATAAGCCACTGGAGTACTTAAAAAACCACTTGATATTTTCGTCAATTTCCCGACAGTCAATCCGTGAATAATTACTGGAGGTTAAACTGCCGGCATCACCTCCAGAAATATCAATCGGTTTTACGGCAGGACAACCAAAGAAAATACTTGGCTGTAATTACTGGCGGTTGAATCAGACGGAAATTTTCGACTTCAATTCTTCGAAATTCGCTGTTCAGACCGCCAACACGATCAAATTGGAAAGCCACCGGAAATTATTGGAAAGCCACCGGAACATTTTGGTTATGTTTGAGAATTTCTACAAAAACTTCATCGAACATCATTTATTAATTCTATTGATCATAAATTATTCTTTCAATATGTAAATAACTTAAGGACCTTAAGCTGACTGATCTTGCGCTCATTGGATTCTTCAATAGAGATGTTATTTCTTCCTATAAGAATGCAATATTCAAAGTTCAAACATCATTTTATCCTTTAATTAATGCCATGAAAATTTTAATTGCACTTAAAGTGCTTTATTTCTGTTCATTTGACATTGGATCATATCATTTTTTTATTTCATTGGGTTAGTCCAATCAAGGCACTTAGCTTGATTATAACTTTTACTGAAATTGAAGCTTGAATGGTCCTTAATTTAATTTTTGAAGGTTTCCAACTGAAACATTGCATCGGAATTCGAACTTGATTGATGAATTTTCTAGTGATATATCAATGATAACGGCACTTCCTATTTGAATATCCAATTTATAGATTATACATTTTTATTTTATTGAGCAACCTTTAAACAAATTTCTTTTCTCTAATTTGATCTTTTTTTAAGATGCTTTTGATCTAAACATTATTTTTGAAAATATATTACTAGTTACCTTAGATATTGCTAACTATCTTCAACTTTAATTTGCATGAAATAGAGACTCCTTTCTAAAAATTGTGGGACTTTCGCTTACAAACTACTTGATTAATGCAAATATTAATTATGCTAATAGATTAGGGAATAAATACAAATACAAATAAAAAAAATAAATTGCATAATTAGTTAAATTGATAAGGTGTTAAATAAGAAAATGATTATGAACTAATGATGAGGAAGAATGGCCTAATTGATAATGACATGATTAATTCTTTAATTATTCTTCTAATAGTAATTACTTCTAAAATATTGCAATAAATTAGTCTAATTAATTATATTTAATATTTAGACAACTTTAAAAAATAAATTTTTTTTATTCTTGAAAATCAGCATCAAACAGATGGGATATTTATGACAAAATGAAGTGCAAACTATGGGTTGTCATTTCAAGATATGAATATTAAATCAATTATTGCCTTTTGGTTGCAGAGAGAATAATAATGATGATTAATGACAATAATAATGATGATTATTATAATAAACATCTAATTAATTTGCTGATGGTGATGGGGAGATCTCCCACTGGCAAAGGGTTGGTCTGATTGGCTAAATCATAAATGATAAATCTCTTCATTATCTTCTATTAATTTTTTTGTTAAATCGGCTGTAATTTATCTTAAGAAAATCATTAATTAGTTAAACATGATTAGTATGAGAAAACCCTTTTTAAAAATTTGGTTCAATTTGGAGTATTTTTTAAAAAATTAGTTTAAATTTAATAAAAAAAACGGCCAAGTTAATCTCAATAAGTATTATTTATTACGATAATTGAAGTGAATCAAAGACCCACATATCTTATATACCTAAATGTTTGAATAGTTGCTATTTGAATGATTTATATTTGTGCAACTTATGTAGTTTTGATAATTCCAAACATTATTGTTCAGATGTATAGTTATCTCCTAACAATTTTAGAAGATTTGCATTTGCTCTTGTGTGCACTAACATTTCAGGAAAATCAGACTCCAGACTACGAAAACTTCAAATCAAATTCAACATGAGATATTTTGTTTATTTGAAGTTTGCCTTTTCTTTGATTTAATTTTGAAAGGGAGTGATTGTAATTGAGTGAATAAAATCTCAAACACACACATAAGGAGATCTTAAAATTCTATACTTATCATACAGGACGATATTTATCGTACTGGACGATCTGTCAGTTATCTCCCATAGAGCACTTGGAACGAATAGGAATTTGTTTGAAAAATTTTTCTAAGTCCTATTCGTCCAGGACGAATTTTATTATCGTCCCGGACGAAGGGTTCTCTGTAAAATTTTCGTCCAGACGAAATTTATCATCGTACGAGGCGACCAGTCCTCTGGAAAATTTTTGTCCAGACGAAAATAAATATCGTACCGGACGATCAGCTCTCTGGAAAATTTTCGTTCAGACGAAAACAAATTATCGTCCGCGGCAATTGGTGATCTGGAAAATTTTCGTCCAGACGAAATAAATAATCGTCCAGGACGATCGGCTCTCTGGAAAATTTTCGTCCAGACGAACATATTTTCGTCCAAACGATGAACCGACTTAGAACAGTTTTCAGCAGTTTCTAGAGCCGACCTTATAATAACCGTTCGTACTGGACGAACCTAGTTTGTACAGGACGATCAGCTGTACGAAGTCATTTCGTACACATATACAAATTGGGTCGTTTCAGATCGTTTAAGTAAAATCGTCCAGGACGATCCAGGATCGTACAGGACGATCCACTGCGTACAGAATTGAAAACTTGCAATTTTTGGGCAGTTTTTCATGTCTTTTGTATAAATAGTCCAAATTAGACTGCCACCCAATATCTTTTTGTCATTTGATCTTCGTGCCTCTTGAGAGAATAGCCAAGGAGAGAGTGGAAGAGAGCATTTAAAGGAGGATTCCTACCACTGGAGCGAGAAGGCTTCACTTGGATTACTAAGGTAAGAGTCTCTACTTCTGAAATTGGATTTCTTCACTCTTTTCCTTCTTCCTTCTAGATTCTTGTGAGAAGATCAGTCAAGGAGATCCGGTTCTCTGCCGACACTTGGAAAGTGTGAACAGACGAAGGGTTCTCTGCCCACACTAGGAGAGTGTAAAAGGACGAAGGTTCTCTGCCTACACTTGGAGAGTGTGAACTGTAGGGTTCTCTACCCACACTAGGAGAGTGTAAAAGGACGACGGTTCTCTGCCAGCACTGTGGATTGTGTAAAAGGACGACGGTTCTCTGCCGCACCGGGTAGTGGTGAAAAGAGTGTTTTGTAAATATTTCTCCGCCTTGCTGTGGGTGCTAAAGGAGAGTCACTTTGTGGTATTAGTGCAATACTCAGAGGGTGCCTCTGAGGAGTGGATGTAGGTCTGGTTATAGACCGAACCACTATAAATCTTGTGTCATTTACTTTATTGCTTTTACGTTTCCGCACTTTAAATTTCAGTTTTAACAACTCTGTGGTTGAAAAACATTTTTCTACAAACTTTAAAAGAAAATTTTATTTCGGTTCAACTTTATCATTAAGAGGGTTTAAAATTTTTAAAACTACCAATTCACCCCCCTCTTGGTAGCCATGGGACATTTACTTAGGCTTAACAACCTAATTACTGGACTCAACAAGTGGTATCAGAGCATTGTTTCAAAATCATAAGTTTGAACTACTTTTTGATTAACGTAGATGGCTACATTTGGAAACCGAAACACACCTGAGGGTTACTCTATCACTAGACCTCCACTGTTTGACAATATTCCTTTTGATTTTTGGAAAACACGCATGTCTACTTTCTTACAGTCACTTGATTATCGCATGTGGATGCTAGTCCAGGAAGGTTACATAAAACCAACTAGATTAGTTGATGGAATTAGGGTAGAAACACCTTATGCAGATTGGACTATAGAAGAACGTGACTTAGCACAATTAAATGCAAAATGTTTAAATAGTTTCTTTTGTGCTTTAAAATCTGAAGACTACATGCGAGTTTCCACTTGTAAAAGCGGAAAAGACATATGGGATAGACTTTGTATTACTTATGAAGGGACAAATGAGGTTAAGCAATCAAGACTCAATATCTTGTTACATGACTACGAATTATTTCGCATGAAACCTAATGAATCTATATCTGACATGTACACAAGATTCACTCAAATTGTCACCTCTTTGCATGCACTTGGTAGGGAATTAACAAATGCTGAAATGGTTAATAAGATTCTTTGTTGTTTACCTACTGCATATGATGCTAAAATTACTGCAATTACAGAGTCTAAAGATCTGAACATTTATTCAATTGACAATCTTCTTGGTTCACTCATTGCTTACGAGCAAGGAGTAAGTCAAAGAAAGATTGATGCAGGTGAACCAAGAAAGGACAAGAATATTGCACTAAATGTGGAAGAGTCAGAAAGTGAACACTCACAACCTGAGGATGAAGACGATATTGCACTGATGACTAGACAATTCAGAAGCTTTTTAAAGAGGAAGCAGAAGAGACGCCAGCAATGGAATAGAGGTAAGTATAACAGAAATGGCAAGGTTTCTAATGAAGTGATTTGTTATGAATGCAGAAAATCAGGTCATATAAAGACTGATTGTCCAAACTCAAAGCCACTCCTAGCAAGGAGAAGGTAGAGGAGAAACCAATGGTAAAGAAGGGCAAGAAGAAGTTTCAAAAGGCTTTTTGGGCGGACTCAGCTTCAGACTCATCTGAGACTGAAAAAGAAGAAGAAGTCACCAACCTTTGCTTGATGGCAGATAAATCTGAACAATCAGATCAAGAAGAGGTATGTGATTTAACTTATAATGAATTGTTTGAAGTTTTTGAACACATGCATGATGCATATAGGAAAACGAAAAAGATGCATGCTAGTTTAGTTTTAGAATTGGAAGAGCTTAATAAGGAACACGAAATCCTTAGGAAAGATCATGCTTTAATTGATAGCAACCACATAAAACTACTTGATGAATATGATGACTTGAATAAAAATTTTGAGAATTTAAAATCATCCTATGCTGAACTTGAAAAAGAATTTAAGAAATTTAAGGATGAATCTGAGAGCAAGACATATAGAATCAATTATACAAATCGAATCTTGGAGGATATGAATTCATTTTACAAACTTACTATAAGAGCTCTCGAGGATAATAGGAACCCCCCTAAACTTGAAGATTTTACAAATCCTAAATATTATCCTAAATTCATGAAATCCCTTAGAAGACAATCATATGAAAGAAAACATAAGAATATTTTTTCTAATGTTAAATGTAACAATTGTGGATTTTTGGGACATATATCTCACACCTGCACTTTAAAGATGAAACCTAATTTGGTGTAGAGAACTAAGATGCATAAACCTAGACATATCACACATGCATCTGATTATAAATTTCATAAAGGTGAACCCAAACTAGTTTGGGTTCCCAGGTCTAACATTTGAGAATTTTGCAGGAATTCTCTCACACAAGACCTCGTGAGAGTATATGGTACCTGGACAGCGGATGTTCTAAGCACATGACTGGAGATACTGCTCAATTCATAACGCTGGAAGCCAGGAGTGGAGGCAAGGTTACACTTGGAGATAATACCACAAAGAAAGTGGTTGGATCAGGTATGATTGGAAATTTGAAAAACTTTTTCATAGACAATGTTTTATTAGTTGAAGGCTTAAAACATAATTTGCTTAGCATAAATCAGCTATGTGATAAGGGCTATAATGTAAAAATTTTACCTACTAGCTGCATAATTAGCCTAAATGGGAAAATTGTTTTAAATGGAAAAAGGGTGAACAATGTCTACATGCTAGATTTAAATTGTATTCAATCTCCTACTGCTTTTTGTTTGAAAACTGTTTCTGATGAATCATGGCTTTGGCATAGGAGACTTTGTCATTCTAGTATGAAAAATCTTAGAAAAATTACCCAAAAGAATTTGGTGAGAGGAATACCTAAACTAGACTTTACTAAGGACCATCTGTGTGATGCATGTCAACTAGGAAAACAAGTGAAGTCCTCTTTTAAGTCCAATAAAGATCTTAGGACCAGTAAACCATTAGAAATTCTTCACATGGATCTTTTTGGACCTGTAAGCACGGTAAGTCTAGGAGGAAAGGTATATGGATTTGTTATAGTAGATGATTTTTCAAGATTCACCTGGGTTAAATTTCTTTTTCATAAGAGTGAATCATTTGAGGAATTCAAAAATTTTTCAACTTGGATACAAAGAAAACTAGGATGTGAAATAATTTCTATACAAAGTGATCATGGAGGAGAATTTGAAAATGAAAGATTTGAAGATTTCTGTAAAGAAAAAGGGATTGATCACAATTTTTCTGCACCTAGAACTCCTCAACAAAATGGAGTAGTTGAAAGAAAGAACAGAACATTAATAGAAGCCGCCCGAGCAATGTTAGCAGAATACTCACTTCCTAGATATTTTTGGGCTGAGGCGGTTAGCACTGCATGCTATGTTCTGAATAGGGTGAATGTGAGATCAAATTTGAATAAAACACCCTATGAGTTGCTAAAAGGTAGAACACCAAATTTGTCTCATTTGCATGTATTTGGTTGCAAGGTGTTCATACATAATAATGGAAAATCTGCCTTAGAAAAATTTGATCCAAAATCAGATGAAGGAATTTTTGTTGGATATTCAAGTGTTGGAAATGCTAGCCGACTAGATATTATGTTTAGTGTTTGCTTATGTGCTAGATTTCAATCAGATCCAAAAGAATCACATTTGACAGCAGTAAAAAGGATTTTAAGATATCTACTAGGAACTCAAAACTTAGGAATTTGGTATCCTAAGTTTAGCTCTTCATTTGAAATTATTGGTTACTCAGATTCTGACTTTGCAGGCTGTAGAGTGGATAGGAAAAGCACTTCTGGAACATGTCAATTCATTGGAAATTCATTAGTTTCATGGTCTAGTAGAAAACAAAATTCAGTGGCACTATCTACTGCAGAAGCAGAATACATTGCATTAGGAAGTTGTGTGGCACAAGTACTTTGGCTAAAACAACAGTTGATTGACTTAGGATTAACTATAGGCACTATTCCAATTTATTGTGACAATACTAGTGCTATTTGCATTTCCAAAAATCCTATTCAACATTCTAGAACCAAACACATTGATATAAGGCATCATTTCATAAGGGATCATGTATCCAAAGGAGAAATTGAACTCATACATGTTTCAACTGAAAATCAACTTGCAGACATTTTTACAAAACCTTTAGCCTTTGATACCTTCAGTACTTTAAGAACAAGGCTTGGTGTTATTGATTTGAATGCTTAACCAAAATGTCTTTGCAACATTGATACTTGTTGTGTTTTGTTTTTTTTTATTTTGTGAATTTTGTGTGTTTTTTGAATGAATTGTTTTTGGATTTATGATTTTGTTTTATGTTTTCTGTGTTTTTTGAATGTTTTTTGTTAATTTAAAAAATCAAAATTAAATTTTTTTTGGAGGACATCGTCCAGGACGAAATTGTTTTTGTACGGGACGATGTGTGAAGGAACAGTTTGCGCGAATTTAAACCGTTTTGAGAGCAGTTTTTAATTAGATCGTCTGTACGATATGTAATCGTCCAGGACGAATTTTTTTCTCTCTCAAACGTCGGGACGATTGAATGCAGCGGTTGAGTGGATAAGACAGTTTTTAATACGAACTTCGTCTGTACGAAATTTGTTCGTCTGTACGAACATGTGTCGGTTCATTGTAGGGGACGGTTTTCAAGAGTCATTAAAACGATTCACTTTTTGATCGTCTGCACGAAATTTTTTCGTCTGTACGATCTGTCAAGTCAAAAAGCCTGTACGAAGGGACGCATCGTAAGTTGTGTTGAATACGAAAAGCCGTTACATTTTGGACGAATTGGATCGTCTGTACGAAATTACTTCGTCCAGACGAACGATAATTTTTCGTCCAGGACGAATATTTTCGTCCAGGACGAACGTATCATTTTTCTTTAAATATGAAAGCTTTCAAACTTGACAATCACACTTTCAAACTTCTTTTTCAATCCCTTTCTACATCAAATCAACAATGGCCTCCTCTAGCAAAAGACAAAAGGTTTTGGTGAGGAAACCAAATAGGAATGCCCCAGACAACTTTCTTTCCAAGGCAAATAAGGAATCTTTTTCTCATTTTGCATCTGCAAAAATCACTCCGTCTCGCATTCTTATCCAAACAGAGTTGAAATTTTGGGTATTGCACCTCTTCGCCTCAACCCAATTTCAGTTCATTCTTTCTCTCGTCCACTTCTACAATAAGCAAACCTACCACTACTTTCTAGCCAACATGAGTTTCAATTCTGACCACTCTATCATTAGTTCTTTTGTTTTTAAGAAAAAAGTTGAGATCACCAAGCACGACCTTGGTGCATTTTTAAACTTAAGAACTGAGAGATATAGAGCCCACACCCTAATGTCAGAAACCTCCTTCAAATGGTTTCAAATCAATAGGGTAATTAGAGAAAATGCGATTGACAATCATGTTGCTAGAGTCTCCGGTATGACCCAAGATGCCCGAATCATCCAGCATATCCTTAGATCCTAAATTATTCCTAAAGCTGGTGATAGGATTAACATTACTCCTCTCCTTTCTTGTCTAACTTTTTTAATCATGCAAAGACATCCTATTGATGAAGCCCAACTCATCATAGATCATATCTATGGGCTTTCAGAAATAGGACATGCTGATCAGAAGAGGAAGAAGAACATTTCATTAGGGCACTTAATTACTTATATTTTGGAGAAGAAGTACAATATAGTGCATCCTGATGAAGAATATGAAGAGCCAGTTTACTATAACGATGCATCATTCAGATTGCTCTTCAAGGAGGAAAAAGAAAAAGCACATGCTAGTGCTTCAGAAGAAGAAGAAGAAGAAGAAGGAGTGCAAGCTTCTGCTTCTCAATCAGATTACCAGAATCTGATTGAGAGATTTGATAGACTAGAGACTCACATTGATCAAATATTTGATCAATTTGATGCTCAACTTACGCAGCAGCAACAAGACATTGGTAACATTAAAGATGAAGTTCATGAAATTAATACCAATGTCATGTTGATGGCCTCCTACTTCAATCTCTTTGGCGGCATTCCTCCTCCTCCTCCAGAACAGTAGAATTGTTTTTTATGTGTGTCTGTTGTATTTTTTTTGTTTTGTTTTTGTTTGTTTTGTTTTTATCTTATCTGTGTTATTGTGATTATTTTTATGTTTTTAAGTTCAATGTATTTTTTTTGTGTAATCCGTTCCTTTAATTTTAATGAAAGTTTGTTTCTATTAGATTTGTTTTGAAATGTGGTTAATGTTT
Source organism: Dendrobium huoshanense (assembly GCA_016618105.1). Lineage (NCBI taxonomy): Eukaryota > Viridiplantae > Streptophyta > Magnoliopsida > Asparagales > Orchidaceae > Dendrobium > Dendrobium huoshanense. The sequence continues at coordinate 20,433,228 of CM028354.1, read as the reverse complement.
GTGAATTTCATTAGTATTACTTAATCTACATAGTGCTTAAATTCGATTGTAATTTGAGATTATCTATATTAGAAAATCTAGACTTTCTAAATTTATAATTTGTTTATAACTTGTTGTAATTAGAACTTTTAAATTCATGTCTATTCATTTAGACTACATAAAAGTTAATATTATTATTGCAATTTTGATGTTTTCTTATTTTGTATTTCTATGCTCAAATGATATTTATGCACCTAGAAATATTTGAAATTTTAGATTATAGATTTTGGAAAGAATTGGTCAAATTACTCTTGAACATTGTACAAATGTACAAAAATCAAAAGGAATTCGCAAAAATTTGCAAAGTGAAAAAGATGCACAAAATAAGCCCAACCAAAGAAAAATACACAAAAATGTGCTCCAAAACTTTGAAAAGATGCGCAAAGCGCCACATGAGGTAATTCTCTTCTTTCCAAATTCATTCAATCTCTTAATTCAAATTGATCTTATGTTCATTTATATTATATTGAACTTTGAAATATAGAATTTTTTTTACATCTCTCTTGTAATGATCTTCAATAGTCAAATGTCTAAATTGAATCATGTCTTTGATAAATTCTTCTTACTTACAATGTTATATCATATCTTAAATTTTATGAATTTCTATGATTCACCTAATATCTTTAGTTTAAAATTGCATACCCTATGTCAAATCACAATTTAGATTAAATTTTAAAAATGAATTTCATATAATTATTTACATTTCTTGTCTTTTTCTTCTTCACTTTTTGTTGCTGTCAAAAAGGGGGAGAAATTATTGTGTTTGTGTTTTTTATTTTTTTGTTTTCTATTTTTGATTTCTGTTTGCAAGTTTTTTGTTTGTGTTAAAAACTTAAAAAAAAAAATATTGTTCTTTAATGCCTCCTTATTTTAATGTCTCATCAATTCAGGGGGAGTTTAGGAGATAGGAAAATTATTTAACTTGAAACCTTACAAATAATAATTGTTTTGCCATCATCAAAAAGGGGGAGATTGTTTGAATAGTTGCTATTTGAATGATTTATATTTGTGCAACTTATGTAGTTTTGATGATTCCAAACATTATTGTTCAGATGTATAGTTATCTCCTAACAATTTTAGAAGATTTGCATTTGCTCTTGTGTGTACTAACATTTCAGGAAAATCAGACTCCAGAGTACGAAAACTTCAAATCAAATTCAACATGAGGTATTTTATTTATTTGAAGTTTGCCTTTTCTTTGAATTAATTTTGAAAGTGAGTGATTGTAATTGAGTGAATAAAATCTCACACACACACATAAGGAGATCTTAAAATTTTATACTTATCGTACTGGACGATCTGTCAGTTATCTCCCATAGAGCACTTGGAACGAATAGGAATTTGTTTGAAAAATTTTTCTAAGTCCTATTCGTCCAGGACGAATTTTATTATCGTCCCGGACGATGGGTTCTCTATAAAATTTTCGTCCAGACGAATTTTATCATCGTACGAGGCGACCAGTCCTCTGGAAAATTTTCGTCCAGACGAAAATAAATATCGTACCGGACGATCAGCTCTCTGGAAAATTTTCGTCCAGACGAAAACAAATTATCGTCCGCGGCGATTGGTGCTCTGGAAAATTTTTGTCCAGACGAAATAAATAATCGTCCAGGACGATCGGCTCTCTGGAAAATTTTCGTCCAGACGAACATATTTTCGTCCAAACGATGAACCGATTTAGAACAGTTTTCAGCAGTTTCTAGAACCGACCTTGTAATAACCGTTCGTACTGGACGAACCTAGTTCGTACAGGACGATCAGCTGTACGAAGTCATTTCGTACACATATACAAATTGGGTCGTTTCAGATCGTTTAAGTAAAATCGTCCAGGACGATCCAGGATCGTACAGGACGATCCACTGCGTACAGAATTGAAAACTTGCAGTTTTTGGGCGGTTTTTCATGTCTTTTGTATAAATAGTCCAAATTAGACTGCCACCCAATATCTTTTTGTCATTTGATCTTCGTGCCTCTTGAGAGAATAGCCAAGGTGAGAGTGGAAGAGAGCATTCAAAGGAGGATTCCTACCACTGGAGCGAGAAGGCTTCACTTGGATTACTAAGGTAAGAGTCTCTACTTGTGAAATTGGATTTCTTCACTCTTTTCCTTCTTCCTTTTATATTCTTGTGAGAAGATCAGTCAAGGAGATCTGGTTCTCTGCCGACACTTGGAAAGTGTGAACAGACGAAGGGTTCTCTGCCCACACTAGGAGAGTGTAAAAGGACGAAGGTTCTCTACCTACACTTGGAGAGTGTGAACAGCTGTAGGGTTCTCTACCCACACTAGGAGAGTGTAAAAGGACGACGGTTCTCTGCCAGCACTGTGGATTGTGTAAAAGGACGACGGTTCTCTGCCGCACCGGGTAGTGGTGAAAAGAGTGTTTTGTACAGGCTTCTCCGCCTTGCTGTGGGTGCTAAAGGAGAGTCACTTTGTGGTATTAGTGCAATACTCAGAGGGTGCCTCTGAGGAGAGGATGTAGGTCTGGTTATAGACCGAACCACTATAAATCTGGTGTCATTTACTTTATTGCTTTTACGTTTCCGCACTTTAAATTTCAGTTTTAACAACTCTGTGGTTGAAAAACATTTTTCTACAAACTTTAAAAGAAAATTTTATTTCGGTTCAACTTTATCATTAAGAGGGTTTAAAATTTTTAAAACTACCAATTCACCCCCCTCTTGGTAGCCGTGGGACATTTACTTAGGCTTAACAACCTAATTACTGGACTCAACACTAAACACACAAATCTATGTCGAGCTCAAACTCTAAGGCTATGTTGGGGCACTTTTTTTACAATTTTCTAGTACAAAAATTTCTTAAAAGTAGAAAAAAAAAAACAGTCGCCAAAAGCTATCTCAAATAAAACATAAATCATAAGTTGAGGTCAAAGCTCTAAACCAACAAGGCAGAGGAAATTATATATAATGCAACCACGAATCTTGAACCTCATGCCACTCAAATTCGCGGATGTTTTCTTAGGATATCAACAAATTAAAATGCATTTCGAAGATGAAAGAAGTCAAGCTTTATAATAGATGGAAACGTTTTGCTATATATTATTCAAAATGAAGAATATTAGAGCAATGTACCAAAAATTATTGGACAACCATCTTTAGAATCAAAAAAGAAAAGAACTTAGAGGTTTATGTTGATAACATGCTTGTTAGAAGTCAAAGTGAGGAACAATACCACGATGACATTCCTGAGATAGTCACCTCTTAGACAAAGTATAATATGAAGTGTCTTTTTGGGACATAATGTGACAAATTTTAAGAATACTACATCTAAATCAATGGAATGCATCTAGCTTGATAAAATCCAAATAATTCTATATATGTCTTCAATAGGTCAATCATGGAAATTTGGTAGCTTGTGGAGAAACATGCCAACCTCAGTAAGTACATTCCATAATGAAGAAAAAACATGCTCTAAATGGGTTGGAAAAATATAGAATCTTATTAATATTTAAGAAAAATAATTCATGTCATTACCTTTTCTTGGAGATCCAACACAATAAGATAACCCATTCCTCAATCGAGCATTGAAGAATTCCAATGCTTTTTCACTTGGTAACTTAAAACCAGTAGTTTGTATTGTGTTCAAAATCTTGTTCTTGAAGATGAATGTCAAGTCTTAGATGCTCCTGCTCTCGTTAATTCTAGGCTTTATTTTAGTGGAAGGGTCATCTTGAAAATGTGACAGCTCAAGAGACACTTCCAAGAGTTAGTGATAATGTATTAAAGTACTTTATGGTGCCATTAACTATCCTCATTAAACCTGAGAAATACTTCTTCCTTTTCCATCAAGTATAATTAGTATTTACATATTATTAATAATATTAATAGTCAAATATTATGTATTATACATACTTCAATGATCTAAGTTAACCTTGTCAACACTAAGGAGGAAGGTTTTGCCACTGGCAAAATTAGTAGATGACCTTCAACAATTCTTCTCCCTACATTACTTAGAACATTAGTCTTAGGAAAGTACAGCTTTCATATTGACACTAATCTAAAATAATTAGATAGGTTACATCCATGATTGACACTCCAGTTTTAATAGGGGAGGGAAGCTCATCAATATCACATTCCACTTCAAATTCAACTACATAATAGAAAAAACTTCAATGAAACTCATGGATGGGATCTTAAGATGAGAACATATCATCGCTTTCTTGCCAAACACTTTAGGCTTTAGTTTAGCCATCACTTTTTTAGGACCAACCATTATAAAAGCTATATTTTCCCTTGTTTGACAGTGGTTTTTGCAAACTCTCATATATGCCATTTTAGACAATAAGAATAGGAAATTATAGAACATGTCAAAATGCATGTCTTCTTTGATTGCCTCTTAAGAAAATAAATAATTAGTTAAACATGATTAGTATGAGAAAATCCTTTTTGAAAATTTGGTTTAATTTTTAGTATTTTTTTAAAAATTAGTTTAAATTTAATAAAAAAATCGGCCAAGTTAATGGCAATAAGTATTATTTATTATGATAATTGAAATGAATGAAAGACACACAAATCTTATATATATATATATATATATATATATATATATATATATATATATATATATATATATATATATATATATATATATATATATATATATATATATATATATATATATATATATATATATATATATATATATATATATATATATATATATATATATATATATATATATATTAATTGCGGGGTCCAACGAAGGCGGTCGGCGGCTAGGCGGCGGTCCAACGAAGGTATGGCTGAAGTCCGACGACGGTCGGCGGCCGGGCAGTGGTCTAACGAAGGTCGGGCTGAAGTCTGGTGGCCGGGTAGTGGTTCAACGAAGGCGGTCGGCGGCTAGGCGGTGGTCCGACGAAGGTCGGGCTGAAGTCCGGCGGCCGGGCGGTGGTCCGACGAAGGTGGTCTGCAGCCGCGCGGGGGTCTGACGAAGGTCGGGCTGAAGTCCGGCGGCGGTCGGCGGTCGGGCGGTGGTCCGACGAAGGTCGAGCTGAAGTACGGCGGCGGTCAGCGGCCAGGCGGTGGTCCGACGAAGGTGGTCTGTAGCCGGGCGGTGGTCCAGCGGAGGTCTGCGGCCTGCTCGTGGTCTGATGAAGGTCGGGCTGAAGTCCGGCGGAGGTCGACGTCCGGGCGGTGGTATGACCAAGGCGGTGGTCCGACGAAGGCGGTCGGCGGCCGGGCGGTGGTCTGACGAAGGTCGGGCTGAAGTCCGGCCGCGGTCGGCGGCTGGGCGGTTGTCTGACGATGGCGGTCAGCGGTCGGGCGGTGGTCCGGTGGCGGTCAGCAGCCAGGTGGTGGTGCTAGAGCTCTTGAAGCTTCAGAGCTCCCCCTAATCTCTAGCCAAGGTCCCCTTCATGCAGAGAGTGGGGGTCTATTATAGATTTTCATGAGTGGCACACCCCGTAAATCTAGAGAAGATCCGGGGCAGGTTCAAAGTGCTCAATCGTATGGCTCGCATTGATTCCTCAGATCATAGAGAGTTTTTCTACTGTTTGTGTGCCTTAATGATGTTAGAATTCAGGGATCTTGGGCTCGTTGGATTCGTCTCGCCGAGCCGCTCGATTTGACTATAAGCATGCCATATTTGAAAATCATTTTATTGTCCAAATAATATTGTAACCCTTCCAAATGTGGTACGGGCCCCTGATTCGGACCCATTTGGGCTTGGGTCGGACCAATTTTGGTGTTGTTTGATTTGTCCCTTTTGAGATGTTCAATTTGACTATAAGTTTGCTGAAATTGGAATTCAGATGATCACAAATCTCCAACTTGAATATGTCTCGAGATTCGTGCTCGATCAAAGTAATTTTTGAGGACGTATCAGTTGCTCCCTATTTTTGGACATTGAATCTTATAGTCCAAAAATATATTCATGATTTCAACATTCTACGATCTCAAAGAGTTAATGGAAGTAAAACATGTTAAAAAAGTTTACTCCATAAATTTTCAAATAGCTCAAAACATATCATACATGCTCTTTGGAGCTTTAAAAGTGATAAAAATTTGTGCGAAACAGGTTAAAATCAGACTTCCCAAAACAAATATCTAATTAATTATATACCTAATTAATTAATGTTAATAATTAACTAAAGTCGAGTTAACTAAAGCCCCTATCTTTTTTGCATAGTGATGGATGCATTCTCTTGCCTTTTGGATAATGATAATGCCTTTGTTGCTCCTATGGTGGATGGGATTAGGCTTTCTCATTTGATGTATGCTGACGATCTCCTTATATTTGGCAAAGCAGATGCTTCTAATTGTCAAGTATTATACAGTCTGATTGATTGTTTTTCCATGGCTTCTGGGCTTGAGGTTAATTACCAGAAAAGTACTCTCTTGCTCTCTAAACATTGTCAGAACCCTGAAGAGATCAGCTCTACTCTTCAGATCCCCTCTACTTCCACTTCTATTGCCTACCTTGGGATTCCAATTTCTACTTATAATCCAAAAGTTGCTGATTTCTCTAAATTGATGGAGTCTGTCACTCAAAAGTTATCTGGTTGGAAAGCCAAGGCACTTTCTTTTGCTGGCCGCCTGCAATATATTCGGTTCACAATTTGGAATTCCATTGCCTATTGGATACGAGGTTCGATAATACCTAAAACCATTGCAAAGCAAATCGAGAAATTATGTGCCAAATTTCTTTACTTTGGGGACATTACGGCTTCCAAATTGCATCTTATTTCTTGGAAAGATACATGTAAGCCCAAGGCTAATGGGGGCCTTGGGTTACAGTCTATTCACTCTTTGCAATTTAGTTTTAATTGCTCTCTTATTAAGAGGTTGTACAACTTCAGCAGTCCTCTTGCTTCTTGGCTTTTTCATAAATATGTCTCGCCTTGGAAACCTCACACGATCAAGGCTACTAAATTCTGGAAGAATGTTTGTATTACTGCTCTTAAAGCTAAGGAGAAATTCATTTTTAATCCCTCTAGCAATGGCCCTATTGCGTTATATTGGGATCACTGGTGCAACCGTGCCCTTCTTCAGGACACTGCTGGTTTGAATGAGTTGCTTACTCTTTTTCCTATTAATGCTCGGTTGTCTGTCATTAAGAACGATTATGGTTGGAATCTGCCTCCCATGATTTCTGATTCTATGCTTCCTGCTGTTGGGGGGAATGTTGGACATAATGCTGATTGTCTTGTTTGGGAGGGGGAAAAAGATAATTCTCATAGCAAGTACTATAAATTCCTTTATATGAGTGAGACACTGTGTAATTGGGATCATTTCATTTGGCATAAACATCATTGTCTCAGATTTTCTTCTTTTAGTTGGATGGCTTTAAGGGGCGGTCTTAAAACTGCGGATGTGCTATGCTCTAGAGGAATTACTGCTCCTAATGTATGCTCCCTTTGCCACAATCACCTCGAGAATATATCTCATCTCTTCTTTGAGTGTGATTACTCTTTTTTAGTGATCTCAAATCTTATTCCAACTATGGCGCAGCAATTTTTAAGGCCTAATATTTTGCAAGCTTTTGAATGCCTTAATCATCATTCTAGTACTTTTCGGCACTTTTACTACCTAATCATTTGCTGTGCTATCTATCATCTTTGGAGAGAAAGGAATGATAGGAAATTTGGCAATGTTTCTTCCTCTTCTACTTCTTTATGTCACAAAATTAAAGGTGCTGTGTTAGCTAAATTGCTGAGATGGAAAAATGGTTATGCCTTAATGGAGCTGCTTTGATTGGTGGTTGTTGTTGGTATTATCGGGGCTGTTCTGGGAGGTTTATTAGTTATGCTGAGGTTGATATTTTGCTGGAAACTGCTACTCTATGGCCTTTGTTGTGGCATTGTTCGGACTACAGGATATTTCGGGTTATATCCTTGGTATCCTTTTGGGAGCCAGGAAAACTGCTTCGGGCCCTGAGAGTATTATTGGGGACAATGATGAGTACTGTTGGACCTTTTTCCCCTTGGAGGGTCGTTCTTCGGCAACCAGGGGATTTATTGGAGGCTTTTCATTCATCGGGTTGCCAGTTGGTCAGCAGCCTGAGTCCTCAAAGATTTTGCTTCAATTTCCACTTTTTGGTGCTTAATTAATCGTTTTGTAGGTATTGGGTGGTATAGTTGTGGTTTTTTGGTGCCTGCATAAGTTTTTTGTTTTACTTATGTAGGTTTTGCTTCTTTTCTTTTACAATATTTACTTGTAATGTTTTTTTTTTCTGAATAGAAGATGGGCTAATGCCCCAAAATTTCCCAAAAAAAAAAAATATTTATTTGCCATTATGACGCATGCCATTATTATTTTATATATATATATATATATATATATATATATATATATATATATAAAATAGTTATATTAAGTTATAAACTATTACTTCTTACGGAAGTCATTACATATATATGAAGTATTTAATACATAAGGCGGCTACAGTAATTGAGGCGAGATTTTCTTTTTATAACAAATTTGATTAATTAAATCTTTTAATAGTATAATACTATTTTTAGCTCAAATAAAATTCGAAAATTCTGAAAAAACCCTTTAAAAAATCGAGGGTCTTTTCTTGAATGGAAACAATTAATTTTCTGCATATTTATTTTATTTTTAAATGAATTGCTCTTCATTTATTTCCTATTTCATGTTTTCAACAATAGGAAAGTATTTAATTTTGGCCATTAAAAAATTCCAAAAATTAATTAAAAAATAGAAATTTGGCCCTCAAACCTCCCCTGAAAAAACTATAAATACCCACTCAGGGGCTAGGGAGAAGGCACCACTTCTCTCTAATCGGTTTCAAAATTTCTCATACAAAGTTAGGAGAAGTCGGATTGGCAAAAATAAAACTTTTTGGGCGGCTACGATCAAGACCTGGTACTTTTACGCAAGCTCCAGTTCACTCCCAGCGGAGGAAAAACTATCCGGCAAGAGTTTGAATACCAGAGGCGGCGATCAAAGCCCGTGACTCTTACGCAGGCTCAAGTTCACTCCCATTGGAGGAAAAACTGTCCGGCAAGAGTTTAAATACCGGAGGCGGTGATCAAGGCCCGGTACTCTTACGCAGGCTCCAGTTCCCTCCCATTGGGGGAAAAATTGTTCGACAAGAGTTTAAATACCGGCGGAGGAGATCAAGGCCCGATACTCTTACGCATGCTCCAGTTACTCCCACTGAGGAAAAAATTGTCTAGCAAGAGTTTAAATACCGGAGGCGGCGATCAAGGCTCGATACTCTTACGCAGGCTCCCGTTCACTCCCATTGGGGGAAAAATTGTCCGGCAAGAGTTTAAATACCAGCGGCGGTGATCAAGGCCCGGTACTCTTACGCAGGCTCCAGTTCACTCCCATTGGGTGAAAAACTGTCTGGCAAGAGTTTAAATACCGGAGGCGGCGATCAAGGCCCGGTACTCTTACGCAGGCTCCAGTTCACTCCCATTGGGGGAAAAACTGTTCGACAAGAGTTTAAATACCGGCGGCGGAGATCAAGGCCCGATACTCTTACGCATGCTCCAGTTACTCCCACTGAGGAAAAAACTGTCTGGCAAGAGTTTAAATACCGGAGGCGGCGATCAAGGCCCGATACTCTTACGCAGGCTCCCGTTCACTCCCATTGGGGGAAAAACTGTCCGGCAAGAGTTTAAATACCAGCGGCGGTGATCAAGGCCCGGTACTCTTACGCAAGCTCCAGTTCACTCCCATTGGGTGAAAAACTATATGGCAAGAGTTTAAATACCGGAGGCGGCGATCAAGGCCCGGTACTCTTATGCAGGCTCCAGTTCACTCCCACTGGGGGAAAAACTGTCCGGCAAGAGTTTAAATACCGGAGGTGGCGATCAAGGCCCGGTACTCTTACGCAGACTCTAGTTTACTCCCAATGAAAAAAAAATTGTCCGGCAAGAGTTTAAATACTGGAGGCGGTCGAGACCCGGTGGTAGCAGTTTTCCCCTGTTGGGAGGAGAATGTTGTCCACCAGAGCTGAGGGTGCCTTGAATGGTGCACAAAAAGGTGGTCATGTCGCATCTAATATGAGGCGAGCTTCAAAGAACCAAGAAGACCTTCCAGGTATATTCTTTCTCCCTTCTTCTCACTTTCTTATCCTCGTCGTATTATTCATTCATTTATGTATGCTCCTCCAATCGATAGGTCGCTAGATGCGTTATATGTTATTCCTTTTACCCATAAAGTGATTGAGCCGGTGCGAGCTCCTCGAACTACGGAGGTTGATGAGGGTAGGAGATCAATGATGCCCAATGACTTAGTGATGGCTACTCCTAAAGAGTCTGATCGACCACGATATCCTCCAAGTGGATTTATCACCATGTATGAGATAATGTTGCGGGTGGAGGCCGGGCAGAAGTCTGACAAAAGTCCCACGATAGGAAGAAGTCTAAAGAGGGTCCGTCGACAGTCAATAGAGTATATGTTAATAGAATCCGCCAAAGATATCTGACTTATCTGGGGTTGAATGTCAGAGCCCTTACTCGATGACGTTAGCCCATATATAATAGGTTGAAAAAATCCACCAAGGATGTATGACCTATTCGAGGTTGTATGTTGGAGCTCTACTCGATGACGTTAACCTGTGTGGAAGAGGTCGAGAGAATTCACCAAGGATGTAAGACCTATCTGAGGTTGTATTTCAGAGGCCTGCTCGATGACGTTAGCCTGTGTTGAATAGGTCGAGAGAATCCACCAATGATGTAAGACCTATCCGAGGTTGTATGTCAGAGCCCTGCTCGATGACGTTAACCTATGTGGAAGAGGTGGAGAGAATCCACCAAGGATGTAAGACCTATCCGAGGTTGTATGTCAGAGCCCTACTCGATGACGTTAACCAACATGGAAGAGGTCGAGAGAATCCCCATAGGATTGATCATCCAGTGATTGAGACACAATAAATAGTGTATATTTCTCGAATCAAGGATAATGAGATTATATCCATCGATAGTTTTTATTGTTAATAAATTGAATAACATTACTATATTATGTAATATAACAAGTCTTCCCTAGTATGACTTAGGGATATATAAATTACACCGTACTCAACACATAAGATATACGTACGGGGAGAACACAATATTTAACTTAGAAGAAAATATCAGGAATATCAAAGTGACAGCCTATTTGATATAAAAGAGACACGATAAAGTAGGACAAGTACTATTACTAACATAAATGCATAAAGTGCACGATCATTTAATCTCACAAACTATTTAAATATTATTCAACGGTTGTCTCCCATGTCATTGATTCCCCCCCCCCCCCCCCCCAGTGGGACCAGTTTCATCCCGAACAAGTGAGTTTTGGATGAATTGCCTGAGATATCCTCGTCAGATTAGCCTCTCAATCTCATCCATGAGTTGTTTGCAAGCTTCAGTAGCGTGCCCATGACTACGGTGGAAATGACAGTATTGATTCTAATTTCATGTATTCGACTTCAAAGGATTAGGCCACTTAATATTTTTTTGGTCTCGAATGGCCAACAATACATTGGTTTGAGATGCATTGAGAGGTGTATATTCTTCTTCTTGTTGAAACTCTTGTCGTGGCAATGGAGGTCTAGGAGGCAGGCTATTCTTCCATTGCTTCTTTTGCTGCGAGAATGAGTTATCTACTCCTGATGTATTTTTGTGTTTCCCATTTGTTTGCTCAAATTGCTTTCTATGGGCATTGGTGGCTTCGTCTGCTGAGACTTTGCCTCGACACGGTGAATCAAGTCAGCATATGAATGGACCGTGTCATGCATGAGGGCGGAGTAAAAAGGGCCAGGACGAAGTCCTCCAAGAAAAACTCCCCTAAGTAATTCAGGATCCACTCTAGGAATTTGTCAGGCTTCCGTTGAAAATCTTTGAAAATATTCTTTGGGAGATTCACGCTCATTCTAATGTAACCAAGAGAGATGGGAGGAGTCTTTAACCATTCTTTGGTTGGCGACAAATTGTTCGACAAATATTTTAGCCAATTTAACAAATAGAGGAATGGACCGGGCAGGCAGTGAATAGAACCGTGTCCGAGCTTGCCCTTTTAGGGTGGCAGGAAAAACTTGGCAGAGTATCGCATCCGAAGCCCATTGGATATGCATAATGGTGAGATAGTGATCGATAAGCTCATAGGGGTCCGATGTTCCATCGTAAGTATCTATACTCTGAAGTTTGAATCCTGCCGGAATGGGGTGTCAGAGGACAACTTCAGTAAAGGCTTATGACTCTTGAAAGTCTCGTTGATGAAGAGATTGTCTTATATCTCATGTGGGGAACTCCTCTCGGATTAGCCTCCACAATTCATGCCTAGGGTATTACGGGGGAGTTCAATGATGTGCTGTTGGGCTAAGTCATTGGGGACTTTCGGAGGAATGTGATGCTGGCGACCTGTGCACGAAGGATGGGTAGAGCTTGCCGTGTCAGCAAGCTCATTCTCTGGACGTGTTGGAGGGCGCATCCTTGGCGGAGGAAGGGGAACCTCGACATGAAGAACATCTTCAAATCCTGGCGGGTCTCGAGGGAGAAGAATATCTTCTTGGGGTGCTAGTGCCGGTCCTCGAGTCTCTCGTAAGAGTTAAAGGATCTCATTCTGAGACTCCTCCATCTTTATGATACGCTCTTCCAAGGATGGCCCTGAAGTCCCTTCTCCGGCAGGATTTTGACCACCGGAGTGAAAAGAGGAAGACGTCTGTCGACCCTGATTCAGGGATTGATTTCTAGATTAAAGTGAATTAGAGCGGGAGGCTCCCATAATGCGATGGTTACGCTTGTTGGACATTGGAGGAGTACTTAAGATAGTGGGATTGACTGTTCCCACAGACGGCGTCAAACTGTTGCGGGCTTGAATATACGCGGCGATAGAGTTTTAACTATACGTCTTAGCTTTGTATGGATATCTAGCTCTCACACAGAAAATACAAGATTTTTTACGTGAAAAACCCGAAGAGGGAAAAACCCTGGGGCCTCTCCCAGGTGAAAAGATTCCACTAAACTTGAGTGAACTATAAGGGTTTTCCCGTCCCTCGATTTAGAGGTGGTCAGATTATAGTAATTTGAAGAGCTAGTCAAAGGACCGATGACGGTCGAATGAAAATCCGATGGCTTTTGTGCAGAAGTTTGGCTGAGAATGAAATATCCGACGAATGTCTGGCGGTGAACGGCAACCAGGAGATGGTCTAGCGATGGTCGGGCTAAAGTCCAACGGCGGTCGGCAGCCGGTCGGTGGTTCAGTGATGGTCAGCGATCGGGCGATGGTTCGATTAAGGTCAGGCAGAAGTCTGACGGTGGCCAGCGGCCGGACGGCGGTCCGGCGATGGTCAGAGGCTGGGCGGCGGTCCGGCAATGGTCGACGGCCGGGCGATGGTCCGATGAAGATCGGGCCGAAGTCCGGTGGCGGTCGGCGGCCGGGCGGTGGTCCAACAGTGGTCGGCAGTCGAGCGGTGGTCCGACGTAGGTCGGGCTGAAGTCCGGTGGTGTTCGACAGCCGGGCGGTGGTCCGACGTATGTCGTGCTGAAGTCCGGTGGCGGTCGGTGACCGGGAGGTGGTTCGGTGACGGTCGACAGCCTGGAGGTGGTCCGACATAGGTCAGGCTAAACTTCGGCGACGGTCGGTGGCTGGGCGGTGGTCCGACGAAGGTCGGGCTGAAGTCCGGCTGTGGTCAGCGGCTGGGCAATGGTCCAACGAAGGCGATTGGTGGCTAGGTGGTGGTCCGACGAAGGTATGGCTGAATTCCGGCGACGGTCGGAGGCTGGGCGGTGGTCCGACGAAGGTCGGGCTGAAGTCCGGCGGCGGTCGGCGGCCGGGCGGTGGTTCAATGAAGGCGGTCAGCGGCTAGGCGGTGGTCCAACAAAGGTTGGGCTAAAGTCTGGAGGCGGTCGGCGGCCAAGCGATGGTCCAACGAAGGTCGGGCTGAAGTCCGGAGGCGGTCGGTTACCGGGGGGTGGTCCGACGAAGGTCGGGCTGAAGTCCGGTGGCGGTCGGCGGCTAGGCGGTGGTCCGACGAAGGCGGTCGGCGGCCGGGCAGTGGTCCGGTGGCGGTCGGCAGCCAGGCGGTGGTGCTAGAGCTCTTGAAGCTTCAGAGTTCCCCTAATCTCCATCCAAGGTCCCCTTCATGCAGAGAGTGGGGATCTATTTATAAAGTTTCATGAGTGGCACACCCCGTAAATCTAGAGAAGATTCGTGGCAAGTTCAGAGTGCTCCATCGTATGGCTCGCATTGATTGCTCCGATCTTAGAGAGTTTTTCAATTGTTTGTGTGCCTTAACGATGTTAGAATTCAGAGATCTTGGGCTCGTTGGATTCGTCTCGCCAAGCCGCTCGGTTTGACTATAAGCATGCCATATTTGGAAATCATTTTATTGTCCTAATAATACTTTAACCCTTCCAAATGTGGTACGGGCCCCTGATCCGAACCCATTTGGGCTTGAGTCGGACCAATTTTGGTGTTGTTTGATTTGTCCCTTTGAGATGTTCAATTTGACTATAAGTTTGCTGAAATTGGAATTCAGATGATCACAAATCTCCAACTTGAATATGCCTCGAGATTCATGCTCGGTCAAAGTAATTTTTGAGGACGTATCAATATATATATATATATATATATATATATATATATATATATATATATATATATATATATATATATATTTGATATCCTAAACACACAAATCTATGTCGAGCTCAAACTCTAAGGCTATGTTGGGACAAATTTTCTACAGTTTTTCTAGTACAAAATTTTCTTAAAAGTAAAAAAATAAAAAAACAATCACCAAAAGCTATCTCAAATAAAGCCTAAATCATAAGTTGATGTCAAAGCTCTAAACCAACAAGGCAGAGAAAATTATATATAATGCAACCATGAATCTTGAACCTCATGCGACTCAAATTCACGGATGTTTTCTTAGGATATCAACAAATTAAAATGCATTTCGAAGATGAAAGAAGACGAGATTTATAATAGATGGAAATGTTTTGCTGTATATTATTCAAAATGAAGAATATTGGAGCAATGTACCAAAAATAATTGGATAAGCATCTTTAGAATAAAAAAAGAAAAGAACTTAGAGGTTTATGTTGATAACATGGTTGTTAGAAGTCAAAGTGAGGAACAATACCACAATGACATTCCTGAGATAGTCACCTCTTATACAAAGTATAATATGAAGTAAAGTTTAATGAAGTGCCTTTTTGGGACATAATGTGACAAATTTTAAGAATACTACATCTAGATCATTGGAGTGCATCTAGCTTGATAAAATCCAAATAATTCTAGATATGTCTTCAATAGGTCAATCATGGAAATTTGGTAGCTTGCGGAAAAACATGCCAACCTCGGTAAGTACATCCCATAATGAAGAAAATGCATGCTCTAAATGGGTTGGAGCAATATAGAATCTTATTAATATTTAAGAAAAACAATTCATGTCATTACCTTTTCTTGGAGATCCAACACAATAAGATAACCCATTCCTCAATCGAGCATTGAGGAATTCCAATGCTTTTTCCCTTGGTAACTTAAAACCAATAGTTTGTATTGTGTTCAAAATCATGTTCTTGAAGATGAATGCCAAGTCTTAGATGCTCTTCTTATCGCTAATTCTAGGCTTTGTTTTAGTGGAAGGGTCATCTTGAAAATGTGATAGCTCAAGAGACACTTCCAAGAGTTAGTGATAATGTATTAAGTACCTTCTGGTGCCATTAAATTATCCTCATTAAACCTGAGAAATACTTCTTCCTTTTCCATCAAGTATAATTAGTATTTACATATTATTAATAATATTAATAGTCAAATATTATGTATTATACATACTTCAATGATCTCAATTAACCTTGTCAACACTAAGGAGGAAGGTTTTGCCACTGGCAAAATTAGTAGATGACCTTCAACAATTCTTCTCCCTACATTACTTAGAACATTAGTCTTAGGAAAGTATCACCTTCATATTGACACTAATCTAAAATAATAAGATGGGTTACATCCATGATTGACACTCCAATTTTAATAGGGAAGGGAAGCTCATCAATATCACATTCCACTTCAAATTCAACTACATAATAGAAAAAACTTCAATGAAACTCATGGATGGGATCTTAAGATGAGAACATATCATCATTTTCTTTCCAAACACTTTAGGCTTTAGTTTAGCCATCACTTTTTCAGGACCAACCATTATAAAAGCTATATATTCCCTTGTTTGACAGTGGTTTTTGTAAACTCTCATATATGCCATTTTAGACAATAAGAATAGGAAATTATAGAACATGTCAAAATGCATGTCTTCTTTGATTGCCTCTCAAAAATAATTGACAATGTCTTTAGAACTTTAATAAGGCTTCCACAATTGTGACACTAATTCTTGAATTTCCATAAAACTTTCACACCATCAAGATTCTACTTAGAGATCATAGATAGGGGCCGACAATACCAAAGCAAGCTATTTGAATCTTGGGGTTGTTAATGACTTTAGGAGTTAGAAACACCATAGCTCGACAACCCTAACTTCCAATCCATTTTTTCAAATCTCATGGGTTAATCTTAATCTTCCTGAAGTTAGAAACCTCAAAGATTATGGGGAATCCCCATCCCTTTTCAAAAGGAGCAATTAATTATATACTAGAATCTTTTTAAGAAGTTGATAGCCCTACCATGCTTAGATAGGAAGTTTACACCAAGAAATAAGATATGTTATTAAGACTTCTCATGCTAAACATATGTAAGAATATCTTCATTAAACAAGCTACTTCATACTTCTCAATGAATCATAATAATCCTTTGAATGATTGTGTATCTATTCAATGAAATTTAAAAAGGGTCAATAATTGGATGGGTAAGTAAATATGAGATATCATCTGTTGATATGATCTTCAATCCTAGTTGAAAAAATTAATAATACAAATTCCTTTTGGGCCATAAATAAAGTTAGGGCACCTCTTTTGTGGGTTTAGACTCATACCCTTCAATAACACCATATTTCTTTTTCAAATATTTTCAAAGAATTAAATTTCACCTCAAGAGGGGTAATTAACTTTTTGTCACACCCCAAAATCAAAATCTAATTTGAAAGAAATGTCTATTTTAGATTTCTAATTATCTATCAGAGCCACTAATTATCATCCATATAAAAACGTCCTTTCATTTTCATATTCTCAAAACAAGTATATTTCATTTCATCTTTCAAAAATCATTTATAATAATCATGAATATATTTTTCAAATCATTCTACCTTAATACACTTTTATGATTACAAATTAAATAAATAATACAAAAAAAACCATCAGAATCTGATCAACCTCACTTCATTTAGTCCTTACCCTTTTCTAAAATCATGTAAAAGATGCATAATAAGTAGAAGCATTATAGGTTATCTAAACCTACCAATGCACCGAATGCATGACAAGCAAGGTAATATAAATGTAATTATTAAAATCAATAAAAGAGCATGATTTTTATGGATTCATATGCATAAGAACATATTAATATGAATAATAGTGGCCAACAAGAATAGCATCAATTAGTATGAATCATAATCATAAAAGTGATTAGTAATTTTTTACTCAGTTGTATATATACCAACTTATCAAAAACAACGCTATAGTGAAAGTATCATAGGAATCATGTTTAGTAATATAATGCATGACAATATCATGAATTTCACATAAATATTATTTATATATCCTATCATGTCATCTATGTAGCATATATCAATCTCATGTATAAGGTGTATCACATATATGTATCTACATCAATGTCATTATGCATCATGTTCATGTATCATATCATATATCATATAGTTTATGTCTCATATAACTTAGGCATATTTATGTTATTTAAAGTCATTATGTTATGTATGCATATACAAATTCATCTTTATTCAAGTTAGAACATCCAATTAATCATATATCATTTTCTTTTTTTTTTATCATATCTTGTCATGACATGTCACATGTCAGTATATCAATCAACTATCTTGTAAGAGTCATCACTTCTACCCATAAGTATATCTTTTCATCTTATAAATGTCTATCTTCTATCTTGTATTGGGATTACACCATAAAGCCATAATTTAAAGAAAAGTTCATTAGCCTACCCTCTTGTAGAAGGTATTTTGCTCTGTCAATTTGAATCAATCTATAACTAGCAAGCCTTTCTTGCATCTCACACCAATGTAATATCTTACATGCAATGTATATCATGTGTATCTTATACAATTTAACATGTAGATCATTTTAACATTATGCTATCAATATATATTCCTATCATTGTACTTATTTTAATGCACATGTTATTTCAGGAAAACAGTATCATATGCATGTAATGTCAAGCTTAATGTGATAGATGTATTGAACCTAATGTATTTACATGTATGTTTTTATTATCTAGAAAAGTTAAAATATTGTATATGCAATTCTATCATATGAAAATACAAGATGATCGTAACAAAATATGTAGATTAATTATATCTATCATATATCAAAAGTTACTTGATGAAAGTTTATTAAATTAGAAGATATTATATTTTAACCAAATTTAGGAGATATAAAAAACCAAAACTCAAAATTATTGAAAACATAAATAAGTTTCAAGGTACCTACCACAATTAGAGCAACTTTCACAATTGGGAGAATGAATTGAAAAGGAGTAGCTTTCTTTCTCTTTTCTCTCCTCTCCTCTCTGTCCTCCTCTTCCCCCTTCTCTCCACTCTTCTCTTCCTCTCCTTCTATATCAATAACCCAATTGGAGAATGGGGGAGGTATGTCTTAGGGTATTAATTAAGGTAGTGGATTAGGATATTTAAAAATAAATTTTCACATCCAGTGTCACAATGCTCCAGACTACAACACCGTAGTTCTCCCCTTAAATACCTTAAACCTGAGAATTCAATGCCATAAAACCCAACTCCAGTGCTACTACACCCGCACAACTAGACTCAAATTACAGAGGACCAGCACCACTGCGCTTGTAAAGCATAGGGCCACAACACTCTCACATAGATTTAAATGCACACAAGAATTTTCTTATGGATCATCTAAAAATTATTAATGAGCCTTTTCATGCTAAAATTAAGATCATTACAAAGTTCACCATAATTAAATTGGGGTACAATGTTGAAATTATCCTCAAAAGATTGAGGTCAACATCTTCTTTTGCTAAAAATAGGTTGAAGAATGCAGTGATCAAATCAACATGACAAGATGATTTTGAAAGATAAAGCAACTAAAATACAAATGCAATATTTACATTTAAGGCTTTGCAATACTTGGGCAGCACGCACATGGTATTATGTTGATACAAAAATTTTGTATTAATGCCATAATCATGAAAAAATAATAAATTCCAACTATTGAAAAATTGCATGATTAAATTTGAGTAAGTATCATAGCTTTTGTTAATAATAATAATAATAATAATAATAATAATAATAATATTATTATTATTATTATTATTATTATTATTATTATTATTATTATTATTATTATTATTATTATTATTATTATTATTATTATTATTTTCTTATTCTTTCTAAATACTCATTATTATATTTAACAATATACTTGTGATCTTAGGTCTGACATCTCCATCTCATACCTAAGTATTTCTATATCTAAAGACTTTTTTATTTTTTTGCTTGCCCCTTATTATCTGCCCCCAAAGATTATGTTGTATCTAACTCAATCAAAGTCATAAAAGATGACAATAATATGGACAAATACATTAGTTCAATATAAAAATTCATTAAATAGTTTTTCATTCTTAATGAAAAGGAAATTCATAGTTCAACCATTGCATTAATTTTTTAAACCCAATAGACAATATTCTCATTCTTTTTTAACCATTCATAACTTTTCTAATGATGGTGACACCTACTTTGTTCACTAATATTACTCTTATGCTTACCTATAGGACTTCTTTCTTCTACTTCTAAAGGCATGATACAATCACACAAAGGTAACCCAGGCATCAAACTTCTTCCTTTAGATTGTGATGACCAGTCAGGACTGTCTCTTGATTGAAGAATGTTCAAACTGAGTTCGACATCTCGAGCTCTTGGAAGGCACCTCAACTAGTGTAGCATATTGAGATCAAGCGGAATGGAAGCGAGGAACTCAAACTCAAACAAGGATGTCATTCATAATATTCATAATCATGACTACAACTGCTCGATCAATCAATACAGATGTGTTTCAATACTTGGAGCATGTCACCATTAGAATTCCAAATTCATTATATTCGACCTTTATTCTACAAAAATAAATATATTCGATAGGACCTATAAGTAACAATCTACCTGCCAACTTGACCAATGCAGTTATTCATAAAAAAGACTCAACCTTACACTCAATCGATGAAACAATCCCATTGATTCAATATAATAAAGATTTAACTTGCATTTAAACTTTATAAACATCAATATGCTTTCTTTAAAATAATAATTTTATTTAAAAATAAAATTACACATTTTACAATATAATTTTTATTTACCTTGCAATCACATAACCTCTTAGCCATATCCATTAATGACCTATCAATATTAGTAAGTTCATTAAATTCAGAGAAAAGACTCCATTCCTCATACCCCTTTGCCAAACTTTTGACACACACCTTCAATTCGAAAAAAGCTTTCATAAATGTGTTGTTCTCAAGAATTTATTCAGGCTTATTTCATGATTGCTAAAATCTATATGATCAAAAATATTATTACAAATGTATCATATTGACAATATAATATTACAAATTTACCATAGCAGAATTCCTCACAAATTATAAACTGAATGATTTCTCTAAATCATTTATATAATGATGGAGTTATTAATGCTGAAATTAAATGCTTGTTTTTCTATATTTAATCAAACAAAAAGCTGGACCCGTGACTTCTGTCAATATAGGTAGGACTCCTAATTAACTTCCATCACCATCTGCCAGTTGCAATAATTAAATGCTTTTTCAATATTAATTATATGCCCCTATTTTTCTTTAAAAAATATTAATTATCGATTTTCATTAGTTTAATTGAAAATGATTTTAAATATATATATATATATAGTTCATCTTAGTATTTAGTTGTGAGACTTCTAATTAAAATATTAATGAATTATATGTGATAGTTTATTGTTAAATTTGTTCAAATATATAGTTTATTGTGAACAAAATTATATATATAATAATAAGCTCTAAATCATGTGTTGAATATTTCTTCTCATACCATTTCAACTACCTGGAAGCATAGGCTATAACTTTCTCATGTTGCATCAAAATAAATCCCTATCCCTTCACTAAAGCAATATTGAATACCTGGAATCCCTCTATACTCAATGGGATGGCCAAAATTGAAGCGGATGTTAAGGAATTGCTCAACTAACTATAAATATAATTATAAATTGATCCAAATAAGCCTTGAAGATTATATTTATCAAATTCATAAAGAATGTAGGCGTATTAATCACCTTAAAAGGCATGATTAAGAACACATACTCCCCATATTTGGTACTAAATACAGTCTTTGCGATATCTACTTTTTCACCTTCAATTGATAATACCCACATCTCAAATTAATCTTAAATAATACATATGATTCTACAAGTTAATCAAACAAGTCATCAATCCTAGGTAGAGGATAATTGTTCATAGTTGTAACCTTATTCACATAAATATAATAGGTGCTTCTCATGGAGATATACTGGGATGAAAAATCCTCTGCTAGCTAACTCATGAAGCTACACCTTTAATTATTATAAGTCCTTGGGTGTCATCTAATACATAACCTTAAATATTAGAGTAGAACATGAGCATTGATGCTAAGCTCAATATCTATATCATGCGGTAAACTCACTAGTTTCTCAGGAAAGACAAAAATAATTTCACACTATCAAGATAACATGAAAAGGTCTATATTATATTCTTCTTTCTAAAATATATGCCAGAAATAAAATACAACCTTTCTTCCATAATTTAACTACTTTGATAACAAATATCAACAAGATAGAACTCCCTTAACTTTGTGAAACAATTATCTCTTACTACCCAAAATAAAGTAACCCTCAATCTGGGTTCTATATAAACTCAGCCAATTCATACCTTGAATAACTTCAAACTCAAGAGATATACAGAAATATAAGACCAGATTTTCACTTCCTATGAGATATCTCTAAGTCACAAAAATACATTGTACTAGCTATCATACCATCCCCAGTCGATAAAATAACAAATAAAGAAGTAGGTAATAATACTTGAGAAAAATATAACAAGTCAAAGTATCTCTTAAAAATGGAAAAATGTCTAGTTTCAAAATCCAACAAAATATTATAAGACATATCAGAAATATAGTTTATACCTATAATCACATCTAGAGCATCTCTGACCTCATGTTGAGTCAAAATTTATACACATGCCTGAATTGGAGTTGAAGTAACTGAACTATTAGAAACCCTCTAACCACTACCAGACAAACTCCCAGCCATAGAACCACCACTTCTACTAGAATATCTCTTAGTAAATAAACATGGCAGAACTTTCCTTAGTCTCCGAACAAGTTTAATAGGTCTATCAACTTTAGCCCTATAACATATATCAAGTTTTTCTTATAGGCACTTAGCTACCCTATGTCCAATCTAATCGCAAAAGAAATACTAACCTGTCATTCAATAGCACTATCTTTAACACCTATAGAAATAGTGCACCATTTTACCTGTTTTAATCTAGTTTATAAAGAGGTAAATCTTTTAATTTCTATAATTGAACCCTTTGCATATATCTATGAATATTCTTTATCCATATGAATATTTGATCTATTCTAGAGGTGGTCATAGGGGGTTGGTGTGCATAATTAGGTAATCTAGAATTTTTTTCTCTAGGGCATTGTGGTGCTAGGGTAGGTGGTGCATGGCTTTCATCTCTCTATCTTTTATCCAAATTAATTTAGGTGATATAACACTACGACACATTGCTCTTCTAGTGGGAGAACTATAATACGCACAATCAGTCGTCATGGAGCTGGGCTTATTTTGTAGATAAATATCCATTATCATTATTTTTAAATTCCATTTATCATTTGAAGGTAGCTAAGTAGAGACATAGATAGGAAGAATCTAGTGAGAGAAAGCTAGGGTTTAGGTGATTTCAGTAATTTTTTTGCTGTCAGTTTTGTTCTAAAAGATGCTATGATCAATGTAAGTTATATTTTAACTATCTCAATTTTCGAAATACAAATCTTTAAAAAAATTTGCATTTAACTTATAAATTTGTATTACAAAATGTTGATAACTTTGTACCCACAAAATTTTCATTGTATAACTTTTTGTATGTCATAGAGCTAGTCATTATGGACATTTATCTATTTTTTCAGGAAAATTTTATCAGGTAAATTAAAAAGTATACCCTTTTATTTAACTAAAAGATATAATTCTGATTCCAAAAAATAATATTGCAATATAATTAAAGGTTCCAAAAAATGTTTTGTGCAATCTCTAATACTTTGGTGACTTTCTAAGAGTGTAAAATTATGTTAATGGTAATTTTTCTTATCGGACAATTCTATAAAAAAAAAAAATTCAGTTATTTACATTTCTTTAATTCACTTTTATGTCATATATGTTTTTTTTTTTTTACTTGAAAGTGCGATTCTAAGGAGATCTTTTATGTGGTGGAAGTTATGTTCTCATGCTAAACACACATTAAGTTCTATTATAGTACTAAAAGCACTAGAAGTAATGAGGGCTTGTTTTTAAGAATTTTTTATATGTATTAGGTATTGGGAGTCATAAGGAACAATTTTTTAATAAGCTAGCACGAGAGTCATAAGGGCTTATTTCATATGTAGGTCAAAGGGTCTAAGGGAAGTAAGTTATTTTTTGCTCTAATATATGAAGTACTTATTGATTTACTTTTAGTGTATAGTATGTTTTATTTTAATAACTATAAGATTGTACCTTATAGATGTATATTGACTAAATATGAGTGAGGTAACTATTAAAAATAAGTATTCCTTACATAGAATTGATAACTTATTTGATCAATTGGATGGTTGTTCTCTGTTTTTTAAGATCAACATATGATTTTGCTACATTTACATCAGCTAAAGCTAAAGGAGGAGGATATGGTGAAGACTATATTTAGCTTGAGGTACGGGCATTATGAGTTTTTAGAAATATTATTTATAGTGATTAATTCCTTATCAGGCTTCATGGATTTGATGAATAGGAATTTCATGAAGTATTTGGATCAAGTTTTGATAGTTTTTATAGTTGCTATTTTGATTTATTTCATATCCAAGGATAAGCATGCAACACACTTGAGGACTGCTCTACAGATTTTTAGGATGCATTAATTATATGCTAAATTCTCAAAGTGGGTTTTAGTTAAAAAGCATTACATTTTTGGGACACATAATGAGCAGTGCATGTATTTCAATAAATCCTCAAAAGGTTCAAGTTATTTTTGATTAGCCAATGCCTACTATAGTTTATGAGATGTGTAGTTTCTTAAGCTTTATTAGTTACTATCAAAAGTTTGTTTAGGGGGTTTCTAGAATTTTGTTTTCATTAACAAGACTGTCTCAGAAATCATTAGCTTTTGTATAGAATCCAGAGTCTAAAGAGAGTTTCAAGATATTGAAGGGTCAATTGACTTCTGCTCATATTCTGACTATTCCTTCATGTACATATGGGTTTCAGGTTAATGGAGCTTCCCCAAAAGGATTAGGATGCATGATGATATAATATGATAGATTTATTGCATAAGCATCTCAGTAGTTGAAATCATATGAGCATAACTACCCGATACATAATCTGGAGTTCATTTTTGTTGGATTTGCTTTAAACATTTAGAAGCATTACTTGCATGCAGTTAAATATGAGATTTTTACTAATCAATAAAGTTTGAATTTATTTTAGCTCAAAATTATCTGAATTTGGGGTAAATAATATGGCTTGAGTTTATCAAGGATTGTGATATATCTATTCAATATTAGCTTGGTAATGTGAATGTAGTAGCAGTTGTTTTGAGTGGGATCAAAGTCTTTGAGCACTTCTCTTTCATTGCTCACTTTTATAGACTTATTTTTTTAAGATTTGGAGTAGCTAGAGATTGATGTAATATCTATTGATATTGATTCATGTTGGTTGACTTAGATAATTATTTAGCCTACCTTCATGAAAGAAGTTTGAAAGCTCATAAGTCAAATATGGAGTATCTAAAATTAAGTGGTCAAATAAAGTTTTGTAAGAGACTTAAACTTTTGGTATCTAATTCTAGTATCATGTTATATAAGGATAGATTATGGGTTCCTTTTGTTGGTGGTCTAAGAGCTGAAATTTTTTAAGAAGCATATTATTCATGCTATACTATTTATCTAGAAAGCAGTAATATGTATATGATTTGAAAGGTATATTCTAGTAGCTTGCATTGAAGAAGGATATAATAGAGTTTTGCTTAAAAATATGAGGCATGTTAGTTGGGGAAGTTAGAGCAGTAATGATCGGGTGGTCTATTGCATTCATTACCAATTCCATAATGGAAATTAGAAGAACTGATGATAGATTTTGTGACGGGATTACCCAAATCAAGGCAATGATACAATACTATATGGGTTATCACCGAACGACTAATAAAATCAATGCATTTCATTCTGATATGATAGATTGATCTAGTAGATAGGTTAGTACATATATTTATCAATGATATTATCATATTGTATGGTGTGCCAAAGGTGATTGTATCTGATCATGATGGTTAATTTACCTCCACTTATAGAAAGGTATTTAATATGGAATTGGGTATAAAATTACAATTTTGTAGGGATTTTTTACCTGCAAATAAATACATAGTTGAGAGGATCAAATTTCATTTATAATGTTATCTTATAATAATAGTTATCAATCCAACAAAGAAATGATTCCTTATAAATCTCTACATGATAGAAAGTGGGCCCCTTTATCTTTGATGGAGGTGGGTGACAGAGTGGTGATAGGTCTAGCTTTTATGGAAAACACTATAACAAAGATTTGTCTAATCATAAAAAGGTTTGTAATAATTCATTTTTTAAAATGAAAAAATTGAATTTATCGTTGTGTCTTGCCAAAGAAGAGAGATGGAAAAGGTTGTTCGAACATTTTTAGTCTATCAATTTTATTCAGATATTTCTTCTATTTGTTGTAAGTAACTCAAATCTCATTTTAGTTTTTAATAATTTTGATTATTATATAGATTTTCTTTGTATTGAATAGAATTGATTGTTTTTTACTGCATTTTGATTGTGTCATCTGCATAAGTAAGAAAGGCTGACTATTAACACATTAAAATAGGTTGGTTGATAAAACATAATATCTTGCACATGAGGGTGGGCCGATGGACTTTTCTTTAAAGATGACTCGTGGTGTTATTCTAGTTGTACCCTATAACATATGGCTAATTACATCAAGGGCAGAGAGTGACAACCCTTTATTAATTTAATGAAGTCACCTATAATGATAATTGATTAATTGGATAAGTGATAATTGATATGACTGATGACCAACTGAAAACTAGTTGGGATAAAAGACGTTGAAAACACCACGTTAAAGCTGGATATCCTACCTTGCTAAATCATGCATTGATGCATGCATACATTGATATCACTGATGATATTTACAATATTGGATTCATTGATAATACATAAAAAAATGATGCATATGAATAGATATGATAAATTCTTTTAGTGATTTATGAATAATTTATTCACTATTATTTTGCTAATTTATTGAATTTTATATAAATTATTAATTTTTAGATTCATTGTAATGATTCCTCCCTTTTATTATTGATTATTTTGAATTTTATTGATAGCATTTGGTCATTAGCCTGAGCATATCATATTGATTCTTTAGATCTTGCATTAAAACCTTTAGTGGGTTTTGGATTACTACTGGGGTTTTGAGATGATTATGTGGATTTTAATGATTTCAGGTCAGGGAAGGATCAAGACCAGTTGGAATGTAATTGTCAATAAACCTCAAGTTTTTTTAGATTTTATAATGTATTTTTTTATTCTTTTATAGTTAGGAGCTTGTGATAGATTAGTGATTGTACTGATCTTCTAACTATTGTATATTAATTTTGGAAGAATTAAAATAGTCTAATATTTTGAGGTATCAAATTATTAGTTGCTTTCACTTGTTATTATTTGTATTAATGATTTATAGAAGCTCTGGTATATTTTTAAGGTGCAAGCCAATTTGAAAGAATTACTAAGCTAAGTCTAAGGTATATTAGACCTTTTGAGATTATTAAGAGGATTAATAGTTATACTTACATGTTATTGTATACTGGTCATATATAATACATGGACAATATATTTCACGTATCTTCTTTGAGAAAGTGGATATCCAATCCTGGTAGTAGATTATCTACTAATGATGTGGAGGTTCATCGAAATCTACCCTATAGGATTCTAGTGTACAATGTTAAGAAATTAAGGAGCAAACAAATTCTAAAGGTCAAGGTGAAGTGGAATCACAAGACCGCCAGAGAGGTTACTTGAGAGAAAGAATCTAAGATAAGAGAACTATAGCAAGGTTTATTCGAATATGTTTTTGTTTGAAAATTTCAAGGATAATATTTTTTGAGGTGGGGAGAGTTATGAGACCTCTAAAATCAAACCCTAAGACCTTCTGTTGATCTTGCTTTTCACTAGACTAGGGCCAAGAGGGTTGACTTGGTCAAATTGACCAAGCTAGATTATAAGACCCCTTCTAATGGGTTAAATGAGTCAAAATAAATTTGTTGAGCCCAGACCCAGGTCTTGGGTCAACCTAGTTGACCAAGTCAACCTAAGTTGACCAGGCCAGTCCAAGTTACCTCTATTTGAATTTAGATCAATTTTAAATCCCCTTTAGCTCAATTCCTAATTAATTCAGGCTTGATTGACCATGTTGATCTAGTCAATAGTTAACTTGGTTAACTCAACCTTAATTTGGTCAAAATTGACCTATTTAGTTTAAGAATTTGACTCACATAGCATTTAAAACACCAACAAGCCTCCTCTTGACTCAAACCATGACCAAGAGAGCTTAGATCTCTCTTAATTAACCCTAAGAGGCATCATGGCCATCCATCCTAGGGTCGAGACTATAAATAGAGGCCTAATGCTTCATTAGATAGAACTTTGTTTTAGATCTTCAATATTCTTCTTGCCCATGGCCCCCTCAAGTCTTAATCTCTGTTCGTTCAAGCTCAAGGATCTCCCCCGCCTTTTCCCAGTCCAAATCTGCCTTCAAAAGCTTACTGGCGGTAAGATATCTGGCGAACAAAGCTCAAGTCTGACCAAGGCTTCCTCAGCTCAATTCATGGCTTTTCAAATCGTGACTTCAATTAGGGAAATATATGTCGACAGGCTACAAGTTCAGAGAGTACAAGAACACAAAAATTCAACAGTTGGATCGAGGTAAAAGCTAAATCCTAGTCTAGGACACCTTAGGTTAAAATAACTTTTCCATAAGAGCTTTTTAAATGTAAAAATTAATTCCCTGTAATTTCTCTTCACTATGGCAATATGTGATTTAAATTTCATGTGTTTTTATCTACTAGTTTGAGAGTAAATCCATAAAACCCATTCTAGGGTTCAGTGTACGTAGGCTTCAACTGCGCTAAATTTGGGCCATTGATATTTTAATCAACGGCATAGATCTTGTCATTCCACTGTTTTGTTCAATTGCATGGTTGATCTCACAATTTTGCCCTCTTTTTGGCTCGATCAAGGTCGTTGATCCATTAATGCGGAAGATCTGATGGTGCCAAAGACGTGCCTACATGGTTAAGTGTTGCGGCGCTGATTCCCATGTCATCTAAATCAATTGCAATGATTAAGCGATGGTGCAATCATTACCAATGATTACAAAACACATTCGCAATTCGGGCTAACGAAGCAGAAGCTACCGTGTGGCCCTTCACCAGTGCTAGCGCCACTGTTTTACATTAATTAATTTAAATACTTTTTAAATCTATTTTTAAATTCAAAAAACTTCAAAAAAATATTAAAAATTAAATATAAATTCAAAAAATTAATATTTAATATTATATTTCTCAAAAAATTAAGCTTTTAATTTAAAACTAAAAATATTTTAAAATATTAAGTATATTTTAAATTATTTTAAATATTCAAAATTAAATTAAAATAATTCAAATATTTTAAAAATAATTATTTTATTCAAATATTATTTCAAGTATATTAATTAAATCAAAATACGTTTCTATTAATTTTAAAAAATTTATTTTCAAACATTTTATATATGTTAAATATTTTAAATCATTTTAGTATCTATAATATTTAATTTAATGTTAAATTAAATATTTTCAAAATTTTAAAACTTATTTTAAATTATATTTAAATATTCAAATAATTATTTTAAAATAATTTAAATTGAAGTAAATTTTTTTATTTAAGATTTGTTTTATATATTTTAAAAAACTTTTTTAAAATAATTAAATATTTAATTAACATTTAATTAAAATTAAATTTGAATACTTTTAAAATGTTAAAATAATTTTCTTTTAATAATTTAAAATTTTAGAAACATTTGATATTCAATAAAATTTAATTTTAGAAATATTTTAAATTTTAATTCATTTTATAATTATTTTAAATTCATTTAAATAACATTAAGCTTTAAAAATTCAAAACAAATTCAAATTAAATCTAGATATAAATAATATCTTAAAATTTTCAAAACATAATTTATTTTAATTTAAAATTAGTTTCAAAAGTTATAAACTTAATTAATCTTTTTTACTTAATTACTTTAATATTTAATTAAATATAATATTAAATATTTTTTAAAAATAAATTTTATTTTTAAATTATTATAAATAGTTAGAGGTTCTCTCAAAATATATTTTAAATTATTTTGATGATATTTTTTGTTTATTTTATTTTAAAACTTTTATTTTCATATATAGGATAATATATGTATATATATATAAACTCTTTAAGTGTTTCAAGATTCCTTTGAAATCTTAAACATATGTATATGAATGGATATTATGGGGAAGGATTAGTGAATAATTGTACTACAATTATTTAATAATTAAATTATTAGTCATGTTAATTAGTATTTAATCTTTGTATGTTTAGGATGCATGAGCACTTAATTGAGGCTTCTCCTAATTCCAAGGATATGGCTTATAATTGTGTGTTGCATTGACCTATATTACCCAAGGATTAGTAATGAAACCTAATTTGAACACATTCAACCTAGTGACATCTTAAATATAATAACTAAGGACACAACTTGAGAACTTAGAGAAATTTTAGGGATTAGGATACACCTCCAAATGACATGAAACTTAAAAAACTTAGTGACATCTCAGACTACCAGGAATTTTCAAAAAACTTTTAGGACCCTTTAAGTCACTTAATTAATTAACCCTAATTTACACCTTTAACTAAACCCTAAAATTTCAAAAAAAAATCTAAAAAAGCCAAATTAAACCCAAAAATTACAAATAATATATCAAGCTCTTTATAATTGAATTTTTATCCAATAAATTTAAATCCCCTCAATTTGACCATAATTCAAATACTAATTTAATTTTGATTAAAAATCACCCTTTAATTAAATTAATCATAAAATTTATTAAAAATTCAAAAAATTTCTCAAACAATTGAAAACACTTTCTTAGGTCATTTTGACCTTTGGAGGTGATCCCAAGAAGTTTGGACTTCATTTAAATGAATATTCATAAAATATCCTTAATTAAGCAATTTTTAATAATTCACTAAATATCCAAACTTTGAAAAATCATAACTAATTTCAAAAAATCTAAACTGAGTAAACTTAAAGGAATTCAACTCCAATTAAAATATAGTATTTATTAAGGATATGAAACTTCTAGAAATCAGCTTAAATAAAAAATAGTCAACTCCTTAGTCATCCATAATTCAATAACTAGGCCCGAACGTCTAAGAAATCATATTTCTCTATAGAAACTCTAAATCCAATAAAATCAAAGCTTAATTACTCCTCACATACTAATATTTAATAAAAATACTAGGACTCTAGAACTTAGTTAGATTCTAAGTCAACTTTTGACCCCTTTGATCTAGCGGATTGGATAACCCCAAGACATTCCAAAATTCGCTAATTTACCTTAAATTTCATAGAATATTATTCTATGTATTAAAATTAATCAACCAACTAAACTAATTAAAATTGACCTCAAGACACTAATATTTAAACTTTAATCAAAATTCTTCTTTGACCTTTAATAAATTAAGTCATAAATAATTTGAACTAATTATCCAATATATGACATACTTGAGATCACACAACCTACTACACACACATAGAACTTTTTGTTATGATAGGATTTCTAGCTTTAGGTTAACCCGATATTTTTTTCTGTTTCTGTGATGTGGCGATTTGCATGTGGCACGTGTGCTAGTCATTTTAGCTTTTTGTGATGATATTTTTTATTATTATATTATCTCTGTGATATGATTGGTGATAAATTAACCATAGGATAGGAGCGATTTTGATACTTATAATATTTTCTACAAGTGTTAATTCTCATACAGCACTAAAAAGGGGGCTAAATAAATAAATAAATTATATATAATTGATACAAGTGCTTCATGCTTAGCTCCCAAATAAATGAGAGCATGGCCAAGTGTGACTAACTTGAGCATCTTCTTTTATTTTCATATATAATTACTTAGGATACTTGATTATAACTACTTAAGATAACCTTGTCGTAGAGTTTAAACTTTTTCTTTTTATATTTCTGATATAATTTTATTCAAAGTATAAAATTGTGAAATCTAAAAATAATACATTTAAAATATAAAGGATCCAAAGAGAAAAGAAAGCCCCTTACGGGGAATTTCTTTTCATTTGGATATCCTTATGGAGGATGTACTACAAGAAAGTTGAAGAAAGGAGATCAATAAATGAGCCAAAAAATGAAGATCAAGATAAAAATGTGTTTTTTTTTTTTTTTAAGATTTATATCATTCTGTAGGATTAGAATCCAAGTTATTATTGGTGGAGCATGGCACCATGATTTTTCTGCAGAACTTAGATTGTATATTATATGACACTTGTCATAAACTTTTGGATACTTTTTGTTCTGGTTGATATTTTATTTTGATGATGTGTTTACTTTATAAAAATAGCAGAAATGGTATGCTTTTTATAGGTTTTTTCTTGTATGTGTATGTGTTTGCTTTTCCTAAGCTCTTAGGGATAAAAAATTTTCACTCGTAATTAAAATTCAAAATTTTACAAATTAAATAACCTATAAAGATAACAATCTAAGAAATGAGTTGGAGGTTATCAGGGATGCATGCATCTTAATGCATTCTCCTCTTTCCTTGTTTAGACGCTTCCCTGCATGCGAGTAGAGTTCAGAAAATCTGACCTATGAGGATGAGGTGCTGAACTTGGGGAAGTCCAATCTTCTAAAAAATAATGTTTATAAGACTTTTTAAAATTTCATGCATTTCTTATTTAGAGATTTTGACTAGCTTGCATTGCATTAGAAATTAACTAAAATTAAAATTTAATTGTATTAGTCTTAGAAGCATAATATCATTCATAAGTATAAGACTACTTAGGAATCTCTCTAGATGTTGGCCTTAATTTCTAAAGACGTAGCAACCCACCCATATTTCATAAAGACTTGACATCATGGATTTTATATGACTAGGTGGTTAGCTGGCTTTCCTTTTCAGGCAGAATATAAATCCAAAATGCATTAGCTATGATACGGGTGTTAGTAT
This sequence comes from Dendrobium huoshanense, assembly GCA_016618105.1. Taxonomy (NCBI): domain Eukaryota; kingdom Viridiplantae; phylum Streptophyta; class Magnoliopsida; order Asparagales; family Orchidaceae; genus Dendrobium; species Dendrobium huoshanense. Next base: position 20,400,501 of record CM028354.1, on the reverse strand, counting down.
TGTGTGGAGAATACTAAACCCACTCTAAATTTATGGTTTAAGGCTACTACTATCAAAGGCTATAAATCCTACATATCTGCGTCATATGGATGATGTCATCTCTATATTTTTCTCTATTATGCTCATAGTGCAGTATTCTATTTCTTCAATTTCTTTTCCCCACCTTAGCTCTTCCAGATGATCATATGAGTCGTGCATGTTGACCAAGCCAAGTTGAGCCTTTCTTTCACTCTGAATAGGAAGCTCCTAGAATCCTCCCCATGTGTCAATTCAATTTGAGAGAATAATGTATAATCCTTAATTAAGAATCTTCTTATGCCACAGCTTAAGATGTAATTAATCATGGGGGCTTGTGCTCGTGGGAAATCGAATCTCACATCAAATAAACCCTACTAGAGCTGATGTATCAGATGGGGGAAATCTCATGACTTTAATCAAGTTATGTATATCATTACCCATTGAGGTACGTAGGTGAAATTAAAGTTGATATCCTCAATGGTTAATCATATGTATGATCTCATCTGTCCTCCCATTGGCCCGCTTGTGAAGAGTGCAAAGGCATACGACCATTCTTTCCTACGGGATTATGCGATCATGTCCTTTGCATTATGTCCCCACTTAGCAGTGTCCTTTTAGAGAACCACACATTCATAAAGACTAAGTTCCTATAAGTGGCGAAGGAGGTGTGACTTCAGATACAATAAAAGATTAGCGAGGAGGTGTGACTTTGGATGCGACAAGAATGAACATCATCAGAGGAGGCAAAGAAGTTATTTAACGACTTTAGTCGAGAATGCATGGAGTCAAAGTTGAAGGAGAGTCGAAGGGCAGAGGAGAGAAGTTGAAGAATAGAACGAACAAATGAAATGGATGCAAAATCAATTGGTTAGATAGGATAGTTTGTATCAAATTTGAGAATTTGCTGTTATAAATTTACAGCAGAAATTTTGTTGCAAAAAAAAATCTATAATTTTTTTTTCATAAATTTGTCACCATTTTAGAAAAAAAGTAATTCACCATAAAGTCCACTACAAATCCACCACAAAATGCTAAATTTTTTGTATGGATTCTCCAGATGTAGTACATAATACTTTCAAAGGTTTGCTTACATATCACTTTTACTTTCACTTTTCCAATAGAATTCATTCAAAGCTTACTAATGTGCATTTTAGAATATTTCTTAAATTTAATTCATGAAATATTAACATATTTAATACAATAATTATAATGTGCATGTCCCAATGTTTTCTTATAGTCCACTTCCAGTTTTGCCTCCCGTTACATCCCACACATAGATATAACAAGTGAAACTAGGATCCCTCTTATATCTGCATCAGGTATATGGGTCCAAAAAAATATTTACAATGTTACTTAACCACCCACACCTACTTTTATTGAGTGGGGAAAGAATCCCTCTTATATATGTGCATCAATAGGATAAGGCAAGAAGAGTACATTTAGGGCCCTTATAATATAGCAGAGAGTGCACTTTTTCACCTTTCAGAATAGAACATCTACAATTTCATGTAATGCAAAATATAATGCAATGTAATACTAATTAGATTTATCTTTTAATATAATATTTAGATGATGCAAGAATTGTTAGTAAAATGTGATAGTACTTGTGAAATAGATTACTTACTGAACTTTCTTTTTTCAATTTCAAACTTCAGAGGTTCATTCACATGAACATTTTAAGACTTTATATACCTAGTATATTTGCCAGAAAAGCCTCGATTCAATAGTGCATTTAAAAATCATGCGAGAAAAATCAACCAGTAAAAATTCAAATTCGCATAGTCAAAATGCCCGTTTTAAGGAGTGAAATAAAATATTAAAAATCACACAGTCACTACGGGAAAACACGCGATTACCTTTAGAATTTCCGGCAGATAAATTTGCGTCGGTATAAACGGTGCCTGTAATGGCGCATAGTGCGACGGAAATTTTACTACGTCTTTTCCGGCGCATATGACGCCGGAATGTTTTCGGCGTCATATGCGTCGGTAAGTACGTCGGAATAAACTAGCATTTTACTGATTTCGGTGCAGTTTACGGCGGAAAATATACGGCGCCAGTACCGGCGGATAAAGCGCTGGTCATAGCGGGTTTTCCTGTAGTGAGTAGAAATCTTATAAAACCCAAGAGAAATATTTTGTATTGATATCTTATTATAGACTTACTGGAATTAAAATTACGAATAGTGGTTTAGGAGTCTAGCTACTTCGAGCTCTATAATATCTTGAACTAGTCCGACGAACAAATCCTAAGTTTCAACCTCCGAATTCTCTCTCTCTCTCTCTCACACACACACACACACACACACATACACACACACACACTCACACACACACACAAATCTTTCTCTTTCCTCTTCTCCTCATCCTTCTACTCTCTTATTCTCTAGCAAGGCTTAGTGGAAATGATTTTGCATAATAGTTTTTGATATTTTGTTTATTTAAAATCCACTAACTTGACCTAACACCATGGCGCCCATCTACCTAGTGTCACAACGCCTCTAAAAAATCTTTTAGACTTTCCCAGAATATCCTCACCTGAGAACCGGTGTCGCGGCGGCGCATCCCCATCGCTATAGTGCACACCAAACCTATTTTTTTTTTCCAAAAACCATAGAGCTCAATACCGGGGAGCCATATCCCTAAACGTCATGGCGCCCACAAAGAAATTTTGAAACCTTGGATTCTTACTGCTCATACTCCAAACCATAATGTCTTACAATTCCAATAAGCATTGTAATACTCATAATTACTAATCAAATAAAAATCATTAATCATTAATAATAATTACTTGGATTTTGAATGATGGATGTTACATCTACTCCCTATGTTATAGTAAGAAAACTAAACTTTCAAGGAAACCACCCATGAATTCACTATTCCTAATTCCAAGTTGTTGGTGGAGGCCTCTATTGCCTTTTATGTCATGCGTGGCTGAGGTCACTCACACATGTTATTTTTTTCCTCGGGGTCATGATCATTACAGTCAATCTAATGCAAATTATGGTGCCCATTTTACTCTATCAAGTATGGGAGGAAGAACTCTAAGTACCTGCATTGAATGTTATAATTATGGAGAACGAGGCCATTTGACGTACAACATGGTGATGGCACCAATTAGTCACCAATTAGTGGACAATTGTACAACAACTATAAAAAATTTATAATGGCACCAAGCCATGTCTAAATGAATTTCATGCACTTCAATCACAAGATGTGTGGACAATGGTTTCACCAAATCCTTACTATAATATTTTAAAATGAAAATGGTTTTTTTAAAGTTTAATTCATTTATGATGGCTCTCTTGATCAATATCAATCATGACTTATGGCTCAAGGATATAAACAAGAGTATGGAATTGACTATTCATAGGCATTCAGCTCCACGGTTAAACTTCGCACAATTAACTTTCTCCTCACCATTGTGCTAAATTTTTAATGGCCAGTTTTATAGCTCGATGTAGCTAAGGCTTTGTTTGGGACGGCTTTCTTTTTGCTTCTTAAAGTAACTTTATTGTACAAAATAAAAATTATTTTACTAAAAAACTGCTTTAAGAAGCAGAAAGAAAGTCATCCCAAACTAAGCCTAAATATTTTCATCATAGGTCCCTTCACGAGATGGCTTACATGGCTCAATCATAAGGTTTCAAAGATCATCAATTTTTAATCGCATTTTTCTACTAAAAAAAAGTTGGCTATGTCCTTAACAAGCTCTGCATCAATGGTATGCTACTTTATCATCTTACACACACTTCTTGGCATATTAAAAAATAAGACGCTGTTGCTCGCTCTTCCCTTAAAGCTGAGCATCGCACTCTTTCTACAGAAACCAGGCGCCACTGACATCATTTAGCTTAGACGACTTTGTTAGGAATTTGGTCTACCTCTAAGAGACTGCTCTTATATTCTGCTACAACATTTCAACGATGGCAATTGCTATCAGCTCAGTTTTCATGCGAGGACTGAATACGTTAAATTTGGGCGTCATTTTTGCAGGGAGTGCATTATTTCCATGCAGATTGAAGTTCACTCTCTCTCTTCTCAATATCAGGTGGTCTATATATTTACCAAGTCTCTACCAACTCACCGGTTGACCTTCTTCGCGACAGGCTGACGATCAATTTTCCAATGTCTGTCCATGCCACTTGATAGGGATGAATTATTCTGTGTGGACGCCGAACGCCGTACAGAACCCAATGAAAATGTGCCACATCACTCCCTACTCGATACTACGGCTCGGTACTGATCAGTACCGAGCTCGGTACTACATAATGTGGCTGCATTGATTCGCCTCTGGACTATAAGCTGTGTCTCACTTCCATAATCTCTCCTTGATAGGAGGTGATGACAACTTTACAACTGGCATAACAACTCATGCATTGGAGCAACAGGTAACCACTACAGTACATGATTTCAATGCTTTGTCGCATACCATTTACTCTGTCAAATTAATCTAAAGCGTTTACTGGTAACAGGCCGTCACTCAATCATAGCCACTCATGTAAGGCAAAGGCTGCCATCTCTGAGTAATCAAGGCCGTGTTAGTCTTCTTATATATTCTCTCTATTAAAGTTTCAGATCTGTATCAAATACACTGTAGCTGCTAAGACGATATAAAAAAAGCCCAGCAATTGAAAGCTTCTTCTTCTTCTTCTTCCTCAGTTCTTTTCTCTCAATGTACTTTTACTGTTTACTTGCTATGAGATTCAACAAACACCAGGAATTCTAACTACTTTATCTTTGGTTAAATTGTTAAATCCACATGCTGATAAGTTCTACACTGACTGCAGATGGTTCTGCTAAAAAATGCCATCATCGTTTTGTTTAGGAGTTCAAAAATGCATTGAAAGCTGAGTGTCCTTTTATAATAAAATCTGCACTAATAATGGTTTCTTTTTAATAAGAATGGTTAAATCTTTGTTAACTGAGCAAGATTTCAGATTAGCTCATATATTCAGAGATCCATATGGATTTAAGAGGTTTAATTAATATGGACTGCAGTGATTTTCCAATTGCCAAATTCTCTTATTTCAGTGTATAATTTGGTTTAAAAAATAAATATATAATATTTCTATTATATTTAAATGATATGAAAATATATGATTTTAATTTTTAAATAAATTAAAAATAATAAGAGAAACTATTATAAAATATATGAGATAAGGATAAAAATATAATTAGAATTAAGTCTGAACATCTTGACTCAATTATTTTAAATTTCTTCAGTGTGTCTGTCCTACCCCAAACAGATAAGAAAATGAAATTTGGGCTGTTGTAGGGTTCATCATTAGACTTCTCTCCAAGCTTTTGGCTGCTTGCGGCTCTTTTGCAAGGACATGATATCACATCATTGGTGTTTTGTTATTTTGCCTACAATCTCTAGAGTTCTGCAGGCATAAATGATTCAATTTTATTTGAGAAAGCTCCTTAATTATTTTCTAAAGTAAAAGTTTAAAAAAAAAATTAATTTTTTTTTTTAATTTTATGCAAAAAAAAGTACTTTATAAAGCAATTGATCAAAAATTATCCCAAATAAAACCTTAATCAACAGCTACTACTATCTATAAGATCTTTGTTTCTTCTCTTCTTTAGACTTCTATTCTTTGGATCTACCATTTCAAAGGAGTTTTTTATTTCTATTATTTTGGCTTGTCTAGTTCTTATCCTTCATAATAATGTCTTTATAGCATGCCTAATGGTAGATAACATCAATCTATTTATAAGTAGCTAATATATTTTGTATGTCGATCTACTCAGAAAGATTTACCACCATACATTCTACATTTTTAACTTTATAGCTCAATATATCCTCCTTATTCTATGATAATCACATTAACCTATATATCTTGGTTATCTAGTTAGACAAGCCTAACACTATAGAGGCCCTAATAGAGTATAATTCCCTTCTTTTGACCTTTTCTCTATCAATTCATCACAATTAAGATAGTAAACTAATACTATGATTCTTTTATTTATGATGTAGTCAATACAAATTAAGTTGTAGTTAGATTTTCCAATTATGTGGTTAGCCCATATAAGTTAGTTGGTCCATGGTCATGCGCATCTCAAATATGAAACTAACCTACTATTGAACTAAGCTTATTTATAGTTTAATATAGACAATCTAATCATGTATATAGTTTAATTATACTGTTTTAAATTTTCTATTTGAAAAGCCTTATTGCTATTATAAAATGGATATTAATATCTATGATAGGAATTTGGAAAGTCTATTGAACATGTTTGTGCTCATTCTGTAATTATCTAAAATTTTAGGAAAAGGTACATAATCCACTACGAAAGTGTTCATTTGGTACAGGTCCATCAGGATATAAAACAATTTAGGAATATTTTTGTAATCCAGAATTTATTCATGTTTGGAAATTTATGAAATTGATTTGGACTATTGCAAATGAATATTTTGAAAGATATGAAGAGTTGAATTTTTTGTGTATATTGTGTTTTATTGTATTATATTATTTTGGGAGATTTAGTGGCTCTTGTGATGTAAATCTAAGATGAGAAATTTAAGTTTTGGAAATAATCCTTATGTTAGGACTTGGGGCATGAGAAGAATCAATAATTTAAAGACCCTTATTACAAACCATATTAAATTAATGGCTTTATAAGGAATATTAAACCCTAATAAAAAATTTGGAATATTAATATTACTAGCTATTAAGGGTAGTATTTGGTACACTACCAGGGAGGTACCACTATAGTTGAAGTGAAGATGGCACCAAGAGGGAGGATGGAGAGAATGAATCATTCACCAAAGATACTTCCTAGCTTCAGGGAAGAAGATTGATAGATGGTGGATCAATCTCAAAAAGAAGCATAGGTGATCTTAGGGAGAAAATATGGGTTATATTATATCATATGTTTTGATAAATCCATGAAAACGTAAGTATATTTGAGGGACTTAATGTTCCAAAATGTTATGAAGGAGTTACTTTAGGGGGGTTGTATAAAGTATATATGTAATGGTCTACCTAGATTAATACAATTTAAAGGCTTATATAATTATCATTATCACATATTTAAAGATGCATACTATATGACTTAAATTTTTAACCATGATAAACAAAAAAAATTATACTTATTTGGTCTTACTTTCAAACTAGTATGGACTTTCATTACTTTAAAATACTAAATGTATGACTTATAATACTAGTATTAGGGCAACTCAAAGATAAATCTTTTAACTCCATAAGTGAAGAAGAATGAGCCCATATACATGAGACTTACATTTTTGGTATTATAATATCCTATCCAGGATATTAAGCCTCTTTTTCCCTATATTATAGAGATTTAAAAGGATAGGTTGATGCTTATAGCTATGCTATTAAAGTGGCCAGGGTTCTGAATATTAGTTTGAGATTATGGGGATGTAATTGACCTAATGATGATGATAATAAGAATCATAGCTCTAGGATATAAGAAGGCCCTGAGGGTTAATAATGTATGATTTTTTCAACATGGAAGGCATAAGTGCAAGTTAGTAAATTTGGAAGTTAGTTAAGTCTACCCTAAGCAATTCAAATCCCAGGGCACACTATTTGTGTTGGTTTTATCACATTTGATTGATTAGGCCTTTCACATATCTTTTAGGTTTCAAATTGGCATCCTTATATTAGGTAGGATTTTCCCTCTTCTTATTGCATTAATGGTGGAAAATATAACCGAAGTGTTGGCTAGGCATGGATGAAGGTTTAGTTAGAGGTCAAACCACATAAATATCTTATTGCATTGTCGCTTAGCTTTTTTCTTACATACATGCTTCTATTTTTTTTTATTGCATTATCTTAACTATTTACAAGTAAGCTTATTTATTCAATAATATTTAACTTATAGACTTAATTTTTAATAGTCCAATTTTTTTTATAAAAGTACCAACTCATCTCCCCTCCTCTTTTGTAGGGTTGTCAATATTTGACATGATCGAAAAATCCAACCCAAACCTGATCAAAAAATTTTAGGTTAGGGTCAACCCATTTGCTATAAGGGTCGGGTTTGGGTTCAACAAATTGATCAATTTAAAAATGGGTTCATGTTTAAGTTGACCTAAAAACCCAAGAATGACCCGTATTTGACCCAGAAATGACACTTCACTCCCGCCTAAAGCCCGAACCTGAAAACCTAACCCGGAGGCTTTGAAACCTCATCACCTATCTCATTCCTTTGCATAACATATTATCCATTCGGCCATTATATTCCTTCACTGTGAGTAAAACTAGTATGATCAAAAGTAATAATGGCATCGTGTTGTGGAGAGCAGAGGAAGGTGAGGAGGTGAGTAGGATGATAGATGTTTGTCAATCTGCTGACAATCGCAACAAAGTCATCAGTGGGGGAGGCGGGGTCATTAAGGAGGGAGGATAAGAGCACAGGAAATTAAAGATGCCATCGGAAGTCACGAGCTCACCATTTGTTGGATTATAAGTAACAATGATGGAAGCTCGCCTAGTCAATCGTTGCGAAGGTAAAGAATTTTTCTAGTGATTTAGTGTCAGGTCGGGTCAACCCAAAAATCGGGTTGAAAAATCTGGCCCATTTGAAAAAATATGCCTTGTTCGGGTCATGTCAAATATGGGCAGGTCACAATTGGATTCGACCCGAACCTGACCCACAGTCCAATTTTGATACCCTTACTCTTTTGTGCCATGTCACTTAATATTTGGCATCAATGTCTTAGCTCTATTTTTTATTTAGCTTAATAACTAAAAGTAGAACCGCATTGCACTATTGCATAAGGTTTTTCAAATAATGCACTATATATAACATAATTTAAGCACTAACACCCACTTCTAGAGAACATTTTATTTAATTGTTGGAAAAAAACATATGAGTGCATTCTTAAGAGAGAAAAACTCATGTATGTGTCATATCCTTATACACCATTACAAAACACTAGGTGTATAAACTAATAGTATTCTAATTTATATTCTGCATTAAAGTTTGATGATTATATGAGAATGTTGTTGATCTTGTTTTCATCAAACCTGGGTCAAGGGGGGTTGACTTGGTCAAATTGACCAAGCAAGACCCAAAGGCCCCTCCCATTGAGTTCAGTGGATCAAACAAAGACTGTTGAGCCCAGACTTAGGTCTTGGGTTAACCTGGTTCACCAGGTCAACCTAGGTTGACCCAACTAGCCCAAATCACTGCTATTTTGACCCAAATAAATTTTAAACTTTTTTTAGCTCAATACCTCACCCATTTGGGCATAATTGACCATGTTAATTGGGTCAACCCATGACTTGGTCAACCCAAGCCTTACATGGTCAAATTTGACATATTAGGTCAAAATCTCCCCTTTTATTGCATTAAATACTTCCTAATCCTCCCTTGACCCAAGACCACGACCAAGGAGGTCAATTTAACTCCTAATTAACCCTAGAAATGATCTTGGTCGTCCATCATGAGCCTAGGTTATAAATAGGAGTGTTAGGGCATCTTTGAGAGGATATTGCTTTTGCTCTCACCCTAGACTCCTTAAACCCGAGAACTCTCATGTGTGAGCTTCCCTAGCCTCCCTTCACATCTCCCTACTCAAACCCACCATCGATACCCCACTGGTGGTGAGCTTCAGGTGATCTGAGGCCATAATCCTTTCAAACAAGATTGTAACCAATTCATTGCATTTTCAAATGTGATTCCTTCTAAAATAGGAGTGTGGACAATCTATAAGTTTAGCGAGCCCAAGATCTTACAAATATATCCATTGGATTAGATAAAATCCTCAACCCTAGTCTAAAATATGTAAAGCTAAATAACTTTTCATTCATAGCATTATAGAATGCAATTTTTATCCCCCATGAATGCTCTTCACATGTACTATCTAGGTTTAAAATTTCATTCAATTTTATCTTGACAATCGATCAAATGAAATGAATTATTATTTTAGGGTTTGATTTACATAACTCGAGCGTTACATAAGATCTTAACCATTAATCGTGTGATCAATATTTCGGATCCATCCGTTCCACTGTGCTCATCAAACCACAGATCTGATCCTGCAGTCATTCGCTTTCTGAGGCTTGATTAGAGCCATCCATTCATTTTAACATAGGATCAGATGGCGTGAAGACTTAACCTACATGGCTAAGTGGATGCCGCATCCAGGACAATCATTGTCGCGGTTATTACGACAATCATTATCAGCGATGAAATCATCTCGCCGTTAGGCAATAATTGCCCACATTTTGGAGAACCAATCTCTCTCCGTTAAGAAGCCTCCCACTTCTGGATTATATGTTAATTGATTTGTAATTAAGTTTAATTCCTTTTTAATCAAAATTATTTAAAAAATTATTTTAAATTATTTTAAAATAAGAAAACATATAATATATCAAAATTTTCATAATTTAATTTAAAATTAAAATTATTTTAAAATACATTATATATTTTAAAATTTTAATTATTTTAAAACCTCTTATTTTCTAAATATTCAATTAATATTAAATTTAAAAAAAAAAATTAAGTTAATATGTTTTAAATAATTAAGTGATTATTTTAACATATATTAATTTAAAATTAAATTCATATAAAATATATTCTATGTTTTATGTAAAATTTAATTATTTTAACATTTAAATATTAAAATAAGATTTATGTTTATTAATTATTTTTAAATAATTAAAATTATTTTATTTTAAAATCAGAGAATTACATTTTTAATTATTATTTTTAAAGTTAGTTCAATATAAGAAATATTCTTTTTTTAAGTAATTTTTAATTAATCAAATATTTAAATATTTAATTTGTATTAATTAAATTAAAATTCAAATATTTTCTTAAAAATTTTTATAAAATTATCTTTTAAATTATTTTAAAATTTAGAGAACTTTTATTATTTAATTTAATTTAATTTAATAATTCTTTTTAAATATTAATTATTTTAAAATTTTTTAAATTTTTTTTATTTATATTAAACTTTAAAATTAATAATAAATTCATTTTAAATCATAAAATTAATAATAAATTCATTTTAAACCTTAAAATTTTTAATTTAAAATTATTTTTAATATTAAACTTAATTTTCATTAATTTTACATAATTACTTAATTACTTTAATACTTAATTACTATTTAATTAGATATTATATTATGTATTTTCAAATTAAAAATTTATATTGGATTATTTTCAAACCCTCTTTCGGATGATTAGTGGGTCTCTCAAAAATGTGTTTTAAATTATTTTTAATTATTTTATTTTTAAACTTATAAATTTATATAGGTTAATATAGATTTATATTTTAAAATTATACATATATTTAAATCATTTAAAATTGAGAGATCCATTTGAAATTTCAAATATATAATTCGCATATGAATAAAATTCATGAGGAAGTATTAATAGATAATTGTGTCCCATTTATTCTATAATTAAATTGCTAATCTTGTTAATTACTATTTCAATCTTTTGCATATGTAGGATGTACGAGCACTTAGTCTAGGCTCTCCTAGTTCTAAAGACTCATTTTGTGATGATGTATTGCACTTTTCCCTTATACTATCCAAGGGTTCGTTATTAACAATTGATTTAAATTTATTTAACCTAGCGACACCTTAAGGATAATAATTTAGAACTCGTCTAGAAAACTTAGAAAAATTCTAGGAATTACGATACACCTCCAAACGACATAAAACTTTAAACATCAAAACTTAGTGACATTTTAAACCCCCTACAATTTTTTGGAAATTTTTAGGACCCTTTAATACACTTAATTAATAAACCCTAATTAAACCCTAATAATTCAGAAAACTTTAATAAATTCAAATTAAATATAAAAATAACCAATAACATATTAGAATCTTTAGAATTTAATCTCTAATCCCAAAAAATTAAAAGCCCTTTAATTGGACCTTAATTTGAACATTAATTTAATTTTGATTAAAAAATAACCTTTTAAATAAATTAAATTATTAAAAAAATATTAAAAATTCCAAAATACTTGGAAACTCTTCCTTGGGTCATTCATAATCTTTGGAGGTGATTCCAAGATGTATGGGACTAATTTGGATCAAAATCCCTAAAAAATACTTAATTATGCAATTTTAATAATTCATTAAATACACAAATTTTGAAAAATCATAACTAATTCCAAAAAAATCCAAATAGGGTAAACTAAAAGGCATTAAACTAAAATTAAAATCTAATATTTACTAAAAATATGATCATATAGAAATAAACTTAAATTAAAAATTCAACTCCTCGATCAACTGTAGTTCGATAACTAATGCCTGAAACTTAGAAAAATCATAACTTTTTTGTAGAAAACTTCAAATTTAGAAAAATCAAAGTTTAATTACTTCTTATAAGGTCTAATATTTAATAAAAATACTAGAACTTCAAACCTAGCTTTTTTATAAAAGTCACCATTGTCCGGACCCCTTTGACCTAACGGGTAGGATGACACCAGACCTTCTGTAATTCGTTAATTCAACTTAAACTTTAGATAATATTACCCTAAGAATTAAAATAACTAACCCACTAAATTAATTAAAATTAACCTCAAAATATTAATACTTAAACTTTAATTTAATTTTCCCTTTGGGCCTTTAACAAATCGAATCATAAATAACTTGAGTTAATTACTCGATATAGGATATATCCAAAACCACATAGCCTACTACACACACATAAAATTTATTGTTAGGACACAACCTTTAATTTTAGGTTAGGCTAGTATTTTCTTTTTATTTTTGTGATGTGACTCTCTATATATAGCACGTGTGCTGGTTGTTTTATTATTATGATTGCTATGATGATTTTTATTATTGTACTTTCTTTATGATGTGATGTGCGATGAATTATCCATAGGTTAGGGGTGATCATGATACTAATGATGTTTTCTACATGTGGTCATGCTCATGTAGCTCTAATAAAAAGGGCTAAAATAATAAATAAATGATGTATATAATTGTTATATGTGTTTTAGCTGCTTAGCCCCCAAATAAATAAGAGCATGGTCAAGTATGACTGCCATTAGTACTTTTACTATAATATATAACTACTTGAGATATTTTATTTTAACTACTTAGGATAATCATACAGGAGAGTCTAGATTTTTCTTTTCAAGATGTAATTATATTTGATGTATAAAGTTATGAAAGCCTCTAAAAAATAAGGCATTTTAAATGTAAGTGAGCCAAAGAGAAAAGAAAACCCCTTGCAGAAAATTTCTTTTCATTTGAATACCCTTCCAAAAGACGAACAATAAGAAGACCAAAGGAAGGTGATCCGTAGAAGGACCTGAAGATGAAGATCAAGATGAAATGCCTTATTTTATGGCTTGCATCATTCAATATGATTAAAATTCAGATTATTATCGGTGGCGCCTGACCATCATTACTTTTCTACATACCTTAGATTATACTTTATATAGCACTTGCCATGGACTTTTGAACTTTTTTATACTTTGATGATATTTATATTGATGTGTTTATTTTTCTTATGCCATAGAAATTACATGCTTGTTATAGATTTCTTTCTTGCATGTGTGTGCGCCACCGATAATATTAATGATTAAATAACATAGAAAGATAACAGTCTAGGGAATAACCAAAGATCATCCAACATCGCATGCATATTAATACATCTTTTCTTTCCTTTCCTTAGACACTTCCCCACCTACGGGTATAGTTTAGATAATCCAATCTATAAGGATGAAGTATTAAACCTAGCGAAGTCTAGTCTTCTAAAAAATTATTTTTAAACCTTTTTTAAAATTTCATGCATATCTGATTTGGTGACTTCAACTAGCATGTATTGTATTAGAAACTAATTAAATTAAAATTTAATTTTATTAGTTTTTAGGAGCATAATACCCTATATAAGTACAAGGCCACTAAACCCTCTATAGATTTAGGGTTCAAGGCTACTACTATTAGTATCTTGTAGTATGACTCATCGACGGGTAAGTCTTCTATCCTTTAAATGCTATAAAAGTTCACCTATCTGGGTTACATTAATGACGCCACCTCTATCTGTCTCTCTTGTATGCTTAGAGTGCAGTGTTGTCTTTTTCTCCAATTTTTTTTCACTACCTTAATCCTTTTAGATTTTGATGTAAGTCATGCATGTTAACTAAGCCAAGTTGAATATTTCATTCCCCTTGAATAGGAACTTTCTAATCTCCTCTCTATGTTGCAATTCTATCTAAGAGAATGATATAGAATTCTTAATCAAGAGTCTTCTTAGGCCCCAGCTTAAGATGTAATTAACCATAGAGACTTACGCCCATGGGAAACTAAATCCAACATCAAATAAATCTCACTCAAGCTAATGATCAGGTCATGCATATTATTACCCATCAGGATATGTAGGCGAAAGCCTCTATCCTCAATGGTTAATCGTATATATGATTTAATCTACCCTCCCATTGGCCTGCTTGTGAAGAGTGCAAAGGCCTGCAACCGTATCATCCTTTGGGATGGTATAATTATGCCATTTGCATTCTATCCCCACCGAGCGATGTCCTTTTAGATGTCCACAAAAGTTTATGCTTATTATAGTAAATAAATTTTGGGATAGTGTTATTAGTAAATTGACTTTCTAATACCTCATGAATAGATTATAACTACAAGGAGTATGGTTGAAGGCTAAAAAATTAGGGGAAGGAGAAAAGAAAAGTAATATATCTACAAACTGAAGACTAGAAGGAACCTAACACATCATGAATAGGTGGACATGAATAAAATTCAATTTCTTTTAAAAGGCTTGGATCATTAATGAGGAGGAATGAACAATGGTATGTCAAGTCTGAAGTTTATAGATTTATAGCTAGAATGCTTAAACTGGTGAAGGAAGAATCATTTGCCTTAATTTTTAGAATTCAAGGCGTGTGAATCTCGAGCTTATGGATGATAGAAAGAAGAAGGATGATAAGAAGAAGGACATGAAGGAAAAGAGAGAAGAAGGACAGTAAGAAGAAAATTGCTCTATGTGTCTTATCAATTTTATTAGAAACAATCTTATCTACTATTTTAGAGGAGGAGGCAAAGATGTGCATCATGACTAAAACAAAGCACTCAAATTCATAAGAGGTGTGTGATTAGAACATAATGATGTTAAAGATTTAGTTAAAAGGTACAATAAATTTTAATATATATATATATATATATATATATATATATATATGGAAAAAGAACTTGGTAGCATATAAGACTTTATAATTCTTGAGATATGATTGTGATAATTTAAGAAAAAAAAGTTATTTATTTGATTGTTTTTTATTATTTTTGAAAATTAGAAAGATATTACATATTTCTTAAAGCTAAACTCAAATTATTTTTTAAAAGTGTGTTCATACTTGCACAACACTATTAAAAATGCATGTTGGGAAAAATATGCATCATGCTTACATTAGTCTTATGAATGTACATCATAACCATCATTCAAAGTGATATCCAAACACCAAAGTTTGGTGTATTTACTATATTATGAGATGTCATATCTCATTTTATTGTTATGCACATAAAGCATTATTTCATACATAATCTGTTTTTGAATTGGTACTAAATGTTGACAATCCCATAAATACTTTACTACTAAACCACATGAATGTGGACTCCAAATATATTTGACTTCCTAAAATTAAAATCTAATTTTTTTTATAGGAATACCTTCCTAGCTAGACCTGTCAATATTGGACCCGACCCGAAAACCCGACCCGAACCTGACCCAAAAATTTCGGGTTTGGGTTGACCCGAACCCGAAGCGGGTCATGTTCGGGTATGGAAAACCGACCCGTTTAAAAAACCGGGTCGGGTTCGGGTTGACTCGGGAACCCGGAAATGACTCGAAATGACCAGAAATAAAGCTCTGACCGGCTCTACCCGCTTGACCCGCTTCCCGGCTGCCCCGTGCCCGCCTGACCGTTGCCCTGGCTGCCCAGCCGCGTCGGTGAGTCACGTCCCGAGGACAGGCAAACAGCTTCGCCTCACTCGTCCCGATTCCCCCGCGCGTCTCAAGCTCACGTCCCGCACGCGTCGCTAAGCGCCTCGAGCTGCTTTCGCCAGCTTTCGGTGCCGCTGGCCTAGAGCTGCTTTCGTCGGGCGTCACCAACTGCTTTCGCCAGCGTCGGGCGTCACCGGATCCTTTCGTCGGCTTCCGCTACCGCCAGCTGATGCCGGCGTTATTGTATTCGCGGGTTGGGTCGGGTTGACCCGAACCCGAAGCGGGTCGTGTTCGGGTTCAGAAAATCGACCAGTTTCAAAAAACGGGTCGGGTTGACCTGAACCTGAATAGTGCTGGGTCAGTTTCGGGTTCGACCCGAATTCGACCCGTGACCCGAAATTGAGAGGTCTATTCCTAGCAATTTGATGCTTGGACAAAGGATGTTTGAGATATATGACCAAAAATGAATCTAAATTCACATCAATGTTACCCTAAGATGGAGGACTTGTTACTTATGGAGATAGGGCTAAATAAAAAGTCATATACATTGGATGAAGTGGTAAGAATTCAACTATAATTGCTAAAGATCTATTGTTTTTTTTCTTTAAAAAATATTTTGATTTCAATTAGTTAATTATATAATAAACATTTACATCTTATATTACACATATCATATCACATAATAAGAGAAAATAGTAATATTTTATGTTTTCGTCGTAGGCATAAAAATATTAATTTGATTTTCTTATGTTTATAAACTTACATATAGATGACTTGTTTTGACATATGAGATTATGTCATGCAAACACTAACCATCATCAACTACCATAGCAAATAGTCTACTTTCAACATTATCAAATTACCTTGACTTTTAATCACATCAAATAGTATCCCTCGATCAGACCACCACCACCATTGATATTAATTGGCCTACCTAACAATCATTAATTAGCTTGTTCACCAACATCAATCATAGATATGATTTTTCATAATGAAACACTACACATTATATTTGTAAATGGTAGCACTTGCCAACCCTTTTTTTTCTTATAGGATGTAAGAGGAAATTGTTTCACTTGATTTGGCATTCTTACCTTACTTAAGCCTGCATTAAGAGAAGCAAACTTAGCCAAATAAATCCTGCCTTAAGCTGCAAGAAAAGAACTTATGATTTATATCAACTTGTATTATACAATTCCCTAGAAAAAAAAAAAAAACTTCAATTGCATAAAACCGCCCTCCATTTCGAGAAATTATTACGTGCATGTGGAGTCTAGACATAAGATGTGTCCGAATTTTGTGAAGGTACACAACAAATACATAGTTTTATACAAAACTCTGTATTTACTATGTACCCTCACAAATCCTGACAGCCCGGATTCCGCACGTATAATTTATCCTCTATTTTACAAAAGCCCCAAACCAAAATTTTCAGAGTAAATTTGAAAAATAAAAACAAAATAAAATATGCTTCGAGCATATTATTCAATCAGTAAGGCTCGATTGATATTTTGCGTACAATAATTTTTGTAAAAGTTAAAACGAAATTATAATATTATGAATATTGATGGAGTTTGTGTAAATTTTTAATTGCATCTATTCAAAGGATATAAATTATTAAATCTAACCATTTTCAAGGTAACTTTTTAAATTGCATGTAACGGTAGAATTTCCGAAATATGTAATTATTTTTAAGACTTATCTTTCAACTTTCAAGCAACCGTATAAGCTACAAATGTTGAAGGGCAAGGGAAGATTAGTAGGTCCATTGCCTGACCATCAGAAGCATGCCATGTGCAATATTCTAATTTTAAATTGCCCTCGGGAATTATTTTTCCTTTCAATAATTCAATGCAATAATAAATAATAAATAGGGAATAGCCTAAAACAGATATAATGAAATGATTTGAATAGTAGATTCCCATCCAAACCACGAATGGACAAAATCACAAGGTTTATTAATATTGGTGATACTCATAAATAATTACTTTGATTGGGCATGAATCATGAGTTATATTTGAATTGGCAAAAATTCAAAATTTAATTCAGGATCATCTGAGCTTTGATTTTAGCAAACTTATGGTGGAGTTGAATGTTTCGACAAAATGAACCCAACCACACCAAGAGTGGTCCAATCTGAGCCCGATTGGGCCAAAGTCAAGCGTCCGAGGCGTAGTGGGAAACTTCAATACATTGGTTGAATGACCAAACTGCCTCCAAATTAGTTGTGCTTATAGTCAAATTGAGCGGCTCGATGAGGCAAATCTAACAAGCCCACTATTACTTAATCCCAGCATCATTAAAACACATAAATGGTGAAGAAATGATCTATGATCGAGTGAATCAATACAGGTAGTCTAAGGGACTATTCCAAATTTTTTCCATATTTTACGGGGCATGTCACTCCCAAAAATCTATAAATACACTCCCTATATGAGCGGGACCCCATGGGCTAGAGATTCAAGGGGCTTAAAGGCTTGAAGAATGCTGGAGTTCCTCCCAATCACAACCATGCATCAACAAACTCTCACTAGTTGACCGCCACCATCGGACCTTTCATTGGTTGACTGCCACCGTCAAACTTGTACTTTTCGATAACCACCATCGTACCTTCTTCACCTGATTGCAAGTGCCTGGCCTTTGCAACTTGATAGCCACTATTAGACCTCTACTACTTGACAACCGTAATTGGACATTTGCTAGCCGACACCATATTCAGACCTCTACCTCCTGATTATCATTGTTGAACCTCTTCCATGAGACATTGATCTCATTGAAATGGCTAGCTCTACCTATTATAACTCAACAAATTTTAAAAGATATTTTTTACCTATAGAAATTAAAAATAATTTTCGGAGTCATTATAACTCCAAATCAAACACCGTCTCCACCATAACTTATATTTTACTATTTTTTTAGTTTCACTATTTTTTCCATAATTCTTTGGCACTCGTGAAATTTCTGATGAAATTGACACCTAACGGTACAAGTGGGGGTTTTGTGACCTTCAGGTATCCAGTTTACAAACTAATTTTATAAAAAAAAAAATTATATAAAATGGGTTATTTTATAAATATTTTTTGTAATTTTTTAATCACCAAAAGAATTTCTATGAATTTTATACTAAAAATTGATTATAAATTATTATATTATTATTTTATAAAAAAATTAAAATTCAAATCTACTATCAATGTTTCTAAAAATCCATTAAGCTCATTTCATGCATTTTCTCAAACTAGAGAAATGATAGATAAAAAAAAGGAAATTTTATGAGAAAAAATAGGAGAGAGAAAAAGAAAGTTAGAGTTTGATGATCATAGAGCCATTTTCATCCGTTGAAAATTTTGTTCTACTTAAGGTAGGTTACATTTTACCTATTTCAATTTTCAATAATTTGATATTTTTGAAATTTTTTTCAATCAAATTTATAACGTCATTACCAAAAAAGATGGATACTTTTGTTCTGGCCTAATTTTTTATATGTTATAGAGATAGTAATTATGAACATTTTTTAATATATTATAAAAAACTTTCACCAGGTGATTTTGAAATAATAATAACTTTTCTTATTAAGAAATTTATTTTTACATCTAAAAATAAAGTTTCATTTTAATTAAATCTTCAAAATGACGTTTTACACAATATCTAATAAATTTGTTATATTTTGAAATAATAAATTTTTGTACAGTACTATTTTTATTGCCAATTGAGGAATTTTGATAAATTTTAATTCAATATAACTATGCTTTAATTAATAAAATGCATCAAAAAATATGTGAAAATATAAAAGAAATGTTATGTTATGTCGACGCCAATGGGAGATCGAGGTGGCATTCAGCTATGTCTGGGCCAGTGAGCGACCGAAATGAGATTTTATTATGCTGATGCTGGTAGGCAACCAAGGTGGGATTCTATTATTCTGGTGCCAGTAGGCAACTGATGTGAGATTCAGTTATGACAAGGCTTGTGGGCTATCGAGGTGGGATTCTATTACTAAAAATATAAAGATGTATAAAAATTTAGGTTGAGAGACATTTTGATAAAATAAAAATCTGTTTATAATTCATTTGGTTTTAGTTTCAGTTTCTGCTTTAGTCTCAGTCACAGTTTTTTTGTATAGTATTACTATTAAAGTCTAATATTTTCAATTATTTTGATTTCACTTATTGATTTCTGTTTTAGGCTATAATAGCCTACTGAGCCGTGATAGCTCATTCTTGTATTTGTTTCTATTTTCAGACCAAGGGAAGGGTAAGGAGCAAGCTGAGTAGTTTTAGATAGCTTACTCTAATATGTGTTATAGGTATATTTTTATTAGTTTTGGATTTTGTAGGCTTGGTTTTTATTTTGTTATTCTTTCTATTATCAAGCATTGTTATGGATAGACTTCAGATTGTATATATTTTGGATTATATATAAAAAATCATTTTGAGATTTAGTAGTCTTCCACTTTGTAGTACATTTAGTAGTGACTCTATGTAGTATATAAATTTGAAGTTTTATTTCAGTACTTCTCTAACCAGATATTGGGATCAGCCTTACCACAATAGGATTTGGTATGACCTGTGCAGTTTTGGGTCATATCGAGTTGGGTATGACACTATTCATTCTCCTCATGCAAGCTTACTAGCTTGTATTCTTCTAGCCGCCATCAAAGACTTGGCTCAACCTCACATTACTACAAACCCTCATAATGCTTTACATGGAAAACTATGATGACTAGTCCAAGAGAGATATTTCTTAAGAGGAGGGAGAGAACTCCCTCATCATTGAAGTTTTTCAAGAGTCCTCGCCACTAACTAAAACCATCCTTCAACACCCTTCTAAGTATTTTAAGCTACCAAACATAGATCTTATGATGGGTCATCTAACCCTTACAAATATATCAACCACTACAAAACTATCATGCGCATTAAGCAAGCCATAGATGTTCTTCTTGTTTAGTTATTCCCTACAACCCTCAAGGGATAAGCTTGCACATGATTATACTCTCATCGAGGTGATACTATACCCATGTTTACTAAGCTCGTTAGACTCTTTGTCATGCAATTTATTGCTAATATAAAAATTTTCAAAGACATTTCCTACCTTTCAAGAATTCATCAAAATGAAGGAGACTCACTCAAGGAGTACTTCCAAATGTTATCCTCTAAAGCACATCAAATCTTAAGGGTAGGTCCCAAACTACTAAGAGGAATTTACCTGATAATACTCTATCTTGGACCTTTTACTCATCATTATTACCAAAAATAAGTTACTTATATATTGACCTAATTCACCATATGGAAGAGAAAATATTGATATATTAGGCCATTAATGTGCATTTAAAGTAATTTGAACTACCAACTAGAAAGCACAAGAACACACCAAGGCTTGATAACCATTCATCACAGTGAAAAAAGTGAGAACAATAGGGGAACCATTACCTCCTCCCTTAACCATCACAATAACAATGTGAGCTATAATCAGAGGAGTATATACTTCTCAACACACATTATTTGAATATTTTGATGGCCATTTGTGATGAAGAAATTTTCAAAAGGATAAATCTGTTGAAATAAAAGTTGAGAAATTAAGAGTAATACTATCTCTTTCATTGAAGTCATTGGCACACTCCTTAAGCATGTAAGCAGCTCAAATAAGAAATTTAGAAGTTGATTCGACAAAGCTATCTTGGTTGATTCATAGAAAACCAAACTTCACATAGGGACTTTTTCTCACACTAAGGATAGTTAGCATAGAAACAATAATTAGGAACTCTCCAAATAATTTGTGAAATGAAAACCATCATTGGACAATCAACTAGGAATTTTTCAAGTTGTCTTATCCTAAAGGTAAGGTCTACTTCCTAACTTTTTGAGCATTCTTAGACAAAAAATTAGATAGTTTCAAATTAATTTGAGCCTTTTAAAACCCATTTTTAGGCTTCACATACATGCTTGAACGTGGAGTTAAAAATTGGTTATCTTTTAGAGATTCAATAACCCTTTTTTCATGCATTATATGCACACCCTCGAGCAAAGAACTAGTAATCTTTTAGCCATCTTGACACCCTTATGAACTTGCTTTGATCTTATGTTCATTATTGAATATGACACTATGAATGTCCACCCTTTGTATTTCAATCTTTTATATGTGTGTAAACATGAAAGTGGGATGTAGTTTGGCCTTTATAATCTATTAACACTCTTATTCAAAGCCAAGATTTAATCTTTATGACTCGTAAGTCTAAGAATACAAACTTATCTTTTATGTTTGAGGTTTGTTTTGTACTTAGAACATCAACTTCTAATACAGTTAAGTTGCCATCTAACTTGATCACTTTTGACTAAATTGGAATCTTTTTTTAATGGTCTTTTTATTAATTATTTCCCTTTAAGTATTAATCATCCCTTAATGGACTTACCTTCTAGAAAGGTTGTTACATATTTGGATGATATAGTGATTTACTCTTTATTTTATATTCTAACTTGATCTCAAAGTGATTGTTTGTCTATTTAGGACATTACTGTAATTTTTTGGATATAAAATCTAGTATTGTGGTCCAATGAGGGAACAAGAGCCATGAAGTATACTAAAAGCTCATCTTTAGTCTCATTATAGAGTATGGACTAAAGGGATCTACTTAAAATCTTCTCTTCCTTCCTTTAATATGGAAGAAGTGGAAATATGGGTTTACTAGTACCCTTCCAAATCAAGGGTTTTATCATTGATAGAAGCGAAACTTTAATTTGATTGTGACTCACCGATAAAAAAAATCATTTGATATTTTTGTGAGTTTATTTAGCTGCTTTCACTGAAGTTTTGAATGTCAAACTTATCATTTCAATTTCAAGTGAACACCCTAAGAAAGAATAAGTGGCAAAGCTACCTATCTATTTGTGGATTGAGTTTATATAGTTTTGATGCACTCAACCAAAGGTATGCATACTAGAGAAAGTAATAATAGGTCTCTCCCATAAGCTTTCCTAGTAAATATCTTTCTTGGTACATAAAAATATTAAGGGCATAACCAATAGAATGGGTTAACTTCAAGATTCCATTCAACACCTTTTTGAGCTCCAATGAATAATATTCAATTTTAGAATCCCTACTTAATCTCAAAAGGTAGGACTAAAGGGTTTATAAATAATTTTTTTCCTACCCTTTGGTTAATTAGATTATCCACTACTAAAAACTATGTATAAAATGGAATAATCAATTTTTGATTAACACTTGAGTTGAAAGTTTCTTTGGTCTAACATGCATTCAAAACTTAATTAGGGGTTTGGATGATCAAGACCATTATCATAAGGATAATTCTACCCTTATGATGAACTTTTGAACCCCTATAAGTTGGGAACTTTGAGCTTTATTCATAGAGCTAATTATAATAGAGATATATTATTTTGATAATGTGTGTTTAAAAGACTAAGTGGTATATTAGTCAATTATGGATCCCCATGCATGAATCCTTTGGAGGAATTTAATTATTAATACACTATAATTTTTCATAAACTAAAAAGTTCCTAATTATAGAGCTGTTGGTTGAGTCAAACCATCATAGCTCAAAATCTCCTTTTCATTAAGACTCTTCATTTGTTTTCAATATATATAACATATTTTATCAAAATATCATAAATGTTGGGGATTCATTATCAGCACTTAAATTTCCAACACCTTGATGCTAGTTCTAGTTGCTTTCAAGATAAGCCCGAGGATACCACTCAATCCCCATTCTAAAGAACTTAAACCCTTGCTCGAACTTCTAGTCCATCCTAGAAGAGTCCTAAGCATTCATCCTCATTAATATGAATTTTTATGCAATTTTATTAGAACATTATATATGTTCTTTCTTGTCTTATCCTAGAAAAAATCATTACCATTCAACATTCTTCAAATAATTTGAATTTAGCCAAGTCTTAGGCATACCTCTTACAAGACTTAACACTAATTGTTCTTAGTAAACCCAATTGGTATTTTAAATATTTTTAACACTTTATTATTGGTTTAATCACAGTTTAGCATAATACAATTGACCATGAGACTCTTTGTGTTAACTTAGGTGGCCTAGTTAGACTTATGGTTAAATAAACCATAATATATCATTGACCCTAAGGAGAAAATGATGATTTTTAACCCTAAGGAGAAAATAATGATTTTCAACTTAATGATTCAACCATTTAGCGAAATCTCTTTAGTAATATATATTTAGACCAATAAACCATAGATGTTCTAATTTTGATTAATAGAGTAGGCTAGATCCCCTTTGAACTATAATATATCATTGACCCTAGGGTGAAAACCATCATTAAGAGCTTTATTAAGGGGTGATTAAGAGAAACAACATACGTGAGCTTCTAATCTCTCCTAGACACCTTAAGCTTTATTTTATTTTATTTTATTTTTTTTATTTGGACTAGTGCAGTGGAGTCGATGTTTGGAGCGCCACACTAAGTTAAATTCTTATAAAAATATCAATTTTCATTTTTTTTTCATTTTATAAAAAAAAAAATTTATACCCCACTTATTTAGTTAGTTTGAGAGAGGGAGGGAGAAATCCCAAAGATAGAGTTAATTTTAGGTGACTTTGATTCGTTTTCTATTATTAGTTCAATTCTAAAAGTTATCCAAGTCATGATAATTTACATTATGTCTATCTAAGTTTTCAAAAATACATAAATTTTTTAATTGTTCTGATTTAATTTATAAATTTGTAGCCTAAAAAATAAGGATAATTTCACACTCGCAAAACTTTCACAGTGTAATGTTTTTGTATGATGTAGATACGATTGTTCTATATATTTAGATATTTTTCTAAAAAAAATTATCAGAAAAAATGAAAACTGTGTTATTTTTATCCAATTAAAAAAATTTTGATCCCAAAAAATAATATTGCAATACAATTGAATCTTCAAAATAATGTACTAAACAATTCCTAATAATCTAGAGAAACTTTGAAACTATAAAATTGTGCTCAAGTAGTTAAACATGTTGTCTACCAGTAAAGTATTATGTGATTTCTTGAAATTGATTCAATTATATTTTATTTACTATAACACAATGATATATATACTTATCTGTTTAAAATATGTAATTCTGTGGAGCTCAGATGTTGGAAGAAGTATTGTTGTGCGGGATATACAATGAGTCATATGATCTTGAATTTCTGTATATTTGATATATACTAAGAATTAAGAGTCGTAAGGGTCTATTTTATGATATGCTAGCATAGTCAGTCATAAGCTAGGGCCTGAATTTTTATATATGTTTCTCATGGGAGGTGTAAGAGCTTTAGGAAAATCTATTATTTTTTCCTTTAATATTTAGAGTACTTGTTTATTTATATTTCCTGCATTATTATTTAAATTTTTGATACCAACAAGAATTATTCTATTCAACACCATAAAGTGATATTAATTTCTTTTAAAATTTAGTTACATATATAATTAATTAATTATTAAAAATTTAGATCAATGGGTGTAACATATTAAACTGTCTTGGCTCACACATATCATGCATTTTTTTTCAAGTCAGTGAAAGGGAAAAGATCCAATTGAGTAGCTATGGTCCCACATATTGATTTGTATAGGTTTTTTCTAAATTTTGTACAGTCATGACTATTTTTTAATTTGCTCTATTATGGTCTTCAGTCATGCACTATGATGTGTAGTTTTTGTATATACATCTTGATGATGAATGAAAAGAAAAGAAATTTATGGATGAATTTGCTTTCTGTTCAGTTGGAAGTTATTTAGTAGATATGTGACATTTTTTTAATTATTCTCTAAAATTTTGATCTTGGGGTTGACCTCCCACTATTCCACACAATATAACATGTCATATATGTGGGTTATATTGAGCTCGGTTGTGACAATATCTGACTTTGCCACATCAAGTTAACCATTAAGGTGGGTATAGTAATGTTTGCATACACATTTGAAGTTAATGTCTCATACTAAAATAAGGATCAAGATCTTCACCTTTTGAATCATCTTATTGTTTACTAAATCTTTCACTAATTTTCCACCATAATGATGGTGAGATTTTCACTAAGAATGATTTTTTGTAACTTATACTTCCATATTTGCACCATCAAAATATGATTACTTAACATCTCCATCATCAAAATCATATTTCATGTAGGAGTGTGATTGAATTTACGAAGTCATTAGAGGATTCTCCTTAATTGGATGAGATGGCTTATTCACATTACCTTCTTGAAGTTTCTTTTAGTGCAAGAATGGTTATCCCATATTTTTAGAGCCACTCTTTCTTAACACCATATTGTAAGAGTTCTCTATGAATTTAAGGGCTCAAATACCATAACATTGTCCAAAAATAGCCACATCCAAGAGGTCGCATAAAGTAAAAATTGTGTCAGTCTTTTTGAAGCAAGAAATTTAAGCATGTATTATTGTCAATTAAAAAACAAAATAGACAACATATAAGAAGTAAGGACTCTTCTTTGAATTCATATTTATCTCTTGTTCTCTTACTTCATGATATCCTGGAGGCACAATAATCTCATTAAGACTCACATGTTCTTTAGCCCTCATCATATTTCCCTTTATAGAGAAAGAAGGTTAAAATAAGATATATTTAATGCAATATGGCATATAATCTATGTCATACATTTATTATAAAAAATTATTGCTTAAATTTTTAAAGTTATAAGGTTTGGTGCATGCAATTAATGTCATAATTGTAAAGTGGTGATGATAGATTGTCATCATTATTTCATGTTTAATGCTCTTTTGATGTCCAAATTCATCTGCCAAGTATCTTCTCAGCTCGTTGCTTTATCTCAATGCTCAACATGTAGTTTTCGAGAATTTCCAAGCCTTTTTTGCTCTTGAATAATCTCAATGATAATGCTTTTGGCTTGGAAACATCATAGATTCTCTCAAAAGGGACTCTTCTCAGTATGCACCTTAGTCAGCCCGCACATCATCATTTCACTCGATATGTTGATCGAGGTTATAATCTTTAAACTTAAAATCTACACCACAACTGACACCCTTAAGTCATACTCTATGACCATCTCATATATATAATAACACTGAAGTTGTTTTCCTCAATATCTTTGTCATAATTATCTTCCATACAACCTATATCATAACATTTTCCTTTAAGGCCTATGCTAAAATCATCGTTGCATCAAGACTTATATTGTAACTTTCATTTTTACCATACGTATTTTCATGTTGACATGTTTCATAGTAGACCTATGGTACGATCACTTCCAAGTCAAAACCTACACTTATAAGAAATCTAACATGGGGATACTAGGGGCACATGCTCTGCCAACTTGATTCAGCTAGATTAAGTAAGTTATCCAATTGGGTGATTCCACTAATCATTCGTCCCTTTAATTTTATGATTTTGGATTAAATTTTGGCTAAAATTATGAGTTGAAGAGTTAGAGCATAATGATAGTGATCATCAATGAACACTTAATAAAATTTAAAACTAACCACAAGATAAGGCTATCAAAATTGAAGATTGTTGTTGTATAGACTATGCTTTTTTAGTTCATTTATATTGTCTTTTATTTTCTCTTACTTCACAATATATCCTATTTTCACTATAAATCTTATCATTTAAGGCCTCTCCTAAATAGATTATTTAAGTATTTTTGTCACTTACCTCTCTTGCTTTCCCTCAAATATATGGACCCAATTATAAAGAAAATTCTAAATAATTTTTTTATCAAATTATATGTAACTTATATGTTAGACATTTATCTTATAATGATAAATAAAAAATTTATGTGTTTTGTTATTTTAAGTCTTAGTTTTTTGTGTTGAGATAATTTAATGAGCATTGGTGTGTAAGGATAATTATATTATTTTCCTTATAGTTCCCTTACTCACAAAAAAAAAAAAAAAAATAAAAAATTGCCCATGCCAAAATTACAAACTTTATTTATGCCATAACCATTTCATGACAAATATCATAGTAAGACTAGTGTTGTACTTGTATGCCCTATTATTGCATCAAGATTGACATCACAATAAGATTTGTATCACACCAATTAATATCCATATTGCAACATTTTCTTACACTATGCAATCACTACATCAAGACTTGTGCCATATGACAAGCTTCCTCAAGGCTTGCGTCGCAATTGGCTTTCTTGACTGCTACCAACTACCAAAAGTCCTTTATTGCAGTTATCTATCTCAAGACCTATCAGAAGTCATTGATCGCATGACCTTCCGCATAGTCATCATCCTCAAAATTAATGCATTCATTATCTCCTATGAAACTAGCATGACCTTGATCTGTTGGTTGAGAATTATGACTATCAATCAAGATGTCTTGAGTTTGAGTCTCACGTATGTGATGTGTTTGTGAATTTGTCTTAATTGACATAGGTTTCGTTTGAGTCAACTTTCTTATTGCTTCTTAAAGCAGCTTTATGGTACAAAATTTTTAATTTTTGTACTAAAAAATTGTTTTAAAGAGCAACAAGAAAGCCGTCCCAAACGAAGCCTTAATTGTCCAAAAAAAAATATAAAATTTACTAAAAGATGCCAAAATTTGTCATATAATGCTCACTAAAGCCTTTAAAAAATAAAGATGCTTTTACCATTATTTTATGATATATTTTAATATATCATAAATATATGAGATAATAATCATTACGTTTACTTAAGCTAGTACACAAAGAGTCCATCCAACCTCACATAAAATATATTGCCAAGTGACGCTGGTTCTACACATCATATGCACTCACATACAAAGGAAATATCATAAATTACAACTGATGGTCAACTTACTTTTTTAATGATAACATACACATAAATACGAGATTACGATGGTAATGAAAAAAAATTTAATGCGATATTTTATTAAAATATTAAAAAAAAAAAAAAGTAAAGCAAAGAAATTGAGCAAGCACAGGTCAATATCAAATTTCCTTACTTTTATCATACTATTTTAGCAAATTCTCCATTTAGTAAATTTGGATTAAAGTAGACTTAAAATTTTTAAAATCTATTTTTAAAAATAGATAACTCAAATAGGCAAAAAAAAAAGGAGCTCATGTTAGGTTTAAGGATAAAGAGACTAGAACTGATGACTTCCATCACGTCAAGGTGACACTCTATTAATCTAATCGAGAAATAGAACTAACTAATCATAAGGTAAAAAGACGAGAAATTAAACGATATTAATCTTGAATAGCTGGGAATCGAGCCTTTTTCGCACTGTAATATTATGGATAGTCAAATAATGGAAAAAAATTGAATTCCATTTTCTAATCTAATTCAAATAGTTTTTACTTTAAATGAGATGAAATTGAAATTACATTATTTTAATTTCTAAATAAATTTAAAAATAATAAAATATTAGCATATATATTTCAAATGTAGATTTTTTATAATAAGCATGAAATTACATTTATGTAATTAGTAGATAATTTCAAATAATGAAATATTTATTATAAAATATTAAGCATCTATAAAAAAAATGATGCATTTTAATATTTTAAGAACAATAATGAAAATTATATAAAAATAATATCTGCAAACTCAGATTATTATAATAATTTATAACACTTCATTAGCTGCCATTGAGCAGAAACGGGTCACAAGGCTCTGTATTTGCAGAATCTCCGCTTAATTACATTTTTGCCCCCCGGACTCGCATTTCCCAAATCACAACTCCTACAGGTTTGACAGCCGGAGATTCTAACGATACAGAGCCCTTTTTTATTCAACACTTAATACATCATGGAAGAAGGAACAAAACTATAAAACACCCTTCCTCGACTAGGACTATTCAGGGAAACGGCAAGTTTACCGGTTGTGAAGCGGGTCCGGGCAGCTAGGCACCAGACGCTTGCTATCGTTTAACTGTGCCGCCGGCAAAGTCGCCGGAAGTTTGCTGATGAAGGCTTCAACCTTCGCCGGGATATCTCGCATCGCTGCCGCGAAAGGGTGAAGAGCCCAGATGCTTATGAGGAGGAAGAGGAGGGAGAAAAACGCCTGTCGCGCGGCTTTCTGCATCGCCGGAATTTCCACCGCCATTGAAGTGGAAGAGAAAGAGAGAGAGAGAGAGAGAGAGATGAAGCAGAAAGTTTTTGGTGGCTTCGCCACGTGAGAGGAAGCCGCCAGCGGCTTTGGGATACGGAGGACGTTTTAAAGAGCTGGGAGAGAAGTCAAGATTTACCCCTGTTTATGGAGAAAACTACGGATGGGCCACTGGTAGTTAACGGGATGGTAGCTGGGGAGCTCTCCGCCGTTCGATTATGCTCATCTTTTTTGCATCATATCATTGTGATAATGACAATCATTATCATTATTGTTATTGGTCTTATGATAACTATTTAAAACTTAAAGGCTTCTTTTGCGGTTTTTTTTTTAATTGTTTTTCTACACAAAAGTTAGCTATTTTTAGAAGCAACAGAAAAACTATTTTAAATGAAGCTTAAAGGATAAGATTCTCTAACAATTTGTTTGACATTAAAATTTAAAAAAATGATAGCAAAATTATTGTATTTTCAATCTTGATGATGGTTTAATTATTTGGGAGATTTACATACATACCACTTAATACTATTCTATTTACATATTTAACATCTAAAAGTTTAATATTACATACATACCACCCATAGTTCATTTTCATACCAAATATGAGTGGTAGAAATGAAATATATAAATGGTAGGAAAGAAATATAAGTGGTATATTTGATATTAAAATAATATATTGTGATATGCATGTAATATTAAAATTTTAGGTGTTAGATATGTAAATAGGATGTTATAAAGTGGTATGTATGTAAATTTTCCTTTTATTTACTTTATATTCATATTATATAAAAAAAGAGGAAAAAGAAAGAGATAATTAATGAAAGAAACTCTAAAAAATTCTCTAGTTCTAGCCAATGTGAGCTTAAAAATAGAAAGCATTTGATTGTCCTAACTTCGTCATTTGAAACTTGATACATTTACAAAAGAAACTTGCATGATTGCATGAATCTCGAGAAAATATTTGAATTGAAAATTTTCACAATTAAATTTAGGATTATTTGAGTAACAATTATGACAAACTTATAATCGAACTGAATGACTTAATGAAACGAATCCAACGAT
Source organism: Dendrobium huoshanense (assembly GCA_016618105.1). Classification (NCBI taxonomy): domain Eukaryota; kingdom Viridiplantae; phylum Streptophyta; class Magnoliopsida; order Asparagales; family Orchidaceae; genus Dendrobium; species Dendrobium huoshanense. The sequence goes on along the minus strand of CM028354.1, from coordinate 20,369,501 downwards.
ACTAAAAATTGTCCAATCCATTCATAATGCCCAAAATTGTTTAACTTTAACGTTACTTAAACTGATTTTTATATTCAGATTCAAATAATCATTTTATTGTTTGTATGTATTATGAAAAATCAATATATTCTATGAAAATATGCTTGCAAATTACATTCGAGTTTTTTTTTAAACAGCTTGCGAGAAGCACCCGACGCGATGTTCCCCCCTCGGCTGCTGAAAAACTCCAGTAGCTATTACAACAATGACCATCACATGATATTGCTGCCAACAATCGCTTGCCAACAATCGCTACTAAGTAATCACTGCGATCAGTTCTAAACTCCTGACAATATGTAATACTTTTTGTTGGGCATTAGCTATTTGCCTATGGACATTATAATCTTTATAAGGAAAAATTAAGCTATGTTATTGAGTATTAATTGTCCATCTGCATAGACTTGATATATGTAATCCCTATTGAGAAACTTAATCCTTATCTTATTCAATGATAAGGAAGAAAGGATTCTTGTATCACTAACTACATAGTAGATTTTTTAATTGGGGCAAGCCCGATACTTTTTGTCTTTTATGAATTTGTCACATAATTTTTTTTGTCTTACAATTTTTATTTGTGCGTATTTAATTTTTGTACAATGTTGAAACATAAAACATACACAACCAACTCAAATTTTCTAACATGTAACAACCCTCTATTTATAAGTTCATATCAATATAAAATAATACAAATAAGTACTACAATTATATTTTCATTGAAAGTTCAAGAATAACTTTGAATAGGATGACTCTAGGCTCTAACAATAATTTTCAATAAAAAAATGAACCTGGCTCAAGTTGACTCGAGCTTGGCCTATGAGTCAAGTTTGAGCCAATTTAGATTTGACTTGTTAGCTTGAAAATTAGCTCATTTAAAAATACTAATGTAAAATATGCTTACAATATATTAATATTCAGAAATTGAGTATCAAGTTATTAAAAAAAATTTAAAAACTATATTTCAATTTTTATATTAATTAAATTTTTTTATTATTTATCATTTAATTTTTTAATTTTTTTTATTTTTTTATCATTTATTGATTCATTCTAATAATTCTTTAAGGTATAATTAATTCTTTATAATTATTGTGTCATGGAGTATTCACGACGATAGAGAAATATGAAGTGTAATGTCTTAGCATTGTACGAAGATCTCCAGCACACAATCAGATAAGAGAAAGGGTGTACCGTTCATAAGAGACACCAGAGTGTTTACATGGAAACCTCTAAAAAGGGAGAAAAACCACGAGGTCTGGCCGAGTTTCAATGAATCCACTACTATTTGCAGTCGATTATAAATGAAGCCCTTTCTTGGGAGAAGGCCTTGGCTTGATGGTACAACTGTACATCATATAGAGGGTATTAAATGGTGGGAGTTACAATATAAACATGTTTGTTTGGTTGGCATGACTATAATTGATATGATAGAGGTCGAAAAGACTATTATCTGATGATGAAGGTCGAAAAGATCATAGTAGGTGATGGAGGTCGGAAGGACCGTAGTCGACAGGAGACAGAGATCCGAAATACAATAGTTGGTAGAAGATCGGGGTCAAAAAGACCGTTGTATAGTGATGGAGGTCGGAAGGACCACAATAGACGAAGGAGGTCAGAAGGACCGTAGTCGGTGGGAGACAGAGGTTCTAAAGACTGTAGTTGGCATGAGACTGGGTTTAAAAAGATCTTTGTCAGGTGATGGAGGTCGGAAGGACCATAGTAGGCGACGGAGATCGATAGGACTGTAGTATGTGAGTGTCATAAGTCAGAAGGACCGTAGTCGGCGGGCGACAGAGATCATAAAGACCATTGTGTGGTGATGGAGGTCAGAAGGACTGTAGTCGGTGGGCGATATAAGTCGAAAGAACCGTAGTCGGCGGGTGATGGAGGTCATAACTGATGTTGTCTAGCGACGGAGGTTGGAAGGACTGTTGTCGGTGGGCGACACAAGTTGAAAGAACCGTAGTCGGCGCGCAATGAAGGTCGGAATGATCGTTTCTGATTACGGAGGTTAGAATGATTGTTTTAGGTAGAAGTCTAGCAATGGACAAAAATCCATCATCAGATAGATGTCTGGCGAAAGTCTAACAACAAGTAGTAGTCCGGCGTCGGGTAGAAATCTGGCGACGAGTGGAGGTTCGGCTTCGGGTAGAACTCTAACGTTAGTCGGCGGCCGAGGAGAACTCCGTCATTAATGGTATTAAGGCAAAACTCCAGAGTCACTTGGAGATCGGACAGAATTCCGACGTCACTTGGAGATCAGGTGGAGTTTTGACATCAATTGGAAGTAGGGCAAAACTTCCGTGTCACCAGAAAGGTGGGTTGAACTCCGGCGTCACTTGAAAATCGGGCGAAACTTTGGCGGTTGTCGACGAGGAGTTTCGTCCCTCCTTCTCTTCTCCTCTTCTTCCTTCTTGCTTGGGTCCTCCCCTTTTCAAGAGAAAGGAGGGTCTGTTTATAAAGTTATGGAGTGACAAGGCTCGTAAATATGTGAGAGATCAAGGGTAAATGGGGAGTGGTTGGATGGACGACTGATATTAAATCCCTTGATCGTGGATCGTTTGTTGGAAGTTTGAAGGTCTTAATAATGTCGTAATTCCGCGATCTTGGGATTCATCTCGTTAAGCCGCTTGATTTGACTATAAACACATAATGTTTGGAAACGATTTGGTAATCCAAATTGTGGTTCGAACCTTCCAACAACATTTCAGGTCATTGATTTGGACTCATTTGGACTCAGATTGAGTTGAATTTGGTGTCGTTGGGTTCGTATTTTCAGGACGCTCAATTCGACTATAAGTTTGTTGAAATCAGAGTTCGAATGGTTCCAATTTTAAGTTTGGAAGTTTCCATCTTGAGGATGTATCAATAATAAATAAGCCAACTCATAAAATTAAATTCAAATTACAATTTAAAATTAATTAATTACACAACTCCTCTTGGCCTATTGGTTGAGAGCTTAGGCTTCCATCTAAGAGGTCCAAGGTTCGAGTCCATGTGTATGCGTTGTGTGTGTGAGTTTGACTTAAATGACCTAAATGTCCCAAAAAAAAAAAAAAATTAATTTAATTTAAGCCCAAATTGGAAGTAGTTCGAGCTGGGCTGGGCTCCAATGCCCTAACAAATCTTTTCCTTTGCACGCCTGGTTCACAACCTGTGTTGATAAAATTGATAACTGTGATCCACCGAACCAAGCCAAGTAGGCGAGCTCTTCTTCCGTTCTCTCCATTTCTTGTCGCCCCTACTCCACTTTCTTCCCAGTGCGAGCTTACTCTCTTACCCTCTATCCCTCTCTCTTTCAATTCCTGCTGCTGTCGCAACTGAGGGAAAACGCCTACGCTTCTCGTTCCGAGGTGTGTTTTGTTGTCTCGCTTTTATTCGCCCTCTTTTCTTCATCAATGAAAATTTTCTGCTTAGGGTTTTGAAAGATAGGTGACTCGAGCTTTTCCTCAAAGTAAGATTATTTCTTATTCGCTCCCTTTTAGGCGATTCGTTTGACAAACAGCGCGAGCATCGCTATTATATTCTATTAGCAAGTGGAGCATTGGGCTGGCTAAAACCCCAAACCCTAGGCCCCCAGCTTCAAGTTTCGTTTGTGAAGCTTCTTGCTTAAATTGATGTGTTTTCTGCATGACACTGCATCCGATAGGAAACAATTAGACTGCCGTTGAGTGGTTATGAAGATGAGGGCATTGAAGTTTAGAAGTTGGGAATATTGAATGCGTACTCTATGAGTGATGTATTTCGATACATTGCTTAGAAAAAAAAATTGTTACAGGATAGTGATCTGTCTAGATATGGAGTGCTGAAAGACTTGTAACTTTTAAATATATTATTAATGATAGATTTATTCTGTGTTGGCACTATAATTGGTGTATTGCTTGTCTTTTTTGTGTGTGTGTGTGTGTTTTCCCTGGCCTCTTTCTAGACCTTGCTTTTCCTGCTTGTTTTGAGGGTATTGATACCTTAACTTTTAGGAAGTAAGCTTACTGTGGTTTGCTTTTCGTACATAGCGTTCTAACATAAATTCTTAATCATGATTGGTGTTGTTATTTTTCTTTGTTATGACTAGGTTAGTTTTTTATGTTTTATTTTTCCATGTTATTACTAGGGTAGTGCATTTAAGGGCTGTTTGGCAACAAGCACGATTTAACTTGAATAGGATTTACTAAATCCTGTAAATCCAGATTTAGTAAATCTTGCTAAAGTTAAATCCTGAAAACTGTTTGGCAACATGAGTGTAAATCCCGTTAAATCAAGTGGAGCTGTTTGACAATGTAATTTAGGATTTAAGACAGTTATTTGTAATATGAATTATATTTAAAATTCATCTGTTCTCATAGTGACTAAAATTTTAATATTAAAAATTTGAATGTTGCAAAGTACCAAGATCATTACATAATTGACATTATGAAGAAAAACTTGATGGAGATGTGGACTACAGTAGAACAATATAAAAACCTAAAGCAACATCACTATAATATATAATAATAAGACAATAAAGGTGTCCGTCTTTGAAAGTACGGATTGCAGTCACGATGATCGATGTCGTTGATTGAGTGCTTGTAAATATTTATTCTCATTAGTAAATAGCATATGAAAATAAATTAAATTTTAGCAAAGGTAACTGTAGTAAATCCCGTGCTTCCCATAAGCCGATGGAAATTGAATGCCTAATTGATTCACCCTGAATTCTCTCCCCATTTGTTGTGTGCATGTTAGGGTGCTCATCATTTGTCTGCACTTCACCCAATTCTCTATCACATTGCATCTCAATTTGGGACATGTTGAAGTACATGTCGTGTCTAGGATAACGCCCTATGAAATTATGCAGCATAATACAAGAAAGTACATCAGCCTGCACTTTTAAAGGACATTGTCTCATTTTAGTTAGCACTTGAAACCTCTCTTTACAAATATCAAATGTTCGCTCTGCTGTGTTATGTAATTGGGCATGCCGATGATTGTAAAGCTTTTGTTCCGCTGAGTATCTATGAGATCTTTGCCCATGGTACTTACTTGGATGGCACCGAAATCCATTAAATGGTGCCATAAGCTTTTCTGTGTTTGCGTATCCAAAGTCTACTAAGTAATATTTACCTTGGGAAACTGTGAAATCTCCTTTCTTCACTACCCATCATAGTACCCGCATATCAGCTACAGGCCCCTCCCATCCAGAGGTAATGTAGACAAATTGATGATCAAATGATACACAACCATCATTACATTATGTGAAGTAAAACCTTTTTATATTTTGATATCTATTTTGTAACTCCTTACTCACAATATCTGGAATGTGTGTACTGTCAATTGCACTGAGAGCATTTTGAGAAAAAGGGTAGAACTGTGCGTGGAACCGTACGAATGGATGACAGTCAAAATCTGCACGAGGTAATTTAATAAACTCTTTTGACAATGATACAATGAATCTAAGCACCAAATTAAAATAACGACTCAGTGTCTCAAGTGAGTGTTGATTTAATTCACAAAGTTATCTGTACGAATGTGTGTGTGCAGCCCTCCATAGAAAAATAGCCAATTGTTTATCTACCCATATGCATCAAGTATACCTTCGGAGTCCATGAGAAACCAGTAAACCCTTCAGCTGCCTAAATGCCTTTGTTGGAATTCTAAAATAATTGTTGTTGTCGCAACTGCAGAGGGAAAACGCCTACGCTTCTCGTTCCGAGGTGTGTTTTGTTTTCTCGTTTTTATTCGCTCTCTTTTCTTCATCAATGAAAATTTTCTGCTTAGGGTTTTCAAAGATGGGCGACTCGAGCTTTTGTTCCTCAAAGTAAGGTTATTTCTTATTCGCTCCCATTTAGGCGATTCGTTTGACAAACAGCGCGAGCATCCCTATTATGTTCTATTAGCAAGTGGAGCATTGGGCTGGCTAAAACCCCAACCCTAGGCCCCCAGCTTCAAGTTTCATTTGTGAAGCTTCTTGCTTAAATTGATGTGTTTTCTGCATGACACTGCATACGATAGGAAACAATTAGACTGCCGTTCAGTAATTATGAAGATGAGGGCCTTGAAGTTTAGAAGTTGGGAATATTGAATGCACACTCTATGAGTGATGTATTTCAATACATTAGTACAACATGTACAAGTACAAGTACAACATTAAGCCTTTATCCCACTACGTGGGGTCGGCTACATGAATCCTTTTTCTCCATTACATTGCTTAGAAAAAAAATTGTTGCAGGGTAGTGATCTGTCTAGATATGGAGTGCTGAAAGACTTGTAACTTTTAAATATATTATTAATGATAGATTTATTCTGTGTTGGCATTATAATTGGTGTATTGCTTGTCTTTTTTTTTTTAGTTTTACATGGCTTCTTTCTAGAGCTTGCTTTTCCTCTTGTTTTGAGGGTATTGATACCTGAACTTTTAGGAAGTAAGCTTATTGTGGTTTGCTTTTCATACATAACGTTCTAACATAAATTCATAACAATGATTGGCATTGTTATTTTTTTGTGTTATGACTAGGTTAGTTTTTTATTTTTATTTTTACATGTTATTACTTGGGCAGTGCATTTAGGGGCTGTTTGGCAACAAGCATGATTTAACTTGAATAGGATTAACTAAATCCTATAAATCCGGATTTAGTAAATCTAAAATTAAATCCTAAAAACTGTTTGGCAACATGAGTGTTAAATCCTGTTAAATCTAGTGGAGCTGTCTGTTTGGCAATGTAATCCAAGATTTAATGCGGTTATTTGTAATATGAATTATATTTTAAATTCATCTATTCTCATAGTGACTAAAATTTTAATATTAAAATTTTAAATGCTGCTAAGTACCAAAATCATTATAGAATTGACATTACAAAGAAAAACTTGATGGAGATGTGTACTACACTAGAACACAATAAAAATCTAAAGCAACATTACTATAGCATATAATAATAAGACAATGAAGGTGTCCATCTTTGAAAGTACGGATTGCAGTCACGATGATCGATGTCGTTGATTGAATGCTTGTAAATATTTATTCTCATTAGTAAATAGCATATGAAAATAAATTAAATTTTTAGCAATTGAAACTACAATAATAGTCGTGCTTCCCATAAGCCGATGGCAATTGAATGCCTAACTGATTCACCATGAATTCTCTCCCCAATAGTTGTGTGCATGTTAGGGTGCTCATCATTTGTCTGTACTTCACCCAATTCACTATCATGTTGCATCTCAGTTTGGGACATGTTGAAGTACGTCTCGTGTCTATGATAACGTCCTATAAAATTATGCAGCACAACATAAGCAAGTACAACATCAGCCTTCACTTCCAAAGGAAATTGTCTCATTTTAGTTAGCACTTGAAACATCTCTTTACAAATACCAAATGTTCACTCTAGTATGTTATGTAATTGGGCATGTCGATGATTGTGAAGTTCTTGTTTTGCTGAGTATCTACAAGATCTTTGCCCACGGTACTCACATAGATAGCACCAAAATCTTCTGAACGGTACCATAAGTTTTTTTTTTGTGTTTGCATATTCAGAGTCTACTAAGGGGCTGTTTGGTATGCAGTATTAGGGGGGTAAAGTAAAACAAATACATGTATTTGTTAAATTAAGTTGTTTGGTTTATTTTGAGGGGAACAAAAGGAAATCGTCGGATGCATTAGCGGTGTACTAAGGGAGGTCTTTCGTGCGAATTAGAAACCCGCTCAAATTGAGCGGGTTTTAAATTCTCCGGATGAAATCCTTTTCATCGTGTTGCTGTTCGGCTTTATTGCTTCGCAGGAGGTGTAAGATTGCACGAGTAGCTTCTTCGGCTCCTTCGTTCTCGTTCGACTTCCCTTCTTCGACGACGTTCCCTTTGAGAACGACTTCCCTTCTTCGACGACGTTCCCTTTGCCCGTTGGATGGGAAGTTGCGACATTTTCATCCGGGAGCTCGCTAGTTGTGAAGGTAACTTTCTCCCTTCGCGCTTTTCTTCGGCCAAATCCCGTCAATCCTGTTTAGGATTTGCTTTTTCTTGTTCTCAAAGTACTCCGTCGCCGTTCGTCTCTTGCCCGCTTATTTCTTCGTCGTTCGGCATTCAACTGTTTCGCCCGAAGTAGAGTTTTGATAGAGTAGCTTCTTCGCCTCCTTCGACGACGTTCTCTTGCTGTGAGATCGGAATTCACACAGTTCAGCGGTATTCTTCTGGGCTTGCTCGCTGCGGAGGTGACCATCTTGCTCCCTTTTTGCGCGCTTCTTCGGCCGGCCAAATCCTGTAAATCCGCAAAGAAGAGGGAAACGGAGGATTAATTTTGCCATGAGATTTAAGATGTGTTCAAATCACGTTTTGCCAGGATTTTGCATAAATCCTGCATCCAAAAAGCCCCTTAACACTAGATTCTTGCTCCACCACCGGGTCCAATGTCCTCTTCAGTGCTTAACAGCATCTCATTCTCCGACTCCGATGATGAATCGGACGAGCCGGTTGGGAAGATGAAGGTCCAAGGCCGCCGAAAGCGAAAGAAGCAGTTCCTATGCTCGAACAGGGGCTTCCTCGATCAAGCCTTAAGGTTGCTGGCGAGGTGGTGGCCGCTTGATTTTCAAACTGAAGAGAGATCGTGAACTATTACGTCACTTGTTGTAATGGATTTATATTCGATGAATTTAGTTAATAAAAATAAATTATAGTGTATTAATAGTTACCAATTTCTGAAAAATGTATGAAGGACTTTGTTGTGTATTTTAATTGATTGCTAAACAAAAACAATTTATTTTTTGGCTAAATTAAAGAAAGAATTGGATTGAAAATTTAATTTTTTGCAAAATTTTTTGTAAAAACATTACTTGAAACATAAAAAATTTAAATTTTCAAAGAATTTTAGATTAAAATTTCTCTCTAACACAAATAAATTTTCATCTATTGCAACACTATTAAATTAATATACAACATAATTTTATATCTTATAATCTAAAAAAAATTATAATAAGATAGTGAAATAAATAAATACACTAATTTATATTTCATAACACCAAATAATGCTAATTATTATAAATACACTATTTTTATAAATACATTAGTTTTAATGCTAGAATAAATTATTATAAAAAAACTGCTTTTACTTTACTCTGGATCTACCAAACCAAACAAAGGAAACAATTCTCCTGCGTTTATTTTGCAGACAACCAAACAAGTGCAAAATATTCAGAATGCACTACATTTATTTTACACTGCATTTACTTTACACTGCATTTCTTTTTCAGGCAACCAATTAGCCCCTAAGTAATATTTACCTTGGGGAACTGTGAAGTCTCCTTTCTCTATCGCCCATCGTAGTACCCGCATATCAGTTACAGGCCCCTCCCAACGAGAGGCAATGCAGACAAACTGACAATCAAATGATACAACCGCCATTACATTATGTGAAGTAAAACCTTTTCTATTTTGATATATGTTTTGTAACTCCTTATCCATAATAGCTGGAATGTGTGTACCATCAATTGCACAGAGAGCATTTTGAAAAAAAGGGTAGAGCTGTGCGTTGAACTGTATGAATGAATGACAGTCAAAATCTGCACTAAGTAGTTTAATAAACTCTTATGCCAATGATACAATGGCTCTAAGCACCAAATTAAAATAAAAACCCACAGTCTCAAGTGAGTCTTGATAGAATTCACAAAGTTGTATGTACGAATGTGCGTGTGCAATCCCCCCGTAGAAAAATAGCCAATTGACTACCCCTATGCATCGAGTATCCATTAATAGTCCACGAGAAACCAGTAAATCCTTCAACTGCCTAAATGACTATGCTAGAAGTCTAAAACAATTGTATGCTCATAGTGGATGCCCGGACAGAATATCAACTACGTATTGCTGTCCAATATATGCCCTATTGTAAATGGGTCTTTTCATTCTGGGCGCATCCTCCTCTGAACTATCTTCATCAGTGATGGACATTAGGTACTCATTAAGTTCATTACCTACCCAAATGTTCTCCCTAAGCATGAAATTGAATTAATTAATTAGTTCACATTGGACATAATTCGACATCGTACTTCTTGTTGCACATTTTAAGAAGATGATACAAAAACTATGAAAATAGTAATAAAGGAATTTTGAAGTAGAATAAATCAACTATTTGAAAAAAAATTCTTTTACAGGTGAAGGTGTACTCTAAGAAAACAATGCGGCACTAACATAACAAATTTGATCTACAAAGCTAGCATAACATAACACAATGACAAAGATGTAAAGAAGTAATATGGTGTAAGGTAACACAACTTCAAACTCAAGGGAGCCTAGCCGGTGCTACGTAGTAACGTGGGTTGCGACTAAGCACACCCTCAATCCATCCTCGTAGTAAATCACCATTCCATCTCATCAAAGTACTTTTATTCTCCTGGTTTTCCATCGAAGCGTCATGAACAACAAGTATAGCCTTCATGGAGATTTTCTCAATGCTACCCAACTTATCTAAACATTCATCGATAGTCACTGGACACATTTTCTCATATTTGGAAAGGAACTTTCAGTGTTCTTGTTATGTTGAGCTACAACTTTCAATTGTTATTTTGTATCTGACCTTTTTTTAGCGTGTTGGTTTGGTCTACTTACATCATCTGAAGAACATTTACTTCTACTCATTGGGCCGCACTTGGCTGATCATTTGCATCTTCGTTGGTGTCAAGGTATCCTTGCTGATCGTTTATGTACACATTATCATCAAAACTTATTTCATTAGCTCGCATGAAGTCATCACTAACTGATTGGCTATCCTGTTCTTCCATTGGCTGAGGCTGATTCACATTCTGACTGGAATGTGCAGTTGTGCCTATCGCAATGTTATCCCCACAAACCTTTTCAAAGATACTGTATTGATGAAAGGGATTCCCATGAAACCTTGCGAGCTTCGGCTGACAAAAGATGGTTTACAAATTAAAGAATTTCAACATGTTATTTAAAACCTAATGACTTTTATCCAGTGATAAATCATAGTTATAGAATTACTTGTAGAATTTCGTCCCAAACTTTGTCTGTCACAATATGCAAATGGTGATTCTCGTCCCATCCCCAACCACTATGATTTGAAAGCTGGTATAACATGAAAAAATTAGATTTCATATTCTTATAACATATCATAACAACAGACCTCATGTGGTTTGTGCCTAGTCGACGATTCAAGCACTGAACTATCTCATACCACGCTTCCTCTTCAAACCTCTATTGGTGATGTTCCCACACAAAAATTGTTCCATTAGCAGCTCTGCTAGGATAACGTTATGGTGTTTTGGCCACTTGGTGATTTGTTACTAGACTTTGGTGCCCTCGTATGAATTGATATATTTTCCTCTCTGTCTCCTTATGTAGACTTCCCCTTCAAAAATTGCTTATTCATCGCAGCACAACTAATAACTTGTGTTTGTATGTAGTAGTGCTTTGATTATGGAATAAATGTTTTAAAAGACATGATTCATGAATTGAAAATATACCACCATTATCAGCATTTGTTTTGTGTTGATGCGAAGTGTCTCTAGATGGTAGATAGATGACATTTGAAGATTCTCTATCACTCAAATCATTTAAACTTTCAAATAGGATTAGGTTGTAAGTTTTTTCCGGGCTACTTAGGAAGAGAACATGGCACTGTTTTTTGTAATTTGTTTTTGCCGCTCTTTCTTCGTTTGGTCAAGTTGATCCAAGCTATATCTACACCGCCATGTTGTGGACTTTCTACTAGCCGGGGTTTCCTCCATGTACTCATAATGAAATCCCCTAATATTCAAACTATGATATGATCATGATGTGTAAAGCAAAAAATCTTAGTACATACATGAGCATTTTCGTAAAAAATTCATTTTAAATTAGTTCAAACTTCTATACATAAAAGCACAACAGTGTTCAATAAAGAAAAACCATCTCAAAGAATCTAAGAATCCCCATTGCCACTTCTAAATATTGACATACATTTGCCTCGGAACCCACGATCATATATAATAATTTGATTTAATAATTACTGCAAAATAATTAACAACTCTAATCAATTTATTCATTGTACAAATCCCTTTTCAAATCAATCTGTGCGTTCATAGGAAATCAACAACATAGTAAAAAATTTGAACAATTGATGACAAATTAAACCTACGAAACCGGAAATAAGAACCCCTAACCAAGGCGCTGTTTACATGAAAACGTCATAGCAAGAAATATTTAAGACATGCAACAAAACAAATTATGTGAGTGTCGAATGCAGTCATTGACGAGAGCGGGCTTGAGAACAGAGAAGGAAAACTTACCAATGGCGGGAGTTCCTCGACAGCTTCCTGGAGTCATACTGCGAGGTGAACAAATCGAGACGCTGGACGCGAAGTGTAGTAGATCTATGGAGATGTGGTAACTGGACGAACTATTGGGTCATTAAAATACGAAGGAGTGGATGAAGAAAGAGCGGGTGCCTTCGACATAGGGATATGGAGAGGATTGAGATCGCATTGTAAGGGAATGGCGCGACAACAACTTGACATTCGGAGCCAACAGGTATGTCATCTACTATACTGTCTACTCTCATATTCCCCCCTCTCGCGCGGTGAAATGTTAAATCCACCGAACTGTAAGATTTAGAAAATCCGGGATTTACCGTAAAAACAACGATATGGAGGATTTATTTGGCCGTAACTTCCAACGGCGCCATAAACTTGTCGTGCTCAAATTGGGCATAAATCCCATTGCCAAACAACCCCTTACTCTTGCTAACAAGTAATGTTTTTGTGGATATATTTATTTTAAAAAATTTGGAGAAGTCAAATTTAGACATGATTTCTTGTCTTGAATATTTGACATTTTCTTTTGTTTTGGTTCCTTGGGCAGTCCTTGCTTAAGTTGGCTTCTATTTGTTGTTGAAAGCACGCTGTTCGTGCTTTTTTTTTAAATTTTGGCAAACCAAAACTAGTTTGACTATTTATTTCTTTGCCTCGATTCTTTTATTTATAATTTGTTTTTCATGTTATTCTTGAACGTTAAATTATTTAGTAACTTTCTAGTTTATTCGAACTGCCTTTTATTGATGGATTATATTTACATCTAGACTTTTTGGCCTCGGCTATTTTAAAGTTTTCAATCTCCTTGTAGTATGGATGATGAAAGGCCAGTAGCTTATGGGAATTACAAGCCAGGTGGTTCCAAAAAACGATCCAACTCGGAATTGGATAACGGGAGGCACAAGAGGCACAACACTAATGATGGCCATAATGCTAAGACCATTGATACTCTATATCGCATACTCTGCCCTGTCAAGAAAATTGGTAGCGTTCTTGGGAAAGGTGGTGATATAGTTAATGCTTTGAGAAAAGAGACCCATGCAAAGATAAGAGTTGTTGATGCCATTCCTGGCGCTGATGAGAGAGCTATTATTATATTCAGTTATGTTCAACAAGAAGTAGACAAAAATAATAAAAGTGAAAATACTGTCAGTGATGATCCTTTTGGAGGTGGTAATCTAGATATGAAGCCACATTGTCCAGCTCAGGATGCTCTCCTAAAAATTCATGATAGGATTGCTGCAGATGAGTATATGCGTGGCGGAGTGGTGCATGAGAACACCGAGCCCAATGATGATGTGATTGCATGTATTCTTGTCCCTCAAATTCAAATTGGCTGCCTTCTTGGAAAGGGTGGAAATGTTATTAAAAAATTACAGCTGGATACTAGTGCGCACATTCGCATCTTACCTTCAAAGGACCTTCCACCTTGTGCTTTGAGATCCGATGAACTAGTTCAGGTAAGATCCTTTTTTGATCCACTTTTGGTTTATTTACCGTCTATCATTCAATTAGTAATTGGATAGATATTTATTGAATTTCTCTATGATTGGTGCGCTATTTCTATGGGATTGTAACTTGGTAGAAGCTTTGAAAGTAGCACCACATGCACCAGTCAGTAGAAATGTTTAAGAAGTAGGATTCATCAAACCCAACAGCAAATAGTTAAGGCAAGACCTAGGACTATGATGATGATTATAAAATTAGAGTTGTAAGTTATTTGGTATCCTCAAGTGCTTTTCTACTTTTGCAAGCATCTCACACTATTGATGCATTTCAGTTTTTAAAGTTCACTATTTTGAATTTGTTTGATGACAATGCTAGTAAGCCACATAGTATGAGCTACTGCTGCAACCCTTATTTTTGACATCGTATATCTCCATACATTCTCTCAATCGTGTCCTATTCCTTTTTTGTTTTACCTAATAAGCTAAATGTTATGAGCAACCAATGTAGTCTTTTACCTCTTTACATCCTCTTCACCATCCCTCTGCTCCTACTTGTTCCCTTTGTTCTTTCCCTCCCTTTCAACTCGCTCTTGAAAGTCTCGATGGTCCCAGTTCTTCCTACTTACAAGTTGGATATGTGGGGTTTGGTTCATTACAGCATCTATATAAGTTGACAAGTAGTTAACGTTGGCAATACATATAAATTAAGTAGCATCTCACTTGCATTCTACTGTGTATTGATATTGACAGGTATCACACATAGTGACTAATTGTTTTTAATAGAGCATAGATTTGTTCGATCATTTTTCTACATCTAAAAGTTCTTGTAAGAAGGAGAGGGTGAGAGTGAGATTTTTACATGTTTCTTTTATTTACATATGTGCATAGAAGTAGTATCACCTGAAAGGTTTCAATTTGATGCACACTTATTGAAATTAAACTGATACAATTAGTTACTAATGTTAGAAATTGGTTATAAAGGGTTAATGAAGCTAATACGGGTAGTCTAGCAATTATTAAGGGTTTGTATGATGAAAACATATCTGAGTTTATGATACTTGTGCTGTTTAAAAAATGCCTGTAGCCTTGAAAGAAGACGAAAAATGCCAATTTTAGATGTTTTGGCCTCCTTGGTATTCATTCTAAAGTTTTCGGATATGAATTCACATGTTCATATGCACCTTATTGACTGTGGAACTCTGAAATGTTGAACTATTGTTGGCACTTGTTTTCTGTAGTTTCCATGGCGCCCTCTTATCAAGCTTTTTATGTGCAACAAGGTTTACAAATAACTTTTTGTATTTTAGAGTGTAGTCTGATAAAAATTTTATTCCAGGTTTCACCTATATCAATTATTTTATATTTATATTGCAGTGTTAGTTCATTATTGTCCCGTTTTCAGTGATATCATGTTTTTTTAATAAAATGGATAATTCATGATTTATAATCAATGAACAAGCATAATATGCCAGTTTTCTAAGAGTGTTGTATTTTCATGCATTCCATCTCTGTGGAGTTCCTTACTTTGGGAACCGCTAGTTTTAACAAACTAGCAGGATGATCTGCCAGCTTGCTTATGTGTGATTTGCCCTGCTCACGCTATTTGCTAACGCATTGATACTCTTTAGATATCTGGTAAGCCAATCAATGTTAGAAGGGCGCTTTTTGAGATTTCCACTTTATTGCATCATCATCCACGAAAGGATAATCCTCCTTTAGAAGATATCATATCGGCAAGTACCCAACACCTCTACCCATCAGGTCCTGAAATACCTCCTCCTTTGCCGCATGGAAGTCCAATGTTGTCCCGCCATACGCCACCAACATTATGGTTTGATGGGTATAGAAATGAATCATCTAGTCACGGCCCAAGCAGTTTTAACCATGGTGCTGTCAGAAATGGAGTTCTTGAAGATTTCTCCATAAAAATTTTGTGTGCTACAGAGAAGATTGGCAGCGTAATTGGCAAAAGTGGTTCAAATGTTAAACAATTAGAAAAGCAAACTGGTGCTAGGATTCATGTCGAGGACACTGATTCAGATGCTAAGGAACGAGTGATTATTGTTTCTTCTAAGGAGGTAAATTTTCTACTTCCTGTCATCCTGTGCCATGTGTCATTCTAGTACCTCACTACAGTACTTGTCTTTCTGTTCACGTTGTGATGTCAATTATAGCGACATTTTATTTTCTGTTGACGCATTTAGGGTCCTGCAAATCCAATTTCTCCAACCATTGAGGCTGTTCTTCAACTCCAAAGAAAAACTAGCGAAGTAGCTGAAAAAGGCACAATCACAACAAGGCTTCTTGTCCCCGCAAGTAAAATTGGTTGCATTCTTGGAAAAGGTGGAGATGTAATTACAGAAATGAGGCGTCGTACCCATGCGGATATTCATGTTTTCTCAAAAACTGACAAACCAAAATATGCAGCTAATGATGAAGAGCTTGTTCAGGTATTCGTGGTTACGTCCATATTTGGCAGGTTCTCCTGCTTTTATTTATTTAATTATCTCAACTGAAGAATTATGCTGATTCTATGTAAGAACTGAGAAGATACTATAGTTATTAGTGTGTTTTTTATTCAATATCATCAACTTAGGAAAAATAATTTTATTCAGGGTAACTTAGAAATTGATCATGCTGTATTCGAGTGAATATATTATGTTTTTTTTTTTTTTTAGTGAGTATATTTTGTAAAGAATCTTGGAAAAGTAAAATAGGGTAAGGCTGGAATTTTATTAGAGAAAAGTAAAATCAGATTATATTGATTAGAAAAAAATGTAAAGAATCTTGGATTTTATTTATAGATTAGACCAAGAAAGGAAGGCCTAGATGAAGTAAGCAAGTTGTGCCAAGCCTGGTGACTGGTCTAAGAATAGGTACCTTGGTGAGGCCTCCTTTCCTAAATTTCATTATATTTGGAAAATCAAATGATTGCTCAATTGTATAGAAAGAACACACTTGAGCAGTGAAGCATATGCTTCAGTTGTGAAGTGCAAAGAGAGTTGATCCTCTTTTTTCACATATATCATTGTTTTATGACTACGGTTGTTTTTTTTTTATTGTCGTTGAGCCCATTTTTTTCTTTTTTGGGTGAGGCACGTTTAAATCTTGTTATTGCTATGACATTTGTGTAGGCTTGCATGTGTTCTTTTAGTTTCCTCATCTTATCCATTAAATTCTTTGCTAGACATCTACTATCATTTTTTTTCTATTTATGCTTACATCTATTGATTTTTTTCTTTGAATTATTCTTCATACTAGTATCTGATCTTTCATTTTTCTTTTCTTGTTGGGGCATTGTTGCTCATTCTTAAATTAATAATTTTATATTTTTATTGTTATAGACTGGTTCTTCTGTACTTTTGTTAAATAATGATTTGTTTGTCATTTTTTTCTTGGTTTTGTTTTGTATGTAGCTTGATGCTCATATATAGTTTACTTTTGGTAAAATAGATTGGAAACTTCTACACTATTTTACATTGTATGTAAAACAAAAATTTATATATTGGACTTTGCTTAAGGGAATTGAAATTGTATGATGCGATCTTCCATGAAGAGGGAGGGGAAAAGGGATTTTATTATTATTATATATAACAACAACATCAACCTTTATCCCACTACATAGGGTCGGCTACATGAATATTTTTTCTCCATTATGTCCTGTTAAGATTTAAATTCTCATTGAAATCTAATAGAAAAAGGTAATTTCTAATACTTTTTAACCAAGTCTTTTTAGGCCTATCTCTACCTTTCTTAATATATTTGGCCAAATCTAATACATATACTCTCTTAATCGAGTTATTAGAAGGCCAACGTTTTATGTAACCAAACCATCTAAGGCTACTCTCTCTAATCTTATTTCCCACTCGAGCTACTCCAACCTTATCACATGTATACTCGTTTCGCATTGTCTCTAAGAGTGAAGCCACTCATCCACCTGAGCATCCGTATCTCTGCAACACTTAACTAAATTTTATGCTTTTTGTTTATAATGGTTAACATTTTGCGCCATAAAACATTGCAGGTCTCAATATCATCTTATAGAATTTTCCCTTAAGTTTGATGGATACTTTTCTATCACTGAACAGACCTGATGCATTCCGCCACTTCAACCATACATCTTGAATTCTACTAAGAATATCACCATCTATTTCACCATCATTTTAAACAATAGACCCGAGATATCTAAAACATGTACTCTTTTTAATGACTTTATTCCCCAAAGTTCAATTCACCTATTAGATCTATCACTACGAAAATTACAGTCCATTTATTCGGTTTTAGATCTACTCAAACGAAAACTTTTGAACTCTAAGGTTGACCTCCATAATTAAAGTTTTCTTTTAACTTTCAAGTTTTCCTTCAAGTTTCTCTCTAGTCTTGTCAACAAGAAGAATATCATCAGAAAAAGCATATACTAGGATACATCCTCTTGCAAATATCTAGTAAGAACATCCATGATTAAGCAAAAGATATGGGCTTAAAGTTGATCGTTGATGTAATACAACTAAAATAGGAAAATACTTGGTCAAACTGCCTTGTGTTTGAACTCAAGTAACAACTCCTACATGCATATCCTTAATTACTTGAATATAAACATTATTAACTCCTTTCTTTTTGTTGACCTCGATATCAGTATTG
Source organism: Dendrobium huoshanense (assembly GCA_016618105.1). NCBI lineage: Eukaryota > Viridiplantae > Streptophyta > Magnoliopsida > Asparagales > Orchidaceae > Dendrobium > Dendrobium huoshanense. The sequence goes on along the minus strand of CM028354.1, from coordinate 20,351,119 downwards.
AGTTGAATTGCACTAAAATGGTGAGCGAATGGCTTGACGTTGCACGACAATTGTTCAAAATGTGTTGACCAAATGTCAAGATTGATGAAATCATGTTTGTTCACAAAATGAACAACACCAACATCTTCGGGACAACTGAAACAACCAAAATCTACACCCATGTTGGCTTGGGTTTTCGATCGACAACAATTGAAACTTTATGTGCACGAGATAAGATCTAATCTATACACATTATATATATATAGTTTGATGATAATAATAATAATGATAATGATAAATAAATAAACAAAGCTTAAACCTCAAATAAACCCAACCTTATCCACTATCCCACAACTCCCCACTAACCACCATCTCTCCCCCACTCATGGCACTCACACGCTAAAACCCTTAGCCAAAATCATATCCGTCGCGTCCAATACGCACGAAGCCACCCTCATGCAACCCATCTACCTTTCTCAATCTTCTCTCTCTCTCATTCTTGCGTGCACGATCCTAAGTCAAACCCCCCTTCTTCCCTTCAGCCACACACAACCCGACCTAGCCTCCTGCTCACCTTCGACACTAGCTCCCCGTGCACGGCCTAGCCGCCGGCCACCACCTCATTCCCTATCATCTCATTTTTTTTCTTCTTTTTCTTCTTCCATTCTCTCCTCTTTCTTCTTCTTTTACCTCTCTTTTCCTTCTTCTTCTTCTAATTCTTTACATTCTTCTTCTTCCTTTCTTTCACCCACTTCCATCAACTCCTACCATCAACAATCCTATTGCTGCTAGCCACCTATAGCTGACAGCCCTTCTCACTGGTCCAACTCCCCTCGCTTTCCTTTTTCTGTAAAAAAAAGCCACACACACATGTATATATATATATATATATATAAAGAGGAGCCTTTGTCCGAATTCATAGCTGCAGAGAGGTAACCACAAAACTGCACAAAGGTATACCTTATATTATCATTCTTGCTTGAATAGAAAGTATTTAAGGTCTCACATTCCATTGATCTTATATTTGGCTGGGAAGAACAAAGTATATGAAGACCCTGCATTCGTTGTATCTTTGATTCGATCGGGAAGAACAAGAACTATATGAAGACCCCGTGTTCCCTTGATCTGTGATTGGTCCGTGAAAGACAAAAAGACTTTAGCCTACCCGACAACGACCCCTATGCGGGGGAGATGCTGGGAGGTTGCCAAAGTTTTAATTGACAAAGGACCATTAAATAACTAAAGTGAGTCTAAAAACATGATGATAGATCATATATAATTAATTTAATATATAAAAAAAAGAAATGAAGATGTTTGCTTTTGAACTTGCTCGCAGTATATAATGTTAGAAGATGATCATGATATTTTGCTTATTTAACTTGTACCATGAGGGCAAGTTGTTATTAGCTAGAATATCTTGATACTCAGTAATGCATGGATTAAACACATTTTATATCCTCAATGACCAAGCATTAGAAGGAACACACTGATATTTAGATTGTTGATGGCGGCAATTTATTGAAATAAAATCATACTAATGAAAGCGAGGAAGTATGCTGATCTCAATATTAATATAAACTTATCAATATAAATCTATTTTGCAAGACACTTCCATGATCATTAGATAGTCATGTTAAGTCAGATGTTATTACAATTTAAGGCTCAAAATGTATATCATATGATGATCCTTATATACTACGTTAAATGATAGATTTGATTACCAAGTAGCTAAACATATATTGATTAAATTATAAGTTAACTCATGGCCTTTTATTGAAGAAATTCTTCCGTGGATGATATTTTTTCAGAAATGCCTTCTTTAAGCTTATGTGCAACATGCTTTTTTGAGTTCCTATCCATTTTGTTTAGGCAAGAACTAGTTTAACTCTTCAAATGTTAAAAGAAAATATTATAGCCTCTAATGGTGCTATATTATATTAGAATATCAAATCTTACGGCCAACTCTTAAATAGAGTAGTAAGCCCCAATTGAATTAAAACACTCGGGCTTTCCAATGAATGTAATCCCTACTAAATCAACTTCTAGCGTTCCAATAGATGTTAGCCTCTCCTTAACCAAATCTATTGGTCAGTCTCGCCCATAAGGCTAGTTGTAAGACCCATAATATGAGCAACTCATAAATAGAGCAATAAGTTCTATCTCTACCCAGCACAAAGGTGTCCTACACTTTTTCCCATATAAGCTTCTTATGGAGCCATTTTAATACTAGATTTGAAACTATTATTATAGGCAAATTCTATTAAAGGTAGATGAATTTTCCAATTTCTACCAAAATACTGTACACATAATCGAGTAAATCCTCTAAAGTCTGAATTATTCTTTCTGATTGTCCATCCGTCTGAGGAATAAATGTAGTGCTAAAGGTCAGTCTATTACCTAAGATGATGCAGAACTAGCATGTGAAGACTTGCATTATGAAATTAAAAACAAGTTGAATTTAAAATCAGTAAAGATGGTGAAAGAGTTGGTTTAATTGTAAAGTCATGATGTAGAGGCTTTTGAACCACAATAATTGATTTGTAATATTGGATTTGACTCATCCATAAACGACAACCAATATGAATTGTAGGAGATGTGGCAACCTACCTACAAGTCATTGTGCAAAAATCTTTAATGAATGTCATAGCTAATTCATAAAGTCTATGTCAAATGCAAATCACAATGAAAAGTTGTACTGTATATAAAGAGTTGTTTGGAGGTGACAACAAGAAATATGCGACCAACATGTATATGAAAAGCATGTCACATGCCTATAAGCAAATGAAAGAAGCTATCATGATGGAGAATTTGATTGTCACCAACGACAATAGATGGGTGGACTAATGCATCAATTTGATGATACTCGGTCACCTATTAATCACGAGGATGCGTAAAATATGCTTCAAAACAAGTAAGAAAGGCAATCCACAAATAACAATTAACCATAACCAAAATTCTAGAATTCAAGAAGAATAAATCAAATCAATAACTTAGCTAACATGGGTTGGCAAAAAAGATTCAACATTTAACATAGATTAGTCACTATAAGAACCATGCACTCAATGATTTAAGAAGCTAGCAGATTTAAATTAAAATGGAAATAATGATGCCACAAAGAATTGGACTTCAAAGATATCTACTTAAATGTATGAAGAGTAGAAAGACTTAGGTATTTGTGTCGCAGGGAAGCTTCCTTTAGATTTCGTGTGGTATTGACCGGTTGATCTTCAAAGGGTTGCTCCGTAGTGCCTTCCTTTTGTCTTGCTTCATAGCAGAGAAAAAGATATGCTGGCCGAAATCTGGATGGAGGGAGGCCACAATTTTTGCTATTTGGAGGAGATTAGGAATGTTGTGAGGTTAATTAAAGTGGTGGGGCTTAGGGGAATGGGAGAGAGTGGGATTGGAAAATGGAAAAGTAGTTTTGGGAAAGAGAAAAGTGAACTTTGCAATTAATTGGTCAACTTCCCATTAATTAACATGAAGAGTTCCAAGAGTGGGCTTTGTTAATCGATTCATAATAACCCAAATAGAATCGACACTCTGTTTTAATTTGGATAATCCAATTACAAAATCCATTGCAGTTTTATACAATTTCGACTCAGGTATTGGTAAAGGTTGAATTGACCATCTGTCTTTTGATACTCTTCTTTAATCATTTGACATGAAATATATTTTGCAACAAATTTTGCAACGCTTTTTTTTAATCATGGCTACCAAAATATTCCTCTAAATTCTTAATACATTTTATTACTTCCTGGATGAATTGTATGGCAGAGAGGTATGCTTCAGACAATATTTCTTCTCTTAATTTATCAACATTTGGGACATAGATTCTGCCTTGATATTTCAACAATTTTTCATCATTTAATAGAAAATTTTCCACTTGCGCTACTTGAACTTTCTTCATAATTTCTTGGAAATTAATATCTTGAGATAAATAATTACATATCATATCCTTCAATGTTGACTGAATCACCAGCAGATTTAGTATCATAAATTTTGCTTCTTAAGATTTACTACTGATATTTTTATTTTTCCTTATCATTAATTATCTGCTTCTGCTAGGTGAGTATCCAATTTGCATTTCCAGAAATCTTTCTACTTAATATATCTGTAACCACATTTGTCCTTACATGATGATACCATATAACTAAGTCATAATCTTTGATACGCTCCAACCTTCTTCTCTATCTTAGATTAAACTCTTTCTAATTAAATATGAATTTGAGACTTTTATGATTTATAAATATCTCACATCTAACTTCTTATAAGTAATGTCTCCATATTTTAAGTATAAAATCACAGTTGTTAATTTCAAATCATGGGTGAGATTATATCTTTCATAGATTTTTAGTTGTCTTGAAGCATATGCCATTCTTTTAACAGGACACAATGGTAAAAATGATTCATGTAGCTGACCCCACGTAGTGGGACAAAGGCTTGATGTTGTTGTTGTTGAAGCATATGCCACACTACTCCTTGTTGCATCAATACGCATCCTAATCCCCTAAGGAAGAATCATAAAAAATTTAGAATCCTTTTGTACCTAATGGAATTATTAATATTAGAGTAGTTATTAAATAATTCTTTAATTTTTTGAAGTCTTCTTCACACTGATTGTACCATTGAAATTTTATTGTCTTTTGTGTTAATTTTGATAATGATGCTACAATATGAGAAAATTTTTCTACAAAACTTATGTAATAACCAACAAGACCCAAAAAACTCCTCACTTTTAAAACTGTGGTCGGCCTTGGCTATTTTGCAATAGCATTGATTTTATTTTGATCCACTAAAACATCTTCACTGCCAATCACTTGCCCAAAAAATTCACTTTTCAATCAGAATTCACATTTGGAGAAATTTGCATATATCTTATTCTCCTTGAGTGTTTGCAGCATTGCATGCAGATGATTGAAATGGTTGTCTTCATCTTTGAATAAATCAAAATATCATCTATAAACACAATCACAAAAATGTCAAGTAAGAGTTTGAAAATTCAGTTCATTAAATCCATAAATATTTTTGGAGCATTTGTCACCCTAAATGATATCACTACAAATTCATAATGGTCATATCTTGTTCTGAAAATAATTTTATTAATATCTTCTTTCTTAATGCGCAACTGATGATATCCATAATGCAGATTAATTTTAAAGAAAATTGAAGCTCCGTCCACATTCTTATGATTGTATGAGTGGAGAGTGATTCCGTTTGGGTTATGCCACACTCCGTCCACATTCTTATGACTAATGAACGAGTTACTCAATCCTTCTTGGATAAGTTTTGTGTTGTTTATTTGATAACATCCTTGTCTGTAGCCACACATTTGAAAAGTAATTGCAACATTTAGCAGTTATATTTACAGCTTTATGACAACATAAACTTTATTTTATCATACCAAAATGTGAGTTTGCAACCTCTCAAGTTTATTTCTTGGGCTTTATCATCTTATCCATCGGCGTTCATTTAGGCCCACATAAAGTTGCTTCTATTGTTGATTGGCCTATGCCTCAATCATTTTTTTATGTTTGTAGCTTTCACAGACTAGCCAATCTGTTTTGTCATTTTATTTGTGGCTTCAGCCTTATCACAGCACCCATAATAGAATGCTTAAACCTCAAATTCTTTGAGTGGTATGACAAACAACAACTCAACTTTAAATCCATAAAATCTGCACTCAGTTGGGCCCCTGTTCTTGCTTCTTGACTTAAAAAAGCCCATTGAATTCTTTAGCAAGAAATTAAGTGCCGCTCTTAAAGAAAAGGACAGTATATTAATAAGAGTTGTATGATGTTCGTGTTTTAAAATAGTGGGTGCATGACCAATTACACTTGTATTTTGTGTTTTGCTAGTGATAATCATGTCTTACAATATATTAATAGCCAAAAAATCATTAAACTTTTTCTTCTTTCATGTTTCCGACATTTATGCATTTTATTGCCCAGACAATGCCTCAACCAACTGTAACTAGGTAGACATGAGTTACTATGTTTCAGGCCAGACTTGATGCGAGGCATCATTCGGTCATAGCAGCATACTACCAACTATTAGTCTATCTTTTTATTTTCTAGTTGTGGCTCCACTTTGACTGACACTTTATTCCCTTTTTCAATTTTATGTTATGTTATTCCCTTTTCGCTTGTTGTCCTTTTACAGCAATATGAGTATAACTCTCATATATATATATAAGAAAAATTTGGAAGATGAAAGTTGAGTAAAATATATATACAATATATCTAGTTTTCTGCTAGCTTTCAGATTTTTAATTTCTATAATGCATTCTTACAAGGACTATCCGCATCAATTTTGTTGGGGAGTATTAGTATAGTAGGATTGGTGAATGATACTCTCTTTATGAAATAAAGAAGATACTTCGTGAGTCAAGTAATCACGAGCATTATTTATCTGAAATATTTTTATTTGGTATTAAATTAATTTTTTATTGTGGTAGTGAACGTGGGGAGGAATGTTGACATCAGATTTTAATTTTATGAGATATACTCATGGCATTTGAGTACAATCATGAATAAAAGTGATAAATCAAGTAGCTTCAAAAATATTGGAAATTTTGGAGGATCTCCATATATTAGAATGAACTATCTTATGAAGTGTGGAAGATCTATAATCACTTTCAGGAAAAACAACATGATGATCTTTTGTAATTTCACAAGCCTCACAATAAAATTTTTTATTGGTTGTATACATTTAAAAGAAAGGAACCATATATTATAGAGTTTTAAAGGATGGATGCCTTAGCATATATGATGCTCTCAAATGATTTCAGTATTGTGGGTGAAAATGAATGAGCATGACAAGTGATTTCTATCTTTAATCAGATGTAGCCCATCATTCCATCTAGTTTGCTCGATTGGCTTTCCCATAATGAGGTCTTGAAATAGACAATGATTAGGAAAAAAAAAACCTTGTAATTATGATCTTTGGCAATTTTATGGATCGATAAAAGATATCTAGCTAGATGAGAAACGTGTATTACGTTACCAAGGTAAATGTGGGAAGAATTGAAATATTTTTTTGACCTGTAATAGGGTTTAGGGAACCATCGGCTACTTTTATATTCCTATTATTGGAGCATAGTTTGTAGGCTTGAGAGATGTTGATAGGATTTTTCATGTGGTCAGTGGCTTCTAAATCTAAGATCCAATTTTGAGTGAATTATCTGAGGCACTAAAAACACGGGAGTTAAAAGTCATACCATTTTGAGTTAAAAAAAATATGATGTAGATGATTTTTCGAGGGAGTTGAGGAAGTTACTTAGTTTTATAATTTTTTTAGAGTTAAACCCTTCTGATTAAAAAAGACAAGCTTGCTATTTTTGGTGTTATTTATTTTCTCCGTAGCTTTAGGGCTTTTTGTAGAGTTTCCAACACTTTTTTTTTGTCATTTCTTCTTATTGTAGTTATTCCATTGGTTGCCTTTGATCCTTTAGGAGAAGAGTATGTGGCAGTAAACCTCTTACCTTGGGGTTCGATGTTAGCCATAACAAATTTTGAAAAATGGAGTGTTTAGAATTACTATCATTCTTCCTTCTTCGATGGTAGATTTTCTCTGCTTAAGATTTGGATATGAACTTGATCGAAGTCATCATTGAGTCCTATGAGAAACTCTAACACCATTTCTCTTTTACAAATTGCTTGAGAATCGCAGCATCATCGCAACGCGTCTTCTTGATATCTTAGTAGTAGTAGTCTAGTTTAAGCCTATAACTTAATTGCATTGAAGTATTTAAAACAAGAAGGTCACCTTGTTTGGCTAGCGGTGTCCCAAGATTCTTTTGCGGTAGATATGAATATATATGACCCACTGATTTCATGGATCATTGTATTTCACAATCATGTCATGATCATGGAATTAGTTTCATCATAAAATAAAATTTTGGAACTTTTAGCTATGGAGGAAGATCCATGTGGTGATGAATATTTTTTTTTTAAATTTCAGAAAGGTCTTCACAATCTAGAACCACTTAAGATAGTTTCATACATTCAAATAATATAAAGCTTGTAAGCTTTGGAGTTCTTTCTTATTCTAATTTTAATCATTCATGTGATTGACTCTTTAGAATGGGAGTAAAAAAAATCAAATATAATGAAGAGAATTAAGAATCCCCACAAGAAAGAAGAATAAAAAGAGAACAAATATTTGAGAAAGAAAACCCTAAATTGCTCTAATATCATAAAGAAAAGTAGAGATCTGATTAAAAATAAAAAATAAAAAATATAAAAAAAGTAGAGATGTGATTATTTATGAGAACAAAAAGAAGAAAAAGTAGAGATGTGAAAAACTATTTTGAATTTTATTGCTTACTTTCTATACATAGATTGGAGATATTTATTGGTTCCTCCAAATATATTACATTTGAAGAAGGTATATGCAATTTACAAAAAAAAAAAAAAAAAGGTGAGGCCGGTGGCTAGGTGAAGGGAGAAGAGTGCATGGATTGCTATCAAATAGTTGAAGCTTCTTTATCCACGTGCTTAATAATCATATTGTTATTTCCTGCATAGTGGGACCCACATCTCCATTATGTTAGAAATTTGGACATGCAAAAAAGAAGCATAGGAGTTGGTCCCACAGTGTGGGTCGTCACGTTCTTCAACTTAACCAATTGTTGGGTTAAGGCCTGTAGCTTCTACTAGTTATTGATGAAACTGGAATGGGCTTGAGAATCTGAAGTTTATTTGCAATATATTCTTTTAAGCGGTCTCAGCTTGCGTCTGAATTTAATAAAACTCTACTAGTCTGCATTCTTAGCTAAAAATCCAGTACAACGAGGATCACTTGAAGGTGTTATAGGGTCCTGCTATGAGAAATAGTTTTTTGATTCGGAGTTCAATAAATTGTTTGTTATTCCTCAACCTTAGTCTCCTATAGTTTCTACCATGTTTTATTTTACCTATTTTGACATGGCTTTTAATAAATTTTTTTATTAAATTTATCTGATCTTCTGACTTGGTTATTTAGATATCTGGAAATGAGAGTGTTGCTGCGATTGCTCTCTCAGAGATTGCATCCAGGCTCAGAGCAAAGTCTCTTACAGGAGGAACTGTTCCTATAGATCTTTTGGCTCCTGGACCCGGACGTGGATTTGCTCCTTCAGAAAGTTTCTCTAAAAGAGCAAGGCAACCATCCGCTGCTTTTGGTTCTGCTGACCCAGATATCTATGACTTCCCAATGGGTTATGATTATCCTAAGGGCTCGGATTACTCGAAGAGCTATGATCACCGAAAGGGCTATGACTACCCAAAGAGTTTTGACTATCCAAAGGATTATAACTACATAACGAGCTATGACTATCCAAAAGGTTATGAGTATCCAAAGGGTTCTGATTATGCCGAGAGTTATGACCACCCAAAGGTTCAATTCTTTATCTATTAGCTCTTATTCTGTTGGATGCAAACCGCAGCTGATTTGCATGCTTTTATGCATTCTTTTTGAAAAACTTGCTTTTTCTAATTGACTTAATGAAATTAGTTTCAGGTGTCTCTGGTTGCTTTATTGTAATCTTTGTAAGCTTATTAAATAATCTTTATATGCTTATAAAAACACACGCTGTTATTTATATTGTTAGAAAAAGCTTACTGTCAGCCTATGCAGGTATTTATTTAGTTTGTTCAGGATTCATTTTATTATAGGTTCCACAATGGTTTATATGTGAAATTTCAATTATTTGTGCACGCTTAACATGAGATAATTGTTCTTATGAATATATATGACTTGTATTGATTCTGGATTTAGTTTTTAGTCATGGGGCGACAATGTTTGTCTTCTATTATGCAAGATGTTACTTTGCACTGACTATCCTCTTTTTTTCAATCATAGATGTTGAATTACTGATTATGTGCCTCTCCTGATCGTATCTTCTATGTACTAACCTTTATTTTCTTCTGATGACTGAAGAAATGGGTCGCTGCGTTCTAAATAACAAAATAAATAAACTAGGGGAACAAAATAGTTTTTTATTTTTCCTTTCTGATAGAAGATTTCATCTCTAAGTTTTTCCATCAAAATTTGTCTCCAATTGAAAACTATCTATCAAGTTTTCTAAGATCACGGAGGATTGAAAATATCCTTATATCATCCACCTGACTTTCAACCTTCTTCTATTAATTGCATAAAATATGTCTTGTAACAAAGGCGTATGTTGAAATTGATGCAAGCTGCTCAGACCACCCTCAGCATCCTTGTGGTACTTAGCTTCTCTCAATCTTAGTGATCTGTAAATCTTGGCATTAGTGCAAACACCACCATTTCAATACCATATGTTGCTATGTGGTTCAAGAATTTTTTCTAACTATTGTCTTGTTCTACTATTTGATGTCTTATTTAAGAAGTAGATTTGCGACTTTCATAGCGGTTCATGTGAGGTTATATGAGGATATATTTGACTTTAAGAAATCATTTTGTTTCAGGCTGTTCTCCTTTGCTTCTTTTTGTTATTCTTACTGTTGTTTGTAAATTCTCCTACAACACCAATTTTGCATTCGTTATACTTATAGCGTTCCTTATGTTTCATTATTTACCTTCATCTTCAAGTTTCCCCTGCACTCCCAAAGCAATAAATATGTCTGCACCCCCACTTTGCACTCACACAAACCCAATCCCAAACTTAAGCATAGAATTATTTGAGTGGCTTTAACATGGCTTGAATACAAACCTAACACACGTGCCAAAGGACATCTTTGTATTCCATAAAATTTGCAACACAGCCCGCATATTGCTTTGTGCACATCGAGTGGCTTCCACATAATTTGGTCACATTTCCAGAACTGGATAGTTGTTAAATTGGTTGGTTTCATCGTTTTATAAAGCATGAAACCTTGATTTTTATTTTTTTTCTTGTAATGCAAATATTTTAATATTTTGCAAATAGCAAGGCATGTTTATTAATGCTAGCAGTAAGGGTGTCAAAATGGGTCAACGGGTTGAGTTTGGGTCCAACCCAAATTGGCGTGAGTCTAAACGGGTTGACCCTAACCCAATCCAATTTTGCAAATAGGTCAGGAATTCCAACCCCGACCTGCATGGGTTACCGGGTTGACCCTACCTGCAATCCTGGATGTGGTTGCCTTGCTGCGGTGCGGGATCGAGCATTCACATTGTGCCTACTGCTGCGACTAAGCTGGATGTAAGACGAGCTGCTAGGGGGTGTGCTTTCTAGGACCTTTGGGTGCGGACGCGGTAACGTGAGGCGAGACTGTGGAGACCTGAGTTCGGATGCTGGATGCGAGGCAAGACCGTGAGAGTGCCAGAGCGGTGCGGATCTGGACTCCGGACGCGAGGAAAGGCTGCGAGCATCCAAGGCGAGCCCGACTGGCGAGCATCCAAGGCAAGCGCGGGCTGCACAACAAGCTATGTTTTTGCCTTTCCAAGTCAACACAGGTTGATTTCGGGTTGCCGGGTCAACCCGAACCCAACCCGATTTTCGAAATGGGATGAAATCTTGAATCCGAACCTGACCCATATGGCAAATGGGTTGACCCGAACCTGGAGTTTTCCGGGTTAAGTCCGGGTCGGATCAAATTTTGACACCCCCAGCTAACACCTATTATAGCCTTAACCTAACACGGGCTTCATGATTTGTTGGTTCATTATTCTTACTATCTTGTGAAATAGCTGAGACAATTTATGCATTTTATCAAGTAATAATGATTTTGTGTCGTTGAATGTTGAAATATTAAATAACAATTTAGATTATATGCATGCTTTCTTGAGAGATTTAATACATTAGAATAGGTCAATGCTTAAACATTAAACTGTCTTCATGGAATTCATGATTTAAAAATTTAAAGTAAATGAAACCAATCAAACAAACTATCTGGCATAGTTTTCAAGTGACTTTATGTATTACGTGGGATAAATTTAACCATTATCATTAGCTTTATCCTAAATATGAGTGCAATTTTAGTTTAATTGCATGCGCCCTAAGTGCATGTTGTTACATTTAAAAAAAAAATAAGAACATCATTAAAATGTGAAATAATTGTGTATTGTAATAATATTATTAAATTAAAATTTTATGTATTTATTTTTAAATAAATATAAGATGATAATTTTCTCTACTTGAGGTGGGCTAAACCATGTTCGTGAATTCTAAATTCATAAAGCACCTCGCCATCATACCCAACTATGAATGTTATATAAATGAATATATAACATGGAGGATCCATACATTAATCTAACAAATATGAATGTGAGTTCTCATATGACAATAAGAAAATATAAAGCTGATAACATGGTTATAAAAATTTTAATGCTTTTGATCAGAATAGAAATATGAAAATAAAAGCGGTTATTTTTAAACATGATATATTGAACACATCAATACAAATGCCAAACTTATATTATAGTTATAAGAATTTTAATGCACTTGATTAGAAAATAAATATGAAAATAAAAATAGTTTTATTCAAACGACTTATATTAAACACATCAATATAAATGCAAAACTAATATAATGATTATAAAAACTGCAATGCTCTTGTTCATAAAGAAACATGAAAATAACAAAAAACTCTATCAAAACAGGATATATGTAACACATCATATAAATATAAAGCTAATATCATGGTTATAGAACTACAGTACTCTTGATAAAAAAAGAAATATGAGAATAACAACAATTCTATTCAAGCAAGATTTATTGAACACATCAATATAAATGCAAAATTGTTTTCATGATAATAAGAATTGTACTCTTGATTAGAAAAGAAATATGAAAATAACATCATATTTATGCAAACAATATATATTGAACGCATCAATATAAAAATTGAAAAGAAAAAGACTTACCATATTGAAATATTCTATAGCATCCCAGTCAAAGTTTTAAGATGTATGGAGTTTATAGAATTTATTTTCTTTTGGTGGTTTGGAAATGATCATCAACAAATTTGGAAGAAGCATCCCTAAATTTAAGCTTAATTTCCTTAAGAGCCACATGTGATGCCCATTTTAGTAGGAATTGAGTAAGAGTGTTAACCCTCTTCTTTGGTCCAACACAATAGTCTTTGAGGAAAAGGTAGTCATCTTTCACCTCTCCAGGGTGAGGGAACCCATCAATTTGAGTAATATTCTTATTTGTCCCCTGATATTCTGGTTGCTTGGCATGTGGATCCCACTAGGGTGAGTGGCGGGCAAGAAGAGAGAGGGTAATTGTTGAGGAAAGTTTTAGTTACAATTGAGAGTGAATTAATTAGGGAAAGAAATATAATTTGAATTCAAATCTGAGAGGGAATTAATTAGGGAAAGAAATATAATTTGAATTCAAATCTGAGAGGGAATTCCTTAGGGAAAGCCTAGGGGAGTTAATATTCATTATGTAAGGAGGAATCAATCGGGGATTGTTTAGGAAAGTTTTAGTTACGATTGGGAGAATTAATTAAGGAAAGAGATCTAATTTGAATTCAAATCTGAGAGAGAATTATTTTGGGAAAGGGGGCTGATTTGGGAGAGAATTAGGGGATTATTTAAAGCTAACTATAGGGTGGTTTTAAGATTATGTTTTGAGTTTGCTGAAATTAGAATTTTCTTAAGTTGTGAGGCTCTATGCACCTACACTTCATTTTAAGAGGGTATGCAATGTCGGACATGTGTCGGACACTGACACGCGAGGACATGTGTTGGACACATCACTAGTGTGTCCCATTTAAAAAAAAATTAAACCGGACATGCGTGTCGGACACGCGTGTTCAACTATTATATAATTAAATAAATAAAAAAACCCTAATCCCGCTATTTCATATTAGTTGGTTCACGCCCGAGTCTTCATCTTCTCCTTAACTCCGTATTCCTATTCGTATTTATGGCCTTCCCGAGCGATTGAGGCGAGCAGCGGTCGGCTGGAGATCACACCCTTAGTCTTCCCTTTCGACCATAAGCAACAAGCCATTCTCCTTAATTTCTGGGCGCAGCCAAGGGAAGCCGACGCCAAACCGCAGAAAATTTTTCAAACATGTAAGTTGGTTTCATCATTTTTTTCTTCATTCGCTGTTTCTCTTCATTTATCAATGATTCTGTAGATTTATGATCAGAAGAGCATATTTTTTTTAAAGTATTTTATTTGTAGTTCTTTAATGCAAGGTTTAAAATTGCGTAAATAAGTCTCGAGGCGGTTTGAGGCGTAAGCCTCACGGACGCAGAATTGCATAAATGAGAATTTAAGGGGTAAATAATAGCAAAATTCTATCATACAATAAAAACATCTAAATGACAAGTGGAATTAGTGAAAATTAGGAAAAGAGAAGCAATAAAAACATGTTCCAAAGTACAAAACCATAAAATTAGAGTCTATCAGAACTCCCAAAGTACACTTAAGAAGGAACATATAAAATCCAATCATATCCCATCATTAAATAGGTCTTCAAGGGAATCTTTTTCTCAAATTGTATCTATGAATGTCATATTTTCATCATCTTCAATATGACTAACTTTTCTCTTTCCTATTCAATAAGAATGATCATTAATTCATTATCATGTTAATTGCTCACTTGATATAAATATAATGCAATAACATATAAGAAGTTGTGAAATACCTTTACTTGATTGTTGTGCTGTAGAACTAGTGGATGTATGTGGTGTGGTACTAGTGGATGTGTCCATTTGATCTGATTCGCCCCTCAAGACATTCACACTTAGATCCTCTAGCTGTAAGTCTGATAATGACAAATCTGTCTCATCATCTATGAACCACTCATTATCAGATGACACATCATCACACACCAATGGGTCCTCATCATCCTTCAACCCCTTATTCCTCAACCTCCTATCTTTTAACCTCTTGTTGTGCATAATATATACTAGGGAGTTCATTCTGAGTGTTGATAGCCGATTTCTTCTCTTTGTTTGCACTTGACTATATGTATTCCAGTTTCGCTCACACACAGAAGAAGAACAAGTGAGGCCCAAAACTCTTACAGCAAAACTCTGCAACTCAGGGGTGGAATCATCAAATTGGATCCACCATTCAACTGTTTTCAAGAAGAAAAATGATAATCAGAACTTAATAAAGTGTCTTGCATTTACCAAAATAACTATACTTGGAGACCGTTTGGCAATTGCTGATTTTGCTGCATGCAGATAAAAAAAACCCTCTTTATTACGAAATAGAACAAGTTATAAATCTGCAAGCTCCCTATCCGTCTGCTTTAGTATTAGTCGTTCCATGCAATGATACAGACCAAGCTTCACCTCTGGGTTTGAAGATTTTCTCTTTGAATATTGAAATTGAGGATTGAGATAATATGCGATGACGGTGTAATTGTACCTCCCACCGAGCATCAATGATATCCCAAATCTCTCTATAACTTGCCTCCTCTCCTCCCAAGTTGTGTACAATCAACTCCTTGGCATCATCCATAGCATTATAAATAAAACCCATGGCCTGGAACCGAACGGGATGAAGGGGAAAAATTGCTTCATTTTAAGTAGGTGGGATCGGGTTGATGAGGCGTACGCCTCACCTATAATTGCGCAATTGCGCCTCAGAGGGGCGTCGCAGCCCAGGTGAGGCGTACGCCTATGCCAAGATGAGAATTGCCTAAGCCTCGAGGCGTATTTGGGGCAAATTGCGTAGAGGCACGCCTGTTGTTGCGCAATTTTAAACAGAGCTTTAATTTGGTGGTTGATTCATGGAGCTTCAACACCGCTTCTTCAAACCATAGCAATAAAACTTCTTGGTCGAGTATTATTCTCTTCCTGTTGTGAGAGAAATTGGAGCACATACTCATTTATTCAATCAATGAAGAGAAATAAAATAACTCCACAACAGCTTGAAGATTTAGTTTATGTGCATACAAATCTTCGTCTTCTATCAAGAAAAACTCCACTTTATATGACAGGTGATAACAAGATGTGGATGTTGTTGGAGATGGGTTTGAGTGCCTTAATGATATGGGGTTATTGGAGGTTGCAAATCTTTCTCTAGATGAACCAGAGTTGGAAGCAATGATATTCAATGATGATGATATTGAAGGCCAAAGACCAACCTCTGAATCTAATTCTATCATTCCCTCTATTGAGTAGTTAGATCTTCATGTTGCATTAAATGATTTTTTGCTTATATTTTTGTTGTTGTACTAGACATTTTTGTACTAAACATCTTTATGTTATAGGCTAAATAAGTTATCATGACTTTGATTTATTATTGCTTGCCATTTTTAATATAATGTTACCTTAATTTATATATATTATATTAAAAAATTATTATGCCGTGTCCACGTCGAACCCGTGTCCTATATTTTTAAAAAATGCCGTGTCCCGTGTTCGTGTCGTGTCATGTCCGTGTCGCCGTGTCCGTGTCGGTGCATCATAGTTGTGAGGGCTCTAGCCACCGGCTAGGGATTTGGGAGAAATAGATCTTCCTCTCTAATTGAAGATCCAACTATATCTTGCCATCTTCTATCATTTATCGTATAATAAAAATAGTTTTATTGTGTTAGTCTTCCTAATTTCTTATTGTCTTTCACTAATTTCGAGAAAAATTGTATCCACTTCCTATCAAATTAGTATTAGAGCATAGATCCGGGTACACTTATAGTTGGAAGGAAGGTAGAAATGTTGAAAGGGAAGATTAGGCAATTGAAATATGATTTCGCATAAAAGATTTAAGATTTCAAAAAGCAATTTACTGCCATCCATGATAAGATTGATGGGAAGTTTTCCATCATGGAGGAGATGAGGAGGAAGATGCTTGAGATCAAAACCAAAATGGCGTCACTAGAGGCGGGGATAGCCACCAGCTTCCAAGGGAGTAGAGAAAACCCTAATTCTAAAACAAGAGGGGAAAATTAGGATGTGGAAATATTGGGGGAAGAAGAGGAGATGCCATCTTTGGAGCCACTTCTAAGAAGGGGAAAGGGCGAATGCATGGGATTTTTGGTGGAGTTGCATTAGAAGGAGAAAAAAGATGGGGAGAAGATAGAAGCACTAGACATGATTCAGCCTCCCCTACAATAGTGTCGAGGGGTGTCTCAGCCAATTCAGGGGTTGCCTCCTTCGCAGGAATGCGAGCATACTATCATCTTGAAGGAAGGAGTCTCACCTATCAGTGTTTGTATATACCATCATACCCAAATCCAGAATAAAGAGATTAAGAGATTGATTAGGGAGATGTTCCAGGTAGAGATCGTTCGACCCAGTGTCAGTCCATTTTCTAGTCCAGGGCTATTAGTCCAGTGCTTCAACAATAGTTTCCTTTATTCCACCTTGAGGACAAGGTGACTCTTTGGGAGGGGAGTATTGATGGATCGGTGACTAATTACAATTGAGAGATAATTAATTAGGGAAATAAATATAATTTGAATTCAAATTTGAGAGGGAATTCTTTAGGGAAAGCCCATGGAGTTAATATTCATTATGTAAGGAGGAATCAAAGGGGAATTGTTTTGGAAAGTATTAGTTACAATTAAGAGGAAATTAATTAGGGAAAGAGAACTAATTTGAATTCAAATATGAGAGAGAATTATTTTGAGAAAAGGGGCTGATTTGGGAGAGAATTAGTAGAGCCTATTTAAGGCTAACTAAAGGATCATTTCAGGATAATGTTTTGAATCTTCTTAGGTTGTGAGGGCTCTAGTTGTCTGCTAGGGATTTGGGAGAGCTGGATTTTCCTCTCCAACTGAAGATCCAGCTGTATCTAGCTATTTTCTTTCATATATGTTGCAATAAAATAGTTTTGGTGTGTTCTTCCTAATTTCTTATTGTCGTTTGCTGATTTGAAGAAAATTGTATACACTTTCTATCATCCTATTCAAACAAAAAGCATAATTGCTTCACAAGTAGAAAATGCTAAAAAATAATTATCAAACAATTTTAAAATGTTTATAGGTGAATTTGCTGGAACATGAAGAAAATCATGTTTGTGGAAATCAGCCTGCCATTTATTTACCTTAAAAATAGAACTTGGTTATGATGTGAAGCCTGCAAAGGTAGTCGGTCAATTTAATTAAGCAAAGATGGTAAAGTGCCCATCAAGTGAAGATATATAAGATTATGAGGTTTATTGGCGCACTATAATGCTAACTGAAGCATTGATGATAGAAGTTCAATATTAGAAAAAGGAAATTTTATAGCCATAACAACAAAGTTTATAAATATTGCATACAAAAGGATGGATCAATTGCAAACTGGCACTCAACAAATTACATTAATTAACCGTAACAGAAGCAGCATTTTAGTTTAAACAAAATTCATTGTAAGAGAATTTATAGATAGGAGAACCAACAAACTAAGCAAACATATTGAGAGATCCTAAAGGGCATGAGGACAATATTTAAACTGAGATAGTGGGCCAGTTTTACTAGATGATGACAATGCATGATAAACGATTATTCAATTTCAGTATTCATACTCAGAGCCACCTACATCTCCAAATAAAAATACATGTATGAATTTCTGACAATTATACATTTTACTGTATACATATGAGAGAAAATATAATGAATTTTATAAAAGAACTTATGGATGAACTGAGCTGAAACACGAGAGGGATGGATAATTATTAACTGAATACGCCCCTTCTTTTTCTCCTATAGAGTTTCATCTTCTCGTTTTTTTACAAATAAAAAATGCCCATATAGGAAGAGATCAATTTGTAATGATTAAATGGGTTAAAAAAATCTCTGAAGGGCATTAGGTATTTTTGGAGGGCATTTGGTAAAAGGTGATGGATATAGGATAGGGGAGTGATGTAGACATAAATTTGAAGTTTCTAGTTTTTCCATAAATATTTGAATTATTTTATGTTCTTTAGATTTTTTCTTCTAAAAGGGTAATTTTATTTAATCTTAATAAAATTGTTAGTAATTTTTTAGAAGTTTGTTTGTTATTAATTTAGTTAGCAAATTTTATTTTTTTTAGTTGTTTGTTATTTTTTCCATGTTTAAATATAGGAATTCCAAGTCGTATAAGAGATTTTATGGCATGAACAAAATTCTTATTTGAGACTGAAGTCTCTTCCTCATCTATTTTGTAAATTGATCATTGATCAAATGAAAGATTTGAACTTCAAGAGAGGTAATTTCCTCATATAGTTATGAGGTTTGCTTGTCTTTTTATTTTCATCTTTTTCATCTTCTCTATTATTTTTTCTCAGAAGTCATCTTGCATCAATTTGGTATCCGAACTACAATTTTGGATTATTTTATATGCAAGATTGCTTTAAAATCATTGTCCATTAAGTTTTTTCCTTTTTTTTTTTTTTTGAAAGTGTGACATTTTCCTTCTTTTACCACTATTCATGGAAGGGTGTATCCATTTTCCACAAAACAATGCAACCATTGTTCATCATGAATATGGAAACAACCTTATGCTTTTTGTTTTCCTTCTCTCATTTTTTTTTCTTTTTCTCTCCTTTAATAACCATTTATAAAACCAACCTTTAACAACCTTATGCTTTGTTACTATTTGATTCTACTTCAGATGATACCTTTTTGTTGTTAGTGTTTTTTATTCTTCAACATATTCATTATAAAGCTCATGCAAACTCTGACGCACATCATTTATGTGCATTTACATTATATCCTCAGTGTACACTGGACTGAAGAGAAGTTTATCATCTTCATTTTATTTCTGAGGTCCATAACTGTGTGCCTAGCGAGATTAATATCTTACAATTGCCCCAATATTTATCAAACTTATGTTTCATTTTTTTGGCCATCTGTCTAATCTGTGGATGTCCACCTAGACAATTGTCATCTAATATCTCCTTTATTCACCAAATCTCAGACATAAAAACGTTAGATGTAGGATACTCAGAACCTACAGAAATAGACAAAGTTATTAAAATAATCCTAAGGTAAGATGCAAATTTATATGAATGTTTTTATTACAAACTTGAAATTAATTCAGTTTCTTGGTTAAACTCCTCAAGGAAGGAACATGCATCCTCCAACTTCCTCCACTCCTCAGTTGGGCAGTTAGTGTAGCAAGAATCCCTATTTTGAAATCGAGGAAAAACCTTTCTAAATTCTAATGCAATGGACAACATTGCATAGGTGGCATTCCACGAGTAACGCAATTGAGTATCAACTTATTTTTATGCAGGTGCAGTTGTTGAGCTATTTCACTAAATAATACAATGCGCTGTTGAGAAGCTATGACATATTTCAAACTATCCCTATCAATAATACCCTTGGTCTCATGAATATCATCTTAAACTAATAAATTTAGAATATGGGCACATGAAATATTCTTCCTCCAAGAGAGAGCTTTTTGTGAAACTCATTACTAGTTCTCAACATGTTAACTGCAGATGTATTATACGTTGTATTGCCTATAGTAATGGTAGCAACCTTGTTCTCAATTCCCTAATCCTTCAAACATTTATATAAGAATTTATGTATCTTTGTAGCCTTGTGGGGTGGGGGAAAATCAACAAAACTACGCACTCTTTTATGAAGTTTCCAATCAATATCAATAAAATGGGATTATGTAATGAATGTCCTGACCAGACTTCCATAAATCAATGGTAAAACTAACTCTGCTAAGTGTGTCTAGTAAAGTTTTCAACCTCTTCTTCCCAATCTCATAGGCACTTACACAATCACCCCTCATCATTGTTCTTGATATTTTCTAATAATGTGGGCTAGCAGCTTTCATAACGATGTTAAATATCTCATATTCAACAAAGTTAAATGGTAATTCATGTATCATAACTATGGGTGCTATCAACTCCCTCATTCTTCCCTGATTGTATTTCAAGTTGGCAACTGTGCTACTACTCCCATGGTCGAACTTGTTTGATGGCAAACGTGCATGGACAAAAAACATTCAGTTGGCCCTTACAATCCATAACTCTACGTGCACAATGAACTAAGTGACATTAGTATTGTGTAGTTGCACCTTCTTTATTTTTAGTGAGCTTCACTTTACCATGCTTGCATTGTACTTTCTCACTGCCATCACTTAGTTTTACAATTGTGAATTCTTGTCATACTAAGGATGTCTTCTTCCTCATTTTTTTAGCAAAAGGATTTTCAGTTTGATCATCTATAGCTGCAACAACAGTTAGGCTTTAAGATGACCCAACACTAAATTGACTATCACACATTGGTAATTGTGGAAGATTGGGCATTTACTCTGCAGAATTAACATATTGTGGTGAATTTTGTGACATGTATTTCAAAGAAATTACTTTTAGTGAGTAACCAAATGTCATTACAAAATAACATTACAAAAAGGTGCAACTAAACATTACTAAATACTATTACAAACTCGTAATATATTCTCTTCCTAGAAACTTATGCAAACAACAAGATGATGTAGGAAATAGTTATCCTATAATATTACAATTTGAAAATTTAGCTTTTCTCGCAAAGCTTTAATTGTGAAAAGAAAGCTTTGATCCAAAGATGCGAATTACCAAATGCCAATCTACCATTTTCGATTTTAATAACTGAGAATTCCTACTGGCTATTTATTTTAAGTGATAAATAAAAGATGGAAATTTAAATTTAAGCCGTATTTATTATATTAGCATAATTTAAGCATAATTAATCTTTAATTAATTCAATTAAGGACTAATTAACTTAAGTTACTTCTAAGTAGTTTATTAGTTTATTACTAGTCAACTTAGTTAATAAATTTTGTGTTTTATTAACCCAGTTAAAATATTTTAATCCCATTTAAATACTACGTAGCCTAGTCAAATCCTACCTAAATTTTAAGTAATCCTTGCAATAACAACATTTCCCCTATCAGCATTCTTTCCAGTTTTTGATATCATTCGCTCTTATTTCGTATCTGCCCTTGTTGGTAAAACCTTTCTTTATTTCCTGATGATCAGCAATTGCTGACTTCATAGGTTAATTAATATTTTTATTTAATTAATTTAAATTTAACTTACGAAAGTGAAGTTTATTGAATCCTTAACTAGTGTAATCAAGCACTAATTTCCATAATCATCTCCTATTATTCAACATTAAGTTATTTTAATTAATCTATTTAGTATATTGATTAGCTTAATTAAAGTAAATTATTCTGTATTTTTTGTATTTGATGATGTCTTATTGTGAGTAAAGGTGTCTACATTTTGATCGGTATTTGCTTTGCTGCAGCTGAAAGTTGGCCGGCGGAAGTTTGCTTTTGCCACCAATTTTTACTGCACATAGCCTTAGATTATGGGAAAAGTTGATGTGCTTTCTACTCTAATGATTTGTCATCTGTTTTAAGGCCATTTTTTTGTTGCATAGCAGGATTAGAACCCAATCAAACTGGCACTTTTTGTGAACTGAAATCCCCTTGGCAATATACACCATATCTTTATCTATTTGCATTGTTGGTGTGTATTGCCACTTGTCAGTCTTCCGAACCATCTTAAGCTTAACAACTTCAATGTCAACTTAGTAGTATTTCATTTGCTGAACTTCTGAAAAAGTTTGGACAAGTTTTTAGCTTACATTAATCGTACATTAAGTCCAATTTACAGCACAATTTTAATGGTCCATGCATGGTTTTGTTCACCGTTCGGTTACTCCCTACATATTTAGATTAATTTTCTTCTCTTATTGGGGATCAAAAAGTGATTTCAAGAATTTCTGACTAGGATGCTGGTCGACAATTCAACTCTCATGGTTATCCGGGTCCACTGCATCCTACTGGGTAGGTGCTACTTTCCATTGTTAACTATTACTTATTTCTGTTATCCCTGGAATTCACTCCACGGCTTCTACTTTATTTCTACTATAAAGGTACTCCGACATGAGGAGTGCTATGGAAGTCAAGACTCCGAGGAGCTCAGTTCGGGGAATGGGTGCAAACAATGCTTCTAATGTTCATCAGGTTTGAATTAGACAGGCATTCTTTATCCAGCAGTTATTATATTTGCATAACCTGCTTACTTTTTTCTCGCTGACTCCAAGACTTGGGATGCAAATGTCTGTGACCACAGTAGGATGCCATTTTACAGTCTAATCTTAAGTTCTTACTGCTGTCCTTTTAGAAGCTAGGTGCTCTTATCCTCACACATCTTATGCATCATACTTCTGATTTCAAGTAGATTATGTTAGGGGTGCAAACGAGTCGAGTTGAGCTCGAGCCAGGGAGTGTTTAAGTCTAACTCGACTACCAAATACCATGCTTGAACTCGAGTCGAGCTCAAAATCCGAGCTCAAGCTCGACTGGTCTTCATGTCGAGCGGCTCGTCGAGTTCAGTACCGAGCTCTGCTGTCAAGCTCCGTCCCGAGTAGGCTCATTGTTGTGTCTGTCGTCCCGAGGTCTGTTGTCGTCCCGAGCTCGTCCTTCGTCGTTCATCCGCGAGCTTGCGTGCCTCATCTTTTTGGATTTCCTGCCCGCGAGCTCCGTTGTTTTAGATTTCCCACCCGCATGCTCCATTTTAGATTTCTCGCCCACGAGCTTCGTCTTTTTGGATTTCCCAGTCAACTTCGCGAGCTACTTGACAAGCTGACGAGTCGAGCGGATGCCTGTTTGAGCTCGAGCTCGATAAGCTGTCGAGCTTGTTACCTTGTCGAGTCCGAGCCAGCTCGCGAGTCGGCTTGACTCGGTTACACCCCTAAAATTATTTTCCTTTTTCAATTTCCAATCTCATCGTGTCTAATTAACCGTTATATATTTTTAAATCTCAGGTCTTAGAATGGTATTCAGTTTGTATGAAGTTTAATATTTTAATTTTTGTCTGACTTAAATGCATCATAGTTAAATTGTATTTGCAGTTTCACCAGCATTTCTCCCCTCCCACCCTAGCTCATTAAAAGAAAAAAAAAAAAAGAGAGAATAAAACTGGTAAACTAAAATCTGAATATTACTCTACAACTTCATATATAAGATGCATTGCAATGTTCTTATCAATCTGAAGTTTACACTCCTAGTTTATGTTCAATTTAATATAAAATCATTTTGAAGGATATTGTGCTTGTTAGCTTATGTAGTTTCTATAGTATAGGGAGATTAACGACAATTGACAAAGTAGTTGTACAGTGCTATGAGAAAAATAAATTTTTTTTTTTTATAAACAGTTGTAGGCAATATAAATCCTCTTTTGAAAGGGTCGCTGCTATCACACTCTACACTCTAGCAGATTTAGGCTTCGTTTGGGACGGCTTTCTTCTTACTTTCCAAAATAGCTTTGTAGTACAAAAATTTCTTGAATTTGAAAACTTTGCACTAAAATTTGTTTTATAAAGCAGTACGAAAGTTGTCCCAAATAAAACATTTGTTATAAAAAATTGCTTATCACTGTAGAAATTTTCTCAGGTACCGCCAACTGCATCATGGAGATATAAAAATCATCCGAGGCAGTGAAAGCTGTCGCAGGTTTGAAGTCCAACAACCCTAAAGAGCATATTTACTCCCCAATCAATAACTGCATTTATCTTTGCTTCCTATTTGTGGCAAAACCATTTTCTCCTTCCAAACCCCTTACATTTGGAGAGACCTGAGGATGGAGTTTAAACAACGGCTAATTATGTTTTACCGACCATTTTTTAGGAAAATGTTTAAACTTTGAAGTGGTCATTATGAAAGAATTAGCATTGCTAATGATGCAGATTTGTATGTTCTATTTCTTTCTCTTGTATTATTATATTACAATCCTTTTTTTTTTGTTAATGTCAAGTTTAATGTTTTTGTTGGAGAAAAAAAGCTTTGATCCGGACAGGATTTAAAATCTTTGGATTTGTTTTAAGATGACTATAAATTTGTATTTCACTCATTTCAAAATAAATTTAAGTTTTGTTTGGGACAATTTTTTTAATGTTTTATAAAGTAGCTATGCTCAAAAGATTTTTAACTAAAAAGCTGTTTTAGAAAATAGTAAGAAAGTTGTTCCAAACTAACTAATCCTTAACGGCTTTTAATTTTATCTTAACTGAATTTTAGGCTTTTATTTGGGAGAGCTTTCTAAAATAAATTTCTAGTTTAAATTATTTAAATTTAAAAAATATTTTAATAAGAACTAAGGAAATTGTCCCAAACAAAGTCTTAATTAAGATGTCTTTGAGGCAATTTTTTTGATTTAGAGATATAGCATTGAATTTTTATGAATTAGATAGAAATATTTAATTCTTATATAATGTTATAATTTTTAAATGATATTAAAAGTTCATTAATAGTATATTTATTATTGCAGTCTTCAATTGCGAATAGATTTAGGATTTGTTTGGTTTGAAGTAAAATGAGAGTAAAGCATTTCATAGTTTGGGATTTGAAGAATATTGATGTTTAATTTGAAGGGATAAATTTTTTTTGCATTTAGAATTTACCTTTTATGCATTAGGAATCCTCCGATATGAGCGATTTTTTAATATATTGAAACTTTTTTGTCTGTCGTCGCTCATTGTTGCCTGTCAATTTTGACCACCTTGTCTGTCCAGCCATCATTGATCATATTTTACATTTTATTTATGTTATTTTAAATCAAATAAAATATAATTTTTATATCTATTTCATATTCATCAAATATTTTTAAAGAATTTCAAATATTATTAAATCAAAAAATTGTTTAAGCACATACTGATATGATATAATTTGTTTAAGTTTGAAAATAAGTAGAAATATTTTAAATTAGTGAAAGATAAAAAAATATATAGTATTAATTTTAAAATTAATTTAATGATTTTGATTTTTGAGATTTCTACAATAAATGTATTTTCTACTTTATTTATTTTCATAATGTGATATATTAAAAAAAACATTTTAGTTAATTTTTAAAACAAAAAAGTATATAATTTATAATAGCTTTTAAATTGCCGCCGCAGTATATGATTTATAGGTGTAATTTTAAATATTAAATATAGACTAATTAAATGTTATTATTAAGTATAAACTAATTACTTTTAATACCCAACATGATTAAATGGAGAACAAAATATTCCTATAATTATAACAACTATGATGCTTATGATGAACTTAAAATATTTGCTTGTGTGCGCTATATGTTGGTTTTGATCTTTAGCATTCTCTCACTTTACCCACCATAATGAGTTATATTCATGTATGTCTCACACAAATTAAGTAGTAATTAGGAAATTTCAGCTTCAATGACATATCTATCATGTAAATAAAAAATTGATATTTATAATAACCATAATTGTTATAATAATTTTGATATTTTAATAGTTACAACCAAGGCTTTTAAAACCGGACCGGACCGGCCGGTTCAACCGGTTGAACCGTGAACCGGCCGGCTGGCCGGTTACGGGCTGAATAAAAACCGCTTCCGCAGAGAACCGGTCTCGGACCGTTCGAACCGGCGGTCGAACCGCCGAATCGGCGAACCGGAACCGTTTTAGTAACCGGCCGGTTCGAGATGTACCGCTTTTGAGCCGTCCGATTTGATCTGATGGCAGGGATGATAGGCGGATAACTCAAAAAAAAAAAAAGTTAAAAACCGAGAAACCCTATTTCTTTACAATTTCACGATTCGCCCCCAGACCTCTCTCGCGACTCCTCTATCCCTCCGAGACGCCGTCGGTAGCAGCAGCTGCTGCATTCCGATTTGCGAAGCGCCGAAGCCACTGAAGGATTCCTTCGCTTGATTAATATCTCCTCTCCTATCTACAGTAAGTTTTTCAAATTCTCCTCATTGCATTCGGTACTGATTTTTTATCTTTGCAAACTGGCTTTTTTTTTATAACTCCAGAAATTTTGATATCTCAAATTATTAACATACCTTTAGCAATGTTTTCAATCAGTTTCAACTACTCAAGTTTCAACATACCTTTAGCAATGTTTTCAATCAGTTTAAAAAAAAAAAAGTTTATAACTCCACATGTTTAGGGTTTTTTTTTTTAATCCAAATTTAGGATCTTGTTATTCTAATACATTTTCTGATTTTCATCATTTCATGAGCTATGTTTGATTTTTTAATCAGATTCTGTTATACATTTTCTGATCTTGTTATTCTAAAACCAACAGAGCAATTTTGGTCTTTCGGCAAAACAAATTAGAATTTTTATTTTCATGAGCTATGTTTGAATTAGATTTAAATGTTTGAGTTTATTTGACTAACATTTCTCTATTAGATAATAATTTTTTTCAATTTTTGCTATATATTTATAAATAATTGTGTCATTATTATAATATTTAAATATAATAAATATTTATTACGTCATCCGGTTCGACCCCGGTTGAACCATCAAACCTCTAACCCCTCCTTCTTCCGGTTCATTGACCGGTCCGATTTTAAAAGCCTTGGTTACAACATCAAAATATATAAATAATTATGCTTAAAAATAGGTTAAGCACACTCCATCAAAATTTTACTTTTAACTAGCAATTACTCACACTAAAATATATGTACTAAAAAGTTGCTTTAGAACCAATTAACCTACACAAACCCCTAATGAGCTAAGCCAGTATTGATGGAACCTTTGATCCTAAATGGTCTTATTTATTATAACTTTGACATGGCCCAAAACTTAGGTATGCCATCCTCAAGTTATTATGACTCCAACTTTGATTATAAGTCTTGTGAACTCAGGTGGGCCCTAATAATATCAAGTCAAAAAGGAACAACTTGACCCTGATTGGACATGTCATCTGGCATCTCAGTTGACTCGCTATGGTTGACCTAAAATATCCCAAATGGTCTTACTTGTCCCATTAGTCAACCTGAATTCTCTGGACTCCATAAATTGATCAAGTTGCATACAATAAAGTCAAACATTGGGAAATTAAGTCAACTGATAAATTTAACATGTTCAATCTAAATTATTTAATTAAAAGAGTATCATAATACTAAGCTAAATGTTGCAGATATAAGAATGCTTAGATGGATGGTAACTTTATCTCTGATAGGATACAATGAAAAGGTTGGAGTAGCTCCGATGGAAGATAAGATTAGAGAGAGTCGCCTTAGAAGATTTGGTCACATAAAACGGCGGCCTTCCAATGATGACCCGGTTAGGATAATAGAGGTATTAGATTTGACTCATGTTGAGATAGGTAGAGATAAACCTAAAAAGACTTGGTTAGAAAATATTAGGAATGATCTTTATTTATTATATTTAAATGAGAATTTGATTTTTAACAGTGCACAATGGCAAAAAAGATTCATGTAGCCGACCCCACGTAGTGGGATAAAGGCTTGATGTTATTGTTGTTATCATCATCTAAATGATTTAATTGAGCTAAAAAAGGCATGATTAAGCCAATACAGTACTGAATAAATTCAACAATCTTGTGAAAATGATTGTAAACCATGAATTCTCAAAATTACAAATCAGAATACAACACATTATAAGTGCCGTGATAATAGTGATGAACTATAAAATCAACAACCAAATTGATGAGAAAGTTTACCTCCTAATGCATCACCATTATGTGCTCATATCACAAAGCCACAAATCAAGAGTAAAGTTCATCATCATCAACAGCATTCCAAATCTTAAAGTATGGAACATGATTTCGAGCTTAGCCAACCCCTTCACACTTGAACTCTAATATTTGCCACAAATAAAACCAATCCCAATTCAAAAAGTTTGGTTGGTTCCTCCCATTCAAGCATTTTAACATGTGATCAAAAGCAAATAGAATTTTCCTTCAAAAGTAAATGACTGGTTTCTCCAAGAAGGCAGCAAGAAAATTAAAACCAAGTGAAAATTCCTTTTTCATAATTAGCATGGTTGGGCAAACCATGCAATGCATTATTTCATGTATTTTGTTTTCTAATCTTCATATAACCTTGCATTCTCTCTTTTTCAAGGATATAAAATATTGAATTTGCAAAGCTTGGTGAGCTTTTGATGAATGATCCAAGGAACTTTGGCGAGTTTCAAAATTATATAACTGTATTTTTATTCTTCCCACTCCCTCCACTCGCATCCTACACTCCAAATCCTAATCCTAATTACCTTTAAACCTCTCTCAGCAGTCCATAGCAAACTCTCAGTCCACCTCTAGCCATCAGCTACACACCCTAAAACCCAAACCCTAATAGATTGCTCTCGAGTTTGGCCTCAGTCAGCCAGTATATGTCAATTCGGCAAGCCTCTCCAGTCGTCCCACATAACCCTAAACCCTAAAACCTTACCACTAGCGGTCGACCATAGCTTTACATAAAAAACAAGAAGCCTTCATTCCCCATAAGCCCACCAAAATAATTCCTAAATCCCTCGAGTGCTCAGCCTGACTTTAAAGCCTCCACCCACAAGTGAGTACCTCTTTAATTCATTATCTATCACCATCTCTTGAATGAATCGAGCAAAACATGTGAACTATCTAACCCATTAGCATGACTTGGTTTTGCACAAGAAGGATGTAATTTCTCACACCATTAATCAAGCAGTCCACAAATACATGAACTCAATATAATACTACAAAATTTGTCAGTAATTTCTCACGACATTCTGAGCATTTTTAAGGATTAATTCAATCAAACTAAGTCAGAAAGCTATGGTTCAATCATCTCAAGATGCGATGAGTGAATGTGAATTGAAAGTTGAAGTGTTTTTTCATCCTTTAGGCATGAGTTTAGATGGTCGACGTGTACGCAATTTGATGTTCTATGCATGACAAAGTTTCAAGATCCGAGTCCTTTGCTTGAGCTTCCTTTACTTTCAGTACGATTATACGGTTAAAACTCGATTAGATTGCAGTTTTATTTAATCATTTTGATATCATAGAATGTAGTTTTCAGAAGTTTCATATATTGATTGAATATTTTTTGCCAGATTTAAACATATATTTGGAACAAACACGTATCAATCCATTTCTCATCCTTTCTGAAAGTTTGAACATATTGATGTGAAGCAAATTCAGATATTAAAGAATGCACAAATATGTAACAGTCGTGTCTTCCTTGATACTCCTAGAAAACGTTTAAACAAACGCTTTACATCAATACTCCAAATTAACATCCTTTTGAATTGTAAAAGAAAGAATCTTCATATTTGAATTCATAGCAACTGCGGAAGAATTAAACTGCAGTTTACTGCACCAAAAAGGTTCATGATTGGAAAAATAATCAATTTTTTGTTAAATCATTTCGAAAAAAGTTGTACCCCAAATAAACCTACACAAAAACTGAAATACTTTACCATTTTATATAGGCCATGTAAGCTTCCAGATCACCAATACACAAGAATCTATAAAATCTCAAAACTTGCGGAATTCTATATAGGGCCATTCATTCTAATAATGAGATCACCTACCTAAATGCCCACTTGCTTTGAGTAGATAATCTGTTAAGTTAGTAAGTTGGAATTTAAAAAAGATACTAAGCTAATGTACAAGGTAAAATCGCCACAGGAAATAATCCAAGTTCCCAACATTATTTCCGAAATTACACAACCAATTCAAACAGGTATAAGAAAGTACTTATAAGGGTTGTGATAGAAGAACAATAAAACGCTTGTTGAAGCCTTCACCTTCAACGAGCACATCCACTCTCGAGGTTCGTTAGGGATATACACTTTTTTCCTCAAATGCAAGCAGCATATAACAAATTATTAATGAGCAGTGAATAAAAAGGACCTGAAGACGAGTTAAACAAACGCCAGATGCCATTTTTAGGAAATAAATTCAGAAAACAGTACTTTGTGAGGATTTAAATACCTAATGCTCTCCCTCTAAATTTATCGAAAAGGAAAAGATGGAATTAGAAGACATCTGGCGGTAGGTTGAAATGGTTTTATGGAAATCACCATTTCCAATCTCAAGTTTAAATAAGAAAGATTGATAATTTATGTTAGGTCGACAGTCAAAAGAAAAGATTTATGCTAAATTTAAATTTGATAGAATTAATGAAAATGTTTTTGAATCAATGAGGTACGGATTGTGGTTAGATCAATGAATTATGATGTGGTATTATAGTAATGTTATTAACAACACCATTTACATTCAGAATTACAAATGGGTTGTTAACTACAACTTAAGTGCTGTACCCGATCATAATTATAACATCATACCTGATTAATTACTTTTTACCTCAAGTAATAAGTTTACTTGGATGAACAAAGCCATTTGTTTAGTATTTCATGCGCAAAAAACGCAATGAATTCTTCCACAATTGATTAAACAGCATTATATCCTACAAAAATAAAACAAAGAGAGCTTGAGAGTGATAAGCACTAAGATTTAACCCAAAAAAAATTAAATCAAACTAGTAATTTATTCTTTTCTAGAGATGTTTTTAATATGAAAACTTTATTTCTATATATCATAAATGGAAAGAAAAAAATCTTTGAACATAATAAATTGGCATTTATCCGTAAGAATCAACAGCTACATCATAGTTAGCATAATTCATCGCTTGGCCATTAGCCATCATTTTTAGTTTTTTTGTTCGTGTAAATTGAAATTAGATCTTCACTCTAATCGTTTTTGATTTGGTCATTTATTTTTCAATTCACAATTCAATTCTCCCATTCTGACTTTTTTCATTTCCAATACAAGTTCCTCCCCAGAATCGCTTTAACAAGAGCATTATGCACTAGGTATGCCCAAGTTTAATTTTTCACTGAATGTTATATGTCATTAATCAATAGATTTTTTATGAAATTATCTTTGCATTCAAAGTGTGGTAAATAAGCATGATGGCATCAAGAAATGAGAGATAGTTGGGTATGTTTCTATAAAATTTACCTCAACACTTAAGTGCATCAGATTAAAAAAACTGTTTTTGCTAGAGAGATATGGAAAGGTAGCAGAGAGGAAGCATTATTTACGCCTTGAGGCCCTCTGAATAATTTTTGTGAAAAACAGCTTGAGGCTTATGCCTAGAATTTTTTTTATGAGGTGTGTGCCTTAGTTTGGCTAATGTGCCCCTCGCCTCACTAGCATGAGGCGTACGCTACCCTACTTAAACATTTTTTTATTAAAACTTTTATAAATCATAAAAAACTAAAGCCCTGAACAAATAACGCATTCATGCACTCCCTCGAGCCGCAACAACTTTCTTTCGATTGCCTCAACCTATATGTTGGCTCAAGAAAAACAGTGTGTTAGCATGAATCTCGCTTTGCAAATATAGAATTTCATTCCCCTTGAGTCAGATTATGGTTAACTAGATTTCCCCTGAGGATAATGGTAGGGGTTAGTTAGATATGGGTCCTTACTTCCTATGAGCACAAGCACACACATAAGAGAGAACTCTTAATTAAGGATAAATAATTTTAGGTATTTTTAGTTTCAATTGTAAGAGAAAATGGAGGTAAACCTGATCAAATCCCATGGTTCCATCGTCCCGGATATACAGTAGGTTTCAATCTACCAACACTAGTGATTGTTGATCGTAGTGTCCAGAAAATCTGATTAATAGCTATGGGTTGCCCTCTTTCAGGAATCCTAAGTAAACTGAAGTGGTTATAAGTGGGTTATGAAAGTTTGAGGTTTGCATCTATTAGAATACCAGTGATTAATTTAACTTGGAATTTATGACTTTGTTTAGAAATTACCTGGTAAATTGAATTGTTTTGGGACTTACGGCTTCCATTAGAAGCAACCCGATTATTTTAGAGTGGGTCATATGGCTTTTATTGAAATTTGTCCGAATAGCAAGTCTTACAACTTCTCTTGGAAGATGTCTGATTGTTTGAGTAGGTCTTATGGCTTATGCATTTCAAACGTAGATTGATTGTGAGTCTTATAACTTAGCCCTATAAGCTAAGCTGCTCGTTACTTTTAATTATTTGGGTAGGTCTTGCAGCTTCCTTTTAGAAGTTTACTGTAGATGGGTCTTATAACCTAGCTCTATAGCGAGGCTGCCCATTAGCTTAGTTTAGATTTTTAGGGTTGTTGCACTTCATTTAGGCGTTTCCCTAATGTATGAGTCTTACGACTTTACTTTGAAGTGGCCCATAGGTGGATCTTACAACCCAGACCTATAGACTAGCTACCCGTGAGCTTTGTTTTGAAAACAGGGTCTTACTGCTTTTGTTGGAAGTAGCCCGATTGTTTACTTGGATAGGTCTTATGACTTTCTTTTATAAGTTGTCTATAGATTTATATTTTAGGGAAAATGTACTTTGTTTAGATGTTACCCCAATAGATAAGTCTTACGGCTTCACTTAGAAGTGGCCCGTTGATGGGTCTTACAACCTAGTCTTATAGGCTAAAATGCCTATAGATTTGTAGGACTTACTACTTCCCTTTGGAAGTAGCCTAAAGGTTATGTTTGTAGAATTTACTACTTCCCTTTGGAAGTCTATGGTAGATTAGACAGCAATTACTTTAATTCAGTTCCTTACTTTCTTCACACCAGTGTTTTTTTTAGTGTCCTATTTTTCTTTCAATACTTACTTTTCTTTTAGTACCTTGCTTTTCTGTATTTCAGCAGTTTACTGATTAGTTTTGTTTCTTACTTGCAGATACCAAGAGCTTTATACCTACAGGATCTTGCTTGAAGTATTGGAGAGTTCGCACAAGAGTTTTGGAGTCTGTTGGTATTTTGGAGAGTTTTTTAGTCTTAAGAGTTTTGTGAGCTTTGTTTGGCGTTCTAGTTTTTTGAGTTTGAGAATTCTAGTTTTTAGGAGTTAGGTGTGTTTTAGTTGGTGTGTGTTGTATTAGGATAATTAGTGTAAATATTGTTTTCTTTTATTGCATTTTATTTGATTAATATTATTTATTCAATCAATTAAATGAATTTTAAATTGGTTAATTAATGAATTAATAATTGAATGAAATTACAATTAAAATAATTAGCTTTTAAATTTATTTCAAATTGACTAATTAAATGCGTAATTAAATTGCTGAATTAATAAAATTTTAAAGTTATTTTAAAATTAATTAATGAATTTAATTACATATTAAGATTTTAATTAATTAAAATAAATTAATTATTTTTAAATGGTTTAGTTATTTAATTCAATTTTAATGTTATTTCTAGATTTCTTAAATTAATTATTTTATTCTTATTTTAATTAAAGTAAATTATATAATTTTGGTTTGGATTTAATCAATTAATGAAATGTGTATTTTAAATGAATTAACCTTTTTTTTTAAATTAAGTAGTTTATTACTTGATTAATTAATTGAATGAAATGAATTATTCTTTAATAATTAAATTAATAATTTTTACATGAATTAATTAATTTTAAAAGAATTAATTGTATTAATTATTAACAAGATTTAAACATCTCAAAATTACTCTCCAATGACTCCGAATGGGAATTTGGCGGCCTCTAGAAACGATTTCGACAGCCTCGCAACGTCCTCTCCTAGCGAAGGGAGGTTGAGATGACATTTGCCATGGTTTCTACAACCCGGATCAAAGATACAACGGCGTGGGGTCTTTCAATTAAAACCATCCTATTCGGATCAAAGATTAGCGACGTAGGTCTTCCAATTTAAAATTCTCCCGTCTAGACAAGCATGGTTACAAACAACCAACCCCTCTTAGTAGCAAAACAACCCAGATATATAAGAGAAGGGGGAAATGGTCATAAATTGCTAAGTTGATTATGTCATCCAAACAACCAGCATATGAAAAGCTAGCAATAGGTAAAACCTGACAGTAGCATGGGGAAAAACAACTAGCAAAGGGAAAGAGTTGGGCTAAACCCAATAAGCAAAATAGCCCAAAATAAATACCCAACTAACCACCAAAAAAGCTAGATCAACACAAGTGAAAACCAAATGAGTGAAACTTCCTATGAGCACCAAACTCAAGCATGATCACAAGTTGTTTTCTATCATAGGGTATTGAAAAAAAAAAAAAAAAACTTAGTCCAAATTACAAAGAGTTCAAAACATAGAAAAATAAAAAATATATAGATTAACATTTCTTGATTGTATCAATTCTCCCATGGTGGAAGAATCGCATCTCCTGATGAGAATGCTACAGTGACCCGTTGAAAGATATCAGATCGATGAATCTGCAACTCTCAACTTCAATCCAAGGACAGTTAGTCAAAGGTCGTCCACTCCACCTAACCAAAAATCACCGGTGCACTCCATATCTAATCTTTGTACGAATGTCCACAACGTCATCAATAAAGTCATCACTAGTCTGAACTATAATAAAGGGTATAGTTTCAATGTCTACATAATCAGTTAGCTCTCCTTCATATGTAGTAAGATCGACAACATTGAACAAAGGAGAAGTCCCAACAGAAGGTGGAAGATTCAACATATAATCATTTGTTCCCAATCTTCGCAGAACTCTTAAAGGACCAAATTTCTTTCAGCTTAATTTGCCAAATGTGCCAATAGGAAGCGCCGTCGTCCACAGTAAGCATTTGCCATACGGAATTTTTCTAGAACCTGATGTTGGACCTATTGAATGTGATCAACAATTTTTGTAGCTTCAGCATTGATTCTACCATATATGGGTAATGAAGTTCGATCTAAGATGTGGGGAATAGGCTAGTCATAAATATGAGATTTTTCCAGTGGATTGGTTAAGGGAATTGTTATAAAAAAATTCGGCTTGGGGTAAAATCAAATCCCATTGAGGTCTTTCTCCAACAAGACACCTAAGAAAATTTCTCAAACTTTTGTTTACTATAAAATCAAATCCCATTGAGGTCTTTCTCCAACAAGACACCTAAGCAAATTTCTCAAACTTTTGTTTACTATAGTTTGTCCATCATTTTGTGGATAATATGCACTACTGAATTGGAGAGTAGTCCCTAATTTTTACCATAGTGTTCTCTAAAAATGACTTAAGAACCAATTATCCCTATCAGAGATAAAAATTCTAGGTATGCCATACAGTCTTACAATTTTTTTAAAAAATAAATCAGCAATATGGGATGTATCAAATGTTTTCTTACAAGGGATGAAATGTGTCATTTTGCTAAATCGGTCAATGAAAACAAAAACAGATCAAACTTCCGGGATGTTACAGATAATCCTAAAATGAAGTCCATAGTGATATCTTCCCAATCTTTGTTTAGAATCGAAAGAGTATATAGACCAGTATTTTGGGTTGTTCCTTTGAATGATTGATAGATTTTACATTGTTTTACAAACTTTGATATATGTTTTCGCACGTGAGGCCAATAATATCATTCTTCAACTAAGGTTGTAGTATTTCCTTGACCAAAATGTCCTCTTAATCCTTCATGAAGTTCTTGGATGAGTTTTCATGTAAAGAGCTTTGATTGATACAAAGTCCAGTTCCCTTAAACAAAAATTCTTGTTGAATGATAAATTGAGCAGAGGGATCAATTCCAGAAGTACGACATGATTCTCAAATAGTTCTAAAGTCTAGGTCAATGGCATATGTATCTTTCAAGGAATCAAGAGAAATCATAGTGGGGTGAAGAGTTACCAATAAGTGAGTTCCTGCTTAAGGTATCAGCAACTTTATTCCCAACTCCAGCTTTGTGTTTAAGATGAAATGTGTACTCTTGTAAAAATGATGTCCATTTAGCACGTCTCTGATTCAATTTTTTCTGAGATCCTAAGTATCTTAGTGCTTCATGATCAGAGTTTAGCACAAATTCTCGTTGGATAAGATAATGTCTTCAAAATTTTAGAGCCTGGACAATAGCATAAAAATCAACGTCGTAATTCGAATATCTTGACCGGGTATCATTGAGTTTTTTCACTAAAGAAAGCTACAGGTCGACCCTTTTGACTAAGGATAGCTTCAATGCCTATGTTGGATGCATCACAGTCTACTTCAAACATCTTATCAAAGTCAGGTAACTTAAGAATGGGTGTTCGGCTCATTTTTGTTTTAATCAGATGAAAGGCCTTTCCAGCTTTAGGGGTTTACCTAAAAGTTCCCTTTTTAAAACAATCAGTAAAAAGTGAAATCAAAGTACTAAAACTTTTCTTAAATCTTCGATAAAAAGAGGCTAATCCATGAAATCATCTAAGTTCACTAATAGTTTTCGGAGTCGGCCAACTATGAATTGCTTCAATTTTAATTGATTCACTTTATTACCATCATCAGAGGCAATATATCCAAGGAAAGTTAAGCTATGAGTCATGAAAGAGTATTTTTTTAAGTTGATATATAAGCTTTGTTCTCTTAAAGTTTGGAGGACTTGTTTCACATGTTCAAGATGATCATTGGGACAAGTGCTATAAATCAAGATGTCATCAAAGTAAACTGCAACAAATTTTTCAATAAAGGGACAAAGGATATGATTCATGGTTCGCATAAATGTGCTAGGAGCATTTGATACCAAAGGACGTGACTATCCATTAGTAGAGTCCTTAGTTTTAAAGGCTGTTTTCCACTCATCATCATATCATATTCAAATTTGATGATATCCACTTCGCAAATCAATCTTAGAAAAATTTTTGGCACCACTAAGCTTGTCATCAAGTCGTGGAATAGGAAAACTATACTTGATGATTATATTATTTATAGTCCGACTGTCCACACACATCCTCCGAGTTTCATCTTTTTTGGGTGTTAGCAGGGTTGGGACAACACATGGACTCATGCTTTCTCTGATCAGTCCTTTAGTTAAGAGTTTAATTACTTGTTTGCGGAGTTCTTCTTGTTCTGTAAGACTCATACGATAATGAGGCGAGTGAAGTGGCTCTAGGTACGAGATCAATATGATGATGAATATCTCTTGGAGGAGGCAAGGAATCAAGTAAATCTTCAAGAGTTATGTCTTCATATTTGTTGATCAGAGGTTGAATTATTTCAGGAACTTTTTTGTTTACTTCAGTCTCTTTTTCTACCACAAGATAGATCACTTCGATGTTTTTGAGTTCATTTGTATTGAGAAGCAATTCATGAGTGGGTAACTTTAAGGTCGTTTTGATAGATTTTATTGGAGGGTCAGAAATTTTCTTTCAGGGATATAAGGTGAACTCTTTGTTTTCTTGAGTCAAGGTGTAAATATTTTTCTCTCCATTGTGAATGGTCTTATGATCGTATTGCTAAGGTCAACCTAGAAGAATATGACATACCTTGAGTGTCATGATGTCACATAATACTTGGTCTTCGTAAAATTTTCCAATTGAAAGGTTGACAAGGCATTGCTGAGTGATTGGTACCTCTCATCCTTCCTTAAACCATGACATCTTGTAAGGCTTGGCAAGGGATTTTGGTTTAATTTCAGTTTATCCACCATGAGTTGTGACACAAAATTTTCTGAGCTACCACTATTAATCATGAGGGTACATAATTTTTCTCCTACAGTACATGTGATTTGAAAAATATTTCTTCTAAGCCAGTTATCTCAAGCATCTGTTTTAGTGGTCAAGACCATTCGGATAACTAAATAATTAACTCCTTGATCACCTTCAACATCAATTGATTCCATCTCCTCGTTTTATTCTTCTGAGTCATCATTTTTCGAAGTATCATGATTTTCCTCTTGTTCAATGTAGTTGATCCTAGGTGGGTTATTTCTTCTACATGCTACAGAGAGATAACCATACAAGCCACATTTATAATAGGGTCCTACCACTCTTTTTCCTTTTTCATTTACTTAAGTTTCATTAGGTTTCATTCGTGGATTTAAATTTGAAGAAGTTGAACCGATGGTTGTTTGTGAATTTTAAATTTTATTTTTGACTTATTGCTTAGGTTTAGTTGAGTCAAATTTTTTATTGTTATTTTATTGTTTTGTTTTTCAATTTTCAATGTCATGTGATAGGCCTCATCGAGTTTGATAACATGATGAAGATTTAAATGATCTTGGATTGACTAATTTAATGCATTGTTGTATTGTGTTATGATTTGTTCCTTAATTTCATTTAAATTATTTATGGATTGTAATTTGTAAAAGTTTTCAGTGTATTCTTCTATGGATTGATTTCCTTGGCGAATGTTATTGTATTCTTGGAATAGGGTTTGGGAATGGTCGGAAGGCAAGAATTTTTCTTGCATTTTTTCTTTCATTCTTCCCCATGTTTGAGTTTTCTCTTTCCCTCTCCTTATTCTGTTATTTTGAAGATATTTTCACTAAGTTAATGCATGACCCGTCAGTTTTAAACTAGTAAACATAAAGTTTTTGTTTTCCAAGATTTTTTTTCTATTCAAAAAATTGATCCATTTTCTCAACCAATTCAAGAAATTATTCAGAATATAATTTTCCTTCAAATTCAATGATGTCTATTTTAATCAAATGATTCTATTGTCAATTGTTTCTATTTTGGCTTTATGGTGCTTCATCATCTCTCATTATTTTGGTCATGAACATTATTTACATTTAGAGCACCCATGGTATTAGTTAATGTTTTCAATTATTGTTGTAATTTAGCTATTTGTTGCATAATCATTTGTAACCAATTTGCTTGTTGATTGTTTTGGTAGTCTTTTTTTTTTCCTTAATTTTTAAAGAAAAAAAGAAAACTCACACGACAAGCTAAAGCTCTGATATTAAATTGATGCAATCTAGGTTCTAAAACAAATAGGATATACTATGAATGCAAGAAGACACTTCCTTTCAATAAAATATAAACCAACACCAACTAAATGAAACTTTATAATAAATAGAAATAAGTAAATGACTAGAAAATCTTGTAAGGAAACAAACTAAAACTTAAAATTAACTACCCACAGAACAACCTAAAAAGGTTACCTCACATGTAAAACCCAAAATACGGAAGGTGCTAAAAGGAAATAACAAACCAAAGTGATTCACCACAGAAATTTTGATCCAGCTCAAGTCGGCACTTCTCCGGCAAATACCAATAAACAGGGCACAACAACACCTTGAAACACACAATATTTGGAGAAGAAAGATACATGTGGAAAGGGAACCGTGGAGATAAGATTAGATAGAAGGCCGAGAGGAAATATAAGAAGGAAATTAGAAGAAGATAGCTAACAAGCTAAATAACCCACAGATTTTAGTATGATTACACTAGCAACAATAACAACCAATCCCTTCTAGCAGCAAAATAACCCTGATATATAGGAGAAGGGGGGAAATGGCCATAAATTGCTCACTTAATTATGTCATCCAAAAAGCCAATAGAAATATCTCAAGTTAGCCCATTTAATGAGGAGTTAATGCACTTAGTATAAGAAACAACAAGGTGGAAACCGGACAACCAGCAGCAAGGAAAAACGAGATAGCAGCATGGGGAAAAACAGCTAGCATATGGAAAGCCAACAATAGAGAAAATGGGACAGCAACATGGGGAAAAACAACCAACGTAGGGAAATAGTTGGGCCAAGCCCAATAACCAAAACATCCCAAAATAAATACCTAACCACCTAAATCAACACGACTGGAAACCAAAGGAGTGAAACTTCCTAAAAACACCAAACCCAAGCATGATTTAGGTTGTTTTCCATCATAAGGTATTGCAAATTAAAAAATAAAAACATTGTCCAAATTACAAAGAGTCCAAAACATAAAAAAATAAAGAAAACATATATTAGCAATTCTTGATTGCATCAGGAAGGAGGTAGTCTGGCGCGAGGAATTGGTACGACGTGAGGGCGTCAAACGCAGGCACTCGGTCGGGATTTGCTGAATCAGGAGGTGCGGTCAAATTCGGTGTGTGGAGGCTGGCTTGATTTAGAACAGTAGGAGGTAGACGATATGAGGAGACAGGATTAGGTGGTGACTGAATTGGGTAGTGTGGCCAGGTGTGGGTGTAGTCTGAGCAGAGGAAGAGAACAAGGTATGCAAGAAAAGAGTGTCAATTGTTATGGTTTTTTTCTACTCTCTATCTTTTATTGATTGAATTAGTCTGTTACATTGAATAGATGCGTTGCTTGGCGAAGTTGTGCCTTTACTCGCTTTGAAATTGCGCCTTATTCTTTTTTTTATTCGGTCAACACTTAGCCTATTGCCTCCACCGCAACCACCATCGTCGTAGTCATCGTTGGGGATCACTTGGAAGCCACACATCACCTCATCCTACAAAAATTTTGGAGTATTACTCTCATCTTTATGTTAATGAAAAACATTTATAAAAGAAGAATATGATTGAACTAGAAGAAGAAGTAAATTACGAGGCATATGACTGCACATGATGAGGTAAGGGAGAGACCAATTTGTTATGACGACATCAAAAAGGCGCCTCAGTGATGACAGTGCAAATAATTTGAGTTGTTGTCAACTATTTCAGATTTCTTTAGGAATTAAATGTGGATGAGTATGGAACCGGGAGAAGGAATTTGGAATTGAACTTAATATTATTTGATACTTTATACAAGTCTTATATTTTATGTTATTTTGCTCATGTAATATTTGAATTTCAATTTTATTTCACACAATTTATCAATAGTTACTTTACGTATTGTGTAATTTTTTATTTCATATGTATGCTAATTTGTTACTTGATAGTATAATAAAAAATTAATATGTTATCCTTTAACATATTATTTGAGTATTATTTAAAAATCACTTTTAACCTTTTTCATTTTATGCAATTTTTTAATTTTAAGATTTATGCCTCAAAATTCCTTTAGGTTTACACCTTATCTCACAAACGAAAAAAATGCCTGAATACCTAATTGCGCTATTTTAAACCTTGAGATGAGGTTATGTTGGTTAAGAAGATTGAATGCAAAAAGGCGGATGGTGTTTGGTCTAGTATAAAGATTGGTTGTTTATATATATATATATATATATATATATATATATATATATATATATATATATATAATCTTGAGATTTAATTGTCTAAATTAGTTTCTAAAGTGTAAATTAAATTGGATTATACAAACCTCATACATAAAAGTATTTAGATGTATTAGACTCCTTTTATTGTTGAGAACAACGATTAAAAAGGCGGAAGAGGTGTACGCACTGAGGCGCGACTTAAGGCGAGGCAAAGCATCTGCGCGTTGAGGCTTACGCCTCGTTGGGTTTGGCGGAGCGTGCGCTTATTTCGCACGGGCCGTAGGCTTCGATGTGTAACGTCTCGAAGCGAAACGTGGCACCGCTTCGATTTCGATTTGTAAGTATATACACTGAGCGGCGAGAGTCGTATAAGAGTCGAGTATTAGGGTAACATACCTGCTTCTACTTCGGGTGAGAACTGAAAGGCGAACTCCGCCGACTTCGACGACTACAGTTCGGTCGAGTTTGAACATAGCTGGAGGCGTGCAAAGGTAATGATTTATTTCTTCTTCTTCAATTCTTCTCTTGCTTCCCATAATCTTCCCGTTGTTTGCTTCATGTCTCGCTTCTTCATGACGTTTCAGGCGATGGTGCGAAAAAGGAATATGTTTACATGAAATATAATTTTTGTGAGAAGTGCATAACTGGCGGTGTCAAAAAGTTGAAGGATCATCTATCCTATACTCATGTCAATGTGGGACCGTGTGCAAAAGTACTTGATGAAGTGAAAAAGGAATGTATAGATTACTTAAAGAAGTATGCCAACATGAAGGAGGTCACACAAAGAAATATGAAAGAGATGATAGAAAATTCTTCTTACTATGGATCACATCATGAAGGTTCCAGTAGTGGAAGCCATCTAATTTCTTCTAATCGAGGCACTCAGGGGCCTATGAATAGATTTATAGTTAATATTGATGACGAGGAAAATATAAACACTCAGGATATTTCGCCTCCTACTTCTACAAAGGAACTCAGGAATAGAGTTTATTTAGATATTGCCAGATTCATCTATGAAAATGGGCTACCATTTAATATTGTTAGGAGCCCATCATGGATCAATATGTTACGATCTGTTGGAAGCTATGGAAGAGGACTACAACTTCCAAGTATGTATGAGCTGAGGACTTGGATGCTGAATGAGGAGGTCAAGACAACTT
Source organism: Dendrobium huoshanense (assembly GCA_016618105.1). NCBI lineage: Eukaryota > Viridiplantae > Streptophyta > Magnoliopsida > Asparagales > Orchidaceae > Dendrobium > Dendrobium huoshanense. The sequence goes on along the minus strand of CM028354.1, from coordinate 20,308,566 downwards.
CAACAATGGTGGATGATGTTAAGAAGACTTGAATTGAGTCAGGATGACAATAATATCAGATGGCTGGTCAGATATTCGACATAGAAGTATTATAAATTTGGTCAACAATTCATATGGAACTATTTTTCTAAAATCAGTGTATGCTTCAAGTTTTGTAAAGGATGCACAATTATTGTTTGAAATGTTGGATGCCGTTAGAGGAAGTGGGAGATGTCTTAGTAGTTCAGGTTATTACTAATAATGCAAGTGCATACAAAGCTGCAGGGAGTATGTTAATGGAGAAGAGGCATCACCTTTATTGGACTCCTTGTGCTGCGCATTGCATTGATTTAATGCTTGAGAGGTTGGAATAGTTGTCTCGGCATAAATCAGCTCTATTGAAGGCCAAATTCGTTAGTAAGTTTATATACAATCGTTCTTGGATACTCAGCTTGATGAGAAAATTCACTGACAAGGAAATTATTAAACTTGTTGTTACAAGATTTGCTATTGTATATTTAACATTGCAGAAATTCAAGAAGTTAAAGACAACCTTTGGAAGCTATGTTTGCTTCTAAATAATGGAATAAAAGTTCATAGGCCAAAAAACAAAAAAGAAAACAAGTTAAAAAGATTGTTATGAAAGATGATTCATTTTGGCGCAGCACAAATTATGCTTTGAATACTACAAGACCATTAGTTAAGGTGCTTAGAATGGTTGATGGTGAGAGATCCCCGACTATAAAATTTATTTATGAAGCAATGAATAGAGCTAAAAAAAGACATTGCAAAAGATCTAGGAGATCAAAAAAGTGCCTACAAAAAATATGGGATATTATAGATGAAAAATAGGATCATCAATTACACCAACACTTACATGCAGTTGCATACTATTTAAGCCCTCAATTTCATAATAATAAGGACTTTCATGCTGATAAAGAGATGAAAACTGGTTTGTATGTATGTATGGAAAGACTCATTTTTGAAGAAGACTATCTCAAAATGAATGATCAACTTGAGGATTTTCATTTGAAAAATGAAATGTTTGGATTTAGAGCAGCACAAGCATGCTACAAAATACGATCTCCTAGTATGTTTATAGTTTGTATATTTATATTTTTAATTTTAATATTTATGTTTAAGCCTTCTACTTCAATCAATATTCATAAAATACTATTCAATTTCATGTAGAACATTGGTGGGCTCAGTTTGGAGATGATATTCCTGAATTGAAAGATTTTGCAGTTAAAGTTCTTAGCCTAACATGTTCGGCTTCTGCATGCGAGCGTAATTGGAGCATCTTCAATAAAATTCATACAAATAGAAGAAATCGATTGACAGCAGATCGAATGAACAAACTAATTTATGTAATGTTTAACAAAAAACTGAAAGATAAACATCTCAAATTGCAGAAGCAATGAAACATTGATAATGAAATTAACCCTTTATTTGCTGATGATTTACAATCTGATGATGAATGAGTTACTCCTAAGAATTATGATATTTTTGAAGTTGAAGTAAAAGAAGAAACTTATGTCAATGAAAACAATGAAGCAACTACCCAAGTATACAAAAAAAAAAGAAACAAAGTGAGATTGGAGCTTCAAAAAAATTCAAAAGTATTATTGAATATAATGAATTATTTTTTATGTTATTATTGTTTCATCCTAGAGCTAATGAAATATTAACTGATATAGGGGCTAAGGGAAAAAATATTATAGAAAAAGAAGAGTTTGAGGATGACTTTGACATTAATTATGAAGATTCTTCTGAAGACAATCAAAGTGATGATGAGCCTGCATTGGGTCTTGATCCTAAGGGGATGTTTTATTTTTAAGTGAGTTTATTTTAAATCTTCTTTTTCAGTAATATTATCTTAGAACAAATCATCAAATTCATAATTGACATAATATTTTATTATTTTTTGTCATTATTCATAATTTTAAATTACCTTATTTTTATCATTTTGAGGCTTATGACTTGATCCGCCTCGAGGCTTACGCCTCGCCTCGCCTCGCTTAGATAAAACACCTTGCCTCGCCTAGATAAAACACCTCACCTCGCCTTGTACATATGGTTTTTAGATGATTCAAAGTGATCGATTTTAGCTAGTGCAATTGCAAACAAGAGCGCATCAAAGAAATTTACAGGAGGCATCTAAAAACCATAAAATATACAAGGCACTAAAAGGTATGCGCATCTCACTAGAAGCGGGTAAAAATGAGATTAACAAAACAGCAAATAAATCAATGAAATAAGTTCATTCTAATGTAAAATAACTTCATACTCAAACAAATAAAAACAGGTTTGAAATAAAGAAATATGCTATTTAACTACATACATCAACTAGGAAGTGAAGACATTTGTAAATTGTTCTCAAAGGTTCCATCAGGTATTTCCTGAGCATCTACAGAGCTCCTCAAGCGCTCCAAAGAAGTTGCTTCAAAAATGCCTAGAAATTGCCAACTTTGATAGTTTCAGAATCACTAAAGTAGAATAACGATGATATAGGATTACTGCGTTTAACAAGTGCAAGAAAAAAGCTTGTGATTAAATATAAGAAAATTCAAAAGGTTTTCTTTTTTGCAGTAGTACCAAGATTGAGAAAATAAGAAAAGCATATTTCCTTCAATAAAGATTTCATCAGGTTAACGTAAGAGAAACAACTATTCAAAAATTTCAATGAATCAGAAAATAATAAATTAAATTTATAAAACGAATGGTATCTCCTTTCTTCAACAATTTGGCAATAGAATCGGTAAAGGCATAAAGGAAAATGCTTATTTTTAACATTTAGCAAATTAGAATGTGAGTTAGAATAAAGAAGAGTGTGATAATGATTATACCGAATGCAAGCACCGAAGAGCATATCAGAAAACCCAACAGAGAGAAATCCATTTTGTATGTCATCTCCATGACGATTATGCAGCCTGTAGCAACCATTAAATGCCTTGGAGAGGAGAAAACAAGACGCAATCTGCAAATAGGTAAAAAAATCGTAAGGAAATCACGTACACACAAGGATCTATAACACATGATACAAAAAAATAGAGTGCTAAACTTCAAGGCCAAAATAAGATAATCCCTCAATATCTGCAAATTTCCAATCAAAATCTCCCAACATATAACATGTACTGATAGTAATTATACGGCTCAAAATTGGATTTGATGATTGATGCAGATATCGATTTTAGATCCCTTTAGCCCCAAACACCCACTAACAGACATATCAGGCTGATAGTGAATTGAGTTTGAGCAAGATTACCAAAACTCAAATTTGAAATAGTAAAGTTTAGCTCAATTCAATTCAATTTATTTCAACTATCAGGATTGATTTATAATCAACTCGGAATTAAATTAAAAATAAACATTGGATGGGGGATTAGATAAACAATTGCAAGTATTTCAAGAATCAATGGAAAAACTAGCAGTTTGTTACTATGTAATACCAATAAAAAATTTTGAGAATAGCTCCTGCCTGATTAGATTTAATTTTAAGTAAGCGGCCTTAAACTACAAATTGAATTGAAATGGAATTCAAGCGATGTAAAAAGAAGAATGATTCAATGACAATTTGATGAAGGGCCACCTGTTGATGATGATCTCCTTCTTGATTTTTTCTTTTCTTGAACTCAATCCTCCATATATATGATTGAAGAAATTAAGAGATTTAGGATCCAAAATTGTAGATTCTGTAGAAGAGAGGAATCATTCCCACCTTGAAAATTGTGCTACTTTGTATTATGAAAAAAGATAGAACATCGCAAACAAGATTAGAGAGAAGATTGTAAGAGCTAGAGAAGAAGGACGGGGGTGAGAAGAAACCCAATGGAAAAAGAGAAAAGAAAGAAGAGAGAATAATGGAAGGAATCTTTTTCCAATTCAACTCTTAATTCATAAGTGAAAAGCACCAAATTGGTCCCCTAATTTTTTGAAAGAGACCAAAATAATCTCTAACTATATAAAACTACCAATCTAGTTCGTTGGTCTTTAAATAGGAGTCAAATTAGTCATTCAATGGAATCATTTAGGTCCCTATATAAAAAATAGGGACTAAAATGGAACCTTTAAATATCAGGGATCATTTTGGTCATTCGTAAAGAGTTAAAGGATCATTTTGATCCTTATCTCTAATTCATAATCAAAATGACAGCCATTTGATCCTCAAATATCTCAATATTCCCAATTTCTTCAAATTTTTTAAATATTAAAGAATGTTTCAAGGTGTATTAGATGTTTTTAGAAGATTCCCATATTTTCCACAAATTTCCTAAGAGGTTGTAGATAATTTGATCAAGATCAACTGCAGCTCAAACCAGAGAAAGGAGGGGTCAGTTAAGCATGGAAGATCAAAATTCAATGTGTAAAAACGGAGACAAACAAAGTGAAGCTAGCAAAAAACTAGTAACTAAATCTGATCCAAAACAGTCGCAAAACATGCGAAAGAGTATTTCAGGGATTTGAATTCGTTATCTATAGGAATTTCCCTATATTTCCGTACACATTTCCAGAGTTTGAGAGTTGGTTACTTTTATAGCAGTTCCTATTTTCTGGCTTACTTGAATTTGAATGAAATTTCTAGCTAAATCCTAGTTTTCTATCTATAGGGATTAGCGGAAATTTGTTTTTCAAGTTAAATTTGAATAAAACATTAATTCCAATTTTCAAAAATCTCCTCCCATACTAGTTGTCTATGTCTCCTTCTCACTCTACAGTCTGAAGGGCAGCAAGGAACTCTCAGCCTTCTTTATTCTCATTGTATACAGTCAAATATCATCTCCTGCAGCAAAAATTCAAACATTACGCAGCTCTCTAGCTGGCTTCAATGATTGATCACCAGCTGTTGTCTTCTCCATTGTGCCAAAAAATAGAACAATTACTCAATGTTTAAGGCAAACATTAGAGAAGAACTGAGGTAAAAACAACAATAGAGCGAGCTGAAACCAAAGAAGTTCATATTGAAGGAGAAGCCAATGGAGAAAATTTTTAAGGAGATACAACCTTCATTATGGTAACATCCTTTCAACCTGTTTCCTAAATTAACATCAATTCTCAATGTATCGTTGATCCCATGAGCTCACATATTGATGAGCTGATTTTGATGATAAATAAATGTGTGTAAGTTGCTAATGGTTACTTCAAGAATTGTGCAGGGATCAATCATACAAATCCAAACAGTTCACTAGGACCTTTGTGAACCAATTGAAGAATAACAAATACATGAGATGAACTGGATTGGTGCAGCAAGTCCTAATTTTAATTTAGTTTGAGTGTGTCTATGTTGTAATGGAAATTAGATTGCCAAAGTTTAACTCAAAGAGCATGAATGATGAATACCATTAAAGACCTAATTAAAGCTTGTATTTACTTGTAAATATTTAAAATATAATTTAAAACATGTATTAATACTAAATTTTACTTTAAGAGTATGTTTGGGGTAGTTTTCTCACTATTTTGCTTTTCAAACCATTGCAACCCTTTTGTTTGGCAACTTCTTTCTTACGATTTGCCAAAAATTTATAAAGTAGAAAGATGCTTTTACAATCAAATTTGTTAGTATGTAGTAACTATAAGAAAGGTTTTATTCAACTTTTTCAAAAATTATAAAAATTATAATACCCACAAAAACTTTGAAAAAAGTTATTATCCATACAATAGTTTTATACCCACCTTTACAAAAAGCTACAGTTACCTCAAAAGAATCTTAAGTTTCAATTGGAATAATGTATAAGATCCATTTTTACCATACTAACAATAGGGTCGATGGGCCCACATGGTGCGTCAACAAGACCATATGGAGAATAGGAATTGCGTTGCCATTTCTCAAGAAATTCAAGGGACCCTGTCAGATCCACAATAGAATCTTGTGGCTCCGGTGAAATGCATGAAATGGCTCTCTTGATTTTACTTGATATTTGTGGGTCCAATTGAGGGGAATTAATAAATGTTTAATTCCTATAGCTAGTCAAAAAATACCGATTAAAATACAGCTGTAAGAAGTTAATCTTCTGTACACAAAAGCCATACCAAAGTAATCAAGGTGTTCAAATTAAAGGTGTTCTCAAAGCTTATTTCTACAATTCTAATATAATCTCCAAGACTTGGAGAGTGTTCCACCTAGGTCTATTTGTAATGGGGTTTTACTTGCCCTCAAAGGCAGTACGTCGCGTAATTTCTCCACCAGCTGTGGAAATGAAGCACAGATTTGGTAGTGGAATCCTAAGTGATGTGCTTAGACATGTATGTAGGCAGTTAGACGAAAATAAGTAAAATCTATGTTCTTCGTTACATATTTTATTACTTGCACATTTCAATTTATTTGCACAATACTCTTTGCTCATGCTGCGCACTTTTTCCAATGCATGGTTATGTGTAGTTGAGTCTGTGTGTGCATGTGCACAGGTGTATGTGAGTAATTTAGAATTTTTTTATTAGTATGACCTAAAATATTAACCAGCCAAAAAATCTGGATGAATAGCATTTCAACAAAAGCATGAATGATTAGAGGAATACACTTGGCCATCAGTTAAAAAGCAGGATCATCCTGCTAATAATTTTATTGATAGTTCATGCACATAGCAAAATGTAATGAAGATCATATTAAAAATGTTGTAAAGTTAAATAAGATAAATATATAATCAAAGCATATAACAGTTTACCTCACCTTTCCTCAGCTAAATTGTCAATGTAAAATATAAACACAATTCCAAAAAAGATTGTGCTCAAGTATGCCCAACTCATAAACTGTAAGTTGGCAATGCTGTTGGACTCTGACCCCTGTATTTGATCAATTAAAATTCCCATAAATGGCCTAAGACTAAAAAAAAAAAGTGAAATTAAGCAAATAATAGAATGTAAGATACATGTGCATTTACAAGCAGAAAAAAAAAATATAGGACTTACTAAGATTGTATCCCACATGGCCAGAGGAAAAAGAAAACAGGCAGCCGAAGCAACAGTAATTGCATGGAGTCGCCTTTTAAGCTGATTCTATTTATTTTCAAGGAAAATAATTAGGAGTTTTGCATTGGTACATGCAAAAGAATGGCAAAACTTCCATCTTAAGCCAAGAAAATCTAAAAACTACAAAAGAATTCATACCTTGAGTGAAACACGGCGTGCCATCACTCTTCTCAAAGCTGACAAGACACCAGCCAAGATGGGCACTGCAATTTCTTTGAATCCTAAGGATTGCTTAGCTTTATCCACTCGCTCTGAACTAATGCTATCTATGAATATCAAGTCCAGTTCACTTTATTATTGGAAAACAAAAATTGCTCATATGGAACACAGCAGAAAAAATAACAGTTTCCATTTACAACAAGACTTTACTCATTCGCTAGGAGGTCTGTGAAAAATAAAACAACCAAGTATTTCACAATTTATTGGATACGGAATGGTGAATAACTGCTTGTTGCCCAACCAATAGATAAGAAATAAAATGACGCTGACATTGCAAAAAGTCCACCCACCTATATAAGATAAAACCAAGTATCTTTTATCAGATCAAATAAAATCTAAAAGGAAACCCAAACAATAAAATTAGCAACTGCTAAAAATTCATCTTACAATTTTTACAACTTCCGTTAAGCAAAAGACCAATGCTACTTACAAGAATATTTAAAAAGTAAGGGGCTGTTTGGTATGCAGTATTAGGTGGGTAAAGTAAAATAATTACAGGTATTTGTTAAATTAGGTTGTTTGATTCATTTTGAGCAGAAGAAAAGGAAATCATCCGAAGCATTAACAGTGTATTATTGGAGGAATTTTGGCGAAAAAGAAACCCGCTCAAATTGAGCGGGTTCTAAATTCTCTGCATTTCATCCTGGTTGTTGTTCGGCTTCATTGCTTCGCAGGAGGTGTAAGATTGCACGAGTGGCTTCTTCGGCTCCTTCGTGCTTGTCGGATCAGAAGTTGCTAAATCCGAAAAAAGCATTATTTTCCTTCCTAATCGGCGACGCCACCCCTTCCTTCATCTGAAATCCTTGATGGCATCCCGCCGGAACTAGGAGCACGTCGGAGAGCACCGCCGGCATAGAGGGAAGAGCAGTTGAGGAGGGAGGAACGGATGAAGGGGTCGGTGGATGAAAGAGAGAGAGAGTCGGCGTGGGATTTGACGGCGGTGGCGTTGGTGGTGGTGAGATTGACGGAGATGACGGCGAGAGTGTGGCCGTCGGCCGTGGAGGCGGCAGGGTTTGTGGATAGAGCGGAGACGCAGTAGTTGTAGTTGACGTAGTCGTCACCGAGGAAGTTGCAGAGAGAGTGGAGGGTTTCTCCGACGATTTAGGGGTGGCTGGCGAGGAGGAGGGGGAGGATGGCTAGAAGGCTATAAAGTTTGTTCATGGCTTCTAGAGAGAGAAAAACATAAGTAATGAATGAAGAAGAAAATATCATATAGAGAGAGGGAGCTTGAAACTTAGCATGGTGATCGTTAATGAGAAGGGATAGTTTGATCAATGGTTATATAGAATTCGACTGAAGATTTTTTTTTTTTTTAATCTTTTGCCCGTTTTATCTTCGGTATATAGTGGTCTCGTGCAATAATTTTGGACTTGGATTGGTGTGAGGTTTAATTAAATTTTATTATTTTCGGGTCACAATAAATGAATGAGATTTTTTATATTAATATTTAATAGAGAATACTGCTCATCTACCAAATAAATTTAAATGGATACATTTTTTACATTTTTATGAATCAATATACTAATTAAGAGGTTATTCCACATTTAATATCAAATTTTATGTATATTGATAAAAATAAAATTTTAGGTTTTGGGCCCCTGAATATATCTCCTCTATTTCCCTCTCCCTACTCATATATCGGCCCTTTTTTCTTCTTCTTCAACAATGCTGAGTTGAATGGGATTTTGAAAAAATGGATTTGGTTGTTTTATTATTTAAAAATCACTACTTTGAAGTAGCACTGTGGCGCTCAACTAGCTAGCGCCATTGTGCTCCCATAAAATCTTATAGATTCTTTAAAATTTTCTTTAGCTGAGGCTCAACATCGCAGCAAAAACACCCCACTTCACAGCACACTCACCCCCCCCCCCCGGTGCTCCGAGAGAAGTTTTTTTTTTTTTTTTTTGAAACTTAAAATTCACTTTCTAACTCACTTCTCATATTTAAGTCATCAGTTCCATATAAATATTGAAAATTGAAAATGGCGGTGTGAGAAGTTTTGATGAAAATACTAACAGATGGTTGCATGAGTATTCATGATTTCTTTTAAATTATTAAAAAAAAATCATTTTTTACTTTACTCTTGATCTACCTAACCAAACAAAGGAAACATTTCTCCTGCGTTTATTTTGCAGACAACCAAACAGTCTTAAAGTATTCGGAATACAGTATATTTACTTTACATTACATTTAGTTTACATTGCATTTCTTTTTCAGGCAACCAAACAGCCCCTAAAAGAAAAGGAAGCCTGCCATGCTAAGCCAAAAAATAACTACACGGTACACAGAAGCATAGACAATTTTGATAATTGAATCCCAAGAAAGTCTTCATTTGGCCAAATAAAGAAGTCAATGAATACTAAACAGCAGAAGCATTATAATTAATATTTATGAAATGTGTAGTGATGCAAAAATCTTCAGTCCACTATATCAACAAGATATTCGTCCTACACTCACAATAAAAAATATGGCTTCTTCAAACAATTTTGAAAAAGCAGTGAAATCAACATTAGTAGCCATGCCAAAAACCTCACTGCTCTTGACAAGATAAGGATTGATTAGTAGCCATGCCACCCACCCCATTGTCGTTTTTGGGTTTTATGCTGAATTAATTTGACTTCAAACCACATAGAAAAAAGTAATCTCTCGTATTTGTAATGTACTCAACCAAATAACTCAAAAATATTTGAAAAAACTATATTAATATTATGTTATATTCATTTTACTCTACATTTTTTTTCGGCAAATCAAATAGTAACTGAGAGGAGAACATGACAGACATGCAGGCTAAGAAATCAACGTTATGTTAAATTAAATAGTACCTTCTTCCAAATGTTGACTCTCCTTCCATAGAATAATGCAGATAAAACTCCAAGAACAGCACCTGCATACTCTGTCAAGAGTGTACTAAAAAAGAGTAAATAAAAAAACTCAGTAAATAGAATAGATGAAGAAATTTTAAAGCAAAAAAAGGATAGGAAAGCGAGAGTTGGGTTGGAGAAGTGACGAGATACTAATGATGTTCATGAACTTGGTTGCAACAATTTAGGGTATTATAATAGGGTCCATTAGGGTCGGCATCAAGTTGAGTGCAAACGAAGTCCAGCACAACTCAAAATAAAAAATTTCAATTTTTAGTTGGGTCAAAATTGATGAAGGTGAAAAATATTAACTCTTGAGCAATTTCTCCTTTTGCTTCCATGAAGGTACATGAAAATAGAGTATGCTTAGATATTACAAGATATTTATATGAGAATAAGATTCCATTTAATGTGGCTAGGAATCCTTCATGGATCAACATGCTTTGATTTATTTAGAATTATGGTCAAAGATCAGATCTTCCTAGCATGTATGAGCTACTAACTTGGATGTTTGATGAGAGGTTATAAGAAAGACAATAATGGTTAATAAAAATTGGTTTAGCTGTACAAACTCTGATAATTAGTTAAAATATAAAGAGGCCTGTAAGAAGTCTAAGAAAGCAATTTGCAATTCAAAGATTTTAGCTTTTAATGATTTATATAATATATTAGATATAAAGGAGGGTGAAAGATATATATATATATAGGAGTAGTAAGGATTTAGTTCAAGTGAAGTGTATTAAGGATGAAGATCAAAAAGTGCTTTTATTAGAAAATTATATTCAATAAAGGTGAATGAGATATTTGCAAAACTTTTTAATAAATATTATCAGAATGCAATTGACTTTAGTGACCTCAGCACCCTAAATAAAAATAAAGAATTGTTTTTTATCGACGTATTAGTAAAATTGAAGTTAAAGAGGCTTTAAAGAAAATAAAGTGTGGAAAAGCTGTTGGACCTGTTGATATTCCAATAGAGGTGTGGAAATGTTTAGGAAATGAAATTTATTGACTTACTAAACTTTTTAATATTAATTTGAACACTAAAAAGATGTCAGATAAGTGGAAAATGAGTGTGTTGATTCATATTTTTAAAAATAAAGGTGACGCACAGGATTGTGCGAATTATAGAGGAATTAAGTTGATGTGTCATACTTTAAAACTATGGGAGAGAGTTATGGAGCATAGGTTGCGGCGTGACACTAGTATTTCTCAAAATCAATTTGCACTCATGCCAGGTAGGTCTACTATGAAAGTTATACTTTATTGAGAGGTTTGACGGAGAAGTATAGAGAGAATAAGGAGGATCGACATATGATTTTTATTGATTTAGAGAAAGCATATAATAAAATTAGAGAGTAGCTCCAGTGGAAGATAAGATTAGAGAGAGTCTCCTTAGATGGTTTGATCACATAAAATGGCGGCCTTCCGATGACTCGGTTAGGAAAGTAAATGTATCGATTTGACTTATGTTAAGAAATATAGAGGTAAACCTAAAAAGACTTGGTTAAAAAATATTAGAAATGATCTTTCTTTATTAGATTTAAATGATAATTTAACTTTTAACAGTGCACGATGGAGAAAAAAATTCATGTAGCCAACCCCACATAGTGAGGTATGTTAAGATAGTTGCTATTTGCATGTTTTACATTCTTGCAATTTGTATAGTTTTGATGATTCCAAATATTATTGTTCAAATGTGTAGTTATCTCCTAACAATTTTAGAAGATTTGTATTTGCTCTTGTGTGTACTAACATTTCAGGTGAATCAAACTCTCAAACACGAAGTCTTCAAATTAAATTCAGCAAGAAATACTTTTGATTTTTGAAGCTTAAAATTATCATTTGAATTGAGAGGGAGTGATTGTAATTGAGTGAATAAAAACATACACACAAACTTAAGGAGAACATAAAAATTTGTACTGATCGTACGGGACGATATCGGATCGTACGGGACGATCAGTCAGTTATCTCTTAATAAGAGCACATGGAACGAACAGAAACTGCCCAAGAAAAATTTTCTAAGTCATGTTCGTACGGGACGAAATTAATTATCGTCGGGACGATTTGCTCTCTGTAAGAATTTCGTCCCAAACGAAATTAATTATCGTCAGGACGATTTGCTCTCTGGACGAATTTCGTCCAGATGATCTCAATTTCGTACAGACGATCAAACCGACTTAAGACAGTTTCGTGAGTCAGTACATTCTTGCAACTTGTATAGTTTTGATGATTCCAAATATTATTGTTCAAATGTGTAGTTATCTCCTAACAATTTTAGAAGATTTGTATTTGCTCTTGTGTGTACTAACATTTCAGGTGAATCAAACTCTCAAACACGAAGTCTTCAAATCAAATTCAGCAAGAAATACTTTTGATTTTTGAAGCTTAAAATTATCATTTGAATTGAGAGGGAGTGATTGTAATTGAGTGAATAAAAACATACACACAAACTTAAGGAGAACATAAAAATTTGTACTGATCGTACGGGACGATATCGGATCGTACGGGACGATCAGTCAGTTATCTCTCAATAAGAGCACATGGAACGAACAGAAACTGCCCAAGGAAAATTTTCTAAGTCATGTTCGTACGGGACGAAATTAATTATCGTCGGGACGATTTGCTCTCTGTAAGAATTTCGTCCCAAACGAAATTAATTATCGTCAGGACGATTTGCTCTCTGGACGAATTTCGTACAGACGATCAAACCGATTTAAGACAGTTTCGTGAGTCAGTTCTGAAGTTTTTGGAACCGACCTTATGATAAATGTTCGTCTGGACGAACCTAGTTCGTACAGACGATTAGCGTGTACGAAATTATTTCGTACACATATGCAAACAGGTTCGTTTTAAGGCTTTTAAGTAAAATCGTCCGGGACGATTTTCGATCGTACGGGACGATCATGTTCAACATAACTTGAAATCTGCCGTTTTTAGATGGTTTTTCTTGTCTCTTCTATAAATAGGTATTTCTAAACTGAAACTTAATATTTTTGGTCATTGATCTTCGTGCCTATTGAGAAGAGAGTTAAGGAGAGAGTTTGAGAGAGCATTTGAAGGATATTTCTTGCCGTTGGAGCGTGAAGGTTTCACTTGGTACTCAAGGGTAAGTGTTTCCACTTTCAAGTTTGAGATTACTTCACTCTTCTCTCTTTTCTTTTAGATTGGACTTGTGAAGAAGATCTTGGAAGAAGATCCGGTTCTCTGCCGACACTTGGAGGGTGTAAACAGCCGAGGGTTCTCTGCCCACACTTGGAGAGTGTGAAATGACGAAGGGTTCTCTGCCCGCACTTGGATGGTGTGAAAGGACGACGGTACTCTGCCAACACAGGTGATAGTGTGTAAGGACGACGGTACTCTGCCAACACTTGGGATAGTGTGAAAGGACGAACGGTTCTCTGCTGACATCGGGGGAGTGTGAAAGGACGACGGTTCTCTGTCGCACCGGGTAGTGGTGAAAAGAGTTTGTAAAGGCTTCTCCGTCTTGTTGTGGGTGCTAAAGGAGAGTCACTATTTGGTATTAGTGCAATACTCAGAGGGTGCCTCTGGGGAGTGGATGTAGGTCTGGTTTTGACCGAACCACTATAAATCTGGTGTCATTTATTTTCCGCTGCTTATTTACTTTTTGTGATTAAAAACTTTGTGGTTGAAAAACTTTGTCTAGAAAAACTCATTAACTAAAGTTTTAGTTTCCAATAATTTTAAAAGAGGGTTAAAATTTTTAAGTACCAATTCACCCTTCCCCCCCTCTTGGTTAGCCTTGGGACATTTAATTAGGCTTAACATCCTAATTCTCATTGAACGAGTTTCAACAAGGTAAAGGCTTGATGTTACTGTTATTGTTGTTGTAGAGAAAGCATATGATAAAGTTCCAAGAGAAGTAATATAGAGAGTTCTGCATAAGAAAGGGGTTAATAATACTTATACTAAAGTAATTAAGGATATGTATGCAGTAGTTATTTGTGTTCAAACACAAGGAGGTTTGACCAAGTATTTTCCTATTTCAGTTGGATTACATCAAGGATCAGCCTTAAGCCCATTTCTTTTTGCTTTAGTCATGGATGTTCTCACTAGACATTTGCAAGAGGTTGCACCCTAGTGTATGATTTTTGCCGATGATATTCTTCTTGTTGATAAGACTATAGAGGGAGTTGAAGGTAAACATGAATTATGGAGATCAACATTTGAGTCTTAAGGCTTTTGTTTGAGTAGATCTAAAACTGAATATATGGAGTGTAATTTTAGTAATGATAAATCTAATGGGGGATTGTGACTTTGGGTGATTAAGTCATTAATAAAAGCACAAGTTTTAGATATCATAGGTTTATTGTTAAAAGTGATGGTGAAATAGATGGGGATATTATTAGTAGAATTCAAGTTGGATGATTGAAGTGGAGGAATGCATTGAGCTTGTTATGTGATAGAAAAGCCCCTCTCAAACTTGAGGGAAAATTCTATAAGATGGTAGTGAGACCTGATATGCTTTATAGTGTAGAATGTTGGTCGTTAAAAGAGAAGCATAATATTATGTTAAGTGTTGCAGAGATGAGGATGCTCAGGTGGATAAGTGACTTTACATTTAGAAACGGGATATGAAATAAACATATATGTTAAAAGGTTGGGGTAGCTCCCATGGAAGATAAGATTAGAGAGTCGCCTTAGATGGTTTGGTCACATAAAACGGCGGCCTTCCGATGACCCGGTTAGGAAAGTAGATGCATTAGATTTAACTTATGTTAAGAAAGGTAGAGGTAGACCTAAAAAGACTTGGTTAGAACATATTAGAAATAACAATTCTTTATTAGATTTAGATGAGAATTTGACTCTTAACAGGACACGAAGAAGAAAAAGAATATAGCCAATCCCACATAGTAGGATAAAGGCTTGTTGTTGTTGTTGTACTTGCTAAAGTTCTTAGATTTGTTTTTCAAACTTATCCAAAGGCCTATAACATACACATTGATAGGATATGACATTTCTAATATGAGACGATGCACTTACATAAGTGGACCACAAGACAAAAGACCTTTTCCCCATAAGATCAAGAATAGTGCCATTATTGCTCCATTTATGATAGTAGGTACAATCTAAACGAAATAACACTGCTTTAGAATTTACTTGATTGCAAATATAGTTTGTATACAAATACAGAAAGGAATTACATGGAAGTAAATGGCCCAGACAGACCTGTGAATTCGGTAATGGCCTCCCCTTCCAGGGCTTTTGAAACAAAAAAAATATGATAGAAGCTGGAACCAAACAACTGAATATAAAGAGTATAACAGAATCTCCTTTTTGGGAAAGGTGGTGGTGTAAAGCATAAACAGACCATATTCTCATGAAGATTCCGAGTACATGTATTACTTGCAATGGAGTCTGCCTGCAAGAGAAGAATTTGATTGAACATACAGTAGTTGATGGAAAACGTATCATTCTAGGGCTTCTACAATGCACAAAAAAAAAGTTATTATAAAACGTCAATTGTGAAAAAAGAAGTAATCTCTGGAATTTCTAAAGAGAATGTAAAGCAACCTAATGCAAAAAGGATGCACAAATTAGTATGCAAAATACTTTAAAAGTCCTAAGTTAAACTCTTAATATTTCCGCACCTATGAAATTTTGCCCTATAGCTTTAATAGCAAACTCCACTAATGTCAGCATACAAAAATTGAAATAATGATGTGCGATGATGATTTAAGCTATTGTAAGAAGTGGAGTAAGTGAAAATATTTAATTCCTCATGTCAGTAGCGAAAAGCAGAAAAGAAAGAAGTGGAAGAAGGAGAAAGAAGGGGAAATGTAAGTGTGTTATTTTGTATATAGAGATGTATTTTATGCAAATGAGTAATGTGTAAAGTGTTAATTTAAATTTATCTAATTTTTGTCTAGAACTGCTTTAGTATATAGTATATAGGGAGGAAATTTAAGGATTTCCATTGTGTATGATGTGAGAGAATTATAAGGTATTTAGTTGAAAATTAATTATTTCGATAAAAAAGGAATATAAATTCAAGCTACTTGAGTTGGTGTAGGTACCTTATACATGCAAGCGGGAGTGAGATGTCCGAATTGGAGAGTCTGCACGCCGAGGAGTTAAGATATGCATTTTTAGTACAAAATGAAAGTTGATTGAGTGTTTTGGGGATATATTATACTCTTTTTGGGTGGGGATTAGCCAAAATTATGATCCATGCAACAATTCCACTTGTAATTTCCTGAAACAATAATTTTGTTATATGATGCTGCTATGTACAAATCTATCATTCAGTCACACCTAATTATATATTGATACACCTGACAGCTATATCAATTTGCATGCATATGCATGTTTATATATATAGGCAAGTGTCACATAACATAGAAGGAAAAAAACAATGATCAGAAAAGTCTAAGAATTTGTCATGTTTGGTGATAGATGGGTGGAGCAATGCGAACCTGACGGGTAATACGACTTAGTAGAGGCAATGCGACCTTAGTATAATATGAAGTCTACAGGCAATAAAGATAGTGCGACCTCATGTGTCTACGGGTTGTAGACTTAGACAAACATTTAGACATGACACCTTCTAAAGATGAAAAAGAGAATTCTGGGATGAACTAAAATCTATTTCTAATTACTTATAGTAATATATGATGTACAGTTTGGAAAATAATTGACAATGTGAGATTTACCGATAGTTTGGTATTTTCATGTTAAATGCCACTAACCTAATGTAATGATATTAACATAATATTCTACATAACTCTCATTAAAAAAATAAATAAATAAAAATCTGCATAACTCTCATGCTATGATGCACCGACACTTCTCCTCAAAGAGGCGTGCAGTGTCCGACACGACACTCGTCCGACAATCCTCCGACACGTGTCGGACACGCCGAAAACGTGTCCGATTAAAAAAATATTAAAAACTAATTGGACACGCGTGTCCGACACGCGTATCTTAAATATTTTATAATTTTTTTTTTTAAATATAATTTCTTATGTTTGGTGAGATTTAAACTAAATTTCTTATTTCCTATCCACAACACTAAATCAACATCTGCATTTAATACCCATTCATCGAATATTTTCATTTTCATTTCTCTTTGGCAGTGAAGGTATTTTCATCTCCTCTCTTTTTGTACAATTACAAATCTTTCCTTGTTGAACAAGAGTTGAAAGCAGTGATATTCAATGATGATGATATTGAAGGCCAAAAACAAACCTCTAAAGCTAATCCTAGTAGTTGAAGCTTGAATGCTTGATGTTGTAGTAAGTGATTATTTGCTTATATTTTTGTGGTTGTATTAGATATTTTGTACTAAATATTTCATATTATAAGTTAGACAAGTTATCATGTCATTCATTTATTATTGTTTGTCATTTTTAATATGATATTACATTAATATATATACACTATATAAAAAATGTATTGTCGTGTCCGCGCCGTATCCGTGTCCTATATTTAAAAAAAAAAGTCGTGTCCCGTGTCCGTGTCGTGTCGTATCCGTGTCGCCGTGTCCGTGTCCATGCATCATAGCTCTCATGTGTAGTAGTATTTTCACTTGTTACATTATAACATATTGTGCACCATTCCTATTAAAAGATTACATATAGTTTTCTTTTCTTACATTTGCTTGTTGAAATGAAAATGAGCATGATTTTAAAAATCGGACTAGACCGGCCAGTTCAATTGTGAACCGGTCTGGTAGCCGATTCGATTCTACTAGTGAAACTGTTCTGTAGTCGAACTGGGGAAAACTAGCGGAATTGCCAGTTGAACCAAGAAACCAACGAACCGACCAATTTCGAAAGAACCGCCCTGCTCATATTGCTGTGATTATGAGCCCTTGATGGCAAATCTAATGATTAAAATTACACTTCGTAAACCAAATTAGTAAAATGAAAGCAATAAAACAAATCCATCGCATGATTTTCCTCTAAGTTTCCTATCCCAGTCTCCCAGAACACGAACTCGTGAAGCATACCTCTCCCAGCTCTCCGTCTTACTCTCTGTCCTCGGCATTTCAAAGCCGTTTTTGCTTTCATAACCATGTAATTTACAATATGCGATATTAATCATCATGTGGATAGTAACAATAGCTGCCATGGGAAGGAACCTCTACTGAAATTTGAATTTAAAAAAACATGCAACCTACTAGATCGTATGGTATTATTCAAACAAACTTATCATGTTAGGCTTGTTACAATATAACATCAAGATAGAGATGTGGCTTTTAAGTCATAATGTTTGCAATTCTTTGCATAGCTAAGATGCCCTTAACATGCGCTATGCTCCATGAGTTGTACCGTACATTCAACCTCAACTGTTGAATAAATTAACATCTTCTCATAGAATACCAAATTTTACATCATAAGGTAAAACCAATAGAACTTACCTTGCAATGCGAGTTAGCATATAGTAGACTTTACAGATGATATTAAACGCAAGATCCTAATTTACAACTCTAGCAAAAACTTTACAAACTCCAACTAGCTCAAATTCACGTCAGAATATGGAAGACCAACAAAAAACAAACTATAGACTTAGAGCTTAGCTCGCTAGTTTGCTCTGGGAAAAAAGTAATAAACCGACTGGTTATTGCATTCAAAGTATGCAGGTTAATAGCATTTATGGTTTGATGACAAATTAGTTTACACAACATTTACAACAAATGAATTTCCAAATCCATAGGTGTAATTCTATTCAACAATAGTTTTTGAATTATAGAAATACTAATTTTCATTTATCCCATCCTCCTTTAGACATTTAAATGTGTAAATCTAGGGTTTCAAAGGAACTCTAAACTATCATGTATCCAAACGGAATGCCTAAATTTTATGGCACTTATACTTAGAGTCTGACCGCCAGAAAAAGGGACATGCACCAAACAAGCGCTCAGAGGAGACAAAATAATCAGACAACTTCAAAATTTAAAAACCTTGCCAACGCCCACAGATTTCTTCAGCTAACAATAAATGTAACTCTATCAGGCTCACATGTTTCTATCCCGATCTAGCACTCTTTCAGAATGATTAGGATTTCAAAAAGCATAATGATTCAACAGTTCGGAATTCTACATTTCAGCATTCCACGGGGTCAAAAACGAGAAAGAAGGATCATGAAATGAAAGTTTTACCTAATGGAAGAAGAACGAGTGAGTCGTGAATCAGAAGCGGGTTCTTTTGGGGACATCATCTTCCACTTTTGCGTTCCGTCTCCCTCTCGCCCTAGAGTGTGCTCTTGCATTCCTGGCCCGGGACTGGAGAAATTATTCTGTGCGCCGACTCCGGGTCCGAAGTAAGTGTATTTGTGTAAGACCGGAAGATTTTTGAAATCGCTATTAGCCTACTCATTTTTTTATGTTTTAAAAAAACGAAAATATTGTAAGGTCTTAAATATTTAGAACTTCTATAGATTAAAATCCTATGATGAAGATATAGATTGATTTGAAGGACTTTGCATTCATTACAGAGCCATTAAAAAAAAGAAAGAACTTAAAAGTAAGGTATATTTTACTTACCAAATAATTTCTTTTCAAAATATATTAGGAAGTAATATACGTTTTGCTAAACTTAGTTTTTCAACAGAAAAATCTGTTGTAAAGGCAAATACAACAAAACTGTGTTCACCTTCAAGGCATATCAAGTTCTCAAACAAACCCAAATACTTAACGAGAAATTTATAAACCGGGCCGCAATGGTTTATGTATTTTTTGTGATGTTCCACACACATTTACGTAGAATGTATTCTTCAAAAATCTATATGTTGAATGCCGCATAATTTACAAACTTATGCAAATCAACTATGTAAATTTTATATAAAATAATAAATTGTTTTACGTTCATTTATTCTCTCAGATGTAATTATAATGCATTCTCTTTCGTTTATGTGATGTTTTATTCATTTTGATATTGTGTAGCACTGTGTATCGCTATGTACCACTATATATCGTTGTGTACTATTGTATACCATTGTGTATTGTTGTGTAAATGCACTAATATATGATGTTTTGTTCATTTTGATGTTCCACACACATTTACTTAGAATGTATTCTTAAAATTCTATATGTCGAATGCCGTAAAAATACAAGCTTCTGTAAATCAACTATGTAAATTTTATATAAAATGATAAATTTTTTGCGTTCATTTATTCTCTTAGATGTAATTATTATGCATTTTTCTCTTTCGTTTATGTGATGAAAATTCATTTTGATGTTGTGTACCACTCTGCACTGCTATGTACCACTACATATCGTTGTGTACCGCTGTATACCGTTGTGTACTGCTGTGTAAATGCACTAGGTATTATTAGATGTTGATGTGTATTCAAGCCTACATGAATCCACATAATAATTGTATTTATTCATTTGAAAGCTTCTTGAACTTTTGCACAACTATGTATTAAAGAAATTATGTTGACAAATTTATATTTTTTTTGCTAAAATGTATTATATATTGTTAGGTTTTGTTGTGTATTCAAGCTTAAATGAATATATAAATATTGTATTTATTCATTTGAAATCTTTTTGAGCTTTTACATAGTTATGTATTAGAAAAATTATATTAAAAAATATAAATTTTTTGCTAAAATGCACTATATATTGCTAGGTATTGTTATGTATTAAATCTTATATGAATCCACAAACATTGTCGTTATTCATTTGAAAGTTTTTTGAGCTTTTACACACTTATATATTAGAGAAATAATGTTAAAAATAATAATTTTTTTGTTAAAACTTACTATGTATTGATGTGGTAATTATGTACCGCTGTTGTGTATCATTGTGTACCATTGTATACTACTTTGTAAAATGCACTATATATTATTAGGCATTGATGTGTATTCAAGCTTATATGAATCCATTAATATTGTATGTATTTATTTGAAAGCTTTTTAAGCTTTTATATAACTATGTATTAGATAAATTAATTATCTTGGAAAATACAATTTTCTTGCTAGAACGGATGTGTTAAAACTGTGTAATATACAATTTTCTTGTTAAAATAGTTATGTAAAATACCTTTTTTTTTTTTTTTGCTAAAATGCATTTTCAACATAATTTCTCTTATGCACAGCTATGTAAAAGCTAAAAACACTTTCAAATGAATAAATATAATATTTGTGGATTCATATAAGCTTGGATACACAGCAATACATATGCGTTTAGCAAGAAAGTTGTATTTTTCTACATAATTTTTCTAATACATAGCTGTATAAAAGCTCAAAAAGCTTTCAAATGAATACATACAATATTAGTGGATTCATATAAACTTGAATACACATCAATACATATCAATATCTAGCAATGCATAGTACATTTTACACGACAGTACATAGGGGTACACAGCGGTATACAACATCAAAATAAACAAAACATCACATAAATGAAAGAAAAAAATGCATAATAATTATATCTGAGAGAATAAATGAATGTCAACAAAATTTTCATTTTACATAAAATTTTATATAGTTGATTTACAGAGGTATTTGTTTTGTGGCATTTGGCAAATAAATTTTTAAGAATACATTCTAAATGAAAAGTGTGTGAAACATCACAATAAACACATAAATTATTGCTGCCTAATTTATAAATTCCTCATTGAAGTATTTGGGCTTATTTTAAAACTTGATATGCCTTGAAGGTGAACACAGTTCTGTTGTATTTGCCTTTATGACATATTTCACTATTGAAAATTAAGCTCAGCAAAATATATATTACCAAATAATATACATTGAAAAGAAATTATTAAATAAGTAAAGTACACCTTACTCTTAAGCTTTTTCTTCTTTCCAATGGCTCTGCAGAGAATGTGAAATCCTCCAAACAAATCTCCATCTTCATCATCTATTTTTCGTTTTTTTCTCAGCAGTCATGAAAAAATTTATTATGCAAAAGCCCTAAATATTTGAGAGCTTTCATGGGTCTCTTTTTTAAAAACATAAAAAATGAGTGGGTTGTCACTATTTCAAAAATTTTATAGCTGGGCTGGGTAGGGTTGTCAGGTCTTAAAAAATTCATGTGTCCTAATTTAAATGGAGTCCGGACATAGAGTTACATCCAGAGCCTACACATAATAATTTCCCCCATGACTGAGGGGATGTTCAACAACAATTGGGATTTAACTTTAGTAGAATTTAGTAAATTCATTAAATCTAAATTTAATAACTCCTAAGGGTGTTAAATCCTAAAAACTGCTTTGTACGTCAAATGATAAATCTTGTTAAATCCTAAGAAACTATTTGGTAACATATTTCAAGATTTATGGCAGCTAAGGATTTAAATTTGAAGGAGATGATGATAAATATTCAAGATAATTACATAAAACATAACAAACCTAACTTGTGTTCATACAAGATTATTGAAAATTCAATAAAGAGCAAATGACAAATTAATATTGACCAAAACACATATGAACTATTAAATAAGAGCAAACATCATTTTTCCTGTTGACTTCATATATTTGTATGTGGAGATAAATTTTATCACGACAATCGATTTCTTTGACTTGCAATCTTAAATAAAGAAATGAAGAAATTATTATAAAATGTAATGTAGTTAGAAGTATACAACACAAAACAAAATTCTTACATGAGCATTCTATCAATCAATGGTGATATTGTGCTTATAGCTTCACCTTGAATTCTTTCTTCTATTATCACATGCAAATTGGGATCATCATCAAACATTTCAACTTTGCCACCTTGAGCATCATGTTGCATTTCTATTTGTGACATATTGAAGTAGAGATCATGTTTATAGTATCGACAAATGAAGTTGTGCATAATGGCACATGCAATGACTATATATGCCTGAACACCCAACAAAAACTATCGCATGTGCATCAAAACCTGACAACATTCCTTCCAAATCCCAAAAGTTCACTCAACCACATTGTGTAGTTTTATGTGTCGATGATTGAATAACTCTTACTCAACAACATATCACCTAGATGTATTTCCACGATAATCAACTAAGTGATATCGATATTTGTGAAATGGTGTAATCAATTTATCAATATTGACATAACCTAAATCAACCAAGTAATATCTAATATGGGTTACTTCAAACTGTCTTTGCACCTCCACCCATCTAATCACACACATATCCGCAGCAGATCCCTCCCATCCAAAGGCTACATATATGAACTGTCGATCAAATAACACTGCAACCATTACATTTTGTGAAGCAAATCCCTTACGATTATGATGATGATTTTTTAAATTATTATTGACTACTACCAGAAAATGTGTATAATATATCACTCCAACTGTATTTTTGAAGAATGAGTAAAATTATTCATTTGCACGCACCAATGTTTGGCAATCAATATCTATTAGATGTAAGCTTATAAATTCATCTATTAAAGACACAATAACTCACAGTACTTGATTGAAGTACAAGCTCACAGTTTTAATGAATTCTAGAAGAACTCATATAATTGTATATAGCTATGCGCATGTGCTACCTACATAAGAATATGCCTACTTGTTTGACTGCAAGCATATCCTTCAAGTCATATAGATAACCTCAGCCTACTAGCAAGTCTCTTAAGCTTATAAATGCATCATGTGGTAACCTAAAGCACTAGTAGGTTTGTTCAAAATGACAAGATTATACGTCCAACATATATTAATGATCGGTATATGTTCTATCAAACATTGGTTGTCAGATGGGCTCTTCCTCATTTGTCTTCTCAACTTCCTCTAGAATAGTTGATGCAACTTCTACAATGGCATTTGTGACCTGTATATGCAAATCGACCATCTCTCATAGGCCATCAGGAATAACACCACACAAGTAGTTTGATATTGGCTAGATTAACTATAATAAAATATAATTTAATTAATAACTACTAAAAACATGTAACATTAATTCATGAGTCATAAGTCATAATATGATATAATAGAATACAACAAATTAACACCTTAAAAAAATTTATTAGCTTAAGTATGCTTACATTTGGACTTTGCTTGCAGTAGGTAATGAGAAATATATCTAACATATTTTACTATTTAAATCTCACTAGAATGAACACAATAAAATGTTATAAAGCTTTTTAAAAGAATAATCTAGGTTGCTTGTTATTAGCCAAAGTTAATATCACTTTATAAGATTGCTTCTAATAAGCCAAAATTGATCTTAATAGGTACATATTGAATCCAAAGCTCTTAAATTTCCCTTAATTATTTAAACAAAATATGAAGAAATAGGATCATAAATAAAAAAATTTTCTAAATAAATTTTTTTTTCTAAAACATCATTTCTCCTTTCAATGACCAAATAACACAAACATCCAATATCCTCCTGCAACAACTCTACTTATTTGAAATGATCAAATAACACAAACATGCAGATAATCCTAAAACATTTAAATTTTTCCTACAACCGCTCTACTTATTTGAAATGATCAGATAAGAAGAAAAAAGCAGATAATCCTAAAACATCCAAAATTTTCCTACAACATACTAAATTAAGGTTGAAATCAACTACAACCAAATTTTTTATGCATAAAAGCATGGATGATTTCAACTATATATTCAATCCACTCCTTTAAGATGTCTCCATCCCATGTTATTAGTATTGCTTTGTTATTTTTTTTCTCCTTCAATGTGCTTTGTATAATTAATAGTGCTTGTGTTGTTAAGTTCTCCATTTTACCTATCTTGTGCAAACAATCGATCATTGTGTAAGAGTCACTCCTTTCGATCATTTCCTTAAAAACAACATCATTTTTATTTGACTCTACTAATAACTTGTTTAGGTTTTCTAATCATCCTTTTTCTTTGGACACATTGCAATTCTTGAGGGTTCATCACTTGATCTCTTTAAACTTAGCATTTGACTCACAATATGTTCGGAAGTTGGAGTCATGCCATCTATTGCATCAAGGAGGTTGCCATTATGAGGTCCTTCGAAGTCATAAGTTACACTGTTAGTAGTGAGAAACTCATCTTCAAACTGAGGTGCCTCATATTCCTCTAAATTTACTAATTTAGTTTTTATCTTATTGGATCTAGCACTAGTGCAAACAATAATGTCTTAGCGCATATTTTGTTTCGAAAATGTCATATTGGTGAAAAGGATGCCAGCAAAATCATAAAAGCTTTGGAGTCACCTGAAGTTCTATTAATAAAAATGAGTTTTCTTGACGTAAAGTCAATCATAAGAAAAATTACAAAAGAAAATCATTACCTTACCAATTTCTTCCCACACCTTGTTAGTGGCAATTATAATGTGTAATTCCTCATCCCAACCTCAACCACTCCAATATGTTAATTGATAAAGTATTTGAAAGTTAGCTTTCTTATTTTTTAATCTAATAATTATAGAAGATTTAGTGTAATATGTCCCCAAACGCCCATTCAACACAATAACAAAATTTTACCACTACTCCCTCCTTAAGTTACTATTACATACATTATCATATACGAACTGCTCAAACAAGAGCTTGGAAAGTACAATTTTGAGCTCCTCCGGCCACCTAGGGATATGCTTTTGGGTTGGCCAGAGTGAATAGAGATGTCATTACCTGCACGAGGTTGGAGCTATAGCAATCGTAAGCAAAGCCTTCGCCTTTTAAAAACTTTTTCATTTATGTCAAACATTAAGGAAAAAATTATTAGTTTATAATTTGATTGTCCTTGAATATGAAATTAAATTTCAGAAAGTATTTTTATGAGTTATACCCTTTCTTATTTCACAAACTATCCAATTAAGATCAAACCCACTATTTTTGAGATATATGGCTCTAGGGCCCAATTTCTCTAAACACATTAACAGAGCAGAATTACGATAGTATTATTTGAGAATGATATATATATATATATATATATATATATATATATATATATATAGCAATGTATTAAAAAAAACAAAAAATGATAGCATAAGAATGCTTACAGAACAAAAAGGAGAAAAAATTTACACAAAAAATTGGTCTTCTTTCTATACCATATGGGATTCATTACAGGAAAAAAAATGTCAAACAGGGCATTACGATGCATAAGCGAGTTATCTATAACGAAAAAAATTACTTGTGCATCGAGTGCAACCAGCTCGCGACCGTGGACAATGACATAATAGCACACGATCTAAGAGGAAGATGAGTTGGAGTAGATGAAGCCGTGGGCTGCAGCGATGCCTCCATTCATTTTGGCAGATAAAGGTAAAATGCACAATTTCACGACACACGTGTTGTAGGTAACAATTCTGTGAGATATAAATCTCGTTAAATCCACTTTACGAGGGATTTAGTAAATCCAAAATTTATGCCATAAATCCATAAATTAAGGATTTACCATGTGTTGGGATTTAAGGTGTGCACCAAAATTGTTTGGCAAGATTTAACATAAATCTTGATTAAATCTAGACTAATACTAAACACTCCCTAAGAGTTCACTGAGAAAGTAGGGGACAAGCTCTTGTGCAAGGCTTTTCAAATTAAACCTTATCAAACAAAATTATTATGTTTGAAGCACTTGATGCAACAAATTTTTTATAATTGTATATAATTACGGCACTTAAAATATTCTAATAACGTGTCTATTGGTTGAGAGTTTTGGCTATCAACCAAGAAGTCTTGAGTTCAAGTCTTGCGTATGTGATGTGTGTGAGTTGCCTTAACTAGACTAAATGTTCAAAAAAAAAAAACTTCAAAAAAAAAAAAAAAAAAAAAACATCTTAGTTTATGATATGATATCACAGGTCTCATCACCCATCATATACCACAGAGAGAGAGAGAGTAGAGGTTTCTAAGTGAGGTATTAAGAAGCTAAAATACATTAGAGGAATGTGTAGGCCTAAACAAGAGAAAGGAAAATAGTCTAAGGTAGCCGGTCCATGCATAATTTTGAGGGGGGAGTTGTAGCATTAGAGGTGTTAGGTTGCTAGAGATATGATATACTAAAATCAACAAACACTGAAATCAGCCTCATGTCTGATGATATAGGTTAATTATTAACAAAATGCTAAATTAGGAAAATAGTGAATTTTGGTGTTAAATATAAATTTTTTTAATATTTATGATGATATGCATGTAAATCTCTTTTCTTCTAGAGCGTGGAAGTTTCACTTAATAAACTTGTCAATTAGTAGTTTTTTTTTCCTCTTTTTCTATTTTCTTTGAGGGATATGAACATAAACATTAGCATTTAACCTTAATTTTGAATGAAGATATTTTCTTAGTAGATATCATAGCTCTAGTTACTAGAGTGAAAAAAAAGAGAGATTATTTCAATTTTAGAAGATAAAAAGATGAAATAATATAAACTATTTTAATGAATGATGAAAGGACTAAGAATTTAATGTTGATTTTTTTTTCTATAATCATATTTGAATCTACTCTTTCTATGGCTTAAAATACAAATTGCTCATTTCAAAAACTTCTATTCTATTTATTTAACAAAAAACTTTCAAACTTATTATTCAAAGCTTAAAACAATGAAGATTCAAAATTATAGAATTATAGTGGAATTTAGGGATTAAAACATTAATTTGATTTTAAGGATATTTTGCTATGGATGAATGTTTGCACCTACATGTAGGTGTGTATAATTTAACTCCAACATCAACATCTTTCAAGATGCTTGAATTTATGTGTCAAGGCATGTTTTATTAGTATGAATATGTGTTCTTACATTATAGATTTTTAAGACAACATATTTCATTTTACTAATTTTGCAACAAAATTATATATTCTTGAACAAGTAAATAATTGTGTACTTATTGAGAAACTCAAACTAATTGAAACACCTAATGATGTATTAGTGTTTAATAGTAAAATAATTTATCCATGAATAATAACACAATTGTGTGTGAAAATTTGTGAGGGTGTTAAACCCTAAAGCAACAGTCTCAAGGCTAACCAGGGGGGGGGGGGGGGGGGGGGGGGGGGTTGAATTAGTTACTTAAATTTTTTTTTAACAAAAAAGAAATTCTTTTTGAATATTTTATAACAAATAATTTATACGGAAGAAAAACTAATTTAATAATAACAAATATCATAGATTTTGACCACATAATAAATCACAAAATAATACAGAAAAAAATATAAAGAACATACCAAGATTTATAGTAGTTAAGTCAACTTGACCTACGTCCACTCCTTGGAGACTCCCTCTCTAAGTATTGCACTAAATACAAGTTACTCTCTTTTTGCTCCCACATCAAGGCAGAGAAGCCCTTACAAAATCTTTCCACCATCCTAGTGAGGCAGATAACCTTGAATCCTTTTACTCCCTCCTGGAGTAGGGAGAGAACCTAGAAATCCTTTTCACCCACCTGGTGAAGGAAAAGAACCCGAGAATCCTTTTACTCCCTCCTGGAGTAGGCAGAGAACCTGGATATAATGCTAATGAAGATCTCCCCAGAGCCACCAAGTAACCAGAGAAGCAACTTGAAGAAGATAGTGAATACCTTACTTGGAGCAACCTTTATGAATCCCTCACAACTCCCCCTCACAAGGATCTCTCTCTCTCTCTCTCTCTCTCTCTCTCTCTCTCTCTCTCTCTCTCATGCTCTCCCTCTTTCTTCTCTAAGTTCTCTTTTTTATCTCCTCCATAATAAAAGATAGTTTCAAGAGATAATTAGAGAGCTTAAATAGAGAGCCTAAAAAAGAAGCCCTAATTTTCAATTCTATATTACTGGTTGTCTAGTATGATCAATATATTATTTTGTATGATTAGTACAAAATAGCCTTTTTAGCCAGGATGAATTGGATTGCTCTATAAAATTAGTTCAAGAGAAATAGGCTGATTGTCCTGTACGATTCAAATATCATCCTAGATAATTAGTATAAAACTATTGAACTTCGTCTAGTATGATGCTCCGTAATTCCTTATTGTCCTATACACTTCTCTATTATCTAGTATGATAAAGGTCTATTATCTTGGATTATTAGTTAAAAAATTATGATATTCATCTAGTACAATAGGTGGCGATCCCTTATCATCCTATACTCATTCTCTATCGTCCAGGATGATCGTCACCGATTATCCTTACAATCGTATCAAATTAGATTTTACCATAATTATTCTCCTAATCATGGGATTAATTTAGGCATGATTATCTAGAATCATCCAAGATGATCTACATCGTCTAGTACGATTAGCACAAAATTTAAAACTTAAGATATTGCCTAAATTATGATTGGCAGCTATTTTTCACAATCTAAACTGATCGTCCTGGATGATACGGATTGTCCAATATGATTAGTTTAATCACTCTTAATCCACTGGGATGCCCTAATTAGAGTTTTTATTTTTAATTAATCATCTAGTATGATTTGAAATTATCCTGTAGGATCAGGTTAAAAAAAATTAGCTCACCAAATTTCTCCCCCTGTGTGTGTGTGTACAAGATTACTTAGCTTAGGGTCCACCGAATATATGACTTGACATAAGAGAAGTAAAAAGTATATTAAAATTGAAATTACAAATAGACTCAATCCTAATCTACTCGATCTTGAGCTGATTTGCATTGCAAGTGATCTTGTGGACCTAAAAGGTTAGTAAGCAGGGTAAATAAATATAGATGTATAATAATAGTAGTGGTAAAAGAATAATAATATTTTTATCATCAAAGTCACAATACTTGGATTCAGATTTATAATAATCTCCTCCTTTTTTATGGTAGCAGACATTATTATTAAAAAAATATCAAAGCAATTTTTTTTAAAAAAGTAGGCATAAAATAGAATAGAAATATAACACAAGAATAAAAATAAAGCACATTAAATTCCACTAAAATATAAATAAATAATATCACACTACTCTCCCTTTTGACATCACAAAAAGAAGAAAATAAGGAAGAAATACTAG
Source organism: Dendrobium huoshanense (assembly GCA_016618105.1). Taxonomy (NCBI): domain Eukaryota; kingdom Viridiplantae; phylum Streptophyta; class Magnoliopsida; order Asparagales; family Orchidaceae; genus Dendrobium; species Dendrobium huoshanense. The sequence goes on along the minus strand of CM028354.1, from coordinate 20,278,738 downwards.
ACAGAATAAAGTACATAAAGAAAAACCAGTACAAAATATAAACAAAAGCACTGACAAACTAGAAAAAAGAAGAACCCTGATCAGGTGAGGAAGTGGTGTTGGTTGCTAAAAGTAATGCTGAAGAGAGCTAAAATGCTCACCAAATAAGGCCATTTCCTAGTCATGCTGTTGCTGCTGCTGAGTGACATAGCTTTCAAAATGAGCAATATCCTCTACATGCTGCTACTTTTGTGCAATTATGTAGGAGTCAAACCTAGCCTCCCACTGGTCAAACCTCTGAAGCAGTTGATCTACCTATCACTGCTGGCGGATAGGAATTGGTAAAAATAAGTTTTGGACCTTCATCGTATCCATTTGCTTCCCGATAGCTAGCCTGGTCACGAGAAGCACTTTGAATGACATAGAAGGAGGTATCGGAGTAGAAGACTTGGAACTGATCTGGTGGTGTAGGAAGTAGGAAGTTGTACTTGGATTCTATGACAAATTCTATGATGTATCATAAGGCTAGATTGGGTATTCTCTTATGTTTTGGATCTCTAATGCAGGCTAGATTAGAAAGATATCGAATTAAAAGATCAGCTTCATTAATATCTATCGAGCCATTATGAAATAAGTTACAAGAAAAAGAACATGAGTGATATTAGTTCGATCACCAGCTCTGGGAATGATAAAATTTCTAAGTATATATTGGATGATGCGAGCATCATGACCTAAAGTGCTAACCTGGGCACCGTGGAAGTTACTGTTGGATCCTCTAAGGGTGCTGTTGATACCAATCAAACTCAGGATTTGCAGCTAAAATATAAACTTTTTCACCAATTATGGACATATGTAGAAAATCATGAAGGTCTTGGTTGGTGATTTCTACTTGTCGATCTCCTATTGATGTAGATTAGAGGGTAGTACATTCATTATTGATTTGCAGACTTTCAAAGAACTCAAAGAGTAGTTCATAACAGAAAGGGTAAGAAAGAGTAAGAATGAAATTCAGAGTGGCATGGGCGAACATGGGTAATACTTGAAAGTGGAGTTCCTGCTGATTGATAATTTTAGAGGTTGTAATTCCGGCCTCCTTATATCTATTATAGGCATCTTCATCAGATGCCTCAGTAAATATTGGATAAACTTGACATCGAGAGGAACTTTTGATAATTTGTTGTGATCGCTTGCCTCCAGCCATTGTAAAGGATAAAATTTTAGAAGAGAAGAGGGAAGTTTTGAAGGATTAAAGTGAATAAAACCATGGATTTGAGCTATTTATATAGGATATGCAGGACGATCAGGTGCAATTAATTCATTTAGACAATTAGTTAAAAAAGTTAGTCATATCGTCCAGGATGGTATTGTTTGAATAGTTGCTATTTGAATGATTTATATTTATGCAACTTATGTAGTTTTGATGATTCCAAACATTATTGTTCAAATGTATAGTTATCTCCTAACAATTTCAGAAAATTTGCACTTGCTCTTGTGTGTACTAACATTTCAGGAAAATCAGACTCCAGACTACGAAAACTTCAAATCAAATTCAACATATGATATTTTGTTTATTTGAAGTTTGTCTTTTCTTTGAATTAATTTTGAAAGGGAGTGATTGTAATTGAGTGAATAAAATCTCACACACACAAATAAGGAGATCTTGAAATTCTATACTGATCGTACAGGACGATATTTATCGTACTGGACGATCTGTCAGTTATCTCCTATAGAGCACTTGGAACGAATAGGAACTTGCTTGAAATTTTTTTTTTCTAAGTCCTATTCGTCCAGGACGAATTTTTCTATCGTCCCGGACGATGGGTTCTCTGTAAAATTTTCGTGCAGACGAAATTTATCATCGTACGAGGTGACCAGTCCTCTGGAAAATTTTCGTCCAGACGAAAATAAATATCGTACAGGACGATCGGCTCTCTGGAAAATTTTCGTCCAGACGAAAACAAATTATCGTCCGCGGCGATGGGTGCTCTGGAAAATTTTCGTCCAGACGAAATAAATAATCGTCCAGGACGATCGGCTCTCTGGAAAATTTTCGTCCAGACGAACATATTTTCGTCCAAACGATGAACCGACTTAGAACAGTTTTCAGCAGTTTCTAGAACCGACCTGGTAATAACCGTTCGTACTGGACGAACCTAGTTCGTATAGGACGATCAGCTGTACGAAGTTATTTCGTACACATATACAAATTGGGTCGTTTCAGATCGTTTAAGTAAAATCGTCCAGGATGATCCATGATCGTACAGGATGATCCACTGCGTACAGAATTGGAAATTTGCAGTTTTTGGGCGGTTTTTCTTGTCTTTTCTATAAAAGGTCCAAATTAGACTGCCACCCAATCTTTTTGTCATTTGATCTTCGTGCCTCTTGAGAGAATAGCCAAGGAGAGAGTGGAAGAGAGCATTCAAAGGAGGATTCCTACCATTGGAGCGAGAAGGCTTCACTTGGATTGCTAAGGTAAGAGTCTCTACTTGTGAAATTGGATTTCTTCACTCTTTTCTTTCTTCCTTCTAGATTCTTGTGAGAAGATCATTCAAGAAGGTCCGGTTCTCTGCCGACACTTGGAGAGTGTGAACAGACGAGGGTTCTCTGCCCACACTAGGAGAGTGTAAAAGGACGAAGGTTCTCTGCCTACACTTGGAGAGTGTGAACAGCCGTAGGGTTCTCTACCCACACTAGGAGAGTGTAAAAGAACGACGGTTCTCTGCCAGCACTGTGGATTATGTAAAAGGACGACGGTTCTCTACCGCACCGGGTAGTGGTGAAAAGAGTGTTTTGTACAGGCTTCTCCGCCTTGCTGTGGGTGCTAAAGGAGAGTCACTTTGTGGTATTAGTGCAATACTCAGAGGGTGCCTCTGAGGAGTGGATGTAGGTCTGGTTATAGACCGAACCACTATAAATCTGGTGTCATTTACTTTATTGCTTTTACGTTTCCGCACTTTAAATTTCAGTTTTAACAACTCTGTGGTTGAAAAATATTTTTCTACTAACTTTAAAAGAAAATTTTATTTCGGTTCAACTTTATTATTAAGAGGGTTTAAAATTTTTAAAACTACCAATTCACCCCCCTCTTGGTAGCCGTGGGACATTTACTTAGGCTTAACAACCTAATTACTGGACTCAACAAGTGGTATCAGAGCTTTGTTTCAAAATCATAAGTTTGAACTACTTTTTGATTAACGTAGATGGCTACATTTGGAAACCGAAACACACCTGAGGGTTACTCTATCACTAGACCTCCACTGTTTGACAATATTCCTTTTGATTTTTGGAAAACACGCATGTCTACTTTCTTACAGTCACTTGATTATCGCATGTGGATGCTAGTCCAAGAAGGTTACACAAAACCAACTAGATTAGTTGATGGAATTAGGGTAGATACACCCTATGCAGATTGGACTATAGAAGAACGTGACTTAGCACAATTAAATGCGAAATGTTTAAATAGTTTCTTTTGTGCTTTAAAATCTGAAGACTACATGCGAGTTTCCACTTGTAAAAGCGGAAAAGACATATGGGATAGACTTTGTATTACTTATGAAGGGACAAATGAGGTTAAGCAATCAAGACTCAATATCTTGTTACATGACTACGAATTATTTCGCATGAAACCTAATGAATCTATATCTGACATGTACACAAGATTCACTCAAATTGTCACCTCTTTGCATGCACTTGGTAGGGAATTAACAAATGCTGAAATGGTTAATAAGATTCTTCGTTGTTTACCTACTGCATATGATGCTAAAATTACTGCAATTACAGAGTCTAAAGATCTGAACATTTATTCAATTGACAATCTTCTTGGTTCACTCATTGCTTACGAGCAAGGAGTAAGTCAAAGAAAGATTGATGCAGGTGAACCAAGAAAGGACAAGAATATTGCATTAAATGTGGAAGAGTCAGAAAGTGAACACTCACAACCTGAGGATGAAGACGATATTGCACTAATGACTAGACAATTCAGAAGCTTTTTAAAGAGGAAGCAGAAGAGACGCCAGCAATGGAATAGAGGTAAGTATAACAGAAATGGCAAGGTTTCTAATGAAGTGATTTGTTATGAATGCAGGAAACCAGGTCATATAAAGACTGATTGTCCAAAACTCAAAGCCACTCTTAGCAAGGAGAAGGTAGAGGAGAAACCAATGGTAAAGAAGGGCAATAAGAAGTTTCAAAACGTTTTTTGGGCGGACTCAGCTTCAGACTCATCTGAGACTGAAAAAGAAGAAGAAGTCACCAACCTTTGCTTGATGGCAGATAAATCTGAACAATCAGATCAAGAAGAGGTATGTGATTTAACTTATAATGAATTGTTTGAAGTTTCTGAACACATGCATGATGCATATAGGAAAACGAAAAAGATGCATGCTAGTTTAGTTATAGAATTGGAAGAACTTAATAAGGAACACGAAATCCTTAGGAAAGATCATGCTTTAATTGATAGCAACCACATAAAACTACTTGATGAATATGATGACTTGAATAAAAATTTTGAGAATTTAAAATCATCCTATGCTGAACTTGAAAAAGAATTTAAGAAATTTAAGGATGAATCTGAGAGCAAGACATATAGAATCAATTATACAAATCGAATCTTGGAGGATATGAATTCATTTTACAAACTTACTATAAGAGCTCTCGAGGATAATAGGAACCCCCCTAAACTTGAAGATTTTACAAATCCTAAATATTATCCTAAATTCATGAAATCCCTTAGAAGACAATCATATGAAAGAAAACATAGGAAATAATGTTAAATGTAACAATTGTGGATTTTTGGGACATATATCTCACACCTGCACTTTAAAGATGAAACCTAATTTGGTGTGGAGAACTAAGATGCATAAACCTAGACATATCACACATGCATCTGATTATAAATTTCATAAAGGTGAACCCAAACTAGTTTGGGTTCCCAGGTCTAACATTTGAGAATTTTGCAGGAATACTCTCACACAAGACCTCGTGAGAGTATATGGTACCTGGACAGCGGATGTTCTAAGCACATGACTGGAGATACTGCTCAATTCATAACGCTGGAAGCCAGGAGCGGAGGCAAGGTTACACTTGGAGATAATACCACAAAGAAAGTGGTTGGATCAGGTATGATTGGAAATTTGAAAAACTTTTTCATAGACAATGTTTTATTAGTTGAAGGCTTAAAACATAATTTGCTTAGCATAAGTCAGCTATGTGATAAGGGCTATAATGTAAAATTTTTACCTACTAGCTGCATAATTAGCCTAAATGGGAAAATTGTTTTAAATGGAAAAAGGGTGAACAATGTTTACATGCTAGATTTAAATTGTATTCAATCTCCTACTGCTTTTTGTTTGAAAACTGTTTCTGATGAATCATGGCTTTGGCATAGGAGACTTTGTCATTCTAGTATGAAAAATCTTAGAAAAATTACCCAAAAGAATTTGGTGAGAGGAATACCTAAACTAGACTTTACTAAGGACCATCTGTGTGATGCATGTCAACTAGGAAAACAAGTGAAGTCCTCTTTTAAGTCCAATAAAGATCTAAGGACCAGTAAACCATTAGAAATTCTTCACATGGATCTTTTTGGACCTGTAAGCACGGTAAGTCTAGGAGGAAAGGTATATGGATTTGTTATAGTAGATGATTTTTCAAGATTCACCTGGGTTAAATTTCTTTTTCATAAGAGTGAATCATTTGAGGAATTCAGAAATTTTTCAACTTGGATACAAAGAAAACTAGGATGTGAAATAATTTCTATACAAAGTGATCATGGAGGAGAATTTGAAAATGAAAGATTTGAAGATTTCTGTAAAGAAAAGGGGATTGATCACAATTTTTCTGCACCTAGAACTCCTCAACAAAATGGAGTAGTTGAAAGAAAGAACAGAACATTAATAGAAGCCGCCCGAGCAATGTTAGCAGAATACTCACTTCCTAGATATTTTTGGGCTGAGGCGGTTAGCACTGCATGCTATGTTCTGAATAGGGTGAATGTGAGATCAAATTTGAATAAAACACCCTATGAGTTGCTAAAAGGTAGAACACCAAATTTGTCTCATTTGCATGTATTTGGTTGCAAGGTGTTCATACATAATAATGGAAAATCTGCCTTAGGAAAATTTGATCCAAAATCAGATGAAGGAATTTTTGTTGGATATTCAAGTGTTGGAAAATCTTATAGAGTATTCAACAAAAGAACTTTAGTCATTGAAGAAACCACACATGTTGTTTTTGATGAAAATGGAAACATGGAAGAGCCAAAAGTTGTTGAAGAAGAAATTGAAGAAAACTCCCAAAAGATTGATAGATTAAATTTGGAAGAAAATGTGGAAGAAAATTTAGAAAGAGAAGACCATTTGCCTAGAGATTTGAGATTTTCTAAAAACCATCCAAAGGAATTGATTATAGGTGAACCAAGTGAGGGTGTTAGAACTAGGCGTGGATTAAACAAGGAAGTCAATCATTCAGCCTTTATTTCAACTATTGAACCCACTAACATTGATCAAGCACTTTCAGATGAATTTTGGATATTGGCCATGCAAGAAGAGTTAAATCAATTTGTAAGAAATAAAGTTTGGGAACTAACTACAAGGCCAAAAGATCAAAGTGTTGTTGGAACCAAGTGGGTGTTCAAAAATAAAATGAATGACTCAGGAGTAGTCATTAGAAATAAGGCTAGATTAGTAGCTAAGGGGTATAATCAAATTGAAGGAATTGATTTTGAGGAAACTTTTGCCCCTGTAGCTAGACTTGAAGCAATTAGGGTTTTACTAGCCTTTGCCTGTTTTAAAGGTTTTAAATTATTTCAAATGGATGTCAAAAGTGCCTTTTTAAATGGGGTAATTGAGGAAGATGTTTTTGTAGAACAACCTCCAGGTTTTGAAAATTCTAAATTTCAAAATCATGTTTTCAAATTAAAAAAGGCATTATATGGATTGAAACAGGCACCTAGGGCTTGGTATGAGAGGTTAAGCACCTTCCTACTTGAAAGATCTTTTGAAAAAGGAAGTGTGGATACAACTCTCTTTTTAAGGAAAATTGGAAAGGATATACTTATTGTTCAAATTTATGTGGATGACATCATCTTTGGATCTTCAAATAAACATCTTTGTGATGATTTTTCTAAAACAATGAGTAGTGAATTTGAAATGAGTCTAATGGGAGATTTAAATTACTTTCTAGGATTTAGCATTAAGCAACTTGAGGAATGTACTTTTCTTAGTCAAACCAAATATATTAAGGACATCCTCAAAAAATATGAAATGGACAATGCTAAACCTGTTAGTACACCAATGAGTTCTTCAGTTCAGTTGGATAAAGACCTTAAGGGAAAATCTGTTGATCAAAAGAAATTTAGAGGGATAATTGGATCTTTACTTTACTTGACTGCTAGCCGACCAGATATTATGTTTAGTGTTTGCTTATGTGCTAGATTTCAATCAGATCCAAAAGAATCACATTTGACAGCAGTGAAAAGGATTTTAAGATATCTACTAGGAACTCAAAATTTAGGAATTTGGTATCCTAAGTTTAGCTCTTCATTTGAAATTATTGGTTACTCAGATTCTGACTTTGCAGGCTGTAGAGTGGATAGGAAAAGCACTTCTGGAACATGTCAATTCATTGGAAATTCATTAGTTTCATGGTCTAGTAGAAAACAAAATTCAGTGGCACTATCTACTGCAGAAGCAGAATACATTGCATTAGGAAGTTGTGTGGCACAAGTACTTTGGTTAAAACAACAGTTGATTGACTTAGGATTAACTATAGGCACTATTCCAATTTATTGTGACAATACTAGTGCTATTTGCATTTCTAAAAATCCTATTCAACATTCTAGAACCAAACACATTGATATAAGGCATCATTTCATAAGGGATCATGTATCCAAAGGAGAAATTGAACTCATACATGTTTCAACTGAAAATCAACTTGCAGACATTTTTACAAAACCTTTAGCCTTTGATACCTTCAGTACTTTAAGAACAAGGCTTGGTGTTATTGATTTGAATGCTTAACCAAAATGTCTTTGCAACATTGATACTTGTTGTGTTTTGTTTTGTTTTTGTGATTTTGTGAATTTTGTGTGTTTTTTTTTAATGAATTGTTTTTGGATTTATGATTTTGTTTTATGTTTTTTGTGTTTTTTAATGTTTTTGTTAATTTAAAAAATTCAAAATTAATTTTTTGGGAGGAAATCGTCCAGGACGAAATGTTTTCGTACGGGACGATATGTGAAGGAACAGTTTGCGCGAATTTAAACCGTTTTGAGAGCAGTTTTTAATTTGATCGTCTGTACGATATTTAATCGTCCAGGACGAATTTTTTCTCTCTCAAACGTTGGGACGATTGAATGCAGCGGTTGAGTGGATAAGACAGTTTTTAATACGAACTTCGTCTGTACGAAATTTTTTCGTCTGTACGAACATGTGTCGGTTCATTGTAGGGGACGATTTTCAAGAGTCATTAAAATGAAACACTTTTCGATCGTCTGTACGAAATTTTTTCGTCTGTACGATCGGTCAAGTCAAAAAGCCTGTACGAAGGGACACATCGTAAGTTGTGTTGAATACGAAAAGCCGTTACATTTTGGACGAATTGGATCGTCTGTACGAAATTTCTTCATCCAGACGAACTATAATTTTTCGTCCAGGACGAATATGTTCGTCCAGGACGAACGTATCGTTTTTCTTTAAATATGAAGGCTTTCAAACTTGACAATCACACTTTCAAACTTCTTTTTCAATCCCTTTCAACATCAAATCAACAATGGCCTCCTCTAGCAAAAGACAAAAGGTTTTGGTGAGAAAACCTAATAGGAATGCCCCAGACAACTTTCTTTCCAAGGCAAATGAGGAATCTTTTCCTCGTTTTGCATCCGCAAAAATCACTCCGTCTCGCATTCTTATCCAAACAGAGTTAAAATTTCGGGTATTGCACCTCTTCGCCTCAACCCAATTTTAGTTCATTCTTTCTCTCGCCCACTTCTATAATAAGCAAACCTACCATTACTTTCTAGCCAACATGAGTTTCAATTCTGACCACTCTATCATTAGTTCTTTTGTTTTTAAGAAAAAAGTTGAAATCACTAAGCACGACCTTGGTGCATTTTTAAACTTAAGAACTGAAGGATATAGAGCCCACACCCTAATTTCAGAAAACACCTTCAAATGGTTTGAAATCAATAGGGTGATTAGAGAGATAGGCATAACCTATCATGTTGCTAGAGTATCCGGTATGACCCAAGATGCCCGAATCATCCAGCATATCCTTAGATCCTCAATTATTTCTAAAGCAGGTGATAGGATTAACATTACTCCTCTCCTTTCTGTTCTAACCTTTTTAATCATGCAAAGACATCCTATTGACGAAGCCCAACTCATCATAGACCATATCTATGGGCTTTCAGAAATAGGACATGCTGATCAGAAGAGGAAGAAGAACATTTCATTAGGGCACTTAATAACTTATATTTTGGAGAAGAAGTACAATATAGTGCATCCTGATGAAGAATATGAAGAGCCAGTTTACTATAACGATGCATCATTCAGATTGCTCTTCAAGGAGGAAAAAGAAAAAGAGAAAGCACATGCTAGTGCTTCAGAAGAAGAAGAAGAAGAAGGAGTGCAAGGTTCTGCTTCTCAATCAGATTACCAGAATCTGATTGAGAGATTTGATAGACTAGAGACTCACGTTGATCAAAGGTTTGATCAATTTGATGCTCAACTTACTCAGCAGCAACATGACATTGGTAATATTAGAGATGAAGTTCATGAAATAAATACCAATGTAATGTTGATGGCCTCCTACTTCAACCTCTTTGGCGGCATTCCTCCTCCTCCTCCTCCAGAACAGTAGAAATTGTTTTTATGTGTGTATGTTTTTTTTTTATCGTGTCTGTTTTATTGTTCAGTGTTTATTTTTAAGTTGTTTTTTTCTTTTTAAGTTCAATGTTTTTTATGTAATCCGTTTTTTTTTATATCAATGAAAGTTTGTTTTTATTAGATTTGTTTTGAAATGTGGCTAATGTTTATGAATTTCATTAGTATTTTTTTTAATCTATATAGTGCTTAAATTTGATTGTAATTTGAGATTATCTATATTAGAAAATCTAGACTTTCTAAATTTATAATTTGTTTATAACTTGTTGTAATTAGAACTTTTAAATTCATGTCTATTCATTTAGACTACATAAAAGTTAATATTGTTATTGCAATTTTGATGTTTTCTTATTTTATATTTCTATGCTCAAATGATATTTATGCACCTAGAAATATTTGAAATTTTAGATTATAGATTTTGGAAAGAATTGGTCAAATTACTCTTGAACATTGTACAAATGTACAAAAATTAAAAGCAATACACAAAAATTTGCAAAGTGAAAAAGAGGCACAAAATAAGCCCAACCAAAGAAAAATGCACAAAAATGTGCTCCAAAACTTTGAAAAGATGTGCAAAGCACCACATGAGGTAATTCTCTTCTTTCCAAATTTGTTCAATCTCTTAATTCAAGTTGATCTAATGTTCATTTATATTCTATTGAACTTTGAAATATAGAATTTTTTTTACATCTCACTTGTAATGATTTTCAATAATCAAAATGTCTAAATTGAATCATGTCTTTGATAAATTCTTCTTACTTACAATGTTATTTTATTTCATTAATTTTATGAATTTCTATGATTGACCTAATATCTTTAGTTTAAAATTGCATACCCTATGTCAAATCACAATTTAGATTAAATTTTAACAATGAATTTCATATAATTATTTACATTTCTTGTCTTTTTCTTCTTCACTTTTTGTTGCTGTCAAAAAGGGGGAGAAATTATTATGTTTGTGTTTTTGTGGTTTGTGTTTTCTATTTTTAATTGTTCTGTTTGCAAGTTTTTTATTTGTGTGTTAAAAATTTTTGAAAAACAAAAATATTTTTCTTTAATGCCTCCTTATTTTAATGTACTCATAAATTCAGGGGGAGTTTAGGAGATAAGAGATTTGTTTTAACTTGAAACCATACTAATAATAATTGTTTTGCCATCATCAAAAAGGGGGAGATTGTTTGAATAGTTGCTATTTGAATGATTTATATTTATGCAACTTATGTAGTTTTGATGATTCCAAATATTATTGTTCAAATGTATAGTTATCTCCTAACAATTTTAGAAAATTCGCACTTGCTCTTGTGTGTACTAACATTTCAGGAAAATCAGACTCCAGACTACGAAAACTTCAAATCAAATTCAACATATGATATTTTGTTTATTTGAAGTTTGTCTTTTCTTTGAATTAATTTTGAAAGGGAGTGATTGTAATTGAGTGAATAAAATCTCACACACACAAATAAGGAGATCTTGAAATTCTATACTGATCGTACAGGACGATATTTATCGTACTGGACGATCTGTCAGTTATCTCCTATAGAGCACTTGGAACGAATAGGAACTTGCTTGAAAATTTTTTTTTCTAAGTCCTATTCGTCCAGGACGAATTTTTCTATCGTCCCGGACGATGGGTTCTCTGTAAAATTTTAGTCCAAACAAAATTTATCATCGTACGAGGCGACCAGTCCTCTGGAAAATTTTCGTCCAGGCGAAAATAAATATCGTACAGGACGATCGGCTCTCTAGAAAATTTTCGTCCAGACGAAAACAAATTATCGTCCGCGGCGATGGGTGCTCTGGAAAATGTTCGTCCAGACGAAATAAATAATCGTCCAGGACGATCGGCTCTCTGGAAAATTTTCGTCCAGACGAACATATTTTCGTCCAAACGATGAACCGACTTAGAACAGTTTTCAGCAGTTTCTAGAACCGACCTGGTAATAACCGTTCGTACTGGACGAACCTAGTTCGTACAGGACGATCAGCTGTACGAAGTCATTTCGTACACATATACAAATTGGGTCGTTTCAGATCGTTTAAGTAAAATCGTCCAGGACGATCCATGATCGTACAGGACGATCCACTGCGTACAGAATTGGAAATTTGCAGTTTTTGGGCGGTTTTTCTTGTCTTTTCTATAAAAGGTCCAAATTAGACTGCCACCCAATCTTTTTGTCATTTGATCTTCGTGCCTCTTGAGAGAATAGCCAAGGAGAGAGTGGAAGAGAGCATTCAAAGGAGGATTCCTACCACTGGAGCGAGAAGGCTTCACTTGGATTGCTAAGGTAAGAGTCTCTACTTGTGAAATTGGATTTCTTCACTCTTTTCTTTCTTCCTTCTAGATTCTTGTGAGAAGATCATTCAAGAAGGTCCGGTTCTCTGCCGACACTTGAAGAGTGTGAACAGACGAGGGTTCTTTGCCAACACTAGGAGAGTGTAAAAGGACGAAGGTTCTCTGCCTACACTTGGAGAGTGTGAACAGTCGTAGGGTTCTCTACCCACACTAGGAGAGTGTAAAAGGACGACGGTTCTCTGCCAGCACTGTGGATTGTGTAAAAGGACGACGGTTCTCTTCCGCACCGGGTAGTGGTGAAAAGAGTGTTTTGTACAGGCTTCTCCGCCTTGCTGTAGGTGCTAAAGGAGAGTCACTTTGTGGTATTAGTGCAATACTCAGAGGGTGCCTCTGAGGAGTGGATGTAGGTCTGGTTATAGACCGAACCACTATAAATCTGGTGTCATTTACTTTATTGCTTTTACGTTTCCGCACTTTAAATTTCAGTTTTAACAACTCTGTGGTTGAAAAATATTTTTCTACTAACTTTAAAAGAAAATTTTATTTCGGTTCAACTTTATTATTAAGAGGGTTTAAAATTTTTAAAACTACCAATTCACCCCCCTCTTGGTAGCCGTGGGACATTTACTTAGGCTTAACAACTTAATTACTGGACTCAACAGGTATGATAATCATATTAGACGATTATACACAAGCGGTCGTCCTGAGGAGTCATCATGTACAATTATTTACTAAACAGATCATACAGGACAAACACATGGATCATCCAAGATGATGTGTTAATAATGGATTGGCCTACGAACATTCAAATTGTCCAACCATTTCTGCCATGTGGATAGTATAAGATGAAATAAGAATCATCCAGTACGATCACCAATAATTGACTCAAATTAGCCATTGGATGTGTAGCGAGTGTTGATTAGAATATATGTTAAGATATGGATCATCCTGGACGACGTGAGTAAAAAATAAAGTTTTAGGAGATGGAATGGGATAATAAGGAGGATTCTAAAATAAGAATAAAAGTACTAAAACTATAAAACAACACAAAAGGAAAATAAAAAACAAGTCATAAATCAAAATAAAAGATTTTTTTTTGGATCAATCAACTCCTAGTAAATGATAAATTTCCCTTGGGAGTGGATTAAAAATAAATAAGAAATGAATTAATAATGCTTAAATTTAGAAAGAATAGAAAACCGATCATGTGAACCCTAGCTCGAACTCCTTACAGTTTAAAAATCTTTTTATACAAGAATCTAATTTAGAATATAAATTAGATAAGAAAAGTGATCTGTTTAAACTTCATTCTAGAAAAATATCTGATAGAATAATATTGCAAAGTAATCAACCAAAAATCATGATTTTCAAAATTCAAGTGTTTGAAAAATTTAAGTGGCACATGGATTCTTCTAAGATTTAAATATTTAAAAGAGAAGAAAGCTTTTTAATTTTTTGTGGGCTCATTTTGTGTCTCTTTTTAGTTATCTGGCGCATTTTGTGCATCTTTTTATTTTGGTACACTTTGGTATATCTTGCCATTATTTGATGGACATCGAACATCTTTTTAATATTTTTGGGCTTATTTTATGCCTCATATCATTTTTGCTAGCTGACTTCCTTTCTAACTTTTTAAAGACTCTTAGTTGTGAGATTATCTTCCATATATAGGAGAAGAAGAACTCACTATCTTATATAAGGAAATGTAAACCACAAAATGGAAACATATCCATATGATAGATGCAACAACTTGATTATAAAAACTTAAAAAGTGACACAATGACTTTGAGCATCATTCATGAGATAGATTAGTGTAGGAAGATAAAATAGATCTAAATTTCAAAGTCCAATGTTCTAATATGTAAAAGATTATGCTTCAAAAGTAATTAACCCATAAAGGAAGTTAAAGGAAGAGAGAGAATCATCGATATTCTTCCTTTAACTAATTTAGTGAAGTCAATCATTGGTTATTAATTTCTAAAATCAAAAGCAAGGCAAAAATGTCATTTAAGAAATCAATAATATAAGTGATCATTGATCTAATTCTTTAAAAACACTGAAGGAAAATGAAGAGAAAAATAAAAAATATAAAATAAAATTATATAAACAGAAACAGACATACAAATAAAATAAAAAAACAAAATATCAAAAAAATAGAAAGCAACAATTTGAAGCATTAATATATATTACACATAGTATGGTTCTTAATATGCTGAATGTTTCAAATGCTAGTAGTTTTGTAAAGAAATCAGCAAGTTGTTTTTAGTGGCTATATGGTGCAGTTCTATGTCTCATTTGGTAAAATGAACCCTAATAAATTGGTGCCTTATGTCAATGTGTTTAGTCCTTGAGTTTTGGATTGAGTCCTTTGAAATACAGATGTCACTAGTGTTATCATATAGGATTAAAATTGTTCCTACAGGTAATCCTAAATCTAGAATTTATTACTTTAACAAGAGAACTTTGGCCACATAACTTCCTAAGACTATGTACTTAGCTTTAACACTAAATAAGGCAACTTAGGTCTATTTTCTACTGGACCAGAAGACTAAGGATTGTCTTATGAATTGATAAGTTCAAGAAATACTTTTTCTATCAACTTGACATCTTTCAAAATTTGAATCAGAATATCCTATGATTTCAAAGGATGTGCTATGCCTAAGATACCAAATTCTTAAGTTTGGGGTTCCTAAGAGACACCTAAGAATTCTCTTAAAAGTAATCAAGTGGGACTCTTTTGGATCAACCTAAAATTTTACACAGAGATAAACACTAAAGATAATATCAGATTTGCTAGCAGTCAAGTAACGTAGTGATCTAATTACTCCTCTATATTTCTTTTGATCAATATATTTTTCACTTGAATCCTTATCTAACTGAACAGTGGAATTGATGGGAGTGTTTATTAGTTTAACTTTATATATTTCATATTTTTTAAGGATATCCTTAATATATTTTGATTGACTAAGAAACGTTCTATCATCCTGCCTTATACTAAATCCCAAAAAGTAAGTTAGTTTTTCCATCATACTCATCTCAAATTCATTACTCATTATTTTTAAAAATTTATCACATAAATTTTTATCAGAAGTTCTAAACAAAATTTCATTAACATAAATTTGGATAATTAGTAGTTCATTTCCTATTTTTTTAGATGTAGGGTGGTGTCTATGCTCTCTTTAACAAAGGTTCTTTCTAGTATAAATATGCTTAACTTTTCATAACCTGTCATGGGTGCTTGTTTTAGTCCATATAATACTTTTTTTAATTTGAACACAAAATTAGGGAATTATAAATTTTCAAAGCTTGGGAGTTGTTCAACATACACATCTTCTTTTATTATCCTATTTAGAAAGGCACTTTTAATATCCATTTGGTACATTTTGAATCCCTTAAAATAAGCAAAGACTAGTAGCACTTTAATGGCTTCTAATCTAATTACAGGAGCAAATGTCTCTTCAAATTTAATCTCTTCTATTTAATTATACCCCTTAGCCACCAATCTTGCCTTATTTCTCACCACTACGCCATAATTATTCATTTTATTTTTGAAAACCCATTTAGTCCCAACCAGACTATGGTTCTTAGGTATTTCAACTAGCTCCCAAATATCATTTCTTATAACTTAATTTATCTCTTTTTGCATGGCTAGGATCTAGAATTCATCATATAAGGCTTGATTTAGGTTGGTGTGTTCAATCATTGAATTAAATGCATAGTGTTTTGCTTCTTTTCTAAGTCCAAGCATAGTTTTAACACCTTCAAATGGGTCTCCTAATATCAGTTCTTTAGGATGACTCAAAGAATATCTCCATTCTCTAAGCTGTATATTTTCAAATTCTACCCTTTCCTCTAAATTCGTAGATTTTAATCCTTGGGTGACTTCTATAACCTAGTCTTTTTCTACTATAGACTCTATAAAATTATTAGATTCATTAAATATAATATGAGTGGTATCCTCAATAACTATTATTATTTTATTAAAAGCTCTATTAGATTTCCCAACTCTTGAGCAACCTAGGAACACTCCTTCATCTGACTTAGGATCAAACTTTCCTAGTAAAGATTTCTCATTATTCAGAATGAATACATTACATCTAAAAATATGAAGGTAAGAGAGGTTGGGGTGTTCTATCCTTCATAATTTCATAGAGTATCTTGTTCAACTTGGATCTAACATTCACCCTATTCAAAATATAACAGGCTATATTCACCGCTTCTACCCAAAAGTATTTAGGAAGTGAGTATTCAGCTAATATTGCTTTAGTAGCTTCTACCAAGGTTATATTCTTCAGTTTAGCTACCTGATTCTATTGAGGAGTTTTAGGAGCTGAAAAGTTATTATATATCCATTACTCATAATAGAAATATTCTAATTACTCATTCTCAAACTATTCACCATGATCACTATAAATAGTCCAAATTTTACAACCTAGCTTCCTCTAAATCCAAGTGGAGAATGATTTAAATTCCTTGAATGATTCACTTTTATGAAATATGAATATAACCCAAGTAAATCTTGAATAATCATCAACAATTATATACTTAAAGACTTTCCCTCCTAAGCTTACAATGTTGATAGGTCCAAAGAGATCCATATGTATAACTTCTAAGGGTTTGCTAGTGTTTATGTATTTGATTGAGTGGAAGGAGGATTTAACTTATTTTTCTAATTGAAAGGTATCACACAGGTGGTCTTTTATGAACTCTAGTTTGGGAATTCCTCTTACTAAGTCTTTTTGAATAATTTTCCTAAGATTTTTATGCTTATATAACATAACCAAGATTCATCAGCAATAGTTTTTAAGCAAATAGCAGTTTTAAATTTATTACAATTTAGATCAAACATGTAGACATTATTGATTCTCCTTCCTTGTAAAATATTTTTATCATTTAAGCATATTATGCAATTGGAAGATAAGAATCTGATGATGAAACCTTTATCACAGAGCTGACTTATGCGGAGCAGGTTATGTTTCAAGCCTTCTACTAGTAAAATATTTTCAATATTGAAATTCTTGGAGTTTCATTTACAATTGATCCAACCACTTTCCTAGTGGTGTTAACTCCAAGTGTTACCTTGCCTCCTACCCTAACCTCTAACAAGATAAACTGATTTGTATCTTTAGTCATGTGCCTTGAACATAAGCTATCCAGATATCACATGCTATTATGAGGCCTTCTATGAGAGAAATCCTACAAAACCATTAGATGTTAGATTTGGGAATCCAATCAAGTTTAGGTCTCATCTCATGGAATGAAGATCAAAATGCATACATGTTATGCTGTGAATTTTAAACTTTAGTCTCCACACCAAATGTGCTCTACGGTGAATGGTGCAAGTGTGGAAGATATGTCCTAGTATGTACAAGAAAAATATCTAACACCAGGAAATGAATTTACTAATCTATTTGGGTTATGGTGCCTCTTGCTAGGTTTGAATGATGCATGTTGATATGATGGATTATAAAACTCTTCAAAAGAAGGTGATAATTTATTTACCTTCAAAGCATTTATTTTGATTTATAAAAATTGTTTTGTACTTTTAAGATTTGAATTTTCAACTTTTAATGCATGCTCCCCATTATCTATTTTAGATACAAGAGTTTCTAATCTTTTATATATATTTTCTAATTCAATATATGATATTTTTAAGGAATCATGCTCTTTAGTTAAATCAAGATTCTTTTTATTTAAAGAATAAAATTCAACTAACAAAGCCATATGATTGCTATCTAGAGTGGAATGATCTTTCCTTAAGATTTCATGCTCTTTCTATAAATTAAAAAAAAATCAATTTTGAGGCTAGCATATAATTTCTTGAGCTTCCTATATAAATAATAATTTTTTTCAAAAACTTCAAGTAATTTGTCATAGGTAAGCTCACATACATCTTCTTGATCAGAGTGATTACGATGATCATCAACCTTAAGCACAAGTTTGTTACCTCCTTTTCTGCTTCAGTTTTAGAGGAGTCTGATGTTGAGTCCACCCATAAATCCTTTTGGGTTCTTTGTATGCACTTCTAGAATTTAGGTTTTTTTTCACCCTTTTCCTTGCTTGGGTGAGTTTTAAGAGTTAGACAATCAGACTTTAGATACTCTAGCTTCCTGTTTTCAAAATAAATAACATCAGAGGAAACTTAAATTTTTATTATTCTTACCCTTGTTCCATTTTTTATAATGCTTTTGCTTTATACTTGAGAAGCTTTTGAAATGCTTAGTTATTAAAGTAATGTCATCATTTTCAGAGCCAAAAGAATTAGTGTCAAAATTATTAGCCTTTAAGGCTATATTTTTCTCCTATTTCTTCTCACTTGCATCAAGATGCCTTTGCTTTACTCCTTGCTCAAAAGCAATAAGTGATCTAAGTAAGTTATCAATTGAATAAACATTTACATTCTTAGATTCAATAAAGGCAGTAATTTTTGCATCAAAAGAAGAGGGTAAACATCTTAGAATTTTGTTAACTTTTTCATAGTTTATGAGTTATCTTCCTAAGGCTTACAGGGATGAAATAATTTATGTAAACCTATTATACATTTCAGAAATAGATTCACTAGGTTTAATGTAGAAAAGTTCATAATTATAAAGAAGAATATTCTACATAGATTGCTTAACTTCCTTTGCTCCTTCATAAGTAATTCACAATTTTTCCCAATTCTTTTTAACTGTTGTACAAGTGGAAACACACATATAATCTTCAGATTTTAAAGCACAAAAAAAATAGTTTAGATATTTTTCATTCAGTTATGCTAAAGCTCTATCATAAGTATTCCATTCATAAAATGAATTTCAATTTTAACACCATTTACTAATCTAAAGAGTGCAGAATAACCATCTTGATCTAGCATTCTTATACGATAATCAATTGATTGTAAAAAGGTGGACATGCAAGTTTTCCAAAAATCAAAAGGAATTTTATCAAAAAGAGATTGCCTAGTAATTGAATATCCTTCCGCGGTGTTTTTATTTCCAAAGTTAGCCATGGATATTAATTCAAAAGTTTTCTAAAACTTGATCTTATGAATATCACTTTAATATCACTTTAAAGATTGTGAGGAGTGTTAAACCTTAAAGAATAAATCTCGAGGCTAACCAAGAAGGAGGGTGAATTGGTTATTAAAAAATTTCTTAATGAAAAAGAAAATCTTTTTGAATTTTTTTTGAATATTTTAAAATAAATGATTTATGCATAAGCAAAACTAATTTAATACACCAAAGATCAGAGATTTCGAACACAAAAAAACTTAAGATAATGCATAGATTAAATGCAAAAAAATAAATAGAAAAAATACATTAAGATTTTTATTAGTTCGGTCAACTTAACTGCGTCCACTCCTAGGAGACTCTCTCTTCAAGTATTACACTAAATAGAAGTGACTTTCATTTTGCTCCCACAGCAAGGTGGAGAAGCCCCTATAAAATCTTTTCACCACCCCAATGAGGCAGTGAACCTTGAATCCTTTTACTTCCGTCTGGAGTAGGGAAAGAACCTGAAAATCCTTTTTCACCCACCAGATAATGGCAGAAAACACAGGAATCTTTTTACTCCCTCTTAAAGTAGGCAAAGAACCTAGATTTATTGTTGATGAAGATCTCCCTAGAGCCACCAAGGAACCAAAGAAGCAACTTGAAGAAGATAATGAATATCTTGCTTGGAGCAACCTTTATGAATCCCTCACAACTCCCCTCACAAGGATCTCTCTCTCTCTCTCTCTCTCTCTCTCAAGCTCTCTCTCTTCCTTTTTTAAGCTCTCTCTCTTCCTTTTTTAAGCTCTCTCTTAGATCTCCTCTATAACAAAATATACACTTAAGAGACAATTAGATAGCTTAAATAAAGAGCCTCCAAAAAAGCCCTAATTTTTAATTCTATGCTACTGATCGTCCAGTATAATTGATAGATCATCTTTTACAATTAGTATAAAATAGCCCTTTCACCTAAGATGAATTGCTTTGCTTTGTATGATTTGTTCAAGAGAAATAGGCTAATCGATGTACGATACAAATATCATCTGGATGATTAATATAAGACTATTGAACTTCATATAGTATGATGCTTGGTGATGCTTTATCATCCCATATACTTCTCTATCATCTAATAGAATAGGGGTCTATTGTCTTGGGCGATTAGTTAAAAAATTATGGTATTTGTTTGATATGAGAGGTGGCAATCCCTGATCCTTCCATACCCCTTCTTTATCATCTATGATGATGGTTACTGATTGTCATGTATGATCATATCGAATTAAGTTTTACCATAATTTTTCTTCTAATCGTGGGAATAATTTAGGTATATCTGTCTAGAATTGTTAAGGATGATCTACATCATCCTGTATGATTAGCACAAAATTTGAAACTTAAGATATTGCCTAAATTATGAATGACAACTATTTTTTACAATATTAATTGATCATCCTAGATGATATGGATCTGTTGCGATTCTATTTTCATGGATGATGATTTTGATGATAGCAAACACTTTTATTTCTCTACGACTGCCTTATCTTCTGACATTTCAGGTTCACACGATCAGACTGCAATTTGGAATCAGCTCAAGATTGGGTAGAGTAGGTCTGAGTCAGTTTGTACATTTTTTCCTTTCTTGAGTCTATTGTATTTGGTGTGGCTCCTGATGCTTTATAACTTGGAAGATTTCTGACTATTCCCTAGAGTTTACTATTTTTGGTAACATCATCCGGGATGATTTTATATCATCCTGAATGGTCGGTTCAAAAGTAAAAACCATAATTAGGGCATCCTCATTAAAGTAGCCGTCATTATGCAAATAACATCATCCTAGACGATTTTGTATCAGCCAGGATGATAGGCTCAAAACAGAAAGAATCTGCCGCCTGATCTATTTAGTAATTACTTATTTTTGGACATCGTCCAGAAGATCATCCAAGATTATAAAATATCATCCAAGACGATCTAGGACAATTTTTCCTAAATTAATCTGGCATTTAAGGAATGCAATTATGACTTGATTGGACGATCAAATCATCCTGGATGATCGCAGGATCATCCGAGATGATACGCTGGATGATTGGACATCAGATAGGTCTTTTTCAAGGCGATATTCAAGACGATATTCCATGATTTGTACTGATCGTCCAAGACGATATATTATCATCCAGGACGATAAGAACAAATTTCTTCTGATCATCTCAGATTATCCCGACTGATTAGGCTTATTTTGCACTGATCGTACAAGACAATATTAGTATCATCCTGAATGATAAAGTCAGCAACTTGCATTAATGAGCTCGTTTTGAGATCTTCTATTTAAGCTATGACAAGGCACTTTGTAAGTGTCTTTGGTAGCCATTGTAGCTTCGTTCTTATGGGGAGAACTTGAAGAGAGAGCTTGAAAGGGAGTGAGGAACTGGTGAAGTCTAAGAGGGAGAAGATCCTGTGAGGGGACTCAAGGGAGTGTGGAGGGTGATTCAACACGGTTGCTCTGGCAGGCTTGCACCTTAAAACCGTTGGATTCAAGGCTTGCTTGAGGGAAGTTCACCAAAGAAGAAGATCTCTTTGATGTCAAAGGATCCGGCGACTCCGTCGCACTGGGGAAGGTGGAAGTGATTTTGCAAGGGCTTCTCCACCTAGTTGTGGGGGCTAAAGGAGAGATACTTTTGTAATGCAATACTTGGAGGGTGCCTCCAAGGAGTGGATGTAGGTCAAGGTTTGACCAAACCACTATAAATCTGGTGTGTTCTTTCCTTATTATTTTCGTATTTAATTTCCTCATCGTTGATTTCTTTGTGGTGATATTGGTTTGAGTTTTGTGTTTTGATTGAAAGTTAGTTTTTACCAATTCACCTCTCTTTTATTTAGCCTTGGGCCAGTTCTTAAGGGCATAACATCCCTAACAAACTTTCAAGTGACATCAGAGCAGTTTTCATAAAATATAGTTTTTAAAAGCTTTTGAATTTTGATATATGGCTAATTTTTCTAATCATAATATTGCGAAAGGTTATTCAATCACCAGACCACTTTTATTTAAAAATATTACTTTTGATTTTTAGAAAACTCGCATGTCTACTTTCTTGTAATCGATTGATTTTCGTATGTGACATTTGATTTTAACTAGTTATTCTTTACCGTCATGAGTTTTAGATGGAATTAAAACTGATATTCCTTTTAATCAATGGAGTAGAGAAGAACAAATCAATGCTCAATTGAATGCAAAATCTTTAAATTACTTTTTCGTGCTTTAAATTCTGATGATTTTATGTTAGTATCCATGTGCACTACTGGTAAGGAATTTTGGGATAAACTACATACCATATACGAAGGCACTAGTGAAATCAAGCAATCCAAGTTGAATATGTTAATGCATGATTATGAACTATTTTCCATGAAATCTTATGAGACAATCTTAGAGATGTATACTAGGTTTATCTAAATTATGACATCATTGCATGCTTTAGGAAAAGAATTTTCAAATTTTGAAAAAGTTAATAAAATTCTTCGTTGTCTATTAGATAAATTTGATGCTAAAGTTGTTGCTATTTGTGAATCAAAAAATTTGAATAATTATTCTATTGATAATTTGATTGGCTCACTCATTGCCTACGAGCAAAGTTTGGGTCAAAGACTTTTGAATGCAGGTGAAACGATTGTTATAAAAGTTGAAGATACGAAAAAATATAGCTTAGTTGGAGACGAGAGTAATGACTTGACAGGCAAATTAAAAAGCTCACCAAAGCATAAGCATCAACAAAAGTGGAAGAAAGGTAAAAATGGTAAGGATGTTAATATTTTTTCTAACGTTATTTACTTTTGATGTATGAAGCCTGGACATATGAAAAATCAGTGCCCTAATTTAGGAATTCTTCCTGCGAAAGAAAAGGGTAAAGCGAAGCAAATTTTAAACTGGGGAAATAATGAAAAGCAAAAAATCTCCTGGACAGACCTGGTCTCTGAAGCATCGGACCAGGAACAAGATGGTACTTAAACCTTTGTTTATATTTTTTTTTATTTGCATGTTTTGTTTGATCTTTTGTTTTTGTGATTTTTTTAATCTTTTTCTTTCTTTTCTTTTTTCATTAAAATTTTTTTGGGTTTCTCTCTGATCAACACACACGATCATTTTTCTAAAAAATAAAAAATCAACCTCATGTATTTTTTTTGAATTCTTATGAAAGTTGTGATTGATTTCTCTAAAAACAGTCAGAGGAAGAGAACTCATGATTTTGTTTCTCTTTCTTTTTTCTTAAAGAGGTTATTTTACTTTTGATTTAAAATCTTCATCATATTTTAAATTGGATTTTGAAACTGATTTTTTTATCTCCCTACATTTTTTCTATCGCATAGGAATCTTTTGCAAGATTGTTGAATCCATCTTAAAATTTTCTTTATCAAGTTGTTCATGTTATCAATAATTTGGGTTTACTTTAGTTTTGAAAATATTAGAAAGAAAGCATATTTTTTGAAAATAATAAAAAAAAGTGGCCAATGATGCCAAACCTAAAGATGCGTAATGACGCAAAATTAAAAAAATGATAAAAATACACAAAGTGTATTAAAAATCAAAAGATGCTCAAAGAGCCATTCAAGTGATAAAGGGCATAAAATGAGCCCATAAAAATATGCTTATTTTTTCTTATACTTCTAAAAGCATAAGAAAATCCATGATATGTTCGAAATTTGTGCTTGAAAATCTTGGTTCCTAATTCAGCAATTCGTGCATTGATCTTCTATTAAATATATTTTATGAAATGAGTTTTGAAAAATTAATGTTTCTTTTTCCCGTTTATTCCTTTATTTGGATATTGGATTAAAAAGTTTTTTGAGCCTTTAAAAGAACTTGAGCTTGGATTAACAATTTATGAATTTCTTACTTTTCTGGATTATGCGTTGTCAATCCATTCCTAACTAAGATTTTGAATAAAATCAAGAGGTAACTTTCTCACTTTAAGAATATTTATTTTGTTCACTAGATCAGGGATTATTTTTGTCTTTTAATCATTTTATTCTTATTGTTTGTGTCCCTTCTCTTTTTGATAATGTCAAAGGGGGAGAATGTATTGTTGCTGTTGTATTTGTATCTTTTTTCTTTTTCAAAAAATTAAAAACAATTTTTTTTATCTCCCCTATTTTTAAAAGTTTTATTCTAGTGAGGGGGAGATTAGAGAAAATATTTCATCTTTGCAAATTCAAATCATAATGTTTGCCATCATAAAAAAGAGGGAGATTGTTGCGGATCTATTTTTATGGATGATGATTTTGATGATAGTAAACACTTTTATTTCTCTATGACTGTCTTATCTTCTGACAATTCAGGTCCACACGATCGGACTGCAATTTGGAATCAGCTCAAGATTGGGTAGAGTAGGTCTGAGTCAATTTGTACATTTTTTTCTTTCTTGAGTCTATTGTATTTGGTGTGGCTCTTGATGCTTTATAACTTGAAAGATTTCTGACTGTTCCCTAGCATTTACTGTTTTTAGTAACATCGTCCGGGATGATTTTATATCATCCTGGATGATCTATTCAAAAGTAGAAACCTTAATTAGGGCATCCTCATTAAAGCAGCCGTCATTATGTAAATAACATTGTCCTGGACAATTTTGTATCAGGCAGGATGATAGACTCAAAACAGAAAGAATCTGCCACCATATCTATTTAGGAATTACTTATTTTTAGACATTGTCCAGAAGATCATCCAGGACTATAAAATATCATCCAGGATGATCTAGGAAAATTTTTCCTAAATTAATCTGGCATTTAAGGAAAGCAATTATTATTTGATTGGACGATCAAATCGTCCGGGACGATCGCAGGATCGTCCGGGACGATACGCTGGACGATTAGACATTGGACAGCTCTTTTTTAGGGCAATGTTCAGGATGATATTCCATGATTTGTACTGATCATCCAGAACAATGTATTATCTTCCTGGACGATAAGAAAAAATTTCTTCTGATCTTCTCAGATCGTCCCGGCTGATTAGGCCTATTTTGCACTGATCGTACATGACGATATTAGTATTGTCCTGGACGATAAAGTCGGCAACTTGCATTAATGAGCTTATTTTGAGATCTTCTATTTAAGCTAATGACAAGGCACTTTGTAAGTGTCTTTGATAGCCATTGTAGCTTCATTCTTTTGTGGGGAACTTGAAGAGAGAGCTTGAAAGGGAGTGAGGAACGGGTGAAGTCTGAGAGGGAGAAGATCCCGTGAGAGGGGACTCAAGGGAGTGTGGAGGGGGATTCCACACGGTTTCTTCGGCAGGCTTGCACCTTAATACCGTCGGATTCAAGACTTATCTTGAGGGAAGTTCACCAAAGAAGAAGATCTCTTTGGTGTCAAAGGACCCGGCGACTCCGCCACACCGGGGAAGGTGGAAGTGATTTTGTAAGGGCTTCTCCGCCTAGCTGTAGGGGCTAAAGGTGAGACACTTTTGTAGTGAAATACTTGGAGGGTGCCTCCAAGGAGTGGATTTAGGTCAAGGTTTGACCGAATCACTATAAATCTGGTGTGTTCTTTCCTTATTATTTTCGCATTTAATTTCCGCATTGTTGATTTCTTTGTGGTGATATTGGTTTGAGTTTTGTGTTTTGATTGAAAGTTAGTTTTTACCAATTCATCTCTCTTTTATTTAGCCTTGGGCTAATTCTTAAGGGCCTAACATCCCTAACGAACTTTCAGGATCATCATGGATGATACATATCATCCAATATAATTAATTTAATCACTCTTAATCAACTTAGAAGCCATAATTAGGATTTTTATTTTTAACTGATCATCCAATATAATTTGAAATCATCCTGTACGGTTAGGTCAAAAATAAAAAAAATCTCTAACTCACAAAATTTCTCCCTCTAAGTGTGTGTGTGCAAGTTTATATAGCTTGGGATCCACTAGATACTTGACTTAGCTCAAGAAAAGTAAAAAGTATATTGAAATTGAAATTATAGATAAACTCAATCCTAGTCTACCTGATCTTGAGCTGATTTGCATTACAAGTGAGCTTGTAGACCTGAAAGGTTAGTAAGTAGAGCAAATAAACATAGATATGTAATAATAGTAGTGGTAAAGAAATAATAATATTTGTTATCATTAAAATCACAGTACTTAGATCCAGATTTGCAATACTGTGGTGACTAGTAAAATAATTATAAGTGAACTACATAGATGTGTTCATTTGTTAATATAAAAGTAATTCTATTTTTAAGAAGTAGATAAATATGTATTTACTGATAAAATCAATGAAATAAAGTTTATCGTTGTGTAATTGTGCTTGCTATAGATAACTTAATCATTCTAGAATAATTATGTTTATTTTTTGTTCAATTTATATGGGACAATTTCGTAGTATGGAGTTGTGATGCTATTTTCATGCATGATGCTATGAACAAGAAAAATATTCCAAATTTTATTTTTTTAAATAAAAAAGAAGTATTTGACTTATATTTCTCTCATGGTTATTATGTTGGATTTAGTATTTGAAAATATCATTATTTTTATTGGCAAATTTAAAATAAGATTGAAACATTATATATTTTTAAAAGCTAGTTTCAAGATGATTAAAATCTAACTAATGAAGGAAAGTTCCATAAGGCAAGCACTAGGGTTAGAATAAAATATGGTGGAATTAGTTGTTTGATATAATACTCCAAATAAATCAAAATAGACACTAAATAAAAAATTGGTATTTTTGGTGGAAAAAATACACCGGAAATGAATGTTATCCTCCAGAAATATTGACTTTCCAACAAAAAATGGTCAATAGTAATATACATATCAAAAACACATTTCTGATAGAAATAAGGCTGTCAGAAATAGTTTCGATAGATTCAATAATAGTTTTCTAACGAAAACATTGTCTGAAAAATGACGGTTCCATATCCTTATTTCTGATGGGGATTTTCGCTAGTATTTTTAGCAGAATATACCCATTAGAAATAAGTGCGGTCATGCCATATGTTATTTCCTCAAAGATAATCAACATGTATCATTGACAATATATTCATAAGAATTGCCAATATAAAAAATCCCTTCCTCTTAAATATTCAACAACACAATAATCCTACAAAAGCATGCATATATCATATGCACATTTTAACTTTGAACAAAAATGCTAATGTTGTATGTAATATGGCATTTGATTACAAAAATATATTCTAGCATTTCCAAATAGTTCTAAAATAAACATTAAGCTCATTACATAATAAAAATGGATCATAAACTTGACAAACACATAATAAAAAAATGCCAAGTAATACTTAAAACATTTAATTAAAATCAATTTCATCATTCTCCTCCTCTATCGATGTTGGATGCTTCCCACTAAACTACTCCCTCATCCCCTACAACTCCTCCATTATCTAACTTTGCTACATCTGCTATAAGGGTTGCCACCTGTTGGCTGTACAAAGTATCATGGCTGCTTGCGAAGAAGCTAGAGCCACCAGAGGTCTGCCCCTCATATGCTTGCGAGCATAATCACTATACATGTATTTTTCTATATTCCACCTATCACTTATGACCAAGTGTGTTAGTCACAATAATTTGTTGATCCCTTAGATGAACCCTCACATGCACTAACTTGGCTCTCTCAAAGTGGTATATACTCTTCCTACAAAGTTAATACAAAATTAATCAATTTACACATGACACCTAAAATATTAAACTAATATACTAATGTTGGCTCTCCTTGCTTACTTATTAACCCATTATTGGTCCTCCTGTCACTTGTGGATATGACTATACAACTTAACAATGGATGATTCTCAGCCCAATAACTCTTTCTACAATATACTTGCTTTAGCATTCATAACTAAATAAATTATTAAATTTTGTTAAAATTCTTACCAAAGGTGACCTGTTGTGTTAAGTGTGTTGAACTTAGCCCCCAGTATGGAGTGAACTACCTATGCCCCCATTGTTAGAAGCATTGTTTTGTCTATTCTGCTCACTCATTTTGGTATAATTTAGGTTACCCCAAGCATTGGTCAACTCCTCCCATACACTCTAGCCAATCTAGAGGGGTTGCATAACAAACTTCCTAACATCCAAAAATATATCTCATAGGCAAGTCAGCCCACGCTTCTAAATTTTTTTTTCTAATCTTATCATTATGCTGGGGCAACTAGTGAAAATCTTTTTATATTTAAAAAAATATATTATAAATTTTTTTTCTTAATTAAAAATATATAATATAAAATATATATTTTTGTTAATAATAAACCTCAAACTCCCTGAACCATAAATTGTTCAGCTCCTATCTTCCAATAAATATAAGGAGCATCAAATGTGCTCTGTATTATATCTCGTATATTATGTATGGGGTGCTTTGATGGATAAAACCTACATGAAACATGTTAGGTGCAAATTATCTTAGTAGTGTTAAAAATGTCCTCACTATGTGCGTGTCACCTCAAGTGCAATCAACATTCCCCCATCTAACATCTTCTCTAATACAACCATGGTGGAAGGTCCACTTGCATAGGGCTGAAGTAGTGGTGGGTGGTAAAATGGTGGAAAATATGGTGGATATAAATAACTCGGAGGGACTCCATGAGAAGGTGGTGGGGGTAGTAAAGGTTGAATGGAGTACTATACATAGGGTATGGAGAAGGAAAGCAGGGGTTTAGAGAGTAAAATTAAGAACTAATAGTTATAGAAGTAGTGATGGTGAGCTTGGCTGATTTTCAGTGGCAGGCTGAGAAGAATAGGTCCCCTCAGTATGTATAGGCCTACTAGATGAGCCACTAGTCACCTTATTTCACATACCAAAGTTGTTCTTGATCGATATCAATTTTTAGGGGGCTCATCACTAGAAGCCATCTGCAAATAATATTGAAA
This sequence comes from Dendrobium huoshanense, assembly GCA_016618105.1. Lineage (NCBI taxonomy): Eukaryota > Viridiplantae > Streptophyta > Magnoliopsida > Asparagales > Orchidaceae > Dendrobium > Dendrobium huoshanense. Next base: position 20,249,765 of record CM028354.1, on the reverse strand, counting down.
AATATTAGTAATATGCATTTCATTAAAATTATAAGTATTGCTAAGTTGTGAAAATAAAGTACTGCTACGAAAAATAAAGTGAAGTAACTATTGCTATACCACTAAAAAAATCACGCACTTCATATAAATTATAACTATTATTATATTATTAAAAACTAAATTAACTTGTACATACATTAAATATATTTAACTTTTATTTACTAATCATTTTTGATACACTTTCATGTAATGATAATTCATTTTCACCACTAATAGATTCCTCATAATTTTTTTCAATGCTTAAATCTACTTCCTCTAATTGTAACTCTCTCTTATTAGTTATAATTTGGTCATCAACATCATTAGCTATATTTTTTAAGTTTAACATAATCTCTTCTTGATGTGCATATGGTATTGATGTTGTTTTCTTAATGACTTCTTTGGGTTTGGTTTTGATGACTACAAGCCAATCTTATTTGCCTTGTAATCTACTCAGATAGTTAGCAAAGTAGACTTAGCTAGCATGGCTAGAAATATTGAATGGATCAAATTTTGAATATCTCATACCCCACTTTACTTATCTTATAACATATAGTGAATGTACTCTTATACCTCTGTTATGTATTGCATTAAACTAATAACAATTAAAAAGATACATGGAGTATCCATCACTTGTATATCCTAATTGTAATAGTTCTTATAAGACGTCATAATACTTGGGATCATCACCTGTATGGCTGTTCTCTCTTATAAAAACTCTAGATTTTCTTGTCTTCTTACCATCACACTAAGATTTGGTTTAGAATTATAACCATTTTGCTAATATATTTCATTTAATATTTTTCTAATATATTTCATCCCTAAGATAGATCCTAGTCTTTTATATTTTAAATCACTATCTTGAGCATGGACCTGATTGATTGATCAAATATAAGTATGTTATTTGCATATTTATTGTGTTAACTCATTAAGAAAGAATAAAAGAGTAGTCAGAGTACATACCTTATTTTTGAACCAGTTTAGAAATTCCATTTCATCTATCATTTGAACTTCTTCTGATATTGATGTATTAAAACCATTAATAAAACTCCTACAAAATTTATGTAGTTATGATTTGTGAGTTATAAATGTATAAAAAGTTAACCTCTACTTATTCGAGATATGATTTAACTTCATCACAGGTAAGCAAAGCATATAACATGGCAACTTTGATCACCTTAGCAGTTAAATAACGCACGGTGCTAGTGCCTGCGAGCTCACCATGTCCATTAAATAGAGATATAGTTAAATATTTACATGAATTTGGATGACCTAGATTTTGAGGTACAATACTCCTTATTAATTGTGACACTGGTCAAAATAATATGAGTAAAATTGGGTTGTCTCGTACATCATATATGCTTCAAAGATTGATCCTTCAGGATCTGCTTTATTCTTTAAAAGTATTTTTAAGTTTATTTAAAAATCTCTCAAAATGATACATCCATTGATGTCGAATGGTCCACCAACTATAGCTTCATATGGTAAACGTATAGGTATATGCTCCATAGAGTCAAAAAATGATGGATGAAATATATTCTTAAGTTTATATTGAATAATATGAATATTGTGCTCCATATTAATTAAGTTCTCTAAATTCAATTTTGATGAGCGTAAATTGTTAAAGAGATACTTAGCTCAATCAAGGGCTTTAAAATTGTTCTGATAAAAAATTGAAGGCAATAGATAGTAGACATTGCATGAAGATATGATAGTCACAACTTTTTAGTCCAAAACATCTCCACAATCTAATGTCAATGCATATACTAAGATTGGAATAATATCTATCATATACCTTTAGATTTTGCACCCATTCACAAACGGCTCATCTCTATTTTAAAGTCAAGGTGAATAACACTTTTGATTTTAGAAAATTTTCATTTCCACCATCCTTTAACTCTAATAATTTCCTCCTATAAATCTACTTTAATTCTATCCTTGCGTTTATATTATCTTCAAATTTATCCTGGTTGTCCATTATTATGTTGAATTTATTATTAAAAATATTTTGCTCTATATACATGATATCTAAGTTATGTCTAATCAAGTTCGTTCTCCAATATGGTTTAGGATAAAAAATGCTATTTTTGGTTGAATTATGGTTGAATCCATACCTTGATAATCTAAAATCAATTAGTCTTAGATAATTAACTATCGTGGGCATATACCTTATTCTTTCAAATATTTTATCAATGCTTAATCTCGAAAGAGGTTATAACATCACCATTTTATTTTTAGTAAAGACATCCTTATTTTATTTGAAAGGATGACTTATAGGTAAGAACATATGGTGATAGTCAAACCAAGTATTCTTGCCTCCATGCTTTAAAGTGAATGAATAAGTAAATTTTATGTAATATTGACAAGTTAACTACCCCGGAAGTGTTCCAACCTGAAAGTATACCGTATGCAAGAAAGTCATCATTATTCAAAGTAATGATGCCCTCATTATAAAGTTTTGTTTGATGGAGATATCGCATGCACTTACTCCTTCCCAAAATAAATTTAAATCATTGATTAAATGTTGTAAGAATACATCAATCTTTGCTTTTGGATTATGTGGACTTGGAATAATTAGTGTTAGAAATATATATGGTGTAGTCATATACAACTTTGGATAAGGGGTAAGTATCTCATGTCAAGATGATTAAGGTTAAGCTGATTGTCTAAATGGAATAAATTTATCTGTGCATAAACCTAATATGATATTTCTTAATTCTGAGGTGAAGGTAGGATATGTATGATCTAAGTGTTTCTAGGCCTCTGCTTCTAACAAATGTGTAAGGACACTAACTTATGAGATAAGTTTGTTATGTCATCTCATATAAGAAATAGAGCTCATAGATGCATATAAACATTATAGTCTAATAGTTACGGGTAAGTAAAATACCTTACTGACTATTACATACTTTTTCTTTGTTTTCATTATAAACTTTAATTTAAATCTTGGTGTATTACAATATTAGCATATAATCTCTAATGCATCATCTTTAGTATAATATGTATCAATTAGCACAACAATCTATTTTTGTATATGTCAAACCAAATTTGGAAACTGAGTTTTTAGTATGATATAAATTTATAGGAATTATGTTATATGTTAGATTGGTCTCCTTAAGCAGAAAATAAATTGATTAAAACATTCATAGGGGACATTGAATTCTATCTTGATGCTTAACATCTTCATAGCAATAGATAAATTTGAGTGAGTAGTGCTAAATTAGTTGCTGAGCAGTGTATAACAAATCATAAATGTTCCTAGCCTCTTTATTTAATAACTCTTATGTATATCATTCAAATTTTGTTCCATTTGCATCATAAACTAAGCTCTCTAATGTTCAAATATTTTCTTCCTTGGCTATATTTAAACCTATAGATGAGCTGCTGCGAGAATAAAAATGTGGCTCATACTCACCATGAGAAGTCCAATACTAATATTTTTGCATGAATCATTTGTGATATAGTCAATGAAACCTTCTATCTAAGAAAAAGCTAGGCAATTGGCAAACTGTGTGGATGAAAAATTTCACCCAATTACAAACTCATCTCTTAATATATTTTATCCTTATGCCAAATGATTATACCTCCAACTTCTTTGATTCCTAGTATCCATAATATGAAAATATTATCCCACACATACTTAATATGAAGTTATTAGAGGGGTATATTTTATCATACACATGCATATAATTCATAATGATTTATAAATTAACCTAGAGTATGCAAGGATAGAATTTATAAATCGACCTAGAGTACGTATTTTTCTTGATATTAATGGCATTTACATGAAGCTTTTATATAAAAATCTTCAATAATAATAATAATAATAATAATAATAATAATAATAATAATAATAATAATAATAATAATAATAATAATAATAATAACTACAAGCCTTTATCCATAGTGGGGTTGACAATATGAATCATTTTTCTCCATTTTGTCATGTTAAGAGTCAAACTCTCATAATCGAGCCATCAGTAGTATTACGTGACCAAACCATCTTAGGTGACTTTTTCTAACCCTATCTATCATTAGAGCTAGTATAAAATTTTCATGTATATGCACTATTCTCATTTAATCCCTAAAAGTAAAGCCACTCATCCACCTGATCATCTTCATCTCTGCAACACATAAACTAATTGTACTTCTATTTTAATGGCCAACATTCTATGCCATAAAGCATTACAAGTCCTATAATTATCTTATGCCTTAAGTTTGAGGGGTAAATTTCTATCACAAAATAAAATGGTTAAAATCTCACTGAGATACCACAAAATTACAGATGAGATACATACTAATACACTACGATAAGACAACGAGTGTCGACAGCAAACCATGGGCAACGACTCATGCAAATGGGAGTGACTAATGGGAGGAAAGGAGAAAATAAGAGTAGATAATCACGAATGGAATGAAATAGAGCTTCCTTGGTGGAATCTCTTATTTTCTATCAAAAATAAGTCACCGGGTTTAAGTACTCTAGCAGATATTTTGTCAGTAGTTTCACAAAAAAAATATTTGACATAATTTTCACCAGTAAGTTTTGTCAGCCTAAAATTACTGGTGGCTTGCCCAATGGATTGGGCTTCAGAATTTACTAGCAGTATATCCACCTAAAAAATTGTTAGAATATTTTCAGCAAAAATATCGATAGTTTATCTGCTGATATTTTTGGCGGACATACCCACCTGAAATGCCGCTAGAAATTATAGTTTTTCCTATAGTGAGAGGATAACATGTCTATATTAGATGCTCAAATTATTGATTTTAATTTATTAATGAATTTCTTAGTTAATTGTATGAGAAGAGTCTATTATGATTGCTTTGAAGAATTCATTATTTTTATACAATCTAGAAATAATAAATATAGTTTTTATGAGCTCCCTTTATTATTGTTAACTATCATTGGAAAAATGTTATTTTGAATGTGGCATTCTTATTAGAAGATATCATTGCATCATTTATGTGCTTTTCAAATACTTACATGTATTATAGATGTCAAGCATCCACTAATTATAGTCATAAACTATGACTAAGCCATAATTAGTGCCAATGAAAATGCATTACCATAAACTTTGTATATAATATGCCAATGACATCGATTAAGAAAGCTCCATCCAAAGTTGAAAAATTTATAGACATAATGGTAAAAAAGTATGAGATTATTTTAAAAATGCATGAGTAAGAGTGATTTAGATGAAGAATTTAAAATAATATGGCTATATATAATTAACTAAGGATGCCTACATAATTATCTTTGGTTAAATGAATTATATATATATAGAATTAGAAGAACATGGTCAAAAACTTTTAATGAGGGTTCATTTTATATAGACGGTTTATCAGTGCAATATAATGAGTTCACCAATAATATATGCATACATTTCTAAGCCAATAAAATATATCATCAATTATTTTCATACTTAGAGAAACAATTTGTTCCCTTGCGTCAAAATAAGCAAGATTAGGGCTACAAATGAACTGAGCATTTGATAAGCTACTCGTGGGTTAGCTCAATTATAGCTCGTTCATGATCATTTGTTAAGAAATCAAACAAGTTTGAATAAATTTTAAAATACTCAACTATTTAATAAACACGTTTGAACAACAATATGTTTGGCTCATTTATTTTTATGAATAATATCAATTAATGCTTATAAGCAAGCTTGATACAAGGCTTGTTAAGAAGCTTGATTAAATATTTATTTATATATTTTCACATAATTTTAGTTTTATTATAATAAATTATTGTACTTTATAAAAACATAATTTTATTTTTATATTATGCTACTTTTTGCATTAAAAGAGAAGCCTAATATTAAGTTAAGGGTTACAAAGATAAAGATGCTCAGGTGGACGAGTGGTTTTACTCTTAGAGACATGATATGAAATGAGCATATATGTGAAAAGGATGGAGTAGCTCCAGTGGAAGATAATATTAGATAGAGTCACCTTAAATGGTTTGGTCACAGAAATGGTGCCCTTTTGATGATCTAGTTAGGAGATTAGATGTATTATATTTGGCTTATGTTAAGAAAGGTAGAGGTAGAGGTAAAATGACTTGGTTAAAAAATATTAGAACTGACCTTTCTTTATTAGTTTTAAATGAGAATTTGACTCTTAATAGGTCACAATGGAGAAAAAGATTAATGTAGCCGACCTCACATATTGGGATAAAGGCTTGATGCTGTTGTTGTACTCTTTCAATGTAATAAAAATATTCATGAACAAGAGATATTTATTCACGTTTGATGGATTATTTATTTAAAGTGTTCTTGAATAAACTTTTTTACAAGAATCATTTTTTGAGTTCATTTATTTATAGATAGGCTTATTTGGTAGCTCGAAAACACTCACTTTATATGTTCATGAATTGGCTTGTTTGGTAGGTTGAAAACTAAAAGGCTTGGTTTGGCTCATTTTTTTAAAGCTCGACAAGAACAAATGAACCATAAATAAACAAAACATTAAACATATATCATTTCAAATAAACTAAGCTTGAACATAAAAAAAAAGCTTGAATCAAGCTCGAACCAAGCTTGAACAAGCTAACCATAAACAAGCTCAAACATAAACAATCACCTGCTCGGCTTGGCTCAGTTTGTTTGTAGCCCTAAGCAATATAAAGGTTTTGGGTGCATCCAGCTAGTTATTAGTCACATAATAAGTAGTCTAATTCTTAAACAAGTTACTAATTTATTCTTGTAAAATTTACTATTTATTTTAAAAAATATTTTTTTACATGGTATTATTGACTAATCAATTGATTATAGCATTGATGACTGATTCAATTTAAAAAAATGTAAAATTTAAAAGTTTGGTTTATATAGTTTGATAGAGTAAATATGAATATAAAATGCAACAACAGTGACAACAACATCAAGCATTTATCCCACTCATGGGGCCTACTACCTGAATCATTTTCTCCATTTTATTCTATTATGAGTTAAATTCTCATTTAAATCTAAAAGGAAAGGTCATTTCTAATATTATATAACCAAGTCTTATTAGGTCAACCTCTACCTTTCTTAAAAATAGACAAATGTAATACATCTACTCTCCTAGCTAGGTCATCAGAAGGCCACCGTGGTATGTAATCGAACCATCTAACATGACTCTCTCTAATCTTATTTTCCATTGGAGCTATTCCAACCTTTTCATATATATGCTCATTTTGTATCCTATCTCTAAGAGTAAAGCCACCCAACCACCTAAGCATGCTTATCTCTACAACACTTAATATTATACTTCTCTTTTATTAATGACCAACATTATGTGCCATAAAACATTGCAGATATCACCACCATCTTATAGAATTTTACCTTAAGTTTGAGGGGGACTCTTGTATTACACAACAAGCCCAATGCATTCCTCCACTTCAACCATCTAACTTGAATTCTACTAATAATATCCCCATCTATTTCACCATCACTCTGAATACTAGACACAAGATATCTAAAATATGTACTCTTCTCCCAAAGTCATAATCCCCTCATTAGATCTATTACTACTAGAATTACACTACATATACTCAATTTTAGATCTACCTTTAGACTCTAAATTTGACCTCCATAATTCAAGTTTACCTTTAACTCCCTCTCTGGTCTTATCAATAAGAAGAATATCATCAACAAAAAGCATACACCAGGGTAAAAACCTCATACAAATGTCTAGTAAGAACATCCATTGCTAAAGCAAAAAAAATTTATGGGATTAAGGTTGATCCTTAATGTAATCCAACTAAAATAGGAAAATACTTAGTCAAAACACCTTGTATTTGAACAAAAGTAATAACTTAAGCATACATATCCCTAATAATTTGAAGATAAGCATTATTAACCCCTTTATTTTCTAGAACTCTCCATTGCACTTGTCTTGGAACTTTATCACAAACTTTCTCTAAATCAATAAATATTATATATAGAGCCTCCTTATTCTCTCTATACTTCTCCATCAAACCTCTTAAAAAATGAATATTAAATGCAATTATTAAAATTTTAAAATAATGTCAGTATTGTCGTCACACTATATCAAAGTATTAAGACAATATGGCATTGCTAAAATCACCAAAACATTATCTAATGGGATGATTAATGAGACATAAAAAGATATTCATATGTTTTTGCTTTTTTGGATAGATACAAAGCAATTTAAATTTGAATTTCCTTTGGAAAACTTGAAATTGACTTTTGAATTTTAATTCTAAAATTGAACATACCATTAAAAATGATATACCGCATTGGAAGTGTTACAAATCTAGACCCAAGTCCTATGATTTTGATGATGACAAACATTATTGAATTTCCTACTACACTATCTCTTGTTAATTTCTATTATTGCATATATGTTTTTCTTGTGCACTAACATTTCAGGTCAACCGTATATTATACAAAATTGTTCAGCTCAAGACTAGGTAGAATTGGGTTAAAGTATCTTGAAAAGTTTGTATTTTTGCTTTTCTTATTTCAACATTTATTGAGTTAAATTTATGTATTTGGTGGATACTAAACCTATTTACCACACACACACACACACACACACACACACACTTGAGGGAGTGAGACTAACAAAATTAGAAGTTTAATTTACTGAACAATCATACTATATGATCCATATCATACTATATGATAAGCTAATCTGAAAATTTTTAAAATGACTAATTTTGATAATTAAAGAGATTTAAACTAATCCTAATGTACAACCACGATTATGTAGGACGATCAGTTGAAATCAAGATCCTAGCCACTAATCACAATTTAATAATATTTTGAAATGAAAAAATTGTACTAAACATATTATACGATGGGTATTATATTGTAAACATAATTAAATATTGCCTCTAAATTGATCCTATAATTAGGAAAATAATTTTGATTAATATGTCCAATCAGATCGTACAAACGATTGGACCCCATCATACTATATGACATGATCTTTGCATTGGATGATATATTATTATAGTGAATCATATGGGATGATATTACAAGTTGTTTGAACTAATTATATTGGATGATTCTCAAATCATGTTGGACGATCAACACTATTTATTTAACTAATCATATAGTGCCTTATTCATCATAAATTACCTACATGATTATTTGAACTATTTATACCATATGATCCTGGATCGTATTGCATGATCAGAGTTGCCAAAATTGAATTCTAGGACTTTTGTGAGGTCTTGTATTTAATTATTTTAATTAGACTTATTTCAAGCCTTTGGCTGCTGAGTGTTCTTAAGAAATAGCTTAGATAAGGGGATCTAGAAGAGATTTGTGAAGAAGAAAGGGAGAGCTTGTGTGTGAGGGGTTCAAACAATTTCTCCAAGAAAGTGTCTTACCTTATTTTATCCAAGTGTCTGTCTAGGTTTCTTGGGTGGCTATGGGAAGAACTTCTTTAGCTCAAATTCGTGGTTCTCTGCCATCACTAAGAGGAAAAGAAAGGAGTTCGTGGTTCTTTGCCATCACCAGGAGGGTGTGAAAGGAGTTCGTGGTTCTCTGCTATCACTAGGAGGGTGAGAAAGGAGGTCATGATTCTTTGCCATCAACTGGAGGGTGAGAAAGAATGTTAAGGTTCTCTACCACACTGGGCTGGTAAAAAAGATTTTAAGGGCTTTTTCACCTAGCTGTGGGGGCTAAAGGAGATACACTAAAGTTTAGTATAATACTCAAAGATGAAGACTCTAGGGAGTACACATAGGTCATTGTTTGGTCGTACCACTATAAATTCTCGTGTGCTGATTTTGATTTCTTATTTTTTACACTATATATTTTTTGTATTTTATTTATGTCATAATTGCTTATTGAAAATTGTTGAATAATGATTCATTCTGTTGATTAGAAAATGATCATCGTTATTTTAAGTTTTGATAAAATTATTTTCTTTTGTATTAAGTAATAGTTGTAACTCATTTTTAATTACTAAAAATTTAAAAAATATAAGTGTGAGCAATTAGTTATAAATTCACCAATTTATCCCACTCTTAGTGTGTCTAGTGATAATTCACTTAGGATTAACATTCTTTATCAAACTTTCAATTGGTATTAGAGTGGTACTAAAAAAAGTGTTTTAGAAAACTTAGAGGAAAATGATTCATGGCATATTTCAGAAATAGAAACATCATAGAAGGTTACTCTATCACTTGTCCGCTTTTTTTTAATAGATTTTTGGAAAATTTGCATTTTTACTTTCTTGCAATTTATTGATTTACACACGTGGTTTTTAGTATAAGAGGGTTATACTACACCATCTCATTTTATTAATGACATTAAAACTAAGTTACCATTTAATGAATGGAGCAATGAGGATAATGACTTAGCTCAATTGAATGCAAAGTGTTTAAATTATTATTTTGTGCTCTTAAGTCAGAAGATTACATGAGAGTCTCTACATGTATCACTGGCAAGGATATTTGGGATAAAATGTGTATTACATATGAGGGAACTAGTGAGGTTAAACATTCTAGGTTGAACATGCCATTGCATGATTATGAACTCTTTCACTTGAAAGATAATGAAACCATTTCAGACATGTACACTAGGTTTACATAAAGCATGACATCTCTATATATTTGAAAAAGAGAGATTCCCAACTCTTATAAAGTAAACAAAATTCTTAGATGTTTACTAGTAATTATGATGCTAAAGTTATTGTCATTTATAAATCAAAGGAATTTAATATTTTTTCTATAAATAGCTTGTTAGGCTCACTCATTACCTAAGAGCAAGGTGTGAGTTAGAGATTATAGGATACAAGAGACAAGGAAGAGGATGAGGTAATGACACTAAAAGCAAATGAGTCAAAAAGTGACAGCTATGTAGTTGAGGAAGAGGATGACATAGAACCGATGACATGATAGTTCAAAAGCTTCATAAGAAGAAAATAAAAGCATCATCAACAGTGGAATATATGTAAATCAAATAAGAATTTTAAGGCATCATCTAATACAATATATTTTGAATGCAGAAAGATGGTTTACTTGATAAAGGATTGCCCCCACCTAATAGCTCTCCCAATCAAGGAGAAGGGTGTAGAGAAGATAAATTTTAAAAAGGAGAAGCAGCAGAAGCAGAAGGTATTATGGTTAGACTCTGCTTCAGAATCATCAAAAACATAAATATAAGAGGTGGTAACCAACCTATGCCTTATGGCAGATAATAGTCTTGATCATTCGATTCAAGAGGAGGTATGTGAGATTTCTTATAATAAATTATTTGAAGTTTCAAAAAAAAAAAAATCACAATTTATATTGAAAGCTTAAGAAAATGTATGCTAGTTTAAACTTTGATTTCTCAAATTTGCAAAAAGAATATGATTAATTTAGAATATATCATTTTGCATTAGATAAGGATCATATGTCTTTACTTAATGACTATGATGCACTAAATAAGAAGCATGTTGATCTATCCAACTCATATGCATCCTTGAACTAGAAGCATCTTGAATTAGAAGTTTCATTTAAAAACTAGAGACATGTGCATATGAAATAGAGGGAAATGAGCATGCATTAAAAATAGAAGTTTCAAGCCTTAAAAATGATAATAATTTGTTAGAGAAAAAAATACATGCATTAGAGCAAAAAAGAACACCACCTACTCTAATATAATGGTACAAACCCATATATTTGCATGCATAAAACTCACTTGGGTTCCAAAATCTAATACGTGATTGAATTTATAGTAGTGCTCTTATAAAAGATCCAATGAGAGCATGTAGTACCTGGATAGCAGATACTCAAGGCACATAACTGGAAATATAAAGCAATTCATCACTCTAGCGGCTAGGGCAAGAGGCTTGATATCACTTGGGATAATACAACTAGAAAAGTGGTAAGTTCATGTATGATTGGTAATTCAAAAAAGTTCAATATTGAAAATGTATTACTAGTAGATTGCTTGAAACTTAATTTGATTAGTATAAATCAACTGTGTGACAAAGGCTTTTATATTAATTTTTTTTACTAATTATAAGATTGGTTTAAATGGGAATACTATTTTAGAAGGAAAGAGAATCAATAATATTTATATGTTTGATTTAAATTGTATTGAACCTACTAATTCTCTTTGCCTGAAAATAATTACCGAAGAATCTTGGTTATGACATAGAAGACTATATCTTGCAAGCATGAAAAACCTTAGGAAGATAACCCAAAAGGACCTAATTAGAGGCATACCAAAACTAGATTTTTCTATGGACCACCTCTATGATACATGTCAACTAGGAAAGCAAATCAAAACTTTCTTCCACTCAATTAAGAATATTACCACCTATAAACCCTTAGAAGTCCTTAACATGGATTTGTTTGGACTAGTTTGCACTGTTAGCTTAGGGGGGAATGTATATTGATATGTGATTGTTGATGATTACTCAAGATTTACTTGATTAGATTTTTATCATATAAGAATAAATTGTTTGAGGAATTTAGAATATTCTCCACATGGATTTAAAAAAATTTAGATTATGGGATTTTGAAAATTACAAATTTGAACCTTTCTGTAAGGAGCTAAGCATGGAATATAATTTTTTAGCTCTTAGAACACCTCAGCAGAATGAGGTTGCTGAAAGGAAGAATAAAACCTTGGTAGAAGCTGCTAGAGCCATACAAGCTGAATACTCACTTTATAAGTATTTCTGGCCAGAAGTAGTGAACACTACTTGCTATATTCTCAATAGGGTTAATATTAGATCCAAGCTCAATAAGACACCCTATGAGTTACTCAAAGGAAGAACACCTAATATCTATCGGCTTTATGTCTTTAAATATAAGGCGTTTATTATTAAAATGAAAAATCTCCATTAGGAATGTTTGATCCTAAATCTGATGAAAGCATTTTCCTAGGATATTCAATTATTGGTAAATCCTATAGTGGTAGAAGAGACCACCCTTATAGTATTTGATGAATTTGACAAATTTGTTGAACCTGGGTCAAAAGAAGAAGACGTGATTTTGGTGACCCAAGGAGTATAATCTATTGACCTAGAAAATAGAGTAGAGCCTCGTAACCTATTGCCTAAATATTAGAGATATTCATTTAGTCATCCTAAGGACCTCATCCTAGGAGATCAATTAGTAGAAGTAAGAATTAGGCATGGACTTAGAAAGGAGGTTAGCCACTCAACTTTTATCTCTAAAGTAGAACCCTCAAATATAGATCAAGCTTTATCTAATGAATTTTAGATCCTAGACATGTAGGAAGAGTTGATAGGAAAGATGTTGGGGAGTTGGTTAGTAGACCCCAAAGACTAGCTGAGTGTGGTAGGAACCAAATGAGTTCTTAAGAAAAAGATGAATGACTCTGGCATAGTAATTAGAAATAATATTAGATTAGTAGCTAAGGGGTACAATTTAGTTGAAAGAATTGACTTTGAAGAGATATTTACCCTTGTAGGAAGACTAAAAGCCATTAGTGCTGTTAGCCTTTGCTTGCTTTAGTGGATTCAAACCATATCAAATGGATGATAAAAGTGCTTTCCTAAATGGGGATATATATTGAGCAATCACCACATTTTGAGAACTTTAAATTTCCCAATCATGTATTTAAACTAAAGAAGACATTATATAGATTGAAGCAAGCACTTAGAGCTTGTTATAAAAGGCTGACACCTTTCTCCTAAATAGAGATTTTATTAAGGGTAGTGTAGTCACCACCTTATTCCAAAGGAAAGAAGGAAAATAACTACTTATTGTTAAAATATATATTTATAATATACTATTTGAATCTACAAATAAAAAACTTTGTGATAAATTCTCAAAAACTATGAATGAGAAGTTTGAAATGAGCATGATGAGAGAGCTTACATTGTTCCTTAAATTTAGTGTAAAGAAAAGGGATAATGAAATTTTTCTTAGCTAATCAAATTATATTAAAGATATTCATAAAAAATATGAGATGGATAATGCTAAGGCAATTAATACACCCATGAGCTCCACCATTCAATTAGATAAGGATCTAAATGGAAAATTAGTTAATCAGAAGAAGTATACAGGGATAATTGGATCACTTCTTTACTTATCTACTAGTAGACCTGATATCATGTTTAGTGTTTATCTTTGTGATAGATTTTAGGTTGATCCCAAAGAATCTCACATGAGTGTTGTTAAAATAATTTATAAATATATTCTAGGAACCCAAAACCTAGGAATCTTGTATCATAAATGTAATGCTTCTTTTGAAATCACAGGATATTCTAATTCAGATTTTACAAGATGTAGAGTCGATAAGAAAAGTACTTCTAGAACTTATCAATTTATAGGACAATCTTTAGTTTTCTAGTCTAGTAAAAAATAAAACTAGCCTTATCTACATCTAAAGGAGAATATATATCTGTAAATAACTATGTTGCACAAGACCTATGGCTTAAATAATAAATCTTAGTTCTTAGGCTACCTCTTAGCACTATTATAATCATGTGTGATAATACCAGTCCCATCTATATTTAAAAAAATATAATTCAACACTTCAGGAGCAAACACATACATATTAGACACTATTTTATTAGAGACCATGTAACCAAGCGGATATAGAGTTACATCATGCAGTTTCTAAAAATCACTTAGCATATATCCTTACAAAATCCCTTGCCTTTGAAACTTTTATCACCTTAAGGACTATGCTTGGTGTCAAAGATATTCATGCTTAAATCTAGATGATCTGAAAATAAAAAATATGAATGCTATGTGTGTGTACCTTCTATTGATTATTAAGTATTTTTATTTATGTTTGTGATATATTTTTGTAAAAAATTTCAATTAATTTCTTTTTAATGAAGTTTTTCTTACTATCACACATAAATCAAAATTTTCTCAACTCATACCATTGATGCCACATCGTACTATATAATATGTATGAAGTATCACATCACTATGTACAACACATCCAACAGCTCTCATTAATCAATTAAAGGTGATAGTACTGTACAAACACCTAATTCATATTGTATAATATACGTGGCACCAGGCATTGGATGAATTGGATTCATTTGGTATTATATTTAATATTGTATCATATTGTACTGTTCATAAAAAATAATATGATCAGTCAACGATCATCTAAACTGATTCTTCGGGATGACCATCATTTCATTGATCATCTAGTACGATTCTGATCGTACTATATGATAAGACCACCTTTTTTTATTATTCAGACTAGACGAATTGAATGCACTCAATCATACTATACAATACCATATCGTATTGTACTATATGATTAATTTCTATTTAAATGGAGGGAAAACAAGTCTTTTTCTTCACTCAACTCTTTTCAAATTATCTTCCTTCCTCCCTACGATCTCAATCCTTGAAATGTCTGGTGGAAGGCGATCAAGAGCTCTAATCAAAAGCTCTTCCCGATGACCCATAGATCCTTGCTTTATTGAAACAGTCGATGAAGAGACATATAATTAGTATAAGGCTGTTGGGATCATACCCTCAAATATCATAAATCAGGAAGTTCTAAACTTCCAAGTAGTCACTCTTTTCACTTGCACCACCCTTCCTTTCATTCTAACTCTTGCTTACCCTTTCAATTCTGAACTCCTTATCAAATTCTTTGTCAGCCTTTGAATTAATAGTGAGGGTACTTCCCTCTAATCTTAAGTCAATGTGAGGCCTGTTGAAATCACCTACCAAGGCTTTCATGAATTCCTCCATCTTTCTACCCCTGTCAATAAAATTCACCTTGTAGATTCTAATCTTGACTATGACTGGACTATTTCTAACACTACCCTTAGGGAATCGACTATCAGCTACCACATTCCTCATGGCAATACCTTAGTTGAAGATGCTTGAATCATATAACATATCCTTTGAAACTAAATCATTCCAAAAGCTGAGGTTCAAATAAATATCATACCACTTATATCCCTCACTACTTATTTCATAATGGCTGAGGTTGATTTCAATGAAATTGATTTAATTATTTTGTATTTTAAGAATCTTATGTGCATTCGAGATCCTAGACATAAAATAATGCCAAATCTTACCTTAGGTCACATAATTTCCTTCGCCCTTAAATCTAAGTACAATTTCTAATTCTCTGCACTTCTAGATAACATTCCAGCTTTCTACTCAAATAGCTCTTTCCACATCCTTCATAGTGCTCATCGCAGCAATGTTCACTTTCTTGATCCCATGCTAGAGGAAGTTGAGGGATGATGAGCACCAACACCCCTCCAGCACTAGCACCTATTCAACAACCCTCCCTGTATGATACACTTCTTCATAGATTTGATCAGTTGGAGGCTCTATTTGATAACTATGTAGTAGAGTGTTGACCTCATTTTTGTATGAGATCACTTAGACCCTTCCAGACTCCAAATCAATCCAGAACTTAGGATCTATTCTAGGTCCTAGGATCCTTCAAGACTCTAGACCATAGGATCTATTCTAGGTCCTAGGATCCTTCTAGACTTCAAACCCTAGGATCTATTCTAGGTTCTGGGATCCTTCTAGACTCCAAACCTTAGGATCTATTCTAGGTCCTAGGATCCTTACATACCCCATACCTTAGGATTTTCTTAGACCCTAAGATCCTTATAGATTCCAAACTTTAAGGTCTATCCAGATCCTAGAACCCTTTTAGATTCTAGATCTTAGAATTCCTCCAAACTCTAGGAACAATCTAGATTCAAATAAATCTAGGTCTCATATCAATTCAAATCATAAATCAATCTAGACTTCAATCAATTCAATTTTCAAATCAAATCTAAACTTCAAATCTATTAAGACTTTAAACATATCCTAATCCCAAATTCAATTCAAATCTTGATTGTGCTTTTATCAAACTTTAATCCTATCCTATCATTCATAATCCTCTCAAATGGTTATAGATGATATGGGTAATTCAAATCCACTCATTCAAACTCAAAACCCAGTTCAAACTAATAAATCCAAGGCTCAAAGGCTTTGTCCTGAAAGCCTTTTTCAAGGATTTTTCAAAAAAAAAAAAACTTCAAAACTTAGTCAAATGACCTCTAATTCAGAGTCTATCAATTTCATATTGATATGACATGTCTCTAAGAAAAACTCTTCAAATCTGAGCCATTATGAGTCTCTAACCCCAGAAATTGAATTGAAATCCAAAGCCTATAAAACCTTCAAATATTTACAATCCATGCCACTAGGCCTTTCACCTAGTGGAATTTGACTCTGGAGCCCCCCTCCAAATCCTTTGATCACTCCCAGGAACTTTGTATTGAATTTTTAAGCAATAATCCACATCTTTCTAGAATCAATTTGACCCAGAATTGACGTGAGGCCAAAATGACCAAAATGCCTTTAAAGGGAGATTTTTGGAGTTTTGGCTTAAACTCGACTTGATTTAACTATTAATCTTTGAAACCTTCTCTAAATGTTTTCAAATGATTTTTGAGACTTATTGGACCCAATTCCAAACCTCGGGTCAACTTGGTTGACCAAGTCAACCTATACTGACCAAAGTACCCTTTAAAGTTTTAAATGGGTTATTCCAACCCATTTGATCAAATCAAATCCCTCAAGCTCTTAAGCCCATCTCAAAAGTTGAGTCCTCTACAAACTCATTCAAATAGATCTTAAGACTACTCCAACCAATTAGCATGAATATTTGACTATCACCTCATTAATCAAAGGCAAAGTTGATTGGTCAAAGTAGTCAACAAAGTTAAATTATAAGCTTATGTGGTGTGGCTTTGCCACCTTGGCAAGTCAAAATCACAAAATAATCCAAAATCTCATTCATTTGGGGGGCTGAGGAGGTTACTTTGAAGCAGCCTATAGCTTATCCATCTCCTTAATCAAGGAAAACAATCATGAAAAGGGATGGAATTTTCTCACTCTTGACACAAGGCTTTCTCTTCACTCCCTATCCTCCAAAATCTTCAATTCCAGCTGCCAACAACTTTCTCCAATGAATAATCTAGCCTCTCCATCTCTAAATAAGTCTTCTCCAACCATTAGAGTGTGTGTTGCTTAAGCTAGAAACCCAAAACTAAGAAGAGAGAGAGAGAAAGAGAGATAAAATGATATTCCTCTAGCAGATTTTGCTCTAGCCATTAAACGTTCTTGGGTCCTTCAGTAAAGTTATAGAGGATGTCCGGAGCTTTCCAACAAGCCCAAGATCATCAAAATCCGTCCACAGGATTGTAAGATATCATAACTTTTCTCTAACACTTTGATTTAAAACTGCAGCAAATCTACAATATATGAAGCCTCCAAACTTCAGGTGTTGGAAGATTATATTGCCCTAAAACTACGTTTCAAATTTTGCTAAATTTTGTTGAGTATTTTGGGAGATATGGGCATTTAAAGTTTTCTATTCAAAATGAATTGCGGAAGATCTGGACCGTCCGATCAAAGATAGACGGCCCAGATCTGGTCATACCGTGTGAATCCTTCCTCAAGGCTTGAACACGGGTCACCCCAAGGTCCAGGCGCTTGACGTGGCGAAATCCTGGCCGTCCATCCATGCGATGGCCGATTTGACAAAATTTGATCAAAAATAACTCAAAAAAAAAGTCCAGATCTTCTAAAATTCATAGAAAATTGATTTTTCACCCAAATTGGACGTTCTTGAGCTCGTTGGAAAGATATTTTAATGTTCTATTTATTAAAATTAATTTTAATCTGTTTTAATCTCTGGATTGCAAGAAAATTGAGTTTATTTTAAATTTAGTATATTTTACTTTTCTTACAATCCAGGGATCAAATTAATCCCAAATTTTGGTGGAATGTTCTTGAGTATATTAGGCATATTATGTGATTTTTTTTCTAGGATTAGATGCTCTTTAATTTTTTGTGATATGAATTTTCAAATTAAAGGGTTCATTTTGAACCCTAAACTTTGAAAATTCATAACTCTCTAGATACTTAGTATTTTTCTATGAAATTCATACCAAATTTCGTGCTCATTTGAACAGTAGGGACACTTAAGGAAAATAATTAAGGAAATGTCTAGAAAATTTAGAAAATTTCTAGGAAACTATACATACACCCAATAAGGGTGAAACTCAAACACGTAAACTTAGTGACATTGTAAACCATTGGTTAAATTTGATTGAATTTGGAGCACATTAGGTTAGAAAATTAGCTTTCTCAAAATTCAGCCCATATAAGGACATAAATTTAAAAAAAAATTACAATAAATCAAACTTTAATACCAAAAAATATAAATAATACCTTAAATTGACTAGAACATAGTTCTCTACCTAAAAATAAAAAACCCCTTTTTACTGGACCTTCAATTTAACTTCAAGGAATTTCTAATGAAATATAATAATTAGTTAATTTAATTAATTAAAAAATTATTAAAAAATCCAAAATAATTTCTAAATCACTTGAAAA